>JAQMRL010000001.1:64973552-67373552 GCA_035578175.1 Catonia carolina | reverse complement strand
TCATCGTTGGATTCATTCTTTAACGTTACCATACCATTTTGTTTGGCTCACTTTCTTTGGTTATTTATTTATTTTATTAAACAGAAACAAGTTATAAATAAGAAACAAATTCTATCATGATCTATAGTCTATAGTTTCCATAAGCCGAATTAATATTGTCGCAGTAAATACGATTATTATAGTATATTTTGTTATTACTTTCTCTTGCCTATATGAATATATAGGAAGGAAAGTATTGTTTTCATGTCGATTTTTCGAAATCGAGTTTTCACCGGATCTATACGTTTTCAGACCCCCTGAACCCAAAAAACATGTTTTTAGCGATTGGTCTGTGTGTGTGTCTGTGTGTGTGTGTGTGTGTGTGTGTGTGTGTGTGTGTGTGTGTGTGTGTGTGTGTGTGTGTGTGTGTGTGTGTGTGTGTGCGCGCGCGTGTGTGTGTGTGTGTGTGTGTGTGTGTGTGTGTGTGTGTGTGTGTGTGTGTGTGTGTGTGTGTGTGTGTGTGTGTGTGTGTGTGTGTGAACAGAATATCTCAAGAACGGAACATCGTACGAACTTGAAACTTAAGTTACATACCACTACCGGACGCGACACGAACATTTTCATCAAAATCGGTCAACCGGAAGTAGTAGTTTATTCGTATAATTTTTCAGTTTTTTGCGATTTTCTCAAAAACTGGTCCTACGATTTTTTTTAAAATCGCCTATTTTACTCAATTTTTTATTCTCTACAAGATAGGGTAGGCGCCATGTTTGCTGAAATTCTCGGTGAGGCTGTTTTCACGTAAAAACGTTGTTTTTTTAAGATTACGGCTTTAATATAAATTTTAGCGCAAAAACTTATATAATAAAAGTTGTAGAGAATTTAAAAACCTACAACTTTTGTTTCAAACATTTTTTGTATGACGCTTAGTTTAGCAGTAATTAGCGATTTTCTGATTTTTTCTCACGAAAACGTGTGAAAAATCGAATTTTTTAAGATTTTGGCCTTAGTATGCATTTTACGACAAAAGTGTATATAATTTAATTTATAGAAAATTAAAAGATCTACAACTTTTATTTAAAGCATTTTTCTCTACAGAGCCTAGTTTAGAGAGAAAGAGTGATTTTCCGTATTTCTAAGCCAAACTGAGGTTGATTTTCATTTTGCATCATTCACTCATGATTAAAATAAGGTTATGTTTTTGAGGTTAGTTTTTGTTTATTTCTAATGTTTTATTAATAATGTTAGGTTTATTATTAATTATTTGCATTGGCAAGAGAAAGTTGTGTGAGTGTTTCACACCAGATTTTTTTTAATTAGAAATAAATACGCATATAAATATTATGTACAATTTTTACTATTTTGAAATATTGAAACTACAATAATATTGTAATTCGTACGTGTGCTCACGATTTCGTTTTGCTAGTATCATTTTCCCAAAAAACTTAAGTGTCTGTAAAAGTATTTCTAGAAAATTAAGATTAAAAATCTGGTGTGAAACACTCACACAACTTTCTCTTGCCAATGCAAATAATTAACAATAAACCTAACATTATTAATAAAATATTAGAAATAAACAAAAAACTAACCTCAAAAACATAACCTTATTTTAATCATGAGTGAATGATGCAAAATGAAAATCAACCTCAGTTTGGCTTAAAAATACGGAAAATCACTCTTTCTCTCTAAACTAGGCTCTGTAGAGAAAAATGCTTTAAATAAAAGTTTTAGATCTTTTAATTTTCTATAAATTAAATTATATACACTTTTGTCGTAAAATGCATACTAAGGCCGAAATCTTAAAAAAAATCAATTTTTCGCACATTTTCGTGAGAAAAAACAGAAAATCGCAAATTACCGCTAAACTAAGCGTTATACAAAAAATTGTTTGAAACAGAAGTTGTAGGTTTTTAAATTCTCTACAACTTTTATTATATAAAGTTTTGCGCTAAAATGCATATTAAAGCTGTAATCTTAAAAAAACAACGTTTTTACGTGAAAACAGCCTCACCCAGAATTTCAGCAAACATGACGCCTACCCTATCTTGTAGAGAATAAAAAATTGAGTAAATCAGGCGATTTTTAAAAAAATCGTAGGACCAGTTTTTGAGAAAATCGCAAAAAAGTGAAAAATTACACGAATAAACTACCACTTCCGGTTGACCGATTTTGATGAAAATGTTCGTGTCGAGTCCGGTAGTGGTACGTAACTTAAGTTTCAAGTTTCAAGTTCGTACGATGTTCCGTTCTTGAGATATTCTGTTCACACACAGACACACACACACACGCACACACACACACACACACACACAGACACACACACAGACCAATCGCTAAAAACATGTTTTTTGGGTTCAGGGGGTCTGAAAACGTATAGATCCGGTGAAAACTCGATTTCGAAAAATCGACATGAAAACAATACTTTCCTTCCTATATATTCATATAGGCAAGAGAAAGTAAAAATTATTATTATTATTCAGTTAAATCTTTAAAATTTAAAATTGCATTGACTGGACATTAGAAACATCAGAGTTATGAAACAATGGGTTTTGATTTGTTAAAACAGACTATAGACGGGAATTAAACCCGAGACCTTCCTCTTTACTTCTACTTAATCTAGCGCTCCTAACCACTGCATTACTTTGGCAGCCTTGTTTAATAATCATTGCTAATCATTTTTGATAATATTGTAGTAAATATATCATGTGACAAGCACAGAAAACAAAGAAATATTTTTGTCAAAGAAGTATTTAGTTAATATTTCCAAAACTTATTTTCCTTAGGCCTAATAGGGTGGTAAACAAATTTTAAGGAAAGCAATTTCAACTTCCCGATCCTGATTTGTTTTAAAACTTACAAATTTGTGTATGATCTTATGAAGCACGTAGCATCGTGAATAACGGCAGTAATTGGACTCCTGAATTTATAGTCTCTACGAATTTCAAGGTCCGACTTTACTACGTAGTTCAATATCCGTTGTAACTCCGTCTTTTCTTTTGTGATGTTTCTTTGCGATTATTTTAATAACTTTTTACTTTCTCTTGCCTATATGAATATATAGGAAGGAAAGTATTGTTTTCATGTCGATTTTTCGAAATCGAGTTTTCACCGGATCTATACGTTTTCAGACCCCCTGAACCCAAAAAACATGTTTTTAGCGATTGGTCTGTGTGTGTGTCTGTGTGTGAACAGAATATCTCAAGAACGGAACATCGTAAGAACTTGAAACTTGAAACTTAAGTTACATACCACTACCGGACGCGACACGAACATTTTCATCAAAATCGGTCAACCGGAAGTAGTAGTTTATTCGTATAATTTTTCAGTTTTTTGCGATTTTCTCAAAAACTGGTCCTACGATTTTTTTTAAAATCGCCTATTTTACTCAATTTTTTATTCTCTACAAGATAGGGTAGGCGCCATGTTTGCTGAAATTCTCGGTGAGGCTGTTTTCACGTAAAAACGTTGTTTTTTAAGATTACGGCTTTAATATAAATTTTAGCGCAAAAACTTATATAATAAAAGTTGTAGAGAATTTAAAAACCTACAACTTCTGTTTCAAACATTTTTTTGTTTAACGCTTAGTTTAGCGGTAATTTGCGATTTTCTGTTTTTATTCTCACGAAAACGTGAGAAAAATCGATTTTTTTAACATTTCGGTCTTAGTATGCATTTTACGACAAAAGTGTATATAATTAAATTTATAGAAAATTAAAAGATCTACAACTTTTGTTTAGAGCATTTTTCTCTACAGAGCCTAGTTTAGCGTGAAAGCGTGATTTTCCGTATTTTTAAGCCAAACTGAGTTCGATTGTCATTTTGCGTCATTCACTCATGATTAAAATAAGGTTATGTTTTTGAGGTTAGTTTTTGTTCATTTCTAATGTTTTAATACTAATGTTAGGTTTATTATTAATTTTTTTCATTGGCAAGAGAAAGTTGTGTGAGTGTTTCACACCAGATTTTTTTCTATTTCTTGATTCTCCGCTGGATGCATTACACTTTATTATGATGTAGTTTGAAATAATTTTTAATATAATTTAAATAATATAATATTTTACAAGTTCTTAGTGTGATATACCATTCTAAATGTAAAAAAAAAAACACTTTTAATCACTAAGAACGTTTAAAAATACTTTTATCGTAGTTTTTCGTTTCATAAAAGTGTAAATCAAAGACAGGACCCCTGCTATACATATAAGCGAGTTGCGGTGATCACTGCACCTCATGTAAGTTTCAGTTTTATCGAAAATATTTGTCAGCCAGTTAAATCCGATCTCTTTACAGATGATATTCAATTCATATTATTATTATTATTATATTAAAGAAGTCCACTTGAAGAATGTAATTTTGAAATATGCGATTAGCTGTAAAGTTTAAGACTTAACAGCTCGAACTTTCTCCAAGTTATCACAAATATCTGCTTACAAAAAGCTTACAAAAATGTAGTAAATAAAAACCGTTTAAGTATATACTACTCTGTAAAGCCTATTTGAGAAAATTTTATATTTTTAATATAACATTACATAATAAACATTAACACAGATACTATTTAACAGGGTTTTGGTTACTTTATTTCATTTGAACAAATATTGTAAGCCTCTATTTAATAACGTATAGTTTTTTTAGATCAGTTGGTTTACTACGCGATAAATGGTAGGTTTCCGTCATGTTTGAACTGGCTGTTTCTTAATTAAGACACTCTTAATTAATTCAAAAAATATAGGAAATGAAAGTTAATGTGAAATGGTAAGAGCTGTTTTTTTAAACAATATATATATATTGAACAATATATATATTTTACTTGCTCATTCTTTCATCGATAATTTTGATACTTTACACGCTGAAAGTACAAAAAAATGTTCTGTGAAAATTACATCTTGTTGGGGTTTGTAGAAACAAAATGGCGGTTGAAAGAAAGAAAAATTCTATCTCTCTTACAATACTCACTGTACTGCAATATTAAAACTGATTGCTGAAAT
Organism: Catonia carolina; assembly: GCA_035578175.1. Classification (NCBI taxonomy): domain Eukaryota; kingdom Metazoa; phylum Arthropoda; class Insecta; order Hemiptera; family Achilidae; genus Catonia; species Catonia carolina. The sequence goes on along the minus strand of JAQMRL010000001.1, from coordinate 67,368,591 downwards.
GGTCCAAGTTCTGAAATTCAAAGTTCAAAAGTTCCAAAGTTCCTGAAATAGTCCAAGGAATTTTTCACCAAGATGGTGCTCCACCTCACTATGCAAACTCAGTCAAACAATTAGTAAATGCAACCTTCAAGGGCGTTGGATTGATCGTGGAAGTAATTTTTTGGAATTTGCCACTCCGATCACTTGATTTAACTGTGTGTGACTTTTTCTTGTAGTGGTACTTAAAGGAACAGAATAAGTGGGAATAAGTGTACAGACATACTTTCAACATGATGATGATTTAAAACACGTTATCGCAGAGGAACTTCTTCGGATTCCTCGGAGTTAAGTTATTTTCAAGAGCGTACATCAGTGAGTCGTTGTGGATGGGTTCCAGTTTGAATATTTTTTTTTATAATAAAATTTTCATTAGTTTTATTTTAATTAGTTTGTATCTATTAAATTTGTGACAATAAAATTGTATTTAAAAAACCTAACAAAAGCAACATTGTGCTTATTCAAAGTAAAAGTATAAATATTTCTAATATTTCTTTCCGCCGCCATTTTGTTTCTACTCACATCAGTACGATGTAATTTTCACAGAAAATTTTTGGTACCTTCATTAAAAAGTATGTAGAGTATCAAAATAATCGATGGAGGAATGAACAAGTAATAGAAAATCAAACGCGTATACCTCTTCCTGGGACACCCGTATTTAATGTTTAGAAGGGTATAAAATAAGACTGCTCTTAATTTGGAGCTGCATGGTTAACTCAATAAAAAGTAAAATAAAATTTTAGGGATTAGTTCAGAAAACGTTTTTTAAGTTACAATTCATATGGTGTAGTTATTTCTTTCCTGGGACAATTATTACACGTTCGTGAACAACCTTCCTGAAATTATTTTTGGCTTTAAGAGTTTAAGGAAATCGAAAATCACTAAGTTCTGACATCAATTTTTTTCATATTCTTTAATATAACTTTATAGTATCGCGAGTACGTATGAGATAATTTCAGAAAATATATGCATGAAACTTTGGAATATATGGCGTTAACGTATGTAAAACAACTAAACATCCTATTGCCTTTAAGAATACTACAGTTCGCGATTGTTGTCTTCTATGTAATATTTTATTATTTATTGTATTTTCGTTAATTTATTCCGAAAATAACGTATATCAATATTTGAACAACATACCTCTGCATTAAATCTATTTTTTATTTTTTTATTTAAGGTCGCATCGACTACAAGCTCATTAGCGACCACGTTACAAGTAAATACATGTAGTATACAATTTCCAAAGAAGACATAAACAAACACAATAAGGTCGTATAAAAAACATAATGAAAAATTAATTAGGTTCAATTAAAATTTAGACAACATTAAAATAAAAAAAAAAATGACTCAATGAAAAATAACAAATGTGATTTTACAATTAAATAAAATCTGAAACTTTGTAAAATTTTAAAAAATGTATTGTGTTTTGAACCGCTACTTTGTCCACCAAATTGAGTGCGAAAATGTTAATTTGAAATAGTGTTCGTGTGGATTGTGTAGTTGGGCAGTCTGTGATGATGTGTTTGATTGAAAGGGGCGTGTTGTAATGTGTACAATGTTGTGCATCATCTTTCTTCAGTAAGTGTTTGTTTGTAAGTGTAGCCAATGTGTACCAATGCGTAATTGTGTAAGTAGTACTTGATGCCTTCGAAGCTCCAATTTGTTCATATTTCTTTTGCGTTATGATCAATTTAAATTTCCTCTTAAGTCTACCATTTAATTTTTCATATTCTCCTATAACCACTTTTAAGGTTTACGTGCAGTCTATCTTCTAAGTTTTATACTTATACGCCTACTTTTTTTAAGGGAAGGTAAGTAACTTTTCAAACAAGAAACTTTTTCAATTTTCCTTCAATAATAATGTACATTTCTACGACGAATCTTTCTTTTAGATTGCCTTAAAATATACCCCCTACACCATGAAATTATGTCACGGAAAATTATTTAATTTCCTTAAAATTACAATATTTTCATTAAAAATTCAGAACGGAAAATAATTAATTTTCCTTTACGCTACGTTGTTGTTATAATAAACTCGTTTTTTAATTATTGACTGTTTTTTAAGCTTTATGTTGTTTTTTAATCTATAAGAATATTTTTTGTCAGGCTGTATGTTTTAATTATTTAGGGCTTTTCATTAATGAATATTTTAATAGGAAAATAATTGACAGTGGTGTCCTTTGTTTATAATATTCTGTTATCGGTGAATTAGTTGTTAATTTTCAGGTGCAAATTTTATAATTTAATTCAACACCAAATCAAAACACATGGAGGTAAACAACAAGAGCAAAATTTTCCTATCTAACCACTTCATCCATCCACTTGACAAATTAATTCCATTAAATAAAGAGCTACAGTCAATACTTCTATTATCATCATATTTCTAATTAATCCGGTTGATATTTTTATTAATACTAACAAAATTATTTATTCCGTGACTTAAATATTTTGTAGCTAGCATATTCATTCACGCTGCGAACGGGAATAATGCTGATATATAAAACTGTTTATTTTTTTGCTTTGCTTCTCCCGTTTAATTTTCATGGCATCTTTTTAAAAAATTGGTGGCTGCAATTTTCTGTTTTATAAATTTTTGGAAAGGTACAGGAATAATACTTACTACTTTTGTTGTTGTTTAGGTTATCAGCCGAAAGGCTGGTTTGAACCTATAGAGGTTTTACTAAGTAAAACGAGGAGTGAGGTGGTTTACAATTGACTTTCTCACTGAATGGAAAAGTACGCTTATCAGCATGCCGGGCCCTCTGAAAAGCACATACTTTCCACCCTACAAATAACATCTTCACTTTATCACCACAGGTCTAGCTGTATAATGAAATTCATTACTTTCAGAGGAGATAACTCTGGTTAGTGTCTTTTACACCTCTACCTCTTCTTCTCTTAAATGATTCAGTCACTTAAGTGACTGACCATGTGATAAGAAACAGAACTATTTATCTTAGCCCTGCAACGAACAGATTGAGTGTAAATAATTTGACACTCTACCTGTCTGTTATGGGCAGACTTACTACTGTAAAGTAGATAACTCTTCCTAGCCCCTAGGAGAAAGTTGCCAAAATTTAAATTGGTTTTCTTTTAGTAGTTATCACTTACACATATGCCTGTGTTTAGTAGTATAGATTTTTCGGAAATAAATCTCGGAATTCCTCGATTCCTATTATGGTATTTTTATTTCTGATTTCTCTTTCGATGGAACCAAAACCGCTATTACTGGACATAAAAGAATTCCCAGTGATAGGATTTTTGCAGTTTTTGTTTTTTGACTTTCTTTTCTACTGGGTTACAGTGTCGTTTCCTGGCATTTTGTGAAGAACGTTCTTTCACATTTGTTTCATTTCTTTCCTAATAGTCTACTTCTTTAAAAACTTTTTAAAATAAGTACATTTAATAGGTATAATAACGTAGAGACGAAGACTGACACCCTTGAAACAATAATATGAAACAGTTGTTTAGGGTTACGTGATGTAAATAGTGGTCCATGATTGGTTCATGCGGAGATGACCATGTAACCTAACACTGTGAAGACGTGGTCGACTTTAAGACTAATTCATGCTCTTTTTATTAACTTTATTTATGAAATTCACAACTGTTACAAAATAAACAACCAGTGAATATGATGGTGGGTGAAAGAATGAATGAAATGACATGAGTGACGTGCATGGAGAGCACCATCCACTGACAGGTCTCCGACATGATATTAGTTACTTTTTACTAAGTCATCGATTAATTAATTAATTCATTCATTAATAACATTAACCGTTTGTAAAACAGGAGGTCCCTGTTCCACTTCCTCCTTTGTCGTCTTTGAACGTTGTTTGGTAGATGACGGGAGGAAAGTTTACGTATCCGTTCGTTTGGATGAGCGAAAAGTCTGTCGTGGAAGTTTCGATAAAGTTGATGAAAACATCTGTTACTAGACGAATGTTGAGGTCGTTATGTTAAGGTAGCTTTAGAAACGTAAGAGGGTGCGTTGATAATATCCGTAAGATCTTCGATTGAAACCTTCGAATCCGAGCTATCACTGAGAGTTTAGCACATCCATAAATTTGACTGGCGTACATCCAAATTGGCCTAAGAAGGGACTTATATATAATCATTAGTTTCTGTTTAGTTGGAAGTACGGATCGTCGAGAAATCAAGCTGTACAACATCTTAAATATATTATCCAAGGTGCGTCTTCTACTGATCAGCGCTACTGAATTCTATACCGGGGTCCCGGATTTGAACCCCGATCAGGTGTAGCATTTTTTTGTGTGTGTATCACCACATATCATTACCTACGCACAAACCCCTTGTCTTGTGTAGGCATCAATATAAAAAATGGACCTCAGAGTTGAATTAGCTTGAAAAATCGTATAGCCCTGAAAAACCATATCAAACTAATTAAAAAAAATTGAACATGGTCATTGTAACTGGATTGCTCAATTACAGAAATATTATGTGTACTGTTTTAGTATAATCACTATTTTTTTACCCTTAAGGTGCAAATGGCAGAAATTAAAATGCTTCAGTCTTTCGGTGTAACTCTTAAGGAAAAAATGATGTAATCAATAAAAGTAAACCTAGTAATATGATAATATTCTTTGTGATTGAAACGTTAGAGAATTTGTGACGTGTGAATGAGTAAGTGCTTTCGCATTTATATAATACAACAAATTACGTTTTGATGACATAATTGAATAGAAGTATGACTGATATCTTAGTTTGCTAATTAGACTCTAATTTTGTCAAGTTGATTATTAGCAAATTCTAAGTTAATTTACGCATAAGTTTTTTAATTATTGGATTTTATGAACAAGAATCAGTATTAATTTTGTCAAAGATAAGCTGACAGCAGCATTGTTTCGTAAGCAATAAGTCACCCTTTATATCAACGAGTCATTGCGTTCATCTAGCAATTCAAATACTGTTTATAAATTCCTAAGCGCCTTCCGTAAGAAGCAGGTACAACTTTTTTTTTTGCGCCCTGGAGACTCCATGAGGAGTATAGGACATGTCGTCAGTTATAACACCTGAAATACATATAAGAATCACACAATGTATCACTACTATCAAGAAAGAAATTCTTGTACGCTATAAAAAGTTTCACCGATCAAGTAATTTTTTAGATTTTTTTTAAAGGAATTCAAATCCTCACAACACTTTAAAGATTGGGGTAATTTATTTATGAATTTTCTCCCTGCATAAGTAGGTTTTTGTTCTAACAATTTTGTGGAGTGATTAGCCACATAATAATCATTCCTGTTTCTCGTGTTATGATTGTGAACATTGAAATTCTGCATAAAATTATTTTGCCTAACATACATAATCACCTCAAAAATGTAGAGGGAGGGAACTGTAAGCAATTTAAGCTCCTTAAATAGTGGCCTGCATGAGGTTAGCTGATTAGCTCCCACCATACACCTAGTAGCTTTCTTTTGAATTTTAAAAACCCTATTCATATTACCCATGCTAGAATTACCCCATACTAAAATACCATAACGGATATGAGACAGAATGAGGCCATGATAAGCTGCCATTAGTAATTTTTTATCATTTAATCTGGCAATTTGTTTTAATGCAAATACCCCAGATGATATTTTACTACAAACTTGATTGGTATAGAAATCCCAGGACAAAGATCTATCTAGAGATACGCCTAGGAACTCACTGTCTCTACATGCTCTAAACTATTATTATGAATAAATACATCAACTTCTCTACTTTCTTTAACGTTATGTTTATTTTTAAACTGCAAGTACTGACACTTTTTCCCATTAACTGTTAATAACATTTGATTCAAGAACTGCACTACGGACTCTATGTTAACATGTGTATTTACTTCAAGAGAATCTACCAGTGAACTGTTACTGATTACTGAAGTATCATCAGCAAACAACAAAGCTCTGTCATTAGGTATGACTTCTGGTAACCTATTAATGTACAATAGAAACAGAATTGGACCTAAAACTGACCCTTGTGGAACGCCTGCTTTGACTTCAAGCTTTCCAGATACAACCTTTGTAAGTTTCCCTCTAACAACCCTAGTTAACTCCACACACTGTAATCTATTAATAAGGTAAGATTGAAACCATTTCAATTCTACATCCCTAACGCCTAATGACTCTAGTGTTTTCAATAAAATTTCATGATCAACACAATCGAAAGCTTTACTCAGATCCAGAAACACTGCCAATGCTTTCTCCCCGGCGTCCAATATATCAACTACTTGCTCCACAAGTGAAACAATTGCAGTTTTAGTTGATCTACATTTTTGGAAACCATGCTAATCCTCTGAGATGATTAGGTTTTCAGTCAAGAAACTGATTAACCTAATAAATACTACTTTTTCAAAAATTTTACTGATTGTGTTTAAAATACTTATGGGCCTATAATTTTCAACCAACTGGCTATCTCCATTCTTAAATATAAGCAATATTTTAGCCTCCTTCAGTTTGTTTGGAAATACACCTGCTTTGAGTGAGAAGTTAATCAAATGAAGGAGAGGAGTAATTAAAAGATGTTTACATTTTTTAACAATTATACTAGAAATCCCATCTAACCCACATGTTTTCTTACTTTTCAAACTATCAATAACTGATTCTAATTCCTCACTTGAAACTAGGCTAAATAAGAATTGATGTACTACCTTGTTACCTTTTGGATCATAACATCCCACTGTTTCCCTAATCTGTTGTTTAAGTTTTAAAGCTACTTCCTGGTAATATTTGTTAAAATAATTACAAATTTCTACACCATCCTCTATAAGTTCATTGTTTTTGTGAACAATATTAGGTATGTCAGTAAAACTTTTGTTGCTAACTACACCTCGATTCTTATTTATTATTTCCCATATTGCTGAGTTTAGATTTGGTGATTTATGAAGGACTTCAGAAGTTTTTTTAACATAAATTAATCTGTTAATACAAAAATTGTAGAGTTAAAATTTTTCTAAATAAAATATGCCAACATCACGTGCATAATCTTAATTTATGATTAGCTTGCCATCCATAATCCTACTTTATATTAGTTGTAATTATAATTATTATAACAGATAATATGTTCTTACAATTTCATTAATATTAACATCGAAAAGTGAGCTTAAAATATCAATTATGTCTTGTTACTTTTAAAATAATAACATTTTTAGTACAAGTAACCATAAAAAACTACATCCAACAGTCACTTAAGACAGTGGGAAAGATAGACGATTCCAATTTATCATTCGTTGTACAGAGCAATACGCTCTTCGCTACTCTGTCCTACAAACATCCGTAATCCTAAATACTGTAATTTGATACACTGTACCATAATAGTGTAACCTAAATATTTAACAGGGTAATAAAGGCTAACATAAGTTTTAGTGTAAAAAAAATAGTTTATTGCATTTATTGCAAATTTAGAGTACTAAATATTATATAAACAAACGGAAAAATACAGAATTTAAAAACTGAATAAATTAACGAAATAAACTACGGTAAATTCCGTTAGCAAATATTTTTAACGCAATTGTATGTTCTACACAGTAATTTTTTTAAAAAATCTTTATTTTTCTTTTGGACTAAGACGGAACTTCTTTTTGTAGCAGCAACATCTCTCATTCTTTTTAGTAACAATGCTTCAGCAGCATTAAATTCAGGCTGTTTTTCGCACCATAGCATTGCATTTTTTAGGACAGAGAAAGCCTCTGCATGAGTAAATATGTATTTTTTCCATCGGTGGTGGTTCGGATGATTGACGTTCGGATATTCGACGCTCCTGTGTATTTACTGAAAGTAAAGCATAACTGATTTTAAATTTTGTTTCAATATAAAGAGCTTTACTTCTGATTAGCAAAATACAATATTCTAAAACTGAAGAAGTGGTAGGGGAAGTCGGGGTAATATGAGCACTGTAGGGAATATGAGCACCTCTTACGTATTGGTTCCTAACTGCCTGAGGAATATTTATTTTTACCTAAATGTTGGTGGTAGCAGTGTAGCAAAGTGTCATGGTGGAAGATGTGTAGCGACGGGCATTGATTTAGAAAACAACGATCTAAAATTTCACTTTCAAGATAAGCATTTTCATTTTTTCTCAATAAATTAGTAAGAATACTTATTTAACATGAATTTTGTTTAGTTGTAACTCTCCTAGTTACAGAAATAGGTCATAACTCAATATCCCATCGTAAAGTACACGCTTTCTTCTTCTTTTAGCCATGATAGCGTGGAAGCCTTTTGCAGAGTGGCGGCGTTGCCAGACTTTTTTTCTAAAAGTTGTCAAATGGGGAATATGAGCATACGCTTCTGGGGGAATATGAGCATATTAAACGATGTGCTATCTGGCCGTCCTAACAGGGATGCTATCCTAGATTATGCATATATAGCTGAAGGGAACATCAATAAAGAAGTAAATATTGAAACAGTATCAAGAGGCCTACAAGTAGAAAAAGGTTTTCCCAACGATTCAGTAAGAAATTTGGGGAATTTGCCTTCGCAGCCATCTATATCAGTATCTGCTGATCTAGGGAATGAACCGTCAACAGCAATTAAAATTGTAACTCCTCAAAAGCAACCAGTTTCAAACATTCAACGAACTCCCAGATGGACCTTGAACAAGATATCACCAGTTCCGTTAGTGCAACGACAAATTTAAAAAAAAAGAAAACGTGGTGTGGCTCGAGAATTGACATCCGCCCATTCGATAAAGGAGGTAAAACTAATGAAAGAGAAACAACTAACAAATGAAAATAAGAAACTAGATTCCAAAAAACCGACTACGGCTACAGACAACAAAAATAATGACAGTGTTTGTGAAATGTGTAGAGGAAAATGGAGTGAAGACAATAACGGTGAGCAGTGGATTATGTGCAGCGCGTGTAAGGAGTAGTACCACGAAGAATGTGTTTTTGTTGACTCTCCATTTATTTATGAAAATTGTGCTAAATAATTTTTTATTATTTGTTTAAATAATGACTTTTTTGGCTCTTTTGATATTTTTATTGATTTTTTATTATTACTTATCATTCTTTTATTCTGCCTTGAAATGTCTTAGGTAGGTTACATTTTAGTGATACATTTCGTTTAAATTTTTTTGAATTTTGTACTGTTTATTTTTTTTTGCTTTTTTTGTTGTTTAGTGCATTTTTTACTTATATAAATATACTTTTACTAATTACTTTTAATACTACTATTAAGTAACTACTCTTACTAATTGAATTATAAATTACTTTTTAAATTAGTTTCTATAATTTCAAATTTTTTTTTTGTGCACAAATGGTTTCCAATTTGTAGGCTTACTATGTGCGTTTTTTATGTTTTTATTATGTTAATTACTTTTCTAAATAAATTTAAATATATATATATAAAATAATGCTATTTCCATTATTGAATTTACGATTATAAAGACTGCCAATATTCCCCAACAGAGGTGCTCGTATTACCCCGGGGTGTGGGGAATATGAGCACAGTGTACGTTGCTCACTAAAATAATTATTACTCGGGCGCATTAAAACAAAATCGACTGTATAGTTGAGGCATGCTATAAAATGAAATGGACTATAGTTTCAATATAAAACATATAAGAATAAATGCATTTTACGTTGTTTATTCAAGGATTACCTTAACTGTGCTCATATTCCCCCGATTTCCCCTAAGGTTAAAAACACATTTTTTCAGAACAGTTATTTGATTTCGTTTGTTTTCCAAATTAGCACGTTTTTGTTTACTTTTGTTATTAGTCTACAAATAAGTTATTACTAAACCGCGTTGTGTTCAGATCAGGCTTGCCCTTTTCTTGAGTTTAGTTAGTTTTATTTTGTATAGTTCACACTTTACAGTCACAATATAATACTTATGTTACTTACGTCAGCAAGTAATTAATTTCTTGTTTTTTTCTTGTTTGCAGGTGAGAAAAATTTTACAGTGAATCTTGGTTCGTAAGTAATCCAGTTTTGTTAGATATTTTTAGGCCTACGTCACTTAATAAAAATTTGAATTATTTTTATTTCTGCTCTTTCATCATAGCTCCTTACATTTTTTTAGTAATGTATTTAAGTAATTTATTTGTTATACTATATAAATTTTCATGCACCAAAACGGTATAACTTTTATAAACCAGTCGTTCAAAATTCATTAAAACTACTATAGGTGAGACATATTTCAAGCCCTTTCGGTAGCTTTATAATTCACTATAAGTCCATTTTCACTAATGATTTAAAAATAAAAACATAAGAATTAAATTAGAAGGTCTTTTCTCAATTTCCAAAAAGCTACTGGATTTCAATGCAATACAGAGGAAACTTTGCACAGTACTACCTTGTTTATCCGTATGTTGGGATTATCCGGCCCAATATGAATCGGAAAATATTTTGTCTCCTGTAATCCCACGTACAGTACGATATCCAAAGTACAGTATTTTATTGACATTGCAATTCATATTGTCAGTATATTATGCATTGTATATTTGTACTGTATCACATACCAACGTTTAAATAGGCCGCCTCCGTAGCGTAGTGGTAGCGCGGTAGTCTACGACGACGAGGTCCCGGGTTCGATTCCCAGTTAGAGTTTAGAAATTTTTACAAGTTAAAACCCACCGTAAAGTTAAAACCGAGCTATTGATGCGACTTAAATAAACTAAAAAATTTAGATATTCAAAATTTACCGTTTTAGTATGTATAGCACTGTTAAAGCATTTGAACAAAAAATTTCTCCATCTTAAATCGCACGCACGTTATTTATGCTGTATTTGCTTGGCGAGTCGTCGCTAAATAACTTCTTGCGTACGTGGAACAGCAGCCCGGCACCACCCAGGCTAAACGTATGACAGTAAAACGATTACGCGATTATGATGCCTTGAATACTATACAAAAATAACGAGGAAAAAGTAGTTTGAAACACTCACACGACTCTCTCTTGCCAATGTAAATAATGAAATATTATAACCTATGTTTAATCATTAGTAAACACTAATATGAAGAACTTAACCTAATTCTAATCTTAAGTAAATGACGCAAAATGAGATCAACCACTGCAGCACTTAAAAACGGAAAATCCACTAATTGACGCTAAACTAGGATCTGTAGAAAATGTGCTTAAAATAAAAGTTGTAGAATTTTATAATTTTCTATAACTTTCAGTATACATAATTAAAGACTTTTCTCGTAAAATGCATCTAAGGCCGCAGTTTTTAATAAAATTTTACGGATTTGATAAGCAAAATACGGAAAATCAGTGATTGACGCTAAACTAAGCGCTGTAGCAAAAAAAATGCTCGAAATAAATATTGTAGGACTTTTAGTTTCCTACAACTTTGATCTACACTTTTCCCTTAAAATGCATATAAAAAGTCGTATTCTTAAAAAATATTGCCATAAAATTTGGTAAATTCTAAATATTTTATATAAACATAATATTGTAGTGCGTTTCTGTCAAAAGAAGTATAAATTAATATTACGTTTTCCCATTGCATTTGTTTTATTGATTGCCGAATGTGTCCGATTTATCCAGATTTTCGATTTCCCGGATCGCTTCCGGTCCTAATATGTCAAACGAGGTAGTACTATACTTTATTTAAGGAGTTCGCGTTACCAAATCACACAGTACTGTTTATTTCACGTACAATCTTTTAAGAAAATGGTTATACGGTTATTGAAATACGGATTTTCGTACGTCTTTTTCTCAATTTTCGATTTAAAAAATCCTAACGTGGTCGGCATTTGATCAAGTAACAATTTTTATCAAAATCAGTAAAATCGTTATCTTCTTCATCCACAGATAGTCTAATCATGATGAAATGAATATGGAACTACACCTCAGGTCGCAAACACTTAAATGTATTTTCAAATAAAAGTCACGATTAGAATTTTGGCCATTCACATAAATTTTTCTACCCTTCCTGTACACGAGGAAGTAAAAAATCATGCAACTTTTAAAAAACTCGGATTTATTGTACTAAATACGAGAACGTTTTTGTTTTGATACCAAGGCGTTGCGGAAATCGTTATCCGTTGAAAACTACATAAAAGTTATTTGAACTGTGACCAAAATCGTTGCAAGTTCATTTAGTCTCTTTGCATAAATTCAAAGGAAATCAGTAGAACCATAATTTTCAGACATTGGAAAACTTTCTGTTTCAATTCTCTTTCTTTCCTTTGCTCTTAAAATTTCTCTCCAGTAATCTTCTCTTTCATAACACTGAATCTAATTTTAAACGGAACTTGTTCTCTTACAGCTGTTACATATTATTCTGTATAATTAAAGAAGGGTCTGAAAGAAATTTATTGTTTTCTTAAACCAAAATCCCTTTTGGCGTTTAAATGATTTTTTAAACTTTACGCTTTTATTACAAATAAGTCTATTATTCTTGCACTAAGCTCTCAAAAACTTTATTAGTTCGTGATTTTGTCATTAGATTGCAGTTTTTAATAAATACTACTTATACATCAAAAAATATAAGAACATACTTAATTAAATAAAATAAGTAGGCTACTACAAACATTGCTTAGATTAATAAATAGTAAACTAAAGTGTAACCAACATTTTGACTATTTTGCAATTTGTCATAAGTTTTTACGTAGAAAATGAATGGATGGTAGAACGTACTTGCTTGCTAATCAACTGTCTGACAGTATTACATATTACTTAGTCTGGATTGTGTTTATTTTGATGTTGTTTTCATAACAGTTCTAAATTTACATGGTCAACAATGTGAAACGACTTAACATTTTAATGGATAAATTTTAATGAGAAATTCTCAAATCACTATTAAACTAAAAGTAGATAAAAACATATTACGTAACACAGAAATTGCAGAATTTTTTATTGTCTTTAATTTTGTTAAAACTATTGTTCCATACCTGTTGAGTCTGTGTATAAAAACGATTTTGTTGCGAGTTTCGCCCAAAATTATACAAGTGTCGGTTAATGTATGCGTCATACATGAAAATGTTAAGAAGAAAAGGCATTTTTAATTGTTTTTAACGTTTTCCTATGCATTATTTTAAAAGATAGCAAAGCTCTGATAAATTTTCTCAATAGTAACGCCTACACCTCTTTTATGAATGAACATATGTAGAAATGAGGGAAGTTTAATCAGAATCATTAGAGTGTTTTTTGAAAACATTTGATGATTATAATTTTTGGGCCGGAGAAAAGTACTCTTACGTCTTGTCAGGCTACATACCTAGTTCCAAAAGCTCTTTGGTGATTGGTTAAGAAACCTTTTCAAATTTTAGCGTAGACACAAACGCGCTTGTGGACATCCATTTATGTTTTCATTTAAATTTGTAACTACACAATTTTTACATCTACCTAATAATTAAGTTAATTTAAATGATTTAGTTAAAGCAAAGAAAACAATTGATAAAACAATATTATATGAACGCATAAATAAATAAAATCAATTCTCAGCAGATAAATTCTTGAATTAAAAATCCATGCTGCTTGCAGTTTGCAGGACTGGTGTATTCATATGATACAGTGATAGTTTAATTATAAAATATTATTATGTGAATGAGTTTTGATGTAAATAATTCTACAAAAGATCCCTATTCCACTGTTTTTCAGTCTTCTTACTACTGTTATTAATTAATTAATTAATTTTTACGAACTAAATACTGTATTAACTAGTAGCAGTTTTAACATTCTTCCGAAAACGTTTTTTTGTTGCTGAGCGGATCATGAAAAAGATCAGTTGAAATCCTAGCATCAAATATTTTACCCCAAATCAATTTCTTCTCAATTTAAACACGTATTTATGCTCATTCTATATAGGTAGAGTGCGAGAAAATAAAAACAGTTTCCATTCATCACAAGAAAGAATTTATTTGTGGCTTCCATTTATAAATTTTGATTCGACTGAAAAAGAAAAAAATACGTTTGTTTACTCTTGTATTCAGAGGTAATAATATTGTTTAGGAACCGGAAATTTCAGTGATATGATGCTATTTCAGCTATATGATGGTCAAAAGTCGACTGTAAAACTGCAGGGTCGTCTGTCTACCCCATTTAAGGTTACAAAAGGACTTCGTCAGGGATGCTGTCTCTCTCCTACTTTGTTTAAGATTTATATGAATGAAGTTTTGAAAGAGTGGAAGGCAAAATGTGCTAATATGGGTATCGACATCGATGGAGAATTTTTGTATACCCTTCTATTTGCAGATGATCAAGTAGTAATAGCGAATGACGAGTTCGATATTGAATATATGATGAGGAAACTGACAGAGGTTCTTGAAAAATGGGGCTTAAAAGTTAACTATTCAAAGACGAAGTATTTACCGATTGGAGTTGTTGGACGAGATCTGCATATAGGGGGACATAGGATAGAGGTATGTGAAGAATATAAGTATCTGGGTGTGGTGTTGAGTAAAGAAGGAAACAGCCAACGGGAGATAGTAAATAGAGTGACTCAGGGAAAAGTAGTTACAGGAATGCTGAATTCAGTTTTGTGGTCAAAGGATATCCGGACAGAAACAAAGTGTAGAATTGGAAGAGCGATACAACAAAGCGTTCTTACATATGGTGCGGAAACGTGGGAGCTAACTGAGAGAAGTAGACGAAGGATTGCGGCTGCACAGATGGACTTCTGGAGACGCAGTTGTCGTGTTTCGAGGATGGACCATATACGGAATGAAACAATCTGGCAGAGAGTAGGAAAACCAAGTAGGGTATTGGATGAAATTGGGAAAAAGGTATTGTTTTGGTATGGGCACTTGAGAAGGATGAGTGAGGGCAGATGGCCCAGTAGGATATGGAATTGGACCCCAACAGAGAGAAGGAAAAGAGGCCGTCCAACGAGACGGTGGATGGAGGAGGTGATGGAAGCAATGAGCAAGAGAGATCTGCAGGAGGGTGATTGGCTGGATCGGGAGGCTTGGCGATTGAAATGCGAAAGACGGCTTTAATTGCTGTAGAAATTCGCAAAAAAAAAAAAAAAAAAAAAAAAAAAAAATTTCAGTGATAACATTATTTCAGTATTTTCATTGCAGTTCTAGGCCTACAGGGCTGTAATGTTTCGTCGTTGTTAAGAGAGCACATTGACAAAAATATGAGAACGGCATTCTGTGTAAAAAGCAGTCGTTAAAGAAATGATGGTTTTTTTAAAAAATCATATAAAACTAAATTGTAACTTTATACGCAGCAATATTTCTGTAAATAAATGCAAAACCCCTCACTTTGAGACTCACCCTTATTCAATCATAATTAATTATCTAGCTACCCAGCCACGTAGCGAGCTCAAATTTGGTATATTACGAGCTGTTACCAGCAATTAGAGTTTCTGGTATTTTTTTGGTAGTTTTAGAGAATTTGGTATATATTTGGTAAATTAATAGAAAAATACATACACAGGCCTATTACTTCTATTTCTTCCTGAAGAGAAACCTAGAAAAATAAAACTTTTCAATTAGGCGTACCTCCACTTGGGTCTAAGATGTAAAAATAAGATAACTACCCTGTAGCAATAAATATTATAATGATACTATTTTTGTATTTTCCCAAAGAGCTGTAATCTTGAACATTGTCATTATTAGGTTTTCCTCATAAAGATCAATGAAAGGAAAGTGTAAAATTAAATCAGGATGACCAGGGAGAGTAATATTCTAATTTATTTAATGCATTCTTCTGATGCATTAAATACATCTGATAAATTTCAGAAATTTCTGAATTCTGCTCTCTTTATATTTTTAAAAATTTACAAAACGTCAAAATGATTTGTGGAAAATGACAAATTTCTTTATTGGTGGAAATTTTTAAAAGTGTCATCTATCATTTTGTTTGGTCCGTCCGTCCTTTACACCCATATGTCAGAAACTACAAGAAATAAGAACAAATGGTTTTCGGATTCGTAAAGTACACAAAAAGTTAGTTGGCCTAAATTGGGTTTGAAGTTCCGGTTTCGACCGGAAGTGCCCAAAAAACGGAAGTCAAAAATCAAAGTAGGAATTTGGAAACAAAAATAGTGTTATTCGATTCGGTTATACCCACTGCGCCAACTACCGGCCCGTTGGCGTAGTGATTAACGCAACTGGCTTCTACGCCGGGGTCCTGATTCGATTTCTGGTCGGGTCTTGACATTTTTTAATCATTCATGTTCATCTATCATCCTTGTCACCGTCTGCATTAGCAGAAATTGCAAAACAGTCAGACGTAAAACAAAACAAAAAAAGATTCCTCTTAAAGAGTAGATAAAGATTTCATTGGGTTTAAAGTTCCGGTTTTGGCCGGAGGAAGTGGCCCAAAACCGGAAGTCGTGAAATCAAAGTCAGAAACTACAAATTATTGCAACTTTTCGGTTTTCGGATTCGTAATCTACACAAGAAGTCAATGAGCCTGGATTGAGTTTGAAGTTTCGGTTTTGACCAGATGTGGCCCAAAACCGGAAGTCGAGAATCAAATTCAGAATTTGAAAACAAAAATAGTGTCATTCAATTCCTCTTAAAAATCACTATCAATACTATCACTTAAAAATCAATACAGAAATCACTCATAGTTTTTGCGATAAGTTAAAGGTAAAAAATTACCACGCTTTTAAAAATTTAATATTATTTAATTTAAAAAGATTTGAATTTTGAATTTTTTTTGCTCTTTTAAAAATACCACTACCCATGAGACGCGTTATCTCATGTAACGGATTTTTTTATTTCATTTCTATTTATTTTTATCGATTTTGAGTGCATGTTATCAAATCGTATTATGTCGAATAAAGTTTTTATATAAAGTAATTTATTATTATGAAATACTGTAATGGATTCATTTTTCCGTTTTTAAAGTTAAAAATAATCATTACTTTTGAATTCAGTTTTCTAAAGGTTCACTCATAGCTATTACCTTTAAGTTTCACAAGTTTAATTTTGTTCTCTAATGGATATATCTATTTTGTAGTAATGATTATACATACCTGTATATTTGAAGTACGGATTTCTTTGACAGTGTTTCTTTAATCACATCCTTCCATTTAATTTGAGCTTACCAATTTAATTGGACATTCCGTACTAAAATGGATGGACCGAGCGCTTTTCTCTTTAACCAATCTCATTATTAAGGTATCCGTTTTTGTACGGTACGTCATGGGAATCCTTTGATCTGAATGAATGTTAGTTCCATTGATATTTCACCCATATTATCGTAAACGCTGTTCTATATATACCTTTAACATTTGCAATTATTAGAAACGTTGTTTTAATCCTTTTATTCGTAATTGCATTTTGAGTGACGAAATCAATAAAATGTGTAATAATGTAGCATTATTTATTTATGTTTTGTAACACCATCTTGTTATTGAATTACTTATTAATACATTATTTATCTTAAATAAAAATCTTTCTGTAGTACTAGTTAAAAATAAATTTGAAGTAGTATTCGCCAGTGTTTTTATTTTGTCGGTACCTCTTTATTGTTTTTACATATGTTTTGATTCACATTAAAGTAAAGCGATAAACACTTTATTAAAAATAATATTGTGTAAGAAGTTTATTTTATCAAACGGAATAAAATTTTTCTACGGGTAATTGGGAGGCATCTTCCTTTACCGTTAAAAAAAAGATTGGTTTCTTTGTACGCTTACTAATATACTCGTAATTGCTATTTGAACATATTATTATCAAATAATACACGGTTCTACAGACAGCAGCAATTTGGCTCGCTTGCAAGCTGCTAAGTCAAAGATACTTAGCTCTATCGCTGACTCGTTTCAGTACAACGATCTTCAAATTCCTTTTGTTATATAATTTAAGAACACTATAACGCGTTTCTACAGAAGATTAAGGGTTGTACATAGGAGGACAGAATTCAAAATTTAGATAGAAGGCAAGGGTTGCAGGTAGTAAATATAAACAATGGTATTATCGCAATAAATTAATGGAGCATCTTGAATGAATAAAGAGAAATAGAATTCCAAAGCAGGTTCTGGGATGCAGGCCTAAAGGAATAAGAAGTTTGGGAAAACCTATACAACGCCGGAGTTAGTTTACTTAATTAAAGCTTGTTTATGAAAAAAATTATGCCAGAACAGGCTAGATATTGTATACGGTGAAGAGAATCAGAAGAAGAAAAACACTACAAACGTTTCCACAGAAAAAACTGACGAACATAAAAATAACTCATCTAAAAAATTTACATCTCCTACCTGACGTTCCATGGAGGAGATTATGAGAATGGTGTAAACATTATTTTCAGGATTAACAAATCAAACATTATTTTTGAACATAATAATAATCATATTTAGAAATAATACAACGCTTCCAAAAAAATGTATTAAGATCGACGAGTAACGCTGGGTGGTTTATAAGCAACCCGGAAATACATGACCATCTTCGTATCCGTACCATAACAGAAGAGATAAGAAAGCTGAGCCTCCGGTACCAGCTAAGATTAAACGATCACCAGAACCACCTAGCATTAAATTTGCTGAACAACAGTGAGGAAACGAAGCGCCTCAAAAAACATCACATCCTCGACTTAGACCAGCGTTTTTAATCCATACACGAAATTAAATTCACCATTCATCTTCATCACTACTTTTTAATCTAAAGTGAAATTTCAGAATTTAATTTTCCTTTACTTCTCTATTATTAACTTCTTTTACATTGTTCACTTCATTTTTTATTTACTTCTTTTATATTGTTATTGTTAATTTTGTAACTTTGCAACTTTTCTTGGTTTGTTATAAACTTTATTTTAGAATTTTACTTAGGTGAAGTGAGAGCAAAAGCTGTCTTCTTCACTCACATCAGTGTAGTTCTGTTATAATGATTTGCTTAAAGTCACATTGTAAAGGCTGATTGTAAATAAATAAGTTAAAAAAATTGAAGTTAACATATCATTTTGAAGTTTATATAGGTACTTAAAAATAAAAACACGCATACTTTCGAGTCGTACTTATTAATATTGTAACATTATAACAGTAATATTCTATAAATAGTTAAAGAAATAAATCGTTTATTGTAAGAAATTAAGTGTATTGTGACAAGGATAAAGGACAGCTGATGAATGAAATGTATTCGAAAGGAGTTTTCGAAAGAGCAGTCAAAACTAGTTTGAATTACGGCAAATGTTTATTTTTTATGCGTATGTGGATTTTTTGGTGAAGCTTTGGAAGTGTTAGAATTGTCTCGAATGTTGAGAAACTATCAGACTGCAGGTATAAAAACAGTTAGCGCCTTTGTAGACGGTCAATTAGTACTGCGCCTGTGATTGCAAATAGTTTTGGGCCGTTTCGAAATAGTACCGTTACGGTACTGGTTCTGAATCACGTTAATAATGCGTGAGCATATGAGTGGTAGCAAGAGGTTGTGGAAAGGTAAGTCATTGTTTTGATTGTTACGTGGCAGTATTTATAATCGAGTTTAGTTAAAACTTTTAAGTTTTGTAATAATTTAATTGAAGTAATCTAATTGTAATTTGTTAGTAGTCTAATCTTAACAATTAATTGCAATTATTTATAGTATCAAAAAATCATTATTATAAGTTTAAAGGAAAATGTAAGTTTATAAAGGAATTGTTTATAAGTTTAAAGAATTGTTTTTTATTCATTACTAATATTACCAGTCGTGAAAAGAACTTTGGCTGAAGTGTTACAATATGAAGCGTTTTCCATGGGTGATCTGCTTCTTTGTGCCATTTATGTCGCTTTTTCATCACTCATTTAAAATATCTGTAATTATTTGTAACAGAAACAAATATGAAGCAAGAATATGTTTAAAAAACTGTATACTAATTTAGTCTCTTACATTGATTTTCAATAGTCCTCTCCAGTTATTTTAAAATGTAGCTACATTTTATTTATGTAGCCGATTAAATATTTTCTCTTCTGAATTCTTTGATGAAAGTTCGAAAAACTGTACGTGTATTAATAAAACGGATGGATAATATTGGAAACTAAGATAAATTTCTTTATTTGTATTTTTCTCAGAAGTTTCGAATAAATTACTTTAACTTTCTTTACTTTGCTTTCCACTTTTAGATCTAAATATTTAGTTTCTGAAAAGTTTTAAGAATTGATACAGTTCTGTTCAAATAGCGGGATTGTAGGAGGGTGATTTAATCAGTTTTTTTCTAGAACAGAGAATTTATTCTCCGTTATAACAAAAACGTTTTGCATAGTAATCACTTTAAGAGATGCGAAGAAAATTTTTATTAACAGTCTACCTAAAAAAGTTGTACATCATTCTATCTGATTGCTACTGTAAGACACAGTTCAATATGACAGAGCAAAAGCAATCTGTTATAATATAAAGGGTTTTGCGTGTGCTGTTCTAATAAATTAATGTTAGTTTTTTAAATTCAAAGTTTGTAAATTAAGCTAATTTTAGTTCAGGCTGTACTTGAACTATAAAGGTTCAATTTTAAGAAAAGTTTAGAGGGTAGGTTTCAACATTTCCACAAATAACTTACCCTATACAGAGTTTCATTACAACACTTGTAGCTTATACCGGGTATTTATATAAATTTTGTGCGTGCGTACACTTAACACAGAACTTTACAAGACTATTCAGGATTATAATATTATGTAACCTATTTATTAAGTTATCAAGTTCGACACTGCCCATGATAATCCTTACCTCCTTCATTCACAGCACCTCTCTCCATCCTCTGTATCCCTTTTCTAATAGAATCATTTTGCTCCGCTTTCCTTTTCTAATCCTTTGGTCTCTCTCTCCTCTATTGAACGTCCTTTATCGAAGCTGGTACGTCTCCTCTCTAAGAGTTCCAACATCTTAACACTTCTGACTCAATTCTTCTTCTCCAGCTCTTATATGTTCCTAATTATGTCTCAGGTTCTTATCCATGTAGTAAATGAAGTGGTTAAAGAATTTCTCACTCAGTCGTCCCCGAACTTGCTCACTGATGTCCTGATCCTAAGGACTAAACAAAAAAAAATTACCAAGTTAATAGTTTTCCCTTATATGCTATATCCAGTCGGTGAGTTGGAAACTTTTCATCGCTCTTCTTTAAAATGAAGCATCATTCGGAAAACCATAAAAAGGCAAAATCTCTGTTTTATTTCTTCTAATTTTCTCATTTCAATGTTCTATTTTCGGTTTTTACTAAATAGTATCAAAATAAAATGAATAGAACAAGGTTTCTGTGGTCTATAATATAAAACACCTATACGGAACTGAAAATATTTAATAGTAAAATTATGATTAAGTAAAAGAGACAACTATTATCATGTAGACTATTAATGGCTAATAGGCAGGTGGAGTGTTAAAAGGGGGAGGAGTCTGCCTTCTGCCGTGCAAAAAAAATTTGTTTGGTCATTTTT
The DNA here is from genome assembly GCA_035578175.1 of Catonia carolina. Classification (NCBI taxonomy): domain Eukaryota; kingdom Metazoa; phylum Arthropoda; class Insecta; order Hemiptera; family Achilidae; genus Catonia; species Catonia carolina. The sequence goes on along the minus strand of JAQMRL010000001.1, from coordinate 67,347,312 downwards.
GGCTATTGTGCTATTTTTGTAGAGCAGAATTTTCTGATCAAAATGGTATATTCATTTTATTGTGTAGCATTTTTCTAAGTATTAAAAATATATAAAAACAGAAGCAGTGACATAGCGACTAACAGCAGTTTTTACACAAAATATCGCGCTTTTCAAAAACTTCAAAAATTCTCTCAATAAATTGATGTATTTCGATGAAGTTTAGTTTGAATAAAATCAGGGTTTATTCGCTTTTAGTTCTAATAATCTATTATAGACTGCACTGTTGTATTCTAATAATCTATTATAGACTGCACTGTTGTATTTGTACATAACAATTACAACAGAATATCCTAATTTAGTTACCTTTGGTGTTTACATTTTTAAGTTTTTGTTTATGTCTGAGTTTGTGAACCATACCACAATTGAATATCCAATATATTACTTTGGCTGTTATTTATTTACAGGTTTTATTTATTATATAAATAAATTAATTAAAATAACTTTGAGTAGTTTATAACATTAGTTACTATGTTGCAGACAACCGGTTACCGTATGCGGTTGTTTGTTTTTATGATTTTGGTATTCATGTAATGGTGAAATTGTATTTTTGGGTAATTATATTTATATTTTAGCAACTGTGAACTTGTTTATACCGTACATATTGTGAGACAAAATACGGGTAATAAAAAAAATTTTAAAAAGAAAGAAAGGGGATATGTAGGAAAGATTTGCTTGTAAGTAGCTCTGTGTTATGTTTTACTACTTTTGCCGTTTTCCAGTCACATTTTTTCGTATTTTATAATTTTTTAAAAATCATAACTTTTGACGTAAACGTAGATTGATTCGGTTTTTTTAAATTGCCCCAAATTTAATTCTCTAGGCCCTGTACTATGCAGAAAATGATAGAATAAAGTGAAGTACTCTAAAAAATTAAAATTAAATTCAAACCGGTTAATTGTTTTTTAAACATTTCAAAAAAATTTAATGTGTTAAGTTATAAGAACACAATTGTTATCCCTATAAAAGAGGCCCTAAAACGTAATTTTATATTCAATTTGCACTAAATTTATGTAAGTAAGTCAAACCAACTACAATACTATTGTAGTCGGTAGAGTACTGTAGTCGATCTTGGTCAAATGATTGGAAAAATTTGATTTTTTTTTAAATTCATTATCTTTACTCCGCAATCCTCTTTAAAAAGGGGTGGGTGGGAAAATTTGAGAATTTTTTATTGCAAATGTCATTAAAAAGAAGGAGTTTGTCACACAAAAAAATATATTTTAATAAGTTGGCATAGGAACGTTTTTCTTGAAGGCAGACCACCCCTTAAATTATTTGCCCCCAATTTGCTGGTTCCAGGGCTACAAAAAATAGTTGTGTTTCTTATCACTTGGTCAGCCAAATATATGACTGAACCATTTAAGAACAGAATAGGTAGAGGTGTAAATAACAATAGTCAGTTATCTCCTCTGAGAGTTATGAATTTCATTATACATCAGATCATATGGTGAATGAAGCGAAGGTATCATTTGCAGGATGGAAGTAGATAATTTTCAAAGGGAAACATGGTACAAGCAAACTTTTCCACTCAGTGAGGAAGACAACGGTAAACCACCTTACTCCTCGTTTTACTTAGTAAAGCTTCTGGAGGTTTAAACCAGTCTTTCCAGCCTGGGGTTGTTAAGTATTGTAATGTTATTTACACTCTTAGTAACAAAACTTCCCTCTATCATGGAAAATAATTGTTTCAAAGAGAATTTACTGTATAATAATACATGACTTTTTAATCGCTGGTTTTATTCTTTTAAATTAACAGTAAACGCGACTTTTAACGGTAATGTAATTATAGTATCTTTTCTGAATACTAAAAAAACACAAAATGGTTAGTTATGTGTAAAAAGCTCCAAAGTATACGTGTGGGTGTTTTGTATGCTATATATATAAAACTTATTAATATATCAATCAAGTAACAAGTTGATCTCATAGTTTGTTTTACCTTTAATGTTTTTTCGTAGAGTAGACGTTGTGTGATTGTTAGTAAAAAATGGGGTAATTTTGAACTGATACATGGTCAAGGTTCCGTTCATGTTCTTAGATGATTTCCCTTTTACTTTAGAAAAGAATGCTTTCTTGATTCATATTGAATAGCACACTAATCTGAAGTTGAAAGAAGAAAAATGATCTTAAATATAATACATTTTTTCTTGCGATTTACTGTGTCAATTTCAAAAAAAATAATATTGTTCTTATATTTGAAAATGTTTTCTCGAGATGTTACCAAGTAATATCGCCCTTTATAGATACTATTATTATTCATTTCTGTTTCTGATTAAATAACGAGAATACGTTAGTTTTTTCAATCACAGATTTATTGATAGATTGAATCTAATCTATCGCTATATATATATATATATATATATATATATATATATATATATATCTGTCGCGGTGAGGAGGGGCTGCAGAAGCCTGAACGCTCTGGTTGTAAAGTAAAGTAAAGTATATGTAATAAGCATTTTTGCCTATTTTGCGTGTTTAGCTTGTAATTTCATAATGAAAAATTTGTTCCGGTGTTTCACACAAAATTAATCATAAATATCGGCTGAACTAAATGGTGCGCCGAAAAAATGTTAAATACAAAATTTGTAGCATTCTTTATATTATTTTTAACGTTTCTCGTTTGAATTGTTGCTCCCCCGCTCGGGGGGCTCAAGATTTCGGAGCCAGTTCTAGAATAGGTTAAGGAAACCGTAGTAATAAAATTCTCGGTTAAGCGGTCTGGTAATTTACGTTCTAGTATACGAATAAAATACAAAAATAATTGTAAATATCTTTCTAAAAATCATTTGTTGGCTTTAGGAAATCTGAAACTTCATCAGCTTCAATTATTGGGAGTTTGACCACAAAAGTCTACTTATAGCCTACTTTCCCACTCCATATGCGTCTATGATAAAATAAGTAACATTTAATTAATTAATACAGTAATTAACAATTATTATCAGAAAGTAAAAACAGAATTTCTTTTGACATTTTTTGAACTTTGAAATTATAATGACTTTTGTTTTTAATTTGAAACAGAATAATAATTTTAGTTTCGCTTGTTAATATACGAGTAGAATTTTACTGTGGATAAGAAAAACTTCCATTTTCATTTTATGAAAATTTTAAAAGTTTTACGAAATAAGCAAACACAATAAATCAGTTAACTCCCTTCAAATCGTTGTCAGAACCATCGATCGTTCGTTCCCTTTCGCTCGGGTATGTACATGGAAATGAAAGATGTTAAGTTATAATAATGTCTGGAACATATATGGACTAATATGTATAAGGGGTTTTATTGCTCGATCGATCTGAATCTCTAGAGAGTTTCTCTGCGTTTTCCTAGGTTTATAATATCATTAATAAAACCGATTTATTTTATTTTGCATCTTTTATTGCTTCCTTTCTCTGATTAAATAAGTTTGTTTTCCGTTTCTACCGATAGATTCTCAAAACTTCACTAACAAGAACACACTCAGTCAACCAAATCTTAGTAAACTTATTTTGGCTTGCTGGTTGGGTAAAGAGGAACCCAGCGCTGACTGACTCACTCATCACGAAATTTCAAAAACCACTAGGCCTTGAAAATTAGTTTGTAGGTATCGTTTGGGTCGCAGGTGCTTGCTAAGTAAGAAATTTATTTATTTATTTTTTAAATTCGTAATATGTGTACGTTGCAATCTGTTCAATTCAGAACAATAAGCAACCCCATGATCCAATGAGATGTGGATGAAATGTATGACATGTAAATGAGGTTTGGTCTTGTACAGACTCAGGCCGACCATTCCTGAGAGAGTATGGTTAATTGAACCCCAACCATCAAAGTACACCGGTAACCACTGTCTAGCATTCAAATCCGTATAAAAGTAACTACCTTTACTAGGATTTGAATTAGCAACCTTCGTCTCCGAAAATCAGCTGTTAAACAGCTGATTTTGGCGACGACTTTACCTCTAGACCAACCCGGTGGGTAGAAATTTATTGGTGGCAATTTGTTAAATATTCTCATTCATCATTTTCCTTAGTCCGTCCATCCGTCCGTCAGACCCAGATGTCAGAAACTACAAAAGATAACAACAAACGGTTTTCGGATTCGTAATCACATAAAAAGTTAATGGCCTGAATTGGGTTTGAAGTTCCGATTTCGACTGGAAGTGGCCCAAAACTGAAAGTCAAGAAATCAAAGCCGGAATTGTGAAACAAAAATAGTTTCATTCGATTCCTCTTAAAGAGTAGGCCTAGGTACAGAAATTACTAAAGCTTTTACTAATTAATTTTGCCATAAGGCAAAGGTAAACCTGTTTAAAAATAGCCACCAGCTATGAGACGCGTCGTCTCATGAAACGGATTTTTAAAAAATAATAAATTTAATGCAGCCCTATGAGGTTGCAACGGTTGCAGTTGCCCATTTACCGACGCAATTATTTATTTCTATAACTATTAAAGTTTCTTACAATGTTAACAATAGTCCAAAACAGGCAGGTGGAGTGTTAAATTATTTACCCTTGATCAGCTAGTTCCAGGGCTACAAAAAAGTAGTTAAATTAATTATTCTGTTTCTTATCACATGGTCAGCCAATTATATGACTTAAGTATTTACGAACAGGAGAGGTAGCCCACTCATTTTTTATTGACAAATGATAGAATTGAATATTCTGCCAAAATTGTTGTACACAATTTTGTAATTAATTATTAATTATAAATAATTAAATAAAAACCTAAGTAGAGGTGTAAAAGACACTAGTCACAGATATCTTCTCTGAGAGTAATGAATTCCGTTATACAGCCAGAACCTGTGGTGAATGAAGTGAAGATATCATTTGGAGGGTATCAAGTAGATGCTTTTCGAAGGGCCTGGCATTCTAATAAGGTTACTTTTCCACTCAGTGAGGAAGGCATAGGTAAACCACCTTACTTCTAGTTTTACATAGTAAAACCTCTACAGGTTCAAACCAGCCTTTCGGCTGATGATCTAAACAACAATGTTAACAAATAAGTTGTTATATTACATTGCGTTATAATACAAGTACTTCAAACATATTTTATTTTAAACATTTACAGGATTCTTATTCCGGTCACTTGAAAGGCTAGAAGTATGACTGGTTTACCTACCGTTCGGTAATTTTTTTCGATAAATAGGATTTGTTTCGTGCGAAAATATTTTTGGTTCGGCATACTCTTTCCATAATCCAGATTAGTAATTTTGAATGCAAACATGAAATATTTTTTTAATGCCTAATCTGAGTCGTTATGTTTTGACAAAGGATATTTTTGTCAATAGTTATTCATGATTTAATCTTTTTGCGTTGGTTGTTATGTTTGTTAAGCTACACCTGGATCAATTATTTTAATATAGTTTATTAACAAAGGATTATGAAAATTGTATCCCGTGGTAAACAAACAACATGAAATATAAATTATTTTGAGCCTATAATATATAGTTCCTTACGTTTTCGATGGTAATTTGTGAATTTTTTATGTTATAGGCTAAATGCTATTTTTTAATGTTTGAAATAATTTTTCACATTGAAAGTTTGTTCTTTTAGGAATTTCTAAAATGATCTATCTAAAAAAATAAAGAGTTCTCTTTGTTTCGTTGTTTTTAGATCTCTTGGCACTGATCAAGGTTACTCTGCCCTTCTTTTTCCGTAATTCTGTAAATGGATGTTGGAAACAATCTTTAGCGAAGTGCCGGCGCACCTTTTAGTACGCTACAAAAAATGTTATGAAAATTATACAAAATAAAAATCCTGTATGCACTTTCGTTTAAACTCAGTGCGATTTGAAAATTGATTAGCTGATTCTTAATCCGACAAAATCATCTGATTTAATTAATATTGTAATACGATTTTATTTTTATCCTAATCAAAATTTAGTGTACGCTATCATATTTCAAAAGTTAACTGAAATTACTATCCTTTTCTTGGTAGCAAAACAGGGTTTATTAAACTGTCGCTTAAATAAGAAATATCTACAAATAAAAAACAATCTTGAGATAATGAGAAAAATACTACTAGTTGTTTTCAAATATTTTTAGAAATTCATTAAGAGCCTTGCGTATCTTTATGAATAAAATGTAAGGAATATCAGATAATCAAAAATCAAAGCCTAGAAACACCTTTCTAATGTACTAGTAGAAATATTAATGGCAATTTAACTTTGTTGATTGAACTTTATTAATCACTCCTATTTAAAATAACGCTTACCCACATTATTACAGCGGAAGAAATTAGAACACCGGTCAATAGAGCAGCGAGAATTTGGGTTGCTTCCAAAGGGATGATTCGAAAAAAATCAATCTGATATATACCTTTCATGTGATGACATGTCTCATGGCTGGTGGCAATTTTCAAAAAGGCTTAAGGCCTATCTTTAATTTATGGAAAAAAACGATAGCGATTTCTTATCTACTCTTTAAAAACAATCGAATGATAATGCGAGTATTTTTGTTTCAAAATTCTAACTTTAATTTCTTGACTTCTTGTTTTGTACCACTTCCGGTCGAAACTGGAACTTCAAACCCAATCCAGGCCCACAAACTTCTTGTGTAGATTAGAAATCCGAAAAACCATTTGTTGCTATCTCTTGTAGTTTCTGACTTTGATTTCTTGACTTCCGCTTTTGGGCCACTTTCGGTTAAAACCGGAACACCAAACCCAATTTAGGCCCTCTAACTTTTTGTGCAGATTACGAATCCGAAAATTGTTTTTTGCTATATCTTGTGGTTTTTAGCATCTGGGTGCGACGGACGGTCGGACAAAGGAAAATATGGATGACAATTTTAAAAATTGCCACCAACAAAGGAAAGCCAGGATTTCCAAGACCAAGATTTATCAGACATATAATAACTATACGACTGAGACAAGAGCAGACACCACTACAACTAAAAGAACGATGTGAACAACTGAAATTGTTATTGAGGTCTATTCATGGAGTTACTAAGTTTATTCATGGAGTAATGGAGTTTAGGCTAAGAAGTGAAAATATCAGTGAGGAACTTGGCATGCAAGATATTGTAAGATGGGTGAATCGCGACGTAGGTTATGGTGAGATCATGTGAACAGAATGGATCCATAACACCATCATCATCATCATCATCATCTGTCGAGGATTAGGCTCAATGGCCTGTTCCGGTATTCATCTCTTTTTAGGTCTTCCCATGCCTCCCTTCCATCTAGGTTTATATTTTCATATAAATGTAGAGGAAGTCTGGATCCAAAGCGTCTAGCAAATTGGGCTTAATCACAAATACTGGAAACCAAGAGATCTATGTATAGGACTTTAAAATGATGAAAAGACAATTCACTATCAGTGCCACATGAGACACAATTTGATGTATTAAACAGGACATAATCCTGTTTTGAAGAGGAAGAAGAAGATTGTTATTACGGTGGTGAAATAGAGGCTGGAAATTATTATTTTGGGAATAACAGTTTCCTTTAAAAGATTGTATTATTTGGTGGGCTTCATTAAAAATTGAATCGTTGCTGTTAACATTTAAATCTGAATTTACGTTTTAATTAAAACGCTTTCTGAAAGGCGGGCACACAATGATTATAAGCTTCATTATTCAGTTATCCGGATAATGTTAGGCATAAGTAATATGGTAATAAAATAGCTTTTTGAGATACAAAGGCTTCAATAATTCCACAACTTTTGTTGTTTGTATAAAGTTCCCTTTATTTTAACAATTAATCCCAAATGAAATCCAAGAAGCTTCTGTTATCAACGACCTAGTTAATAAAAGAACCGACGTTCGCTGTGTTTAGTCCTTCGCACACTGTACAGTGTTCACCATTGTTCCATATTGCGTAATGCCATTACACGTTCATCTTGCTTAGATCCTTTTGTCTTGTAACAATCATTTTGTTGATACTGTAGTCCTACTATAATAATGGGTTTCTTGGCTTTTACAGACATTTTCACGTAACGACTTCAATCATGAACATAAATTTTGCTAAAGCTATTCTAAAGTGTTGCATATTTATCGAGCAATGTTTCTTATCTATTCGATTTATTTTTATTATAACATTTCTCGTTACTTTAGTTTCTTTTTATTTCTATTTAACTTTAATTACATTGTAAAAGTTGTTATAAATACTCGTGTATTCATAACTTTCAACAAATTCTTTACTTCGTAAAAATTGTATCACTTTGTAAAGTATTGTTAAAGCACGTTTAATGGAAAACAATTTGGTTATTAATTAATAATTTATTTCCATAATATTACATTACATAAAAATTTATCATAATACAAAATGGCTAACACGGTACATACTACTATACTATTTTGCTAGAGGTAGTGGAAATTATCCCATCCAACTATGGATAAAACCATGAACTACAGATTGATTTTTTGTCCTGTTACCCAATAGTTAATGTCTGGTAATTATTTTCTAAGAAAGGTAAATTTTGTTTTGTGGCACGAAGTTGGTAGCCCTACTCAACCGGTATAGATACGGTAGTGTGAGTTAATTCTCCTTGAGCTGTGTAAAATGTTTTGCCGTTTCCGGTCGTGTTACTAACAAAATGTTTTTTTACCCTAGAACAACGGGTTTTCATTCTTGACCAATATTTTGCTACGAAATCGTATGCGAGTGTAAAAGAATCATTTCAAATTAAATTTGTTAGTGTTCCTCCACCAGATAAAATGTCAATTTCTAGGCTAACAAATCGATTTCGAGAGACAGGTAGTGTTTCCACATTCTCTGAAACGTCATCTGTCAAGAGAGTTGGTCGACCACTAATTGTCGCAAACACTACCTGTCTTTCGAAATCGGTTTGTTAGCCTAGAAATTGATATTTTTTCTGGTGGAGGAAAACCACGAAATTTAATTTGAAATGATTCTTTTACATTCTTAGAAAGAATGAAAACCCGTTGTTCTGGGTAAAAGACATTCTGTTCGTAACACGACTGGAAACGGCACAAAGTTTTACACAGCTCAAGGAGAATCAACTCACACTGCCGTATCTATACCGGTTGAGTAGGGCTACCAACTTCGTGTCCCAAAATAAAATTTCCTTTCGTAGAAAAATTCCCTGACATTAACAGTTGGGTACAGGACTAAAGAATCACCCAGTAGGATGGGCTGGAATATTTTAAGTTATTGTTTAAAACAAAGTATTAGTCAAATATCTTACAAACAAAACAAATACTGTATTATTTACTACAAAATATCACACATTTTACAGTTATTTTATAATATTTATACAGAATGTCGTACGACTGAGTGCAAATAATTTGGGAACTTATTTGACATGTGAAAAAACCGGAACAAAAAAATGGGAAAAAATTTGTCGTAATTTTTTTGTATTGGTGGCGTCTCATATTATTTGATGGTTCGTAATGCGCTACGTTAAACTACAGAATTATCATTTTCGGAATGAGTGCTACCACGAAATGAATATTCTTTCAGAAACAGAATTCACTTTACATAATTATAATAGACGATTCTACGGAACAAAAAACAATATGACAAGCTGAAAACCTACTTTTGTTTGTCTTTTGCAAAGGGACATAACAATTGTCTTATTTTGGATGTCTGAACTAATCATGTTTGGTCGAGAGAGATTTCTTCACAAATTTCTTTACTTGTACAATTGGAATTCCCTACTTGAATCGATTAGCGAATGTTTGTGGAACAAATTCCTTACATACCTGTCGTGTCCCGGCTATTTTGCTGCATTCCGTCCATCGAGATTGAGCAACAGTATCTGCAATGCTCTTTCAGTTTTTCAAGTGCATTCTTTTTCGTATAAACAAAATATGAATTGTAGGCTAACTGACACAGTCGTAAACATTCGTTTTTAAATTTGGACTTCTTGTGTGTTTAGATTACTAATTACATTTAAAAAAAGTTACAAAATTTTAAGACTAATACAAAATAGTTTTCATGTAACTTATAAATGAGATACTGTACTTGAAATAATTTACATCTTACAAAACTCTGAATAAATTTATGAATTTGGATTCTTTGGTACCGCACTGGTAGGCCAAATGTTTAGGATTCGATTTCTGGCTAATTACTAGAAATTTAAACATTGATCAAAGTGGTTCCAAGAACCATTCTGAAGTACTTGTAAATTTAATAGGTGACATCAAGAACGTATGATTAACTAAATTTGGCTGCCTCTGTTTGACACACTATTCCATTTTTTCTGTTTCTTGAGGTACATACGAGGTGTGGCTATTAAATAACGAGACTGACGTTGTAAAAAGTTTTTTTAAATTTTATACATAATCACTTATTGTCACCGTCAATATACACTCCTTCTCTATCCCTACAACGTTCCATGCGAATTTTCCATTGTTGGAAACAGTGCTGGAAGTAATCTTCTGTCAGCTTCTTCAGGACACGTGCCGCTTTCCCTTTTACAGCTTCCACAGACTCAAATCTTGTCCCTTTTAATGCAGACTTCACCTTAGGGAACAGGTAGAAGTCACATGGTGCAAGATCTGGTGAATAAGGTGGATGTTCTAACACTGAGATGCTGTACTTGGCTAGGAACCTCTTGACAGATAACGCGGAATGAGCTGGCGCATTGTCTTGGTGGAGAACCCATGATTTGTCCTTCCACATTTCGGTGCGTTTTTTCCTTACTCTTTGACGTAGTTTAGAAAGTACCTCAAGGTAGTAATATTGATTAATTGTTTGACCTTCAGGAACCCAGTGAAGGTACACAATCCCATGGGTATAAAAAAAACAATCATCATTGCTTTAAATTTTGACTTGCTCATTCGAGCTTTTTTGGCTCTCAGTGATGTTCGGCTCTTCCAGTGCATGGATTGGCGCTTCGTTTCCGGATCATAAGTAAAAAATCACGTTTCATCAAAGTGTTAGTATCGTTTCCAAAAAAGTTGGGTAATTTTCAATCGCGTACAAAGTGTCAGTACAAACATTTTTGCAAGCTTCATTTGAAACATTTTTGAGCGGCACTTGTCCTGGTTTCCAACAATAGAAAATTCGCATGGAGCGTTGTAGGGATAGAGAAGCAGTGTATATTGAAGGTGACAAAAAGTCATTATGCATGAAATGAAAATAAACATTTTTACAAAGTCAGTTTCGTTATTTAATAGCCACACCTCGTATATGTATTTTTTCATAAAAGTAATATTTACCTCTAGTTAAATGTCACTTGTCAGTTGCTCTTTTCTGATCAAGTATTAGTTTGAAAATGGTCACACGTCATGATATTATACGTACTAGTCTACTAGCTGTGACCGAGTGCAGTAACTGAAGTAATTTTAAAATAAATAAAATCTTCCTTCAGTATACTTAGTAGTAGGGTGATCATGTTGTCGTAGTCACAGCTACTAGATTCATTCTGTAAATGACAGACCAAAATATATAGCTGTTAGAAAATTTGATAAAATACCCAATCCCGCTAATTAAAAATTTCGGATAGTCCGAACCAATATATAATTTTTTTCAACAGATGTTTTACGTTTTTATCAATGCTTCTAAATATAAAAATTAAATTTAAGAACGTACACTTTAAATACAAAAATACGAATTTAAATTGAAAACTAACATAAGCAAGTTTTTAATAAGATGTACGATGTAAGATTTGCTTACAATATAAATCGCGTACTAGTAAAACATTTCTTCTACTTTAATTAACTATCTACAAGAAATTGTATATTGTCACTGATGCCTGGATGCATAAAATCACTTATTGTTTACTGTCATAATACAGAAAACCTTGATTATGACGCAAAATTTCATCAGCGCATCATAAAGATCTGTGAGATCTATTTTCTGCTCTATGTACTGCAGTATTACGCCTAGTGCTTTTACTACTTCTGAATATGAAATAAACAGCTCTGTATTACACATTTCATCAGTTTTTGGATTGTGTTTTGTTAATATACATATTTTCCGGAAGATCCAAATATTACAAAATCCAAACAGGTCACGTTCACAATTAGTTCGGATTAGCGGGGATTTCATGTACTTCGATGTAGGGAAGATTATGATGTCCTTGCCGCAGTTGCTAGAATCAATTTGTAAAAGATACACTAAAATTTAGGATTATGTATTAGAAAATTTAGCAAATATTGTTATTATCTAAGTAAAATTTTTGGTTGGTTACTTATTTTAATTCTATGACAGAATATATTAAAGTTAGTCTGAAAATTATTTGTGTTGACCGATTTTAGTATTGTGTACGTTATTGGAATAAAAAGATTGACAGTGTTGTTGACAACGTACAAAACGGCTGTTGTACGGTATTGGTATGGCGCCTGTCTTGTTGCCAACAAGCGCCTCGCTGCTTGTAGACAGCGAAATAGAGCAATAAAAGCGGCCAAGAAATACGTATTGTTTGGCTGGGTGGAGCTGCTGTGGAATTCATTTTATGAGTGGTTAATGAGAGAGGTGGAAATGCACGTGCATCTTGGAATTTCAGCTTCTTCGACTTTCAAATGGCATAGAGCATTACAAACCATTTTATTTATTTACTTTGTTACTTTTTATGACTCGATTATTTTAAAGTGTTTACCTATACATTATGTAATTTTAATATTACAATAGACTTACGTATAAACCAGAAAATTACGGTTATATTGTCATCAAAATTAATTTTGTAGTCGTTGATGACTGTAGTGGAATTAGGGGAGAGTCTGACCGAAATAAAAAAAAATTTCTCAGTAGTAAGCTTATACTTTATAAATTCATGAGGAATACAAAGAGAATGTTTTCCTAAATTTTCATAATTTTATCACCACCATAACCCCTTTAGTAGGAAGAGAGGTGAAAATTCAGTGCTCCACGAAAACCATCATATCTCATTTGATATTTCCCTAATCAATTTGATTAAAAAACAGGAAAATAGAGCAAAATGTATATCTAGTGGCAACCACATTGCTCACAAGATACTTTCTATTAGTACAACAGGTTACTAGAGCGAAATATGCTGAATCAGTTAAAAAAGTACTCATTAATCTCAATTACAACTTAAATTGTCGTTATTTTAATATTTTTAAAACAACGGTATTAACAATTTTGGAAATAGCTAACAAAGAAGAGCCAGCAGTAGGCTCTGGAATGTAAATCAGAACACAAGTCTGATATCAACACTCGAATAAAATGTTCATAATGCTGCAGTATGTATTAAATTAACAATACTATAGCATTTAGAATAAAGCTGGTTTGAATAAGAAAATAATGCTAAAATATCTCAACTCTAAAAGAAGTTAATAAAGTTAGAATGAAATTAATTTTTAACAAGAAAATTACGGAAGGAATGATTACTTTAATATTATTAATTTTTTTTAAATATTTCCAGATAGTGTAGGAACAAAACTATTATACCTTGTCATCCAGAACAATTTCGACTACATATTTAGACAAAAAATTAAATTCAAAAAACTTTTTGTTGTTTATTTGAAACGTACTCTTCCCTTAAGAAACAGTGAAAGTTAAGATACCGTGGAAGCAGAAGGTTACCAACATAGAAGTCTTGCCGAGGGTTAATGAAGTTTTAGATTAGTCAAAATCATCAAATGTCGTAAGCTGCAGTACCTTGGGTATATTACGAGGATCCAAAAAAGATATGAACAGTTGCAACGCGTTCTGCAATGTGAAGTAGAAAGCAAAAGGAAAAAAGTTGATGAAGGGAGGAAAAAGACGGAAGATTTTGCTGGCATGGCAATTTTGAGAAATTGGTTTGGTAAGAACTCCGCGAAATTGTTCCGGTTAGCGACTAACAGAGTCTAATCGAGGATGGTACTATATTTGTGTTTAACATTTTGATCGTCGATGCTTTTGAGTTAGAGGTAGTTTCTAAAAAAGAAGCTAATTTTTTAATCTAAAAAAATTTAGCTTTTCCGAAATAGTTTAATTAACAACATTTTACGTTAAGTTAATAAAACACAATGCATTAATATAAAGTAAATGTAGTTCATTGTAATTTCATATATTTTTCTTTAATTTTTGATCGAAAGTTAAGAAATCTTTTAACAAAACACGTTATTCATCTGAATAATTTTTAGATTATATCACCTTAATAACTAGATTAAACAATGTATATTATATTCTGTATTTTAACCCTTTCAGTGCCGAAATAATATTTAAAAGTTTGATGTAAAGTCTGATTTAAAGTTTGATGTAAATCTGAATAATTTTTAGATTATGTCACCTTAATAACTAGATTAAACAGTGTGTATATTCTGTAGCTTTAATCCTTTCAATGCCGAAATAATATTTAAAATTTTGATGTAAAGTGCCATTTAATTTGAATAAGGGTGCAAAAAAATGCTTATTTCGAAAACTTGCAGGCGCAAGCTTGCCATTGCCGACCAAAATTTCAAAGTTATAGAAAAATATAATTTCCTGTTAAAAAATAATTTTAATTGTGTTCGTAAAAAAAGAAATCGTTCTAACACTAAAATATTAAAAATAGTTTATTTTTAGTCTATTTAAAGTCGCATCGACAGCTTGATCGTTAGCAACTACTGTGAGTTTTGATACCTTAACTGTGTGTGGTTTTAACGTGTTAAAATTGCCAGACCCTAGCCGGAAATCAAACCCGGGACCTTTCGCTTTGTAAGCTAGCGCGCTAGTCACTATGCCTCGGAGGCGGTTTAAAAATACATTACTCCATTAATTTTTGTTTTAAAGTTTTTTTTTGGAAATGTTCGGTTATCCGGACGTTGGCAATTTATGCATAACTTACGTCCGGTAAACCGGATGTTATCTCTACGTAAAATATATCGACGTCCTGTAATTATTACCGGACCAGCGTGACCGTCGTTGATGTTTTGAGATGTATGGGTGTGGACAGTGAGTTGATGGGCTTAATCAAAAGAAGAAAGACTGCCTGCCTTTGTCATTTATTCAGGGGTACTAAAACATGAGTTTCTCATACTGATTCTCGAGGGTGAAGTTGAGGACAAGGGCAGGCCTGGGCAAAGGAAGTGGTCATGGTTGAAGAACATTAGACTTGATAAACTTGAGTACACACACTCTTTAGAGGGTGGCTATCATGATAGAGAGTGATTAGCGAGTGTTGTAGTCAGGTCAACCTTCAATAATGGAGTCGGCACTAATAAAAGAAGATTATTAATTACGAGTTATCGTAGATAACTTATCGTAGATATGTGATATAAATAGATAAATAAAAGCTTTTGTCCAACCTTAAAAATAGGACAGAAGTTTTATCCTATCTTAAGAAAAAACTAAAATATATAATCAGAGATAGAATATTAAGGTGTTAAGAGAAACACATTGTGTTAAATTTATAAATTAAATTAAATATTATGTAACTTTATTTATTTGTGTTATTGATTGGTAATTTATTTTCCAAATGTAATTTTTTACGAAGTCTACTCTTGTAAAATAGTCGCCGACCAGTAAATGCTGATTTGTTTAGTAATTTTTTATGTTAATCTTTTTATTAGTCATTTTCTCATGCCTCAAAGAATGACGTAATGTGATTCGGTTTTTGTCTGTTGACCGGCTGATAAGTACGATCTATACAGAAGGCTTATTTTCAGCTTTTTATAAACTATCTGCCGTTTTGATTTATTATTGGTGTACTACAATGAATTAGATGTACGGTGGGCATTAGTTTTATACGAAAAAGAGTAGGATTCGTAGAAAACATCAGCGTTACTAAAACAAAACTATTATTATGTCTACGTGAACAGTAGACAGGTCACTTGATGGAATTCTCGGTACATAGGCCTACTTTGAAACGGGTACCTGGTATGAATCATCAAGACGGGAATAAATAATACGATGTATACACCTACAAATTGTACTACTTGAAATCTGCGCTGCGCTGCATTCGCGTTGATGTTGATTGAAGTGCGTTGGTATAGTGGGGGTTACGGGGAAACCGGTTACTGAACGAGCGCGCGCACTGTGCATTCGACCGCCAGTCTGTGTCGAGTCTGTCAGCTGATCGTTTGTGTTGTCATGCTTCGGTCGTTATGTTGTGCCTTGGTGCTGCTCCGTTCCACCATTCCTCTGTTACCACTAATACAACAGGTATTCCGTAGTTATTATTTCTTTGTTAAACGCTTCATGTCGATTTCCTTTGTGATAAAATTGAACAGTATATTTTTTTCATATTTGTGTGTCTCGGAAGTAACTGAAGCGTACGTTAGTTTTACTATTATCCTTTTTGTATTTAAGCAAAACATAGGTGGTGGTTTTTGCATTGCAGTTGACATTATCATGCACTTATTCTGTACTGTTACATGAACTATTTAAAACTCACAAACTCGTCCACTGTTTTAAATGAATAACTTTTGTTCTATTATACAAAATTAACTTTGCATACCGTATTCCTAGCGAACTACTTGTTAAACTAACTGACATTAATACGAAAATAACCTATATTCCTGAATTTTAAAGAATTCAACTTCTTACTCGTTTCGTTTTATAAAATATGTGTGATAAGTTTTAAAACATAAGGGTTGTGTAATGTTTTAATGTAAAACATTTAATAACTTAATTTTTGAAATTCATTCAAGTTTTATTCATTTTTGAGCGACTTGGAGATGTCTAAGAGCTTAACTAATTTATGTTTCGTATTCTGTAAATGTTCGGTTTTTTTCTGTAAACATTATCCCCCTGAACTGCACAAATCTTTAAAAATTTTAATTTCTAAATTAATTATGGCTTAAGTAAATTATTTAAATAATAAAAAAATGTACTCAACAGATGATTTGTAATCTACGTTTGGTGTTTAAGGAAAGACAGAATAACGGAGTTGTACTTTCTTTCAAATTCTTCTTTAAAATAACCTTCAATTAGATTTAAATAACATTGTATTTTTTACGTATGGTGTCTTGTTACTGCAGCTAGATTTTGTTGTAAAGGATGCTTGGTTGATTGCATTCTTCTAGCGGACAGTGCACGAAAGAAATAATAACACATGTAGGCTTATTCCCGTCTTCTCACCTTCAAATTTTTATCTGCATACAGTATGTTTGTTTCAAGGAAAGTAAAAATATTTTCACCCAGTTTGATTATGACAGAATATGTATTCAAATTTATAATTTATTTCACTAGCTTTCCGTCGTTGCGTATGCGAAAACCATGAAAGATAAGTAAAAATTTCTTAATTTGTTGTATTAAAATACTGCTCGTTGTTTGACAAAGTACGTCATTTTTTTTCTAAATAATATTAACACTTGGTAACCCAATTGTCTAGTTCGCGATTAACTTAGAACTTCGTGTAATCGTAATGTTAATTAATACTATTCCAATTCCAACTTGCTTCCATGAATTATTACAGTTTAGGATAATGGTTCCAAGGTCATGAAAACTGGAATATTGAGTTTTTAATTGTGCATTCCATTCTTTTGGTCAGCTTCATTAACTGACATAGATTATTCTATAAAACTCTCTTTGTCTTAGATCATAACTGAACACGTTAAAATGTGATGAGTAAAGGTAACAAATATCGGGGTCAGTAATAAAAAAAAAAACGACCTAAAATCTGATACCTTTAAGTTACGTGTATAGATTTTTTGAAGCAATGTAATATTCGGCCTACTGGATTCATGTATGTTTTGGAAGATCGAACCTCGTGTAGGGCCCCTAGGCTCTACACAGATATGTAATAAACTGTACATTTATGGCAGATTTTAATTTAATTTGTAATTGTCAATAAGAAGCGACTTTCTTTTAACTGCTTTTCTGACCTTGAATGAATACACGAGCACAAATTTGATTAAGTTAGACCCGTAAAAAGACTGGATGTAAATTAGATAAAACATCTGAGTAAGAAATAACTTTTAGAAAAATTATTTTCATGAGCTTTATATCATAAAGATGTTTCATAATTTAAACTAAACCTTTTATCAAATAATAAACAATTACAAATCCGTAATTAATCATGAAACAAATTCTTGAAGAATCCAAAAGAAATGTCAGTTTCCTTCTCGTTTCTTTTCAAACGCATTGTTCTATTCTTACCGCGGTTTTTTTTCTATTCCTCTCTACATTCTTTCCACTGATAACTCTTCTAATTCTGCGGACATTTGTCTTTGTTAACACAAGGTTTTCTCCTCCATTATTTCTCGTTTTCTCTAAGGGCTACGAAACGAGGACAATTTTTATTTATTTTAACTTTTTTATAGTTCATTTTAATATTTTATCCGAGAGTGGTTTTGGAAAATTAAAGGAACCAACTGTTTTACTATTTTAAAACTTTCTTTCTGAATTGGTTGATATATTTGTCAATTTATCATTATTTGTTACACGTTTGGGAAAACATATTGGTTAAAATTTATGTACTTTTTTACATGATTGATATTAATAGCCCAGTGACCTAAACTTTATTTGGGTCCTTTTAGGGAATTATTCATATAGTAGTCATTTCACGCTCATTACTATAGGACTGGGTGATAATAAAATAAAAATGAAGGTACTGGTAGATTCGTTATAAGTTAGTTTTGTCCCTAACACGTCTATTAATGTTATCTCTATAATGTTATCCAGGTTACAAAATATGCAAGCCTGAATGACGTGTACTAAAAACCCCATCAATTTGGTTTTAATATTTCTGGGTTTTTTGCGGTTATCATTTGTAAACTATGTTGTAATCAAAACAATGCCTTGTCTTGACTTCCGTTTTGTATGGCCTCTTAACACATTATTTTTTTATTCTTACGTAAAATTTTGTAAGAATTTTGATCAAGTGCCAGTGAATTTCGAAGTTACAAAGTTAACCTCGTCTTTGAACCATTTATTTTGTACCTTGGCCTGTATGTAATAGTTAATAAATATTTTTTTTGGTGACCTCCGTGGCGCAGTGATAGATTACTGGACTGCAAAGCATAAGGTCGGGTTCGATTCGCTGGTAATATCTGGCAAATTTTAACACCGTTTTAACTTATTTTTGAAGTTATTTTCCACCGTGGTCGGTAATAACAAAACATTGTAACACCAATAATTTTCCGTTCGTAGTATAGAATAACATGCCGGTTTTTATTGTTTACTTAATTTAAATTTAATATGAAGATACTATTAACTTATGTTCAAATTTATTCAAATCTATGTTCAAAAATGTGTTTAAAAGTTATATTCAATTTATTCTGATTGGTTTGTTTGTACGTAAATACTTTGTATTGTGTCATGTAATTATTTTTCATTTGTTTTGTTTTTGTTATTGAAAGTGTAAACTGTTCAATGGACAATCATGTTGACCTTGGAGTACAAACGCTGTAAAATTTTAATATTTTATTTTTATTTACTTTTTGTCGTATCAACATCTTGGTCATTAGTGACTACTTTGGGTTAAGGAACTGTGGGATTAAACTGGTAATAATTTTCCAGATCCTAACCAGGAATTGAACACCGATCTTACGCTTTCCACTGTAGCACGCTAACCATTGGTTTCTCAGAGACTGTCAATATCAAAAAATTAATTTTTTATGAATTACTCCAGATTTTGATTCATTTACGTCTGGCCGTCTCCGTAGCGTAGTGGTAGCGCACTAGCCTACAACGCGGAGGTCCCGGGTTCGATTCTCGGCTAGGGTCTGGAAATTTTAAGGTGCCAAAACCCCTAAAATTTTAAGGTCCCAGTTTCCTAACCCACTGTTGCCACTAATTCCCAAGCTGTTGATACGACTTTAAATAAACTAAAGAAAAAAAATTAGGCTATATTGTATTTCGTGACAAATGTAGCCTTTTTGTATTTATATCATAGATCAGTACAGTGTATTATAAACTTACTATGTGGAAGAAAGTTTTTGTAAATTTGTACTAAAATTTTATTTCCATATTTTTTGGGCAGGAAACATATGCTGGCGTTAATTAATCTAGTTTGATTTATCGTAGATTGTCAACAAAATATTGTTTTTAAATTACAGTCGCAATGTCTTAGTTTATTTAAATGTCATCAACAGCGTGGTTGTAGCTGTTGGTTATAAAATAGTTACCTACAATAGGCTAGGGGGTTTAACTTTCCTTTATTTTAATCCTAGACCGTAACCTGAAATATAACCCGAGAACCTCTCGTTTTGTAGCTTAGCTCGATAACTAATACGCCACGTAGGTTACCACAATCACTTGTATTATCGTATTTTTGTTTTATTTGACAATATGTTAAAGTAAATACGGATGTTTGGTTTAATGTTGCTGTTACAGCACGTTTTTATGAAATTACAATAAATAATGTTTACTATTTTTATGTTGTAATTGAAATAATCAAAATATTATTCAAAGTTTATTTCGTTATAATGTGGTTATTTTATTCGTACGATATTTTAATCTAAGAATAACTACAGTTTTCTAGACCTGTTTAGTCGAGAATCGAATCTAGGGCAGTCGGATTAACTGTCTTGTACATAGTGACTAAACTCCGGAAGGAGGTCATGCAAAAGATTTAACAGGTCACATTCGTATGTTTACTAACAATGAAAAGAGAAGTGGGAATGAAAATCTTTATGTTAAAAATAGAACACGAAGTACTATATATATAAATTGAATGGTGAACCTGAAAGCACTGATATGATTCACTAAACGATGACAAGAAAGTGACAGTGCTCCTTTTCATGTGACTATTTTTACGACAGCCGTCTGAATATGCGGATGCGCAGCCGATTGTATTGTATCAATCGAGAATGTTATCTCATTCAGTTATAGAAACTTTGTTTTGAGCGGTCTGATTTATGTCTAACGTGTTTTTTAGTTTTGTTTTTTATTCATTAAGATGGACATTGAGTGATAAACAGCTGGACTTTGTCAGTTATTTTTGTTCGCATTGAAAACAATATTGTACCAATTTTTTTATCTTATGTAATGATACTTTTTTTATTTTGGTTTTTTTTAAAAAATAATTGGTAAATACTTTCTCATATTTTTACGTTACAACAGTTCTTAATCGTACGAGCCGGCCGCATTGGCGTAGTTGGTAACGTGCTCGCCTCTCATCATATGGTCTTGGGCTCGAATCCCATTCAGGCACGGCTTATTTTTATACGTTACAAAAATCATTTCATCCTTCACCGTCTGCATTAGCAGTAATTGCAGAACAATCGGACGTTAAACAAAAAAAAAATAATAAGTACTAGTCTGGAATTGTTTCAGTTAATGGCTTTAAATTTTTAAATCCAATTTTTCAAAAACTGATTCTTGTGGTGACTTAGGTGAACATATGATTAAATGAACGGTCGTTTAACTTTTATATACTTCATGAAAGTATTAGGATCGATCATCCGAACATCTGTTAAATGATCCTCATCAATCCAATTTAAAATTTTGTAAAAGTATTATTTGACTATTAAAATATCTCCTCTACCTAAAAAGAATTTATAACAAAATGAAATGCACACTGTAATGATCGACAGCGAAATCATTTTTTTAGCTTCTATTTTATTATCGGGAAGTGTGCACTTTTGCAACCACATAATCTGAACGCTATTTTAATGTGAAGAAAATTTGATCATGGACACCCAGTGAATTTGTTCATGTATGGCTTTCAGCTGGTGACTATACAAATTTTATCGCCCAACCGGCGGTACTTAACAATTAATAGCAACTTGCTACAATATACTTGATTTACAGCCCCCCCCCCCGAAAGGCTGAGATAAATGATGCCTTTAAATAAAACAAACATTGCCCGCTTCCTTGGCATACTCGTTAGCGTGCTAGACTTCTAATGGGAAGGTCCCGAGTTCGATTCACAATTAGAAATTCTGAGAATTTAAAAAAAGATTAAAACCCGCCTTTCTATAAGTTACAGTAGTCGCCAATAACCAAGGTATTATGCGACTTAAAAATGAACTAAAAATATTATTATTTTAATGTAAGGGAAGTCTGTAAGGAAGATTGAAAAAAAATTCAATAACTTATTTAATAACGAATTCAAGCCAAGCATTAACTTATTAATAACTTTTAATAACTTATTATTAATAGCTTATTTAATAACGAAGCCAAGCGATCGGTGTCTGCTAGTTGTTTTTCATTAAGTACAGCTTTGGCTTGTGCGTAGGTAATGATGTGAGGTGATTAAGAATAAAATACGCCAGACTTAATCGCGAATCGAACTCGGGACCACCTGAAGAAGAATATAAAAGAATATATTCTTCTATTGAAGATAACTCACAGGAGATCAAGAGTCGCATTGGTAGGGCTAGGAACATCTTTAGCTCTATGGGTGCGGCTTTCAAAAGTCATGATCTTACTTTGGGGACGAAACTGAGACTTCTGAGGTGCTATGTTTTTCTGTCTTGCTGTATGGAGTGGAGTCCTGGACTCTAACAAAAGAAACGACCAACCGACTAGAAGCCTTCGAACTCTGGCTCTACAGAAGGATTCTGAAAATACCATGGACCCATAAAGTGACCAACGTTGAAGTTCTACAAAGAATGAAGAAAACCACAGAACTTGTTAATATTGTGAAAGCAAGGAAGCTGCAATATTCGGGTCATATCATGAGGAATTCGCAACGTTATGAACTGTTACAACGCATCCTGCAGGGAAAGATAGATAGCAAGAGGAAGCCCGGTAGGAGAAGAATATCCTGGCTTGGGAACTTGCGAACCTGGTTTGGTAGGAGCTCCATGCAATTGTTCCGGTTGGCAGCGGATAAAGTCAAAATAGCCATGATGGTCGCCCACATCCGTAGCGGATAGGCACTCAAAGAAGAAGAAGATTGAAGATTGAATATATTACAAATACACAACAGTGTATTATTTTCACGCGTGTATCGTGGTATTTTTTTGTTTTACATCTGACTGTTTTGCACATTAATGGTAATATAGACGATGAAAAAATGGGAAATCTTCCCGAAAATCGAACCCGGGACCCCTGGCGTAGAAACCAGTTGCGCTGATCACAACACCACACCGGCAATCGTTTGTTATAGAAATCGAATGAAATATCGGCTTAAGAATTTATTATAACCAACTTTATATGTTGTTCAAGAGTAGTTAAGTTGAAAATTCTTCAATACGAAAAATAGGACCTACAAGGAAACTATCGACACCTTAAGTATTATTTTACTTCATCTCGTAATTATTCCTGTATGTAGTGTATATAGAATTTGTGAGTGATGTCAGAATGATATCATTCTTGACAATCCCTTCCACCTCGTATAATACAAGAGTTATTATAATTACATTGTTTATATTTTGTTCTGTATTCAAATTCAAATACGAAACAGGTATTTGCATATTTATAAGTTAAAATTACGATTCTTTTGTTCGTGTGATTACTACTCTGAATTCGTCATCAAATTTTCTTTCGGTAAATTTTAGTCATTTTCAAGATCCATAAAATTATTTCTTTTTAAATTTATTGATTTATTGTCAGTTACGACCAATCTTCATTAAAAACAAAAAGAATAAAAACAAAAATGATGACTCGTTGATTTTAAGTATAGAATTATCGTCGTCCTTGAAGATTCTTAAAGGTCACTGGGATATCACATGCAGTCCTATGACTAAGTCTATGTGTTCAGTTTCTATTTTTTGTTCTGGGGAAATATTTTTTAGGTTTCAGGTGTTAATATACAATTTAACGTTGTTTGTTTTAAGTTTATATAAAATTGTACCAATTGTTTTTGATTGATTTGTTTTTTTAAAGTTGTTAAAATTTTCTAGGCCTTTTCAGGCTTCATTTAAATTAACCGGTTTATTGATTTTCCCGGTTTCACTCTAAATTTTATTTTTTTTACGAATAACTTTTAAAAAAATATCGATTTCCAAAGTTCTTTAGGAAATTGTGAGTATAATGTTTATTTCTTCGTAGTAGTAAGCTCTTTCTACCCCACAAAAGAAAATAGTCAAAATCCAAATTGCTTTTTTTTCTCGGTATAACTAATAGAATAATCGTGCTGTAATACAGAACTGTTGCTATTTGGGAAGGTTTAGAATTAATATGTTTTGCTTACCCCATTTTTACTCCTTACGTCCAGGTGGTCAAAATACAAATATTGAAATATTTCTATTCTTCACGAAGGAACAAATCTTTAGCTTTCTGTTTTATCGGGAAGTTAAATAATTAGTGATCAGTGAATGGGTGCGAGCTATAGCATTTGTGATTTATATGTAAGTACAGGTTGTGGTTTATAAATTAATAAAATTAGATTGTACTTCAACTGAAATAAAATTTTGTAAAATAAAATTGAACTGAAATGAAATAGATTTTTTAATCGTAACATTGATTTTGTGTGATCTTTAATAGAACCTAACTAAATATTGCACTTTTAAATGTATCATACGGAACACACATATTACAGATGTTTATCGTACATAAAAATGGGTTATGCAATTTCCCAATCCACAATTTTACAATTTAAAAGTACAAATTTGAAAGTAGTTTCAATTTGTGACAGTCAAAAACTATTTATTACTTCGGAAGTGATGCTTAAGGAAATAAATTTTCTATTGATATCTCTGTATTTTTCATTTAATAGTTTAAAGAAATGGCTGAAACGTAGTGACACTATTAATTTTTATAAATAAATTACCTTCTCGTCGTAAGTTTTTATTAGTTACAACAAAATATTGATACGAAATGATAAATAATTTTTTTTTTTTTTTATTGAAATTTAGTATCTGTTATTAAATTAATATAACAATTTCTAAATGTGAAGCTAATGTTTCAAAACTTGATTTACTTGAAGGAGCGTGCAGTCATCACCACAGTCCTACAGTTGGCCAAGAAGATCTCTTGGCCAGAGGCGCTTCAAACGTCTGCGCTGAGTATCCGGCATCGCCCTAGTGTACATGTTTCGTATGAGAGGGTTGTCGTGTAGTTCAAATTTGTCATGCATCGTCTTGTATAGTTGTTTCGTGACATCAATTACGTATGGCATTTGTAAGTCTTTGTGCAACATTGAGTTTGTGATGTAAAAGGGGCATTGCGTTATCGTTCGTAGAATCTTGTTCTAAATCGCGTGTATACGTTTCGTGTGTGAGGGTTTAGCAGATCCCCAAAGTTAAACTCCATATGTCCAGATTGGTCTTAAGACTGTCTTGTAGATTGTTAATTTCTGTGACATATTTAATTTAGAACGTCTATCGAGTAAGCGTTTTAGTTGATAGAAGCGTGTTTTGAGTTTGTGGCGTGTGTGTGTAACATGTGCGTTCCATGTAAGTTTTCTGTCCAAGTGTAAGCCTAAGTAGCGTGTTTGAGTAGTGTGAGGTAGCGGAATATTATTAATGTAAACGGTTGGGCAGTTTTGTCGTCTAAGAGTAAACGTCATTTGTTGCGATTTGTTTTCATTAATTTTAATTTTCCAAAGTTTAAGCCATGACTCTATCTGGTGTAAATGGTTTTGTGTCTTTTAAGTTGCAATTACAGGATCGGCATCAACCGCAAGAACGGCCATATCATCAGCAAACATAGCCATAGTTGTATAGATACAATTTGGTATGTCACTGGTGCTTACAGAAAACAGCCTTGGTGCAAGTACGCTTCCTTGTGGTACACTAGCATTGACTTCGTACATTCCAGAAAGTTCGTCACCTTGTTTTACTCTAAAGTAACGTTCCATTAGAAACGATTTTATTACTAGATACAGGCTATCTGGAAGTATTAGTTTCAATTTGTATAGGAGTCCATCATGCCAGACCCGATCAAAGGCTTGAGATACATCAAGAAACACGGCCGAACAATATTGTCTGTTTTCAAGAGCTGAAGAGATTATATCAATTAGTCGGTGACATTGCTGAAGCGTGGAATGAGATGAACGAAATCCGAACTGATGATCAGGAATTGTGTTTGAAGCATCGATAAACGGTACTAGGCGTGGTAGAAGGAGTTTCTCAAATAGTTTGGACAGAATAGAGAGTAAGCTAATTGGCCTGTAAGAAGTTAGTTGGTGAGGTGGTTTGTCTGGTTTTAAGAAGAGAATTATGATAGAGTACTTCCACTGAATAGGGAAGTGAGCGACTCGGAGAATGGAATTGTAGATGTGAGTTAAGAGTATGATGGATTTCCTAGGAAGATGGCGCAAAAGTATTGAAGTAATAAGATCATATCCCGGGGCTTTGCCTAATGGCAGGTCGTGAATTGCTCGGAAGAGTTCCCCGGGGGAAACTGGCTTTGGGGGAAGGCTAAGTTGCAGAGGAGCATTAAGGAAATTTTCTATGTTCTGATGATCTTTGTGTTGTAGGTTGTGTGGTTGGAATGTGTTATGCAAGTGCTGAGCAAGTATTTCTGCTTTCTCTTTATTGGTGGTCGCGCAAGAACCATCAGGTCGTTGTAGACTAAATGAAGGATTGTTATAATTAAGAATACGTCTTGTCGTGTGCCAAAGTGTTTTGTTTTGCGTAGAGAGTGTCTCAGTGAAAGCCATAAATCTATCTGCTCTGTAACGCGAAAGGACAACCTGTAAATGACGATTTAGCCTATTAAGTTCTGCTTTAACGCTGGGGTATCTGTTTCTCTGCCATAAACGACGACATCGGCGCTTAGCAACTATCATTCGACGGATGTAAGAAGGAACGTTAGGTATGTGTTTAAAGTCCATGTTCTCTCCTTCGCAACTGTCCCAAGCTGCGCTTTGTAGATTCTTTGTGAAGATTTCCACTCCACGCTCGATTTCACTGGGGGTTTTGAGGGAAATTCCCAGGTTTGTTGTTTCTGACAATATACGTTGGTACTTATTCCAGTCTATTTTACCAGATGTTAGGGAATGCCTGTACCTTAATTTGGTTGGTTGAGAGTTTAACGTAATTATTACGGGTGTATGATCAGATGATAGATCAGGAAGAGTTTCAAGTTCGTAGTAGGGGAAGAATTTAGACAATACAAAGAAATCTAGAATATCTGGGAGGCAACGATTATTGTGGGGATAGTAAGTGGGTTCTGCAGGGGCATAATAAAAATATTTTTTGTGAGTTAAAACATCATATAAAGTTTTTCCCCGCGGGTTTGTAACTCGGCATCCAAACTGTTGATGTTTTGAATTAAAGTCACCACCTGCAATGAAATTTTTTCGTAGATAATTGAAGAATTGTGTAAATTGTTCGCGCGATATATTATGATTAGGCGGGCAGTACACAGAAGAAAGGGTAAGGGAATGAGTGATTAAAGATACTTCTACCGTGGTAGCCTGAATGTACGATTTTCTGTACGGAGGGGACGAATTATGACTAATACTATTACGAACGAAAATAGCCGACCCTGCATGGCTAGTTCCATCTGGATGTGTACTTCGATATAATGTGTAACCAGTGATATGGCAGTGTGTTGTGTCCTTAAAGTGTGTCTCTGTAATAAGTGCAATGTCTACCCGATTGTCATGTAAAAATTGTTTGAGTTCGTGAACATGACGTACAAGACCTGCTGAGTTCCAGAGAGCAACGACGAGGGACCTGCTGGTTTCAGCCATTAAAATGACTTAGCAACTTGTTAACGACCATATTAAGCGTAGTAATGAGAGGTGTCAAAAGGTCCTGAAAGCGTGTAAAAAAAGTGTTAAGAGTGGCTGTAAAATGATCATAAGGATTCTGAGTCGTTAAGGGATCTGTTGATGAATGAGTTGAGAATGTCATGGAAGGCTGCTGAGAGGGCTGGAATTACTGAGATGACCGAGTATGAGATGGCTGCTGCCGAAGGGAAGGAGCAGCCATCTGAGCGTATGACCGTGAATTCAATCTCGGGTCACGAGAAAGGGCGACGGTGTTAGTATGAGTGGACTGTGTATGATTTGACTTTACCGAGGTACTCACGGGGACTGCAACAGTGACTGGAGGCTCCAACATTACAGGAGATTTATTAACAGAATATTTACCAAAATTAAAATTTCTTTTATCTCTCAGTTCTTTATATGTTTGACATCCTTTGTACGTGGACGAATGATTGCCTTTGCAAAGAACGCAGACTCGGGGTTCATTGGCACCTCTTGGACAATCAGCAGTTGGATGAGAGTTGCTGCAGCGTGCACATCTGAACGGATGATTTCAGTACGAGCGGGTGTGTCCAAATCGTAGACATCTTTTGCACTGAACTACGTTACTTTTCTTTTTTGGCTCTTCAACCTTAATGCGTGTGCTTAACAAGGATTTAACATTAAAGATATTTTCCTTATCTTTGTCAGGCTCAAGATCAACGAAAAATAATGGTAAGGGCACTCTTGTGCCAGCCTGTAAAACATTGACAACGTTTCTTACCTTAAAAGACAGTTGTTTCAGGGAATCCTTGATCTCACACGGATCGATACTAGGATGCAAATGACGTATCACGACTCTGTATGCTTTTTCGTGGGGTAGCTGATATGAATGAAAATTGCGCCCCAATTCTCTTAATCGGTGTACAAGAGTACGGTACGTTTCGGATGTTTTTGGGTAAATGGTTACCCCGTCGTTGTTGGTCGCTTGAAATTCAAAGTCACCAGTTACTGTACTCTTCAACTGAGACATTAAGTGTTTGTAGTCGCGCAGTTCTACGTTTTTTAAATAAATTGGTGGAGGCTTGCAAGAGTCTTCTTGTAACGATTCTAAAGGTCCGTATTTATTTGTTGTTGGGACTCGAAACTTAGAAGGAGGCAATTCCGAGTCAGCGGAACTCTTTTCCGTATCCAACGGACGTTTTTTACTAGACATGACCTTAGTCCATGCCATTTTCTGCGTACCAGTTGTCTCAGGTGCGACATCTAGGTGAGCGTTGATCACCTTCAAGTTATCTTCGTGATTGAAGAGATTGTCCATAACTCCCTGCTCCATAGTAAATGGAAACAGGGAGGATTATTATACATATAACAATAGTTTATGAAAACTACTTATAAAAATCAATGTAAACAGAAACACAAACATAACCTCATACGTATGCACAATTTCCGTGTCTGATATTCTATCTTCACCGTATTTTAAAATAAACTTCTCTTTCCCAATAAGAATAAAGTCTTTTTTTTCTTGTGAAATTAATTAATTAATTAATTAATTTTCGATGGTTTCTCACAGAAAATCAGAAAATAAATTTATGAATGTTATTCACTATGTCGACACCAGCTGATCAGCTGATCGAATCAAATAATTTTTGAAGTTATTAAAATTCACCTTTCTCCATACAGCAGTACATTAAACACAGTTATTTCTAGAACTATTTTTATTAATTTTCTGGGAAAATTGTAAGTAATTTTTTTATTTATTTTATTTACAAATCTGCGACATTACAATGTGCTATTTAAAATATGAAAACAATAAGTAATTGTGTAAACAGGAACTCGCAAATAGAATCAGTGTCTACTGAATCTGATTCAACTAATAAAAGTTGTTAACAGTTTAGCATCTAAATCTTAAATAAAAACCATATAAAACTAATTATAAAATCTGTACGGTAAATCTAATACTAAGTTAAATTTCTTTAGTAATTTAGTAATTAAAATTTTGATTATTTAGCAAATTTTATTTAGTGTACTAGCTGCACTGCTACGCCTACAAAAAATCGAATTTTGAAATAGTATTTGGAAAATCGCTGAAAAAATAAAAAGTTAGCATTCATAAAACCCACCGGGTTGGTCTAGAGGTAAAGGTCGTCGCCAGAATCAGCTGTTTAACAGCTGATTTTTAGGAGACGAAGGTTCCTGGTTCAAATCCTAGTAAAGGTAGTTACTTTTATACGGATTTGAATACTAGACAGTGGTTACCGTTGTACTTTGATGGTTGGGGTTTAATTAACCATACTCTCTCAGGAATGGTCGGCCTGGGTCTGTACAAGACTACACCTCATTTATACGTCATACACATCATCCTCACCTCATTGGGTCATGGAATTGCTTATTGTTCTAAATTGAATAGATTGCAACGTACACAAATTAGGAATAAAAAAAAATCATAAAACAAAAACATCTGTTTTTATTAGTCCTTTGTTTTAAACATCTGTATTTTAAAAGTCGAACATCTGACTTTTACGAAACCAAAAAAACAACATTTAAACCACTTACTTTCTTTTTACTGATAAGATCGATGTTTTCAAAAGATTAAAACCTGCTCCAGAAACTGAGCTTTATATAGATAAAATTTGATTGAAATCGTTTGAATAGTTTAGGAATGGGACAACAAACATTCATATATATATATAAATTTTTTTGGAATGTGTATTTCACCATCCGATAAACTAAATGATTTAAAAAAATTAAAGTTGTTAGAATTAGTGGTAATTGTTTGACAAACTTAACAAGGCGTAGAAGTTACAAATCCAAAATACAGTGTATATGTTAGGGCAAAATTCAGTTATAATGGGTTATCAAAAATAAAACACGTCTAAAAGAGTAAAGACCGAGAAGGAGGCAGAGATAATTGTTTCAGTGTGACAAAAATCTTAAATTTGCCGGTGTGTAGTACGAGTGCTGAACATGTTTATTGTTTTGTTTTGTGAGCTGATCTACTGAGAAAGTACGTGATGTATTTTACCAACGTTTATTATTATTATTATTATTGATGAAATTAGAGACAGAAGGTTTAGGTTGTACTGTTGTTGTAAGAATTGTTGTATTTCACACCAATTACGAGTGATTTGTGAAAACGATTACCGTTTGCTAGTGGTCCTATGTTACTAGTTACACCGTAATTAGAAATATAATAGTTACCTGACAAAAAATTTGTCACGCTACTCGGATCCAGAGAATTGACAACGCTAACTGTTTGTATTCGTAACCTACTAAAAGTGCAATAGCCACACCTTAGATCCAATTTTACTAGAAAAATACTTACGATAGTTTTTAAAATCAAATTGCGACTTGACTGGGTGAACCTTGATCATACACTAGAATGTAATTACTTGAACAGGTTTTGTGAAATAGGAACACGTATTATATATTTCAATCCAGAATCTGCATAGTTGTCGTCATAACCAGTAGAGTTGCCAAGCTAAGTTCAAATTACAATAACCGCACTAAGTTCAAGGAGCATACATAGCTTACTTATTATGTAATCGAGAAAAACTTGATTTTTACTTGTCTTATGCCTTCCGCTGCCCATTACGGACAGGTGAAGTGTCAAATTTTTTACACTCAATCTGTTCGTTGCAGGGGTAAAATAATTAGTTCTGTTTCTTATCACATGGTCAGCCAATTAAATGACTGAATCATTTAAGAACAAAAGAGGTAGAGGTGTAAAAGACACTAATCAGAGTTATCTTCTCTGAAAGTAATGAATTTCATTATACAGCTAAGACCCTGTGGTGAATGAAGTGAAGGTGTCATTTGCAGAGTGGAAAATATGTGCTTTTCAGAGGGCCCGGCATGCTGATAAAAGCGTTCTTTTCCTATCAGTGAGGAAGGCAATTGTAAATCACCTCACTCCTTGTATTACTTAGTAAAACCTCTGTAGGTTCAAGCCAGCTTTTCGGCTGATGACCTAAACAACAAAACAAATGCCTTCCGATATGTACTTAAATAATACTTATAAATTATTCTATATTTTGTGAGGTTATTTTTATTCAAAAAGGATTTGATATAGCCTACTGATGAGAAAACGGATGTGATAGTATTCTGTTTCGTAATCTACTTACAAGTAATCTACTTGTGTTACAAACCAATCAACCCGTCTTCATATTAATCTAGGCTGAATCATGATGTATTGCTCTTTACAGTAGGTGCTCGATTTACAGGTCTCGCATTTACCATGGCTCAGATTTAACACCACTCATTTGAGAAGAGAAAAATTTTGCCCTCGCCCATTCTTTTGTTTGAGAATTAACAAAAGTGGCTGGTGAGCTAAATTTATTAACAATTGTTTGTAGTTTGTGGACAATGGGTTATTGATAATATTTCCGTCTTTATTCAGTAACATGTCTATATTATAATTAATTCCCAATTGTAAGTCCTAATGAAATATTTAGGAGTACTGTACATATACTTAATAAACAAATTCCTACACCCATTTTTTGAAGGTTCGGATTTAACGTCGGTGTCCAATCAGATTTAAGTACGCTAAATCGAGGACCTACTGTAGTTACTGCATCATCATCCATCACGTTTTGGCTTCCTAACCTATTACACCATACGTCTCTTCCTTGGTCGTCCTACATCTCTTTTTCCCAACGGTTCATGTCACCATATGTTGCTTCAATGGTGTCAAATTGAGCCCTGTTCTTTTATCATCGTTCCTCAAATAGTGTCTTTTAGTAGAACCTAAGACACTCCTCAAAGCTGCCTGAATGTGGCGCACCTCACTTTGCTGCCAATCCACACCTATGATATATGTTAATGTACCGCTGACGCGGTGATTATTGCGGTCTATAGAAATGTTATAACTTGTAAAAAATTTGTAGACCTTAGTCGGTAATAGAAACCGAGACTTCCGCTTTATATTCTACCCCGCTAACCACTACACGATGAATATGCCCAACGTTTATTATTTTTTCAATATATACGCTGACGTTTTTGAGTTTTACATTTTTATTGTAAATGAAATAAGTAATATTTTATTGGAAGAATTTTTTTGTACAATAATTATTTTTATGTTATTGATTATTGTAAACGACCAATTAATAATACATTCAATTCGATGTCTTAAATTATATATTTCATTGTTTTTTCCTGTTTCAGTCAACACGTTACTTTTTCTAAGCATAATGCTAAGAATAGACTACTAATCCTAATTTTCAGAATTACAACTCCTTGGGGAGGTACAGAAATAATAATATTTCGAAATTCAAGGGTTTTAGATTTCCTGCTTACCGCTTACAGAATACGTGTGTCGATGTTGAAAACTAACTCTTTGGTGAGGTATAAAAATAATTAGTATTGCTTAAGGATACGTACTTTTAACCGTGCAGACAGTTGATTGAAATGAGAACGCTTTCGTTTTTTCCGAATTTTAGCTCTCTAGGTGATCGGGAAATTAGACAATTCGTAAATGAGTCAGTTTGTGAAGCCTATCGCATTTAGGCTACTTAAACAGAGTAATTTTTATGTTTTAATTTTCTGTATTTTGGTTTTTGTTAAGTGAGTCTAACAGTTGGGCATACGTTTAGAAATATTTTGTAATAGGCCTAATATGTTATTGTTTAGATCAACAGCCGAAAGGCTGGTTTGAACCTCTAGAGGTTTTACTAAGTAAAAATAAGGAGTATGGTGGCCTTCCTCACTGAGTTGAAAAATTATGCTTACCAGCATGTCAGACCCTCCGAAAAGTACCCACTTTCCACCCTGCAAATGACACCTTCACTTCATTCACCACAGGGTCTGGCTGTATAGTGAAATTCATTACTCTCAGAGGAGATTATCTAATTCTTAATCTAGTAGATTACCTTAACTAGCGGACTAACTAGTGTCTTTTATATGTCTACTGCTTCTGTTTTTAAATAGTTCAGTTATATAATTGGCTGACTATATGATAAGAAACAACTATTTTTTGTAACCCTGGAATCACTTAACTAGAACACTAGAAGAAGAAGTACTGACTAAACTTTTTAAATATTTTTTATCGCAGATATTTACAACTAACACCCACTAATTTTATAACTTCTTTCAGCTATTTTTTTTTACAATGGAGTAGTCATGAATCAGACGTGGATCTCTCCAAATAAAATTCTTTTCATGAAACAGCAAATGTAGGGAAATCAAACGAAAATTGTTTAGAGCCCTTTTCCAGAAAACTGATATCAGTGTGATATACTGAAATAAAGTACCCTTATTTTTAGGGTCGCCTTGACTAATTCTAAAAACCCGTAGGCAACTGGTTAAGAAAATCTTTTGTTTTTTTTAAAAGTTCCAATCCAATCGTTGTAGTAGTTTTCCTTCGGTAGGCTACTGTTAACACGCCTCCACTATAGACGAGTCACGAAAAAGAAAAAAAGGAGTAAATTAAAGAATAATTATCGATACTGGTTGAACAGGAACTAACTATTAGTTTAAAAGATCATATTAAAAACAGTACGGACGTAAATACTGTTTTGGGGAATTGCAAGCGAACTCAACACTAAAATTCTCTAAAGATTCCACTAAAAACCATCCTGAAACCACAATGATACATATCAGAAAAACAAATCCATCGTGAGGACACACGTAAAACAAGCACAAAGTAGTGCCTTGTGTATGTTAATGCACCTTGTAACATTAACACAAAAATAATAACTGGATTTAAAAGGGAATCATCGGTGGATGGTTTCTCTAATCAAGACTGAACAACCCCCCCCCCCCCGAACGGGGACTGAATAAAGTGGCCTGATGTCTGGACAAGAGACTAGTTAAAAGAGAGCAAACAAAAAAATTTTTGTCTCCAAATCTCGGAAAAATATATTAAATGATTTTTTTATCGTAGTACAGTACGGTACGCTTAAATTTGACACCACCTGTTAGTAGGACCTTAAGTACCATTTACGTTAAGTGACCGGTTCCAAAATCCTTTCAGGAAATTTAAATTATAAGTACGGCTTCAAAAGATTATTTCTACAAGGCTTAAGGTTTTCCTTCATAAACACAGAATTATAAAACTTTAATTCTTTAGAATTTTAGTGTAAAAGAACAGAAGACTCATTAAAACTTGAGACAATTCTCAACGAAGTATCCAGTAAAAAGTAAAATTGTACTTTGTTTATTCATAGCAGAGATTTATATAGGTAGCGTGATACTGTTAAATGATGAGACGTTAAGTCTAACTTACATAACATAGTAGAGACGGTAAAACAAATGATTACAGAATCATAACCACAGAACAATCCTACATTATAACTTTCTAGATCAGATATAAGGAAAAGATAACCACATTTGCATGACCACAACCAAAGGTTCTTTAAAGTTTACTTTTGTCTACTTTTTCTAATAATACCTTCTTAAATGCTACCGTACGTCTGAGAATTATCAAGAGTATGAAGAGAGTATTAAAAAAATAATTTAAAAATATACAAAACAACGTTACTTAATTAACTGATTTTTCTTTCTTTAAATGAAGACGTAATACACCTATTGTGGTTCATTTAGTGCAATCGACGTCCTCCCTTATTTTTATTATCTGTGGAATGTTTCCACAGAATCCAAGAAACAAGCAGCATATATGGACTTGACATAAACACCTCCAAAACTAAATTCATGGTAGTTAGCAAAAAACAAATTAGGGGTGCTAACCTGTATATAAATCAAGAAAGAATTGTAAGAGTCTCTAAGTACGAATACCTCGGAACAGTCATTAATGAGGCATGGGATAACTCACAGGAGATCAGGAGTCGCATTGGTAGGGCTAGGAACATCTTTAGCTCTATGGGTGCGGCTTTCAAAAGTCATGATCTTACTTTGCGGACCAAACTGAGACTTCTGAGGTGCTATGTTTTTTCTGTCTTGCTGTATGGAGTGGAGTCCTGGACTCTAACAAAAGAAACGACCAACCGACTAGAAGCCTTCGAACTCTGGCTCTACTGAAGGATTCTGAAAGTACCATGGACCCATAAAGTGACCAACGTTGAAGTTCTGCAAAGAATGAAGAAAACCACAGAACTTGTTAATATTGTGAAAGCAAGGAAGCTGCAATATTCGGGTCATATCATGAGGAATTCGCAACGTTATGAACTGTTACAACGTATCCTGCAGGGAAAGATAGATAGCAAGAGGAAGCCCGGTAGGAGAAGAATGTCCTGGCTTGGGAACTTGCGAACCTGGTTTGGTAGGAGCTCCATGCAATTGTTCCGGTTGGCAGCGGATAAAGTCAAAATAGCCATGATGGTCGCCCACATCCGTAGCGGATAGGCTTTCAAAGAAGAAGAAGTGGAATGTTTTGCACTCATTACCGTAAGGTATATTATTATTTGCCTATAATGGGCATGTGGAGTTTTAAATGATTTGCACTCTATCTGTTGATTCCGGGGCTACAAAAAATAGTTGTTTCTTAGTCCTCTTCTTCTATAACAATTCACAATTTTTTATAAATTATATTTAACAACAAAATGGCTCTCAAACTATTATAACTTTAGACTTGGTTTATGAATCGTCAAAACGTACAGTACTATGTTTTTTATTATTATTGATATTTTAAATATTACCTATTTGAGTTCTATTTGTGTCGTAGATACAGTCAAGGTTTATTGAAGACGTTCGTTAGTGCTCTCTGAGTAAATTTGCATGATAAAAGGAAGAATTGTGCATTTGCATTTCGCGAAGGAAGACATTTTGTAAGGTTTATAAACTTCGCTTTGCTTATTTTGGTCTCGTTAGAATGTTTAGCACTGTCCTTGAGTACTCTATGTTGAGAGGTGAAATGTAAAATGCAAAAAGGTTAGCTGCACAACGAGGGTTAATAATATTTCTAACGTCAATCATTCTGTTTTCATGGATTGTGATTTTTAATCGATATCATTATGAAACAATTATTGTTTTCTTGTTTAACAGTCAGTACAAGAATAAACATTAATTTGTTATTAATTCTAAAATTATTAACGGAAACGAATTAGATGTATAAGGATTTCATCAAGGATCTTTACAACTAATTTATTTTTTATTTCTTAATCAGTGTTAATAGATCGTCATAATTCTAAATCAATGGATACCTTAAGTTAATTTTTTTTAATCCCTAATGTGTGTACATGGAAATCTGTTAAATTCAGTGTATATGACGTGTGAGGCGTAGTCTTGTACATACCCAGGCCGACCATTCCTGAGAGAGTAGGGTTAATATAAACCCAATTATCAAATTACACCGGTAATCACTGTCTAGTATTCAAATCCGTATAAAAGTAACTATAGCAGCCGCGTCAGCTCGTGATCCGTGTGAGGAATTTCTGTTACGGCATGCAATGAAAGATTATACTATTCATAAAAAAAAACATTTATCATAATGTTCTTGTCATTATAAAGTAACCTTTTGTTTTATTATTTCAATTTATTCTATAATATAGTAACTCTTTTACTTTTCTTTCATTGTATTTATTAATATTTAGTAATTATTTACAGTTTGAGTCAGGCAGTCCTCAGGAATTAAAATATGTACGTAGCATAGAAAATAAGGAAATTAAAAAATATATATTTCATAACATTAATTTATAGGCCTAAATAATTAGTAGCAAATTATGATTATGATTTTTTTTACCTCAGTAAAAAAATCATAATCCATTTGGATTATGATTTTTTTACTGAGGTAAAAAAAATCGAATGGTTAAGCCAATTCCGAGTCCTTTACGCGATTCTTCATCACAGTTTTTTATAACTGATGCAATAATTTGTCGCACTTCCGAATGAATTACCGCTTTATTTTTCCGGGAAGACATATTAAAATAAAACAAAAGATATGAAAAATACACGTTGAAATTTACCTAACACAAAACACACAGAACTAATAACTTTTGGCACGTTAACACGCTTTAAATTTCAAAATAAAAATCACTTTAGTGATCAAAAATCATGAATAATGATTAACACATCCGAGACGCATTAGCACAAATGTACAACTGTATATTGTGACACGTGTATCCGTTGTGAAAAGCAATAACATGTAGGCCTATAATAAATAAATACATAGACATAATAATAATATTTACATGATGACTAAATGTTTTTGTACTGCACGATAAGACAAATATATTACTCACATTCTATTACGCCACCCGTCCCACTTCCCCAGGCGACAGAGATCATGAGCTGGCGCGCGTATAGTAGGGTAGACCGGGGCAGGTTTGGTACAGGGGCAAGTTTACACAGTGCTCATATTTCAAAAACTATTCGTCAGAACGCTACACTCGTCACGTCAGACGAGTCTCTAAGACCGTAATAAGCATCGACGCCAGTATGAAGTCATTATGACGAGTAGGAACGAAGAAAGATAAATTTTAGTGATTTTTGTCCTGGTGACTAAATTTTTACACCATTATATTAGCTTTACTGGTAACTATACCATTTAATTTTTTAATGTTATTATAGTTCATCCTGGTAGACTGTTCTTTTAAGATTATTTTAAGATATTCAGTTTAATAAATAACTCACAAATAAAGCGTACAGATTAAGTTTTTTCCAAAACATGCGGAAGGGGCAAGTTTACACAAGGCACATGGGGCAAGTTTACACATTCTTCAAGTTGTGTAAATGTGCCCCGTACGTTTTTATACCATTTGTTAACGGTTTCTAATGGCTATATATATTTTTTTTTCTTCACGTAAACAATGGTTTGATTTTACAAAAGGTAGACTAATAGATCCACTATGGATCCAAATAAGATGAAGATGGCAGTAGAAGAGGTATGATAAATGCTATCTTTAAAAAAGATCGCTGCAATTCAATTTCAAAACACTTGCTAATTAATGCAAAAAGTATCGGCAACCGAATAATGTTTACAACGAGGCTTCGACAGTAGTTGCCCAAACATTAAGACTTATGGAGACGTTTGCCGGAAAAAGAAACAACGGAAAACTTCAGCGAGAAGCCAGGACCTTCAGGTGCGTCATTAGTTATAATTTCTTTGTTTCATATAAATGAAATGTATGCCGATATAACTGAATGATGTATTACTCCAGTCATTCATTTATTCATACATTTCTTTAGGAAACATGGATTTTGAACCAGGACCCGATGAAACATTGAAGGCAGCTGAGGGAACTGCAGAAATGGTGCAGCCTGACCCGGATGCGGTAGTAGTACCTGAACCGGAAGTAGAAAGGAAACTGGGACCACATGCAGTGTCAATACTTGAACTAAAAGCTGAACTCAAAGCGAGTAGTTGGTCTCGATTTGGCTACGCCAAAACGAGGGACTCTAGTTACATTGGCAATAGCTGAAAATGCAGCTGGTAACAGCGTACCGCCATTCATTGTGTTTCCGAAAGTAACTTTCTCGTTGTGACTTTCAGTCACATTTTATTCGTGACGGCCCTGTTCGTTGTGAAGGATATGCCAATCCCTCGGGATGGATGGTTGAGAAAAACTTTCTGAAATACGCAAACACTTTGTTCATCATACTCGATGTTCTTCCGAGAGACCTTACCTGTTGCTCGATAACCATGATTCGCACCTCTCAGTTCAAGTCCTAGACTTCTGCAAAAGTAATGGCGTCACACATACATACTTTCCTCCCCACTGCAGCCGCTCGACAGGAGTGTATACGGCCCTCTGAAGAAGTTTGTCAACACTGCATGTGATTCATGGATGACAATGAATGAGCGTCCAATGACGATTTACGATATCCCAGGTATTTTGTCAACAGAATTACCCTTAGCATGCACTCCTGTAAATATCAAGGCACGCTTCAGAGTTTCAGGGACGTTCTCTCTTAACCCTGACATATTTCAAGACGAAGACTTCATGCTATCCAATGTAACCGATAGGCCGGCTCCTCTAACTTCAAACTCAACCTCTGAGCTTTGTGTTGCCATTCCTGACCATTCACTTACAATGCTTCCTTCCGAACCAGCACTATCCACATCCGCAATATTTCCATCGCCTTCTGGGCAAGCTGTTCAATTCACTTCTACGCGTGTATCATATGCCTCCCTCTAGGCTCTCCGTCGCTGGCACTTCCGGTACTAGGTCTTTCTTAACATCTGAAGATGTGCGGCCTTTTGAAAAAGTAGGTCCAAGAAAAATAACTAATAAAGGCCCGAAGAAGCGGCAAACTGGTATTCTAACTGATACGCTGGTTAAAAATGCTTTGAGAGTAGAACAGAATAATGGAAAAAAGAGAAAGATAAATACGATAAATTTTCCTCATATGAGGAAAATAAAAAATTACAATGCAAAGAAAGCACAAAAAAAGAAAAAAAATGAAATAAAGACGATCAGTGCAAATCTGATAGTAGCGAAAATGACGATGAAAACTTTGCGTGTATTTACTGCTTGAAACAATTCCAACAGTCGAAACGTGGTGCATAGTGGATACAATGCACTGAGTGTAATAGATGGGCACATAGTCATTGTAGGCGTCTTGAAAAAGATTTCTTTTATTTCGTATGTATCAATTAACTGTAAAAGCGATTTTAAAAACTATATAAATTGATCAGGAGATCAATTTCTATTTTACATTAATGCAAAATTGTGTTCAGTAAAAATGAATAAATAATTTAATGAAACATTTATATTAACTTTTTTTACCTACATGTATATTAATGTAAGTTATATATTTATGTGAATGTATATTTATGTAATGTATACACAGAACTTAGCAAAATATTTTATAGCATTAAAACTAAGTAATATAAATTATTACCCCTCAAATTTCTTATTTTAAAATGTTTGCAAACTTACCCCAGGCACTGTGTAAACATGCCCCATCAGTGGGGCAAGTTTACACAGGTGACTTACCTTCAAAAAACATTTAAATACATAAAAAATATCATAGTAACAGGCTCTTCATATATGTCAAAGTGAAGCTTAAATATTAAGTAATGATTGAGTCTGAAAAGCATGTAAATAAATGCAACACAAAAAATTAGAATAATCAAAATCTAAAATCTGTGTAAACCTGCCCCGGTCTACCCTACCTTTACTAGGATAGCATTTTATTGGCGAGAACAAACTTTTGAGAGATTTTATGTTTTTACATTCCTAATATGTGTACGTTGCAATCTGTTCAATTCAGAACATTAAGCAACCCCATGACCCAATGAGATGAGGATGATATGTATGACGTTTTAATGAGCTGTAGTCTTGTACAGACTCAGGCCGATCATTGCTGAGAGGTATGGTTAATTGAACCCCAACCATCAAAGTACACCGGTTCAACCTAGGTTTTTATAGGGTAATCACCGTTTAGCATTCAAATCCGTATACTAGACAGTGATTTCCGGTATACTTTGATGGTTGGGCTTTAATTAACCATACTGTCTCAGGAGTGGCCGACCTGGGTCTGTACAAGACTACACCTCATTTACACGTCATACACATCATCCTCATCTTATTGGGTCATGGGGTTGCTTATTGTCCTAAATTGAACAGATTGCAACGTACACATATTAGGAATTAAAAAAAAAAATCCGTATAAAAGTAACTACCTTTACTAGGATTTGAACCTAGAACCTTAGTCTCCGAAAATCAGCTGTTAAACAGCTGATTTTGGCGACGACTTTACCTGAGATTTTTTTTTTTTTAGCTTTTATTTGTTATCGGGAACTGTACATTGTTGACAACTACCGAATTTGATCGCTGCTTTTTGCTGTATTTTTTTACGTAGATTAGACATGAATTTGAACAGGGACTCCCAGTAGAGTTTGTTCGTGGATGGCTGTCAACTGGTCACCATACAAAGTCGCTTGCCCAACCAGTGTTACTTAACAAATAATAGCGACTTTCTACCAGCTGACTGACTGGGCTGGCCCGAAGGCCGAGAGAGATTTAATAGCTAAATTATAACAATAGTTCAATGGATTACAATATTGTTACGTTTATCCTAAATTCTTTTGGGTTCTGGTTGTTTATAAATAAAAAGAACTTCCTTTTAGTTTTATAACAAAGATTTATTTACAAATTTATTACATCAATTGTAATGGTTATAATAACTATAAAAGTAGTACAAACTAGGTATTTTTAAACGGGCTTTTGAAGTACTTAACTTTTCCACTCAGTGAGGAAGGCATGGTAAACCACCTTACTCCTCGTTTTACTTAGTAAAGTCTCGAGGTTCAAACCAGCCTTTTGGCTGATGACCTTAACTACACAGAAGTCTAAATTTATTAAAGAATATTTAATAACCTTATCAAGACGCCAACTAACTAAACTGAACTAAAAAGAAATATGGTCATTTACAATAAAGTAATTTATTTATTTATACTTACAAACCAAAACAATTGTAGGCCCTAAACTGATAATTTTTGTGAAGAACTGCTCGATTAGGTTACGTGTTACATACTATATATAAATGGTTTCAAGTCGCATTATTTAATAATTACTTGAAAAGGCTCAAAGCAACTTCGTCTCAGTAAATGGTGGCGACCTTATATAAAAAGACTCATAGTTTCTTCTAGGACAGAAACCGTTATAAAAATTCCTGATAAATAAAATAAAATAGTAAACATAATAGAACCTGGCAGAACACAATACCTTATAAAAAAATCTTAGAATCTTACCTTATTCTAGAGAGACAACAAACGAGGGGCCGCCCAAAAAGCAATAGATCACATTGACACTTGCAAGCCTTATAGAAAAAATACCACTTTTGTTGTCTCCGTACCCCTAAAACTTTGACCGCTAGATCGTAGTAATCAAGAAGAAAGTTCCGGGTTTGATTCCCGGCTAGATCATAACACATCACAGCTCAACCAATGTTTTAAATATTGAAAAATAAATTTTTGTTTTTTTTTTGTTTAACGTCCGTTTTGCAAATTGCTGCTAATGCAGACGGTGAAGGATGAAATGAATTTGTAACGTATAAATATAAATTACCTAGAAACGTAATTAGTTGAGTAAATCTGCACAGATACCACGGAAACTGTAAAAAATAAATTGTATTTTGATACTTACATTGTTTTGATTTTAAATTAAAGAAAAAAAGAAAGGAAAAGTAATTAAATCTTACATTTTAATTGCTTTATGAACGTGGATAATATGTTCTTTACAATCGTGTTCGTAAATTGTACGCAGAGTAAGGAAAATTAAAATTTTAGTGTAATCGCAGCTATATCATTTAAATTTGATTGTATGTAGCCTACTAAAATGATTGTTAAAAACGCCCACAATCGTGAAATTTGTAGAAGTTTTGATAAATTTTTTAAAGGTTTAACAATCATAAAGGTGAAAAGGATAATGTAAAAGTTTTATGGGTTAGTATTTTTCTTTTAACTCACTTTTTTGTAGTTGTACTTATAGTTAATGGAATATAGATTGATCGCACTAGTATTTTTCACGAAAGGTCTACGTCTAACCGTGTTTAGATAATGTATTCCAAACTTATCAGTAAATCAAAATGTATCTGCAGGATATATGTTGTCCGCGCTTACGTCGTTACCTAAGTTTAATCTCCGATCGACGTGTTAGGAAGTATTTTGTTAAGTTTCTCAACTAAAGGTCATGTATATGTTCACAAAATTGGCATGCTCTCTGTAAACGGTAATGAAATATTAAAATGATTTAATTTACTGCTTTGATATGCGCCCTTATACATGTATGTTTATTTTCGAATCGGTTAACGTATCGTACTGGTAATTTGCGTGTACTAACCTTGACCTCCTTATTCCATTGTTGTATTAATATTTTAGACTAGGTGAATTATCTTTTATGTAACGAATTATGTAAGGTCTATCGTACCAGGAGAAACATAAGGATTTGAATAAAACAGTAATCAATTTTTATGTGATGTCCTCAAATGGATTGTTAAAACATTGTTATATACAAAGTCAAGGTAATGAAAGAAGGTAAAACGACTCAAATTATTATCTTCTTAGTAATAATTTTTTATTTGTTACGAATTACGCAGTAATTGTTTACATGTACAATTAGCAACTACGTACGTATTTTGTAGCCTCTGAGGGGTTGCGTTACAATCAGGTATTTGAAATTTACTGGGTGAATACAAATTAGTATTAAAATATTTATTTATAAATATTTCTCCTTCATTTATACCTCAGAGGCTTGACATGTCCCCAACCGAGATTTAAAATCAGAATGTAGCTACGGAAGTGAGTTTCTGGAGAAGTTGTCAATTGGCTGTGCTAGATCGAGTTAGGAATGAAAAGATTTTAAAAAATGTTGTAATAAATTTACAAAATTGAAGGAAAACAAATATCTTGTAAAGAAAGCCATATGTGAAGATTGAAAAGCAGGCTGCCACAGAAGATTTAGCTATAAGTTCAAGGGTGTACCTAGGATCAAAACTGGGGGGGGGGGGAAGCCATGTTCGTTCAGGTTGCAACATTTTATTGGGTCCTCCAATTAGATACTTCTCGATTTTTACACAATTTTCTTTCGTTATAAACTAGAGATTTTACATCTAATATTGTTTGGTATTATAACTTTAAATTAATTTAATTATTTGTCGTTTTGCATCTAGTTGGGTACGCCTATGTATGGGTTCCAGCTATATAGAGGCCTAGTGATGCATAACAGCCGCTAAGATAAGAAAAAAAAAATTTATTGGTAACTTTTCCAAAAGAGCGTAGCCCGTTCTTGGAAGAGGAGTGCATAAAATCATAAAGCGGCAAATTAAATACATAAACATGCACAATATTAAACAAACTAAAATCAATAACTCTTGTAGTAATATTCCGGCCAGTACGACCACATCAGCAGCAATACTTTTTCTTAAACATTTTAACAGTCAACGAAACAACAAAACAACAACAGTATTAGCCATTAATAAAAATTGACAGCGACAACAGTAAAAATATTATTAAAGATATACAATAACAATAAAAACAATAGTGATATTAAAAATAGTAATAATGGTGCTGGTGACGGTGAATATGCTGATGATGATCCTGGTTGGGAATCGGCTAGGGTCTGGAAAATTAATTATTACAAGTTCAAACTCACCGTTCCTTTACCCAAAGTTGTCGCTTATGGCTTAACTGTTGATGCGACTTAAAATATTAAACTAATGAATTTTTTTAATCATACTGTTTAAATAATAATAGTGAGCCAATAAAACTGAATAGGCTATAACCTTAGCAGCTTAAATAAATGACCAACTGTAAAGCCCTATTCCCACGACGCTAGTTTGCTATCTGCTAGTACTAGCAGGACCTAATGGTGCGTCAGTGACGGTTCCCACTGAGCTAGTTAATTATTGTCAGTGCTCTGAAAACATGAG
Organism: Catonia carolina; assembly: GCA_035578175.1. NCBI lineage: Eukaryota > Metazoa > Arthropoda > Insecta > Hemiptera > Achilidae > Catonia > Catonia carolina. The sequence continues at coordinate 67,302,720 of JAQMRL010000001.1, read as the reverse complement.
TCGTGTTGTTTATTGCTGTACAACGAACAGCTTACTAGAAAAGTTTCCAAACGTTCACAACGAGGTATAGATACTGAAGTCACGAGATTGCCTTTTGCGTATGGATGAGCTGTGAGGAAGAAAGTGAAAATTTGGCAGTGCTGCCAACCTCAACAGTCAGACACTACTCGTACATTTCAGTACCGTACAGGTTCTACATACATTTTGTAAGCTGTGGTTTATTCCGAGAAAATGTTTTCTTCATAAACCTTATAAGAAATAAATGTGACCTGTAATATTGCCTATAGATTAATTACATGACTAGAAATGTTTGATTTACTGTAATTACCAGCTACGTCATTCCATTAGAACAAAATTTTCTACGAATGAATCGCCTTCTTTAATAATCGCTATCACCGGCTTCTTCACTATCAGTCTCACTATTTAGTATCAACCAAACCGTTTCCTTTTTTTACCAGGTGTCAACACTTAAATTTTCTCCTTTATTTTATAAATTGTGGAAAGATAAACATCACAGTAGGAAGTCACTCGCTCATGGCTTTTGTTAAGGGGCAGGGAAAGGCATTTTAGTTTAGCTTCAACTTCACAGCATTACTGCATAGATTTCGTTCAGCACTGTGAATAGTCTGCCCAAGTTTTTGAAAAACTAACATTTCTGTTTACGGTAACAAACAGATTTAAAAAGATTAATAAAAAAAGATTAATTATAAAAATAATAATTAAAAGATCACTGATTAATAATAAGAAAAAGGTTAATCTTTAAAAAGATTTTTTAAATCTTAAGATTTAAATCTTGTCGGAACCTACAAAAGGTTCCGCGATATACTGTATATGCTCTGGGTATAGTATAAGTTGTTGTGTTTGTCATACTGAAATTAAATCAGTCGCGCATGCGCACTGATGCTTTTCCGCTTTTACCTCTCGTTGCAAACAAAGGCAAACTCGTGACTCAAGTGACTATAGTTTACTAGCGCTAGTCAATCACGTGACCTTTTCTCCCTAGTACTAGCACTAGTAAAATCAAATATGTTCAACGTCATTAGCGCGCTAGTGAATACTAGCGCTTTAACTAAACTAGCTGCTAGTTGTTCATTCCCACGACACTAGAACTAGCTACTATAAACTAGCGTCATGGAAATAGGCATTTAGCGAGAGTTCTGCCATAGGTAAAGTATTTCTCAAATTTGTTTGAAATCCGTATAAAATTGTATAAGAATAAAATTCTCTATGTAATCTGAGCTTTAGAACTGTCTCTTTGAAAGATGTAGAAATAATATTTCTACCTATAGAATACTTACCCCCGTTTTACTTCGTAGAAGCAAGTTATATTATTAAAATGCTTCATTCTATTTAGGTACTAATTAAAACGCTTGTTGATTCTCAAAACTAGGTTTTCTGGAAGTTAAAAATACAATAGTCTGTGAATTTCTTTAGGGTTGTCATTCACTTTTTAAATCTTAACCGCAAGTGGTCGGACATTTAATGTTTTAGTATTTTATTCAACCGTTAAAGAAACGAATGTGCTGAATTTCTACTTTGTAGGTGATTGGGAAGTTAGAAAATATTAGGGATGAGTCAGTGAGGTCTTTTGTATTTTTGTATTATACAGACTACTATTGAATTACCGGGTATTATAGTGTTAAACAAGCTTTATGATTTGAAAGTAGAGTTTTAGTATAGTAAATGAGAAAAATCAAGTGAATTTGATTTTTCACGATGATGTTTCATTATCCTTATATATCATTTCTAAATTAGATTTATTACAGAAACCCTATTAATTTATCCTCGCTTCCGTTTTTCCTAGGCTTCTGGGGAGAATTGTGTTCAGTTAAAAGTTATCATGTTTCACTAACTTGGGAACAAAACTTTGTGTAAGTTGAGTCAACATTTGAATGAATATTCAAATGACTATTCGGATTTGACTCACACAATTTATGTATTAGAATGCGTAACATTGTAGAACAGATAGCGATTCGATTACACTCATTGTAATATGAACAGGCGGATGACCATTGGCTCACTGATTCATCAATCTATAAAATAACAACTAGCAAGCAACATATAATCAATCTTAAGCATTTTTGTTTTATAACAGGTGACGTTTAACTATACCAAAACAATTTTAAAACCGATGGGATAGTATCTGAAATAAGAGCAGTTCGAGTCATTACACCATGTGCTCTCCCGCCTATTGAATTATTAAGTTTTATAACTTACCTGCATGTATCGAAATGAATCTGTTAAATATTTCAAGGTCGTTTTTTATTATAATTTTATTTTATATTCAATATTTTTCAATTTGTTTTATTCCGAATCTAATTACTATCACCTTAGTTTTCAATGGGCTGATTTTCAGACTAAGAGCCTTTTCCTCTTCGGTAACTCTATCTATTAAGTGCTGAAGTACTTGTGTTAAATCGGCAAAAATTACTGTTTCTTTACCATATCTTATGTTGTTACGAAATTCTCCATTCAGATTAACCCAATCGAAATTATGGGTCTTTTCTGTTATCTCCCCCCACTATTAGTATAATTTGTCAGATTTTTTTGGTTATTTCATATGTAACCTTACAGTATTTTTAACGATAAAAACGGGAAAAATATTTTTAAAAATCCTACACCAATATTCTTGAATTTAAGGTTAAATATAATTATGGTAAATACATTGTTTTTTCTCAATATTGTTAATGTTTGTAGCAATGAAATATAAACTCACTGAGTACTAGAGTTCATTAAATTAATTTCACGTAATTCCATTAAATAAAATAATTTAATAACTTTTAATAAATAGTTTAATGTTATTTGAAAAATAAAAACTTAACTGTTAACTTGAAAATCATTAATATATGATTTTTTAAATATTTTTCCCGTTTTTATCGTTAAAAATACTGTTAGATTACATACGAAATATCCATAAAATGTGACAAATTATTATGGGGCGGGGGGATAACATAAGAGACCCGAAAGTATTTCATTTTGTTTGTCGAACTTTAAACTAATTGAGTAAATATGTAGGATAATCTACGGCAATGGCTCATTTACGAAATTTGTAACCAAATTTAGAATGTAATAATGTACCACAAAACGAAAATAAATTATTACGTCTATTAATACCTTAAAACACTACGACATTGAACAGAAACCCACATTTTATATTTATAAAAAAAAATACTAACAGAGTGCATCCGTATGGTTATGGTTGTTTTATTTAATAATAATATTGTTAAGTATATTTTAATTATACGTCTGTAAAGTATAAATCCGGGAAACTATAATAAAAAATCTAAGTTTGAGACGGACAGCGCTGTAATTTATAGTATTCGTGTCCTTCTACCGGCTTATTTGTACATTTACCATTTGAATATTTACTGCTTTTCGTTCCATACCCATGAAGGTATAAGGTTCTGCTGCGTGAAGCATTCTTACATAAAAATAACATGGATAAAATATTTTATATTGTTTTTACATTTGTAATAATTTTTAAAAATTACCTTCATTATTATCTTGTTTGATGTATTGTTTTCTTTTTCCAGGTAATAACTGATCCAAATTTGCTGGGAGTCGTGGTAAGCTGCAACAACATAATTATTTTTATTCTTGTTTCAAAATTGTTTCCGTCGATGAGATTAGTCCTAGTATTAACAATACTTTGCCGTGGTCTGTTGACGCATTATTGTGGCGCCAACAGTACGCATTAAAACTAAGACTATAACCATTGTTTCTTAAACGCAGTACCGGCACTTCCAAAAGTACAGCCATAATATTGTAGGTGCTGTAACTATTTTAAATTTCTTAATTGTTTTTTAACAATGGTATGTATTTAAAGAAAATTATAGTCGAAAAATCCGTTTGTTTATGGGATTTATGTGCAGTTTAGGGTTAAGAGTTAAGAGAGCAGTTAAGAGACACTACAAATACCTCGTTTTGTTGAGTGAAATCAAAACTAAAATTCTAAATTGTGTATAGTCTTACCAATTTATAGGAACCTTTAAATTTTAAATACCGTAATAACTAACCAAAATTTATTACAAAATATCAAAATTCATCGTTCCAGCGTCTTAAAACTTCAGAAACTTTCTTTTTTGGCACATCTTTGCACACGTTTTTAATTAATTTTCTTTATTTTGTACTTTATGCTCGGCTAGTGGTGGAGTGGTCAGTGCAGTTCCCTTTTACACTAGGTGCCCTAGGTTCGATTCCCGATCAGGTCTGGAATTTTTTTATCGCTCATTTTCATCTATTCATCGTTTGACATTAGTCTTAATGTTAAAAACAGTCGGATTTAAAGAATTATTTTAAATATGGCATGTTACCTTAGTGATTTTTGCGTCTCAAGTTGAATGTAACTTTTTTAAGCTAGCAATAAGTCCGCGCACAATACAGGCGCTAATGTTTGTAAGATTATAACGAGTGTAATATTTTACTATATAACCACACAATGCTCTTAATGTTTTTATTTTGTTAACTTTTTGGACCGTTTTGGAACTTTCTAGAAGCCTAAACATCCTATAAATAGGTGTGCTCTGGTCAATCCAGGACGAGTCTTGACAAGAATTTGTGCTGAAACGTTAAAGAATTATTTTTGTCGTTCCGATATCTTGCTTCTTTATAATAATAAATCGTGCTACAGTGATGTTAATGATTTTTTATTGACCCTTTCTTGACCATCGGGACTTAGGAGTCCCATTTAGTACCATTGCATTTATCTGTGCATTAAAAGTGTAAATTTGCCAAGTTGACCATCGGGACTTCTAAATCCCGCCTAGTCTGATTTTTCTGTAAACTGTAAGGGCTTCAAAAATACATCAGATCAGGTCACCTGTGTATTGAATGAAGCCATCACATGTGGTACATGTGCGTCTAACCTAGTGTTGTACTTACACTTCCGAGATTTTATTATTGTGCGGTCTAGAAAGGGGTAATGATGCCTAAATAAGCCTCGGTTTGTGTGTTGGAAATAATAAGAGGTGATATACAGGTGAAAAAATGCTAGACTTGACCGGGAATTGAACCCCAGCATATGAGCCAAATTTATTATGCAACGATATAGAAATGGAAAAGTCCTAATTTATTAGGTAACTAACTCGTCACTGATTCTCTAAATTCCCGATAACAGACCTGAAATTAGGCATATTTCTTGAGTGATGAATGTTGACATTTGGGTTTTTGTCAATTGCACCTTATGGACAAAAAGAAAGTAACTAAAGCAGTAAATAATATTTCTGCACCTTCCGAAATAGTTCAAGTTATGAAAAGTCTGTATGAATATTTTGTAAGTGATACCTAGGAACATTTAAGTAATTGATTTTCAACTACCCTAGGAATGAAAAAGGTAACTACCTCTGTTAGTAGGTAATAATTTTTTAATTCATTAAAGGAATGTATCAGTGAATTAACTAATGTACAACTGTACTGTAACTGCTACAAAAAATAGTTCTGTTTCTTATCATATGGTCAGCCTATTATATGATTGAAGCATTTATGAACGGAAGAGGTAGAGGTGTAAAAGACACTAATCAGAGTAAAGTAATCCTTTGAAAGTAATGAATTTCATTATACAGCCGGTCCCTGTGAATAAAGAAGTGAAGATGTCGTTTGTAGGGTAAAGATGTTTTCCGAGGGTTTGGTATGATAAACAAAGTCTACAGTGAGGAAGGCAGTTGTAAACCACCTCAATCCTCGTTTTACTTAGTGAAGCCTCTAGAGATTCAAACCAGCTTTTCGGCTGATAACCTAAACAACAGTGTAATGTTTAAGGAAATTAACCAATGTTTGTATTATTGTGCTTAATTATTTAGTTTGCTAGGTAGTAAAATTATAGAGTAGGCCAACTTCAGACAAGACTAAAAGAAATCATTTATTTTTATGATCAATTTTTATTTAAAAAATTTAATTACATCTTTATGTTGGTTCAATTTGTATGGTACTAAATTAATTTATAAATAATTTTTCTGAAGAGATATAGAAAACTGTTTTTTTATTAACTTTCGTTAAACTTTAATCATTCCTAGAGATGTTTGTAACTTAACGTGTTCTGCTCTGTAATTTCTATCCGTACGTTAGTTTCAAATAGTTAACATTTGCGTGGAAGGTTTAATAGTGATAAAAGTTGAAAATCAATTACCAGTCGAACTGTATGCAGAGAACGTACTTTCATTTCTTACTTCACGGTCAAGTTTGCCATTATTACATTGAAAATATAAGTATCTTAAGTGTTAACAAAAGAAATTTTTAAATTATGCTGAACTCAATTATTTTTATTTGTTTTGTAAATTGGAAACAAATATAAGAATATTATTAATGGTACAACTCATTTGTTGAAATTTTTTAAAATCACGTTTTTTATTAAATGTATTGGTTCTACCATAACAAAATAGGTATTCTTGTTTTGAGTTATTAAAAAAATGTTTTCCGTCTGTTTAGTCTATATGAACAAGTCAAAGAACGCGCACAATTTTAAAAATATAGTAATCAGAAATTGTTTTTCGTACGTGCCAACTGAAAGTTTTTCTTTATTTCTCAATTCTGTAAAATATGAATATGTTCGTAAGTATAGTATTAGTTAAAGCTTCTTGTTTAAAGAACAATTACCTGTTAGCATGAATTTTACAAACTTTGAAAAAATGGATCTACTATGGCTGTACTATTAATAAATTAACTGTTTGTACACAAGTAACTCGAACTTTATTATATTTTTAAGTGAATTTACCAAGAATTCGTGATTTTCCATTCTCTTTCGGACTACGCCAGCTACTAATTGGCTCGTGAACTTAAAAATCTTTTTGTTAAAAATTGTTATGCCTCCGTTAATTTTATTTATAATTTCAATATGAAAATACAGTACGCCCTGCTAGAAGCCGTGTCAGTAGTTGTTCTGTTTTAAACAGTTTTTCATAGAACAAATGAAATTATAAAACTATGCAATTATTAAAAGTTGTGCATTATTAAATTGAAATCAAAATTATAATATCGTATATACAACGTAATCTAAAAACTAAAAAAACAACAACTTCAAATAATTTATCGATTATTAATTTTGTAAGTATTATTTTAATGTTTCATCTTCTACATTTTTTATCCATTCCAGTGCACTAATTTTGAACTGCCTATCGTTTTTGTCCTTAATGTGTAATCTTTTACACATAAAGTAGGCCACTTAAAACTACATCTCTGTAGATGTAATCTGATTTTATGCCCCTTAAATTTTTGTGATATCCATCTCTAGAAAATTAGCGAAAAGCTGTTCAAATGAATATTTTGAAGGTTTGTGTTTATTACTTTAATAATTTACTTTTGCACTTTCACTGGGGGGGGGGGGGGGTCTGTATATGACTAATAGGTCTCACCCTAATGATTCGGTAGGGTAAAAAGAAAGTTTTCTCTGCATGATAAAAATGTTAAGACACCAGTTGACTTGCGTAAATGCTTCATAAAAATGTTATCACAGTTTACAAAACCATTATCTAATTTATTTCATTGCATTTTTTAATTAATAATATTTATTATTGTCTATTATTTATTTAAACAATATTTTATTGTATTTTGAAAAAGCTGTTAATATACGTTAATATAACTTTTCTTTTGTTTGTGTGTAAAATTAATCATATATATCATAAATAACATAAGTCTACCTTATTGTATTATTATTTACCTTTTTGTACTGACATTTATTATGATTTTTATTATCAGTATTTACTTTAAAGAACCTAATATTATTTTATTGTAGGCTACATTGTAAACAGTTGCTATACTACACTATTAGACAAAACATCACAAAATAACAGTACACAATTAGAAAAAAAAACCTCGGTCTTTATATCAAAAATAATATGAAAGACCAGTTACTAACCAACGTAAATTCAAAGTATGCCCAACTCATAAAATATTTTAAAAACTGCATTTCATAGAGGTCTCACCTTCCTTCATGCCTTCTGTTTGTTTTCTGAATAATAAATACGAAAGTTCTCAACGAGTGTGAGTTTTCACTCACTCGCTCACTAATTCTCTAATTTTCCGATCACTTACGTAGAAAGCTGAAATCGGCTCAATTGTTCCCTTGAGGTTGACCAGATAACTAAAGCATCTGTATTTTGACTTTGAGTGCCTAGAAGGTGATTACCCAAAATAATACATATTTCTATTCCTTCCAAAGTAGCCATAGTTTTAAAAAATCGGCATACTTAATCTGCAAGTGATAAAAAAAACTAAAATATTTCGGTTACAACTACTTGCTTCTGAGAGGTATAAAGGGAATAATTACCTTTCAACGATAAACATTATTTATTTACTAAAGAGCTACACACTTAAAAATCGGCCTGCGTTTACTTCAACAAATTTAGAAAAAAGTTCAGAGCGGAGAGAAACAGGGACAACCGGGAAAGACAATAAACCAGTTTATTTTAATGTAGCCCTCAGAGGTCAGCAACAATCACGGGAAAATTTTTATATCTGCATGTAAGTGCGAAATCCGCACTCGCTGACTGATTCACTTATCACAGATTCCTTAACTTTCTTATCTGCTAGAAAGCTAAAATTCAGCCCTATTGTTCCTTGGGGTTGAATAGAAAAACTAAAGCATTTGCATTTCGACCATTAACTCCTAAGTAGTTAAAAAAAAATTCGGAACTCTTCTGAAGCAATAAATAGTAGGCCCTACCTTTATTTTTGTAGCTTCCTAAAAAGCAGTAATTCTGAAAATTGGCATCAGTGTTCTTAAATCGATACTTAGAAAAAGTAAAGTATGGAGGGAAACCGGGAAAAATAGTAAACCAGATTATCTGATTCACTCCTCTTCGGCGTGCTATAAGCTCGGGATGCTAATACTAGTTTATTCCACAACAGAAATTAAAAAGTGCTTTACAAAAAAATGGAAAGAAAATATTTTGAATGAATAGCTAGTGAAATCGTAAATCTCGTTGCTTAGCAACATGCATTAAAATATTAAGAGCACCAACGGGCGTACTAATTCAAGTAACGCTTTATGTACTAAATTGCATTTTTGTACTATAGTTATACTATAATAATATTTTACTTCAAAAGTGTTTTAACACAGTCAGTTAAGATTCTACAAGAAAATATTTGTTTTTACTTAAAGAAGTATTATGAAATAGTGTTACTTAGTATAAGCAAGAAATGTGTCTGAAAAATCAATACAATTTTAACAATGTTGTACATAAACCATTACAAAATTGTGTAATTTATTCTTAAAAAAGTTTTACAAATTTGAATTCACTTTTAAGGAAAATAGATTGTCTATAGTATTGCCTTTTTGAATGCGAAATACGAAAGAAATAAAATAAGACAATCCGATCATGAACTGACCTCATTAACTGATTTTACTTTCTCTTGCCTATATGAATATATAGGAAGGAAAGTATTGTTTTCATGTCGATTTTTGGAAATCGCGTTTTCACCGGATCTATACGTTTTCAGACCCCCTGAACCCAAAAAACATGTTTTCAGCGATTGGTCTGTGTGTGAACAGAATATCTCAAGAACGGAACATCGTATGAACTTGAAACTTAAGTTACATACCACTACCGGACCCGACACGAACATTTTCATCAAAATCGGTCAACCGGAAGCAGTAGTTTATTCGTATAATTTTTCACTTTTTTGCGATTTTCTCAAAAACTGGTCCTACAATTTTTTTAAAAATCGCCTCATTTACTCAATTTTTTATTCTCTACAAGATAGGGTAGGCGCCATGTTTGCTGAAATTCTGCGTGAGGCTGTTTTTACGTAAAAACATAGTTTTTTTAAGATTGCGGCTTTAATATGCAATTTAGAGCAAAAATGTATATAATAAAAGTTGTAGAGAATTTAAAAACCTACAACTTTTATTTCAAACATTTTTTGTATAACGCTTGGTTTAGCAGTAATTAGCAATTTTCTGTTTTTTTGTCACGAAAACGTGAGAAAAATCGATTTTTTTAAGATTTCGGCCTTAGTATGCATTTTATAATAAAAGTGTATATAATCAAAATTATAGAAAATTAAAAGATCTACAACTTTTATTTACAGCATTTTTCTCTACAGAGCCTAGTTTAGCGTGAAAGAGTGATTTTCCGTATTTTTAAGCCAAACTGAGGTCGATTTTAATTTTGTGTGTTTCACTAATGTTTTTTGAGGTTAGTTTGTGTGTTCATTTCTAATGTTTTATTACTAATATTAGGCTTATTGTTAATTATTTATATTGGCAAGAGAAAGTTGTGTGAGTGTTTTCACACCAGATTTTTTTTGTTTGTTTTACGTCTTGACTGTTTGTTTTACGTTATGACTGTTTTGCAATTACTGCTAATGCAGATGATAAGGATGATAATGAAGATGAACGGTAAAAAATGCCATACCTGACCAGCAATCGAACCCGGTATCCCAGCGTAGAAGCCAGTTGTCTTGACCATTACACCAAGGGCTGGTAATTAAATATTGTATTAAGATTGAATTCAGTTTGGTTCCTAAATGGTACACTTGAGTTTTTCGTAGGGTTGTAACTCAGTATTTGTGTACTTACGTATTGCAGAACTCTGTTCTTAAAAAATAAATTAGTACTACTAATTATTTAATTTACTAAAATGCAAATTTATGTTAAAATTTTGTACGCAAAATTTTTAAAATTCGTATTTCAGTTGATTGTGCGTTTTTTGACCACTTGAAATCAAAAAACTATGACAAGCAACTATAACATTTTAAAAGCTTCCTATCCTGTTTAGGCAACATTTATTTTTTCGCCGATCCATCGATCAAAGCTCCGTATATCCATACCTGCTGAATTTGGTAGTTTAAAGTACTCAGTTTTTGTGTATTTGACAAGTGTGATCTACAAATAGGCTACTCGGTCTTCAATCTTTTTATCTTTATTCATTAATTCCGCGAAATTCTTTCTCTTCGTGTATGGTGGTTCCATGTAACATCTAGAATAAATTGTACAGAGGTTATCTTTTGAAAAATCGATTTTTTCAAAAAATAGAATTTTTAAATTTCCGTAGCGTCTTGAGTTCGACGGGTACACTTATATTTTTGTTGTGTAGGTACACGTGTTGTTGACATATGATGTCATTTTCAGCCATTTTGGGTGTTTAGGCCTACTATCTTGCTGAAGTCCAACAGCTGCAAGTGTTTAAGTGCGCTTGGTAATATTTTGCTTGTATATAAATTAGATCAAAGAATTTGTATTAAATTTTTCCTTAAAAACGGAATAAAGTGCAACAACGCTTTCAAAATGTTAACTGTTGCTTTTGATGAGTCAAGTATAAGTAAACCAAGAGTTTATGAGTGGTGTACGCGGTTCAAAAAGGGTTGTGAAGACGTTGAAGATGACAATCATTGTGGACGCCCCAACACGTCAATAACCGACGATAATGTTGAAAAATGGCTAAAATGATGATGGACAATCGCCGAATTAGTATTAGAGAAGTTGTTAACTGGGCTGACACAGTATTAGAGAAGTTCGGTCATAACTGAGCTGACACGTGACTTCTTTCTATTCCTGAAGGAAACCATGAAAGGATGACAATTTTCCAACATTGAGGAGATCAAGACAGAATCGTTGAAGGAACTAAACTTTATACCAAAAGGTGCATTCCAGAAGTGCTGTGAAGATTATAAAACGTGCTTTATATCTCGAGGGGATTTCTTTGAAGGGGGACAAAATAAATATTGATGGAAAAACTTATTGAGAAAAATGAAAATTCTCGTTATTTTTTGGTCATACCTCATATTATAGCCTAGGGGAAAAAGTGCAACAAAGTTAAATTATTACTATTGAAAATTGTTGTTTATAACATTTTTTCACTCTTAATTTAGCCACTACTATCTTATGTATAAAGAACATCAAAAACAGGTTTTTCTTTAAAATTACCGGTTTAAAATGCAATTTACAATAAAATTTATCTATTAAAATTTAAAGTAAATTAAAAATCCCGTACTGTATGAATATTTCATTGTGGCAAACACTTATTTTACGGTAACTAGTGATATTATGTAAAAAAATTCGCATTAAATTTTGTTTATTTCAAATTTAGTCGTTCCACATTGTTGACCACATACCATTAAAACCATAATAGATACTCATCAAAATCTGTCAAAATAAGTAAATTTTGTTGTTTACTGTTTGTAGAATAAGCGAAATAGTTTGTGCGGTTGTTGTAAAGTAAAATTAAGAAAATTTAATAACATCCATCATTGTGTTGTCTATATTGTTAACAGCGACTCCCAACTAGATGAACTTCAGGCGTAGTAATGAAAAATTCCTTAGTGTTAAAAATACGCACTGATGAATATGTAATACGTTTTATATTTGTAGAACAATGTATTTAATTAGCTCATTTGTTTTGTTTGTTAAGTATTTACTTTCGTTTTAACGCTGTCTGCGTATCGTGCATTCTATATACAAGCGATTTTACTGTATTAAATCGTCTGCACCATTGTTTTGTAGTGGGAAGATTTATTTATACGTTAACTTTATATAGTTCACATGGCAATTACCTACATTTTGTATCACATGAGAAGAAAGTGGGTCTGTAGTGTTAGTATTGGTTCACCCGATGTATAGTAGGCTTACTTTATTAACCTTGTCCTTTCTCCCATTCAGGTTTTTTAATAACAATTTTTTTCGATATATGTATTTCATACTTCATTGATTTGTTGATAACCCGTACAGTGCCACTAGAATATTGTGAGTTCCTACTGAAAAATACCAGGGATTTTCCCCTAGGTACTACTTTAAAATCCCAGCCTATTTTTGTGCGATTTAGCATTTTATATGTCTATCGATAACTTGCTGTTTTTCAAGATATCTTAATGTTTTTTTGTTTTGTTCGTAATGACTTGATCTTGTATGACTTTTACTTATAACTTATTTCTTTTAATTTAAAAAAATTATGTTACCTAACTTCACTTATATCACTTCAAAGATAATTTAATTATGTACAAAGTCACCAAAAACATTTATGTATTGTAAAAAAATGAAATAAAAATACTAGCCATGGTCTTCTTAATCAACATGAAGTATTTTCAATCAATATTAATCAATAAATTACACTCATAACAGAATCTACTTGTATTTTTTAGTCTACATATTTTATTGATTATTTTCGTACATTGTTCAGAAAAATCGAGCGAAAAATAAAAATTTGATGAATTTTAGTCAATATACTAATAAAAAGACTCCGGCATTTTTTGGTTAATTTTTTGATCTCCTAATATTAGGACGCTGTAAGGGTTAAGAATTATATTTTAAAATACAGTTTACATTTCTTGTACTTTTTTTATTTTATTGTTTTGCTGCATTGCGTATAGTAATTAGAGGCTATTATATTATGGATTTGTAACGGTTGTTTGAGCGTGTAATAATTTTGAAACCTTATGCTGAAGTCGAAAATAGGACCTTCCTCTGTGTAAGCTAGCGCGCTGACCTGTACGCCACAGTGGTATGACAATATGTTGCTTTATTAATTTAAAATGTTTTTTTTTTTAAATAAAATACAAAATTTTGGAATATTTTTTAATATTTTATTCCTATAATTCGTTCATCCAAAGATGCATGCGGCATAAAAACGGGAATTACTGGTTCACAAACGGCTGTATTTAGATAAATTTGTTTGTTGCACTTTGAATACATCTGCATGTAAACTGGTTTGCTGGCAGATCTCGTGTACGGAGTTACAGTTATTGGATGCCATAGGTGTTCACATGAACTGCTAACTTTCAGCATTTGATGTACGCCACGGTGGTATGACAATATGTTGCTTTATTAGTTTAAAATATTTTTTTAAATGAAATACAAAATTTTTGAAATATTTTTTAATATTTTATTTCTATAATTCGTTCATCCAAAGATGATAGTAATGCATGCGGCATTAAAACAGGAATTACTGATTCACAAACGGCTGTATTTAAGTAAATCTATTTGTTGCACTTACTTTGTATACATCTGCATCTGAACTGGTTTGCTGGCAGATTTTGTATACCGAGTTACAATTATTGGCTGAAATAGGTGTTCACGTGAACTGCTTACTTTCAACATTCAATAAATTCAGTACTACGTTTCGATAACTTACTGTTTTTTCTCTTTTTGTGTTGATTTTCTTCATTTTCGGTTACTGTATTATTGACGATCATTTTTTATTTGCTGCTTTTCTCAGTTTTTGTTTTTTTGTTAAGTTAACTTGTGTTTGAACAGGGTTAGAACCCCGGTTGTTTGTTTTTGCACCTTCGCTAAAATATTCACAATGAACTAAGACCTGTGTTCAAAGTTGAAAGTGCGAGGCTAGATTCTGTATAACAATGAAATTGTGGTAAAACTAATACGAAATGTAATTTAGTGGGGGTAATTTAGAATTTTTTTCGCGCATTTCACGGCTCAAGAACGCCCGTCAGACGTCTTGTGTGTGGTTGTTTAGAGTGCCTGAACAAGTTGCTTGCCAAACTATTGTAACAAAACTTTTAGCGACTCTGTACTAGTTGACTGATTGGACTAGCTCTGTGCCTTACAAACTACATAACATTTTATTGTTTTAGTTCTTTTAAAGTATTTTGACGGAATAATTTTACTGAAAAAATTATTATCTGGTATTTATTACCTACTGCTTGTTATTAGTAAAATATTAGTGGTTAATACTTCGTTAAGTTCTATAAGAGCGAGTTATAGAACAACAAAAGTGGGCTCTAATGCTTTAAAACTTAACAGACTCTTGAGACAATCCTGAGAACTTAAGCATTATAGTCAATTACTTAGTTTTAATTACTTAGTATTTTGTTATTAACGATAATAGTGGTTTTGGAACTATTCACATTTTAGCCAAGAAATCGAATCTATTCAATTCCTTAGTACTTGTACTAGTGGTTTGTATTTAACATCAGATTGCCATTCAAAGAACGCGTAATATTTTAAAAAAGGCTACTGTATTTTATTTGTTTATTCTTATCACCGATTTAATTGTTCTTTAGCGATTATGAATAATATGATTATTATGTTTACCTGGCTGCGCCTGGGATAGTAATTTAATTGGAAAATTTAGTTATAAATTTCCTCAGGAAATTCCAAATTTAAATAAATGTATCTTGTTAACAACCATGAAGTTTCAAAGAATAATATGGGATGACTCATTGAAAATATCCACTGGTTTCAAGTCTATTGAAGAAATGCGTACGTATACAGTTCAAACTCTACGTATTCTTTTTGCTATATAGAGAGGACTTAAAAATTTCTCCGACCTTGTCCGGAATCAAACTGCAGTGATCGATTTTTTTAATAATAAACGTAAACTACGTATACACATAGTATTACACAATTAAAATTATTAACAAAATTTTTGACGATTCAGTTTTTCAATAACTGTTTTTGTATATTTCCAATCATATGTTTTTATGCCCGTAACGGGCAGGTGGAGTGTTTAATTAATTGCACTCGATCTGTTGGTTCCAGGATTACAAAAAATATTTCTGTTTCTAATCACATAGCCAATTATATGACTGAACTATTTACGAACAGAAGAGGTAGAGGTGTAAAAGACTCTAGTCAGAGTTATCTCCTCTGAAAGTAATGAATTTCACTATACAGCCAGACCCTGTGGTGAATGACGTGAAGGTGCCATTTGCAGGGTGGAAAATAGATGCTTTTCGGAGGGCTTGGCATGCTGATAAGCATGCTCTTTCAACTCGGTGAGGAAGACAATTGTAAACCACCTCACTCCTCGTTTTACTTAGTAAAACCTCTAAAGGTTCAAACCTGCCTCTCGGCTATTGACCTAAACAACAACAACAATCATATTTTACATAACTCACAACATAAAATCATTGTTCTCCTTATTTCATCTCTCGGTATCAACAACTTTTTTAACAGTACCTACATTTTTACAAAGAAGAATTTTAAATTTTAATTATTACCAGTTTTTAATTCAATATTTAAAAAAATAATTAATTAATTAATAATTTTATAAAAAAAATTTAATTATTCAATTTGTATAATTTTTATGCATTTTTTGTAAATAATAAGATAAATAATTTAATAATAAATGAATATAATATACATATACCAAATTGATTTCATATTTTAAATCTGGTCACTACATATCTTAAATATATTTATATAATTATGCTACAAAACCAGGGTCCTTCGACTACCATTTGATTACCTATACTACTTACTGAACAACCAGGTTACAATTTTTAACGTTTATGTGACTTAATTTTAAAAATAAAATAATTTATTTATTTTACCGTCATTACTATAAGCCGTGTTTAATACTACTGGGAACTTTACATAAATAGTGCTTCATTAAAATTACAGTTCTAGAAATTTAATTTAAATCGAAAAGTTTCTGTTGCTCTAACATTTTATTTTATTTTTATAAAAGAAGTTTTACCTGGACTTAAGATGAAATTTAACAAGAAAAAATAGCAAATAAATGAGCGTAGTCAGAACTCTTTGTTAATTATTGAATTTCAGTTGCCTGACTGTTCTTAGTTCAATTTAAAGTTATTTAACTTAACTTACGTAATTGTTACGTTGTTTTGCAAAAAGTCAGGCGCGCGGCATTAAATGCCAGTTAAAATGGATGCTTAACTTCGCTAGTGCACCTAGACCGCACAACTAAGAGACAGTCGAGTTCTTTCACTCATCCTATTTTATCATTGCATTCACCTCTATTTGGTGCAGAATATAGTAGTATTTAAATAGGATAGGCCCCTACGTAGTTTCTAAGAGAACTACTGGATGTAACATTTAATATTTGATCGTTACTTTCCTTTGTTTTTGTTAACATTATTTAACTTTCTAAAATCTAATTAAAATTATTAGTTAAGTTTTATTACCTACCCGTAATAAAAACAATATTAAAAATTTTTTAATAAAATATCATAAATAAATCTTCTTGTTTGTTACGTTATGGTTCCGTAATTAACTATTACAAAATTGTTTCACTTTTTATTGTTTACTTAATTCAACTAAGTATAATTGTAAGCGCCTATATTTATTTATCTTTTATAAGGAGAAAAATAAACTCTTTTATTATTATTCTTACTCTATTATTATTATTATTCCAAAAAAATAAACAACTTTTTTTATAAATGGATAACATTACTCGTGTGTGTATATATACATACGCAGAAGGAAATTAACCTATTCAATTGTGGGTTTCCATGTCCTAGAATGGATCAATTTAATTTTTAGTTTACCAGGATCGTCCAGGTCGTACAGGATCAAAATATCTGTATGTGAGCTCACAGATTTTAAAGGTGTAATCATATCCTTCGTGCACTGCTTTTCAATCTTGAAAACCCATTTCTGCAATTCAGCTTTAAACTTCGATATTCCGTGTACTTTTATAATTTTTGGAAGGAGATTGTACAGTTAAAGGGCCATATAATAAAAATGTCTTTGAAAAAGGGTTTTTGTTAGTTTACTCGAAGGAATCAAAACGCTTTTTCGTTTAATATAGATGTGGATTCTTTTCGGTAAGTTCGTTGTGTTTTTGTGCGCTTTAGTCTCGGTCATCAATTTTATGAACATTTATAGTACTCGAAAATTGTTGAAAAATTGCTCTGAAGGATAGATAGGGTGGTTTTTTACGATTAGCCTGCTCACAAAATGAGCTTTCGCACTTTCTCTGTATGCCTGTAGTTTTCTTTATTATATTAACAGATGGGTGGCTATTGGGAAACTTCTGTATAAATCGATAAAAGAGCAACTGTCAAGAAGCTTTTAATTTCTGGCAAGCTTTTTTTTATGATAAGTGACTCATAAGTACTCCAAAAAGATGAAAAATTACAGGATTGTGATCAAAACAGAGGCGGCTAATTCAGTGAACCTAATTCTACCAGAACTAAATCTACAACCTAATCAGCTCTAAACCTAATCTACAAGAACTAAAGATCTGTATTGTAATCTATAAACTATAATTTTCATAATTTATAAAGTATTTAAGGACTTCGTGACATGTCTCCACCTCAGCTGCATTATATTATTTCAACAAGTTTCTAGTGTATTTCTGTTTATCTAAAGTATATAAAATTGGCAGCCTCCGTGGCCCAGTGGTTAGCGTGCAACGCTGCTAAGCGGAGGTCCCGGGTTCGATTCCCGGCCACGGTCTGGAAAATTATTACAAGTTCAAACCCACCGTTCCTCAACTCAATACAGTCGCTAATGACCAACCAAGATGCTGATGCGACCTAAAATAGACTAAAAAATATTTATAGAACTTTGTAATGATGACAAAACTATTTTCAGTTAGTAGTATTAAAATTGTAGTGCAGTTAATCGTTAACCAACGAGCGTTGTCCGGCTAAAACTCAGCTGCGTGGAAAACGTTTTAATTTAACTAAAAAAGAAATTAATGATGTAATAAATCTTAATTATAACTAAAAACTGTCACTACTAAAAAAACGAAATGTCGGAGAGAACGAAATTGTATTTATTAAAAGTATTATTGTTTAACTCTAAATTGTAAAATAAAATGTTGAATTTAAATTTGGAAAAATATTAATAATAAATTTATAAGTTCTGATAGTGTTGATACCTTACCTATAGGTTTTCTATTTATTAATTCTTCTTGATATATAATTATTTTCCTTCAATATATCACCAAATATTCAAAACTTATCAAGTACAATAAAATGTAATTGTAGGTTCGGTGTCCAACTACCGACAAATTAAAAACTTTTCGTTACCATTGTTAAGAAATTTTTACATATCCTTTTTTCTATATCAAATTCATATTCACAAAAAAGATAAGAATAAAAAAATGAAATTATTTTAAATTTAAATAACCTAAGTTAATAATATCAAAAGAATTGAGTTTACAAAAAATGTTTTTTCATTAATATGTATTATTTAACAAAACTAAAATTATTTACGATACATAAATGTACTAAAATTTATTCGTACTGTGAATTTCGAAAATCATTAATTTTTAAAACATCTGTTTTGAATAATCAGCTGTTTCAAATGTCAGCAGGTAAAACTGACTGCTGCAAGGTGATTATTTCAAAAAGTAACTGAAATGAGTATCACGGAACGAAGACTACCTCCTAATCGACGGTTCTGTTTGTTAACAGGAAACTGTACCGTAAACTTAATCATTTTTAAATGTTTTTTTTTTCATATAAATGACTAAAGGAGTGTTAATTTTTAACTTTTTGTAAATTTAATTTATTCCGATGTTTTAAATTGCCGTTTCCTTGGTTACGTTACTGTAGCGTGACGGGCACAAATATATTTTATTGTTTTCTTTTTTTACTTTTTTTGTCTGGAACAACACTATTAACAACTGCCTTGCTTTTCACGCATGATACTTAGTAAAGCCTCTAAAGGTTCAAACCAATCTTTTGGCTGATGCCTAAACAACACTTTTCGCTGTATTTTTGATTTGGAGTAGATGTGGATTTTAGCTGGACCCTCCAATGGTTATTCATGCGTTGTACTGCTGTCAGTTTGTTGTCATGTAAAGTTGCCCGTCCAATCGGTGTTACTATTATGAATGTTTAGTAGAAACTTTGTATCAGCTATCTGACTGGGTTTACCCGAAGACCTACTGGGTAATTTAAAAAAAAAAAATTCCACAAATATTAAGGCGTTCTGGCCACCCCTATAATTTTATAAGGGAACTGTCTTGAATTGTTAATTTATACTAGCTGGGTGAGCAAATTTGATAACCATGATAATTCATAAATTAACACCTGTGGGTTTTTTGTTTTAATTTGTATACTACGTTCCAGTGAAAAATACGATTACACTGGTTAATTCTCAACAATGTGCATTTCAATACCTAACAACAAAACCTAAAAAAATATTAGCCATTTTTAATCGAAGTTGATTACCGCATCCTTAGCGCTATGGTTAAAATAGAGGGACCCAGTTTCGATTCCCGGCTAGGAATCCAGAATTCAGGTTGAGAGGGTTACGAAACCCTATGATGGCGACGTCGTGTTGAAATACATGGTCGCTTGTAGAACACAATAACAGAGCTAAATACAAACTCAGGATAAATTCAGGGGAATGGTTTAAAGTGAATTGGATTCTTGTTCTGGAGATTTGTACATATAAGGTCAGTTGATTTTATTACTTGGGAGGAAAATATTTATTTTCCTCCCAATAAAATCTAATCCTCAATAGATGATCGAAGGGAGTAAATCCGTCTAGGATTTGAAATTTGAACTTTTATACGCTTTTAGATAAATTTATTAAAAAATGGTTCATATTTCTTATAAGAAAATGGCCAAGTTCCTTGGGTAGTGATAAAATTGTGAAGTGTTATGCTGATGGACTCGTTTGATTCTCAGCTAGGGGCTGAAAAATTGAAAAATTTCAGAAATGAACGGTTTTAACTTACGTTGTAGACCATGTTTCCATGGAAACGAAGTTTCTTTGTCAGCGCGTTAAAATGAATTGGGGAAAGCTTATGTAATAATATTGTATTCTGAAATTCAATCTTCAACATAACGTCTACAGTAAGAGTCATCTTGTTTTTATTTGCGAATTCCGTGGTTTTTAGGCTTATCTTGTTACCATTGTTATTTTGTAGGACCTGAAGGAAATACGGTTATACCGCTAATTAATATGTTCTGCAGTGTTGCTTGTTTGAAAAGCGATTTTATTGTATTCATTCTTATTTTTTATCCAAAATTAAAAAATATTATCTAACATTTCTCATTTTATGTACAAAGTGAAATGTTTTGTTAATAACTTTGTTAAAATTTAATATATCCGTTCTTACCGTGGCTTTATTAGTATAGAAAACAAAATATTAGTTACTGTGTTGTTGTTAAAATGTTTTCAGTACAAATGTTTTGTTTTATTGAACATAATCTTATTGTATGATTACATTTAATGTTCTGTTTTAGACGCACATGCTAGATTGTTGATTAAATTTGATAGTAAAAACATTACAACCTATTTCACCTGTTAATATTTTTTGACCAAGACTGCAGTTTCTAAAAGATTCTTAGCGTTTATTATTAAGGCAAGTTACTTTTAAGAAAGTAAAACAAAGAAGTTTTTTTTTAAACAAAACGCCTATTTTGTCGGATACTTAGTTCAATAAAAATTAACGACTATTCTACATCTCAATCCAACGTTTCATTCTTTGTGGACCAAACCTTCCGTGTCGTAGAGAATTACAATAGTGTACTAAAATTATTGACGTAAAACTCTTTTACGTTTTTATGTAATTGTTTTCAAAATTACTTTGGATACAGTAAAAAAATAGTATTTATAAAAATACGTTAAAACAACATGATGTAATTTTGTTGTAAAAATTCACGAGTATGTTATTGCGCATGCCGTCCAATTAACTCTACATTTAATCTGTATTATTACAAGGATTAGCTCTCTTCAATTGCCTAAAATGAACAGTACAGTCAAACAACAAAGCCTGTTGTGAATTCAACAGGCGGGTGAGCGTATGATTTGTTAACTGACTTTTTTGCGCTCTATCCCATCATTTTTGAGCTTTTAAGGTGTAGGTATTTATGCGTCATTCATCACAAAAATTCATTCATCACAAGAGTCGTGGGTTCGATTCCCAATCATTTAATTTTCCTGTGCCTTCCCCAAGCGTTGTTATTCAGCGAATCGAGATTATTATTCTTAAAACGACAAATAGAAAAAGTGAAGTGGAGTGAAACCGGGAAAAGCAATAAAACAGTTTTTTCAATGCTTTTATTTGAGGCTGGCAATAATCCCGCGGGCTAAATTTCTAGTTTCTTAATTAAGTTGTTCAGAACTGTTAATATTAAGTTTGGTACGAGAAAGAACGTTATCAATAGTTGTGTAAAATGTAAAACATAACTGTATTAAGCGAAATTTTATTGTAATAATTGTATCACGGTTGGAACATTTTGTTCTTTTTGTAAGTAACTGTGGGGTACAAGGAAAATGAACGATCTATGGAAAAGATTAAAAAAAGAAGACTAAAGTTTTACAGACACCTGTATACAATGGATGACAACCGGTTGTCAAAACAATTTTTAAGAAATTAAACAGTCGGATGAATGATTTAAAGAAGAGTCAGAAAAGACATTGAGAAAACGAGAATTGAACGAGAAAACTTAATGAACCGAACTAAATTTATACAACTAATTCCGGGCTTTAAGGACTTCCATGAAGAGTAAAAACAGAACTCCGGGTGGACTGAAGAAAGCAAAGCCTACAGTGAACGAATGCTGAGAATGTGGGCTGCGAAAAGAACTTCCAGAAACATCACGTGGTCTAAAATTGCCTCTATTCGAGGAAAAAAGTAATTGTGGAGAGCTGAATTCAGAAAGATCAAATCTTAGATATAAATATAATGTTAAACTAATAAACATAGTGTCTTAGAACTGTACCAAAAGAGGCTGCAACAGTATCTCATGGAGTGGCCAACCTCTAATGATGTAAATGAAGAGTGAAATTTAGTAAAGTACTGCTTAAGGAGAGCAGCAAATGAAACTCTTGGGAAAAAACGAAAATCAATGAATATGAGACAGTTAAAGGTATGGAATGAGGAGATAGCTATGGCAATAGAAGATAAGAAAAGAGCTTACAAAACCCATTTACAGGTAAATACGGAGGAGTCTAAACAGTGAGTGGTATAGGAGCAAAAGAAACATCGCTAGAGGAATGACTAGGAGAGCACATAAAGAATTTTGGGAGACTTTTACAAGGAAGCTGGAAGAAGATCTATAATGGAAGACAGCACGTGGCGTTCAAGGTCATGACACATCTGAATAAGACGGAAAGAGATACAGCACGGCTAAATGTAGTGTCGAAGGACCAGTGGATGCAACATTATAAAGATCTCTGGTTTGATGATAGTTGTCAGTTGGCTCCTACAGAGGGAAATGAAACGAATCAAAAGGATGGGAACCAGCCAGTTGATTTAAAAACTTTGGAGGAGCTGGAGGGAGTGCTCAACAAGGCAAAGAGTCGCAAAGCAACTGGACCGGATTGCTTGAATATGGAACTACTGAAATGTGGCGGTTGTTTTTCAGGCTGCGATTCATGCATTTGATAAATATATGCTGGACTCAATTAAAGATCCCAGAGGACTGGCGAATTGGCACCGTCAAATCTCTATTTAAAAAAGGATATAGAAGCTCTTGTGATAACTACAGAGCAATCAGTTTGCTTAACACATCATATAAGGTATACAGCATGATAATAAAAGGTAGGATGAAGATTATTGCTGAGACCTTGCTACTCGAAGAACAGAGTGGCTTTAGGAAGGGGAGATCATGCACTGACAACGTGTTTATCTTAAAGTAAATTGTTGAGAAAAGAAAAGAATTCAATCTCGAAACTCATTTAGCTTTTGTCGATCTTCAAAAGGTTTTCGATACAGTGGATAGAATAAAATTGCGATAAAATAAAATGGGAAATATTGCGAGATACTGGATATCCTTCCCATCTTATAAAAGCAGTCCCGCCTGTACAAGAATACCAGAGGGATAATAGCAGTGGAGAACTCCAATTCTGAAGAAGTAATTATTGATAGAGGAGTAAGACAAGGGTGTGGTCTATCACCCACTTTGTTTAATATTTATTTGGATGACGTGATCAGAAGGTGGAAGTCTCAAATACACACTGGTATTCTCATAGGAGAAGATAAGGTTGTAAACTGCCTATTATTTTCCGATGACCTGATAGTGCTACAGGAGAATGAGGATGAACTGCAGAGAGCACTTTTCATGCTGAACAAACTCTGCAAAGAATATAAGTTGACAGTTTCGACGAAGAAGACAAAGGTAATGGCATTTAGGGGGAAGGAGCCAGTCAGAAGTAAAATTGTTATAGATAATAATATTTTGGAACAGATCTCCCACTTTCAGTATCTAGGTTACAACATTACATACCAATAGGAAATAAAGATGCTACCAATAGGGAATAAAGATGCTTACAATAAGATGCACCGATTTCAGCAACTATGCGAAACTATCCACCGCACTTTATAAAAAATAGCACCAGCAAAAACACGAGGGTGAGATTTTATAAAACATTAGCAGTGAAATGAAATTTCTTCAACATACATATGGGTGTAGTAGAGAAGATCGTTACAGGAATACCGAGCTAAGGAACTCAACATCTTCTCTATAAACAGCAAGGTATCCCAGAACAGAATGCAGTGGTTAAGCTTGTAAACAGAATGCGGGAGGATAGGATGCCTAAGCAGACACTGGGCTATAAGCCGGAGGGTAGGAGAGAACGAGGACGCCCGAGAAGGAGATGGGCAGATTTGAGAGGTTCGGAACAGGCAGAGATGCTAATCCTTGAAAAGCAGAAGAAGAAGAACTAACGAAACAACTCTTATCAAATATTTAATTAAAGGTATTGTAAAAAAACTAATAATTTTAAATTTTACTGTAGTAACTATCTCGTTATGAAAAATATTATGTTTTTGTAAGCAACGCTATTTCTAATCTCAGCTAAGACTGATTTATTTAATTATATACAAGTAAATAATATTATTATTATCATACACTAATTTATGTCGAACAGCTCTAAAAACCCATGAGGTAAAAATTATTCTTGTACGTCTGCAGAAAATATTTTTATTAAATTGTATTAACGGAAAGGTATATTATATAAGTTTTGTCGAGTACAACTCCCTTTTTCATTAATATTATATTGAAATACAATTACGCGGATTTCTATTGTTGTACTTATTGGTATTATTAGAAACGATATTAGCATTTGTATAGTTATAATTATCATTGAGGATCTAACGTTAAATTTTTACTCGCATTGTTAACTACTGGGGATTACAAAGCCAATTCTGGTTGCAGCTGATAACTGGATGTAAATTAGTATTAGACCTTTATTATTGCTATTAGTTTGATCATCATAGCTACGCTATTTGATTACATTTAGCCATTCGAAATATCCACATGGGTGGTGGATTAATCACATAATCTATTTGTCACGTACAGTTGCCTATTGAACGTAGACGTACGTGAATTCAGTTGCAGCACTCTACGGGTAAATTGTAATTTACATAGTGATATTAACAATAGCTCTAATTATCGGCTAACCTGATATTCCAATACAATTGTAAAGTGGATTCAACTTGTAGTTAATTGGCTCTTAAAGTATTTTCAAAATTTTATCTTTTGTACCTTTGCAGTATAAAAATTTTAAGTTAAATGCGAGTTTTACTATTATTAACTTGATTGTCACTAGTAAATTAACTTTAGCAGTTTAATGAAGTGAAACTGAAAATTATTTTTAAAAAGTCTGATGTGAACACACACTTTCTCTTGCCAATGCAAATAATGAACAATATAACCTAATGTTAGTAATAAAACTTAGAAATAAACAAAAAACATAACCTTATTTTAATCATAAGTGAATGATGCGAAACGAAATCAACCTGTTTGGCTTTAAAATACGGAAAACTTTGACGCTAAACTAGGCTCTGTAGAGAAAAACGCTTTAATTAAAAGTTGTAGATCTTATTTCCTATGAATTTGATTATGTACTTTTTTCGTAAATTGGATACTAAGGCTGAACTCTTTAAAAACCGATTTTTTACAAATTTTTGTGAAAAAACCAGAAAATCGCTAATTACCGCTAAACTAAGCGGTATACAAAAAAATTTTGAAATAAAAGTTGTAGGTTTTTTATTCTCTACGACTTTTATTATACACATTTTTGCGTTAAAATGCATATTAAAGCCGATATATTAAAAAACCATTTTTTTTCTACGAAAGCACAGCCTCCCCAAGAATTTCAGCAGACCCATTACACCTACCCTATCTTATAGACCATAAGAAGTGTAGTAAATGAGGCGTTTTTTTTAAAAAATCGTAGGAACCGTTTTTGAGAAATCGCAAAAACGTCAAAAAATGACATGAATAAACTACTACTCGTACTTCCGGTTGTCCGAATTTGATGAAAATGTTCGTGTCAGGTCGTCCAGTGGTACGTAATTTAAGTTTCAAGTTCGTGCGATGTTCCGTTCTTGAGGTATTTTGTTCACACACGGACGCGCGCGCGCGTACACACACACACACAAACACAGACTAATCGCTAAAAACATATTTTTTGGGTTCAGGGGTCTGCAAACGTGTAGATCCAGTGAAAACTTGATTTCGAAAGATCTACATGAAAATAATACTTTCCTTCTTATATACTCGTATTCATATAGGCAAGAGAAAGTAAAAATATGAATAATTTGGTCATCTCCGAGGTGCAGTCGTTTAGCGTACCAAATGTGCTGCTAAGCGAATACGTATACGAGGTTCTATTTCCAGCCAGGATCTAAAGCGTTTTAATAAGTTTAATTTCACTGTACTCTCTAATGTCTAAGAGAATATGACTTTAAATATACCTAAAAATACTGATGTATTAGGTTTTGAAGTTCGTGAAACCTGTTAAAACGTATTCATATTTCGTTGTAAATATTTTCACGATTATTGTGTAAAAGCGACCCTCCCCTTCCCGCTTTGGAATTCATGAATATTAATTTTTACCTAAAACTGTTAAAACAAAAATCGTACCTCGGTTATTTTTTTACTTTGTTATATTCGGTTTTTTAACATGATGTAATTCTTTTGCAGTCAGTTTTTAAATGTAAATACACTTTAAACTAAGACGATAAAAGGCTGAGTAATAAAAATTCTTTGAATGAAAAGCTTACACGAGTAGTTTTTTTTTTAAAGAACCTTGACTCTGAACTGTACATAAAGATCTTGAAACATGAAGTAGATGCTGACGATGACCATGAGGAGATGATGATGATGCCGATTATGAAATGACAATGTATAATTATATTCTGAAATTTCGAGTAGTAGAAACAGAAAAACATAATAGTACGTATTTAATTCATTAACAAAATTTTGAAGGTGAGTTTAATGTTTTAAAACTTTTCAATCTGTGAATATCTTCGCTGTTGTCGAGGAGGTTGATTGCGAAAGGATTTTGATGTTTTTTTTTAATGTTTTACGTTATGTTTTCTTCTTCCAATTTTTCTCTTTTTATGATAGTCAGATTTAAATCATTTTTTAATATTTCAATGCACTTTAAGGCTGTAATTTTGAAAAAGTTTATTTAACCTTATTTACTCTAATAAAATATTAAATTGTAAATTTACAAAAACCTCGCTAGTCCGAAATTTCGAATAATCCGAACTGATATAAATAATTTTTTACGTGCTTTTTACGTATAAAAGAAGTTTTTTACGTGTTTTAAAAGAAATAAGTTTCTAATGAAAAAAAAATTTAATTGGTTTCTAAACATAAAATTAAATTTAAAAAATGAAAACGTCTATTTGCAGTTGAGAATAGAAAATGAACATAGTTCTTAATATTAAAGATTTACTTACATTATAAATCAGTTATTGGTAAAACTTTTCGTCTTGTTCATTAGCAATTACAAGAAATTATACATTTTCACTAAGGCTTGGCAGCATAAAATCCTAATTATTGTTTATTTTTGTTGTACCGAAAACCTTGGTGATAACACAATGTTTTACCAGCGCCTCAAAAATATTACGTCGTGTTTATTCCGTTGTTTGCTGCTCTACGTACTGCAGTGCTACGCGTATTTCCAAAGCTTTTGCTGCTTCTGAAGTGAAATAAGCCTCTCCGTGTTATATAATATTTCATCAGTTTCTTCTGGGTCTTCGCCGTAGTCCGGCTGATTACCGAAATTATTTCTTTGTGTGTATACTGTAGATTTTTCGTCTAACTGGTTACAGCAGTTCAGTTACTATTCTACGTGTACAGTTGTGTATTGTATTCTCATTTAATTATTTTGGCCAAGACCATTTCGATAACGCGTGCGTAAAACATAAAATTAGTTATTTTTGGATTATTTTTTGTAACGAATTTACGATTTTAATTTTAATTTACACCGCTGCTGTACTGTAACGTTACAGAACATTTTGTTACATACCAGAATTTAATTAAAACAGACAACCTTAATCCCTAATTAGTTCATTATAATGAGACTGTATGAAGATAAACAGTTCACTGTTAAATCGTAAATAAAATTAAGCAATTCGTAATTTTTTTTGACCTTATTAGAAAAATTTACAACTGTACGTAAAAACAAAGAGTGAATGAGATGATTGTGAGATTAGATAAAATGTGCTTTAAGACTTAAAGGAGATCACCATTCAACAGTGGGCTCCGCTGTAATATGTCCGTATACCAATATATCCGTCATGTTGAATTTATTTCATTACAACACTTTTTTATGTAGTTTGTAATTTAATTATAAGAATTATTAAGCCTGTTTTTATTAAGTACTTATAAATTGTACAAAAAATTAAAACAAACGCTGTATAATTTTTTAGTTATTTTAATAATTAAAATAACTAAAAAATTAATCCTAATAAATTATTACATAAATTATTTATGTAATACATAGTTTTTAGAGTGAAAGTGAAACTTAAGCAGTAATTTTAAAGAAACCGATTCCTGTGGAATATATTAAAATTTATTTTCCCCCTGGGTTTTAAAGTAACGAATAGTTGGAGGGGTTTGCCCTACATCCCTTACTTGAAATATGAAACTTACTTTTTATTATATTGCAAAGTATACGACTGTATAATACTAAAAATGCAAGCGTATGAAAATAATGTGGAATATATTCTACGTGATTTCGCTACTTATCTTGTAAATGTATTAAGAAAATATGAAAATAGTACAGGGTTTTATTTAGTTTATTTAAAGTCGTTTTAATTTGAGTTTCGATAAGCGGTTACAATGGGAGTGGAATGTTTTACAATTTATTACAATGGAGAGTTCTGATATATTCTTCATCTTCAAAATTGGACTACCAAGTCCTGTTTGATCCGTCAAATTATGCCTCTTGTGATACTGACGACCAACTATTTAACATCGTTTTACTACCCGTAGGTCTTCTGGTTTCCGATGTTTGTGATTTGCCAATCCATTATGTCCATATAATGTCTTCTGGTGTAGTGGTCAGCGCAACTAGCGTCTACGCCAGTGGTCGCGTGTTGAATTCCCCGTCAGGTCTGGTATTTCATCACTCATTTTTATTTATCACCCTTCATCGTCGGTATTAATATAATGTGAGTTAGCAAATTATTCTAATTAAATTAGAAGTAAAATCTCTTTCATCAGATGACGCGTCTCATGGCTGGTGGCAATTTTTAAAAAGGCTTGCCTATGACTCATGGCAAAAACCATTAGTGATTTCTGTATCTACTCTTTAAGAGGAATCAAATGACAGTATTTTTGTTTCCAAGCTCCGATTTTTATTTCTTGAATCCCAGTTTCGGGCCACTTATGGTCAAAACCGGAACTTCAAATCTAATCCAGACCTACTAACTTTTTTTGTAGATTACGAATCCAAAAAGCGTTTGTTGATATCTCTTGTAGTTTCTGATTTTGATTTCTTCACTTCCAGTTGAAGCCGGAACTTGAAACCTAATGATTTCTGTATCAGATCTTTAAGAGGAATCAAGTGACACTATTTTTTCCCCGAATTCCGACTTTGATTTTTGTTTTCCGGTTTCGGGCTACTTCCGGTCAAAACCGGAACTTTAAATCCAATTCAGGCCTACCAACGTTTTGCGTAGATTACGAATCTGAAAACCGTTTGTTGCTGTCTCTTGGAGTTTTTGACTTTGATTTCTTGACTTCCAGTTGTGTGCCACTTTCGGTTGAAACTAGAACTTACCCAATTTAGGCCCACTAATTTTTTGTGTAGATTACAGATATGAAAACCGTTTTTGCTATCTCTTAGTAGTTTCTAACATCTAGGTGTGACGGACGGACAGACAAAACAAAATGATAGATGACACTTTTTTAAATTGCCATCAATTAACTTTAACATCACTTCACATAATTTTATATAATTTATTATAAATTTTTACTTTTATTTTCATCCCGGAAAATATATCGTTTAAATGTTGTGTCCTTTACATCATTAAAAACGTTTAAGTACCAAGTCTAAAAATGCTGACTTTATAATAATTATGTAAAGTACTGATACCTTTAATAGTAGTAATTATAGTAACTCAAAATTCACTAGTAATATTCAAATTAATTATAACTGTCTTACACAGTTCAAATGAAACGTAATATGTGACTGCAGTTAGTTACAGTACCTTCTTGTCTGTAGCTCTGATCAGGGACTATGAGCACAAGTCCATTTATCTTTATTTCTAGCATTTCCTTTCACTTCCTCTTATTCCTTTTATTACAATTACCACAGGTATTTTTAAATTGTAATTTATCTAGCTTACTCATGTTTTTCTAAATTTAATTTTAATAGATTTAGTTTTGATTTATTGCGATATTTTTTAGTCTTGGATACTGTATTGATTTTATTCTGATTTTGCAACATTTTATTCGTGGTTAATATATTTCCCTTTGTGCTTAAAAATTATTTATGCCCGTTTAACATTTCAGATAAATTATTTTTTAACGCGATATCATTAGTCCTGTTTAAATAAGTTACAACAATAACTTGTGTTACTTTTTTTACAATTCTCATCGATATGGTTTTATGAAAGCATTTGGACATTTATTGAATTTTTTCAATTTTTTTATTCAGTTTTATGGTAACCGCTATCTTTAATAAGGATCAGTCGTATAAATTTCAATTTTAAATTGTGAAAAAGTTGAGTGTAGAAAGCTCGATCACATTTCTATAAAATTAAGTTTTAAGTATTCTAATATTGTGCACTTGTTGCCGGTCCTTTGGTGTAGTTGTCAGCTACTATGCCAAGGGTTACGGCTTCGATCCCCGGTCAGGTTCGATATTTTTTATTGCTTATCTGTTGTATCCAATTCTAAGAAATGGATGATTTCCAAGTCAATGGAAAATTACGCGGATTGTCATGACTTAAGCTTGGGAATAACCCATAAAAGGAAACTTTCTGTAGACCGATAAGTTTATCCGGTTTTGGATAGGTTTTGAAAAAATAGTCCTTAAAGTGGTAAACCTTTTCTGGAAGGATTTATTCTATCTCATCAATTTGGGTTTAATAATAAGTTAAATAACACTACAAAACAATTACACCGGATTGTCAAACTTTAAATCACAGATTTAAGGGTGTAATCATTTCTATCGTCTAATGCGTACCAATGCTAAAAAGCCATTTTTGTAATTCAGCTTTAAATTTTATGATGTCCTGTATATTTTGATAACTTTTGGGAAACGGGCTGTACAGTTTGAAGGCCAGGTCACAAAAGTGTCTTTGAAACAGCGTTTTTTTGCTATTTGCAAAGAAATCAAATGCTTCTTTCTTGTACTGTAGTTGTGGATTCGTTTCAGGACATTCACTGCGTTTTTGTGCATCCGTATATTATTAGTTCCTTGGCATTAGAGTTGATGAACTTCCAGTATACTTGAAAATCCGTGATATCCTTGCTCAGAAGGATATGGTGGGCAATACAACATTTGTTTTGTTATTAAGAGTTCCTTAATGTATGATACAGTAGAAAAGGAAGAAATTAGGAACTAAACTGCCATCTCTTTGTTCCGTAATTTTCTTAGAAATTATTTTCGTAAATATTTAACATTTATTGCTTATGATCGGTTTTTTTTTAGAAAACCGTGCCATAACTTTTTAAACGTTCTAAAAAAATTTATCAGCAACCGTTTCACGTTTTATTAGATTACAAATCAAGGCTTAGATGTACCGAAATTTGTTGTGTAGTGTTGGTATCCCTGGAAACGAATCCCGATTTATTTTCCTACATTATTCATTCTTGTTTTTTCTGTCACTTTTTAACTCGGAAGTGAAGAACGTAATGTAACGTAAGAGGAGTGACAGATATTTATCTGTAACCTATCGAGGTTAAAGTATGAGCCCAGGCGTCACAAAAGGCAAAACGTAAAATAGAAGGAAATCGTTTCTCTTCAGTCTGTCTCCCCGAACATTTATTGTCTAGCCTTAAAAGAATTTTTTCTCTGTGTCTAAGCGATTTTATAAGATTCGATGTCGCTAATGTTTGCCGCACGGTTAACGTTATCAGATAGATGACTAAATATTTACTCGTATTATTTGTCACTCAAAAGTTTTGTAAAACTTACGGCAACCTATTTAAACATTTTACTTAAAAGTTCTTTCGCTATTATTTTCAAGTTATGCTCATTTTAATATTCTTTTGTAGGCCCACTACACTTAGAGGAATCGTTTATTATGTTCTGCAGTTTGTAGGCTATGTATCAAATCTAAATCTGAATAAAACGCGTTTTGGTACTAATTGTTAATTACTTAATTAAATAAATCGCATATGGGTAAGTTACGACCTTACTTATTTTCTCTCCTTTCCCCGCCCCCTCATTCTTCCTCCCTGTCACTAGTATTTTTTATATAGAGTGAGAAAGTGTTGTGATAGGGAAAACTCTTTGGCACCCGGATTTCAACTTGTCTTCACGTTTCATGACCAGCCAGAAATATTTTGGAACATGTCTGCCCGCCTCTTCCACTCTCTCTTTGTTCGTGTGTGTTCTGGTGCGAAACTACTGGACTGATTTGGCTGAAATAGAAATAAGATTTTCTCGACAAATTTCAAAGACCAGGTGGATGTTTAGAGTTTTTTGGATTTTTTTTAAAGGATTAATCCCTCTGTTTTTGTGTAACTAATTAGTGTTGATCTTGGTATTGTCTCATCATAGCGATCTCTAATATGTTCGAGTAATTTTATTAAATCTACAACTGTGCAGCTCTGCACAACCAGTAAATATATTTGCAGCTTATCACTTTACCAATTTTGAGGAAAATACCAATCATTAGCAGGACCGTCACGTCTAAATGCCATGACTTGACATCATTGATGTGTAAAGATTACAGAATTAATTAGTTTAATAATTTTTTTATACGTTTATAAGAATAAAAAAAGTCTGATGACTTGTAATATGTATCCTAAATCGCTTCTCCACCTTCTGTTGAGCCGACTATTCGGGTTACCTGGTAAAAAAAGTGGACAATTTAAAACGCGGGTAGTGGGTTATTATTGTTTTATAATTTATTTCAAAACTTATTAATTAATAATAATAATGTATATTAATTATTATAATAAAAATTATTATTATAATTAATTATAAAATTTGTTCGTCTGTCATTATGGGTGTTATGAACCTAGCCATACTGATCTTATGAAAATATTCCTTAGTCAAATCTCAAATCTGCGTTAATATGTTTCTTCAACTTGCACGAAAATTTGTTTTGAAATTTATGAACGATTCCTTCAATGCTGCTTATTTCCTATTGCACCCTACTCCATCATTCTTTCAACCTATTCGCTTCCTGAAAATTCTCTGAAATTACATCCTGTACCTCATCCCAATTGTGAATCTTATTCGTATTGATATAACTTTTTATTTGTTCAATGAACGACATCGGATTTTGATTGTTAATTATTTTTATATTCCTATTTACCTTGTTTATAATAATATAAGTATTTGATTCCTTCTCTCTTTTCTGCTATTTTCTTGTCGAATTGTTTCATCTGCTCTCCTAGCTAATTTTCTACTCTGCCTATTCTTCCAGTTGTTTTCTCTATTTTTCCTACGTATACAAATTTCACTATAAATACATTTTTTTCAAACTAACATCTTTTCAGATTTCTCATGTACCTTCTCTATTTCTCATCCATTGTGATTTAATTTTCTTTTAAGTCATTAGAAACTGATTCATGTTTCTCTACTGTCCTTGTCTGCTCTTCCCCAACTGTAGTTGGTATTTAGCTTCTTCTCTAACTTTATCTTGCTTTTCCCCTTGACTTTTTATAATTAGGATTATACTGTAGGTTCTAACATCAAGGTAGTATAATATAAAAACGAGTGAATGCAACAGAAATGGGAACTTGTTGCAGTAGAACATATTTCTGGATCAACTGAAGCAATTTCTTTTGTTGGGGTTGAGATGATTTCGTTACTTTTTATAATCTGAAATCCGGGGTTCGTTCAATCGCACTTTAACCATTTGTTGATATCATCATCTGCGTTCTATTCGGGACAATCAGGAATTTTGAAGTTTATTGTAATTTTTAGATATTTGGATTTCTATTACAACGCAAACATTTCCATTTTCCTTCTCATGTATGCTGTTGTAATAAACTATTATCCGTTTAAAAACTATAAAGACTCGAGTTTGAAAGCAAGTTTTCGGAACATTGCTAATCGGATATTGATGTACTTTACATAAAAATTTACCTTGTTTAAATCTACGTTGATTAGACGATAGGTCACATGTTTAGAAACGGTTTTAAGTTGTGTTATTGCGGTTTCAACAAAAAGTGCCCTTATTTTTACCCTAATTTCCTGAAGCCCCACTTTGACGTCGTGTAAAGTCAAAACCAGTGGTCCGAATCTCGCCAAATTTCAGGAGAATGCATAACAGTTCTTTCTTAAGGGCTCTGCAAAATCCAAAATTTAAAACTCAATTTTTTAAGAAGCTGTCGTTAATTTTCGAAAGTAACTTTTTCTTTGAAACCCGAAATCCGAACAACTTGCAAATTATATCATTATTTTCGTCATTTGATCTATACTCAATAATAGGTGTATTTATTGGTTGGGTTTAATTGTTTGATTGAACATCCAGTAATCCGACAAGTCTTAATCCCCGGACTATTGGATTACATAGCGTCCAATGTATTACGGTGAAAGATATATGTAGCATACATCGAATCTGAGCGGTTTTAATAAATCAAAAACTTTGAGATTAAAATTTAATCTTTAATCATGACAATGATATTGCTAAACAACGTCCTGTATAAAAATATAAGTAGAAAAAGAAAAATCGATGAAAGCAATAAATTCCTTCGATTTCTGTGAAAAACATTTATGTTACATTTCTCTCGAGTACTGAATAATAGTATTAAGTTCAACGAAAGCTTGTTTGTTGAAACAATAGGTCGTGCGTTGGCTGCAATCGAAACAGCTCAGCAGATCTTCGATATATTTGTAAGTCGGTATTTATTAGGGTTAATATTTCTCTCAACGTTTATAACACATTCGTTGCAAGTACAGTTTATACAGAAAGCAAAATTAATTGATTATAAAATAAACGTGCTCTCCATAAAATTATTTTTATCAAATTAACCTTTTTACTTCCGACAACTTAATTCCTACCTTAATTAAATTATTATGTTCATAATTTAATAACTCTTCCCACAAACGTGAGGTTGTGTATGTTATTAAAATTTAAATAAAAAATGATTTGTTCGCGTCTGTTTGTGATGGTAAAATGACAACTGTGAAGAGCGTCTATTTAATAAACAAATTTAATAAAATTTCTCTATTTTTCCCGAGCTAGCTTTTAACTGTTACTTTTTGTACTGCCATATATTTTAAAACAACAGTTCAAATTTTACCGTTCTGAAACACTGACATTTCAGTAATGATTGTTTATAAATAAATAAAAACTATGTTACTGGCGTGTAATTTAATTAAATGAAATTCAAATTACTAGGGTGCTTGTTTTGAAATTTTTAAATGATTGTTGTCTATTTTTTTTTTAATAACGAGTAATTTAATAAAAAATTTCATCCAGTTTTGTACAGCTGTTTAAGCTACCGTTACCCTGAAATTCACAAATACCCAAGAAGTAAATTATAAGACTGCTATATTGTTGTCGAGTAAATTTAAAACTCCGAGAGATTCAAATATAAAAAAATCTAGTGTAAACACTCACACGGACTTTCTCTTGCCAATGTAAATAATGTTAAATATAGCATATGTGTAATCATGAGTAAACAATGTAAAGTTAAAAACATAATCTAATTTTAATCATGAGTGAACGATGGAAAATGAAAGTCAACCTCTGTATATCTTTAAAAATGTTTGAATTAAAAGTTGAAGTGGTTTTAATTTTCTATGACGTTAACTGTATACGGGTTTGTCGTTAAATGCTGACTAAGACCATACTCTTAAAAATTCTTCTTTTTTACTGATTTCCATGAGAAAATATAGAAAATTACTTATTGACGATAAAATAAGTGTTGTAGAAAAAATGTTTGAAATGAAAGTTTTAGGTTTTTTTAATTTCTACATCTTTAATTACATACGTTTTATGCATATTAAAAGGCCGCAATCTTAAAAAATACTTTTTTACCACGAGAACACAGGCTCCCAAGAATTTCAGCAGACGTGAAGCTTACTCTATCTTGTAGAGCATAAAAATTATTTTAAACAAAATCGTAGGAGTTTTGAGAAAATTTCAAAAAAGTGAAAAATCGCATGAGTAAACTACTACTTCCGTTTGACCAATTTTGATGAAAATGTTCATGTCGGGTCCCGTAGTGGTGCCTAACTTAAGTTTCAAGTTTCAACTTCGGACGATATTTTGTTTACACACAGAGACATAAATCACGGATACTCAGACTAATCGTTAAAAACATGTTTTTTGTGTTCAGGGGCCTAAAAATGTGTATTTACGGTTAAAACTCGGTTTTGAAAAATCTGCATGAAAACAATACTTTCCTTCCCTATTTATTCATACAGGGCAAGAGAAAGTAAAAAAATAACCATAAATCTGTCTGTCTATGATGTGCAGAATTTTGATGTAGCCTATTCTTAAAAAATATTTTGGTTTTTATTATAATTTTTCTTTATTGAAATTTCAATCGAAGAACTAAAATGAAAATGCTTATGACCAAATGTCTTATTTAAAATAGTTGGTTAAAATTACTGTAAATTCTGAACTGGAAATTTTCTATTCCATTCGAAAAAAACTGTTAAATATACAGAACACTTACAACTAAACGGTGGTATATACTAAATTTAGGGTTCGACAAAGAATCCATTATTCAACAGTTTCTGGCCTTCCAATGTAAACTTCTTTCTCTTGTAACAGAATTCATCGACTTCATTAGTAATCTAATTTTTTTAAGACGATATACGTTGTTAAATAGATATAATACATATTACGAGCTTACCATAAAAAAATTGATAGAAATGATCACTCAAGTTCATTTTATGACCATCCCTCCCTTACTATCTAAGAAGGACTGAAACGCTTTTCATGTATTATCCGATATTAAGAAAAAATGTTTTTATGAACAAACAATTAATTTTATATTCTAGATTTTATAGAAGAAAAATATTTCGGTTGTATTAGGTACATGTGTTGTGAGTATTTTTATTCAGACTTGCTGCAACTGGTTGTTTAAAACTGAAGAACATAAATCTTATTCATGAATTAATTGTGTTTTTAATTTATACACTAATCATTGTACAAGCACTGAAAATATTATAATCTTGTTAAGTATGAAATAAAAACAGATATAGGCCTATTCGAGACTGAATTGATCGCCCGTTCGACCATCCTACTTTAATCAATTTTTATTAACTACCAGCTATTTTTTAACGCAAATGGAAATTGATACGTTTTTATAAGAACAATAATAATATTATTTATTTGTAAATCTAATTTTTTCATTTCCTTTAAAAATAGGCAAACGTGCTGCGCAATTAAATATGTTGTACAATTCAATTTATGCATCTTAAAATACAATGATGATATATATAGCACTCAGAAACACGCTACAAACAAATTCTGAAATTACATGGCCCACGATTTCTTGATTTAGTTTTTTCTCATTTTTGTTTGAGATATACTCGGTACAGCAGGAATGTTATCTTGCTATAACACGGTATTGTTAGTTATTTTCTCTTATCGGTTCGACATGGACAGTGATTCTACTCAAGACATTTTCTCAGACAAATTTCAATGCCTCTTATTTCTCATAAAAATTTACATTTGTAAAAATTGTTACTATCTCTTATGCATAGTGTTCCGTTACTGGCCAACAAAATAAAAATCAACAATGGGAGCAAGACGTAAGATAGTATGTCTCTACTATTTCTTGTTTTGAAGTAACATTTGTGATTCCAAAAAAAAAAACATTCGAAAATATTCTACGGTAACAGAACAAAATTCCACTTGGTTCAGTACCCGAAAGATCATTTTGTTCGTTATTATTTGTTTACAAAAAAAAGCATTCTGCAATAACAGAAAATGTTTTCAATATAAATCAGTACCTGGAAGATCTCTTAACATGTGGTCGTAAGTATTTGGTAACTGAAATTATCTAAAAATGTATAACAGGTGGAAAGAAGTTACTCTGATATATTCTGCCGTATCGATACCTACACGGTGACATTGGGTGGACCAAATGTAAAAAATGCACTCGACGTCACCTTTAATGAAAGTACCAACCAATCAGAAAGCAGCATTCTGAAAAATTACAATATACTAAAGAGATGTGATTGGTTGATAGCTTATCAATCAAACATAGTGGAGTTCTATGAGCTCTCTGATTGGAAAATATTGACCAGTCAAAATGGCGCATCAGGTGAAATCTGCTTGGTTAGATTTGAGGCTTGCTGATAGGCTGAAGATACTAATTTCTGATTGGTGGATATTATCTCTGCTTTTGACGTCACACGCCCGTCACTTTGAACTTGTCCCGCCTTTTTTAGGTAACCTACATAGTTCGTATATTGCCCATGTATCATTTCAATATATTATTTTTGTTTTTAGAGATGTTCTGTTTTATTTTGTGACGTTTATTCCTTACTTGTCCAAAATTTGTTGTTAATAATTATGAAACTGTAAAATTTATACTCTCTGCATAACCTTTACAGAAATACTTTTTCAACAGACGCTAAAGAAAAGAACACTAGAAAATTATTTTGACAACTGCGATCAATTAATTGCAGTAGTATCGCAAGTCCAAGCTCAGAGAATATTTTTCCCATACATGTATGAATGAACACAATAATAGGCCTACATGATATTAAGATTCTCGCCCGTTCGACCATCCCAATTTAATGAACTATTCGGTACTACCTCATCTAACTATCGGCATCTCATCTAAAAAGTTCTGCAAATGAGGCGTTCTTATGAGAACACTAATAAAATTGTCTTTTACTAACTTAATATTTCTAGTTAACTTAAAGATAGATAGGTAAATAAAGAAGTATTAAATTTCTTATTCAATTAACTTAATGCATGTTAAAATGCTTTGCACTTTTACACACTGAAACGAGAAAGGAGCAAAATTTAATTTACAGGAAAAGTATTTCTCTTTTTCGTTTTTCCATTTATTCTTTGCCTGATGTTCGGTACAGCGAAATCATTGGCTTGCTATATAAAACGCTAGTGGTTGGGTACTTTTATATGGGTTGATATCGACTGTGTTTCTGCTCAATTTTTTTTTTTTTTGAGAAATACCAATTCCAATATTTTAAGAAATTACCTTATCGTTATGGTAAATATTTACAGTTTTATAAAACGTGACAGGCTCTTGCTTATAATCTTACTTTACGGGTGAAGTAATTAAATAAATACATTCGTAATTTCATAATAAAAAAGACACAAGTTTCTCCAGTAACACTTACACGAGTATATCCAATTTCGTTCAGTACGCGGATACTCATTTTTTAACATGAGATGGAATTTATTTGGTAGGTATCATTAAGCTAGAACATACAACACGTGAGTAAAGTTTCTCTGATATTCTGCCGTTACGTAAACGAGACTTTGGCAGTGGGTGAAACCTATGTAAAACTCTCACCCGTCCTAACTTCGAGTAAAAGTACCAACCGATAAGAAAGCAGCATTCTGACAAATTACATTACACTGAATGTGAACATTTGATTGGTTGATAGCTTATCAGTATAACATAGGGGAGTTCTGTGAGCCCTCTTATTGGATAATATTAACCAATCAAAATGACGCAAAAGAAGAAATCTGATTGGTTAGATTTGTGGCTTGCGTGGCTGAGGATACTAATATCTGATTGGTTAAATATTGTAATTGCGTTTGACGTCACACTACCGTCACTCTCAACTCGCCTGCCTCACTCGAGCAACCCAAATATCTCGTCCCAAATATCTCTGATTAACTTACCTTTTATTTTAAGTAAACGATTATAGGCTACTCATCCAATTTAATAAGTATTAAATTTATTCAGTATAAACATTTATGTTGGTAAGAAAAATTGTGTATTTTGTAGACAGAAAATATTGTTATGGAGAACGAAAACAACTGTAGACTATCGTCTACTGTAATTAGTTCAGCGGGTATTTATTGTAAAAACTCTAAGACAAATTATATCACTTTCATTTACGAAAGAGGCTCTATGATAGATTGAAACTCGTAATCTTGAAAGTAACGCTGTGGATTAGGACATCCATCTGGCTGTCTTCTCTTACAATTGTAGCTTCAGCTTTTTTTTTACCTTCTCTCTGATTAACTTACCTTTTATACTGAGTGGTTATTTACTGATTCCTTGTTTCGTGTTTTGTAAGTTCGTGCTTCTTGTAATTGTTTAAAATTACTTTAATATAAATTTTTCTATCAACATCCGTAATTTTAGAGAAAATTTTATTACAACCTTGAAAGGTTTAATCGCTTGAATACATTTTGTTAAAGACCTTACATTTAAAGGAAAGCATTTGAGGTATTTTGAGAGTTGCTGAAGAAGTTGATGATTTGCAACTGTGTTGATTATTGTACTGCGAAAACTAATGGGATGTTTTACTATCCGCGTAGGTATTGAATTCAGCTCTAAAGTTACTGTAAAACTAATTAAAACCCTACAAAAATCTGTGTTAAGAATACTTGTGACCATAACCTTGTTTTATTCACATATAGCTACCCGTCCCGGTTTCACCTAGTTATAAATTTGTGTTATTTTAATAAATTTTGAATTAGGTTTATAATCTTATTAGGATTTATAGGCCTATTAGTTTAAAATTTATGAACATAAAGGGTTTAAGGCTTGAATAGTCTTCAACCCCTTAGGGGTACATTATGGAAATTGTTAAGGAATAATTTTTAGGTGAACTATCGGTAACACCTTCACCGAGTTTCAGTCTTCTACCTCGTCCGGAACTGATTAAACGAAAATATTGGTTGAGCACCGTTTTTAATCACTTATTGAGTACATTTATGTAATCTTTAAGAAGTACTTTTTTAGATGCACTATTGGTAACATCTCCACTGAGCGTCAGCCATATAGCTCGTCTGTAACTGAGTAAACAAAATATTGATTTAAGGGTTGAACACCCTTTTCAACCTCTTACGGGTAAATTTTGGGAATCTTTTTGTGTAATTTTTTATCATTCCTTTACATAACATCTCCACCGAGTGTCTTAACTCTTCCGGAACTTGGTAAATAAAAAATATTAGTTTAAGGGTTGGGCACCCTGTTTAACCTTTTAAGAGTACATGTATGAACTTGTTAAAAGGTAAATTTTTTAGTTGCACTATAAATAACATCACCGAATTTAGCCATCTAACTCGTCTGGAACTTAGTAAACAGTAAATATTGGTTTAAGGGTTGAACTCCATTTTCATCTCCTTAGGGGTACATTTTGGATATGGTTAAGGTATAATTTTTTTAATTGAATTATAAGTATCAATTATTTTTATTATTTAATATAGGCCTACCCAGATCCCGATCGAATCTAGGCGTATAAGTTACAATACTTGATAAAGTACTTTATCATTGGTAAAGTACATTAATATTCTTAAAAACCATTTTGCTTTTA
Source organism: Catonia carolina (assembly GCA_035578175.1). Classification (NCBI taxonomy): domain Eukaryota; kingdom Metazoa; phylum Arthropoda; class Insecta; order Hemiptera; family Achilidae; genus Catonia; species Catonia carolina. The sequence continues at coordinate 67,261,256 of JAQMRL010000001.1, read as the reverse complement.
ATATCTTCTGAATGTCTGAATACCATATATCGGGGGTGTTATGGTAGTTAAAATATAGAGAATTCGTCCGAAATAGGATGTTACATTACTTTCACAAAAATACCTTGAAACACTGAAAAATATATTACCCGCAAGCCTAAAGAAAGAGGTTTCAAAAAAGTAAATAACAAATCCTCTCAAAATGTACTTAAACCCTTTAAAATTCAATTGGGTAGAACGTTCTTGTTTTCTCCTGTCGAATTTATGTGTTTCAAGTACTCTACTTGGAATTTTATTGCAGCCGGTTGACAAACCATCCTACTGTTCTTATTTGATACCGTTGTATTTCGATTTGAAAATCGACTTAGTATTCTGTTCACGTGGAAACAGCCTCAACGTAGGCCTAATAGTGTCTGAAAATTGAATTAGTTTTAGGTATTCTTAATTCAAACTACGTTAGGTAGCGACCTTGAATAAAATGAGTTTTTTTTAGTCACAGTGGTTAATGCTTTATGTCGACCTATACTTTTGTTTTGGTAGTAATATTCAAACACGCACAAATCTAAGAAATTATAAGTTGATTATTTTATAAGTTGTAATTGTGTTCTATTAAAAATTGAATTGATTTTTTTCACTGCGTCATTTCTGAGATGGAGTATACACTTGATATATCTTGTTATTTCTGCATTCAAATTTTGTTTCCTTTGCGGTTAAATTACAGGAAGTGTATATAGATAATTTAGCCCTGTAGGTTAGTAAACACAACCTACTAATGAAGGTTATGTAAACCTCTTTTCATAAATTACATATTATAACTAATATGTCAATTTCCGTTTTTATTTATTGAGCTTGTTTTGCTAATTTCACCGGTCAGTTTATCCGTAAAACTTCTGTTTATTCTAACAGTGCGAAAAAGTAATAAAAAATGAATCGGTCATTTCAGAAAGCCCCTAGTCAAAAAACTAACTTTAGGTAAAATAAAAACTAGTAATTTACTACGTTTCAATAAAAAAAGAATATTAAAAAATATAATTTGGTTATAGGGCTGTCCCCTTTAATATAAAATGTATACTTTTGTTTTTTTTAAAGATAAGCCACTTGTTTAAAAAAAGTTTAGAATGTTGACGTCAGTTTGTGAAGTAAATTGGAGTAAAATCCGTTGTTAGACCAGAAGAAAATTGTGTTGAACATTAGTATTAATTATGTGTTTATTTCACTATTTTACATTAGGGATATAAAATAGCTTTTTGTAGTAGGCCTAATAAAATTGAAATTCATAACAACTTTAAGAAGAAAAATGTTGTTTTCAGGACTATTTACGATCTTCGTCGTCGTCGTCGTCGTCGTCGTCACAAACAGTAGTTATCTCCTTAAAAAGATTTTTCCACAGAATCTTTTTAAAGCCTTTTCGACTAGAAAGCAGAGCTTAAGCTTCAAAGATTATCCATTTTCATTTTTTAATTAGAAGGAAGCACTTTATATCACTTAGCATGCGCTTTTTCGTAGTGTTATATTACTACTTAAGGAAAGCCAGACTTGTATGATTTTGGAGGGATGGTGTGTTTACATTCAGCTAGTCTTAAATGTCACTAAAGAAAAAATGTAAAATTTTGACTTATGGGCTTTCTGAAATAACTGATTCAAATGTGTGTTCATCGTGCTCTTTACAACCTTACTGTTTTATGACTGTTATTTAGAAATATCAAATGTAATTTAATTTATTAACACAAGGAGATAAATCGGTGGTATTAAGGCTAGCGCTGCAGGGAAAGTCAAAGGGAAACGGGATCCTGGCTAAAGATGAGCATTGTGATTTGAAACCCTAAAACAATGAATTGGACCTTCATTGAAGCTTTTCTGATCTTCTGTGGATAGAATTATATGAACCATAATGATCGCCATCGTTCTTTCAGGATTAATCACTCGAAGCAGTGACTTAGTCCACAATAACTTTAGGAAAATTATGGTAGGGTTACTTCAGAACGTACTCTATTTCCAGGCGATGAAGTAGCTTCCACCAAAGCCCGCTGCAGTGACGTCACGGGCCCGACCGTCTCGGTATTTGTACGTGATGAAAGGCCGCTTATCCTTTGGTTAATTTTAAATTATGACAAATGATTTTATTATTCCTACAAATTTCTATATATTACAGAGAAATAAATAATGCAGTTTTTTATACTGTTAATAATATATTTAATATAAAAATATAATATATTTTTATATTTTTAATAATCCACTGAAAAATAAATATTCGATAAAACCTAATGTTTGTTAATTTTCTGTTTTTGCTACTACTGACGGTATTTAAATTAGGAACTTTTCTTGCCTTATTTATGTTTTTTATTTTCAACAAGTTTGTTATTTCTCTTCTTCTTTTTTAATTAGACAAAGTGTTACAAAACATTAAAGTGTTACATTTCATCCTAGTTCATGGTTTTGTTCATAGTTGGATGGGATAATTTCCACCACCTCTAGCGCAATATGATGTTAGTTTACTGTAAGAAATTTTGTATTATCGTTATTTATTTTTTAAGTAATGTGTAATATCATGGGAATAAATAAATTATATTATTATTATTATTAATAATAATAGACTAATAATTTTTGATTAAACTGATTAAATATTTTTCAGTACCATCCTAGCACTGAAAATTCAAATAAACCGTTATGTTCATCTTTTTGAATTTTTAAAATACTTTTATACATTCGTTAGGCCTATATGTAATTGCCAATATTGTATCTTCTTTGATTTTCGTAGAGTTTCTTTAACTCATTCGCTTCTAAATTACGCTGTTCACTTGTTTTATTTTTACTAGTTGTGGCCTACTAAAATATCTAGGGAAATTGGAAAATATAGTTGGGCAAGAGCCGTCCGTACTTCAATTTTTTATTTGATTATAATGAAATATTGCCGTTTTACTAGAACTACTTCAATACGTATAGTTCGTTAAAATAGAATCTTCCTCAAAATGTTTTATTACAAAAGAAATATTTTTTATTAAGTAATTACTAAATTCTGCTGAGGGAATTTTCTATTCCATTTCTCTTCGAGGTCTGTTTACTTCGAAAACTTAAAAACTGACACATAAACAGCGTTACTCTTATCAGATTTCTAATTACTTAAAAAAAATTAACACTTCTCGTTTAATTAACACATACACTTAAATATAATCACACTAATATTCACTTCACTGCATTAATTAACTGACACGTGCATGATAATTCCATAACACACCGTCTTGAGAGCCCCCTAACGTCATCATCCATTCCACTACGTCATCGTATGGAAATAGTACGCTCTGGTTGGTTGCAATAGTTATCTCTAGGCCTTTATGATTTTATTAACAGTTCCATAACCGTTTGCTTGTTTTATTTTTTTAAGAAAACAGTAGGAAGTACTATTTAAAAATTATCATTCGACTACTCTTGGTAATTATCGCCAAGCAGTGATAATTTATATATTTTTGTCCATCCAGTTAATATTTCTTTCCATATAATTATGCAAAAGAAATAAATTAGTGAGAAACTGTTGTTGCTCACTAAATAGGAAGGAATGTTTAAAAATTGAATACATATCCTTTTAATTTTGTAAAGACTGTGACAATCTATAGGCCTAATTAGCCTAAAAGTAACGCGTAATATATTATGAACCTTATAAGTGTGTATAATTTAATATAATTTATAAGTACAATATATTCTTTAACCCGTTATGGGGCAGTACTACGGGAAAAATATATATTTTGTAAAACTTTAAATTTTGCTTTACCGGGATTTTGAATAGTGTATTTGTAGTGCCAGAGAACAGTAAGATATTTATTTGTTTTTATGTTAATCACTGGTAAGTATACTTACCAAGGAACGTTTATTGAAATGGGAATCACATAATATTTAGTGGTAAGAATGCTTATTAAAACAACCAGTAGTACTACATAACAGAAAAATAAGTAGAGTAACTTATCTTAACTTTATATTAGCATCAATGCTTGCTTTCCCGAAAAAAACTCGAATTTTTTTAGCACTACAAAAGTAACTACAAAACAACACGGTAGCATTCGCTCACTGGTATGAATCCTTAGCACATTCGTGCAATTCACGAAGCAAGTGGTCGCTGCGCGCTAATTTCAAAATAAGCATAGCCTACTTACCAGAGAACATCTATAACACCATAAAATGCCAGTGAGGTTCAACTGCATATCTTATTCTAGAATAAAATCGACCTTATTGCCAGTGGTAAGTATACGTACCTAAGACCTAAAAAGGGTTAAGTGACGTATCAACTATAGGCATACCGTAAGGAAATATTGCAGTAAGAGCGTTCCAAGCGTCAACCTTGGCGTTTAAGCATTACCCCCACCACTGTTGTATTTCGGAGTGTGATACAGCACAGTCAGAGATACGTAGTGGGACTATTCTGTAGTGGGGATTTACCCCTACTTCCTGACGCATGCGCACTGGGACTGCAACATTCTACCGGTGAACTTATAATTGCTCATTCCCAATAATAATGTTTAATGATAACAGAATTTTCAGTAGATTAAAAATTTCCCTGACCCTAGCCAGGAGTTCCTTGTTACTTTCGCTTTGCATCCAGGAGTGGGCGCTGTATAAAATAGCATTGTCGCCCGCGCTGCATTGTCTTTTTGCTAGTCTCGGTGAGGTACACTTATTAAATTGGTCTTTTGCTTTTTCCCCGGTTTCCCTTCACATTTAATTTTTTCCAAGTATAATTTTAAGGAAGGTACCGCCGATTTTTAAAATTACAGCTCTTTTCGGAGCTACAGAAATCTATATATTTAAAATGCAAAATCGCTTCCATTGTATTTTGAATGGGAATTCTGTTAACTCCCAAATACAGAGTTCGAACGGATTTTTATAATTTTTACATGGTTTTAAAGAGTATTCATGCTAATATAAGCTTCATTTTACTAAATGAAAAATTGTAAATTTCGTTTACAATGTAGCGGTAAAACAGCGTAATGTAATACGGTTCTCCCACATTTACCACCTCCATATCCATATTCCATAAGTGTACAGGATATGTCATATCCCTTATCATCTCGCAACACACTCAGTCGGTATTAGACATTGTGTTAATGTTGTTGTATTTAAAGATTTATTTTAAAACCGTTCTTTTCACGACGAAAGATACTACTGTGCTTTAGTCGTTACTCACCGTTTGTCTAAGAACGGTTAAGTTTGTAGTTATCTTAAATCGTTTTTTTAATGATAGGGGTTTGAAACCCAAGAACATTGTGCGAATTTATTCACACGGGTCCACTGTGATAGTAATGTTTATTCTTGTAGGGTAGTGCCGTTTCTGAAGGAAATGTTTCAGTTTTCTAGGAATTGCTTACAAAATTTGTTTGCCAATTTTTAAAACTGAATCTTCAGTAAGGAATTATAATTGAATTTGTATTATGTAACTGTCGATAATTTAAATTTTGTCTAATTAAGTAAAATCGTGTTTTTAATTTGTGAAAAACATTTAATTTGTAATTAAAATTCCATGTAATGTGTTTGTATTTTATACCTTCTTATTCTATATTCATGATATTTTTACATCGTGTAAAATTTTCGGTTGGTAAAGCCTTGTTTTTATTATTACTTTTTTATATTAAGTTCTCAGCGTTAACGTGAATTTTTCATATTTTATTGCGAGAACGGTAATTTTATTTTTTTATTAAACAATATTTAGTGTTGTGAAACGTTAATTACTATAATAAAAATAGACCAAGGTTTTTCATGATTGTTTAGCTCTAAAATATTGAATGAAATCAATGGAATAAGGCGTTTATCTGTAGTCTACGGTAAAACAATAAAAACCTGTAGTACTACTGTACCAGAACAATATAATTATAGTCTTCTGTTTCTCATAAGTGTTCTTTCTACCTTTTATTCATTTATGTAGCCTATAGTAAGAATGGAGAGTTTATTCTATTATCTGGACAAAGTAATTTTAAACCAAATCCTATACAAAAACTTCTTAAATCTGTACTACAGATGAATTGTTTTAATCAGAATACCGTTCTGTACATTTAATATCTGCATAATTTATTTTAGCTTTAACCTATACAAATGAGTACAAAGATTTTCTGTTTTATTTATGGCGAAGTGTTTTATTCGCTCATTCTTACAAATAGCCTGTGACAAACTGGATGATCTTCGTCTCAGTTTGCTGTTTAATTCTTCAACTGATGGATTAACAACTTTCAAATATTTTAAATGACCGTTCAAGAAGATAGAATCCAGAACTTTTTGTAACGAAAACTTTGGTACCGCGGGACCACAACATGACAACGTAGATAACGTAGGTTAACTGAAGTCGATTGGCACTGTGCTGTGATCTAGGCCACTATGCTCCGTCTTTATCTGTAGTCTCTAGTTCCTTAGAGTGTAAATGTTTTTTTTTCATTTAAAGAACGTTATTATTTAAACTTTTATCGCCGTTGATTACACTTTATATTTACATTTAAGAAACTGATTGCAAAAGAATAACATCTATATATTAATAGCGAGCAGGTTTTTTCAACACGATTTTAACCACTTAAACCTTCACCGATTTTCCTCGAAGTGGGCTCAAATGAATCGTTGGTTTAAGTAGATTTGCAGAAACTAACCAAAATCATATATTTTGATTTATGACCGTAAAATAGGAGGTCTAAAATACGTGAAGTTAATAAGAACGAGATACGGTAAGCGATGTGTCTGTGTACCGAATGCAGTACTATCTGCGCATTTATCTGTCTCTTTCTCTATCTATCCCTCCCACATCTCGCTCAGCTATTTCAGGTTGGAGGGGGCAGGTACAACGAACTAAAGTAAAGCAACGCATTGGTAGTGAGTGACACATCGCTTTGGGCATTCCAACGTGGTTGTTGTTACTTTGTTTCTAACAGCTCTTTTGTTTCAGAGCTATTAAATTTTTTGATTCTTTTTAGAAACTGTTGTCATTCATCAGAAAATTAATGGATAGTCGTCCATTGGGAGGGGGGGAGACCAAGAGGCAGGAGACGTTCTATTAAAACAAATTTACACTTTTGTGCGGGTTTTCCCGTATAGGTTCACCTAGTTTTGTTTAAAAATACGTAACATCAGTTACTCGATCATTAGCGACCAAAGGGGGATGTTTTATTATCGGTTATAGTTTTTCAGACCCTGGCCGGAATTCGAACCGTGTACCTGCCATTTTGTAGCTCAGCGTTACCTATCGCATTAAACCACTGCGCCAATGCATTTAAAATGATGTAATTTGTTTTTACTAGCAAGCCTAAGAATTATTCTCGTTCAATTACTGAAATAAATATACTCACCTGTGAGTAATTTAATATGCTTGTGTGCCATCATATTGTAACAGGAAGTTTATTAATGTTTTTATTAGGTCAAAACATCTTTTCAATGTAAAAGTTTTTTTGTGAAAATATTTGCTATGGTATTTAATTTTAAATTTGTTTATAAATTTAAGTTGTTATAAGATAAAAATGAGAAAATTATTGGTTCTTCTAACCCGACATTGATATGAATTTCATATAGACTTTAGGTTGTTGTTTAGATCATCAGCCGAAAAGCTGGTTTGAACCTGTAGAGGTTTTACTAAGTAAAATGAGGAGTGAGGTGGTTTACCATAGCCTGCCTCACTGAATGGAAAAGTACGCTTATCAGCATGCCGGGCCCTCTGAAAAGCCCATATTTTCCACTCTGCAAATGACACCTTCACTTCATTCACCACAGGGTCTGGCTGTATAATGAAATTCATTACTTTCAGAGGAGATAACTCTGATTAGTGTCTTTTATACCTCTACCTCTTCTGTTCTTAAATGATTCAGTCATATAATTGGCTGACCATGTGATAAGAAACAGAACTATTTATTTTAGCCCAGCAACGAACAGATTGAGAGTAAATAATTTGACTCTCCACCTGTCTGTTATGGGCAGTGACTTTAGGTTAAGCATTAAAATTATTGGATAGCAAAATTCATAATTTGATTTTTTTTTTTTAGTATGGAAAATATTCCAATTATGTTTGTTCTGTTCAGAGTACTTGAACTTAAAACAATTTTATGTATCCTAAAGTTACTTGAACCAGGTGTATAGAACGTGTTATTTTACGACTTATTTTGAAGCGGGTATTGAACAGGTGGCTTGCAAAATATAGGCATACTCGTTATCTGAGTAAAAAGAGTTTACTGTTTCTCTGCTTTCCTCGTAAAATTTTTATGTGACTGAAGACGTAAATGGGAATAAAGTGAACCAATATTCCAGTTTTTATTGGCAGGTCGACTCAGCTGTGGTTCACAGTTTAACAAGATAATTGAATTTTCTTAAATAGCTGGCGCCCTGGTGCCAAAACCATTGACATATATTAAAGCACGCTAAACTGTTATCATCACTCATAAATTAACTAATACGCTTCCATAATTAAATTAAAGATTTAATAAAAAAATTTAATTGTTTTGTTTATTAAAGTCGTATCACTTTTGTCATTAACAACTGAAGTCGTTTAGGAGCAGTATGTGTGTTAATTACAGTATAATGGCCTATTAACTTACAGGAAGATGAAAAAAATATGTCTACAGGGCAAATAGATTTTGAATCCTTGCACCTAAATTGTACAATTTACTTCAAAGGAATAAGAAAGAAAATAAGTAATAAGAATTTTAAACAATTTTGTTTAAAATTTACTTGATGTAGAGTAGCAATCTCAGTTGGAGTTAATCGTTATTTTATTTTATTTGAAGAGACGTTTATTATACTGGGTTTTATTGGCTCTCTGATATTAAGTATTCTTAATCTGTTATTAGTATTTTAGTTGTATTTTTATTATAGTATTGATTTAAAAGGTTTTTATATTGTAACTTTTTCTTACCCACTATATGAATTTGTAGTGAAAAAGAATTGTTTTCAAATCCCCTGAACGCAAAAAGCATATTTTTGAAAATCGGTCTACTGGAAGTAGTTGTTTATATTTGCGATTTTTCACTTTTTTACGATTTTCTTAAAAACCGCTCTTGTTTTTTTTTAAATTGCTTCATTTACATTTTTTATGCTGTACAAGGTAAAGTAAGCGGTATGTCTGCTTAAATTCTTGGGGGATGTGTTCTCGTGGTAAAAAATGGCTTCTTAAGATTACGGCCTTATTATAAAATATGCATTTTAGGGAAAAAGTGTATATACCTAAAATTGTTGGAAACTTACAAACCTACAGCTTTTATTTCAAATATTTTTTTCTTATAGTGCTTAGTTCAACATCACTAGTCATTTTCTGTACTTAGCTCATTGAAATCGGTAAAAATGGCGTTTTTTAAGATTCCAGCCTTAGCCTACATTTTACGACAAAAGTGTTTGTATCAAAGTTAAAAACCTTCGACTTCTATTTTAGCAATTTTTTGCAGAGGTTTGTTTAGCGTCAGTTAGTGATTCTCTGTATTTTTAAGTCGAACAAATGTTGTTTTCAGAAGTTGTTTGGTTGTTTTTCATTTAGAATCATTCTCTCACGATTAAAATTATATTTTTCTTATCACATTGGTTACTTATGACTAAATATAGGTTATACGTGTCATTTATTTACATTGACAAGAAAAAGTCCTGTGAGGGCCACAAGAGGGCACACCAGATTTTGTATGTACTTCTCTAAGTACGGGCTGTGCTTTTTAGTGGGAGTAAATGAATATAAATTAACTTATAAATGAATACAATTGTTAAAAAATTCCAGATCTTAGCCTTAATCGAACCCAGAACCTTCCAGTCTGTAGCCCAATGTTTATTACTATATTTCTACGTCTTGAAGCAATCCGATTTTAATCAATTCACGGTTATGTCATTTGTATTCCAGTATTTTTATTAGAAGAAAAGATATTGGGAATCACGTTCGATACTATTTCTTTTCAGCTTAAAATTTACTGCAAAAATTAAATAAAAAAGTTTTTTCCCGTTCCTTTATCTTATTGACGACACAATTTTGTCATGATGGATTTTAATGGGAATATTAAAACGGATAATCAGTAATGTGTAGTGATAATAAACTATAGCCAAGTAGTTAATAAGATGTACTCAGATTACTGCACTGAAAGCTCTTATTAAAGAAATGAGGTGGAAGAATTATTTTTGTTCAAAACTCATTCAAGTTTCTCGTTTAAATGGGGAAAAAGTTGAAAACGGAAAATACAATTGGAAAATTTCATTTCGTTGTTAATACATTACGGTGTTAAAACGGTGAAGTTTTTGTACATTGTTACGCCAAATGGGCAATTTAATACATAATAATACTGAACATTTAAGAATGTTATTACAGTTATTTTATGTAATTCTTGGTATTGTTATGATTATTTTTTAATACAAGTTAAAATCGTAAGATAATTATATAAATTTCTTCTATTCTTTTCGTACATTATGAATAAATTTTTTTTAAATTAGGATGTATTATTTTGTTCTGATTATTTTTTGTATTATTTTGCTGATATAGTTTTATATAGTACATTTTTTTATTTTACGTCTGTTATACATATTCAGGCTAATACAGACGGTGAAAGGTTGTGATGAAAATATGCCAGACCTGACCGGGATGCGAACCCGAGAATAAGTTCAGGAATAATACTTAACTTATTGTGAATGTTATTACAGCATTAAATTAATATTTTATATTCCGGATTCATCAAAAAATTTGTAACTTCAGTAGTAAGAACGGTTCTGTACAGAATATTACCTATGTTTAAATAGCCGTTTTCTCTGCAGCTATCTAACATAAATATTTAATTTAAAAAAAAATATTCTGTAGACTTTGTCCTGGTAGATAGACCAACTGATTTCTGTTTCGTGTAATTTTAAACGGTTTTATGAATTTCAATCGTTTTAATTGATAAACTTTTTCCGTGAAATTTTTGTCTATGTTGCCTAAAACGTTTGGTGGCGTGTAGAGCTAGGAAAGAAGATAGCAGGACCAAAATTTATTTGAAATATCATGAAAAGTTTTCAAGAAATTGATACCAAAAACTCTAAAGAACTTGTTTTGCGATAAATGTCACAAATGTGTACGTAGGTAAGTTTCCATGGTTTCTAAAGAATCCTGGAAAGTTTCTATGGAACTTTTGTGAATCTATTTTTTTATCCTCGGCATATTAAATTCACCAGTAATATCTACGAGTATAATTAAATGTAGGCTTAGTAGTTAATCATATTTACTATGAAAGACCAGTAATTAACTTAAACTAACTCTAGCTCGGTTTTAAACATAATTTCTTTTTAATTGTGTTGACTGCATTAGCAGTAACGTGCAAAACAGTCGGACATAAAGAATTGTGTCGTGCAAAGACGTCATTATTTTTAAATTTCAGGGATTACAATTAACACTACATAGGAATATTTTAACACCAAATTAACGAGAAAATAATTGTAATTTAAAATATAGATTTTTTCAATTTTTAAAAATCTAAGTGATCCTTTAGCAAAAAATCATAATTTTTCCTGTCCTATATCGAAATATTTTCCCCCGAAAATTTTTTTTCTACTATAATTTGGATGCTAGATTGCTAAAAGTGCCATACTACTCAGATTATAATATATTCTACACATTATCATCAGATTGAACATTTAACACTTAATTGTACACGATTCTTGGGAAGGTTTGGAACGAGTGGCGAATGAAGTGATCCATATATGTAGGAATGTGGTATTTATTTAAATGGATTTGTCATAATACGTGATAAAATAAATTCAACCAGGAAGAAATGGTAAACCAATTCCGTTTTCATTCAAATTACCTTTTGGAAATTTTTTTTACCGCCTGTGTCTGAATATAAACATTTATGGTATTTTGGTTATTTGTTTAAAAATCTTTGAGTAGCTAGAGTATAAGGCAACGAAACTTAAATTTTGTATTTTTAACCATTTTCGGTACTTTTAGACAATACTTACACCTTTTACGCAATTTTTAACAAACGATAATTAAAAGGTAGTCTATTATTTTATTACTAAAAAAATTAGCATTGAAACATTTCAGTTATCGCCTACTTCTAAAATAATCGTGTATTAATATCGTACCTACAAACAGATGCGTATTAAAATTAAGTTACAAGTTCGTTGCATAACCACGTCCTTTTAAAATGGAAACACAATACATAATCGTGAACAGACTATCGACTTCATCCGACCTACATGCTACCTATAATAATAAAAAATGCCCAACCGTATACCCACTGCTTGGTATTTTCTTGAGTGGGTTGTGCGGTAAACAAACGAATATGGTATGCTTCATCTAAAATTACGACTTTAATTATTTGTTTTCATTGATTCATGTTATACGAAAATGTTAATCGCTAATGGAACATCCTTTTTAAGTAATTTAAAAATAGTAGTAAGGTTCACAGTTCAACCAAAATGCATTTCTTTTTAATACTTTTGCCTTATTTGTTGTTTTTATTTCATAGATTTATTTTTGTAACTTGATATTTATTTGATTATATCATCATGTGAGAAAAAAGATTCGGATGTTTTTTTTACTGATACCTATTTATATTTCATTCGTATTTATTACATAAAATAACTATGTAACTAATTGGTTTTAATTAACTATGAGTATTAGAAATTTAACTAAGTAGATTTACACGATGTACATGTAAAATTATTTTCTATAACGTGTAAAACGTTAAAATAAATTAATACATATTATGTATTAAGAGCTCAAAGTGTTCAAGTTTTTTAGTTACTTCCCTCTTTACGGTCCAAGTTTCCACTTAATACAAAAAAAATGACACTAAGTGATTTGTTTGGTATTACAAAACAGTGAAATTTTTCGCCAATCCATTTTAAAATTGAAAATTTTAATCTTATTTTCAAAATATTCAACGTTTTATAGCTAGAAAAATGATGCCTCATTTGTTCATATGCATTCATAAAATAAATAAGCGTGTTGCGGCAAAAATTCTTTCATTTCGTTAAGGAGGAAATAAAACTGGTTCTCAGTTTAGTGATTCGCTTCAAGAATTTTGCCGTAACATTACGAACGGTTTTGTATAATTGAGATGTGATTTTTCCCCCCATAAAACGTTGGGCATTCTGATAATGATATTACAAAGTTTTCCTTTTTTTCTAATACTCGCCACTTTTGATATTTACATTTTGTTAACTTTTTGTTGAATTCTTAAAACGCTTTGAAACCACCCTTTTTATATAATTGTAGTCTTAATTTTTTTTGGTACGGGGTAAAATCATTTGAATTTGAAAAATTTAAGTTTGTCATCGACTTAACGTAGGCCTAGGCCTAACACTTTTTACATGGTGTATGTTGTTTTGGGGTGTAACCCATTTTTCAGAAACTAAAAATAAAACAAAACAAAAATTATATATTCGATTGTAAAGAACAGTCGTAGCTCTTTAACTTATATTTAATTTTTCCTAAAGTAGTATAAAACTTCGTATCTGAGCAACGGTTTAAACCTTGTAATGAAAATTTAGTTTAAATTGACATTCTCAATAGAAAATGTAATTTTAGAACTACCCAAAAATGTTAAAAACTGGTTCGGTGGCCATTTTATCTTTTAAATCGTTTTTAAATCGTTTATATCCAACTGTGTTTTTTCCTTTTTAAATATTCGCCATTTTACCCACAAATTTACTTCTCATTTTCTTTTAATTCGACGACCGTCTTCCTTCGCTAAATTAGAATAAAATGACAGTGAGAATCCAAGAAAAAATAATAGTAGGTACTATTATAAAAACTTTTAAAATAAAAAATAGTATGCATTTACGAGTATAGAGACCGGAAATTTTCCTTTTTTATAGGTTTTTTATTGTTTTATAAGGAAATGAAAACAGAATAATTATTAAGTCCATCATACATTGATTGTTTCTTATTGCATTCGAACATTTTCTTCGCGATAATGAAATTAATATTTCGTCCTTGAAATTAATTACATTTGATATTATTAAAATACATTTGATATTATTAAAAATAACAGTGCCTATTAACCAGACAAGTTAACAATCAACAAATTAAATATTTTAAAAAAAATTAGTTAAATGCTATTTTACAGATTTTCATTCATGATTTTCAAAACAATCCTTATGCCAGCGTCCTGTGTTTGGTTCCCGGTCAGTTCTGGCATTTTATAATCACTCATTTTCACTTGTCACCTTTCATCGTCCGCAGTAGCTTTTGTATACCTAATCGGAAGTAAAACAAAACAAACACTACTAACAATCTTTGTGTAAACAATTGAAACACACAATTAATTTTACTTGAATGTCCGAATATGTTGTTGAATGTATGTTTTTCACTTTTTTCTGTATGAATTTTTATGTAAAATAAAAATACCGATCGACGTTGAAGCAGACTGGACATTTTTGTATTTCGGGAATATACGTACTAAAAATGTTGCGGAATATCTCATTTTTCTACTTGGTGACAGTAATCTTAATAGCTTCATTTTTATTGTAGCTTGAAATTTCACTCTTTTGCAATGTATTTTTCGCCCTTTTTTAACCTTTCATGCCAGTGATTATTAATATTATTAATAGTACTAAAATTCAAAAGTAGTTGAACGGAATAAAGTTATTGAAAAATAAATTATGTAGGTATGAAATTGGGTTTCATTGATTACCTACTTGTTAATCAAGTATTCTATTAATTTTCTTAGTGTGTGTTTGTTATTCTGCTCTGTGTGTTCGTAGTTAGTCTATTATTAATATGCATAATTATTATGTATTTTGTTTCAACTTTGCTTAGTTGCATATTTTTATTAACCTTTGCAGTCTAGTGTGGTTTAAAAATCACTTGCCTCGAAACCGGTTATCTGATGCAGTTTTACGTGTAATAATGGAAAATTAATACATCAACAAGACCACAAAGGTCACCTAAAGAAAACGCCTGATCGACTATTACATACTATATTTAATCTCGGATTGTTGAGTATTTATATTACATACGAAAATTAAATTTAATAGATAATTTACAATTGTTTTTACAAAATCTTCAATTCAATTTTTGTTTTTTTTTTTAAATTTGGTTATAGTAAGTAGCATTCTGATTTCGACGTGCGGTGAATGGGTGTAGATAGATTATATATGAAAATTTCCCTTAAATTATTTAATAACTTTTTGCAAGATAAAAAAATGTACCTTTAGATTGTACACAATTACAAAAATGTTCTGGTTAGTCCAGAATGCTCATTAGGATATTATATTTCGTTTTTCTAATTTTTTTGTTTATTTAAAGTCGTATCAACAGTGGTCAGTAGTGACTGCTACGAAACTGTTATGGAACGGAGGGTTTGAACACATAATAATTTTCAGATCATAGTCGGGAACCCGGGAGCGTTCCATTCTGTAGCATATCTTGCTAATCACTACGTTCCGAAGGGGGCTTCCCCCTAGTATTTTTGTGTTCACGTTATCAAAATGTATCGTTATCCTTTCCTTTTTGGTTGTATTGTATAATAAAATTTTTGTGTACTTAAAAGAATTGAAACCATAATTAATTATGTTTATTTGTTGCAGGGGATCGGTTGGTGGAAGTTGATGGTCAGCGTGTGAAGTGTCCAGAATCTGCAAGAGAGCTCCTACGCACCAGTTCGGAGGTGGTGCGTCTACAACTTCTTCGCCATGGTGTCCCTGGATATAGGTTAGAGGGAGAGGAGAACCAGGAAATGGGCTCCAACCTGAGTCGCCACTCTGGAAAAGGCCTAACTGGGCGACGCAGTCAATCTAGCGGGAATCTTTGCAATGGTAAAGCTTTAACTCCTGGTGTCGGACGATTTTTTTCCCCTTGCGGACGAGGTGGAAATGACAGTGTCGGACCGAGGGACCGGTACAAATTTTGCGGGTCGTTACCCAACCATCTAGACGCTAAAGACCCGGTTCCAGAAGATGACTGTTCTTACAGAAACAATAACAATGAGCCTGTCAAAAACAAGGAAAATTTGGAACTGAGACTACACCCGTTAACGAAAGGAGATCAAGATCAAGGTTATGGGTCTGAACGTTCTCCTGAGGATCTTCCTCCACCTCCTCCACCACCACAGCCTCAGCTGTTACCAGAGTCATGTCCTCTAGTCTGTCCTGGTGAGTAGAACCTCTTATTTATTAATAATTTATACGTAATACTTCCATTATGGTTCAACTATCGGTTGTTTCAGTTGTGATGAAAAAATCTTTATCACCACTCAATATAACACTATATCTTTACTCAAGAATTTTGAGAGGCCAAATCAATGTAGGGAATTTAAAACTCATAAGCGCTGCTTTCAGTTGAATAGTTTCCTTTTTTTGTTAGTCTGTTATTTAAATTGGTTTTACATTAATAACATGCAGGTACAAAGTAGTTAATTAAAGAGTTATGTCTGTTTTATTTTTGTTTCCATCATTGCAATTAATTTTTTTCATTGTGTACTTTACTGAAACACTTTTAAGGAATATAAAAATTTTAGGATTCTACAAATTAAAGGATTAAATTAATTTGAGGGGCACACTTTTTCTGTATTCCAGAACATACAAAAAGCTCAAAAAATCGTAATTATTTTTATAAAATTAAAGAGCTTAACGCAGTTTTCGTCGATGTTTTGTTACCGATGTAATCCCATCTGGTGATCGTTTTACTAAAGTAACTTGAATAATATAGGGTAGTTGATAGCATGAGCCTCATTCCGTAATAAAATACTCTTTAATTATTTTTTCCTTAGTTTGAGTAGCGATCAATCGGAAATAGCGCAACGTCTTTAAAATGAGGGTGTCGTTTTTCTTCAATGTTGTGATAAACTAAATTAACTTGAAAATAACGCCTTTGAATATCCGTTTAATCTAATATTAAAGTTTTCAATTATGTCCATGATACTCTTTAGGTAGGGTATTTTTATTTTATATTACGTGTCTACTTCCGAATAGATCATTCAGGTTCCTTCATAATTTTTTTTTGGTTGTCCTATTCTATTCAAAGCTACTCTTTGATGCTTTGAGGTGACTTGATTTTACGAGGGAGGAACACCAACCCATCTACTCAACTGTCTACCGCGAATAACTGGGACTCTATTATAAGAGTTGCCACATCCTAGCCGTAAAGTCTTCGTTTAGAAACCCCTGGAAACTCGCCTCTCACCCTCTTCCATACTGCTGCATAACGACAATCCACAAACCGTGCCTTTTACCAACATTGGACCTCCCAGGATCAAGGGTTGTACAAGGGAGGATAGAATAATTCCTAGTTGCTACATAAGGAAAGAAATGCAGATTGTATGTGAGTATAATGAGAGTTTGCTATTATCGCAATAAATGGATAGAGCATCTTCAAAGAATAAAGGGAGATAGGATTCTAAAACGGGTTCTGGATACAGTTGAGGAAAAGAGAAGCTTGGGAACGTCCCTAAAACGCTGGGAGTAGTCTTATTTTATTTATACAGCTTTCTGATAAAAAAACTATATTTTCTTTCCTGAACAGGGTAAGTAGGCCTACCCTATACTGCGAAGAGAAGAATAATTTTTAATTGATCTATGTAAACAAATGCTAAATCCACCCACTCTTGATATATCCAAACTTGTAAGGCCTAGCAACTTTTAATTTGGTATGTAGGTTTCATTTGAGTTGTAAATACTCTTTAGAGTATCTTGGAAAATTTTACGTCTAATAAAAATATTTTTTGACGTACTAAGAATTGAAGGACTTTTAAATTTTGAATGCATTCATACAATTTTTATAAATTTTATGCGTACAAAACTAAAATGTCCTCGTCGAGCCCGTGTTTCGAGTTGACCGAACAATTTCAAATCGCGCACAATTTGGAAGTACTCTATATCGGATAATTGATATCATTTCAGAGTTTACGCTAACAATTTAATTAAATACGCCAAGTATTATTTACTTTTTCGTTTAGGTTTGTGTATTTTGTATTTTGCTATTTTATTTGTTGTGGTTGAAAATCTTTTTTAACTTATTTGTGTAATTTTTGTTTCTATTCATTGTTTTGTTGGAATTGTTATTGGCATTTGATATTCTTTCTGTATTTAATTTTTCTTCTGATTTATGCATACCCCTTTTCGCGTTACGGACAACCGTCCTTATAATCTTTTAATTGTTTATGATTGTTTGGCGATTAGTAATGTTTTATTAATACCGTATCTATGAAATAATATATATGCTTTAATACTTAATAACTAAAATGGTTTAACCAACCTCTCTGATATTTGCATCCCCAAACGTATTGCAATCCCTCTGAGGCTAGCTATAAGCTCACGCGTAGCGCCGGTGCAATCGCGAGTTGATATTTTATTTTAGGCCGACGTAATATATTTCTTTATTTCTTGTATCTAGAAATTTATCATTGATAAATTTTGCGTTTGTGTCATGTTTATTTTCTGCAGTTTATAAATATATGTTGTGTAAAATACCATAATGTAACGTTTTTATTTCTTGTATTGGTTTACGAGTATTTAATGCAATTTAAAAAAAAACACAATAATTGTGTATTTTTATTGTTCCTTTTTTATAACTTATTTTTGTATTTTTTTAGACGTATTTCTTTCAGTTTATTTTTTGCTCATGAAAAGTTTTGCATACATTTTTATTGTTTACATAGTGCGTGCGTGTATCGTTATAAAAGATCACAAGTTTGTGATAAAGAAACACGAGCATCTCCAGGCTTCTAGTTATACGATACGACATGCTAATACAATTTTCTCGTCTACTCTACACTCAACGATCGCTGGGAAAATTCTTAACTCTTCATTGCATAGTAAAAGTTACAACGTAAGTTTTTTCTTATGTAACACTACCTTCTATAACAAAACCTTCTCACATCTCGTAAATGTGTTTCGTTTAACTGTAATATTCCATTTTCTGTGCGACGTTCAGAACAGTTTTATTTTTTTATTTTATTTCTTAGGTTTTACATTTGCGGCGTGTCAGTAACGATTTCGAGTAACGTTAGTTTCACTACTTTTTATATTTGTATCATTTCTTCTGAGCTGTAGTAATAATAAAAATTATTTTACTCAGCTGTAAGACAAACCAATATTAGATATTTATTTAACAAACGCTTCAGCTATTGTAACACCATTTTTTTAAAAATAATTTAAAAAAATATTTTTGAAGTACGAGTAACAATAACAAAATGATATTCATATGTTTAGTAACTAAAGTGCGGGAATTTTAGTTTATTTTTAATATCTGCATCACTGTTTTGTTTTGTAAAATATCATTTTTATCATTTCCAACTAGTTCGAGTATAACTCGTCTTTTCTTTAGGAAACGCAACTTTTTTTAAGGGGAGACTGAATGATAGTTTTGACTAAAAATTTCAATTTTTAATGATTTCCAATTGTTTAGACGTAGATCTACTAGAAAATACCCAAAAAAATTATTTGAATGAAAAAATTAAGTTTGTATCAAGTTTACCCAGAATATCAACATGTCACCAAGAACGAATAATTTTCATAGATAATTTTATACTGCTCGTTTTAGTGCAACGGGAATTTTAGTTTATTTTTAATATCTGCATCACTGTTTTTTTTATATTCTCTGCTGTTGGTTCAGCTTTCTAACCAACTGTTGATGGTAAATTTACTTATTTGTGTACATTTTGTTTTTGATTTGTGCCTTTTTGTTTTTTGTCTTTTCCCGTAAATGTATATATTTAACTTTAGATACATTTCTCTCAGAAACCAGGCTGAAATGTGTACCAGTTATTCATCTTGTACATCCACGTATGCCGAAATTTTTATGTCTCTTTCTCAGGCGCTCCAAAATTAGTAATGTGCAAAAAACCTTGGAAAAAATTTGTTATTCTTTTTTTTAATTTTTGGTCCAACAGAGTAAATAGAAAAAATGTCAGTAGCCCAACAACTATAGATGTGTAAAGTTTAATTTCCCTATCTTTTACCAATCCTATAAAAAATGAACCTAAAAATAGCAAATTTAACATTGACAGGATACAGAGTACAGTCTCCTTTTAATTAGCTAAGTTTTTTTAAAGTCAACTAGAGTGACTTGAGGCATATTTTCACATGTTACAAAAAAATCATTTCATCCTTCACCGTCTGCATTAGCAGTAATTGCAGAACAGTCGGATGTTAAACAAAAAAAATCGTAAAGATGCACATCTACTGAAAATTTTTTTTTGGCTTCCTTCAAAAATACGACTCAGAAATATATTTCGCTGTTTTTTCACTAACAGCGTGATAATATATTTTACTCTTTAAAATAACATTAAGTTTGTCTGTAGTTCAGGAGAAATGATTAAATTCATTTTAAAGCGACAAAACGTTTACAATTAGCTAATGTTTGTCATTAGCTAATCTGTTATAAAAAGAAAATACCAGAGCTCATTTGATATTGCTTTGTACTGATTCATGTACATACTACAGGTACCTACATAAGGACAAGGGCTTCCATGAAGGATAAAAGCTTACACAGGATATTCAGTGAAAGAGTACTGAGAACACCGACTTGTAATGTTTTATCTTGGTCTAGAAAGTAAAAGAAATTGTAGTTGCCTAATCTAGAATTGTAGTAAATACCACTAACTTCTAGTTATAGCTCCTATGAAATCCGTCGATATTTACTGCCGCCTCTAGAAATTGAGGGGGAATTTGGGTCTCGGGTATGGCTTAGTGGTTCGCTGTTGTAAACTATTATGATTTATTCATGAAATTGAGTTTAAACCGATTGTTTTTTAAGCGCTGCATCTAGTTTATCATTGTGCTTTTATCCACAGCCTTCTACATTGCTGTGAAGTGTCATTATACCAAACCCCGTAAACTGCACTTGACACCTTTCATGTAACATCACTTCATTAATCACCGAGTCTAATGCAAACTACTCATCTCAGAAAACTTTACTTTTTATTATTGTGGTTGAAATGTATTTTTATCTGCATACGTCAGTCAGTTATTCGTCGGTGCAAAATAAATAAAACCGTAATAAATTGAAGTTTTATTTTAAATTTCATGTAAAAAATCCAGTATATGGTTTTCTCTTTATTATAGAAACCCTTAAATATTAAGTTAAATTCACGTCGTTGTTTAAAATATTTCTTATTCGGTAAGCTCTATAAGGTATAAGTAGGCCTATAGGCATGTCATCTGACGCGTCGAGGCTTCGAATGAATCAGCTTACATATACTACATCTACCCGTCCCTCGTATACATTTCTCTACATTTAATATTAAAATACGTTTATTATAAATACAGTACAAAGCGAATGGGGAGTGATGTAATGTATTATAATTAATCATCAGTTATTATTGTTATTCAATGTCAGGCTTATTAGTTGGCACAGTTTATTTGCAAATAATACTGGTTTTGACAGAAAATGATTATCAACTACATACGCCTAACTAACGAATTAAACGCACAGTGAATATTGTCAGTGTTCAATCAACTGTCGTTCAGTGCGATCGTTACAGTTAAAAAGTGTGAGGTTTTTTTGATGTGTGCGGACCGAATTTATAGAATAACAAGTGTAGTGTTTATTATTTTATTGTTTACTATTTTACGGTACCTACTAGTACTAATTATACTAGTTGTAGTAGAAAAATAACCTTTTTCTAATGTTCTACTTGAAACTTTATTAGCTACACCGGAAAATTATTTTTAGACAGCAAGAATATCAATGACATTCATAACAGTGTGTAACATTCATAACAGTGCTTAATAATTAATTAAAAAATTAAAGTAGCGCTATTTCAAAATTGTTACCGAAATTTTGTTAAGGTTAGAAAGAGATTTATAAATTATATTTGGGTCTATATGAATTTGAATTATTGTATAAATTGACGCTTTATAGGAAACTGTATCGTGCATTTTGTTTTAGAGTCGGTAATTTTTGATACACCTTGTATTATTACAGGCTAAACTCTGTGTGCGCCAAGTGAGACGCCCAATATTATTGTAAAGAAGTATTATGATTAGGTAAATTTTTCAGTATTTGAATTTCAACTATTGATCTTCATGTTTCATGTTTGCGTTCACTCATGTTTGTGCGCCCATGTTATTCGTTCTGGAGCGAAAACGACTGGTTCGATTCAGGTTTACTTGACCAACAGAAAAGTTGTTTCTGGAATAAGCTGTGTACTCCCAAAATTAAGGGTAGGGTATTTTACTCCAATGCAAAAATGTAAAACCCAATATTTCAAAAATGGCAGCTTTAACTATTTGTATTTTGATTAAAGCTTCTTGCATTTAGTTAGCTGGTCTTATAAGATGGTAGCCTATTATGTTATCTATGGGAAAATTTCACTTTTTAATTTTTATTTTTTACTGAAATTTATCTTTTTCGGTTACAGTTACGGTTACATATTAGGCCTACTTTACGGTATTATCGTAGGTTACATATTTAAAGTACAAAAAACGCACGTAACAACACTTAAAGTTTGTACTACAATATACAAATAAAGCTGTACTAGAATTATTTTCTTTAATATTATTAATACCGACTTAAAACAGGTTGAAAAGTGAGCTGTCCACTTATGGGGGGGGACATGGAAGAAATTGGAAGAGGCCTATTTATATCCAGCATTGTATGGAAAGGGACTAGAAAAGAAAAAGAAGTCCGACACAACTTTAGCTGCAATTTTTCACAGACCGCATCAAAATTGGCTCTTTCAAAACTATAGCTTTAAATTAAATAAAAAATGTTACAACTTTTATGCCTAACATTTTTAGTTCAATGATTACTTTTATGGGAATACGTAATTGTCATTAAGTAAAGCCCGTAGACTATTAAAATTAGTCTCCGTTAAAATTACGAATTTTAAGTGAATTTTACTGCAAAGATGCTACTAAAAATTTATACAACTTTTTTATGAATTTGTTTTTAGATTAGATATTAAAAAATGCTGGTGAGCTCCGTCTTCAGCAAGCACGTAACTTAGTGTTGGTTAAGCATTGCACGGGCTAATTGATTTCTATACTCTTCGAAAGAGTAGTATTCTGAAACAAGACTCAAAGTAGAAAAACCAATTTTTAAGAAATAAAGTGAAATATTATACCGAATTAAGTTTATAAAGTTATTAATTAATAGAAGTTTAATTAGACATAAGATCGTTTCATAATCGACGTCAAACTTTGTTATCGCTTTCAAAGAGTTTGAACGTTTTAATTTTATTTGTGGAATTCTTTTCAAGAAAATAATTTCATAATTAGTAAGATTAAAGGCTTCTCATCCAATTAAAAATCTTCAAAAAATTTAAGACCAGTTTAATTATAGGCCTACTGTAGGACACTAAAAGTAAGCTGATTAAGGAATCTTTGCTTATATCTTTTGCCTACTTGTGAATTTAATTTAACTATTTATATTAAGTAGCTCGTTTCATATCTCTTTATGTGTTGTTGTTCTTTATGTCATCTGCCGAAAGGCTGGTTTAAACCTCTAGAGGCTTTACTAAGTACTTAGTGAGGTAGTTTACCCTGTGCCTTCCTCATCTCTTTATATAAACGCGAAAACTTTCCTGAATGACTGGTTCTCTCACTTACCATTCACTAATTTTCTGGCTTCTCGATAAAGTAGAACTGAAATCCGGCATTTTATTTAAGAAAACCTAAAAACCTATTTCAAAAACCTAACGTAACATATTTTTTCAGATAACCTAAAAAATATGCGCTTCGACGTCTTAGGTCAGAGTAATAGAGAGGGAGTAACTATCCTAAAGAAATAAAAAATTTTGTCTACCTAAAGAGCTACAATCCTGAAAATCGGCGTTAGTATTATTAAACAAGGTAATGTGTAGTGAAACCTGGAGGAACAATAATCCAGTTTTTTCTCATCAGTCTCTCGACTGGTTTAATGCAGTTCTCCAAACTGTTCTATCTTGCGCCAGTCGTTTCATATCTACATACCTGTAACACCCTTCATCTTTTGTATTTTGCTTTATCTATTCTAACCTTTGCCTCCCCCTACAATTCACTCCCTCAATATTACCCTCCATTATTGATTGATCAATACCTGGATGTCTTAAGATATGCCCCACTAGCCTATTCCTTCGTCTGGTAAGATGTTTCCATATACTTCTTTTTTCATCCACGTGTCTAATAACCTCTAAATGACTTATTTTGTCCACCCCCTTCCAATCTTTAAAATTTTCCTATAACACCACATTTCAAAAGATTGTGTCCTCTTCCTTTCCCTTTATCACCCACATGTCACTCCCGTATAATGCTCCCCTCCAAATAGTGTTTTAAGAAAATCCAGTTTATTATGAACATATTTGAGGCTAGCACTTTAACATACGCACTCAGGAATTGTTGGCCTGAGTCTGTACAAGACAACATCCTATTTGCACGTCATACGCATTATCCTTATATGACTGGGTCATTGGATTGCTAATTTTTCATTTCCTCATTTTTCATTTTTATTTTCATTTGGATTGCTAATTTGTGAAATCCGAACATTCATAATTATACAATAGAAGCGGTTTTAAAAGTACATCAGTCGCTTAATTGTGATAACAATTCGTTAACAAATATACAAATTTGGAAAATTTTCTTAAAACACTATGCTTGGAGTGTAGCGTAATACGGAAGTGAAATGTGGCTGATAAGGGCTGTAGAAAGGCAGAGGATAGAAGCTTTTGAAATGTGGTATAATAGAAAAATGTTAAAGATTAGGTGCGTGGACAAAATAAAACGTAATTTAGAGGTTCTCAGACGAGTGGATGAAAGAAAAAGTATATGGAAACATTTACCAGAAGAAGGGATAGGCTAGAGGGGCATATCTTAAAACATCCAAGTATTGGTCTATCAATAATGGTAGGTAAATTTGAGGAAGTGAATTATAGGGGGAGGCAAAAGTTAGAATATTTAAAGCAAATTTCAAAAGATGTAGGATGTTACAGGTATGTAGATATGAAACGTCTTGCACAAGATAGAACAGCTTGGAGAACTGCATCAAACCAGTCGAGATACTGATGACAAAAAAATATTGCAGTTATGTTCCGTTATTTTATATTTTAGATGTATGTGTTGCTCTTTGAAAATTCTCAGAAACCGTCGCGCCGGGTATTAAACTTCGGATTAGCATCCAAGTACACTATCGTCTGAGTTACCAGTCAGTATTTTTCTCGTTATTTTGTGGAATAACGTAGGCTAGTATAAACTTTTTATTGCTCAGAATCTGTTCTTTGAAAAGTTTAATAAATGGGCTAGAAAACTGATCGATTCGCTCTAAAAATGGGTGATTTCTTCTCGAAAATACTGAGTTTCTTTACTATCTTGTTAGTGTAAGTTAGGCTATGTGAAATGTATCAATAAATTCCCTTACCGTGTGCGATATTTTACAACAGGTAGTCCAGTGAACATCCATCATTCGGTTTAACATGAGATAGAAAAAGCGTTAAGTTTATAAGTATTCACGGATAAAAGTCATCAATATTCTTTACATACGGAAAATTGTGAGTTTTCTTTTCCTATGCAATTAAGGTTAGGATCACTTAAGTCCAAAAAAATCCATCCAGTTGGTTTAAAATCAATTTTCTTTTATTATACGTACAGTTCCGAAATTAGTATTCAGAAAACTATTTTTTATTGTTCTCTCTTGCCAAATTTTAGTTAAGTGCAATAATAAGTAGTAAATAAAGTAAATTTCCAGGGGTGTTAAAATTCCTTGCACACTTGAATAGAAAGAAGGGGAGATGTAACGGGGACTATTTTTTATGGTAACATTCTGCGTAAGAGAGAAAAGGGAAGGCCGATATGTGCTACTGTAGTATGTTGCCTACCGCGTTATGTTTAGTGAAGTTTGTATTTTTTATTGATGTGGTAGCACTGTCCACTAGCAAGCACTTTTCGCATACTTTTACAATAAAAGAATAATTTAAAGAAAAAAGGATAAAATAAGGACAATAAAAAGGATAATTTACAAGAAAAGAATAATACGATAATTTAATATAGCAAATAATAATATGAAAAGGACTTCGATCTGTTCTGTTGCCTTTCTTCCACTAAGTAGGTCCGTCCCACTACCCTGTTTGTATTTTGTTATTGCTTCTCTGAGGCTAGAGGTGGCTATAAGGGGTGATGTGGAGGCCATCAAATATAGTTTATATTTATGTATGTTTGCGCTGTGTCGAGTAGATTGAGCTGCCTCAAAAAAGATACAGCTGTTTCTTCATTAGCAATTACATTTCTATAAAAAAAATTTAACTACTTTTTACGTCTAGTTAACACTTAACCTAACTGCAATTAACATTTACCTTAATGTAAAATATGTGAATCTTTACGCACGGAAAGTGCTAGTGGACAGTGCCACCACATCAACAAATACAAACTTCACTAAACATAACGCGGTAGGCCGTGTACTATAATATAGTAGCACCGGCCGAAGAAGCAGGAGTTAAAAGGATTGGCAAAAGATATGAGATTCAATAAGTATTTAATAAAACATGAAAAGAATGTTATAGAAAGTAACTCGTGGTTCCAGCGATGGCAAAGGCTTCAGAATATGAAGGAGTAGGCCGACACATATATTAAAACTTAATGATTTCGCATAGTAAAATGTTATAGACCAAGTAATTTAGTGTTTTATTGTTGTTAGGCAACCCCAAATTACGTTTGTAACATGGTTTACAAAGTTATTATAAATTTCCATCGTTTGTAACGTGGTTTTCGAAGTCATTATAAAATTTCGTCGTAACAGTTAATAATTCTACAGCAAATGTACGGTAAATACGGTATCCAATTACTTTAAATTCAAGTAATGTATATAAAGTGTGTAGAAGAGCAGAAACCACGGGAAAAGTTAGTTTTATTGCCCATTACAAAGTTTTGGAAGCTTTTCGAGTATTTACGTTACACTGTTGTAATTTTACGTGTAGTTGTACTTTGGCGTCGGCTATATTTTACAGTTTTTCACTTTAATACTTTAATTGCCTTTCTCTGTTATACACCCTATCGACAAATAAGTTCGGTAAATTTTCATATTTATTAAGCTCGTGAAACGTTATTTACATTTAAATGGTTTGCCAATTTAAATGAGATGCCTTGTTCATTAAAAATGTCTCGTTGAGAAACCAATTATTTAAACATCAATATTTTATAACGTATTTTACGAGTAGCTTCCTGATTGCCTAGTTCGTTCACTCGTCAATATTCTCTAACCCCCCGATCACCTGGTTAGAGCGTTGAAATTCAGTAAATTCGTTTCTTTGGTGTTAAATAGAAATAATAAAGTATTTACAACTTGGTCTAAGGGGTAAAAAGGGGGCGCAAACCTTTAAAGAATATTGCTATTAACATTTTACCATTTGATACTTTCTCGTGCCCTATATGAATATATAGGAAAGGAAAGTATTGTTTTCATGTCGATTTTTCGAAATCGAGTTTTCACGTGATAGTCACGTTTTCAGGCCCTCTGAACCCAAAAAACATGTTTTTAGCGTTTGGTCTGTGTATGTGTGTGTGTGCGCGCGCGCGTATGAACATTGTACGAAGTTGAAACATGAAACTTCAGTTAAGTACCACGAGAGGACGCGACACGAACATTTTCATCCATATTACCCTATCTTGTAGAGGATAAAAATGTAGTGAATGAGGCGATTTTTTAAAAAAAAAAAGTCGTTGGAACTGTTTTTTTAGAAAATTGCGAAAAGTGAAAATCGCACGAATAAACTACTATTTCCGGTTGACAGATTTTAATGAAAATTTTCGTGTCGGGTTCCATAGTGTTATCTAACTTCTTTCAATTTCGTATTCTACTCCGTTTTTGTGATATTTTGTTCACGCAAACACAGACCAATCGCTAAAAACATGTTTTTTTTTGGGTTCAGGGGGCCTAAAATATGACGTGTATCAGTGAAAACTCGTTATTGAAAAATCGCCATGAAAACAATACTTTCCTTCACTATACGTATATTCATATAGGCTAATAGGGGGAAATAAAGTAATAACAAAAGAAGATACGCTTTAGGAAAATGTAACATTAAAACGCGTGTCTATTATAAACAAATTTTATCGGTATGTAGGGTTGGTAACTGAATAGACCTTTTCGAAATTTGGCAACAGGTGGTCCGGTAAGCATCAATCATCTAATGGAGTAATGCTTTCAAGATGAAGTAACATATCGTTTCAAGATGATGGTTGTATTCTGATCTTATCGCAATGTTTTCCGTTACGTTACCAACAAAGAGGAAACTATTCTTGTTGAAGCATATACAGTAGTATAAATATACCGCTCTCGCACAACCGTATACAATAAAGTCTTGTACGGTTCAGTGTTCCTCGAGTCCCATTCAATTTAACCTACCGTGAATTATTTTTTAAGTAAAACAAGTAAATTGTTTACTGCATTCGTACGAATTTTATTGTTATACTTTTTTATCTTTCATACATCTTATATACTTATACGTAGGTCTATCTTGGTGGAACTCTTGTTTTATTTTACTATTGAAATTTTAAAATGTTTTCTGGTCTATCTACTTTCAGGATATTACAGTTTTTTTTATCTAGACGTATTCAAAATAATTTTGCATCAATTATTATGAATTATGTTCAGGAAAAGAGTTTTCATCTTAAGGCTGTTTCGTTACAAAACATTTTGTTTATAATACATCTACTGTAAATAGTAGGCTATAAAATTGTCTAGAGCAATACTCGATAATAAATTACTTAGTAAAATGAAATTCTCTTGTATGCCTTACACGTATTAGATAAAGTATTATAAACTATAAAGCGAAAAGTCCTGGATTAATTCTCGGCTAGAGTTTGGACATGTTAACATTCCAAAACACATTAATACTGTTCGTTAGAGAATAGGTTGACTTGGTACAGTAAAGTCTCCGTATTTGCGGGGTGTGGTTCTGAAAATTCGCCACGAATACGGAGTACATACGAAAACCGAGAATACGGAAATTGAATTAGTAAATATTAATAAGCAATGTCTAAACGTAGTACCTACATACATACTGTAAAGTACATACTATATTATATTTACATATTAATAGGTTATTTATATTTTATAAACATGCATAATTTAGCTGCTATTTCTAAAACCAGCAACTCATTGTTTCTTAGATACTGTAATAAAATACGTTATTAAGGAATGATGTACAGAACATTTTACGTACTTAATCATCTTTATTATCGTTTTCCAAAATCTTTTTTCATTCGGAACAAAACGCGAGTATTGAATTTAGCTCACCACGAATCCGAAAAGGTAACGAAAAATGGAACCGCGAATACAGAATGTTGACTGTATTTTGTGTGCTAGAATACAAAGCGGAAGGTCCCATTTGATTCCTGGCGAATATCTGGAAATTTTAAATAGATAACACCCACATTAGTCGCTAATGACCAAACTGTTGATGCACTGTTAAATAGACTAAAAAAGACTAATCAATCAATTTTATGGATATCTGTTATGCTTACAGCGGCACTTAAAATACAAAGCTACATATTGTAGCTCTTGAAGCTAATGTCTTAAGAAAAGCTTGAATATGTGTTAAGAATTCAAAAGTTGGCTGTTAAGAGCTGAAAATATTACTCCTATTTTTTTTTCTAAAAAAAGGTGCATCTTATGTTTCTGGTAAAAGTACATTTCTATGTTACGTGTAAACAAATTGTTATCAGCCAGTAAAAGCTAGTACAATTTATTTCAAATCCTACGTAACGATTTAAAAGTAAAACGTTAAATCATTCCTTTTTGTAATATGCTTGTAGTCAGCTAACGTTCAAAAATTGTTTTCATTATTATTTTTTACGCTCCGGCCCCCCGCGCCTGGGCTATTAATGAGTTAGTCAGTTATTATTTTCTGCCAGTTCTTCCATTGCATGTACAATCGGGTGTTACTTACTTATGTAAAGAATAAAAACAGTATCAGATAGATTATATTACGAAGTATGAAGACAAACGAGTAGGCCTATATCGCACTTCTTACTGTTAATAGGAAATGTGTTCATCGCGGCAAAACGTTCATACACCATAACAAAAGTCTCATTCTTTTTCGTTATTATACTGTTGTAATAACAAATTCAGACTCACTAGAGTGGATTGAAAAATTGCTGTCTGCAATGTGAAATAACGGGATTCAGACAGGCTAATTACTGATCAGTTTCCATCCACCTCAAATAGCAAAATTAAGATACTTATTTTGATTGTTCTTGCAAATCATTTTTGTACGTTATTTGAAGTTCGATTAAGTTTTTATGATTCACTTTTAAGGCACTCATCCATGTTAGACTATATATATCATGAATGTGTTATCCTATATTCCGCCTTTTATCTCTGATTGGGAAGTAGAAATCCGATTTTTACGTAGATTTTTTTTGTGTCACGTATTAGTTTTTATTGATATTCTATTCAATCTTTTATGCTGTGTTTATTTTTTGTTTTTCATATATTATATTATTTTATTTTTAATTACTATGTAATTGGGCTATTTTGTAAAAAAAGTCCTTAATACTTTTTTTTACTTCACGAGGGTAAACGTTCGTTTTAATACGTATATTAAATAAAGTGGTGTATTGATTTTCCCGGTTTCACTTCATACTTTACTTTTTCTAGGTATCACTTACACAATATGTTTACTGTTTTTCCAAAACTGTAGACTTTTGAGGAAGTAGGGAAATAATATGTATTGCTTTTCGGTTCTATTTCTTTATACTCTTAGACGGATGTAATTGAAATTGAAATATCGGAACAAATGTACAAATTTCAGGTGTTTAGTTGACCGGGAAGTTAGTGATGAGAGAGCGATTGAGTCAGGGAAATCTTTCGCATTTATTTATACCTTACAGATTAGCATTTTATTAACTACTCTAATGATTTTTGTTACAAATCTATTTTTTTATTATTATCAAAGGGTATCAGTTTTTCGTTAATTTTTCTTTTTCTGTTTATTCAGTGTTACATTTGTTAATAAGTTATTAATTAAAGTAAATTGTAAGCAATCGCTGTTATTATCATTAAAAATATGATTGGTGTGAGTTTTCGTAAATATTTATTACTTAAATTTTTTATCATTATTTTTGTGCTGATTTATTACACTTTTCACTTTATGGTTACTATTTTCGTCATAAAATTTTATTTTAGGATCTATCCATACGTATCCCCACAGATCTATGATGAACAAGAAAGTTTGCAAAATTATGAACCAATTGTTATGTTGTGTTTATTATGTTATTGTAATTTATTTGTTTATTTGTTACGGTTTACTGGAAATACCTTAATCCCATACTTTTGGTAAAAGTAACGAAATAATGACACAATTGAAGATAACACATAATATAAAATTTTTACCTCAAATGTAATTTTTTTAAATTGTTCTTTTTTTGGTTGAAAAAAGTCAAGTTCTAACTTTTTTCTTAAACTTAAACCATTTCAGATACCATTTTTCAAGTGCATATAGTTACTAAATTGTTGACGATCTTGTGTCAGCAACCTGTTAAAATACAATTCAGAAAACTTTCATTCTTTCTTTACACTAATAAGGATTATCTCAAAACCAGTACGTAATTATTTATATTATAAAGAAATTTTCAAAAATCAGAAATCTTAGAATGTTAGAAAAACATTTTAATACAAGGTAGTAATGACTTATTTTAACATAGTGATGTATGTCATTTGTGTTTTACTTTTTATGTTTCAGAGAACACATTCACTGTGCTCCTATTAAAAGGAAGCCGTGGATTAGGTCTGAGCCTCACTGGAGGAATGGACTCAGATGGTCAGTGGCCAGGTTTGGTCCGTATAAAGAGACTGTTCCCTCACCAGCCAGCATGGGAGTGTGGGCTGCTGAAACAGGGTGATATCTTGCTTACTGCAAACAGCACTCCATTGACTGGCCTAACAAATTATGTAAGTATTTTTAAATTTTAACTATCAAGTTATCAGTCTAATAAATCTGTAATTTAGAACTTATTTTTTGAGTATTGTTAATTCCCGCTTAATTTATTAATTAATAAATAAAGTGTGTGAGACTTTTTAATTTTTGTCTAATAATAGCTAATAATAATAATCCTTGTTATTTTCTTAATCAATCCTAAAAAAGTTTCGCCTATTTTCCTTTGAGAATAGTATTGGATCCTCTCGTATTAGATTCATCGCCTGAATATTGTATAAGTGTTTCAATAGCACGCTCTTCACTAAACGCGTTATAACTTTTTTTTTTAATTTGTTAAAATGATTTTTTGTTTTCAACTTTAAATCTATTTTGCTTTGAGTTAATTTTTGTCAAAATTAACTTACAACTTAAGTATGTAGATAGGAGTGTACCAGAATTTTAAGCGCTTACATATGTTACACATATATTAATTAATTAGTTAAGTGCATGCAGCATTTAATTTTTGTTTTATAATAATCTTTATGTTCTTAATAAATCCCCAAAAGTATTTTTGCCAGTATTTTCTGTTCAAACATTTTCCACTTTTTTTCCTTCATTTATTGGAATTCAGCAGACTAAATTTATACCTTTTTAACCAAATTGCTAAACACCTACGCAACTAAATAACAGTTAATGTAACCTTGTAATGTTTTTTAATTGGTTTAGCAAATGTATAAATTTCTGAATTTATCATTTGGAATTGCTGTCAGTATTTTCCATTGCAGTTACAAGATTTTTTTAAATTTTCTAACTTTTTTAATGATATTTCTTAATGACTTAAGATCTATCTCTTGCTTTGTATGAATATACAGGGAAGGAAAAGATTGTTTTCATGTCAATTCTTCAAGCCCCCTGAACCCAAAAACCATTGGTCTGTGAGTGTGCGCGCACACATAAACAAAATATCTTAAAAACGTAATATCGTACTAAGTTAAAACTTTGAATTTAAGTTTGGTACCACAAGGGGACCCAATACGAACATTTTCATCAACATTGGTCCCTGGGAAGTAGTAGTTTATTTTTGTGATTTTATCAAAAACTGCTCGTACGATTTTCTTTTAAATAGCCTCATATGCTATTTTATTTTGTGC
The DNA here is from genome assembly GCA_035578175.1 of Catonia carolina. NCBI lineage: Eukaryota > Metazoa > Arthropoda > Insecta > Hemiptera > Achilidae > Catonia > Catonia carolina. The sequence continues at coordinate 67,228,402 of JAQMRL010000001.1, read as the reverse complement.
TCTATAAGATGGCGTAAGCGGCGTGTGTGAATGTTAATTCCAAGAATTTTTTCTACAGAGCCTAGTTTAGCATAATTAATACACCATTATGTGATAAATTAGTGATTTTCCATTTTTAAGTTTTACAGAGGTTGATTTTCTTTTCGCATTATTCACTCATGATTAAAATAGGATATGCTTTTAATTTTACATTGTTTACAAGTGATTAAACATGGGTTATATGTTTCATTAATTACTCTGGCAAGAGAAAGCTGTGTGAGTGTTTCACAATATAATTTGATAGTTTTTTTATGCTGATTAAATGACTTAATTTATTTACCATTGGTTGTATTTATGTTTTACAGGAGGCTTTAGAAGTATTACGCACAAGTCCTAGCCATGTAGTATTAACTGTTTGTCGTCCTCCAGAAGAAATAATTCCTCCTCCTGAACTACCTACAGCTCCTGCACCGCCACCACCACGACGTGATCCTTCATCTACCAGTCATCTTTCTCTTCCACTCAAACAGGAAGATTCATTTGGGGTAAATTACGTTTTTAATATTGTCAATTATTTTTCATATAAGTATATAACAAAATGTATTTTATGTTCTAATAAATTTTTATGGGTTTTTTATTAGGAATTTGAAGTAGTCATGACAAAAGTGAATGGCAGTCTTGGTTTTACACTGAGAAAGGAGGATGAAAGTGTTTTGGGCCATTATGTGAGAGCTCTAGTCAGAGAACCTGCCCTTTCTGATGGTCGGATCAAACCAGGAGATAAAATTGTTGCTGTAAGTAAATATTTACATTTATTTTTGTAAATATTTTACATCTTTTAAGATTTAATCCTTTTAACTCTGATTAAAGAAAACAAGATTATGGTTAACATTAGGAACAAGATAATAAAATATAAGGTAAAAGCAGTACTTAGAAGGAAGTTGTATTACATGATAAGTTATGTTTTATATATGAGTTTTAATTACAACCTTTTTAAATATAATAGGACCATGATTATCAAAGTGTCAACCCTCTAAATTTTGAGTTATCTAAGGTAGTTAACAAAAAATACTTTCAAAAAATTTACACAGCAAAATTATGCATATGAAGCATTTATTGCACTTAATCAGTTCATGTAGCTTGAGTAGTAGATGTACAGCTAGATGTATGCGTATGCATATATAGCATATGTATTCTTTGAAGGAATGCCAGCTACCATTCAACAAAAAACAAAAAGAGTTGCTGTGGCTGTTGATCAATGATATTTTTGATACATGCAAACTGACAGGTGTACAGCAAAATTCATCTATGACATCGCTTTTCAATATGTTTTGTTTTTTTACCATTTGTTTTTACTGTAATGACAAGCATGAGCACTTTAGGAATATTATGTTAATAAATTTTAACCTACAATGTACTGGTACTTGTGTCACAAAAGCAATCATTGGCACCAGAAGGTTAATCTAATATTGTAATAAGTCCCATATTATAGATTATATAAAACGAGTTCGGAGTTAATAAATAAATACACTTTTATTATCATGTAAGATAATATATAAGGATCTTTTTTTTCAAGCTCCGATTAACTATAAATAAAATCCCACTCAGGCACGCCATATTTTCATAGGTTACAAAAAATCATTTCATCCTTCACAGTTACAACCCAACATCGTCGCTAATGACCACTGTAGTTGATGCGACGTTAAATAAACAAAGAAAAAAAAGACAAGTAATATTGTAAAAATGTTTTATTACTAAAAGTTTTGTACACTTATGGCTAGTTTTCAACATTATCACCATGATGATTGAGGCATTTGTCGTTCCTGTGGACAAGCTTTCCAATATACTCTTCTTAAAGTTGTCGTGCCAGTAAAAATAAATGAGTCTTGATGTTGTCTTAATGCTCTTCGTTGTGTTTCTTGTGGAGTTTATGCAGCTGGGGATCATGATCCAGCTGTTGATTGTGAAACTTTACAAAGTTTGCAGAGAGCTATAGAAAATAAAAAAAGATACATATTGACTTCTGGAATTGATCTGATCCATGACAACGCCTGTCTTCACAATGCTGGTGCAACCCAATTGCCTTTGAGCAATTTCAATGGGTCATTTTCAATCATCTGCCATACATTCACGACCTAGCACTGAGTGACTTCTATTGTTTTCGAGGACTGAAAATGTGACTAGAAGACAGTGCTTCCAACCTAACGAGGAGCTTCAAGACAATGTCAAGACTCATTTAAATTCATTGGCAGGAACATTTTATGAAGAGGATATTGGAAATCTTGTCCACAGGGACGACAAATGCTTCAATCATTATGGTGATAATATCAAAATATAGCCATAAATGTATGAAACCTTTAGTAATAAAACATTTTTTCTATAATATTCACCTGTCTTTTAATTATGGCATTTTGGAGTTTGGAAAGTAAATGGCCTGTTTACATTATGTATGCAATGTCGAATTTTGAAATTTAGAGATTGGGAAGGTTATGCTTCTGCACAGATTGCAAAAAGGAGGCTGACCAGGCATTCACTTGAAGTGGTCAAAGGAAACTGTGCAAAGTCCTTGATCTGGACAGCCATTTCTATTACAAATTAATTACAACAAAATATATGATTTTCTTATGAAAGGTTCACTGTCACTACGTAGTCATCAATTTGAACTGTTTCTGATAGTGGTTAGCGCAGCTGGATTCTACACCGGGGTCCCGGGTTCGATTCCCGGTCAGGTCTGGCATTTTTCATCACTCATTTTCATCTAACATCCTTCTCACCATCTGCATTAGCAGTAATTGCAAAACAGTCGAATGTTAAACCAAAAGAAAAAAAAATGTTTCTGATGGATTAATTTTGACAATTTTTAAACAGCAGAAATGATGAAACAGTAGCTAATTTAAATAACTAACTGTTTGCAAGACTGAAAACATTTACCAATAAATACGTACAAAATAAATAGTAGGCTATACACAAAAAACAAATACCATAGATATCTCACAACTGTTATAAGGTATCTGAGCTGTGATAAATCATAGTCTTACTATACAAACATTAACGTATCTAATTTGCTTTTTCACAAAGTAAACTTGATTAAACTCATGGTAAATAGAAGAGTGATTTAACTCACTGTAATATTTACCGTGATTTAACTTAATTTTTTGATACCTAATATAATTTATATAACTTTATATGTATTTAAGAAATTAATAACAAATTTATAAATCTATTAATAAACCAATATTTGCAATCAGTTTCATTAATCCGTTTGTGTTTAGAATTTTCCTAACAATATCCTTCAGTTCTGTTACTTTTTTGTTTTCAAGGTTATGTTTGTTTTGTTTTATAAAATTTTTAAGGAATTATAAATGGCTACTACGCATGTTTGAACACACTATTATCTTTTTACAAGATTACAGTTATAGGTACTTCTGTTGTGGTTTAAAAATTGGATTAAGAGGTCTATTCTCAGATGTAAGCTGTAGGCCTACCATTATACATTATTCTAAAAGAAACTGTGAGTATTTTGGTAATAATTGTAGTAAATTTTCAAGGTGAATATAATTCTATATTGAATATTTTTTACAGTTTTTGTTCATACATCATTTTTCTATACTTTTTTTTCAATTTTCTCCCTGAGTTTGTTTGCTGTGTAAATATTGAAGTTTTTTTTTAAAAAGATTTGTTTTTTGGTAAATATACCTAATCCTGTTAAGGCACTCAAATGAAATAATTATATTCATGAGAATTGTAATATTATTAGAGTAATATTATTATAGAATTGTAAATTAAACTCATGACCTTTTGCATTCAGGTAGCAGTGGTTAGCCACATTAATATTTAAATTTATGTTAAAAATAAATTTATTAAGAAAATAATACGTTCTTGACAAATAATATTTGAAAGGTTGCATCAGAATAATTCGTAAAATAATCCACTTATCAGCTGAAAGTAATAGGATTTCACAGAATAGAAACAAGGACTAATAAAAAAAACAACTTGTTTATTCCCCAAATTTTAGTATTTATATAAATACAAGTATGTTTTGTTATTTAACTTCTGATATCAACTAGTAATACTGTAGTTATCTCATTGTATGTGGTAGTAATGTCCTTTTATTATTTCATAGTCTTTTGTATGTTCAAAGAATTGTAATAATTTAAATTAATATTTGTCAGGTAAATGATGTGGACATGTCACAATTGACTCATGAAGAAGCGGTGATGTTTTTGCGTCAGTGTGGGCAAGAAGTTCGACTGAAGTTGTACAGAGATAGAGCCCAAACACCTGTCTGTACATTATCACCTGTTCAGTCACATAGTAGTTTACATCATAATCATAAACCTATATTAAGGTAAGTAATTATTACCATCTACTATGATACGCTTATCATCATTCTTGATAAGAAATTAAATTAACCTTAAATTGCAGTGCTACACTCTCTTCCAATCAATTCTTTCAGCGATTAATTTATAAGAGAGCTTTTCAGTAACAGATTCAAAGAGATATTTTTAATTTATAGCAATATTTCTTCTTTTTAATAAATTGTTATTGGCTGGCTCCATGATCCAGTATTTTGAGCATTAGACTGTGAAAACCCAATGATTCTGTAACATAGCCCATAATAGTCACTACAGTAGATCCTCGTATTGTGAATGCTGGTTTTAACGAACTTTGGATAAAACGGACAACTGTCAGCTAAATATTTTTTGTTTGATTCATTGTCGCTTGTTAATTTAATGTGTCTTTCTTTTTTTTTAATTAAAAGGAAGCACTCCTTAAAGATAATCCTTTTCTTAGTGTTATATTACTTAAAGAAAGCCAAACTAATGTGATTTTTGTTGGGAAACTGTGTTTATATTCAGTTAGTCCTAAAAGATACTAAAGAAAAAGTGTAAAATTTTGACTTATCGGCTTTCTAAAATTTATTTATTTATTAACAACAATATAAAGGCTAACAGAACTTATCCACATAAACGTTATTGACAACAAAAATTAACATATATACTAAACAGTCTTTGCTTATAACTATTTTATTTACATAATATACATGTAAAAAATGACCGATTCAATTCTTAATAATATTCATTATTAAAAATTGTGTATTATTAATGGTACTACAGTATTACCTTTCAGTTTCATTTATGTGAAATATGGATAATAAGTGAATATCTTATTGCAGTTTAACTATACATAGAGGATGATCATAGAAAAGTGTTAAAAAATATTGACGCTAGGTACAACGGACTGGACTCTGCCCCTGTAGTGTTCGTTATATGAAAGTTTACTACATTAACAAAAATAGTATATGCAACTTTAAATAAACTAAAAAAAAAAAATGTTATTCTTTTTTTATAAAATTACATTAAAAAATTAAACGTTTTCAGTTCAGTATGGTAATTTTATTTATTTAAAATCATATTAATACCTTAGTCATTAATGACTGTAAAAGCTTATAGTGTTGTATCATTGGGTTTTAATGTGTGTAATTTTCTAACTGGATGGGAATCGAACCTGAAACATTCTACTCTGCAGTTACCATATCTAGTTCTCTAAACCACTGTGTCATGATGGCAATCTTTTGTTATTCTTATCATTTTTAAAATGTTTATTGGCTAAAAATGAAAAATTGTACAATGTGTGAAATAAAACTTTTAAAGTACAGTAACAAGGAGTATCTAGAAGTGAGATCTGTTTTCAATAACTACTATAATTATTTGTGAGTGCTTGGGTTGTGCATCTGCTCCAACCAACTGGTGTGATAACAAAAAAAAAATGTAGTAAAAGTTTGTGAAAAAGAGATTGTGAATATTTATATTTTTAGCAAAACGAACTGTTTAACAAATAAATAAATTCTAAAGTGTTTTTTTTAATTTCTCTCATATTTTCAACCACTGCTGGTACAGTGGTGCACAAATAGTGTTTGCATTACAAACAAAGTATACAAATACAAAACAAAAATATGGCAAATATGGGGTTTGTAAACTACACATTTAAATGTATCATAAATATAAAACCAGCTTAAGTCAATTCAACATTGTGTTTTTTTTCTGCAAATAAATTACATAAATCATTAGTTTTGCTTTAAAAAAATAATTTTTTACCTTTAGTTATTTATTTTATTTTTTATAACTGGTACAGAGTAGCTTTATAATGGCATTTTTAAGATGTATTTTTTTGTGGCATCTGATTATGAAATGGTTTACTCATGCTAGTGACTGTAATAAAAAAAATCAAAGAACATCGTCATTTTTTTTATAATGATTACATAAAAGATATTATTGTTGTTGCATACGTGTTGCAGTTGTAACAAATAATCAGTGACCACCTCCATGGCATAGTGACTAGCTCGCTAACATACAAAGTGAAAGGTCGCTGGTTCAATTCTCAGCTAGGGTCTAGAAATTTTTTACACATTGAAACCCACCGTTACAGTACCAAAACTGACAGTAGCTGCTATTGACCAAGCTGTCGATAGGACAATAAATAAACAAGAAAAAAGAATTGGTACTTACCATAATAAAATTATCTCTGTTACTTTTTACATTAGTTTTCAAAAATATTTTTTAATGTATTTTATTATAAATTTTATTTTTAGGAAAGAAGCTCAGGACATGTTGAGCGAACTTGCAGTGAAAAAGTCTCAGTCACCTGGTGATTCAGGCGCTTCTAGTAATTGTCGATTAGGTCGATCATCTTCCCCTCGAAAACGCAGAGTAATTAAGACACCATCACCTGATGCCAAAGCTAATGGTAAGATTCATGTTCAAAACCATGTTAATGTTTTAATTCTGAAAATTATTTTATTATTTATCCATTCCCAACTATGTAAGTAGAAAATTTAAGAAACAGTATATTACAGAACTTTCAACTCAAACTATAAAACTGCTAGTGGAAACAAAGCAATCTGCATAATATAATTCCAATTGGAGTGGTGCTTACATATTGAGCCATATGAATAAAACTGTACAAACGCTTATGATCCTAAGCAGGAAGCAAAATGATATAGAGTTGTCTTCTGAGCAGAAGTAGAAGTTACACAATTTTTTTCTCTTATGAATAACCTTTACCTTTTTCTCTTTATTTATGAAGGGTTCACTTCACTTTTTATTTTGTTTAAAATTAACTGTTTTGCATATCCAATTTTTTGTATATCAACCATTTTGGATTGCATTTTTCAGGAAATCTAAACTAATAAAAGTAATAAAAAAATAATAAAAAAGTAATAAAAGATTATAATTTTACTACTTTGAAGTTTACTGTCACCATCGCTCTTTAACTTTTATGAATAAAAATTCTGAGAAATGAATGCTATGAGGGTCATTCGTAAAATAAGGTTCCCTAAGCTGCCGAGACAGAATGCGATGTGCTGGGAGAAATCTGGCAACACTGTCTTACTCATCAGCTCTCCCTCTCTTTTTCCGCACCACTCCCACCTCGCTAAGTTGATCAGTGCCGGCCTAACAGCCTTCGAAGATGGAGTTCCCTATCGCTGTTATCGCCAGATGCGAAATTCGCGCTGTGATACGTTTTTTAAATGCAAAACGGATTTCACATATTGACATTCATCATGGAACAACAGTAAACTCTAACAGATATTGCAACACATTAAGAAAACTGAGACGTGCGATCCAGAACTGCCGGAGAGGAAGATTGTCCAGTGGTGTGAGGCTTCTCCATGACAACGCTCTACCTCATGTCTCACATCAAACTCAAGAACTGCTGAAGATTTTGGCTGGACTGTTGTGCTTCCCCCCCCCCTACAGCCCGGATCTAGCCCCAAGTGATTATCACTTATTCCCAAAATTAAAGGAACACTTGGGTGGCCTACGCTTCAGTACCGATGATGAAGTCAAGGAAGAGGTTACTCGATTCCTCAAAGGATTGGCGGCAGAATTCTACAACATGGGGATAGAAAAGTTGGAGTATCGTCTGCAAAAGTTTTTGGACAGAAACGGCGATTATGTAGAAAAATAGCGTAAGTTTTAAGCTTTAAATTGATGTATAACACTAAGATAAAAAATATAGCTGTCTATTTTTAAAAATCATGGGAACCTTATTTTACGAATGACCCTCATATGTGTTGTCAGTACCATTAAAAAGTACTGACAACACTAATTAATTAAAAATATTAATTGAAAATATATATTTATAACATTGATTTTAACAGGAAGTATTATGTTTTACAGGTCTGTTAATAGAAGAAAATTTAAGTTTAGTGCCTAGTGGAGACAGGGTGCAACGTCCAGACACTCTTAATCTAAGTGGTGACTGCAAACCTAATTTTCGGATTTGTTCAGGTTGTATTTTAGTTTCTATTATTTACTTTTTCCAAGGTATCACTTAGAGAACACACCAATTTTTAGAAAAGTAGCTTTTTGGGAAATGTAGAAATAATATTCCAAAGAGTTGTTGTCCATTTTTTCCCCTTAGACACTAGTGGTTAAAATGTAAATGCGTAAGGTTTTCTATTGAACCGTTAAAGGATAAGTGAGTGAGTGAGGGAATGAATCGGTCAGTCAGTAAGGTTAATGTTTATGTAGAAACATCACATTTTACTATTTTTGATTTGTGTAGACATGAATTCAAATATCATTATCTAGTGGTGTTTATTCATACCTGGCTGCCAATAGGTATCTATACTGTCATTTGTTTAACTGTTGTGGCTTATTAATTCAAAGTGCTTTCAACCAATAACTTATTTGGCTGACCATGAGATCATTTTATAATAGATAATAATTACAAATAATAACATGTAACTTGTTATAAATAAATTAAAAGCATCGAAGAAAAAACAAAACACAGGTATAAAGTATCAGTAAATATTTGTTTTGATAAAGTATAAATACTAATTATACCCATAAATAATCCTAGACAGTGATGAGTTTGAAAAACGACGTTAAAAATAATGTCATGGTTCAAATAGTAGAAAATTACTATTGTCTATTTAATTTATTATTATTTTCAAACAGTGTTTACTTTGCTAAACCATTCTATGTAGACTACATTTTTACCTGCATTAAGTGCGTAAAAAATCAGTATACTGAACATCACTTAGAATGGACAATGGAGTATTGTGTGTATAAATTGGTTAGTAATATCTTTCATCATAAACTGTTTTAAGTAATTTTGTTATATATTACTGAAACTGGGAAGTTTTTTTTTACTCTTTTTCCCTGCTCTGAACTACTGTATTCATATCATATGACAATTTCAAACCTAGTGATATTTTCATTTCTACTTTGTAAAAGTTTATTTCTTTATAAATGTTTGAAGACCTAAATTGTTAGTAATAATATTTTGGTAACTTTATTTCAAATGAATATTGAGCTGTTTTTAATGAAGTTATTAATTCTTTTAACGAGATTTTGTTGTTTACATATCTGGTTTATATTAATGTTATAACCTATAATTAATTGATGTTCTAAGTTCAATGTACAGTAAGCTACTTCTAGGTGACTACGTGGTAGTAGTTTTTAATGAAAAGCTTCCATAATTATTTTTTCATGTGTGGTTTATTTACTATGAAAAATGAATAAATTTAAACAGTGATTCTCAAACTTTTTATTTTGAGCCCCTCCTATATGGTTTAACTGTAAGCCACACCCCCTTATATGTATACAAGTGTGCATTTTTTTTAATAATATATTTCTTTTATATATACTGGTAATTCTTATTTAAGTTACATGTTTAAAGCCTATTCCTATTATGTTCAGTGTTGAAATAATTAAAAATAGATCAGGACATGAATTTTTAATAAGTACAAATTGCAAAATATAACTCAAACAAAAATTAAGACTGTTAATGTGATGGATGAGCCTGTTTTTTCTCGGCACAAAACTTGCTGAAACTTGGAGTCAGTTCCGACAACTCTTTAAGAGAACTCTTAAGTTCTCTTGTCAGATCTAATCTTGAACGATATTTGCTTTGTATGACAGCAAGAGTAGAAACTCCAGTTTCAGAAGAATATGTAGTAGCAAAGGGAATGAGTACTTTTAAGGCATTTTCAATCAAAAAAGGGTATCTTTTTGGACACTGATCCAGAAGGGCGTAAGCAAAAATTCCTTAAATTTTGTTTCCAAGCCATTGTCACTTTGAAAATCAATGAGGTTTTCTTTGCCCAAAGAAAATTTCACTAAATTTTCTAAATAAAGTGAATATTTCACTTCATTTATTTGGTCTACACAAACTTCATTTATTTTTTAAACTGAGCTTTGCGCCCCCTCAAACTCTTCATCATGCCCCCCGCTTTGAGAATTTAAGAACCAATGAATTAGAATATTAAGTTTTTGTGCTTTAAATTTTATTTCTATAGTTTTTTTTACAGTAGAACACCAAAATGGTTTTCAAACATAGATATGCTTTGTTAGTGCGTGTGCAAGTGCTCACGCGGGTGTGTAATCAGCACTTTTTGAAATTGTAGAATATATTTTTTTTTAAATTGGTAGTGGATATAACTTAATTGAAATGATCTGATTTGTTTCATGGTGGCTCTTAAAGGTTTAAAAAAAGCACACCAGATATTTTGTGTGCTTATTAAGAATGTAGTATCAACTGAATATATCAATATATTTGTATATTTTCAGGGTTGAGTGAACACAGAAGTTCTGGAGATACTGATGATATACTATCAAATGAGCCATTGAGCATGCCTCCGTTGTCAGAACCTGCCAGTATGCCTCCATTATTATCGTCATCATCAGGAGGTTTCTCATATCGTAATCCAGCTTATCGGTCTGCTAATCCATCAGCAGCTGTGAAACCAAAAAATTCACTTTCTGAAGTAAGTTTGGTAATTTTCAGTTTTGTTAGAGGTTATTCCCATTTATGTACAGTAACCTCTTTCTGTACACCAATATTGTATATTTTTAATAAAGGAACTTTTATAAACATTACATTACAAACAAAACTCTACATTTAAATGATAATGATGTTCGGCAAAATACGTTTATGCAAAATTTCAATGTTCACTATCATAATACTAGAAACAGAAACGATTATTATGTGGTTAACCATGACACTAAATAGTTTGAACAAAAACCTACTTATGCAGGAAGGGAATAATCAATATAATTATTACAACTTTTAAAATGTTGTGCTAACAAGAATTTCTTGTATACTGTTAAAAGTTTCATCAATCAAGTAATTTTTCAGTTTTTTTTTTTGAAAGAAATTATTTCTTTCTAAATAATGTTTTATAAAAATAAAAAAAAGGGTAATGAGTTTCGTCACATAGCAGACACTGTGGTGAATGAAGTGAAGGTGTCATTTGCAGGGTGGAAAGTTGATGGTTTACCAACTAGCATTTATCATCTAGCATGCGAATAAGCATACTTTTCCACTCAGAGAGAAAGCCAGTGAACTACCTCACTCCTTATTTTATTTAGTAAAGCCTCTAGAGTTATAAACCAACCTTTTAGCTGATGACCTGAACAACAACAAAAATAAAATAAAAAATTTTTTAGTTCATTTAAAGTTGCTTCAACAGCTCAGTTATTAATAACTAATGTGGGTTATGCAACAGTGGGTATTAGCATGTGAAAATTTCCAGACCCTACCTGGGAATCCCAGGACCTCCGCATTGTAGGCTAGCACGCTACCACTACGCTGCAGAGGCAGCCAAAAAATGGAAATTACTCATAATAAATACCCAAAGCATTGAAGTGAATGCTTAAAAAACTATGTGCTATTGATAAATATATTAGAAGGTGACACATTTATTGTAGTAAGAAAGCTTTTAACAGTAAATCAATGTGGGATTAAAATAGTATGTATATTCAGGTGTTATGCATTATAAGTTCTTGACATGTCCTCAGGAGTTTCCTGAATGCAGAAACATATGAATTGTTTTGTTTTATTATCACAGGGAATTTATTAAGTTACAGGATTAAGAGTATTTAGGGGGGGGGGGTCTATATATACCCCAAATCTCCAAAGTGTTAGTGAAGAGCTGATGATTTTTAGATGTCTCAAAATGATATAATTTTATCCAAAACAAATATAACTTCCATAAAACTGCTTCACTTAGTTTTCATGGAAGCCACAAATTGATTAAGCACATCAATGTAGAAAATGTTCAAAGGATTGAGTCAAAAAACCATTAATTTTCTATCTTCTGCCTTAATCTGGGAATTGGAGGAAATAACAATGGATGGTGGCAGGACTGCACATGGAGTGCTGTGTTTTAAAAGAGGGGTGATCAGAAGCAGGATTAGACTCATCAGTGGGTGATGAGACCAAACTCAACAAAAAAACACTTATACTTTTAAAAAAATAAATATAGTTTCATCCCCTCATTTATTAATCATTCTAATTAGTGTTTCTGTGGTTACAGCAGTTTTACTCTTTGTAATTTTTGTACTTTTCTTGCATTAAATTTGAGTAGCTTTTTTTTGTAAAATTACATGGAAAATATACATTTTTCAGTTTGTTTTTTTTATTTAATAATGTACGTTGATAAATTATTCGCCAAGTAATAGCTACATTAGTTTTTAAATAACTGAAAATTTAGTATTTATTTTTAAAAACGTGTTTTAAAGAAGTAAACAAAAATGAGAAAGAAAAGGAACCATAGGAATGAAGATGATGTAGTTTCAGCTGTAAACGTACAGGGATTTAATGAATCCTATAATTTTAGTAACGAATCAAGACCATGTCCAAGGTGCAATGACAGTCGTTCTCCATGCAGTTGTCAAGTGAATTATCCTCAAAAACATTGTTGTGAATTATGTTATAAACCGAGAGAAATTATTAATAGACCACTATTTGTACCAAGTAAGAAACTTAAAAGCTACTTTAATATTTTTCATTTACCTAAGCTCAGATGTGAACACAAGTTTAAACACAGGTCTAAGAATAAACCTCATAACCTTGTACCATGCAACAGAAACACCGAGAATAGATATTCAAGGAGAAAATCAAGGAATCTAAATGTAAGAAGTAAAAGCTTTTCACCGGCTCAGATCGATAATTCATTTATTGGTGCTCAGCAAACGTTGCATTTAAGATGCTTTAAGTGTAAAAAAATCTGTTGCCCTGCTAGAAATGTTCCTGAACCATTATTGTACAATCATCCAAATAGATATGGTCATCCTGTCTGTGCTAATAATAGAAGGCCATTTTTTAACAATACTGTTTCAGGTCAGCCTCATGTGTGTACAAGGTGCAGGAAAATTTGTAGTACAAATAACAGAAGTACTGTTGCAGTGATTAAAGAATACCATCAACCATCTGAAATAAACTATCGCAAGTGTTTTAAAAAACTTTTTAGAACCATACCACATTATTACAAGAATGATTATCGCTGTAGACACCAAAATGATTTGAAGAAATTGTCTTTATTAAACCATTGTTTGAAAAATAAGATTTGTCCAATACCTAATAAAAGTATAAATCTCTACGAAAATCCTCACCATAATTGCTATAAAACTATTCGTTTAGTTCCAAATGTTAACAACAGATATTCAAATGAATCACATAGAAATAAAATGAAGAAGTATTTCAATGATATCATTGGAACACCATGTCAGTCGAATATAATTTTAGCGAATTCGGATAATGTTTGTTGTCAACCAGATTACTCAACATCTTCTGACTCATCAGACACATCTCTTAATACTTTTTGTAACTCTTTACACCAGAGATGTTGTGGCTCCTGCAGTTGTCAAAGTAATGTTGATTGTCTGTATTATATTAAGAATAAACCAAAACATAAATGTAGGTTTTTTATGCAAAAGAGAGACCATCCACTTTATTTACCTCATTTACATAAAAGAGATTTTTGGCAGTGTAATTCAGGGTGTGCTGACTTGCCGTATGATTTAAAATTTGATTGTAAAAATGGATGCGGTTGTCTTGAATTATGGCAAAATGTTAATTGCAGAAAAGCACACAGAAATAATAAAAATTGTTTAAAATTAACAGAATGTGTGAAAAATCATTGCGACTGCTACAATGGTAGTTATAATACAGGAAAAAGATTATCACAACAGTTAAGTGACATGATTATCAAAAAGTATGATGACTTTTGTAGTAAAATTATTAAATGCGTGTCTAAACATTTAGATTCAGTTCCTACTTGCCAATCGGAAATAAATGTGTGTAAATGCTCTTGTAAGAAACAAATTAGTAACACTCAGTTGAATTCAAAAGTAAACAGTAAAACCAAAATTAATGAAGCTAATGACAAGAAAGATAATAGTAAAACCAAACTTATTGAAGCTAATGATAACAAATATGGTAGTAAAACTAAAATTATTGAAGCTAATGATTACAAAGATAGCAGTAAAACTAAAATTATTGAAGCCAATGATTACAAAGATGGTAGTAAATCTGAAATTGTTGAAGCTAATGATGACAAAGATAATAGTAAAACCAAAATTATTGAAGCTAACGACAAGAAAGGTAGCAGTAAAACCAAATTTGTTGAAACTAACGATAAGAAAGATGATAGAAAAACCAATAATGCAAAACACATTAATGATGAAGAAAATTTTACAAAGTGTTGTGATACATGTATTTGTTATAGAAATGCTGATAAGGGAAATAAATATACAGGTAGCACCATGAGAGAAAATTCATCATCACTTTTGTCAATAACAGAATCTCTAGAAAAATGTTTCAGTCAATGTCCAATTGAAATTTCTTGTGAAGAATGTGTGTTAACTACCTCTTGTTCCAGTTCAACTTCTAATGACAATTCGTACCCTTATACAATAAATTATGCTTTCTGCAGTGCTTTAGTTCCAGATGTTAACTTGCTGAAAAAATATAAATTCATTGCCAAACATAAAACATTTCCCAGTGGTACTCTAATGGATACAGAAGAACAAGCTTGCTTTGTAAAACAAAATTATGTATTTTATTCAAATGTAATTGCGAATAATAAAAATAATAACAATGGAAGTAATGTTACAAATAATAATAGTAATCCTGAAAAATACAGTAATGAACTCGATTTTGTCTATCCACAACTGCCAGAAGTAAAAGACTTAGAAAGTGAAAAACATACAATGAAACCACCTTCACAAGAAAAATTACCTTCTTCTAAAGTAGGTAAGACCTCAACTTCAAAAAAGTCCAAAACTGCTGACATCCCAGATTTTATACCTCGAAATTCAGTTACCAGTAGTAATGATTATAAACCACTCAGTTTTCCCATTTTGGAATAAATATTTTGGTGATCATAAATAAAAAATGTATCTTTTTTTGTGTTGTGTTTACATTACTTTAAAGACATAAAAAGGTCTTAAATAATAGCTAACTACAGATTTTTTTTAAATGTTAGAAATATATCTTGAAAAAGTGTGTATTTTTATTTAATTCGAGATCTTTAAATTTATCAGCAGCATTTTTATGTAATTAAAACCACATTGTTTGGTTGTTTTACCAGCTGCAGTGGGTGTCACATTTTTCCGATAGTGGAATATTTAAGCTGCAATCTTAATTTTGTAATTGTTCATTTTATAAATTTTTGTTGTATGCTTTCTGTTGGTGTAGTGGTTAGTGCAACTGGGCTTCTATACCAATGGTCCCGAGTTTAATTCCTGACTAGGTCCAGCATTTCTTGCTATAAGAGAAACAGTATTTAAGTTAACCCCACTAGGGATTGACATATTTGTTGTATAAAAATGTGAAGTTAGGTTCATTCTGAAGAAAATATTCATTGTATGCAAAAGGTTTGAGCTGAATAAACAAATATGAATATATTTAGATACATTTAATTTTAATAATTTTAAACATTTAGTGATAAAAAATCACCACTATTTTACAAATTTCAATTTATTAAGTTTTAAATTTTTAATTTATTAAAAAAACAGAAAAGAAGCAGTTTGGTTAATATTCGAATGTTTATTTGTTTATATCTTTTATAGTTAAGTGTATGTTTAATTTTTTACCTGCCTCAGCCTGTGTTTTCGATGGTGTCAGTTGTTTTAGAAGTTCCCTTTTGTTGTCTTCTACTTCCACACTTGACAAATTATTTTATGTCGGTTATACGCATTTTATAATTATTACTCACGGTTACTTTACTAGACAGTAGAGATCATCAACAAAGTGCGCAGTGACAAACCCCGCCCTCTGACGTCACTGGTCACCAGCAACAGCCGATGCACGATATGTACCGTGTCAGTCTGTGATGTTTACTAGTCTTAATACAGTTGGTAATACTTTACTAGTCTTTAAAAATGGTGTGTTGTGCAATTGCCGGGTGTTCTAATCATGATAGACACGAAGGAGTTGCGCATTATAAGTTTAACCATTTTCCAAAGGCCATTGAAACTAGATTGAAGTGAATAAATGCTTGCAAGCGGGCCGATTCATTTTCTGCTGATAGTGGTCGCGTGTGTTTAGTACATTTTGACGAATCGGATTATGTACGCAACTTAAAGTCCAAGTTGCTACATCTTCCATTAAAACGTGTCTTAAAGACGAATTAGTCTCACATTTAAATTTGCCGATTTGTAGTGCCGTTCTACATTTCGGTAAACCCGACTCGTAGTGAACGTAAAAATCGAACAGAGAAACAATACGCTCGCAAGGAAGTTTATGATATTTTAAACTCATCATCCATAACAAAGGCAGTTCACAAAATGAAAGTATAGCCGTAGAGGAAGGTAGGCCTCGTTTTAATAAAGAACCACCAAATTTGAATGTTGCGCAGTCAGAGGAAACTGATCTCTTAAAATGTGAAAACGCCGAATTAAAAGAAGAAAAGTTACTTAGAAAAAAAAATTCAGGCCGCAAACGAAAAATTATTAAAATTAAAATTGATTTCCCATGTAAACATACTTAAACCGATGTGTTTGTAAAAGTAATGCAGAAATCCTACCATCACTGTGCACCAGCCTAGTTGTTGGGGACCAACTACGTCATCTTATATCTCACAGAAGCTGTGCTGCTACAGTAACTAAGCAATTTTTGCTTAGTTAAGAAAAAAATATTGTTTCATGTGCAAAAAAATTAAGACATTTAAATTTTATAAGCAAATATAAAATTTTATAGCAAATGTGGGAGTACCCATGCTATACATTTTATACCAAGAAATTTGTAGTATTTAAAAAAAAATATGGTTCTAGCTTTTACAAAAGCAAAGTTATGTTGTTGTCAAAACTGAAAAAATACAAATGTTGGAAAAGAGAAGTAGTAATTCACATATAACATAACAAACATATGATGTTTTTCAGAACTTTTTTACACCATAGACCACTTTAATAACAATCTAAATTTTGCTGCGTACTTATGTTCTTAGTGGATACATTTTTCAAATATTTTCCTGTAGTTAGACAAAAGCACTTATCACTTACCAACCATTCCATTTACCATTAGTATATATTCACAGATACTGGTGTTTCAAAAATGTCCATTTTTGAAGAATAATAAAATGCAGTTTGCCATGCTGTCACAAAATAAGTTTTATAAGTTTATCTAGTCATATTACAGAAAAAACAAGCATATCAGCAAATTCAGAGAATAATGTTTCAAGATTTTTTTGAAAAATAAATGAATTATAAATAAATAATATTTTTCTTAAATTAATGGATCCTAAAAAAGTGGGTTTTCTCCCTTAATAGAGTTAATAGCAAACAATGAAAATTTGTCACTCAAAACAGCACAACAAAACTGACTACTTACAAAGTATAGAAGGATAGGTTCATATATTGAATGAAATACTCTAATAAATCTCATTGTTATTACTAAAACTGAAAATTACTTGATGTACAATGTACAACCATGTGAATTACATACTTCAAGAATGATTAACAGCATGTTAATTATATAAAAATTATAATGTATATGTTGCCCATAACAGACAGGTGGAGTGTCAAATTATTTACACTCATTTTGTTCGTTACAGGGCTAAAATAAATAGTTCTGTTTCTTATCACATGGTCAGCCAATTAAATGACTGAATCATTTAAGAACAGAAGAGGTAGAGGTTGTAGCGTGAACTTGGCCCATATTCTAAGTAGTGGACAAGGTCACATAGGCAGGTTATACACTACATTTTTTTTAATTAAAAAATTAACAACTCCAGTAATATTTGGTGTATATTATTATTATTATTTTTAAACAGTATAAATAAATTTATACTATATAAATACTGGCATAATATAAATAGTTATTTGTTAATTAATATTCAATATCAGTTAATCTTCAATAGTTTTAAAAAATGTATAATAACTACGAACAACAACGAGATTAAAATGAAGTACTACGTGGCTCAAAAGTGCAACTAATCTATAAGTAATAAAAAGTGAATTAAAAATCGAAATGAAGATAAACAATTAAAATAAATACATGAATAACTGAAATAATATATATAATATCTTTTAAAACAGTGATTTGAATTTTACGAACATTTTAAAATATGAAATCAAAATTTAAAATTTAATATGCCAACTTGAACCATCGATTCGTTGAGCTTGAGACCAGAAACAAGCTTGGTGTAAACATCATACGTAAAAGTGCTCCAATTAAATATTAAAATTAATAAGTAAAAACCGATGGAGGTATTACAAAATATGTATCAGTAAGAAGATAAACACGTAAGCAACATTTTCCATATAATTAACAAACATTAATTATCGATATATCAAGAAAAATTCATATTGAAATTCAAGATTATTAAGCTATTTATAGACGCCATCTAAAATGAACAAAGCTTCGCTTCAGTAATTCATAATTTTATTAAATTCAACCGGCAAATAAAAATAACCTTTCAAGTAAATAATTAACTGATATTTTTTTATTTAACTTATTCAAAATTATCTAAATAATATTCTAAATTTAATTTTAAAAGTCCAGTATTACGATAAATTATTAAAAATTCCGATTGTCATTTGTTTAATTTAAAATTTTTCATTGTTGTGTAATTTAAGATGTATGAATAAAGAACAATAAACAATTATAATATTTAAAAACCCTGAGAATATTTAAAATTAGAGTCATCATTTTGTAAAATCATCAATTATCTATTTATTTATTCAATTAAAAGTATTAAAATTTAAATCTTGTGTCAATTTATTTTATTTTAAATTTGTATAACCGTAGTGTTGCTACAAGGTGTAAAAGACACTAATCAGAGTTATCTCCTCTGAAAGTAATGAATTTCATTGTACAGCCAGACCCTGTGGTGAATGAAGTGACGGTGTCGTTTACAGAGTGGAAAATATGTGCTTTTCAGAGGGCCCGGCATGCTGATAAGCGTACTTTCCTACTCAGTGAGGAAGGCAATGGTAAACCATCTCACTCCTCGTTTTACTTAGTAAAACCTCTAGAGGTTCAAGCCAGCTTTTCGGCTGTTGACCTAAACAACAACAATGTATATGTGTGATGAGTGTACAGTTCTTGAGTTTTAATGGTAGCTCTGACCTTGAGAACACTGCAATGGAGTAGGTAGCAGTGCGAGGTCACTATTGTACATTTCTACAAACATCGTACACACATTAGTCACAATAAAAATAAATCATTCCGTTGAGAAGTCGTTGTTTGATTGCTTATTACATTTAAATGGTGGTTTTATACATAGCCTATATCTATCTTCCATGAAATATTATTTTCAATTTACGAAGTGAGTGTATAATTACCAATGTGGACGACGTTTTTAGTTAGACTAGTAGCAGCTAGGCTCGAACGGGCGAGAGACACCGGTTAATCTTATGGATTGTAATTGTTCTTATCATGTTGCAGGAGCTTCCAGACTGCAGCTATTCTGATCAGGATTTAGTTGGTGGGTCCACACAAGACAATAAGAATCCTGTTGAAGGGACCAAGGGGCTCTTGAAATGGAAAGGAGTTGTATTTTCACCTGAAGGGGGCACAAAATATTCTTCTCCAGATGATTCTATTAGCCAAATTACTGAGAGTGATGCTGAAAATCAGGTTAATGTTTTTTTTTTTAGTACTATACAGTAGATCAATGTTAAGTGCAACTGTAAAATAAAATAAAGTTAAATATAATGAAATTGACTGCAATTACAAGGTACATCCAGAAAGTAGTTCTGTTTTTACCCATTGCCCCGGCATCGCTGCTGTCACCATTCGGCACTTGCGCCATAGCTGCTCTGAGTCAAGGCAAAGAAGATCACCCCATATTGAATTTGCTATCTGTTGTTTACGTAGAACGTGACATAGAACTTGATTAGAATGGTGAAGTTGATTGAAAATCCTACCGCATGTGAGATTACATCTGTCATTTGTTTTCTGAATGCAAAGAACACTAAACCAGTCAACAGTCATTGACAGATTTGTAAAGTGTGTGGAGAAAATGCTCCACACAAATTATTTACTTCATTCACTTCGTCACCAGTGTAAAATAAAGCCAAGCAAATCTTTTCTCTTCAAAAAATCATGTGCACAGTCTTTTGTCATTGACCATGGCATTCTACTTGTGCCGTAGCTGCTCTGAGTGGGATGAAACAATGCAAATATTTTCTGTGAGGTTCTTAGGAAACTGCATCACACAATACAGAATAAGCACTGAGGAAAGCTTACAAATGGTATTGTTTTCATTCAAGACAATGCCAGACCTCACTCTACGAAACAATACGACAACCCTTACAGGACTTCAACTGGAGCCAATTTGGCCACCCACCAGACAGCCCTGACCTTACCCCTAGCAACTTACATCTTTTTTTGCACCTGAAAATGTTCCTTGATCGACAAAAATTCAACAATAATGATGAACTAAAATAAAGGACACGTTACCATATGAATTTACTACACAGGCAGCAACGTTATTTGAAGAAGGCAAGTAAGAACTTGTGCCAAGCTACGACAAGTGTCTCCAAAATGGTGGGAACTATGTAGAAAAATTATGTGCAGATTGTAATTTTTTTGCAATTAACAGTTTGTATCTGCACTTGTTCTGTTATTATTACCAAACAAAACTTACTTTCTTGATAAACCTCTTTTTGCAATCTTGACTGCTAAATCTAATTAAAGATAGTCTCTTACTATAATAATTCCATTATAATCTTTTTTTTTCTTAAACCTTGTTCACCAAATTGCATTGTTCACTTGTTTCTGTGATAAGTATCTTTATGTCTGCAGGAGATTTCACACGTCTAAAGGCTACATACACTTTTTCATTTGTAAATATTGGTTTTTGAAGATAAATTAATTCCTACTTTTTGTAAGATTTGACCTGGGGCTATGTTAATGGTCATTGCTAATTTCAACCTAATGGGAACTTAACATAGACAATGGCACATTGTCAATTAAAAACAGTCTCCTTTTATTGGTTTTTAAAAATTTATTTATTTGAGCGGGGGCATTGTACAATATTTGCTTAGTGCTAAATTGCTCTGTTAACAGTCTATTACAATTTATACTGCTGTTTTCAAAAAAAAATATTCTGGATTCTAAAACTCAAAACCTGAAAATTCCAGATGCATGACGGTAATGTTTAGCTGGCATAGTTGAAATCAATTTCTGTTCTGGCTTAAAAACTATTTTATTTTTTTTAACCTTGACCAAGATTTAGTGATAAAAACCTTTACATGTTAATCATGCTTTTGCATCTGTACACATAAACAATGAATGAATGAGTGAGGGGTTGAAAGATCTTCAAACGGCCAGCAATATGCTGCAGAGATAATGTTGACTCACTCCAGCTCTTCATTCTCCATCTCTGTATTTTTTAACTTCTTGTTTAACTCTGGTAAGTTTTGGATAACCAATGAAAATAAATTTTATTTATTCTGCCGAATATAATCAATATTTATTAGACCTAATATTTTTTTTGTGGTAGCTGATAATAAATTGGAAGTAAGTAGTAGTAATCTGGTCCAAAGACCCAAAGGTAATAAATGCATTATAGTTTTTTTATTTATATAAACTAAATACAAACTACCATCGTCATCTTAATTTAAAATTGTCCAACATGTCCTTGTTACTGTAATTTGTTGTATAAAATATTTAATGTTTAATAAATACCCGATACACATATTCTTGTCCAGTGTAATAATATTACATTTTTGTTTTATTTTTTTATTTGAGTTTTTAAGGTCATGATATCATTCAGTTAATGGATGTTCAGATAAATAGATCTATTGCCTTAACACATTCCGTGCGGATGTGGTATGCCTACCACGTAAGGATTTTTGTGAGTGACGGGCATGGTAGGGATACCACGGAGGTCCTTTTCATAAACTCTCTGTCCTTACTAACCAATTCAATGTATCAAGGAACGACTTTCGCACACTCTCAACTCAATATATTATTTTAACTATTACTACTAAACTACGATTCTAAAAAATTTAGATCTACCAACCCTACTGACAAAAATCTTGAATAGTGTTTTTGAATTATCCAAGTGGTAGTCCTACCACATCCGTCAGTCACAAAAATCTCTGCGTGGTAGTCCTACCACGTTCGTAATTCAGT
Source organism: Catonia carolina (assembly GCA_035578175.1). Classification (NCBI taxonomy): domain Eukaryota; kingdom Metazoa; phylum Arthropoda; class Insecta; order Hemiptera; family Achilidae; genus Catonia; species Catonia carolina. The sequence goes on along the minus strand of JAQMRL010000001.1, from coordinate 67,206,043 downwards.
GAAGCCGTTTTACGTCTCATTTAATTCTGTCATAATGTGTATTTGTGTTGTATATTGAATGTGTTAAGGGTATTTTTCTATACATATTTAATTGTGTACTTTTTGTCCAACTGTCTTTATTTTTTACAGATATTAGTTGTAGAATTGAATCGTGGTTGGAATAGCAGATTAGGATTCAGTCTGCAGAGTGTTGGTCAGAGTACTGTAATTAGTGCCATTTACCCAGACAGTGTTGCTTCACGTGATGGCAGATTACACCCTGGGGATCAACTTATTATGGTAAAGTATCTCTATACATTCTTTGATTCTTAGTTTATTTGGTTTTTAATTTTTTAGAAATTTTATTATATTTTTAGAAAAGTTTTATTGCCTGTGACTACAATCATTTTCAAAACAGTACTCCTTTTTTCTCATAATACTGAAAAACTCATGGCCTGCTTCCATGCAGTTTGTTATTTGAATGTCTATTAGTCTTTTTGGCTCCCATCTTCAACACACTGCCAATAACAGACAGGTGGAGTGTCAAATTATTTACACTCAATCTGTTCATTGCAGGGATAAAATAAATAGTTCTGTTTCTTATCAAATGGTTAGCCAATTAAATGACTGAATCATTTAAGAACAGAAGAAGTAGAGTTGTAAAAAACACTAATCAGAGTTATCTCCTCTGAAAGTAATGAACTTCATTGTACAGCCAGACTCTGTGGTGAATGAAGAGAAGATGTCATTTGCAGAGTGGAAAATATGTGCTTTTCAGAGGGCCCGGCATGCTGATAAGCGTATTTTTCTATTCAGTGAGGAAGGAAATTGTAAACCACATCCCTCCTCGTTTTACTTAGTAAAACCTCTACAGGTTCAAACCAGCCTTTCGGCTGATGACTTAAACAACGATTCAACACAACTTTTTCTAATGTAAATATTTAGTCACAATTTTTAATAATAAAGATTGTGTAATATTTCTTAAATTTATGGGCAAATCAAAAATTGGGACTTGCATACTGGAACGAACATTCTTGTCGATGTAGCCCACTCATTTTTTGGTGACAAAAATTAATTGAATATTCTAAAAAATGAATAGAATTGAATATTCTATCACAAATTGTTTTACACAATTGTAATTAATTATTTATTATAAATAATTAAATAAAAACCTAATTAGAGGTGTAAAAGACACTACTCGAGTTATTTCCTCTGAGAGTAATGAATTTCACTATGCAGCCAGACCCAGTGGTGAATGAAGTGAGGGTGTCATTTGTAGAGTGGAAAGTAATTGCTTTTCGGAGGGCCTGGCATGCTGATATGCATACTCTTTCAACTCTGTGAGGGAGGCAATAGTAAACCACCTAACTTCTTGTTTTTACTTAGAAACCTCTAGAGGTTCAAACCAGCCTTTCGGCTGTTGACCTAAACAACAACAACAAATAATAATTAATTATGTGCAAAACACATTTTATGAATTATGAGCTTTTATGCTATATGGCTGGCCTAGTGGTGTAGTGGTCAGTAGAACTTGCTTCTGTGCCAAGAGCTCAGGATTTGATTCTCGGTCAGGTTTGGCATTATTGTTACTTATTGTGGATTGCGTATATAAACAGTTAGACAAAATGAAAACATGAATAAAAAGAAATACATGTGTTCTGAAGAATAAAGTAACATATGGTTGTGGATGTAACTATAAGACAACAAGCAAAGAATAAAAAATCAACTGCGTATTTCTTCACTATGCTTGTTCTAACTGTACAGATTTTATCGGTAAATAGCATGTTCATTTTTCTTTTCTTTAAATTCAATTTCAGGTAAATGATGAAAGTGTTGAAGGAATGAGTACAAGTGAAGTCATTGATCTTTTGAGGAAAATTAGAGGTAGCATTTGTATTACTGTATGGAGAAAAACATCAAAACCTTCAACGAATTCAAATACTTCATCTACTTCAACGTCTTCTTCAGCCACAACTCAAGTTCAACAACAATCTGAAGAACAAGGCAATCCAGAATAATTAGACATTGTTTTATAAGTACCAATATCGTGTTAAAACGAGTGAATGTTGTATTAACTGTTATTTATGAATAGTAATTCGTATAAATACCTGCATCTAGTGCATTTGTTGTAAGTAGTTTTGAGCTATATCTAGTGAATCAAAAGTATTGTATTCATTTTGTAACTTAAGTTTTTTTTATAATTTACTATTACAACTCATAAAAGGAAAGTAATTGGCCAGAAATTTTCCTCAGGTTTATCATTTCTGAGACATAAAAGCTTTTTTCCATCAAATAACATGTTTAGAATTAGCCACGACAATGACATTCCATTAGAAATTTTGCAATAGTTAATTCAAAATTCTGTAAGTTAGTAAGTGATTTAATTTATTCATTAATAAGGTTTGTAATAGCACAGAAAGTGATGTGAATGAATTGTGAAAAATTATAAAAATATATGTATAATGTATAAAACCTTTTAAATACATAAGCTTAATGAATATCTATTAAATAGTTGGTAAAAATTTATGATAATGAATTTGTCTAAATTTTGATTATTAGAAAATTCATGTATCAGTATTTACTTGAAAATAAAAAATTGGAGTCATCAATTAAAAATTTAGGGGTAGCCACAAAAATCTTTAAAAATGTAACTATGTATAATAAAATTATCATGTTTGCCAACATTATTATGCTTACTTTATTGGCAAAGCAAGTAGAATTCTGCAATTCTGAGGTGTTAAAAAATATATTTCAGTGCATCCAAAATGAAACATCTTTTGGTTTTACACATGATAACTGTTGAAATGTAGCGGTTATTATTTTATACTATATTTTTTTCTAAAGAAAGGTTTTCTTATAAAAATTACTTTTTTGAGTTACTGTTAATGTTGATTATTGTGCGATTCCAGTTTAAGAGGTAACCATAAAAATTAATTTCTTTAAAAGTACTCTTCCTACTTTATCTTATAATTTAATAAAAACTATTGTGTTTAATTTTTTAAAATTAAGCAGCAGATCACGACAAAATGATGCTCCAAATTTACTTGGAAAAATAGTAATGCAGTGTCAAATATTATGGTTATTGTAGTCAAATAAGAATGTGTGGCATTGTCTATTACATCTAGAAAGCTTTGAATGCATTATCAAAAAATTACGTAACATGATAATTAAGGAAGAATCTTCAAAATTTCAATATAAACATAATCTCTGAAATTATTTTTATTTTTTATTTTATTTTAAAAAAAATAAATACATACTCGTATATATTACAATGATGTCATATAGTACACTGAACAAAATTAACTGCTGAATGATTCTGGAGGGCCATTCACCAAAAATGTACTTACTTCATCTAAATACTTAATCAAATAGTATTGATTTTTACTATCATTAGTCATTTGCATATTCATCCAAACATTTAAGTGTTGGTGTGTCTATTATTAGTTAAGGTTTCGTCATTGCTTTATCATTAGAAACACCTTCAGTTGTGGAACATTTTACTACTGTGGTTCATTGTGAAAATTTTTGTGAGCCTAATCAGGAATTAAACCCAGGACATTTTGTTTTGCAGTCCAGCACACAACCACTGCACAATGAAGGCAGCCAAAAAATAGGGATAATACAAGTTATTACAGAAATACACTGAACTGAAATTTACTTATGTATTAATATAGTTTATTGTTTACTTGAAATAAGTATATTTGACTTTTACGTTAAATCAAGACCAAAAAGTTTAAAAAAATTAATAAAAATTTACTGCATTTATTAAAACTTATGGTTACAAAGGCTTACAGTATCCATCATGAATCTTACACTTTGAATTTAGTACATAAATATGTTATCTTTAAAAGACTGATTTTTCTTACAATTTATGGTTTTTGTTTTATTATTTTTGCAAGAGGAAATATTTCTTCCACTAGAACAATAGTAACACATTGTTTACATTCCTAGACCTCATAATTTATTACGTTTTATGTGCATATGAATTAATACTTCGAGTAATTAAACAGAGGAATTAGTTATCCAATTTCAATGAAGGAACTATTCTAAATTATCAAATTATTGCAGATTTAAATATTGAGTTAATTTACTCCAGCTAATGGTATTCTGAAACTATGTAAGAAGGACTTGAGGAAGAAATAAAAACTTTCTGAAATGACAGAAATCTATCTCAATTATGTGAAGATAATTAACCATTATCATCTTCATGAGTCAGAAATTACTCGCTTCCGTTTGTTGACCCCACAGTTATTTTGCTACATAACAAAAAACCATAAACAGTTATCGTAAGTCGGTTCTCTTTTTTCTAATTAATTAAACTACTGTGGATGTGATATTTATTCAAAAATTGCAAGATTATGTATTCTTGAAAATAATCATGGAAAACACAATAGAAAGGTTGTAATTGCGTGTAGGGTTATTTCTCATGTAATAAGCTACTTGGTTGTAATATATTAGTTCTGAATCAATAATGTTAATGTTACAGGAGAGAATTGTAATTCAAGTTTTTCATCAAAGTGATTAATTATCTCTGTTATATGATTTTATTTGTCCTCTTTTTACTGACAAATTCCATTTCAAACTTTCCAATTAATAATTAAACAATTTTCATTTTAACTGACTTTTTTATCTTTCAAGATCAGCTAAGAGAAATTCTACCATATGTTTAACCCTATGCATTAAATGTGTGTACTTTGTGGTTTATTTTATTGGTATATCCAAGTAATATTACTATATTTAATAATTATAAACGTGCCAAGATCCATTACAGTTTTTCTTTTTACATAGAAACTGAAATTTTTTTATGATGGCGTATATGGTCTTACTATTAGTTTTACTTGTATCTAAGAGGTTCTTACTGGATTTAGCTTGTCTATCTGCCTCTGTCTGACGCAGTCTGAAGTAGTTGTTATTCAGAAGGTTATTTATAACAATAAAACATTAATTTCAACAAATATAATTGTAAAGACAGCATTCTTGACTTTATGGATAAGTATGCACTGTAAACAAATATTTATTGAATGAAACACCCGTTCATCAATATTTAACAGTTTTAAGTTTTGTTATGTGCAGGACAAATTAACAGTGAAATGCAATGAATTTGAAAACAAATCAGTAATAATAATAATAATAATAATAATAATGAATACAATAAAATCTTGCTAATTGAGAATAATGTTTGATTAAGAACCCTTCGAAAAGTATGAATTACAGAAACACATTAGTACGGCAAAAATTTATTTTGAGTATTTCTTGAAAATTAATAATAGGTATGTATGTTTTGTTTAACAATCCTAAATTAAACAATTAGCCAGATTTTAAAATAATGTAACAGAAACAAAGGTATAATTTAGACTAGGTGCCCACTTACGATTTTCAACTGCAGGTACTGAAAAATCATGGTCGTGAAAAAAATGTATAAACGTATGATGGCAAAACAAGATGTTTAGTGGCGCTCCTGATGTGCTTGAAAGAAAAACAGTAATGTTAAAAATAATTACACTGAATACTCCATATTGCGTCTAGGGATACTAAAAGGAAAATCTTATAAAATTCATGCAGATTTTTGATTGCACCAAAAAAAATTAAATACTACAGGATGTCTAGTTAAAGCCCTGTTAATTTGCTTAAAACAGTTGAACCAAAAATTATATGCAAGGATACAAAGTTGAGGAAATCAGCTAAAGAAAGATACAGAAGAAAGAAGATACAGGAAATCATGTAAAGATGATCGTTTCTCGACTAACATTATTATTATCTATGGGTTTAGCGCTCAGTGTATTGTATCTTCAGATTCAATGTCAGACATTGTGTATCAAAGTTTAAAAAGATAGCTTAAAGTACACCAATCACCTCTCTCAAATCACAATGACAAGACAAACTTGACAACTACAAAAATTAAATGACAATGGAATAATAATTGCAACTGGTAAATTACAAGTTGGTGCATGTCCAAGTATTTCATTCAAGCCTGCAACAATTGTCTCTTATTTTTAAATCGGTGCGATCACTCACAGTCTCATGTATGCACACTTTAATTAATTTAAAACTGCAAGTTTAATTTTTGTGATATTTTTTGTTGTTCAACAAAACCGCAATTGGGTGCCTAGTCTAAGACAACTTTCCTTTATGATTTTTACTGAACACTATGTGTTATTATTTGTAAATAAACATACAGTCATCTAAGATTAACATTTACGTCAGTTATAAAAAAGTCTTCATTTTATGTATTTTTTTGTATATTTTCATATCCTTAAAGAAATATGTATTGTCTTTGTGTTAATGAACATTTGTAAAAATTTTATTAAATATAAAAAGATTTTCACTCGGTCTTCACAGGAAGAAATAAATTTAAATCGTAGGATTTATCGTAGTCAGTAATACATATAGTAGGCTATTTAGTATAGAAAAATAATACTGTATATTTTTTTATAATAGTATTTTGTGGTCAGTGTTCAATGAGCTTACATAATAAGACATATTTATTAAATTACATACTTAAAAATAATTTTTAAAGTAATAAATTATCTACTATTGGTACCATGTTATTATTGTTAATTGTAAAAAATTGTGGATGTGTTTTAGCCGTTTTTAATTCATAGTTAATTTACCATTGCAGAAATACAATAAATAATTTTACCAGATAAAGTAATTTTGTAATGTGTGTGTGTATTTTTGAGGTCCAAAACCCAAAAAATATGCAGTATAGTCAATAATCAGTGGTTTATTTTATTATAAAGATAAAAGAAAAGAAGATTTCGTTAAGTAAATCTTCTGAAAACAAAAATATCATTTTAGAAGTTATTTATAGTTGGTACATGTGAAAGAATGAATGCTTTTGAAATTCTGTATATTACTGGTATATAAAGGTATTGTTGTTCAACTGCTGCATTCTAATTTTTGCAAAGTACTATCATACAATAGATTCATCGTTTGTTATTTTCAATGTAATTATGTGCCTCAATATTATATTTTAAAGAGATATATCACAATTATTTTTTATGACATTTGAAATTTATAAATATAATAGTTATGTATACAAGTTATATAAAACTATGTATTGTACATACTTATTTTTATTTTCTTACTTAATGTGTTCAGCTGCATGATTAACATTATTGTCAGAAATTAAGTTAACTTACAGTGAAAATTCTATGTAATAATTTTGATTGTCTTAACAACTGATAATAGTTGTTAAATTTCCTCAAAAAAGGATAACAGATAATGTCTAGCAGAAAAAAAACATCAGTGATTTTTACATTTGAATTCTTGCTGACACTAAAAAGTTACATTGGTGAAAATAGTTTTGTGCGCTAATATTATATTAATTTAGGTTTTAGATCCGAATTATTATTTTCTTTTTAGATAAACCATATTAAACACTTAATTTCTTCATTTGACCTAGTACAGTATTACAGAATAATTAATTTAATAAAATTAAAATAGTTAATAAATACTTCAAAGAAGGTGGTGCCAGGATTTTTGTTTGGGAGGACCCAGCAGAAGTTCTTCCCCTAGAAAATTTTTCAAAACTAGGGCTTAAAAACATTTTAAAGCAACTTTAAATGTGTTTTATTAGTAAAAATCAATAATAAATGATAGATGCAGTCTTTAAAGTAAGAAAAATGGTTTATGTGATTTATTCACAAAAAAGTCCCTTTTAAAAAATTCCCTTTTGTACATAATAATGTAATATTAATTGCTTGATTGTTTTAAATTATAATTGATACAGTCCGTATTTTAACAACATTCTTCTATCCAAAAGATTAAGCACTTGTACTCTTCAATTACTGGTTTTTTTTTGAGGCATTTACTACTACAGGTGCACCACCTATATCCGCTCATGTGGCTGACGTAATACTTTATTAAATTTTGTTTCTTGTGTAACATAAACTTCGATAAATTTTCCAGAGAAAGCAATTTAACATGGTGTTCATGTTAAATTTTTTTGTAGAAAATAAATGCTCGAGCTGTCAAGTAATCTTACATTTTCTCATCTACCATAAAGAATATTATTGTGAATATTTTTTTAACTATTCAGGTTTACATTGATTTTCACTGTCAATAATGTTACTAACTACATAATAAAATATATATTATATATTAAATAAAAATATAATTTTGCATATTCCTGAAATACTGTTTTAAAGTAATTCATTATATTTTATTAAAAGAAAATTAAGTGACCTGTTTAAATAAGTGAGTGTATAGTATTCTTTTAAAATAATTTTGTTGCTTACTGAAATATTTAAAATATTGTATCAATTATGTTATTTTGCCATAACTGAAAATAAAATAAAAGTATAATACTACTTATAATTTTGTAAAATCAAAGAAAAATATAATCAGAATAAAATATTATTATATTATAATACTGTTAAATTTTTAGATTGTAATTTGAAGGTGTTATCATCTTCATTGTTACCAAAACAATGAAAATATATGTTATATTATTTATGTTAAATTTTTGTATTATGTTTTCTTTTTTACCTTTTACATTTAAACTTTTTTATCCTACCTCTTCTCAATATCAGAATGCCAGAAAATGGGTTAAATACATGAAGCAAAACTTGGAAGAAGTTAGACTGGATATAACAAAATCAAAATCAACAAACACAATTTTCTCATAGAGAACACACGTAGGCATGATACCAGAATAACAGGTGCTAACAGAACATATGAACACGTACTGCGAAACTCATGAGTGTAGGATGGTAATGCCCTCACGAAAGAATTGATCATGAATGACTAAGTAGGTTAATGAAGCCAACAAGACAAAAAATTAAACTTATTTTTGTTTTGTTTGTTTTAAGGAATCTGGGAATTAGAAGTAAGGCCAAACAGTATATTAGAAAAAATACTTTGTTGTGGTATGGACAACTATATCGGATGAATGAAGACCCAGCAGAACTAGACTGCAAGAGAGAAAAGGAAAAAAACAACCAGTAAAAAGATGGATGAGTGGAGTGATGGAAACAATGACCAGTAGAGGCCTGCAGGAGGATGATTGGTCAGATAGAAATTTTTGGCGATCAGGATGTGAAAATGGTAATAATAGCTATACAAAGTCATAAAAAAATCCAATATACATCTTTACAAAGTCTTAACTTAATACTACTGCAGGTGGCTTTTACTACTCCTGTAATCAATGGATAACTGTGGAGTTGATTTTACACAGTGTGAATACTTGCTAATTCATCTGCTCTGTATTTTTACTCAGCTTATTTTGGCTTAGCCTCACTAACACGTCAGAAAGAGTTTTTGTCCCATGTGTATAAATATGTAAAAGGGAATTACTATCGATCTATACAGAATTCATGCTAATATAGTCAGTTCACTTTCTGTTGCACCCCTTTCCAAAAATTATGGACAATTCTGTTTGTTTTTCCTTAATTATGCAACTTTTCTTGAGACTTGTATATTTTGTTTATTTCACCATTTTAACATGTTTTATGAGAAAAGAAATAATTTAAGGCTGAGAAAACATTTTATAAATAACATTTTAACATTAAAAAAGATATATTTTGAAAGCGACTATTTTCTGTTGGTTACACAATGCAGTGACAATATAATTCCATGCTTACGATTGGTGCAATGAATAGCTTTCTATAACGTCTGAGAAATTTTACAAGGAGAATAGGTTTGTATATGTGGTTTAAAAAAAGATAAATCAGATTTTTTGAGCTTCCTAGTATTGTGCCTTAATAAATTTATGTGATGATGTTTGAAGCAATTTTATAGTAACTAATAAACAAAGAATTTTATTAAAAACAGCAGTCATTTACTACCAAATTACCATTTTTTTTATGTATATATATAGATAGGATAAGGTATTTTCTTCCAGTAACCAATGGTAGATAATGAAGGTATAACAAAAAAAGAAGCAAAAATCTTGTCCTCAGTGTATACAGTACTCATGGCAGACGATTGAGCAATTTAAATTTATTACCAGTCAGAAAATTGTCCATCGAACTTAATTTTGGTAATAAGTTGATTGATACTAGAAATTTTGTTACTGCTCAAATCATCTTAACATTCTGATTATTAATAACATTTTAAAACAGTTCAGTAATGGACCATTTGAAATCAGTTCATAAATAATTTACAAGATGGTATGCCTCTATTATTTTGTTCACAAATTTGGAGTAGATGTAAAATTTCAAAAAATGTAAATCTCATTTTTACGGGTTAGGTTGTAGGTTTACATGTTAATTAAAATTACATAATGAATGACTAATTACTTGAGTAGTTATTAAAATTTTCAAGAAACATGCTTTAATTTTTGTTTCAAAAATTAAGTTTAAATTAAAATACCTTGAAATATTGAAATAAAAATTCAGATAGGCTTGTTTCATGTTTTTAGAACACTGTATGTTTGTATAGGTTAATTTTCAGTGCTTCTTATTTACAGTTTAATGCTTTATTAGTCTTTTTTTGGACAATATCATATTTTGCGGTTAACTGCATTTTGTGAAATAAAGCATTAAAGTAATCTCAGGCTGTAATTATTTTTGCAGTAAGATTTCTTGGCTATTTATATGTTTGTGATATAGTTTTAGTAATATGTTAGGTTAATAAAAAAAAAAACGAAACAACTTTGCTTACAAAGTTTATACTAGTTAATACAATTTCAATTAAATGTGTATTGGTTCTCAGAGTCAGATGGCTTGTGCTAAGCATTTTCTCTAACCACAGTTACACACACAGCCAAAAATAGTAGAGCACTTAGTTTATACCAGTTTCATTGAAAAAATTAAATATACCCTATTTATTACTAAAATGTTTGAAATGTGATTTACTACTTAAGAGCCTCCTGTAGGGCTCATCTGCCCATAACAGACAGGTGGAGTGTCAAATTATTTACACTCAATCTGTTCGTTGCAGGGCTAAAATAAATAGTTCTGTTTCTTATCACATGGTCAGCCAATTAAATGACTGAATCATTTAAGAACAGAAGAGGTAGAGGTGTTAAAGACACTAGTCAGAGTTGTCTCCTCTGAAAGTAATGAATTTCACTATACAGCCAGACCCTGTGGTGAATGAAGTGAAGGTGTCATTTGCAGAGTGGAAAATATGGGCTTTTCAGAGGGCCCGGCATGCTGATAAGCGTACTTTTCCATTCAGTGAGGAAGGCAATGGTAAACCACCTCACTCCTCATTATTACTTAGTAAAGCCTCTAGAGGTTCAAACCAGCCTTTTGGCTGATGACCTAAACAACAATAGGGCTCATGGGAATTGAATATTTGAGAACAATAAGATGAGCTGTGCTTATATATTTTAGTTGAATGTCTTGTGGCTAGAAGTTAACCATTTTCAGCCATTTATCTTCCAATTCTGTTGTAACAGGTTTATCCACCTATAAGTACTCTAAAATTACCTATGGTTCAATCAATAAGAAACAAAGAGGCTTCATAGTATTGAAGTAATACTAGAAGTAGAATTGAAGTATAGTAGTAGGAAACAGTTAAACAACTATTTAATGTGAGATAACTATTATTATATATTAAAGATGTCTTATACGTAGTCTCCAGAATATAGTTAATTTGGTGGTGTTTTATGTGTGTCTGTGCCTTTTGTTCCTCATAACAAATAAAATTTTACTAGAGACCATAATATGAATTAAAAATATATAAAAGGGAATATAAATAAAAATAAAAACAGTTAATATAAATAAAATTAACTTTATTTATTTTAAAACCCTTAAAATTCTTATTCAAGAGTTTGTAATGGGTGTTCATTAACAATATTAACATTAATTATTAAATATATGATTAAATAAATTTCTCCTATACTTAAAAAATAATTGTTTAGATTCATGAAATAATTCAGTTTTTAAAATGGAATCGTGAAACCTGTTGACAGAAATATTTCAAATATCATTAGACAGTACTCGCAGATCTTGTGACAAAATTTTTCAGAATGATTAGGGAATTACCTGATCTTTTTACACCACAGTATCATGAATTTGATCACTTCAAACAGCTGCTCTTGAGGTCACAGAAGTTGCTGAGCAAATAAAGTATATCATACTTTAGGTTAGGTAAGTAATGTTTTACAAGTTTAGTGTAGATTTGAAGTATTATTTAGTATTAATAGATTTAAAAGGAGACCAATAAACAACCTTTTCAACAAAATTGAACGTATTACTGTAGTAAATATTTAATTATGCTATTTTAGTTAACAAATGATTATGAAAATCAAACTTGTAAAACCCAAGGATTTTAATTTTCAAATTATTAATTTAATATTCAGATATTGTAAACCAAAAATTGTTATCCTCATTGTAATTTTGGTTGTATTGTCGACCACATTCTTTAGAAAAATGCATAGACAAAATTACGGCGTCCATCGATCTCCTTTAATATTACCCTCGCTTACATGCGCTGCAGAGAAAAATAGGTTACTGAAAAATAATTTTGTCAGAAACCACAATAAACACTGGTTCATTGTTTTAACCATGGGTCCAGATAAGTGGCCATAGTTGTACATCATAGCAATCACCTTTTTTATATTTTAGTGTATTTTCTGTTGAAAATACAATCATTGCGAATAACAGCCAGATTTATTGGTGCCTCCTACCACTTTGAATTTCACGTGGATCACCCGCCATAACCAATCTAGGATCCAGCTGTCAAACAAAATCAGCTGTTTATTTCGAGTAGCGAATGAACTTTGCCGTAACTGTTGACAAAACAGTTGAATGATTCTGCTCAGACGGCAGTGATTTAGGAAACAGTTAAACAACTATTTAATGTGAGATAACTATTATTATATATTAAAGATGTCTTATACGTAGTCTCCAGAATATAGTTAATTTGGTGGTGTTTTATGTGTGTCTGTGCAAGTTCGATTCTTACAGTAGGCGTGTACGGTGTACAGGTTATCTGGATTTTGTGAGTGTAACTATAGATGCAAAGACCTAATCCACTGTTCTGAGGTAAGTGTTTGTTTCAATAAATGTGGTTTAATAATTTATGTGTGCCTTTTGTTCAACGGTTTGTTATACTTTCTGTTTTTCGTATATTTCAATTATAATTCATCGTTAATGTAGAAACAATGTAAGTGTGTAACATGCCTGTTTTTAAAAGGACAAGTTTAGGAATTCAGTATTAAACCTGGTTTCGTTATTGATATAGTATTTAAACAAACACAGAATAAGCTCTTCTCGTGTGAAAAAATGATATGAGTGAATCTTTTTATCAAAAATATTCATTAAGAATTTAAATTTACTGGTAAAATAAGCAAGATCATGCATGAATGTGACGATTTTGAATAGTTTCTGGTCTTTTCTTTGAATGTATTGACTTTTATTTGTTCTTTGTTCCTTGTAACATTAAGAGAAATGAGAAATCTCGTTATATCATAATTCATTCAGGTCTATTAGTTCAAAACCATGTTAAAGCCACAGTAAAAAGATAGGGAAGTGCTTAGAATGGATATGAAGTTTTGAAAGGAGTGTTGAACTTTTGTTACATTTCAAAAAGTTGCCTTTATAAACTACGCCAGTTAATGTAGTAGGAGGTAAATCCTTTAAGGTTGCAGAAATGTAGGAAGAAAAATAATTCTTGATAAACTCCACTTGAGCAGTGGATTAATGTTATTTTGTAGATTGAAGAATAAACCTGAATGATGTTAGATTCTTGTTAACCTCTTAAATCATTATGATTAACTAGACTACTTCATTATAATTGCTCATTCCTCCAAGATGTTGGTGTGCATTGTAGCCTTGTGCAAGTAGTTTATTTTTAGAGTTATTGATTGAACTATTGTTCCAGTATGGATGATGTAAATGGTGATGTACATGTACAATGAAAAATTAATTGTTTTGTTTAGGTCTGATTAGTGTAACTGAATACATTTTTTGTTTTGAGTAGGCCTAATCTTATAAAATCATGATAGGTCCAGAGAAAGAGAGTAAGGAGGAGAGGGAGAGAGGTTTTAATGTCTAGTGCTTAGTATTTTTAAGTGCATTAATTTAACTAGGTAGAATTAACTTGATTGTTTGTTAATTATTATTTAATTAGTTAACAGTTGGCTTTATAGGCTTAAAAGTATGTTTTACATCGTCCACTGACAGTTTCTTACATGTCAGAAAAATGTGTTGATCAGATTTCTAATTTTTTTTTAACAAGTATGTTTTATTTATTTTTAGATCTCATTAAGCTACTATTATAGAGTACAAAGACTTCTTACCATAAAATGTTGTAAATAAAAAGTGTAACTAAGACACAAATTTTTCTTTTGATGGCTAATTCTAATGAGAACTCATCAAGTATCTCAAAAATAAATTTCAATGATTTACATGAAGAATTAAAAAAGGCAATAGAGAATGATAAACGATATTGGGTTGAAAATGATGCAAAGATACGAGCTGTCAGTCAACATGTTCCAACATATGATGAATTCAGGTAGGTCTGCAAGTTGCTAAATTGAAAATTTAAGGAAACTGTATTTTGTAATTTGAGTAATTCCTGGCGCTGTTAGCCTATATCATTTCCATGCAATTGTTAAGTAACAGTTTTCAATCCTATTCAAGCATACAGCTTTAAATTTTATAACAATGTGGTGAAATAATTTACCAAGTCTGTTTGAAATTTTGATTCGGCAATTGATTAAAATTGTTAATATAGTTTATTTTCAATTGTATTTAGTTCATTTTTTAGTTAATTATTGAAATTTCTGCAATTAAAGCCTACGATAACAGAATGAATAGTTGTGAACATACTGTGCTCAGTCAGTCTGGAAACAATCTTAGTTTTAACTGTATGAATTGTTACAGACTTAAAAAGCAGTTGCAGATGAACTGCAATTACTTCCATAATACCATGTTTTCTGGTAATCACATTAACAATCAGGATATTGAGGGTACAATATAATACTTTCAGAGAGTTGCAAAAATTTACATAATGTTAAGAAGTTTGTTGACTATTCTTAATATACTAAAACACGGGCCAGTATCTAATTTGTAGAACTTTGTACTCACTTTATTTTATTCATTTAGTTCTATCACCATTGTGTTTAGGGTCAACATCTGGGTTTGAACTGTAGGCTAACAGAGTTTTTCTTATAAAATAGATTTTCTAAAACTGAGAATAAAACCTAGGGGTTTAACTAAGCGATTGAACAGACGGTATCACTTTTAAAAAATATTTACTATCTGATACATTAAATTCTGCGTTTTAGGTATTTCTGCAATTTTTAGTTTTATGTTTATAAAAAATGGAATTATGTTACTGAAATGTAAGTAAACTACACCAGTTTGTGTCATTATAAAATCAACTATAAAAGCATTAATTTCATAGACTTGGTTGTTTGCAATGTATAAGTTGTAATAAACCTTGAGATTATTATTGTGTTGGCTACTGTCAGGAAAAAATTACAAATTTTTGAGACAGTTCAGAAAACATTAGAAGTCACAGGAATTTCAGTAAATGAATTACAAAGATTTAGTAGTGTTTTCTTTATTACAGTGTCAAAGTAAAGGCACATGATAAATTTTTGCAGAATGTCTCAAATTAACAGTTCCTGACCCTCTTCCATCACGTTCTTAAAGAAAATATCAATAGAATTTTCAATTAATCTTTAAAGGTTTTTGGTTTCTTAACGCTGTCTTTTGACAAAAATTTCAGAAGTCAGTCACGGGTGCACTGTATCCCCAACCTTGTTTAATCTGTACATTGAATATGATATGCATCAAGTTTACAGAAGTAGTCTGCTGAAATTGCACAGCAATGAACAGCGATTGGTACAAAACTGTTAATTTGCAGATGATATTACTGTATGTTAAACCTTCAGAAGAACTGCAAAATTCACTGCTATAGTGAACACCATCCTTAAGGATTAATATTCAGTGAGAATTAACATAAAAATAAAAATTGTGAATTGCACCAGAGATGACAAACAGAAGGCTGAGGTTTGCCTTGGAGGTGAAAAACTTGCACAAGTCAGACAATAAATATTAAAATAGCACAAGTCAAAGAAGCATTCTTCAAGAAGAAAACACTGCTAACATCAGAAAGTGTTTCTCTGGAAATGAAAAAGAGTTTTATTACAGCTTTATTTGGGATTAACTGCTTACTTGTCAGACATGGACTCTACAAAATGTAGATAGAAAAAATAAGAAATATGGTGTTTACGGAAAATATTCCATTTACGGAAATGGTGTTTACGAAATGGTTTTTATGGTGTTTACGGAAAATATTAGATTGTAGGGCAACCAAACTTCGGGTTGAAGAAACAAAGAAAAGAGAGCGGATATGTAAACCTGTAACAAACTATTGTGGAGATACATTAGGTCTACATAATTACTTGGTCAATCAGTGTACCATTAATATTAATATTTCCTGTGCTTGATATTAAGTTAATATGATTGTAAATATTTTAGGGATATTGTAAAAGCATCACATTTGAAACCTTTGGAGCACAAGAATTTTCAGGAACTTCAACATAAAAATTGCATTTGGAATTCTGTATCTCCAAATAATAAATCTGACTTCTTACCAGGGGATATACGAAAAGCAATGGATCAACAGGTACTTCTTCAGTATTTGCAATTGCTTAATTTAAGAATATTGTGTCACTTATCTCTGAGGTCCGTTTCGAGATCTGGGTAGATTAAATAATTAACACTCTATAGTTTAAAATTAGAAGTATTTATTACAAATTAAATAAGTGACTAAAATCTACACGTGCATTACAATTAATTAATAACAATAAATAACTTAACCAATTTACTAAATACTACAGTGTCTGTCAAAAGTTTAAGACACCACGAAAAAAATACAAAACTTAAGTTTTCTTACAGAAGTTTTTCTGTGATCTTTCTGTAGCTTGTCACTTTTCCACATCCCCATAATTTGCCACTTAAAACTGGTATTCACTGACTTGCAACCCATTTTCAAGTTAAGAAACTAACCTAAAACTCGCTATTAGTATAGTGGAGAGAACAGCTTTCCTGTTCCCCACTTCATCTCACACTAGCATTCAAGTCATCTCTCCACTATTAACTTAACAGCATAAATGACATGTGGCGGGAATCAGTTTGTTTTGTTAATGCTACCAGCTCCTCAGATCCCGATTGAATGGGTATATTCAATAAATATACTATATTCGATAATATACTATATTCGATAATATACTATATTCGATAAATGGCTGTTTGAGATTAATACAGCGGCAATTATGATCACGAGCAAAGTTAGAAAACCGAGTATTTTCATCTGCAGAGTTAAAACAAATAATGCATTCAACCCTGTGACCAAGATGACGGTTTTTTTAAAAAAAGGAGACTGGCCCCCAAAGTGCGTTTCCTGCAAGCCTGTACACATATCAAACTTTAGTCTTGAGTGTAGCCATTCAAAATTTATAATTTTTTAAAATTAAAATTTGGTCTAGATTTGGCAATTCTTTTAAAATAGAAAAAACAATAAAATTAGTTGTATAAAAGGTACAGAAGTGGAATGTGTGCTGAAATACTAATAATTTTAATGGCTATTTGGCTAACGTTTTTCATTGTATAGTTAAGCAAATGTATAAGGACAAAACCCAATAATGTGAAAAGTAGCGATGTCCTTAAACTTTTGACAGATTCTGTACTTACAAAAGATACAGAACTAACATTAAACAATACACAGTAATTCACAGTAACATTGACCTTTTTTAACGCACTGTAGCACTATCAATTCCCTCACTGAATCACAGACAAAATGAAACTGAAACTCACAAAATAAATTGTGTCACTTATATAGGTGGTTAGAAAAGATAAGATTTTTGATATAACAATAAAAGTATAAAATCCTTCTGATAGCTTCTGGATAAATCTTAACAACTATAAACAAATTAGAACTGAATAAAAGGTGTTACAAAAAGGCCAGTTATCTAAATAGGTAACCACCAAACTCTTTCGCAATAATTATACAACAATAGACAGACCTACGTGTACTATACAACCATTTATAACTATTTCTTGGAAACCTATTTGTCACTCTTATTATTTACGTTAATTAACATTTTTAAACTGTCAGTCCTCCGTGAGAATTCTCGAATACACATCCCTATTCCCTTTAGATATTGTCACAATATTATTCATTAATGCTTACCAGATATCTAACTCTGCTATTCCATAACTCAAAAATTTGGGGACTTTTGAAATAGTAGGCCTGTGGTAGACTAAAATGCCTATGGGTTTCTAAAATAATACCTCATTTCAGACAACCAATTTTGTTGGATTGCCTGGGTTGTAAGTAGGTTGATTCATTAAGAAATATTTTCTGAAGAATGTAAATGACATTTTGAAAATATTAAAAATAATACTTAATTCTAGTTACTCTTTCTAAAAAAAATGGAAATTTTCTTTTGAATTTTCCCTTACTGTTTATGTAGACTACAGTTGAGCCGTATTATGAAGTGTTATCTTATGCATCATTATTACTTTTTTTTGTACTTGAACAATGTTGTACAGGGCGCTTGACCACACCATCAAACGGGAGATGTTACAACTCCTAGACTCTGACAAGGATTCAGTGATAAATGTGCGTGTAGGTAGTCTAAATCAGTAACTGGTTGTCATAAATCTTAAGTTGTCATGAGTCTTTGTAGTTTTAATTTTTCTTAGAGTTTTAAATTTCTGCTCTTTATATTACAGGATAAAAAGAATAATTTTGTAGCTGACAATAAGGAATGTAATCTAGTGTTGGCTGATGGTTTTATGAGAAAATTTCGATCTTGTTCTACTGTTGAAGAACGGTAAGTTAGAAAAAAATATTTTCCTCTTTTATTTCAACTTTGATATCTGTAGCATTTACTAAATTTTATTCGAGGTAGTCATAGAAAATTTGGATTTCCTGAATTTGGTATTTCTGCAAACTGACTTGTCACCCTAAATTAGTGAATTACTTAGGGCTAAATTAATATAGAATTATAATGAACATATATTGTACTTCCTTTCTAATTACATTAAATAAAATGGTTATTTTGTTTTTAATTAGTACTATATGAATGAAAATTTAAACTTTATCTAGTCCAATTTTACTGTTTGAAAATATAGGCATCTTCATTAATTATATAATTTAGTCAAAGGCTTTGATTTGTCCATAATAAGTTGTCATACAACGTACATTATAGCTCTTTTGTTTTCCAGTAAGACAAACAGTTATTTCTTTCCTATGATATTTAACATGAGGAATCTGTCAGTTATGCGAGAAATGCAACCACATCAATAAATGCAAACTTCACTAAACATAATGCAATAAGCCGCATACTATCTTAACACCGATTGTAATCTCACGTAGATTTTAACTATAATTAAAACTAAATTTTGAATGATGTATGTTTATGAAATGTGTACTGTTCCGTATTATACAGTGTGAGATTTTCTTTGACTTGAGGTTTACAGAATGTTTGTCCAAACTTTTTATATCGGTGTTAGTGAAAGCAGTATTTAGTTTATATTTCAATTTTGTAAAACTAAAGTATGTAAATTATATTTGCAGGTTTCAACTTCTGCAAAATATCAGCAGTTCAGATTCACAAGTAATATTTAAGACTGAGATTCCAGTTGGGTTATTGGGAGAAATAATCGAAGTGCTCTCTATTTTTCCACCTTCTACTCAAAATATTGTCACCGTTTGCAGAATTCTTGAGCAGTTGACAGAAACTCAAAGGTAATTTTCTTGTACTGAAATTTTACAATGTAGATTTAATAATAGTTTTTTGTAATTTAAATCTAATAGCTCTGCGTAATGTGAATCGTAAATATTTTGTTGCGGCTTCAGATTGTCCAATAACCATAATCTGTGTTTGACTTAACTGGTAGAAGGTCTCTGAAAGAAGTTAGTAACAGTGTTTGAGTAAGTCATTTCATTAAGTTAATTCACTGATAGCTATGAACACACCTTCTATTGTTTCTCTGTTCCTATTGTCTGTACACTGCTTGTAATTGGTCCTCAGTTTCTTTCTTCTCCAATGTGACTCACCCCATCACTAGTTGATATTGTAACACATTGAACCTATGTGGGTAGTGAGAAGTTACATGCTCTTACAAATCTTTTCGCAACAATTCTCTCGAGCATCTTCTTTTAATGGGATGATTAGGTTTAACACATAACCTTTATTTCAATTTGTGATAAAAAATAAATATTTCAATGTGCTTATACTTGTTTTTTGTTAGCTTAAGATTATTAATTAATAGTAAAAAAAAACCCAGATTATAAAACAAAAACTGTTTAAAACTGTAGTAGCAACTGAAAACGAGCTGTCTTTTTTTAAAATTGAAAAAATAATTAATAGCTGGTATCGTAAAATGAACTTCGCTATAGGATGGAGTAAATGTTTCTGCCCAGCTGCCTGCACAAAGAAACAACATTTATACAAATATGAAAGAACAATTTACCCTGCCATTGTTATATGGCACTAATTCAAGATGTGCACTCTACTCTAGCAGTTTGGTAATATTAAGGAAACAGTAATAGAGCGTTATACATTTTTAACCCAAAAATAATTCAGTTTTGAGATATTGTACAAGGAGAAAGGATGTTTTTAGCATGACCTAGTGTGATGAAACTCAAAATGGACATTTTCAGAGTTAGTGCAGTATAGCACTGGGGAAGCGATTATTGCACTTGAGAGGCTTCCGCTATCACACAGTAGTTTCATTTGATAGCCATGAGGCATCAGCCATCACAGCAGAGTTCATTTGATGCCCGAGTAGCATCAGCCGTCTCCAACATGTTAAGCTCTACAAAGAGGTAGTTTTTGTATAATAATTTACATTTTTCTGTTTCAGATTCAATTTGAACTTGGAATTTCTGAGTTCTGTTGAGAAAAGTGTCTGTCAAAGATTGATGGATAAACTTGTTGCCAGTTTGCATGATAGGCAACAAGATTTGGCTGAGCTGGGAGTCACTGAGTGGACTCTCATAACACTGAGAAACAAATATAAAGTTTAAGAATTTAACAAAACCATTCCAGCTTAGAAATTCCATATGTTGTATGTTTTATGAGATTCTGAATGTCATTAGTGTATGTGTTTTTGTGGATATGTAATTCTTGAATTTAAATTAAGTACAAATATTTATATATCATAATTTTTATTTTATTTATTCATAAGTAAATTATTTTGATGTTTATAGTGTTAAATGTGATCTTTGATATATTTATTAAAAATACACAACTTGGTGTAAAATATACTAAATGCTTGTCTAGGTTTAAACTAGATTTTGAAACGGAAGTGTCAGGCTCATAGATCGCTTTTGCGGATGATTCTGGCAATGACTAACCAACATGATGTATGACTACAGTAAGATGTCATCTGTTCTGATTTTAAATTTCCCACTAATCATACTTTCCTCATTTATGAACACTACCAACACCTATGTGTTGTGTGTTGTTTAGGTCATCAGCCGAAAGGCTGGTTTGAACCTGTAGAGGTTTTACTAAGTAAAACGAGGAGTGAGGTGGTTTACCATTGCCTTCCTCACTGAATGGAAAAGTACACTTATCAGCATGCCGGGCCCTCTGAAAAGCACATATTTTCCACTCTGCAAATGACACCTTCACTTCATTCACCACAGGGTCTGGCTGTATAATGAAATTCATTACTTTCAGAGGAGATAACTCTGATTAGTGTCTTTTACACCTCTACCTCTTCTTCTGTTCTTAAATGATTCAGTCATTTAATTGGCTGACCATGTGACAAGAAACAGAACTATTTATTTTAGCCCTGCAATTAACAGATTGAGTGTAAATAATTTGACACTCCACCTGTCTGTTATGGGCAGAACCAACACCTATACTATTGGAATTATCTGATCTTCTACTATACCTTGTTTTTTCTACATGATATTCCACATTCTTCTAAATGTATTTAATAGAATATAAGTTTGTAAAACTATGTGCATCAAAATTATGTAGTAAACAAACTGTAAATGACGAAGATTACTAACCATATCTGCATTGTAACAAATTGATACTAATACAGTAAACTACTTGTTATCTAAAAAAAAATGGGGGCAAGCTGATTGTGAATAACTAAAGGTGGCACCAGACAGTTCCACCTCTGTGGCGCTCTGAAAATAATGATTTGGTGCCCTGAAAAGGGCCATTTGGATGGTGTTCTGCCAGGGTGACCAGAAGGCATAATGGTTGTGGTGGTAGTCGCCACTACAGCCTTTAATGGTTCAGGTGACAGTGGTTAGTGTCAGGCCAGCCTAAGTGGAAGCATCATCTTCTCTTCTTTTGGAATGTCAATGTGTCAATTGGAAGTTTACATCACGTCACACGTCTTATGCATGCATGTTATAATCTAGCACCCAGCAGTTTTGTAACGATATAAATTTTGATGGGATGTTGGTGACGAGGAATTATTAGTAAATTAATTCTGGTATGTGTTGCATTTATTTTGATTTATTCATTGCCCTTTTAAAGTTTTGTATTTAAAATCACTTTTTCTTTTTTGTTTAAAATATATTTTTTGATTATCTGGGATATCCAGGAGTTTACTGCGTTAGTGATATCACTAATTATTGATCATCTTAGCCGCATTATTTTTGTGGTTGAAGCTGAATGTTCTTGTAAAAAGTGGTGAGGCAGGCACAGCCAGTTATCTTTACACCTCCCAACTGTTAAAATTTGGTTTAATCCAGTACACTTTAGATAGGCTATGATAGTTGCAATGAAAATTCTCTTTCCAACATTGATTTTTAGTGTTTGAAATACTAATTTATAATTTTGCATATATATATATATATATATATATATATATCTTATTAAAAAATTTTGTTGAAGCAAATTGTTTTATTAACTTAGCAATATAATAATGAAGCATAATAATATATAACTAAATTGTCACTATTGCTCAAAAACTTCCCATAAAATTTTCAGCCTTCTTTAATTTGCTATTTAAATTTCTCAGAACAGAAAATGATTAGCTTGACTTTTCTTAGCACAAATATTACTTATCTTGTGTTAAGTATTGAGTGAACTTCTCTACTTAAAATAATAATTTATAATAAATTATTTAATTGTACAGTGTTTTTAATGTATTTGAATGTACAGTATTATGTCTTATGCATTTCATTAAGAATTTTTATATTAATTTGTATGATTGTCTGATATTCATAATATTCACATTATTAGATAAGAATTTGTCTTTCATTTATTGAATCCTTTTACCCTTCAGCTATAATATCCACTAGCAACTATGGAGAGAGTATAACAATACCAACATAAATTTTGTAGATCCCAGCTGGAAATCAAAACAGAAAATATTGACTGAAACTACACATGGGTAACTATAAAATTTTTAGAATAATTATTTTTAAAAAGTTAAAGGGTGGAAGAAAGGTCTAAGGTGCAGTTACACTTCTATGTCATCTAAAATCTTAATTAAAAATACTACTTGTTTTTGTTCACCTGTATTCCTTTTAATGTTTTTAACCTTAAATTTTCTTTGTATTCAATGTTTATCATATAGGGCTATGTGTGAGAAACATTTTATCAAGATTAGTAATTTTTGACTTTGTGCATTTGTCGTTTTATTGTGCTACTTCCCAATGATTTTCTACAATTAAAAAAAAAAATTGTTCTGTAATGTTTGGTTATAGTGTAATTTATTTAAATTGGTATGTTTTATCCAAGGTAAACCCCCTCCCCTAATAACCCTTTAGAGAGAGCTTGGCAAATCAATGTTTTAATTACTTCATATTTCCTTTTCTCTCATAATCTTTTAATTTGCTATGTGTTTTTTTGGAATCAAAGGTCCTGAAAAAATCCATTCCTTCCCTACAGTTCAGCCGTCCTTAGTTTGCTCCTACGGCCAACAAACCAAAGCTGGCTACTACAGGGTGCACGCTAGAGTCCATGAATTTATGGATGTCGTATTCCTATTAAGTTAATTATGTTTTAAATAATAAGTACTTAAAACATCAGTCATGATATGATGTAGGCCTAACAATTTCATTTATCAAAATACTTTTAAAA
Organism: Catonia carolina; assembly: GCA_035578175.1. Lineage (NCBI taxonomy): Eukaryota > Metazoa > Arthropoda > Insecta > Hemiptera > Achilidae > Catonia > Catonia carolina. Next base: position 67,182,087 of record JAQMRL010000001.1, on the reverse strand, counting down.
GTATTTTGTTTTTAAATACTTTTGAAAATATTTTGTTGTTACTTTTTAATTAAAAGTGTGCACACATTTTCATATAATGCGGATGCTCAGTGCCGTCATTATTTGTTTACTGTAGGAGCAAACTAAGAAAGGCTTAACTGTATATATTCATTAGAGCAAAAAAGTAAAATTATAAACTTAAAATTTATTAAACACTTTAGAGAAAAAAGAAACTTCTGTACCTGATAAATGTTAATTTTTTTATAAAAATTATGTGTATATTGTAAATTTATCTTGGAAAAAATATACAAATAAAAAAGAATTGCACTAACTAGTTATAAAAAATTGTAGAAAATGACTGGAGAATCACACAAGGAAACACAAATGCAAAAATCTTAAGAAAAAATGTTGTCTAAATATGTTTGTTACATACGTGTATATGTTAGGATGGTGTTAACCAACCTTCCTTTTCACAGTTTAGCAGACAGTAGTACACAATGTGCTACACATTGAATGGTTAATCTTCTTGCTTCCAATTTTCCACTTCATAACATTTGACTTGTCAAGTATAATGTATTTTATTTAAGTGAATAAAGTTTATTTAGCATAAAGTAAAAAAAATGAAATTTGTTAATTTTGTAAAATGCTTCTAAGATAAATATAAAAGTTGTAAGTTTATTGCAATGGTTCCTGAGGATAGGCTGCATGTTAAATTCTGGAAACTAATTTCCAGTAGGAATAATTCAAGTAATAGCTGGTAAGTGAATTTATAGTAGTAAATAAACCTACACCTTAATGGAACTATAAAAAACAGTTTCTTGGACACTACATAATTTGATGATCCAAATTTGTGCATTATTATGCAAATCAGTAATAAAATGGTTAACAAAAAAACATAATTAGAAACACGTTTTTGTGAAAATTTACATGAAAACAAATTTATTTTCTTGTAAATTATGTCCAGGAGACTCCTAAGAAAGTATAGGACATGTAAAGATTTCAGAACAAATAAGGATATGATAGGAAAGTTACATTAGGGCAATGGAAGAAGTAAATGGTAATTTCAGTACTGATGATTAACAAAAATTAACCCATCTACAAGCTACTGAAGTAACGGAACAGAAATAAGAGAATTGCCTAACTTGATTTGGAAAAGTACATTCTCACGCTATCTATTGAATGTCTTTGAAACTATAATTTGTAAAAGTGCATTCTCACGCCATCTAACGGATGGCGGGGAAAACAACCATTCTTTGAAAACGTACGATTAGAAAATTCTAACAATATTAAGATTGTCGAAGAGTACAATCGTAGAAAAGAGTACATTGTATATGTTAACTCGTCGAACGCTGAAGGGACCCTCCCACCTTCCTGCTGAGTGGTTTTATTAAATACCCATTTTCAAGCCAGGTGACAGGTGTGCCAATATTAGTTATCAAAATTACCTACATTTACTTACGGTTTTTCATATCGATAGTTATTTAGAATAATTTAGTTTAATTTTTAATTTTCTAAACATCCGGTAGATAGCGTGGTATTTGCTTAATACGTAATTTTCATTCAATGAATGACGTCAATATTGAAAGTGCTGCAGTCCTCAAAATTTTACATTTTTAAAATCTTTAATTAAACTTCAACTTTTGTAGATAATCGTTGTGCATATTTTAACATTCTTTCAAATCGAACAAAACTATACACAAAATGCGCATTGGCCGGAAATATTGTTAATCTTTTAACTGATTCGTTTAGACCGGTTCCTCTTTCGGAGAAAAAGGAACCAGTGTAACCAGTTTCATATAACAATTTTAATTACTTCCACAAGCCAAAATTACCGAACTGAATTAATATAAAAATCTTTTATCTCTGATAATTACGGCATTTTTGCGATAGTCTGAAAACTAGAGAACGGCATCGAAAAATCGACTTATACCGTCGATTTTCGATACCATTATTTTCACAAGAATCGTTGATATCGAGAAACACGACACCTAGTAAAAATTAATAAAATGAATGTAGCCAATCATAGCATTAAACATCTGATATTAAAATTATTTTTCAAGGATTGATTAAAAATGGAATACAAGTAAATTATATGCTGTATTTATATATTTTATACACAAAGTTTACATTATTTTGTACAATAAATTAACATAATGACAAAAATCATAAATAAATTACAACTTTCAAATAAAAAAATTCAAAACAATAACAAAATATTTAACATCACATTGTACTAGATTTTTTGTTATCTTAATCAATAGTTAAAGTTGATTTATGATACTTTTAACAAAAAAAACTAACCTTAATGGTAAATATATTATGTACATAATTACACAACAAATTTATGGATTTAAACAAATTTGTATGATGTGCTTAAGTGTTTGCCAAAAATAATTTTCTGAAAATTATTTCAAATTTACATTAATTTGTTCATAAATTAAATTTTTATAGCTGCTTAATTTGTTTCTATTGTATCTGTACCATTAATACAGACTTACACAACCTGATTATCAATACAAATTAGAGAGCTATTGCAAAAATATTTAATTTTTCATTGACCTGTTATATAGCACTTGTTTTTTAACCAGTTCTGATATAATCCTACATTCTACTGACTTGTTTCGGAGGATCCACAGATTTTTACAGATAAGTTACAATTTTGTGTACTCTAATGCTTACCTTTTTTTATATAAAAAAGGTAAAATAACAAGTAATATACAATGGTTGTCTGAAAAATTCCGACAACATGAATTTGGCAGCACTTGCCAAATACAGTTGAGGAATGTGTTGAATGCATTTCAATGTACTCACAAAAATTTCAGCTATTTTGGACGGTCATTCAAATTTGTTGATTGACAAAATTGTTTTGGTGAGTCGATGAGTGTTGCTGTGAAAATGCACAAAATCGAGAATCGAGCTGTCATCAGATACTTTTGCCGGCTGCATTGGCATAGTTGGTAATGTGCTTGCCTCTTGTCATGTTGTGATCTTTAGTTCGAATCCAATTCAGGCACGACATATTTTCATACAATACAAAAAATCATTTCATCCTTCACCAGTCTGCATTAGCAGTAACTGCAGAACAGGCAAATGTTAAACAAAAAAAAAAAATTAGATATTTGTTTTTAAAGGCAATACACCTGCGCTAAATAACGATGAGTTGGATGCTGTGTATGAGGACTCTGTACCATTATTTTTACCTACATGAAATTTTGGGCAGGTGAATATAACATGGCCGTACCAGCTTGGGTGACGACCATTTGGGACAGCCAAAAACTGCAATCACTGAAGATAAAATCGTTCAAGTTCCAAATGGTGCTAGACTTTTATTTGATAATATAATGTGTGATTTACAGTTTTTGGCTGTCTGAAACATTCATCGTCACCCAAGCTGGTACACTATGTTAAAATTCAGCTGCCCAAAATTTCACAGTGGTAAATGATGGTGCAAAGTCCTCATTTACAGTATCGCACTCACCTTTAATTTGTGTAAGCGTATTTGCCTTTCAAAAATCAATATCTAATGAAACCTTGATACTCGAGTAAGTGCATTTTAACAGCAATGAGTGTTGCTGTGAAAATGCACTTGCACTGACTCACCAAAACGATTGTCAAACAACTAGTAGCATCCAAAATGGCTGAATTTTTTGTAAGTACATTTCAATACATGCACAAACACATTTTCCAACTGTATTTGACACGTGATGCCATCTTCATGCTGAGGTCAGAAACTTTCCAAACAACCCTCGTACCAACCAGCAGCTCAGTAACAGGTCAGTGAAAAATTTAATATTTTTACAATAGGATTGAATATAGGCTGCAGGATGCATTATACAGATTTATTTATTTATAAATTAGAAAAAATCAAATTGTTAGAAAAAGTTTTAAAGCCTACCATGCATTCATTTAGTTTCTAGCCCATCAGGCTGCATATACTTCCCAAATAATAAAATATGTAATTGCATACTTAACTTTAGAACATCAAACATAACTATTTTTTCTTTGCAATTTAGCACTGAACTATATTAAAAAGAGTGTGATAATTTACACCGTAAATAACAAGTGCAGTTTTTCATTCAAAACAAACGTGAAGTATTAAGATTACTTTTACTTTCTATTGTAATTTTACTTCGGTAAGTTTTCATTCTGTATTTAAAAGAATTTTAAGATAATGGTACAATCCATCAAAGAACTAGAATAGAAAATTCATTTAGGACTTAAAAATTGACAAATTCTTTACTAAAATAAAAATGGCAATTCACCTCGCTTCTTTCAATTTTATCAAGAGAAGGTACAACTAACTAATACTTGTAAAAGACCCTGTTTTAAGAACAGTTAATAAAAACTGTGCAGTGGTGTACTTAATACCAGAGTTACTTGTGTCCAGTTAAGTAGTTTGATTGATACATTGTTTATAGACTAATTAAGTAGAATCTGGAATAGACAACAAATTATGGACTAACAGTAATAGAAAATTAATAAACTAATTCTATTTGTAAATAACAAATTACTTATAGCGCTGATAATGTATAATAAAAACGTCCTTAGAAGAAACAATGAAATGCAATTAATTTAACAAATTTTATAGTTGAATCATTACTATGAGGTATGATATAATAAATATTGCATGGTTATTACTATATTCTTTAATTAATTAATATGTAGGTATATAAAATTTGTGGCAGAAAAGCTAACACTCACTTTGTATTTTTTAAAGGCAAACAAAAGGAAAGCAATAATATATTTGTAATCAAAGCGATGTTCACAATTGCTTACAAAACGAAACACAATTTCATTACTACAATAGCCAGTATTACTTAGGAAGATGATTAAGTATCATTTGTAGAAATAGAGAGCTATTGACATAAATTCTTATTTTTACTGGCCACTACTACTAATATTTTATTGCGATAAATATTTTAAATGCATAGATATATAAAAATAATATATTTTATGAGTGCGATATAAATGGACCATACTTTTTATGATAATATGATAAAAGAATGATAATTACAAAAATACAATATCATAATAATAGCGATATGAAAAAATAATGTTAATGATAATCACAAGCTAATAACTTTGTTCATTATTTAACATTATTATTATTAACATACTTATTTATCAATATAATGATTGTTATCATATAATGCCAGCCATCTAATAACTCATCAGTCGCACACCTAAAAACACAATACAAATTAAAAACTTATACAATTACATTTTATTAACTTTATATTCTTCCACTGTAGTAAAATAAAACAAAAATATATATTTACCATGGAGTGGGATGAATTTAATACAAAATGGTGTCTGTTAATTTCAAGTACAGGGAAATTTTAAAGTCACAAAAGTTTTGTTCAGTGTTGTAAATTATTTCACAACAAAAAATTACTTTATAAATTACGGGATGAATTTTATTTAAGTTTGACATTTTTATTTAAGATACTCTGCAAATAATACAACCAAAAAAATTAAGGTGTTGAGACAAATATACAAGTGAGATGGCTAATAGCTTTCAATATCTATGAATTACATATACTTAAAGGGACCAAATACCCAGAAAAATATTATTATTATTAACATTTAATGTTCACCAATTATGGTAGCGTGTAGGGAGGGTAGCGAGACAGAGAGAGAAAGTTTTGCGTCCGCCGTTCCCCTCAACTCATTTCAATCAGTGCACGGTGTTCAAGCAGAATTGTGACAATACGCGATCGGTAGGGCACTCTACTGGTCAGTTTCATTCACTACACTCTAACAAGCTCATTTTTCATCAGAAAATTCTGTAAAAAATACTTTCGCTTCCTAATAAATCTTATTTTATTACGCTGTAAATGTTATTATTATACTCTGATATTTAGATAAGATACGCTCGTACAAAGTTAGACGTTTAAATCTCATCACATTTTTTGCGTATCACGTAATATAATTTTTTTTCTGGGACGACATAATTTGCATTTTATTATTTTGATATAAAATATAAAATTTTATCTGTAATTTGATATAAATGTTGAGTAATATGTTGGGTGGAAACAGACGTAATAAACGAGTTTAAAAAAAAACTCTTGAAAGGGACTTCAAGAGTTCCCTTCACTCTTTGAAGGGACGTCAAAGATAGATCGTCGTGCCTGGTGTCTCCTTCCTGTTAATATTCCAAGAAGCTGAATCATTTTTATAGGCAGTTGTGAACTGTATACAAACATACGTCATTTTTTGAAATCAATTACACCAGCATAGGCCTAATATCAGTTGTATGAAATTTTAACAAAAAGAACTGTATAGTAAATATAAGAGAAAGAGGGTATGACGTCTCTCTCTTTCAGGCCTGTCAAAACGAATGGTACATCATTTAGAAAAAAACTTATTGCCTATTACCCCAAATTGAATCGCAGACATTTTCCCCCGAATTTTGTGCGCGCGCAACTAATCGGCTTTCGACAGCGACAGAAATGTCAAAACGATAACCGCACGAACACAACACGAGTAATGAGTACTACTTTAGAGGCAGCCTGTATCTTTAGTTGACACGCTATGGCGCCGTGGTGGGGAATCTTATTGCGCATGTGCGGCCCGCACGCCACCGTAATTGGCAAACATTCTACTTATTTATCAAAGTGTATAGACTAAGTGGCTAAAATTAAATCACAACCAAATCAATTACAGCAATATTTAAAAAAAATATATTCAGATATGCTTCTTTTAAGGAAAAATGCATTTTTTGACAGAAATCTGTTGTAGTTTTTACTACTTGACTTATGATTATATAAATCCAAAAATTAAGATTTCAATAACACAAAACTTTGTTCACACTATAAAAAATGAGTAAATTTAAATACTTCAGTCAAAAGCAAACAACTGGTCCCCTCCGTAGCATACCACAACACAGAGGTCCCAGGTTCAATTCTCAGCTAGAGTCTGGAAATTATAACAAGTTACAACTCAAGTGTTCTATAATCCACTGTAGTCTCTAAAGATCAAGCAGTTGATGCAACTTTAAATAAATAAAAAAAAGCAAACAACTGTGATTTTAAACATTCAAACACACAATGAATAAAATTTATAATTTCCATGAGTTACTTTCAGAGGAGCCGACTTGAAAAAATTTCAGATTTTAACAATCGTACACACATGAAATGTGCACTTTCCAATGGTAACTTTGAGTTTGAGAACAAGTTCATTTATTTAGCATTTGCTCATCTTTTAAAAATTACTTTTAATGGGTTTGGCCAGATTTTTCAGAATTGATAAAAGACATTGTAGCCAAATTTTCATGGTTATTCAGTATGTTAAATTCAAGTTACTTACACCGGAAATTCAAAAGTTTAAACTTTTTGTGAAAAAAATATAGTTTTACTTCTACAGATTTTAAGACGCAGGGAAATTTTTTTAAAAGCCCGATTTTAAATCAATCAATAAAATTCCCATGAAAGAAAACTGAAAAAAAGAAATGTGGTAAAAAGTTGACATTGATTTATACATGAAGTTTGACTCCCTTAATTCACTGTCTGTGAATACTAATGTAAAAATAAATGTCAATGACTTGTCACTTTGAGATCAATTAAGAACAATAATAAAAGATTTTTATAAAAAAATCTCCATAAAAATTAAATTATGCTATATTAAAATGAAGTCATCTGAGAACATTAAAAACAATTACCCATATTATAGAACAAAAAAATTCAAAGCAACAAATTTTTATACAAATTGTAGTACACGAAAATATCATACAAAGAGTGGATTTTATATTACATATCAACTACCATGCTAAAATTTTCCAATGTTTATTTACAATAGCAAGTTTGTACTTTCACTAATAAAGCTATGTGACAATAAGCGTGAAAATTAGAATAAGTTGCATAAAATTTTCACTCAATACTTCCGACCAATTAATCACTGTGTAACAGAATGATAAAACCACAACAATAATGTTTTGCTTAGTAGTTACATTATCTTCAAATTAAAAAGAAAACCTACAAATTATGGAATATACAGCTTTCTAGCACGCTTAAACTATTAGGAACAGAGTTTTATTACAATGATTGCAACAACATCTCTATTAATCTTAACTTGATGTTGTCATAATAATCTAGATAACAGTAAATATTTTGCAGGAGTCTAATACAGTAAACTCTCGATTATCCGCGGGCGGTTTATCCGCTTTGCCTAGAGTAAAAACTTTTATGTATAGAAAAAATAAAAAAATATACAAAAACAAGTTTTGAAACTTAAAATCATTTCGTAAAAACGGAAATAGGTTTTCTTATTACTTTAAAATAATAAAAGTCATCATAAATAATAAAATACATAATAAACTATAATAATGTACAGTACAACACGTACAGTATAGTATTTAACATGAAAAAGCAAAAGCAATTGACCGAATTTTTTGTAAAAAAGTAAACATAACTTTCTCTTAAACAATTATGTACAAAACATAGATTTAGTTTTTGATCACGTACGTTCTTTTATTACGCAAAAAACTGATAAAAAGCACTTGTGTATTGTTTTTTAGTACCTTCAGCCATTTTAACCGCTATCGGAAATTTTGTGGCTTATCCGCGAAATTCGATTATCCGGGGTATCCGCACAAGTCAATTCCGCGGATAATCGGGAGTTTACTATATTTATCGCAAAAAATTCTGTAACTACTGTTGAAGTTATGAAAATATGACACATTCATTTTAATAATATTTTGTATTTTTATTTCATCACATGACTGAAAAATGTTTTATTTTTTCAGCATACTATTATGTTTTTAACTCACCGGGTTGGTATAGAGGTAAAGTCGTCAATGCAAGTCAGATGTTTAACAGCTGACGTTCAGAGACGAAGGTTCCAGGTTGAAATCCTAGTAAAGGTAGTTAGTTACTTTTTTGCTAATTTGAATACTGGACAGAGGATACCAGTGTAATTTTTGTTTGTTGCAGTTCAATTAACCATACTCTCTCAGGAATTGTCGGCCTCAGACTGTACAAGACTGGACCTTATTTTTATACTTCACACACATCATTCTCATCTCATTGGGTCATGGGGTTGCTTCTTGTTGTTAAATTGAACAGACTGAGGGATTAGATAGATGAACACACTAGGGATTAAATAAAAATAGAATGTTACATTTTCCTAGCAATAAAAGTAAATTTTAGATGTCTTCGTGGTCCAATGGTTAGCATACTATGCTGCAAAGTGGAGGTCCCAGGTTTGATCCCCAGCTAGGGGAATAATATTTGAAATTTTATGGCTTTTTTGACTAGTTACTTTATCAATGACGCTTGATTCAGTGCATTTAAAATAATTTTATTTTAAAAGAAATATGCCCAATGTAACACCAATAAACAATGACTATTTCAAATAACAATCTCTTGGTACTACTACTAACGGATACAAAAATGTGGGTTAGAACATGTAATAATTTCCAAACCAGGAATCAAACCTGGGGCCTTCTGCATTGAAGTCCATCACACTGACAACAACCCATGGATTTCATTATTTTAAAACCCATCCTGTGATCAAATTTACAACACAGTGCCTTCAAACAGCAAACACTAGATCAAGTTTATCAACAAAAATAATTTAATGACTTTCATAAAATTACTTTGTAATAACACAAATTGAATAAGTTTCACAAAACACATTTTAACTTACCCTTTGTTGGAATATGAAAGACCTACTTAGAACTGGTTCGGAGGATAAATTTTAAAATTAAAAGTTATTTCCAAAACTGCAGAAAAAATTTGAACCCGTTTCTAAATATTATCTATTCCATCATTATCAATGGTTTTTGAATTTACTTAGTTAATATCAGTCTCCCGCAAAATATTTTTACTGCATCTAGATGTATAGACACCAATATAACAAATAATATAAAAATTCATTTTTTTACAAAAAGCTGAGTATTTTTTAATTGAGTACACAAGGAATGCAATGCAAAGCAATATGTGTACAAGCAATGTGAATTTAAGATACGTGTAGATAAAAGAAAATTAAATCTTTGAAGCCGATATTCATTGTTTTGGGTGGTATTATTTCAACAGATTGTGCACAGAATTATCACCCGTAATACAATTATTTTTTATTAATCAGGCTTATATTTGAAAATTTTTGTTCGTTTTACCAGATTCATTTTTATTGTAAATCTAATGTTAAAATAATTTCTCAGATAAAAGTTTCACTGTAGTTTGTGATGTAATTATAATAATTAAATTGTTCCTTGAACACTCAACTACAATCAACATATTAAGTACTATTTACATTTCATTTCAGCAAATGTAAATTTGTCATGTAAAGGTTTAATGACATAACATTTCAGCCTTCAATTTTATACATTTTAAAAAGAAGTATTAACAATTTATTTAATTACAGTACTTAATTTACAATGCATTGCAATTATATATGTGTAATAAGCTATTATTACATAATCAGACTAAACTATTGAGACAGATTCCCATGAATAAATCGTTTAGCATGTTAATAAGATCTAATTACCCAGCGAAGGCAATGTAATGGATCCATGAACGTGGTGAAAAAATAGTAGCTCTTTTGATAAACCCATATAAATTTAGCTTTGATGGGTTATTCTTATATGAACTGAAATATATATTGGTATTTATATATAATAGTCAATATTTTCCAGTAGGTCTTAAGGCAGACACAACAAACACCCAGTGATTTCAAACATTCTAAAAGGTTACTTTTATTTTAAACACGAAGCTGTGAGCAATGTGGTGTATGTTTGTCACAGTAGCTCATGCCACCGCAACAGACTCCACACTATCCTTGCACTAAATTTTTCCAGAGGACATTTCACAGCAAATCACTGGATCTTTAAAAGAACATTTTGTTGATAATTCCATTTTTTGTTACTTTTTCACTTTATTTCTCTATCCTTTTAGTTTTAAGTAACAAACTTTTTGCCAATTAAGTGGCAATACAGTTTGAGTGTCAAACAAGTTGGCCAGCACCTTCTGTGCACGGGAAATGACTACTAAACATTTGTAATTTTCAATTAACTAATGGTAAAATGGTATAAGATGATTAATTGAAAGAGCTTTGAAATTAGTTAACAAAGCATAATAATGCGATGTAATCTAAGCCATCAGAAGTGTTTTTAGGGGAAAAAGTGTAATAAAACTGAATTTCTACACTATTTAAAGGAAACCTAATACTGGACGGCCTTATAGTTAGAAATAGTTATTTCAATACATGGGAATCTCGCTCAACATTAAACATACACTGCACAGGCTACTAGAAGCTTGTATTTAAGATGATTAAAATGAATTTCTTTCTACAATACTAATTATCCTTACTATACTTTAAAATATTGGCTGGCAATAAGCATTGTTCATTACACATTATGTCTTACAATTATACATTATGTAAATAATCTGTTTTAAAAATAAATAATAGTAATTATTGTATTGATATACATAAAAGTACATTAACCGTTTACCTATTCACCCATCTTTTCATGTTGTCTTCCCATTCAGCATTTGAACCGGCTGTAGAAGCAGAGGTAACTACTCCACCTGGAGATGGTCTTTCAGCAGAGACCATTTCACCATCAGCTGTCACTGTGGTATCTGCTGATATAGAAGAGTTATTCATTTCACTTGAAGGATTAACGATGACGTTCTGTGAACGATTAATCCCAGCCATCTAGATATTAAAAAAATAATTACAATTTGAATGGACATTTCTTATTTTAATACATACAGAGACTTCGTGCCTTGCCCCTGTGAAAAACTCGGTCCTTCACAACTAAAATTTGAATTAGTGAAAAAACACAATTACCCTAAATATTAAATTCTGGTGTCAACAAGACACCCCAGAATAATGATTTAAAATTTGTTTTAAAATATTACAACTGCATTATCAAAAACGAAAAATCCCAGGGCGTTCAACTTTGTATTGTTACACTCTTTACCATTATACTACCAAGATCCAATTGATACTGGTTACTGGCTTCTAAGCCAGAGGTCTCGCATTTGATTCTTAGTCTGGCTTTTTTTTTTTATCAATCACCCTTCGAATCCCACTCAGGCACGGCATATTTTCATACGTTACAAAAAAAAATCATTTCATCCTCCATTGTAAACAGTTACACCCCAATGTCGTCGCTAATGACCGTTGTAGTTGATGCGACGTTAAATAAATAAATAAATAAATAAAGCAATTTTTTTTAAAATAATTACAAAAATTTATACTTGATGTTTCTATGGAAACACAATAGTAGAGCTTATTAAAAAGTTACAAACGTTACAAAAAACCAATATCTAGAGAAACAACGGAAACAATTAACACTTGAAAAGTAATACAGGTACTTAGGAAGAATTCTAATTGAAGATTGCAGAAATGAAACTGAAATGAAACAAGAATAATTAGTAAATACCAAAATGGAATTGCTTCTAAGGAAATGTATTAAAGAAAATGTTACATTAGGAATACTCCAATTTAAATCGAAAGCTGTGTTTTTATGGATGTAAAACATGGACCTTAAGAAAAAAAAAGAAAAAGGCTATGTGCTTTGAAATGTGAATTTGAAGATGATTAGAGAAAATCAAATGCACTAATAGATCAAGGACGTAGAATCGTTACACAAAGTGGAAGACAATTTGAGGACAGCTATATGATTGATGAGAACTAATTGGCTAGAACACAACATGAAAATAGAGAAGGTTTAATTAAAACTATGTTAGAGACAAATTTTAAAAGAGGTTTAAAATTAATTCACTGGCAAAAAAATTGTAGGAGATAAACAGGTACAAGGAGATAAAACAGGTACAAGGGACCTGCCTTCAGAGAGATAACCATAATATGATAAAATTAAAGCATTTTATACGTTTTAGTATCAGAGTACAGTAAAGAGCTAAATATCAAGCGTGGGGTACGTCAGGGATGTGTGCTTTCACCGCTCCTGTTCAATATCTATTCTGAGAGAGTGATAAGCAAAGCGCTAGAAGAGGAGACAGGAGGAATAAAAATAAATGGCATATCCATCAACAATCTGAGGTATGCAGATGATACTGTCCTTCTGGCAGAAAACATGGAAGATCTCCAGAGAATGCTCAGCCATGTCATTGCTGAGAGTGAATTGAGTGGTTTGAGTCTTAATACAAGAAAGACCAAGTACATGGTAATTACCAAAGACACACCACCTGTGGGGGATCTTCTGGCGGGAAGTGATGTGCTAGAGCGAGTGGATGCATACACGTACCTTGGAGCTCGAGTGTGTTGCAGTGGTGATCACTGTGCTGAAATAAAAATTAGAATTGAGAAAGCACGCGCTACTTTTATCAGAATGAAGAAGGTACTAACATCACGAGATATAAATCTCGAATTACGAATGCGTCTCCTTAAATGTTTCGTGTTCCCTGTCCTGTTGTACGGTGTGGAAGCTTGGACTCTCAATAGATTCAGTGAGAAGAAACTACAGGCTTTTGAGCTGTGGACCTACCGTAGAATGTTGAGGATCTCATATACTGAGCATGTCACGAATGAAGAGGTCCTCAGTAGAATGGGAAAGCAGCTGGAACTCATGGTGGAAGTTAAGGCACGAAAATTAAGGTACCTTGGTCATGTTATGAGGGGACCAAAGTATCAAATATTGCATCTCATCATTCAAGGCAAAATATTAGGAAAAAGATCGGTGGGCAGGAGAAGGATATCCTGGCTGTGTAATTTGAGAAGGTGGTTCAGGTGTTCCTCAAACGAACTCTTTAAAGCAGCGGTCAACAAAATTCGTATCGCCATTATGATAGCCGACCTCCGTCATGGAGATGGCACGTGAAGAAGAAGAAGATACGTTTTAGGTCATCATACAGCCTAATGCTACAACATTCAGGTTTATTTACACAAGTATCCCCATGGAGGTTCAGGAAGACCTATCATAAACGAAATTGTTTATTTCACTCACCTGTGATGTTCCAGTCAAATGCTCTTGAAGGTGGTTATCGTTAATATTATTGTAATCGTTTACCTGAAAATAACAAATAATGATGTGGTAAAATTACAGAGTACACTGAATTCGGATGTATAGTTACTTAAAATTAATTAGAAAGCTTTTGTGAGATCCCATATCTTCTTCAATTCAATTTTTACTATTAATACATCACTTTCATGAAGTATCAAAAAGAAATATCTTGAATATTACTAATGTAACTGAAGTATTTCAGCCCGCTTAAGACACCAAATACTTCAGATTTCTTGTCTGGTCACTTAAGAAAGTTCAAATGCCCTTGATATTACAATGAATTAAGGATTTTAGATGTATCAACTTGTATCAACATGTTTGCAGTCGGAACAGGCAATGTGCCTAATCCTTGAAGGAAGACGACGACGACAAGATGTATCAACTTGTTTTTGTTCCGACACCAAATATTTTTGTTTAGTTCTCTTGAATTGTTCACTTAACGAAGCCCACAAGAGATATCATTATAATATTCCGTTCATCCATATTCTCACTAAACCCTTAGACCCTCTTCTCTGTAGTTCTTCAAATGTTATCCATACACTCATTTCTGGGGCGTCCTTCTGTAAATACCATCCATACACTCATTTCTGGGGCGCCCTTGCTTCCTCCATCTAGTATCTCAGACTTTATTATGTTTTAATTAATAAAAAAAATGACAATATGTAGTCATATCCAAACCCCTCAACTCAGGAAGAAAACACAAATACTATGAACAAGGTTTTCACTTAAAAAAATTCAGGAAATTAATATAAATACTCGAGTGTAATGTTATATCAGTGACATCAATTAGAACAAAAAATAAATAAATTATGATCCTAACCTTGTCAAATTCCGTTCTGGCCCTTAATTCATCCATGAACTGTGAATCTTGTTCATAGCGTGAAGTTAACTCTTCTCTCCAATCTTCCTCTCCATCTTCATTGTCCCCTTCAAAATCTAAAACATTAATTGAATATTAAAAATAGGTCTCATTTGCTTTGTTTTTATTAAACATCGTAACCAAAAATTTCTAGATACTTAAAGCAGAAACCTAAAGATGAAGCCAGAAAATAAAAAATGCAGGGAAAACACTACTAAACTGAATTAAATTCTTTTAAAAATAGAATAAAAGTCTCTACATAACAGAAAGCTCAGAAAGAAGAAACTGCATGGTAACTACCAAATTATATAAATATAAACATGAAAGAGATTTTATAAAATCCTTGGGATTCCAAACGATGACAGGACACGAATAATGGAAAAGCACCCGCTTCCAAAAACTCCTTGATCGAAATTTAAAGCTACATCCATACACAATGTAAACATTGGTGCGTAATATAAAACTGGCGAGTAACACATCCAGATGAGACACCATAACATAACATTTCTAGCGTCGCATCAAAGAAAGATGTTACCCATGCTCTGTTTATGCCCGGGCAGGACTGCACAACAAGGCTATGACACGTTGTCATTACACAACATGGAATGGAGCAAAGAAGTAACTATGCAATTTATTGAGTTGTACCGGAGTAAAGTTATTTTGTGGGACCCAAAATATCCACAGTATTATAACAAAATTACAAAAAAAATGTTTGGGAGGAACTGGCAGTAAACTTTAAAACTACAGGGGAAGAATGCAAAAAAAGATCAGCATTCTTTTTGTTGGTGATGTTTTCTAGTAAAATTTTTGTAGAGACCGCTACAGACTGAATTTAAAATCTAAATGTTAACTGGTTAGCACTTTCCATTCTATTATACAACTGCGTATGCCATCATCATCTTTGACGTTTCTTCTTTTTAACTGAATAGTCCATGACTACATAGGCTGCTGCAACAACATCCATATTTTTATAATATTTCTCTCTGGCAAACTACAAGTACGCGCCTGTACAGATTCTCAACAAAAGCTGATGGACGGAAAGCAGAATGTTACAAACGTTTGTTAAGCATCCTTGTATGTTAGGATGTTACACGTCTGGATGCAGATCAAGAACTTCTGATTTTATACTGAAACTGCCACCTACTGTCCAAAACAACACAATAAAATGCAATTTTAACATTATGTCAATTAACTGTGAATGTGAACAGGAACAATGAATGACACCACTTACCTAATGGTTTACGAATTGCTGACTCACTGGGTGATTCATCTTGATCAGAACTTTCTGTTAACAAAAAAAAAAATAAGAAGTATTAAGATATTCAGTCATTTCAGATACATTTTTATTAAATCAACTTTTAAGACTAATAGTTTACCGTTTACAAAATAAAATATGTACAACTGATACCCATGTTACCTTCTTTTTAAAAAAGCTTATATCATTACATAAGATGTATACATGGAAGTCAAACCACAATCAAAGAAGTGAAGATTCATTAAAATATTAAAAACAAACCACTACAAAACAACTTAATACAATTACTGTAGTCATCCAATCAAGTCTAATGTCAAATGAACAAGACAATTTGGGCTATGTCAGTGGCACAGTGGTTTAACACATCAGTGTTACATTTAACAGCAAAGTGGAAGGTCCTAGGTACTGACCCAGGTCAGGAAAATTAGAATACATTAAAACAGACCAGTTCATAGAAACCCACAAAAGACAGAATAAAAACAGTTTTTATAGAATGACAGTGGGTAAGTGGCCCTGGTGAACATTCCTTTTCTGCCTACAAAATAGAAGGACATAAGTTTACCATAAGAAAACATGGATATAGAGAATCCAAGTTGCTATGGGATGTAGGAAGCAGGAAATCTGTACGACACCATGCACAAAGTAAAACACACAGTTCAATGACCTAAAAAATATTCCAAGCTGAAAAAATAGTTAACTATTAAATAGTTAAATAAGCTGAAAAAATATTCCAAATTACAGCACAGAAGACAATTTATCAAGTACACAGATGATTATAGACAAAACTCACAAATTGGAAAATTTTTAAACATTAAAAAATAAATTTTGATATTACCTGAATTTAATTCACGAACAAGTGTTGACATAGCGTTTGTGACTGAATCAGCTGCTACTAATAAATCATTACGCAAGCTACGACCACCAGCTGTACTATTGGTAACTGAATTAACTGCATTTGCTAATGAAGTAGTTGATGAACCTACAGAATGCCAATCAAAAATAACAGTTACAGAAAACTGAATTTTTTACAGTTAATTATTTACTTAGTTTATAAGAGGAAACACAAATTAACAACACAAAAATCATTTGAAATAGCTCGACAAAAATAAATTTTATAAAATTTGTAAATATAGATGTCATAACTTTAAACAAGATACATAAATAATCTGGATTCAGGAAAAAATATTTTTGTTAAAATTTTCCTGTGAATTGTTTAAATGATATAACATAGAAAAATACACCAAATACACAATAGATTATTCTCACCTGATTGAAAATATCAATAGGTCCTTTTGGATATCTATGTATCCATCATCAGTTTTGTAATACAAATACATCAATACTTGCACGTCAGTTTGTCATGACAAACGAATGTAAGGTTCTTGTATTTATGCATATAGGTTTTTTTTTTTTTTACTTTTAAGACCACACTGGATCACTTTAAGTTAGTTTAACATTTATTTAGACTATGTTGTTTTCTCTTCTCCCAGTAGGCCTTCATTCTAAGCGATCGGGCCAGTCTCACGTCATCTGATACGACACTCGTTTTATATTGTTTAGTTGGAGGAGGTGCAAATTTAAAGCTTTTAATGATGTTTAATTTTTCGGATTTATTTTGGAGGTCTTCAATTTTTAATCCCATCTCCTCCAGGTCTTCATTTATTTCTCTCATCCATACCGGTTTGAGAGCGAGTCCACAACAGAAATTCAATATCTGTTTGACATATCTATTTTCGGGATATCTCAATATGTGACCGAGGTATGATATTCTCTTTTTCCTCATCGTCTCAGTTACTGGATCAATAGTTTTGTAAACTTCACTATTGGGCAAAAGTCTCCAGTGACCTTCCACTTTGTTTCTCTTGCCTATGCAGGTTCTCACTATTTCTCTTTCCTTTTTGACAACTCTGTCAGTGTTAATCTTGGATTTTATTTTAAACAGGGTCTCACTGCAATAGGTAATTTTGGGTTGGACAACTGTTTTATAGTGTTTTAATTTAGATTGAATTGAGAGGCATTTTTCTTATATGTGTTTTTCACCATCTTATAGGTGCTGTTTATCTTGGCTGATCTTTCAGTCCAATTTATTGCCTCATTATTATTTTTTGTGATTACTTCCCCCAGATAATTAAATTTCTCAACTAATCCCACTTTGTTGTCATTTATCATTATGTGTTTAAATTTGTCCTCTCCTAAATTCATCATTTTAGTTTTTTCATACGATATTTTGAGTCCTATCTTTCCTGCTATATCTTCTAAAGATTTAATTTGGGAAATGGCTCCCTCTGCATTTGTTGCTAGTAGCGCTAGATCGTCTGCAAATCCCAGACAACTAAATCTCAATCCTTTGTTCTTTCTTCCTAATACCACTGTGGGAGGATTGATTCTCTGCCACTCTCTCATTATATACTCTAGTGCACAGTTAAATAGTAATGGAGACAGTCCATCTCCCTGTCTTAATCCTGTTGTGATGTTAAATTCTTTGGATAGTTCTCCTCTAAATCGTATTTTGGATTTGGTATCTTTTAGTGTCAACTGGATTAGTTTGATCAATTTCGGGTGTAATCCCAAATTTCTTAATATTTTCAGCATGGAATTTCTGTGTATACAATCGTAAGCCTTTTTAAAGTCGATGAATGAAATCACCATATTCTTTGATTGTTTCATTTTCTTGTGGTAGTCTATTAGTAGTTTTAAACTTGATCAGCTCCACATCTCCAAGGTCTGAACCCTGCTTGATAATCTCCCAATTGCTGGTCTAATTGGTCTTTAATTCGATTGTATATTATCCTTGAGAATATCTTGTACGTACAATCTAACAAGGAAATTCCTCTATAATTATCCGGGTTGGTCTTATCTCCTTTCTTGAACAGAGAGCAAATAATTGCTGATGTCCAATGTTCTGGTAATATTTCTGAGTTCCAGATTACACATAAGTTCCGATGTAGTTGGACTTGTGTTTCCTTGGACGCATATTTCCATAGTTCGGTTGTGATTGGATCTTCTCCGCAACTCTTATTGTTCTTCATCTCTGTGATTGCATTTTGTACTTCCATTAGTGTTGGTTCTTGGATGTTTCGCTGTTCCGTCAAAATTGGGGTATTTTCATCAATTTCAAAAAGTTCTGTAGGATCTTCGCAGTTCAACAGTTTATCAAATGAATCTGCCAAGATTTCTGCGTTTTCTTGGTTGTTATGAGCAGTTTTCCCTTGTCTATTTTTCAGTATTAGGGTTGGTGGGGCATATTTAGCTGTTTGTTGTTTGAATCCTCTATAATATAATCTGGTGTTATTTTTCTGATTGTTAGCATACATTTCCTCCAAGGATGTTTTCAGGTATAATCTTTTTTCACTACGAATTATACCATGGGATAATTTACTTTGTTTTCTATAGTCCTCCAGGGATTCGTTGGTGTTTTCGGCTTGATGTCTAAGCCATTTCTTGTGACGATTATCCAATGCTAAGTCACATTTCTCGTTCCACCAGGGATGTTTTTTACGTTTAGTTAACAGGGATATTTCTTTAGCAATTTTTTGTAAGTTTTCAGATAATTGGGTTAAATTTAAATTATCTGGGATGTTTGTGGTCTTGTCTAAATAACTCCGATTTCCAATGATTTTAGTTGCATCATACTCCTTCCCTCTGTTCTTTACTATCCTATTCTTTCTTCCAGTGGGTGTTGCTACCATCTTAATTTTCACCAGGTAATGGTCTGAGCCCGTATCTTGTCCTTTACAAACTTTCACATTGTACATTTCTTTGTGGAAGTTTCTATCCATGCACACGTGATCCAATTGCCATTCTCCCTTTGTGCTATCTGGGTGTTTCCAAGTTCTCATCTTTTTGTAGGCTCTTTTGAAATAAGTCGATTTTGAGATAAGGTCGTGTTTTCTGCAAAGTTCGACCAATTTCATTCCATTTCTGTTGGTTTTCAGATGTGCTGTGAATTTTCCTATTATATCTCTGTATTTTCTCTCTTTGCCCAATTGAGCATTGAGATCTCCTAATAGGATTTTCACGTGATTTTTAGGGATGTTTTCCATTGTTTGATCCAGAGTTTCCCAAAATTCTCTTACTGTCTCTTTGTATTCTTTTTTCCTGTTTTTATCCTCCGTTGGGGCATGGACATTTATCATAGTGTAGAACTTTCTAGGTGTTTTGAATGTTAAATATGATATTCTGGGCGTTACTGCCTCAAAATTGTTACTGATTCGATCACCCTCAGACTCACCAAGAACCCTGTTCCCGCCTTCTGCCCCTTGTCCTCTGGTATTCCATTATATATTCTATAACCCTGCGATTCAAACGGTTCTGCATCCGTGTTTCTCATTTCCTACAATGCCAAAATCTGTATCTTTAGCCTTTCCGATATACCTATTAAGTTTTTCAATTTACCCACTTTAATCAGGGAATTTATATTGTGTGTTCCGAAATAAATGGGTTTCTTGGCATATAGGTTTTATATAAAAAGTTTTATGTTTGTTTTTTTAAGGTTTTAAAAAGTTTTATGACATTAATTTCATTGTATATAACTTCCATTTCTTCTTTATTTTCTTATGAAACACATCAGCTAAATTTTGAGTTCTTGAAACGATAAGTCTTAGGACATTGATATGAAAAGAGTTTAAAAGATGGTTGGTTATTCAAAAAATATTACATACAAATGGTTTCTATTCTTTGGTTAACACAAACCCAATGGTACTAGAATTAAAACTGCACTTAATGTAATAAATTGACGAAACGCATTAAGTACACAACTTAAACTACCTTTGTTCTCTTGGCATCAAAAATAAGCAACCTAATGCTAGCGAGATACAAAAATGATTGTAGGTATAGTACCAAGGATATTTGTTGAACCACTAAAAGCTGATCGAACATCTCCAGTCATGGCCAATGACTCAGCGGTAACCATACTTGTTGCCCCAGGGGTTGGTGGAGCTGACCTTGAAGAGGGTGGTGGTGACTTAGTTGATCTAGGAGATGAGTTTGGAGTGGACCGAGGTGAAGCCTGATGATTCTGCAACAATATGAGATTAACAAACATTAAAATATCCATACCTATGCTATAAAAATTACCTTATCCTACAATACTTCACTAGTACTAAGTTTATACCATATACTTATTTGGCAAAGTATATTTTTGCAATTTAAAAATTCATAGAAATCAGTCTACATTGAGGTTTTGTCTATGATGTGATTCATATCATTAAAAATACAGAAGAGTGATGACAATTTTAATCAAAATATTTATTTCATACTTCACAGGGTAATTTTAACTTATAATAGATAATTCACTTATTATTATTCATTAAAATATTATTTCACTTAATATTATTCACTTAACTTATGGATAAATTCACTTCTGACCTCTCAGGGTCTGAATATTAATAAAAATGAGATGCAAGGTGAATAACAGAACAAATTAAAAACAAGAGAGTGTATTCAACATGTTTTTTTTAACTCAACATATGTATTTCAAGATTTTTAATTTTAACTTTCTTCAAAATTTAATTATAACCAAAATATTGTACAACTGTTTGTTCTTCTTTAAAATATGTTAAAGACGAAAGAGGCCATTCATCACTGTCTCGTACTGATTTATGCAAGGCTATACTCTAGGCAAGTTTCACATGCAATAGATAAAAATTACCAAACTCAAGCCACAACCAAAACTGTCAAGAATCCAGTATCAGAGAAATCCACATTTACCTATTTACAGATTGGCCAAAATGTAAAGTCATCCAGGAAATCATTGGTAAGTCAACAACGTCTTGTTTTTCTCTGATGCTATTTTGTATTACGCAACACAACATCTAAATAATAACTTAAGTTGAGCTTGTGTAAGTCTTTATAATTAACATTAAGTTATTACAACTGTTTAATAAACAAACCTTCAAAAGCTTCATAAGACCTTCCAACTGAACCATAAGGTGCCTCCGTGAATCTTGTAATGATGTCAAATGAGTCTCAAGTTCATCTTTGCGTTGGCGTAATGCTCGCAACTCTGACATTAAAGCTGGATTCTCCTCAAAGCCAACATCTAATTCTTGTTGTCTCCTGCACATATACAATTCTAAGCATGAAAATGCTCAATAGCTATAACAAGTTTCAATTTTGGATGCAAGTAAAGTAAATCTGAAAAACTCCAAAAATTCAGCTTTAACACATTGCTTAAGAGTTAAAATTACTAATGAGTCGAATAGACATAAATTTTTATACCTCATCTTATACACACTAATATACTTACTTCTATATGGCTCAAAGACCAAAAATTATGGAGTGCAAAGATTGCGCTCATCATAATTTGCACATAACAGTTTCAAAACTGCAATGGTACTTTGAAATTATGCAAAGATAGTTTGCTCAAATGGATTTTAGAAAAACATGAAGTTAAGTTCATGCATATTACATAATACCAACAGACAAAAAATAAAGGTATATACGTTTTAAAATGAGAAATGATATTTACACCCTCGACTTTATTAATTTTTAAACTACAAAACCAATTGGTTTACATGTTATACCTTGGTGAGCTATTGACGTTTATATCCGCGCATGTGAATTATATCCCATAATATTAAAAAAACCCACGAAACAGTCAACCGATGTCTTTTGTGGTATTACTAGATTACTTTGGGATCCAAAATTAATGTAGCAGTGTATTTACAGTGAAAGTTATTTCACCATGCTGTATTGTAAGGTTATGTAGACCTCGTTAGCAAATGGCTTGTTTTAAGTTCCAGTTTTGATGTTCTTATCAATTCTGTTTTATTAATTTTGTGGCTATATTACAAAATATGTTGTTAAATAGTTAAATTACAACTAGGTTACATGCAGACTGCAGGTTGCAAACTGTTAAAAATGAAATATTTTAATTTCCAAAGAAAAATCAATAAAATCAGTAAATAATTTTAGAAACAACTAGGCCTACCTTAGCCGAGCGATCTCACGCATAATTTCTTTGTTTTTCGCTTCTAGCTGTGAGATCAGTTCTCTTTGAGCTCGAGATGTATCTAAACTAAGAGAGCCTTCAGACGGAGTCCTTCCCTGAAACATTTAAATTAGTAATAGATTAGGTCAATTTTATAATGTTAATATCATTGCAACAAGCTATCAGTAGAGATAGCTTTATTCTAAATTGACAAATAATAATTTAAATTACAAGTAAAATTAAGTTAACTTGTCTAAAATTATAATTAAACAAAAGAGGATAATACTGTTCGGAAGAACTACACAAAAAATTATTTGATTATAATGATGTTCAATAAACATTAAAAAATAATTCTATTAACAAACTGAAAAATAATTCCAAGATACTGAAAATGAAACCAGATTCTTGAAAAAATTAAATAGGCAAGTATTTAGTAAATAAGTGTATTTTATTTATTTTTATAAATAAGGATGAATACTCTATTCTTTCCTTAAAATTAATATTGATAAATTAAGTGATATTTATATTATCGATGTTGATATTACTAACAAGATATGGATAATTTTCAGATGCTTGAATCAAGTCTCATGGTGATTCTTAACAACAAAAATGATTTTAATTTTTATTTTTGTTACAAGGAGCCTCTTTTCCACGACCACCCAATGTAATTACTGTATTTCAACTAGTCATCAGACAAAGTCACACTTCTAACCAATGTTACTTAACAATTCAAAGTGACTTTAAATTGTCTTACTGATTGGGCTGACCCAGAGGCCACAGATATAAATAACTATACATTTTAAAGCATTGAGACAATAGAATTTGAAATTCAAATTTAGTTTAGATAAACACAAAATTTATAAATTTCTTTGTATGATGAATAGGCCTACAAAACAGAATGCAGAATTAATCAGAACCTGCCTTAACAAGAATTATCAAAAAAAAATGGCGTATTGAAGAGAGGAGGATTTCCTACTTTTCCATATTTTAGGAATGCCGAACGATAGAATATTGAAACAACTGAACCTCAGGAACTTGAACAGGAAGATTACGGGAAGATACATCGAAAAGATTACGAGGGATCTCAATAAAATTGGACTGGCATTGAAGACACGTTTGACAAGGATAAAATAAATAGTACTCTCAAATCACACAGATTTTATTGAGAAAAAGCAGAAAACACACGGTGGAGGTTACAGATGAGATATGAAAACAAAGATCGGACAGTCTCAAAAAGTACTGGAAAAAACGAAAGGCTAGAGCAATACGTTATCTGAAGAACACTAGAAATTGATTGGCTTAGTGGTCCAATGTGGCCTCAAAAAAATAATAAAACAGACCAACTACAATAGATACTAATCTGATTGACTCACCACAGTACGAGCTTCAGCAGCGAGTCGAGCTGCATAACGTGCAATTAATTTGTGTTCATCATCCAACCTTGATGAATCCAGACTAGAATTGTACTTCCCAGGGCTACAATAATAAAATAAAACAAACAATAAATAACACTATTACACAATGCTTAAAAAACTTCAATTAAAGAGTGAATATACATAAATGTTCTGAAATACACTGATTTAATGAATTTATACAATTTTATAATACAGTAAGTAGAAACCTATCAAATTACATTTTTAAGTGTATGTCATAATAGAAAGTTCACTTTAGAAAAAAAAAATGTGTTTCTTGTATTATCTTGGCTCTAAAAATTGTATAATGACTTGATTCTTTCCCACAATTCAGTTTAATTAGTTATTTGCCATAATTTGGTACAACAGAAAATTCTGTAAAAATTATGGAAGGTAATAAACTGAGTCCTGCACAAAAAAATGTGCTAGAGGGTTATATTAAACTAGCGGGTCCCTCGTGGCTTCGCCCACGCAAACGTAAACAAAGAATCAGCGTTTAAGAGTATACACTCTTTGTATTTCATATGGGAGGGTATTTTTGCGAATTCTATCACTTAAAATAAAAATTTTGCAAAATCATTTCTTTGCGACAGCTGAGAAAACTTAAGTTGATCTATAAGTCAGGACATCTCTTTTTATATAGATAGCGCCCCGTCGTGGCTTCGCCCATGCAATTTTAAGGCTATGATTCTGTATTTTAATTTGCTTATAACTTAAGTCACAAAAACTTCATTCAGTCATTTTACATAGAGACAAATACGTCCGTAAAAAACAAAATATCGTGGAGAAAAAATATCGTTTTGACGGTTCGGTGACGGCGACAATACTGACGCGCCGGTTTTGGGACGGTGCTGGTGCTCAGTGTAGACATTGTCATTATTTTTTCAAGAAAGAATATTTTTCTGTGACTGATACTTCTCGGAATGACGGAACTGAGACGTGACGTGACGGATGTGTGTGAATCGACCCTTATGGTGAAAAAATGAAAAAAAGAAGGATTATAATACCATACTGCCTGAATTTACATAAATAACTGTTGTTTTATTTTAATTTAAGTTAGATTTAAGAAAATATCTTAACCGTATCTTATGTATTTTACGAAATTGGTTGAGACACATTTTTTTTTTTAAATTAGCGGGTCCCGCGTGGCTTCGCCCACGCAAACGTAAACGAAGAATCAGCTGTTTAAGTATATTCTCTGTATTTCTTATGGGAGGGTATTTTTTCGAATTCTACCATTTAAAATAAAAATTTTGCGAAATCCTTCCTTAGCGACAGCTTAGAAAACTTAAGTTGATCTATAAATCAGGACATCTCTTTTATATAATAGATAGCTCCCCGTCACGGCTTCGCCCATGCAATTTTAAGGCTATGATTCTGTATTTTAATTTGCTAATAACTTATGTCACAAATATAATTTTTTTTGAATTACGTATAAAGAACGATTCACAAGTCACCGTCACATCACCGTTCCGAAACGGAACCGGTACGGCCACTCGAAGTCAAAAATGATGACAGTATTCACACATGTACGTCAGTTTTCCTTTCGTCAAACTCCATTCAGTCATTTTACATAGAGACAAATACGTCCGTAAAAAACAAAATATCGTCGAAAAAAAGTATCGTTTTGACGGTTCGGTGACGGCGACAATACTGACGCGCCGGTTTTGGAACGGTGCTGGTGCTCAGTGTAGACAATGTCATTAATTTTTCAAGAAAGAATATTTTTCTGTGACTGATACTTGTCTTCTTGGAATTACGGAACTGAGACGTGACGTGGACGGATGAGTGTAAATCGACCCTTATGGTAAAAAAATAAAAAAGAGAAGGATTATAATAGCATAATGCCTGAATTTACATAAATAACTGTTGTTTTATTTTAATTGAAGTTAGATTTAAGAAAATAACTTTACCGTATGCATTTTACTGAATTGGTTGAGACACATTTTTTTAAAATTAAATTTTAATTGTTCGGTTGCAAAAATCATTTTTACAATGTCAGTCAAATAACATTAAGTGATCTAAGCAATGAAATCCGTATCTTGAATAATAATTAATAATACTATAAAACTTAAAAAACATATCACTTATTAGCCTATACTAATTACAACAACTCTGGAATTAATTCCGGATAAAATGTAAATCCAGTGTTAGGTTAAACACTACGTACAGTACAACATCCGGAGTGACAAAAGTAAACCATAGATTAAAATTGTTGTTAAAGTCAATTCAACTTCTGGGAAAATAGCTATAGTTTTGTAAATGATCTACTATTTACGTACGATAAGAATGCGATTAAGAATAAAATGGGAGTTTTAACATCCGGTGTAGACCGACTGTTACTGTTTTTAAACGAATCTTATAAATATAAGTATAGGCTACCTATGTGTATTTCTTATGGGACGAAATTTTTGCGATTTCTACTCTTTAAAATCAAAATTTTGCAAAATCCTTTATTAGGATTTTACGTAATAGATTTGCAATCAAATTTATTTAATCAATAAAACGGAAATAATTGAAAATTTTTATAAAAATCATTTAATTTTGAATATGTAAATTTGTAATTTTTTGTTTTGGTGGTTAGGCCTACTATTCGTAATAAAACTGATGATTAATCAATAAAATGTAAATTTTAATTTGTAATTTTTGTAAAAAGAAAAAGAGGCTACGATGTTCCGCAAGCCTAGAGATGCAGTACTGGTATGCTATGGAATATGCCTATGGAGGGGGTAAATGTGTGTGGGAGAACCAGCAGTAAACGTAGCGCTTCGCGTTGATTCTTTATACTCGCATCAGTGGGGGGGAATTTTTGCTATTTCTGCCCTTTAAAATCAAAATTTTGAAAAATCCTTTCTTAGTGCGCGCTTACACAACATAAGAAAGCTAATATCCAAATTTCAAGTCTGTAGCGTCAGTAGTTTCGGCTGTGCGTTGATCTATAAATGAATCACCCTGGACACAGTTGTCCTTTTATATAATAGATAAGTACCTGATTTAGCTTAGTAAAGGAAACAATAAATTTAAAACTTTTATCACGTTGCATTATTAATAAATTTCCTGACACACCACATAAAATACTACTGTGGAAAAACACCACAAAATATAATAAAAAGTATTTCATACAATTAAAAATGAATTTACCTTCGAGCTGTAGATCGGCTATCCATCGAACCAACGTCATACATGGGCCCTCCTCCGATGTAAACATTTTCAGGAAATCCATTGTGTGATGGTAAAGGTGAGGGAGGACTAAAAATTAAAAAAAAATCCATATAAAAATCATTTAAAATAAATTAACTTATACTTTTTTAATACACAAACAAAAATTAATTTGATTACTTACACAATATGTGAAAGATTTAATGGTTTTTCCGGTTCATCAGGAAAACGGGGAATGTTGGCTTTTCCTTTCTCTGGTACACAGCGAAAAGACTTTCTAAGCGAATGACCAATCTGCTTACTCGGTGATTTCTGGAAATAAAATTTGAAAATTTTAAATAATAGTTTTTAAATAACAATTGGTTATAACTCCAGTTCAAAACAGCATCAAATGTGCAGAAAATTCAGAGTGCATTGCGGAATGCAGAGTCTTAAGTCAATTATTTACAATCCAGCATAACGTTAGCCAAAGAATACCACACAATTGCTCAATCTTATACGGCATTTATGCTGCCTCACATTCAATTTACAGAAATCAGAAAAGTAGAAAGAGGAATTTTCTCAAGGGTGACATCTCTCTGGCACTAAAGAGACCATTAAGCATGTTCATCAGTCATGTGTAAGAAGCCCAGGAGAATTTCTTTTTTGCCAAAGCCTGAATCCTTGGTATTACTAAGTCAACAGTTCAGTACAGTACACCAGAGGTATTGAAACCAAACTGTGGGACTGAGGCATAGCAAGAGAATGATGAATAGCGTATTCCATACTCTTGCTCATGAAATATTTTGTCTGGGCAGGAAGTATCTACACAACATGGGAATTTTTAGTGGTGGTGTGTAAACTGTGTGGAGAGGGAAAGATCAGCCTCTCATATTATCTACAAATATGAAGCACTGTTAGGAGGTAAAGACTGCATATCTTTGGGTAAATTTAGTTTCGCAGAAAGTCTTGGCACAGATATTTAAAAAAAACCAATTGACAATTACATTGTCACTGATTCACTTACGTAAGTTGTATACTCCTTTACATCATGTTCAATAGTATGACTACCAGCAACTCGTCCTCTCCAAAAACACTCCTGACACATCTGGAAACTATGGCATTTCTGACACCTATAACGAAATCCAGCAAAATTCTCACGCAAACAGGCATCACAGACTGTAGGATGAACAACTGAAAAAATACAATAAAAATGTATAAAATAAAATAAATTATAAAAGAAAAACAACACTTTTAATCTGAAAACTATAAGGATCAAACCACAATTTTCTTAAACAAGATCACTATGTTCAACAACCAATCAAAACCAGACATTAGAAATTAGTTCTTATAATCGTAAAACCATAAAAAAAACTATAAAACCTTTTGCATTTCTTAAATTCAATATTAGAAGAGCTCTGCTAATGTAATTTAAAAAAAACACCAGTTGTATATTTTTGGACAATTTTTGAAAACTTCACTAATTTTTAATAGGTTCCTCTATGCTAATAAAATGTTATATTTATCTTGAGTTTGCTGTAGAGTTGAGTAAGCTATATCTAAGCAAAATTTCATCTAGATCAGAGATTATTACGTAAAATCGCTGTTGATTCAACCACTCATAATAATGTAGTTCTCTTGGAATATTAACAAAAATACCAACTGAACTATTCAAATACAAAAGTTCAAAGACTAATTTATCCCAGTTTATTGACCACAATGATACTGTACTGTTAATAAAATATACAAAATATATTTTTATAATTTTATTCATACAGCAATTGTAACTATCAATTTCAGATACAAATAAATGTTTTCAACGATATAATTTCAAGGATATAATTTCACTGTTCTCAAAACTATAACATTCTCCCAGTTTGTCTTTATTTCTTGGTAAGACAACTGGTTTTCAAAGAAATGCAGAGATCAAAAATCATTCAATCGATTTTCGATTTTTAGCAATTTTATAAATCATTACACTGAAGAACAGATACACAAAATAAATTAGTAATATAAATACATACCACTTTCAACACTACCCAGTCGATGCAACAAAGGTAACCAGACTAAACAAGGAGGTCCAGGATCAGACATCATGACATCCATAAAATCATTAACAGTAACTCGCCCGTTCTGGAATAACAATTATTAATAAATTATATAATTAAATCCATTAATCCTATACATATTTAAAATCCAAAATATTAAGTATTAAGTTAAAGGATTATGATCTTCCACAAAGTGGAGGTCCTGAACATTTAAGCAGATGAGAGCTAGAAGCAAGAACACACCATTTCATAGCTATTATAATTCAGCTGAGTCTGTTTGGTCAGAACTCTGTACAAAACTATTTAGTGACATTATTCACACAAGATACAATATTAAGTGTAAAAAATTTACACAACAATAAATCTTTATATGGCATCCTGCAGCTTACAATCAATTCTATTGAATAAGTATTTAATAACCTTTATAGCTGCCTTGATCCTTAATCCCTTATGATCAACTTACACGTGTTTTGGTGGATCCACCATCATCAGAGTATATAAAATATAATTTGAAACTATTTAAAACCTATAGAAGATGTAGCAGCTTCAGTCCAATATAAAACTAATACATTAATTTTTCTAATCTATCCTTTTTCATATTTATTATAGATAGCAGCAGCAGTCAAATTTAATTTTCTCTTTCAAATACCTGTATATATGGAATATTGCATATTTTCCAATTTTATTTTTATAATTTTTTTTATTACACAGTTCTATTATACTAAAATATAATACAATTTTAGTGTTTTTTGGTTACCAAACAAATGATAGAACAACAGTTTAGACATTTGAATTATCTAATAATGTTCCTTTTCAAGACCAATGTATTTTAAACATTTATTGAAAAACCTATTTTGTTATTAGACAAGATACCACACTACTATTATGTAGAAATTCTATTTAATACGGCAATTCCAGGAGGTCATATAAAAGTTCAATATACAATATCAAAATTATACAAAAAATTGCAAGTAACCAACAAATTGTATTAAGCTGAAATATATTTTTAAAATATAAAATATAGTATTTTTTTTGAAATGTTTTTATAAATAATCAAGATTAAAAAATTATTATTCCGTCATACTTGTGACCCAACTGGAAAAAGATCTATAATATGTGGTCTGTCAGACTACAGAGAGAAGAAAGTAGTATTAATTTCAAATACTGTAAAAAGCACAAAACATTACAGTACTATTTAAACAAGTTTATTAATAAATTACTGAAACACCAGTTCATTAAATAAAATAAGAGAGATTTAAAGCATCAATCTACAACCTGTGGTTTGCATATCAATTTACAAATACTAACAAGTACAATATATACATATATATACTAACAATATAACAGGTTACAAGATATTTTTTATCCACAAATTTATACACACAGAAAACCACTAATCTGTACCAGTTACAACCAACATTCAAAACAAAAATATGATGTACAAGCACTCTTTCTATTTTTTTCTCACTTCTGCATTACTTACCCCTGAGAAAATATCAGCAGCTAACTGATCACTATAACTGAAAGATGGCGATTCATAAACAGCAGCAGGTAAACACAGAACTTCTCTTAAATATTCAGAAAATTTCCAAGCTATCATATGGCCATTACCATCACACAGCTGAGAAAATATATCTGGAATTGAAGGCAACAAAATCAACAGTAGATATTATCAACATTTAGTGAAAGACATACAAATTTAATAATTTTTTCGGTTCTATCCAACTACTATGCCTCACTAAATATTTGGAGCTTAAGGTGAAGAGTAAAAAGATAAAAAAAAATCACAGAACTGAACAGGAATCTAACTCAGGACCCTTGGCATAGAAGCCAATTGCTGCACTGAGCATTACACAAACTAAATAAATCCCTTCAAAAATATAAATTAAACTAATACTTTACCTTCTTTAATGTGATGTTAAATAATTAGTAAAATAATAACACAATAACAGCATACTTAATTGTCTGCATTAACATTAATGTGAAAGATTGTAGGAAAAAAAAGAACGTTTCACTAGATATTTATATTTTTCTAATTTGTTTTTGTAAAACTTACCAAATTTTAATTGAAACAATAAATATTATGTTTAAATACATTCACATTAACATAACAACAATATGTAATCTTTCTCAAGGTTTCCATAAATATATTTTAAGCAGAAACTGTAATAAATATCTAATCTAACTGAAGATTAAGTTATAATTTTGGGACACAAATAATAATTCATTACAAATAATATGACAATTAATGGATGACAATGGGTGCCGTTAGAATCATCAAAACAATCATTTTCTAAGAAAGTTTCCAAAGGTGCCAGGTATCCAGACACAGTTTCTATATTTATCAACAAATTGCACTATATAACATAAAAATATTTCTTCAATAAAAAATGAGCGGGATTCAAAACTGTTAAATAGTATTCAAATACAGGTTTTAGCCACTCATTATTTTCCTTCAAAGGGCAGGCAACAACCTATCCTCAAAGTCATCTTGATGCGCCTCTAAGATGTTTAACTGCTGTGTTTTACCAAGCAGTTCGTCATACATTTAAAATCAAACAAATATTACTGCTTTCAAATACAAACGTACTACTTTCTACAGCTAGTCTGTAATTTTAGTTTTTCATCCTGAGATTAATATATTGTTTAAATGTTCTATAACAAAGGTGATCTTTAAGATTGTACATGTATTATTACTTACATCTCAATTTGTCCATAAGTTTTCCTGCACACATAGTAGCAAGCGCTACTTTAATCGAAAATACTCGGATTCTACCAAGAGTTTCTCTGTAAATAAATATGAATAAAAATTAGTATACATTCTTGACTATTTACAGCTACCATCTATGTTAGATTACTCCATCTTGTGCATGAATTTAAAAATATAATAAATATACAACAATACAAATTATAATGTAATAAATACAATGTATAATATAAAAGTAATTCAGCGTAATGTGTAAAGGATACATATTTATAAAAGTTTTGGGAAATAAAGTTGTCATTATTATCACCATTAACAATTCTGACTATAGTTCTTTTTTATTTAAAGTCGTATCAACATCTTAGTTATTAGTGACTACAGTAGGTTATGGAATGCTGGATTGTGACTTGTTATAATTTCCAGACTCTAGCCGGAAATCAAACCCAGGACCTCCGCATGATAGGCCAGCGTGCTATCACCACGCTATATAGGCGGCCTATAGTCCTTTTATTAAATTCAGAAAGTAAGTGCCTAGTTGACTCTAGCTGCCTCTCTTTGCCATCCTATCCTATAATTCAATTAGCTCTTTTGGCATACACTTAATGCCATTTCTCATAAAAATAATGTTTGCCACTGAAGAAATGTCACTTGTTAATGTCTCACGTAGATTTTGAATAATTTGACAATGACCCCTGTACACACTTTGAAAATGTTAAGATATCTCAAGAGTATACAAAACTAGGCTATACAAAAATGGTGAAGTAATTCAGTGCTTTCATAAAAAGCATACAATTGATACGGCAAATAAATAAACTGATAATAAACTATTGATAACAATAAAAACTGATGTTACTAATGCTCAATGACTCTTGAGTATAAAATAAGTGGGTTCTTTTCGAACAGAGGACTGCCATACATAAAAGGTTGACAGAAATTAAACAAAGAACATTAATTAACAGTATGTCTTCACAATTGAGCATATTATCTTATCAGTGAGTCACACATCGGTTGTCTTATCGAGCAGTGTAGTGCATGATGGTTCAGTTAGTTGACTCGGTCACCTAACATGAAATCAACCATAATCTTTATTTTAAATTCCTATTTATAAGGAAAAAATAAAAAAAGATACAGAATTGGTCTATGTTATTTAAAGAGACATCAATTTGCATTGGGCTTGAGAACAAAAGAAGTTAAAAAAGTGGATTTCTGTTACTTTAATATATTATTTAATTTATGCAATGATTAATAATAATTAGTAATAAAGCATTGTAAATTCAAAAATTTCTTTACTTCCCCTAGTGGTTCTTTTCTAGGAAAGCCCAGAGTTCTAATTAGTAGGGTAGTGTAAGACAAATAGTACTGTAGCAATGAATAGCTATTGTGTGGCAAAGATTTGATTGCCCTTTGCGGAGAGGAGCAGAATCGGCCCGCTACTAGCCTTCTCAATAGCACTTCATTTTGTACCACGTCCAGTGTACTAGTTAGTAAGAGTACATAATGAAATTTTCAACACACAGTAACACTTTTTTGAAAATTTTAGACAAAATTTGATTCAATAATATTGTTTGTTTTAATTTGTCATTTAAGTCTTAAGAGTGACAAATTATAGAGATTTTAATATGGTTTTACAGAGAAAATATTCAATTTTTTTCAGTTTACATTTTTAAAAATACAAGTACTTAAACAGCTCAGGCATAATTACTGATTGAGTATTTTTTTTTTTTTTGGTTTAACGTTCAACTGTTCTGCAATTACTGCTAATGCAGAAGGTGAAGGATGAAATGATTTTTTGTAACGTATGAAAATATGCCATGCCTGAATGGGATTCGAACCCAAGACCGCATGATGAGAGGCGAGCACGTTACCAACTACACCAATGCGGCCTACTGATTGAGTAGGCTCAAATGCATTTATAATACTTAAATTTTTGACACCTTGAAGAGTGCAGGTGTAAGAATGAAGGTGTAACAACTAAATTTTAGGTGACTACTGAAATCATATAATCCTAGTTAATCTAACAGAAAATAATTTTATGAAATTATTAATTGAATAAACAATACAATCTACTTACACTGTATAAACAGAAAGTAACCAATTTAGTAAAAGACTGGAATGGCTTTCAACATGAATCTGTTGAGATA
Organism: Catonia carolina; assembly: GCA_035578175.1. Classification (NCBI taxonomy): domain Eukaryota; kingdom Metazoa; phylum Arthropoda; class Insecta; order Hemiptera; family Achilidae; genus Catonia; species Catonia carolina. The sequence continues at coordinate 67,147,651 of JAQMRL010000001.1, read as the reverse complement.
CAGGTAACCTTTTGTTCAAATTATGATAGAGGCTAGAAACAAGTGTTTCTAATCTCGAAACATTTACTTCAGTTTGTGGCTCCAAGGTGTTTAATCCATTTTCACGAAAAGCCTCTATTACATTCCAGATATCAACTGCATGTACTATAAACATTTATAAAAGAACAAAAATTAGGCAATTATTAACAAAGTTTTTGAATTGTAACAGAAAATCATGTACATTGATTAATTAAAATACATAAGTTAGTGATGTGATATACACTATAGTCGAGTGGAGAAATTGCAATCTGATATGCAAACTGACTGCAAGCGGCAACTACAAAAATTGTAAATGTAGTTACGTACAAGACTACCATTGGAAAAACTGTTTAAACTCTTCACGTTTGTGTCTACGGCACGTATATTGTGCATACATACAATTTCATCTTCACGTTAACCAGATCACATCTCTCCAAGTTCTGTTTATTTATGAGTAGTATTTTTAGCAAACATATCATACTTGAACTGAACAACAGAATCCTACCATAGAAGCCAGTTGCACTAACCAAAACACACAAAAGACAGGCTAATTTAAAAAAAGAGTATTTGTTTCCTGTTTTTTATGTCAGATTTGTAAGGACTTAAGGTACTATTTGAACTAATTAGCCTACAGTACGTATTGTTTTAACTAAAATAATAATGGTATTATAATAACTGCCAGGTTAATAACATAAGTGTTCATTGTACAAAAAGAAACTACTCTGCAGTTTAATTAAATATTAAAAACCTACCCATAGTGTTATTGATTCACCCATAAGATAAGGTTTTATATTAAAGAAAGTCAATATAAAAGAGCTCTTAGTTTTGAAACAAAAATAATTACACAAAAATTGGTGTCTTCATAAGTGCTAAATAAATGTACCTAATCAAATGAAAAGCAAATATTAAAGTTTTATATTAAGCAATATAAAACACAAATGAGATCATTTGGTCCATAAAAATAATTAAATTTTATTACTACATACTTATTTTATCAGGAGACTTTTAAGATACAATAATCTGTGATCCATTTAAAAGACTTACTCTGTTTTAGACACTTTTGAAACTTATATGTTTATAATAAAAAAAACAAACATAACCTCTACAACTAATAAGCCTACCCCATATTTCTAAGCAAATATAAATCTGAACATCGTAAGTTCGTGAATAAAAGTTTAAATGAGATCATGAAAATAGTACTTACAATATGTTTTCTTCTGCACAAATCGAAGTTTACATGCTGTTCTATAAGAGGCAAATCTTATCATGTCAAAATTCTGGCATCTCATTTCTTGCATTAGTTGCAGTCGTTGTTCCGCACAGCGACTGCCGCTAGCAGAATCTTCAACCATGATTTATATTATATTTTGAATTTACCACAAATACTGAAATAAGAGAAACATAGCAAGTTATAACGGTATCGTTATTACAATATAACCTGGGCGTGTTAAAACTGCATTGTAACGTAAAGACAGATCAATAAACCAATACATATTATCAACTGAACAGATATATCATAAATTACACCATAAGTAAAATTAAACTGTAATACTTTCACTAGAAAATCTAGTTACCTAATGAAATGTCAGTTCATCATAAAAATGGCATTCAAAAATATCGCAGTCAAAATACTACACAATTATATATTTCGCTTCAGTCAATAAACAACCCCACAGCCATCTTGAGATAATTTTCGTTGCGCTGTTTGATAGTTTAAATTTTTTATTTACAATATTAATTAAAATTTCTTAACCATTTTCTTTAAATAATATATAAATTTTATACCATTTTAAAGATGCAAGAAACAAGATTATATTTACTCATATAAAATTCTTAATATTATAAAAATATAGAACATGTGATAAAGTGAACACAGGTGTTTCTCGATTTGAAATGACTAAAAAATAAATACACGGAAAACGTTCATGCATTGCAGTACTACTTTTCCACTAGTGTGTTACTTTTTAATTAACAAGAAATAATTAATGTGTAAGCAGTAATTATTTATTTAATCTTCTGCAGTCGATCTAAGAAAAATCATGTCATTAGCCTATATTGTACTCAGATTTTTTTATTGTATTCGACTACGCTTTACTTGGCATCTAGAAAAATCTAAAAGAAGATAAATATTGAACTCCATCCTGAACTCTGATCGGCAGTCCGTGAAGATAAGTTGGCTATAAAGCGGGTCATTCATGCTCCTGCGTGCAGGTCGCCTTGCAGGATGGTTGTCGGTCACACACAGTCCTGCAATTTAACCCTGCATCACTTCTTATAGCGACTGACGTTAACAGTAGCTCTGAGCCATTTTTGTAATATCGTGTTTTCCGCGATGCCCCCTCCTCGTAAGAAAATAATATTTTCAGTTCCTTCAATTCGGTCACCCAAAGTTTCTGTTCCAACCCATGAAATTTCTCAAACATATACAGAAACTTTTAACTGTGTTAGCTGTGTACCAGTACCAAAGGGATGGCTCATAAACATCTCTGGTTGAAGAGCCAGTCTGTAAGGAAGCTACAACTTTCTTATTTTCTCTTATAATTAGTTCTTAACGTATCTATTTTTTTTCTAACAGTATCGATATTAGCTACACCGTCGTATTGCTTATATAAGGTTAATAATTCTTGCAGTGCAGCTTTTCTCTTGTTTCTATTTAAATAATTAGAGGATCTAATGTCCCACAAACAAGTTCTCTGCTTATATAGTTCAATAAATTGTGACAAGCCATCATTGTTTATTTTAAAACTATAAAAACGTTTTAAAAGGGTACGCTCTGATAAACAAAATCACACTGGCAACTTGTAAAAACAACTGGAAAAAACACTCTGCAGGTTGTATGGCTGGACATCAACACATTCACATAGTGAACAGGCAGACTGTAGTGCTGGGGAGAGCTGGCAGGATGCTGCCAGCATCCGGCTTCCCTATGCAGAATGCCTTGCTGGCTGTCAGGTACACTCACTATCCTGCATCTCTTTGGAGAACTGCAAGCCAGCCTGCATGCAGGTGAGAATGACCCGCTTAAGTAATACATCAATTTTGAAGATAGATTTTTTTCAACAAAAGCAGAATCCCTGATGAATTTTCCCAGGGAAACTATTTACATAATCTTAACAAGCACAGAAAATCCAGTAAATGTGAGAAGTTGAAAAATGAGCATCAAAAATTTTGCCCCATTGCAAAGTTTTTGCAAACCAGACAGCTGGGACATGGCAGAACTAAGAATCAGTCCTGGAGGAGTTTTCAGTACTATAGTTCATTATACTTATTTTTAGAACTGTTGTAAACAAATTGTTCTGCTCTGCTATAAGCTAGATGCATAACTGTGGTTACAGAAAATGCTTACTGCAGGCCATCCCAATGGAGAGAGCAAAACCACATCTAATTGAAGTCTTATTTAACTATGATAAAGCACTGAACTATACCCAAGAAGTACCAGAGTAGTAATACTGTCCCAGAAGCAGTAAACAAATATACTTAATCACTGGCACCTAACCATCTATATAATACAGACAGTTGGTCGTATTAGTCTCATTCTTCCAACTGAACCCTTATATGATTTGTTTACATCAGTTCCTAAGTTAAGTGCAACCCTTATATGATTTGTTTACATCAGTTCCTAAGTTAAATGTAACAAAGTACAGTATAATGACAATTTTCAAATACTTTATGTAAAAAAGTTACCAAACAATTATCACGTCATTAAATTTTACAAGCATTGTCTGTTGCTTCACTTATAAATATTGATATTTAGTTGTTCCAGGCATTTTACAAACCCAATCAATGTGTTGTTTAGGTCAGCCAAAAGGCTGGTTTGAACCTGTAGAGGTTTTACTAAGTAAAAAGAGGAGTGAGGTGGTTTACAAGTGCCTTCCTCACTGAGTGGAAAAATACGCTTATCAGCAAGCCGGGCCCTCTGAAAAGCACATATTTTCCACTCTGCAAATGACACCTTCACTTTATTCACCACAGGGTCTGACTGTATAATGAAATTCATTACTTTCAAAGGAGATCACTCTGATTAGTGTCTTGTACATCTCTACCTCTTCTGTTCTTAAATGATTTAGTCATTTAATAGGCTGACCTTGTGATTAGAAACAGAACAATATTGTTTTAGCCCAACAATGAACAGATTTAGTGTAAATAATTTGTAATTATTGTAGTAGTCAATGTAGAAAATGCATTGATTTCATGGGACTTCTTAACTGGCTCTTAATGTATGTAATACATGATAAAGATTTTAGGTAAAAATTTAAACTTAACAATGAATAAAAACAATATAGATATTTATTTCAAATGTATAAAAATTTTAACAGTATGACTAGATAATTTTAGTTAGTGCTTTACAATTTCAACGACTTAATCTATTATTAAACCTCTCTGAAATGTCAAAAATAATATTATACACCTAGAAACTGATCTTGGTGTTTACAAACTTTCTATTACAGAAAAAATAAATTGTGCAATTGGGGTTCAATACAGACTTTCTGAAAGCATGCAAAACAGACAATAATGTAAGGTAGATAGATTAATCTTATAAATTATTATTATTTTTGAATCAAGTAGTTGCAAAGATATGAACAGTTAATTGAAAGATTCATTTAGAGTAGTTTATCTCCCGTACCTGAGACTTAAGGGTCAAAAAATTCCATATCAAATCAACAAACTGATTTTCCCTCACCTTTTCCAATTTTCATAAAATTTCACAGAAAGGTTGCCTACATAAAGACTAAGAATAATACCAACTTTCATTAAATTTTATCAACTGGTTCATGAATTACAGCTGTATAAAATTAACAAAAAAGTCCTAAAAATGCCCGTACAGAAAATTTTTAAATTTAAATTGTGCTTCTCCCAATTAAGATACAGAGCTAGGAAAGGAATAGTTTTAAATCACTTTCATTGTCTCTTTATTTGGTATACAACACATATGTTAAAAGGAAAAATTAATTTTTTAAATAAAAAAAATTACTTTTGAATTTTTCAAAATGCGCCACTTCAAAAAATTTAAAAATAACCTTTATATATTTTTTTATAAACAAACACTAAAAGTTTAAACATGGCATCATAATGGGTTCTGTTTAAAAGCTATGTACAAAAAAACTTTCAAAGAGTTTTTTTAAAAATTTGGTTCAAAAGTACAGTCACACATGAATAACATAAATAAATTTATGATTGAAGTATTGTTCAAATGCAGCTTAGCTTAAATTTAAACTTACTTAACTGTTTTGAAGGACAATCATAACTGCAGATCAAGTTGTTATATGCTTCAGTTGTCTGATTTGTTTCTTGTTCATTGATATTATAAACTCTTCTTAAGATTTGAACAAAACTTCAATAGTAAAAGTATTTATGTTATTCATAAGTGACTGTACTTTTAAACCAAATTTTACAAAACAACTCCTTTAAAGTTTTTTTGTACATAGCTTTTTTAACCGAACCCAATATGATCCCATGTTTAAACGTAGTGATTGTTTATAAACATTAAAGGTTGTTTTCAAATTTTTTGAAGCAGAGCATTTTGAAAAATACAAGACCAATTTTTTTATATAAAAAATAAAATTTTTCCTCTTAACATATATTATTGTGTTGTATGTCAAATGAAAGATCATGAAAAATTCTTTAAAATGACACCTTTCCCAGCTCTTATCTATTAGGAGAGGCACAATTTGAATTTAAAAACTTTCTGTGCATGAGTTTTAGGACTTTTTGGTAATTTTATATAGCTGTAATTTAAGAACCAGTGATAAAATTTAATGAAAATTGGTATTACTTTTAGTCTATATCTAGGCAACCTTGCTGTGAAATTTTATCAAAATTGGAGATGGTAAGGTAAAAAATGTATTGAAATTGTGTTGATTTGACATGGAATGACCCTTAACAAAATCTTCTAAACAATTTTTATAATAAACATTAGTAGACTAACAAAATGGTTAAAAATGTACAATGATATACTGTAATGAAATAGTCTCTAAAAACTTACAATCCAAATTTTTTGAAACTATGTTTATAAAAGTTCTTGTAATAAGAGAGTTTGTACAGATATCAGATGAATTAATGTCCCATAGCCGAGCGAGTGAGAGGGAGATATGTGGCATAGCTACGCATGCGCTCAAAGGTCTTTACCAGTATAATCCAAATCTGAAAACATACTACAGTCGTTATCTTGCTTGTTAGTTTACTGTGTGCATAAACACTTGCTCACAAAAACGAGTAAAATTATACATTGTTATTGGAATGGTGCGTATGGCATGTGCGAGTGAGAGCGTTATGCTTTCTCTCACTCCCACGGCTAGGGGACTTAAGTTCATTTAAATATTGTACATGGTTTTGAATGTCCACACCAACATGAAAACTTTACTTTGTCCTTAAATTTTGATTCAGAGAGAGGATTAAAAATAAAATATAATTAATAAAATATAATCTAGATGTTCTAGAAATATATGTGGTTTGTACACCGATTAACGCACAATTCCTGAACAGCTCCAGCAATTATAAATACATAGTTGCATTTGATTACAATTAAAAAGTTGAAAAATTGTAATAAAAGTGAGGTGAAAAACCAAAGCAAATACTGATACTGTTGAAGAACAACCATTGCATCAAATTAGTAGCATTTTATCAAAAATACTGAATTTGTGAGAACCCTGAGCTGCGGCTGCACATCTGAAACACAAAATTATGTTGATGAAAATTCAGTATTGTAATGTGGCATCAGCTATTGCTACTTTACTACTTGAAATATGCTTAAACTTTTTCGGTTAGGGTAAACTTGAAAGGGGTCACTGCATTGACTGCTGTTTCGATTCTGTGTTTGTGTACAATATCCACGTCTTGTCACCCGTAACAATGTGGGAAATCAAATCATCTCCATCTTGTCAAGAGCGATCCAAAAACTCTCGTCCACTACAATTCTTTGCTCTTTGTACTAGTCGGTGACCATGTAGATAGAGGTTCATGCAACTTGTGGAAATTCATTCATCAGAGCACTAATCGTCAATCATCAATCATATTGCAGTTTTCGGTTCATTTAAGCAACGATGGGGTCGGTCTGAAAATTGGGCTCGCCACTCCGCTCTTCATCATGGACATTTGTTCGGCCATTTTGAAAGTCTCAACAACCACTATCGAACCTTTCCTTCATTCATCCACACATTAGGCACAACTTCCAATGCATTTCAGCAGCTGAAGATCCTTTTGCATGCAAAAATTGAATCACAGTGAGCACTTCACAAGTGGCGGGAGAAATTATTGCCATTGACATAGCGGTCTGCATTCACTGGCAGGCAAACGACTACTGTATCAAACAGAAATTGCAGTGGCTTCATAAATAATCAATAGGTGGCGCTGCATCTGTGAAAAGTGTTCAGACCTACGAGTATTTAAATACAAGCTGACGACCCTTACTTTAGGAATATGCCTCATACATGTAATTTAGTGCCAAAAATTAGCTTACCTAATAACAAAGAAAATAATTGAATTGTTTTACTCACCATTGTTATCATCTTGTTTGATGATAAGTACCCATCAAAGTTTCTGGTGGAACTAGTTTTTGTAAATCTGAAACCTGAAACAATAAATTATGATTATAAAAGTGTAAGGACCATGTAAATAGAAAACTCATTTTGATCGGAAATTTCACAACAAACACACTTCTACAACTGACAATCAATGCCACAATTCAAATTGGCAAGAACTACTCTCAGATTCTCTCTTCCCAGAGTACTGAAGACTAATGCCAGTATATTTTCGCAGGAGAACCCATAAATTCCTCATAGGAACTGTGTACATAGTTGTTTTTAAATTAAAAATACATTGTTATTTCCTTTATAAGGAAACACAGTGAAGGAAGTGTAATCGAGATGTTAAGACCTGATGCTTGCCACTCTACATGGAATTTCTCGCGATTGTTAGCTTGTAAAGGTGGGGAGGGTCGCTGTGGCATTTCTGCCACTGACGCTGTCGAAATAAGAGCTGCGGTAAATAAAAAACTGAAAATATTATGCTCTTTTATAGAATTGCTTTAAACAAAATAAGTTTTTTTTTATTAACTTATAAATAAAATTCAGAACTGTTACAAAATAAACAACCAGTGAATATGATGGTGGGTGAAAGAATGAATGAAATGACGTGAATGACGTGCATGGAGAACACCATCCACTGACAGGTCTCCGACATGTTATTTAGTTACTTCTTACTAACTCATTGTTAAATTAATTAATTTATTAATAGCGAAACCATTTATAAAACAGGAGATCCCTGCTCCACTTCCTCCATCTTTGAATGTTGGTTGGTAGATGACAGAATAAGTTAACAATGAATAATAACAAAGATACAAGTACTGTTCTGTATTTTGTTGTTAGTATGTACTACTGTACGACTTATTGACATTAAAAGAATAAACAAATCAAGCCAACAGTTTATAGCTAATTGAAGTTGAATACAATCAATACTAAGTCATGTCCCTAGCTCCATGCTTGAGTCCCAGCTCCATGTAGTTGGAAGGAATGCAATACATTGTCATAGTAATGGGAGAATGAATGAGTAAGTAGTATTTCACAGCTGATGCATTTGTAGAGGTGGCGTGTACTAACTAGACTAAAAAAATATTCTTATCATCCGGTGCATTAATTTAACAAATACCTACCGGGTTATTAACTTGGTCGGATTCATAATATTTAACTTGCTAATTTATATCAAAATATGTAAATAAATACAAACAAATATTTTAAATACGGAAAGTTTGAAAACGAATCTTTTGTCTTACAGTAATACAACAATCGTATTCCCAGCATGCATCACTCATTCATTATACCTCACCCGTACCCTTCAACCCGCAACTACACGGAGCTTGGACCCGACCTATAGCTACAATTTTGTTTATCCTTAAATTGTTATCTAGCTAGTTAGTAGTAAACCCAGTTGGCTCAGTTCATACAACTTTACTTTGTGCAGTTTGTTAAAATTGTGAGTGGGATCAGTTAAGTGTTATTTTAATTCATTATATCGAAGTTATTTTAATTCATCATATACTTGTGGTAAGTAAAAATGTTTTCAGATTTGCTACTAGTGTGTTGTATTCGTTGCCGGATGGAAAGAGATAGCCTACTCCCCTCACACCTAAGTTCTCGCTATTGTGAATTATTCCCGTTCGCAAGCGTCATGTCCAAAACAAACCTACTTTACTTTATATCTAATGTAAATTTCTATGATTAAAAAATTAAATTAAATTTATTATTATATGATAAATACATACTTAGCTGACCAGTTGAAATAATTAAAAAAATAATACTAGTTTATTCTCAACAACCAATTTCACTTTAATTACATTAAAACTTATTTTGCAGTGTTTTGTATCTATGTTTCATAAAAGAAGATATTATGCACCTAAATAAATAATTCCCATCACCATAACAAATTTCAAAACAAGTTGAACTTCACAAGACTCCGTTTGTCTTTAAATAGAGTACTGTAATTTATTTAAAGACAAACAGAGTCAATTTATTTTAATTTTGTATTTTTTCTGATAAGAAATCAAGACTTTTCAATTTATGTAAAAACAATAAATTACGCACATTCACTAAATATTATACAGTACAATATTAATAGTCAGTTATTGATTAAGTTCAAGGAATATAAATAAAAGTAGTCTCCTTGTAACATACTCTAAACACTAAAGAATACTTGAATTTCAAGTCTTCTGTAAACAAGAAACCTTAATGTATATTTAATTTTTTTATACAAAAACAATCTATACGTTAAAGGCTAAATCTGGGTTGTACTAAGAACACTTCAACAATTTTTATCCGTTAAACTATTTTGACAATATAATTGTATACAAACAGAAAGACATACAAAACACAACTTATAAGACCAAAGTCCTTCAAATGAACAGTTTTTTAATAAAAATCTAAACGTAATAAATATTTTGCCTATTGCTGGGTGTAACTTCTTTAGAATCACATTTTATGTTAATGAAAAAATTAAAAAAATTGTGCATTTCAACACATCTTTTTGCTGTAATGAAATTATAGCACTTTAAATCAAATTGTTATTCTATAATTCTTTATCAAGCTGAAAAATTTAAAACAATCTACCTGTTCATTGAGGGCTTTCTCTCGAATTGCAGCTCGCTCTAAAAGAATTTTACATTTATTCAACAATCTCGCTTTCTGCGTTAATTGTTCATGGATTCCCCCTGTTAACATACAAAATCATAAAATATTATATAAAATACTTATTAATTTCAAAATAAATTATAACAGAGCACAACATCTTAATATTTACATTCAGAAATGTAAATCTCCAATTAACACTTCAACTCCTTTGACTGCTTCATCTAACACACTTTCAGTCAGAAAATTTTAAAAGTTTACAGTAATTTTGTAATTGATAGTAAATTCTGTTTATATGCATGTTTGTAATAGCAACGTGTTAGCCCATAATTATACTTGTGGTAACTTTTTTAAAAAAATTAAAAACTTTTCTAGTTACACCAGTATTTCATTGGAAATTTCTGTGTCGCATTAGTGAACTTACTGTCAGAAGAAAATTAGATTTAAATGCCTGTCATTAAGTACAGTCAATCTGATATTTTCCATTAAGTAGATAAGATAAAACCTTAAGTTACAAAAAAAAAAACACTGGCTTGAATTTGGTGATAATATTAATATAAGAGTAAAATCTAATGGGAAACTTTGAGCAAGTAATGACAGACCAAATAATAGTTTAATGAGTCATCTGGAAGGAATAGAAAGTTCTGTAGAGAATATTAACTGGCTCTAGAATTATTGAAATACGAAGAAAAAGGGGAAAACAAATGGAAATAGACATGACAGATGGTATGAAAAAAGAAGTATAAAGAAAAAATAACCAAGAAGTGAAAGTTCATGGTGGAAGCTTGTAGCACCATATAAGAAGAAATAACAGTAGAAAAATATCGTAAATTTTGTTTATTATGACTAAAATACTTATTTATCAATTCAAATTACATACGATTGCTATCTTTTTCCAATTTAAGTCGATCTTCTAGTACAGATATTTTGTCCAAAGCATCCATGTAATTTTCTTGTGATTTTTGGAGTTCCACTTGCAGTTTCTCAACATAGCCCTTAAACATTACAAACATCATAATGGAATTGTAATTAAGTGTAGCACTATAAAATTTTGTAAAATAAAATGTAAAAGTAAATTAGTAAATTTTTATAATGCATCCTCCAGCTAGAAATCAATTCTATGTATAAATGAACAAATATCACTAACCTTTTCAGCTGCCTTAATCCATATGATCCACTTACATGTGTTTTGGTGATCCACCATAATCAGCGTACTTAAAATATCATATGAAATTTAAAAAAAAATTTTAACCGGCACAAGATGTTGCTTCTTCAGTCATCTGCATAAAACTGTTTAATATAGATGACTGAAGAAGCGACATCTTCTGTAAGTTTTAAATTTTTTTAAAGTTTCATATGATATTTTATGTACTTCGATGGTTGATCCACTGAAACACAAATAGGCTACTACTGAAATGTTTCAGTGTTTATTTCTAGCAATGTGCTTATTTCTATAATGAAAAATGTATTTTCAATTTTTTGATGACATATACATAATGAAATCATGGTTTAATGTAATGCATACCTTATCTTTTAAACTATGAACTTGAGATCCATGAAGTTTCTTATTTTCAGCTTGTAATTTTTCAACGACTCTACGAAGTACAATCACAGCTCTCTCCAGGTCAGCATAGCTTCTTTTTGGTTTCTTACTACCAGTATCCTGGGAAGTACAATTCATTGCATAACATTACTTTTATTATATTTTTAAATGGTAAAACCATTCAATCCACTCATTTTGAACTAAAAAAAAGCTCAAAGGTTTTAAAGAGTAATTTTTGTATAAATAATCAACAATTATTACCAACTTGCTAAATAAATACAATAAGAAAATCTTATTTAGTTTAAGTCTTTAGCAAACCAAAATTTTCCTTAAAAAGTTGTGAACAGTTAAAATTTTTGTTTCCATTTTACCAAAAAATCAATCATTAACACTTGCAAATTTATATCAGTATTCATACAATTTTCCAACACGTTTTTAAATATGACTTCATAACAAGAATTTATGAGAAAATCACCAGATATCCAAAATTTAACCGTAGGTTTGAACAAATTTTATTTTTGCTTCACCAAATGAAAGGTGTCTTAAACAATTATTCTATAAATTTACATTGACTTTTTAGTTCACATGAATCGTGAAGTACGACAAGTAACAACCACAAATTTCACATTTTAACAAAGACATGTAGGCCTACATTTATATGACACAAAATGCCAAATGCAGACACCTATACAGGCCTATAAAAATAAACATCTGTTTGTCCTGACTTTATATCCCTAAGTTTCAGTATATTTAAAAGAAACTTGCAGTGAGGGATTGTCTTGGGTGCTATTCACACCTCAACTTTATAAAATTTAAAAAAAATGAAAGCACAATATTCATCTCTCTCCTGGTAAAAATAATATTTTTTATCATCCATTCACTTACTTGCTTTAAAAATATACTAAAATTAGAAAATAGAAGATAATATACAACTCAGTTAGGATATTTACTGTTCTTAGGATATTACTGTTTCTTTGTGTTTTCACCCTTATCTGTCTACGCCTCATCCTTTCAGTTATTAACTCAAACATTTTTATATGTGAAAGAATGTTTGTAGGACATTATGACATTCACCCTGTTACTCAGTTGTTCTATTATCTCAGTCAGAGTCTTCTTTTCCGATATTAGTACTGAAAGTAATTTCAAGGAAATTTTTTTGGAAAATTAATTGTTTCTTTAATTCCAGTAGTTATGTCTCAACACATCAGTTACGTCAGTTATGTCTCACTGCGTAAAGGTCATCTGATCCTACATGATACTTTATAAAATAATAACTTATTTTAAAAATTTCAAACTGTAAAAAATTTTTTTTGTTTTTGTTTTTATTAAAGAAGCTGGTTAAAGGATGTCACAGTAATATTATTTCAATTTAAATTAAGTTATTTTGTTATTTTAAATTTAAATAAATATATTGTAAATAAATAAAAATATTTAAAATTCCTTAAAAAAATATTCATTGAGTCTTCAGTAAACACTCTTCGGAAGTTGGCACTTAGTAGCCATAAATAAAGTTTATTAATGTAATAGATTGATTAGTCAATTTGTAAAAAAGTTCTTTCATAATAATATGATATACTTACTTTAGTTACTATAGAGTCACTGTTATCACTTTCAGGAGTAACATCCCTGAAGAACAAAAAAAAATAAAAATTAAAACCAACAACACAATACAGATTTTAACATAAGAATCAACCTGTTGTGAATAAGCCGCAGCTAAATTTAAAAATTACAAATTAGTACAAATTGAACCCACCGGGTTGGTCTAGAGGTAAAGTCGTCGCCAAAATCAGCTGTTTAACAGCTGATTTTCGGAGACGAAGGTTCCTGGTTCAAATCCTAGTAGAGGTAGTTACTTTTATACGGATTTGAATACTAGACAGTTGTTACCGGTGTTCTTTGATGGTTGGGGTTCAATTAACCATACTCACTCAAGAATGGTCGACCTGAGTGTGTACAAGACTACACCTCATTTACACTTCATACACATCATCCTCATCTCATTGGGTCATGGGGTTGCTTATTGTTCTGAATTGAACAGATTGCAACATACACACATTAAGAATTACAGTAAGAAATTAGAGCTAAATTTAAGATTTATAATATAAGAGCAAATTACACTTGTGCTGTGCATGGGGTTATTGCTAGCCACAGAGCATTGCATAATTTTGTAGATTTATTGACAACAAAAATGGAAAAATAAAAATTTATGTTGTGTGGGTTTTTGAGTGAACTAGAGCGAATACAAATTTTAAAAAAATTTCAGGGTCATTCTGGTCATGAATGCTTTAAAAAATTAATTTCAAGGGTATTTGGGGCAACTACCTACTTGTAAATTTTTAAGTTATTTAAGAGTATATCGACCAAATCCCAAGATATGTTTTTTTTAGTAAAAAACAGGTTTCTTTTAGCTCAGGAAGGATGCCCAGGGTAAATATCACAAAACTGCTGTGGGTATTTTATTTTTTCATCTCAAGACACCATATTATTGGGTTACTCTTTCAAACATTTTAATATAATTAATACGTGACTAAATACTCACGAATCGTTTTGGTTGCTTCTATGCTTTTCAAGTTCCAATTTCAATTTTAGATTTTCTCCTTCTAACCGTAAATTCATTTTCTGTAACTGACTTTTCCTCTCTTGTAATCGTTCCACTTCTTCAGCTAAGGCTGATTCTCCCTGTAAACAAAAATCAACCAAACAGATTCTTGAGTGAGAAAAAGCTGTCTGTGATTTTACTTTGTAAAAATATGCTGATTGCAGTACAATCATTTATTTTAATGATTTTTTTTGCCTTCAGTTACCTAACTTATTTTATGTCTTGTTTATATGTAAAGTTACTTTGTAGCCAATTATTAATGAAAACGGACAAAAAATTTATTTGCTGTAAAGTAGTGAGTACACATTTTTTTATAATACATATTAAAATAAATTTTTCTGTACATAAAAATTAAATATTTTAAAGGACTAAGGTCAATTTTCAGCCCTACGTCATTCATCTATGTAATAAATGAATGCCTCTATCCAATGCTAGATTTAAGATTATTGCGGCTCTCACAACCCGAATTTTCTAGGCTGGCCCTCACCTATTTTCCATAGATATTAAGATAAAAACTATTTAAAAATTTTTTTACTACCATAAATACCACTACATACTATTACTGGCATAACAATAACAGTTTTTTTTTAGAAAATAAACTTTTATCCTTAAAATTTTTTGTCAGCTGTTGTGCTGTGTGCAGACTCTTGATCCTTGATCCTGTAGGTAAATTTGGTGATTGGTCAATTAGTTGTTTACAGAGAATTCTTGGCACTTCAAACTTTTTGATAATTTTAATGTTTCCTGACCCCTGAGAACTCATAACACCATATAAGTCTCAATTGATAAGACACGTAGAACCTTCTACTTAAAACCATGTGTATAAAATCTACATGAACAACTTTGGTTTTAGTTTTGTGTACTTATTTGCAGCTCAGTTCAGCAAAAATCAAATGAAAAATAGACAAGTAAAAGTTAAAAAGAAATATAAGCACACTCATACTTTTTGAGCAACTTGTAAAGCCTCAATCTTGCGTTGTTGAGATTCAATCACTTCAGAAAGAGAAGCTGAACCAGATGTAAGTTCACTGGTCTTTTTTAATAATTCATTTCTAGCTTTTAACTGTTTCACTTCTTTCTCAAGTTCTTCAACCAGTGTCTGCGTAACAGCTGTCCCTAAAACCAAAATAAATAAATAAAAATACTGATGAAATATAACACCTTCATGTATATGCATGTAATACATAAGTAAATAGTGCATTGTACTAACATCAGTTCTGTATTAAATGTAATTAACTCATTGTAATGATTTCTTATTCTTTATTAGTCTGTAGAATCAATACTCCATTGAACAAACGATAAAAGTCAGTATAATGATTTATTAATATTTTTAGAATACTTCACAAGACTGCAAACTAGAATTTAAAATGCTACATGTATTTTGGAATGGTTATACTAAATAATCGATGAGAAAATATACATAAAAGGCAAACTTCCACAAAACTGTAAAGTATTTACACCAGAAATTGTGTGGTATGGAACAATCATATGATTTTCCCTTGCCAGTGTAAATAATGACAAATAAAAATTATGTTTATTCATTAGTAAACAATGTAACCTGAAACACATAACCTAGTTTTAATAATCAGTGAATGACGGAAAATGAAAATCAACCTCTGTAGAACTTAATGATACGAAAAATCACTAATCAGCAGTAAACTAGACTCTGTTAAAAATGAGTTTTAGGTTTATTAACTTTGATTATATAAAATTTTTGTCATATAATGCATACTAAGGGCGCAATATTAAAAAAATCCCATTTTTTACCAATTTTTATGAGCAAAATACAGAAGATCACTAATTGATGCTAAACTTACAATTGTCAAAAAAACCACTACAAATAAAAGTTGTAACCAATCCCTTTTTTAATTTCCTATGAACCCTTATGTAGGCTTCTGTTGTAAGATGCATATTAAGGCCAAAATCTTAAAAAAACCAATTTTACCAATTTAATCTAATACTTTTCCTATTTTTACTTCCTTACATACACATTTTGATGTAAGGTGCATATTAAGGCCGAAATCTTAAAAAAATTAATTTTCACCATAAGAGCACAGCATCCCATGCATTTCAGCAGACGTATGGCTTACTATCTTGTAGAGCATAAAAATTTAGTAAATGAGGCGCTTTTTTTTGTTGAGAAAATTGTAAAACGTGAAAAATTGTACAAATAAACTACTGCTTTCAATTGACCAAATTTGATGAAAATTTTTGTCTCAGGTCTCTAGTGGTACCTAACTTAAGTTCCAAGTTTCAACTTTGTACAATATTCAGTTCTTGAGGTAAATATGTAAATATGTATTCTTTACTCAATATGTAAATGATATTTTCCTTACCTATATATACATATAGGACAAGAGAAAGTAAAAATTGGTAAAAATGTTTTTATTCTATCTTTTAGTATCAAATTTAATTGTCAGATTTTTGGAAGTCTAGAATGAGCATCTTACCTTTCATGGCTTTCAGTTTATTTTCTAGACTATTCCGATCACGTTCCAAACGATGCATTGTATCCCTCATACGATCTTGGTTAGATTTTAATGTTTCTATCTGAGATGCTTGCGTTCTTATTTGTGTGCGAAGTTTATCATTCAAACTTTGCCAGCGTTTACGTTCTTGCCACTTTTCTACCTCTTCTGCACACTGAAAATTTATAAATTTTTTATAATTTCATTTTAAATATTCTTTAAAAAATACCTTATTACTTAACTGTGCAGCTCATTACATGGTAATTCTAAATACTACTTTGCTATCAAATGAGTTTTAGTTGATTGACCTAATCATTAAATTTAAACCGCAAAATCTGGTCCCGTGTATTTGAAATGGAGATCTGTTTGCCCTTAAATACAGTGTTCTAACGAATGAATTATAAAATTTTTTACATTGTTGAAAATAGGGCACTTTCAGGATTCTGCAAAAACGCTGAAAATGAAAATTGGTAAAAAGCCATAACAAAATTTTGAGAAGTAAATAAAAAAATAATTTGAATTTAAAGTTTTGATGGTGCTGCTATATTCTGCCAACAGTGTTGCAAAGTTCAGTTTGTTTAGAAGGACATCGTATTTCATAAACAATACTGATACATGGTGAAATAATGCTTTACGAGTTAATGTAATCATGAAATTGGTAATTAAGAATAAATTAGAATTATTGTATGAATTAATTCACAATTTGTAATGGATACCGTCTTGGGGTACTAAAATTATTGTGAAGTACATCTGAATTTTCAGACTAAGATAACCCGAAAGATTTACTGCACCTTAGATCGATGGCTTTCACGTTCCTTTTCTTCACGTTGCTGGGCTTCAGCTAATTGTTCTTCAAGAGCTTTAACACGCTTTTGAAGCTGTTCTTCTCTTACTGATCCAACTCCTTCTGGTCTTGATGGCCTGCATAAAAAATAAGTCTCATACATCATTACTATTTTTGTTTAAATTTTTTTAATAAAGGTTGTAGCAACTATTAGACCATAACTATGTTACATGATTGTTGATAAATGACAATGAACATTGAAAATTACAGTAAAGCATAATAGCACATGACAATAAAGTAATCATAATATTGATGTTGGTTCTTTTTTCACATAAGTCTGGATTTTTTTGGAATTCTAAAAATTTCGTCGTTTTTTTAACAGCTTCTTTATGAACAAACGTTTTCCATAAACCTTTATAAATCTTGAACAGTATTTATGGGTGATATACGAGGTTTGTTCAAAAATAACAGGAATTTTCGTTTTTTGAAAAAAATATTTATTTATTCATCTACATTAATACTGTCGCCTTCAAAGTAGTCCCCTTTGCATGCAATACACTTGTGCCAACGCTTTTTCCAATCCTCGAAACACTTCTGAAACTCGATCTTTGTGATAGCTTTTAGCTCTTTCACCGATTCGCTTTTAATGTCATCTATGCTTGTAAAACGACGGCCTTTTAATGTTCTCTTTATTTTTGGAAATAGAAAAAAGTCACATGGAGCCATGTCTGGCGAATATGGTGGCTGGGGCATCGTTACAGTTTTGTTTTTGGCCAAAAATTCACGAACAAGCAATGAAGTGTGAGCAGGTGCATTATCGTGGTGCAAAAGCCATGAATTGTTTTGCCACAAATCCGGGCGTTTTTTTTGGATTGCTTTACGCAAATGGCGTTGAACTTGTAGGTAGTACTCCTTATTGATTGTTGGACCTTGTGGCAAGAATTCATGATGCACTATGCCATTAAGATCGAAGACCACAGTGAGCATAACCTTCACATTCGACCGCACTTGTCGAACCTTTTTCGGTCTTGGCGATCCAGAATGCCTCCACTGGGATGATTGAGCCTTAGTTTCGACATCGTATCCGTAAACCCATGTTTCGTCACCTGTTATAACAAACACGTTTGAGTAGATCCGCCTCGTTGTCGACTTCATTTAGTGACTCCTGAGCAACTTCCAATCGCCGCTGTTTTTGTTTGAAATTCAACAATTTTGGAACGAAGTTTTCTGCCACACGTTTCATACCCAAAACATCCGAAAAAATTTCATGGCATGAGCCAATCGATATGCCAACATCATCACTGACTTCTCTGATTTTGATTCGGCGATCGTTCATAACCATTTCTTTCACTTTTTTCACGTTTTCATCGGTTGTTGATGTGCTTGGATGTCCGGGTCGTTCGTCATCTTCAACGTTTTCGCGACCATCTTGGAAACGCTTATACCACTCGTAAATCCTTGTTTTACTCATAGCAGACTCACCATATGCCTTTGTTAACATTTCACACAGTTTATTTCATTTTTCACGCAAAATTTAATACAAATTCTTTGATCCATTTTTTTTAACAAACAAAAATAGCCGTGCTCGAAAAACACGTCTAACCTTAGCGGCTTCCACTTAAGAACTAAGCAATGAATATTGTTGAAAATTTTATCGTACGTCAGGGGCATGTGTACCAACATAAAAAAAAATTTACAATCGGACTATCCAAACCCGCGAAATTTAAAAATTCCCGTTACTTTTTGAACACACCTCGTATATTTTGATACTTAATAATGACGTGTTGTAATAAGTACAATATTGTGGTTTATCCTTTGTCATAATACGTTTACAAGCAAGTGAAAAATGAGCAATGTGTAATTGTAAGACTTGGTGTTGTCAGAACTCTTTGTGTGGTTGTGGGTTTTCAAATACATTTTTTCTTACATTATGAAGTTTCAGTGGAGTGTGTTGTGACCAGGTTTTGTTCTGGTATTCTTTTGTTTTGGTAATGAAGGTGTTTTCTAATTATGCAACATTAGATCCTTGTCATTATTAAATGGTTAAGGTTTCTTTTGTGACTATCTGCTGTCTCATTACCAAGTACATCAATATGCAATAAAATCCACACAATTTATATGTACAAGGGCAGTTTTTTTCAAGTTCCGATTGGTCACGGAATTAAAGCCTCCACAAATGTCTGATAAACCTTTGCGTAGATGTGTTGTGCAGCTTCTCTAATATGGCCGTCAATAGTATCACCTTGGTCTATTCAGTTCTGAATGCGCAGCGAGCATGTAAACACGGCTACAATAATACAATCTCCCGCCAAGTGTGAAGTGTGTGCGGTAATTCAATTTCTTCAGGCTGAGGGGTCCAATTCAGCCAAAATTTGTTGACAAATAAGTAATGTGTACAGTGAGACTTGTATGAGCGACAGCAAAGTGCGACAATGGTGCAGGAACTTTAAAGCAGGACGTAGAGAAGTT
The DNA here is from genome assembly GCA_035578175.1 of Catonia carolina. Classification (NCBI taxonomy): domain Eukaryota; kingdom Metazoa; phylum Arthropoda; class Insecta; order Hemiptera; family Achilidae; genus Catonia; species Catonia carolina. Next base: position 67,127,655 of record JAQMRL010000001.1, on the reverse strand, counting down.
CATGAAACAGGCGACCTGGGAAGGAAGAAAGTGTTAACCGATGGCCTTGTTCAGCGAGTGGATCAGGCGATTCGAGAAAATTGTCGATTTACAATTTCTGTGTTGAGTGATTCTTTTCCTGAAATTTCAAGGTCAGCTCTCTATACAATTGTCAGTTAGAGACTTCAATACCGCAAAGTGTGTATGAGATTCATTCATTCATTCATTCATTACACCAAGGGCGTTCAGGCTTCTCCAGCCCCTCCTCACCGCGACCTAAAAGATCTTTTGTGATTGCCCCCATTCCTAGTTTATGCAAGGCCCGCACCTTCGATAAAGCGCAGGGTCTGCCTAGGATTTAGTGCACTTACCTGAGCAGGTGTTAACACATCCCCACCCAACAGTGCTATACCTTTGCAGCCACCCACAATGCAACTGCAAAAATATAAATGTGCGACCCACTGAGGCGCCTTACAATACGCCTCTTCGCACAGACCTCAATGGCCCATATTTCATCTTGGAAGACGGTCATGTTACACCCAAGGGCCAGGGAAGTCATTCCCCGGACCCCCAGGCCCCCAATCCCGCTCTTCCACTCATCACAGGGCCTTCAATATACCAAAAGGTAGCCCCTTCCGGCAGCACCGGCCTACCCTCCGCCCACTCCTGACGATCAAACATTTTCATCCTCAGTGTGTCGGAGAATTTGTATGATCTGCTCATACGGTCCCAAGGACCACATACCACACCCATCCCTTCAAACCTTGAAGATCTCAGTGTGGCCCATCTCCACTGATGGGACCCCGATCCCGTCCTCCAGCCTCAAGGCAGTTCCAATCGCCTCTCCCCTCACTTGCACATGAAAAGGAGGCAAATCAACCATCGCCTCCATAGCGGCCGTTGGACCAGTGCACATTGCACCACATATCCCTAGGCAGGCCAGTCTCTATAGCTCCTCAGCCGATCCTGCGCCGTCCTAGATCTGTTGTTGGCCACCATACAGCAACTTCGTACGTGACCATTGGCAGAATGATGCCCACATAAGCCCATTCCACCATACGAGGCCCAAGCCCCGGAGTCCTCCCAGCAGACTCTCACATATCCATAAGGCCTTTATAGCCTTCTCCACAGTCCTGGACCTGTGGCCTTACCAGGTTAGGCCACCATCCATGACAGCCCCCAGATACTCTAACTCAGGGGAGTAGTTTAAATCCACTCCTTCCAGAGTCACAGCATCCATAGCTGTTTTTCATACTTTCAAATGAAATGGGTACCATCTGGTCCCCACTTGCAGCTAGGGAGATAATAGGTCCGCCCCTGCATACCCCGCGTACAGAGGTAAGGCAACATACTGTAGGAGGAGCCAGGTATCCTACAGGCACCGTTAAGACCCTGATTAAAAGCCCCAGTGCCATCCACCCTTGGGCACGGTACGACTAACACCACTTGGGTTGGGCAAAAGCTAAAGTAGGAGAAGTTGCCTCATGAATGAATGAATGTGTATGAGATGGGGAAATCGAATTACCGCACGCACTTCATAGTTGGTATTGTTGTAGCCATGTTTACGTGCTCGCTGTGCGTTCAGAACTGAACAGACCTAGGTGATGCTATTGGCAGCCATATTAGAGAAGCTGCGCAAGACATCTATGTAAAGGTTCATCAGATATTTGTGGGAATTTTAATTCTGCTAACGATCAGCCTTGAAAAAAAACCGGCCCTTGTAATTTCTGTTGTTTTAAGTTTTCTAATTAGGTTGGATATGTTCATGGCTCTTAAATCTCTTCACTTTGTAAACTATCAACCATACTCATTGAGTTAGTGAATATAGCAACCTTTTTATCTGCACTCATAGCTAATAATTTTAAATCTTTATTGACAGTAGAAACATACTGTACATACTCATTCAGTATTAAGTGGGTTAATTCCTAGACAGTTTTAAAATTACCATGAAATTTTAACATATATTCAAATAAACTCATATAAATCTGAATTGAAATAAAGTATCTAATTTATAAGCAAACTTGAATGTAAAATCATAATTATCACTTTATGGGTTATTGGTTAGCATTACTACAAAGCAGAATATCCTAGCTTCAATTTCCAGCATCAGATAAAACCCAGGGTAGTCACTGATAATAGAGATGTTGAGAATTTAAATAAACTCATCATTAAATGTGTTTGAACTAGTATGTTTTAAAAGAAAACCTTATACAACAAAAGTTGAAGCATTATTTACTTATGCTTCTCAAGTAAAGCTTAACAATATGCATAAGTTTTCTAAAAGTTGAATATGACAAATCAATTTTTCACGAGATTGCTGAAAGAGCAAAAACCCAAAACAATTTTCTAGATGCAACACTTAACAGAACTGAACAAAAAAAATTAATTTTCAAATATTTATCTGATACGATTATTATTTGAAATTATGCTTTTTCCTAATATTTTTATAGTACTACTATTTTTTTTAACGAATTTAATTTCTAGTTAGTATTTCATAAATGTTAAGAAATTTTGAAAACAGACTGAGATATAAATAGATAAAATTTTGAAAAGCAGGCATGTGACAGGTACGAGGTGTGGCAGAAAAGTAATGAGACCAGCAACACTGCAAGCGATCTGGCTGTTGTCCTTGATAGAGCACGTGGTTTAGTACCCTCCCATAGCTCAAAGCAGGTTTCAACAAATTCCGTTAACTCCGTGATTTTTTTGACTGGTATTAGTGAAGTTGTGTTTTGGTTGTGTGTCACGCAAAATGGAACAGTGGAATTTGGAGCAACATTGTACCATTAAATTTTGTGTGAAGCTTGGAGAATCAGCAAGTGTGACGTTTGAAAAGTTAAAACAGGCCTATGGGGAACATTCTTTCTTGAGCTCAAATTTTTCGCTGGCACAAATCATTTTTGGAAGGCAGAGAACACGTTGAAGGTGAACACCAATCAGGGAGGCCTTTAACTTTGAAAACTGACGAAAATATTGAATGTGTGAATTCACACTCACACTCACACAAAAAGAATTTGTTCCTCCAGGACAAACGGTTAACCAAGTTTTTTATAAAGACGTCCTTGAAAGGCTCAGAAAAAGAATCCTTCACGTGAGACCAGTCATTACAGACAAATGGATGCTCCACCATGACAACCCCCCCTGTTACACTGCCCTCTCCGTCACAGAATTTTTGACCGCTAAAGGCATTTCTGTGGTTCCCCAGCCCCCCTATTCACTCGACCTCAGTCCCTGTGACTTTTTCCTAAACTGAAAAATGTTCTCAAAGGACGTCATTTTGGAACTTTAGAAAACATCCAAAAGAGTGCAACGGACATGCTGAAGACCATACCGGTTGAAGACTTCCAGCACTGCTACCAAAAGTGGGAACAATGTCTCCATCAATGTGTAGCTGCCCAAGGGAACTACTTTGAAGGGGATAACATTGATGTTTGAAAAAAATAAAAACTTTGGTAAATAAAACATCAGTCTCATTACTTTTCTCCCACACCTCGTACATTTTGACACCTCATACCACACACAAACTCAACTGTATATCTGGGTAATGAAGAAGTAGAACTGCTGCCTATAAAACTGATTGAATAGCCAGTTAAATTACCTGTTAGTTAACTGATGTCGAAGTCTATTGATCTCAGCCTTATCTTCTTCTCGTCTTGATTCAAGCATTTCTAGTCTTCGTTTTTTACGTTCTAATTCAGCCCTAAGTCTATCTCTTGTCAATGATTCCCCTTTATTTTTCTGCAATAAAAGTAGATTAATAATAAATTGCTCAATTTTTTATTTTAATGCAATTCATTCCCCTAAATTAAATACAAACAAAATTTTCAAATCCAGAAATTTTTTTTGAATATTTCTAATAACATCATGTTGTATACATATTAAAACTTATGTATAAATAAATGTACGTATAGCATAAACCTAAATTTCAAATATTTTGCAATAATTAAAACAGAAAAAGCTTTTAGGGCATTAAAAAAATTCTGCTTGTTATCAGCAACATGTGACTGATACAGAATGTACCAAAAAGTTTTACTGCATATTCAGCACCTGTTCACAGTACATGCAAGTCCCAGTCTAAAGTATCAGTCTTCTCTGACTTGCCCCACCATGGTAAAATACACAATTAAAGAGGAAGTTGCACTGTACTCAACTTTTTTTTAAAACCTGCTCTTCAACAACAGATTTTATCCCATTGTTTAGGTCTTTTCAAATTTAGTTATTTATTGGACACCTTTGAATTGTAGAGGGAGTTCAACCAATTTTTTCCTGTATCTGGCTATACTGAAACAATTTGAAAAGTCTATACAATTATAGTCACTAGATGTTATTAGCACACTCGGAACTCTAGGCAGAAATGAAAATGATTCTTCTTAAATATTTTCCAGTTATACTTGCCTTCAGTTCAGCTATGACATTGTTCAGTTTTTCAACTTGGTGTGACTTCTCCTTTAATTGTACAGCAAGGCTAGCATAAGCTCTTTCTAAATCATTTGAACCTTCTTCCTCTTCCTCTTCATCTTCATCTTCAGTCTCACCTTTTTCTTCCTCCGAATCTTTCTCTTTTTCCTCCTCTTGTTCTTCTTTCTTTGATGATCTACATTAACACACAAAACACTAAATTCAATTACAAACTATCCAGTTTAAAAGAATCTTCTTTATAGTATAAACGTAATTTTTTACTTCAAACTGCTTTGTCAGAAACATTTCAAACCATGGTTCAAAATGTTAATATCCAAATCTTGATACTTAAGGTTTACTTACAATTAGGAAATAATACTGCAAAAGACAATAATTTTCCTTTCAGAAAAAATATAAAATTAAAAATGATTATTTAAGCAACAATTACTACATCAGTGATTAATATAATACAGCAAAAATGTTATACCAGCCATACCAAATTGACAGTAAACAGTAATAATCTACTACTGTCTTTACACAAAACTTTTACAACAAATTCATGTACTTTGCTTTAGCATTTTTATTCTAAAATTTGAACACAAATTCAATTGTTCAAGTTTTATAAATACAGACAATGAAAATATTACATTTTGTTAATAAAAGCCATAAAAAAACCTTTTTAGAAAATTTTATCAGAATGACACTTTCTTTAATTTTATTTACATATATGTTACTCACCTTTGGGTCTGAATATCTGATCTATCACGAGCAGATGACAATGATTTCATCCTGTCTACAGATTTCTGACAATCAGCCAATTGGTTAGTTAATTGTGAAATTTGATCATGTGCTTGTGCTAGTTCATCCTCTAGCTCATGCACTCTGCTTAGATATTTCTCCACAATATTACGGACATGATCTGGTTTTTCTTTAGTTTCTTCTTTTTCTCTGGAAGATAAAAATTATGACAGAATTAGATTGTTTCACGTCACTTATGCATGAGGGAAATCTAATGATTATGCTGATACAAGAAATTTATATCAATAAATAATTAACCACATCTATATTTAGCTCTGATCTATTCAAAATAAAAATTGTTTTAAAACCATTAATTGAAGCACTTCTAGCTAGTCAATATTGATAAATTTGAAAAACCTTTATAAATCCTTTATCATTAAATCTTCTTACAATAGCAGATGAAATTGGAGAAAATTGTTAAAGTAAAAAAAAAAATTAAAATATATCAGTAGATGGCTTACTAATACGTTAATAATTACATGGGTACTAAAAAAACATATTAATTACTAAATTGTCTGAAATCAAGTTTTAAAATTGTTTCTTGACCCAGACAGAAAAAAATCTCTGCTCCATTTCACCTCGGTTAAAAGTATTGCAAATACAGCCCTCATTAACCTTACAAAGTAATAGAGATAGCAGTGCACATGAAGTGAGCTCCACAAAGGGTTAGACCAAGACCATCTAGAAACCATTAGCCAAAGAAATATGCTGATAGTACCAGCTCATATGTACTCATCCTCTCCATTCTGCAGGCATAATAGTACCTACCCATTGATTAACATTTAATACCCACAACATTGAACTTGTACGCCAAATACACAGTACATTGTGTTAGTGATAAATTGGAAAGATTAAAAATACACCTCTCACTCTCCACTCACCAGTAATTAAATAATCAGTGGAGCATTCAAATAATCACCAAGAGACAGGAATAAATGGGAAGAGAAAAAATTTTTTGGCATGTTAAGAATCAATTTCATAAAAATTAGGAGCCACCTCAGAATAAAGATAAGAAGTAATTACTAATTTTCATTAAATTAGTTAAAAAATTAAAGAAAATATTTTTGAGTTAAATTTTAGCGTTACCTGTATGAAAGTTGGCTCTGTTTTTCAAATGCAGCCTGCTGTAAATTAGCAATTTCTTGCTGGAGATTACCAACAGTAGTACTGTGTTCTTCCCTGCATTCCTTTAATAAATTCTGGTAACGGCTAATTGTCTCTTCTTTTTGATTTACTATGTTCTGAAGACTAGTAACAGTTGCCTGATAAAACAAACAGAAAAAAATTATTAATTAAATATTCTACAACTTCATATTAATATCAACTTATTTTCAACATTGACATTCTACACTACAAGAAAGAACAAAACTTTAAGTGCAGATAGACTACCAAAAACATTTTCCTTTTACTTATAGCTTCTTATTATAATTAATAAATAATTCTTTCAGTCAAGTAAAGGAAGGAAAGTACAATTATGCAATATTTCTTATTTATGCTTGTAAGAAATAACATTCACTTGTAAAACATACACAACTTTGGAATGTACATTTAGAATTTAATTTATAATTAAAAGAAAAAAGAAAGCGAAAATCCCGAATGTGTGGTTCTAGAAATTTAGCTTTTTATGAATGATTTTAATTAAAACTTAAAAATTACAAATATAGTGACAACCTTTTTTAAAAATTATACAACCTCTTTTAAGTATATAGAAATTTGTCCATTGATTTAAAACACTTCTATAATTCTTTTCTACACCACACTACAGTCTTTTAATTATTTAAATATGTTTCAGCATTAATAATTAGTTAAGTTGTTGACCAATAATAACTTGAAATGTCTTTCATTCACAAACTCAAGAGTGAAAAATATCTGTAAAAATGCGTAGAATCTTTCTATCAATAAAAAATATATTCCTGTCATTCATCCCATCTAAACTTTAATAATCTCTCCTTTTTATTTTTTATGTTGCCATAATACGGTTTAAACAAACACACCCTAAATGCGGTTCTAGGTTGATTTCTTTTTAATCTAGGCTAGATATTATTTTATTAGATATATTATATCTAATTAAATATAATTATCTATAATTAACTATTATTATTATTATTAATTATTTATCTAATAATCTATATTATATCTAATTATGATATTATTATTTTTTAGATATTATTATGAAACAAAATTATATTAAAAATTTAATCGTTACACTTTCCACATGAAAAAAAGAAGAAACTACACAAAGTGAAAAACATTAATCTGTTTAAATAATCAATGCATAATAAAGCCAACATAAAACACAAACAGCTACATGGTGTGCCCAAGTAGATTACTCCACTGTGGTTTTTTCATGACATCTACGTTTTACAGTCAATGGGTTACCTATTGGTGAAGTAATTAGCATAATTGGCTTCTATGCCAGGTGTCCCGAGTTTGATTCCTGGTCAGGTCTGGCTTGTTCTGATTTTCATCTAACACCCTTCACCATCCGAACAGCCTATATGTCCATAAGTCAGATGTAGAACCAAGAAAAAAATTATGTACACAAACATGTATGTTGTATGCCCATGTTTAAGAAGCATTACAATAACATTTCTGAACAGAATCAAAACAAAGTTTTGTACACAGATTGTTTAGTTACAACAGAGTTAAATTTAAGAATCCAATTGTGTGGAACATGGCTAAGAGTGAATGAACCGATATTGATTTGGTTTATGACTTTTGAAAGCAAAAGTTGTATTGAAATGGCAAAACATATTTCAATACAATAGAATACATGTTTTAAATATTAAAAACAATTTTTTTTTACATAAAAGAATGACTAATTAAGTAACCTTCAGTGCTAATGTTTCAGTATTGTCATGAACTGTCAGTTGTTCAAATTGAGGGACAGCAGAAGATGATGGGCTTTTCCTGCTCTCAATCAGTTCTCTTTCCTTTTCTAAGAGTTGAGTATTCTTTTCCGATAACTGTGTTTTCAAAGCCGCCAAATGATTATTTCTTTCTTCAAGTTTTGCATTCATTACAGCTAATTGAGTACGAAGATCATTGCAAACTTTTTCACAGTTTGCTAATTTTGAAGACTGTTGATTCAAGGAAGTGTTTGCCTGTAATATAAACAAATAAAATAATATAGGTAATTAAATATATTATTTCAATGACTAACTAACGCAAGATTTAGATGTTGCTGCATTCTAAACATCAAATGTGAGAGTGCATGAGTGTGTTCGTACAATAATAAAATGTTAAGTTTCCTCCAGCAGTTTACTTGATGTAAAAATAATACAGTGGCCATGATTAAATATTTTGTAAATATAGGAAAATGCGATATTTAAAAAAAAGTTAAACTAATTATTAAGAATACAGCAAAAAGTAATTTTGGCTTAATTAACAGCACAGAATATACAGCTTGTTCATAAGCAGGTTGGCGATATTTGGGTGGTGATTCAGTGCACTTAAATACTTGTAACAGTTTATAAAAAGACATACTGTATAATTTACTTCATCTACACTTTCTATTTATATTTGTACATTTTCAATTAAAAAATGTACAATCTCCAGAATGAAATAAAATAATCCTACCGTATATAATTGGGTGTAATAACATTCTCTATCATACTAATAAGGAACCTTATCAAATTTCAACATGGTAGCTACTGAAATTCTTATTCATTAATAACTTAAAGATTCTTATATAATGAGCTCTTAGAAAAAAAACACATTAACCACCTCATTGTGAACAAAATGATACCTTATTTGTTTACGTGTACTAAAATTTCATATCTATCGAATAAGACTAAAAACTACACAGCATAATCTATAAACATAAAATGCTCCCAGATATTATACAATTATAAATAATACTTTTAGACAAGACATGAATCTGCTAAAAATGCACATCCTGTGACTATACATTTTACAGATATTGCCATTTTAAACACATGGACTAAAAATTAATAGATACCTCAATTAACTCTTCATATATCCTATTCAATTCAACTGAAAAAATTACCGTAGCTAATTGCTATACGATATAGTCAAACAACAAAATATGCCGAGTTGTACATCACAAAAACAAAGCAAACAGTCAAAAATTAGTAAAATGCATAACTACTTAAACGACTAACACTTAGACAAGCCTTTAAATGGGCTATGGTTATAACACCAATTATTATGAATGGATTAATAAAAAATTTTCACTTGAAAGTTTCTTAAACAGCTGTTATGCGATATAGTCTAAAGTCATATAGTCTATAGTCATGTAGTTATAGTTAAAGTATAGTTATTGCCTATAATAATTTTCGTTTTGAAAATACCTTTTATAGAAACATATAATAAGGTAATTTAAAAGAAACTTGCAGCAAAATTAGCAAACAAACTTTTACAAACAACACAAAACACAGATAAAGTGTTTGCTACATTGTTGAACATTAAAAATAACCATATAAGACAAAGGTAACGATTGAATTGAGAAAGTCATTCTTTTTCAGAATAGTTATACCAACCTGTGACAATTGATCTTGGAGAGATGTGATGAGATTAATATGTTGATCGACTCTAGAATCATTCACAGGACTGACTGAATCTAATTGCAATTTTGGTACTTCGACAGCTGTTGAAGGTGTCTCAGCGGTGGAAGATTTTACCTCGTCTTTTGGAGTTTCAATTGGAGACTGAGTGGCAGTTGGGGGCTGACAAGGTGTAGAAGTAGAAGGTGGTGGTGATGGATTCATGGTTGGAGAAGGTGTCAGTGGATGATCACCTCCGATATTTGGAGTCTCTGCTTCTTGTCTTGGAGATATATTATCATCATCCTTACACATTTTAAGCTGGAAATAGAAATGATTAAAATATTAATGCAATTATTTGTTAACATTTCGCACTGGTTTACTGAATTCAAATGTGATTGAGCATTAGGTGGTTCAGATTTATTTACTAAAGATAAGCATCTGCATCAGTTAAAATTGTACATCTTTTCCTGGGTTTAATATTAAATACAACTAATATAAAATACGTTATTAGATAGTAATACAGATAGATGTTAAAAATAAAATCCAAATTTCGTCTAACAAATAAAAACAGAACTATCCTTAAAAAAAAAAAATTACAATAAGTAGACTATAATTTAAAAGAGATCAACATAGTGTTTTAGAAGATTCTTCTTGACATGTATTCTTAACTTCATTTCCAAACTACTTGAACATTAATTTCTTGCACAACTACTAATAGCAAACTAAAGCAAATAAGTCTGTTCTGGTCATGAATTCACTGTTTCTCTGAGTGCTCCATGTGGATTACTAGAAAGTCTACCTTACATAATTCTTAGGAGAGCAACAAAACAACATTCCTTTTTCTATAACTCGATTACTATTGCACAATATACATAAGCGGACAATAAAATCACATTTAAATTTCATAATTTGTTATGTTTGATGTTAATTCAGTTCATGCAAGAACCACAGAAGAAATTAATAAGAAAACTAAAAACATGGGGTTAGTCAACTCTGTGACTTTTAAATGAGTACCTTTGATCCATTCCAATAACACTGGCAATCTAATACGAGGTGCTACCAGAAAGTTCCTGAAGTAGGTCTAATAAATATTTTTGCTTACCTAGGCCACTAATGACTCAATCTCCTTTAAAGTAGTCTCCTTGCGAATTGATACGACGAATCTAGTGTTTTTCAATGCCTGGGAAGTGTCAAAAAATCCATTTGCTGAAGGCTGTCAAGCAACTCCTATGTTTTTTTCTGAATGTCTTCTGCGGCGTCAAAGTGGTCACCTCTAATGTGAATTTCATTTTCAGGAAAAGAACAAAGTCACAGGGGGCTAAATCTGGTAAATATGGAGGGTGTGGGATGGCGGCCATATTATTTTTGGTCAAAAACTTCAGTTTTTTTCATTGAAGCATGAGCAGGTGCATTGTCATGACGCAACAGTCAGTTCTGGTGTTTTCACAATTTTGATGTTTTTTGTCGCACATTTTCTCTCAACATTTTCATCTGTTTTGCTTGAGGAGGGTTGTCCAGAACGGTGATCATCTTGAAGTGAAGTTCTGCTGGTCTTGAAATGGATATACCATGAAAAAAACCTGTGTTCTGTTTGGAGAATGTTCTTCAAAAGCTTCTCAAGGCATTGTAAATTTTCAGAAGATGATTTACCGAGTTTAAAACACAGATGCAAGCTCATTGCTCGAATTATCTGCCATCATAAAATTCGCAAATGAAAGGTTAACACACAATTATAAAACACAACTCGTAGATCGAACACAGCCTCAGAATGCAACAAAACTTGGCACTAACTCATTAGGTATTACATAATCAGATGCTGAAAACTATATTAGGTGTACAGTGGGAGTCAACCACTTAACCACATGCACATCATTATTTAAGAAGCTTGTAAAGCTTGTACTACAGTCCGGAACTTTCTAATAGCCCCTCATATATGTGAAACAGTTTTTATTATTTGTGTTTGGAAATGAGTACAACTAACCTGCACTTCTTCCCATCTGATTAACTTCTTTTCCCAGTTGGTATCCAGCATAATCAGTTCATTTTGAATATCTCGACAAAGCTTCTCCTGTCGTTCAGCTTGACCTTCTGCATGTTTTAATCTATATTCCAGGGCTTCCATCTCAATTCTTTGACTTAATTCCTAAAAGACAGTGCCAAAAAAATTATTAATGTATAAATACATCCTTCATAATTAATACTATACTAAACAAGATGTTTTATTAAATGTAAAAAGGAATATAATGTAATCAAATAAAATAGAAAATTTTTGGTTTTTATGAGTCATGTTAACGTTCTGAATTTCTTCTTCTCTTTATGGCATCAGCAATCCTGCCTGTTTCAGTATCATAATGTTTTATTTTTAATTAGAAAGCTGTAATTAAAATAAATTACTCTCAGCATTATACAGGTCTTCCCAAACTTCTTATCTCATGCCCATATCCCAGAATCAATTTTTGAATTCTATCTCCCTTCAATCTTTTTGAAATTATGGTATAAATGTTAACTATTAAATTAGAAACAATAACAACTTACATGAAGTCGATGACTGTAGGACGACTTCTTTGGTGATTTTTTGCTGTCGGTGATATCACCATCACCAGATTCTAGCGATTTAAATGGTGAAATAAATTGAGATTTAATGAAAGCTCTATCTTTCAATTTATGGCATTGTTCTTGTAGATGTATAATGACATTATTCATAGTGTCCAACGTTATTAAAGGAACAGAACCTAAGTAACGCTGATGTAGATCATGAACTATTTCTATTAACAACCTGAAGAAATAATTTAAATCTGTTATAAAATTTCATAAAAATAGAATAAAAGCTATTACAATTATGCATATAATCAATGCGACAGAGAATGTCATTATTAAACTTGACAAAAAGATACAATCCATTATTATCGATCACATAATACATGTGCACCCAGGGCTTTGCTTTAAATTAATATGAAAATTTACAGTATTGTTAGTGACAATTCCAAAACAACACTAGTAAATATCTTCTTGTATTCCTTTTTGTTTATTCAGTAGTCTAACTTACAATTTCCAACAATAAGTTACCACCAACATATAAGGAACTTTCGTGGAAATTGCCTAGAATTCAAATCTTGAGTGTTTGTGAAGATAATGTATGTAGTGTTTCATATTTTTACTAAAGCCCATCGAAATTCACTAGGTGGGTGACCATTGGTTACCAGACTCCGGCTGCCTTTGTTTGGTACACTACCCTATAAGTTTTGTGCTGAAAAAAATGCTTGCAACAAATTAGAAGTCACCAAACTCTTGATATTACAAAGACTCCATGTAAATGAGTGATCATGGCATTCCTGAAGCTCTTCTTTATTTTGAAAAATATGGTTTTACGAATTCTTAGCTTTAACAGGCATAATATACTAAAATGTACACAGATTTTACAGAAAATAACCGATGAAAGCTCTTTTGTATATTTACTTTAAGCACTTTTTAAAATTTTTACTCCTTATGATTCCTGAATCTAATCATCATGGATGTTAATTGAATCATAAACATAAACAAATCTGATGTAAGACTCTCATATAACTTTCTCTTGCAAATGTAAATAATGAAATATAAATCCACCTCTGTAGCTGTACAGGTTCTGTAGAAAAAAATGTTTGAAATAAAAGTTGCAGGTTTTTGTATTTTCTGTAACTTTGATTACATACACTTTGTTACAAAATGTGTAAATTTCTGCAACTTTAGTTTTATACACTTTTGCTCTAAAATGTATATTAAGGCCATTATTTAAAAAAAAATAACAGTTCTTAACATGAGAGCACAGGTCCCACCAAGAAAGTCAGCAGACATGGCATTTAACCTATCTTGTAGAGCATAAAAAATTTAGTAAAAGGGGCAATTTTTAACAAAAAATTGTCGAGCCGTTTTTGATAATATGGCAAAAAGCGAAAATTGCACGAATAAACTACTACTTTCAGTAGACCGATTTTGATGAAAATGTTCATGTTGAGCCCCCTTACAGTACGCAACTAAGTTCTAAGTTTCACCTTCGTACAATGTTCTGTTACACACACACAGACCAATTGCTATAAAACACGTTTTTGGGTTCAGGAGCCTGAAAACGTGTATTTCCGGTAAAAACTCAGTTTCAAAAAAATTTACATATAAACAACACTTTCCTTTCGTGTATAATCACACAAGGCACAAGAAACTAAAAATTTATTGACCTGTATTTGGTAATAAAACTGTTTGCCATTTTTTCATTTCTTTCATCCAAATGTTTGATCTGTTCTTGTAACTGTGTATTGGCAGTCTCAAGTTGTCTTAATTTAGATTGTTGTTTACTGACTGTATCATTTGACAACATTTCATGTTGATAAACCATTGACAATTCCCTTGTCAAACGACCTGTATTAAAATAAAAAAACACTATTAGGTTTATTGCATTTACTTTCAACAATACCATTATATACCTATAAAAGCAGAATTAATATTTGAAATATTAAAAGGTAAAATAAAAATAAATATCTGTGGAAAATGCATTTATTTAATCAAGCAAAAAAATATCTAATACATAATCACATAAAATATAAAATGGACAACTAAAGTATCTATAGATTAATTACGGAATGTGATATTTAGCTTTGGAAATAAACTATGATAGGTCTGTAGTGCCACTGGACCACAAAAGACCTTCAATACTTCAACAAATTTTTTTAATACATATGATATGGGTAAATTTAACTTACAATAGGCAACTTGTCTAAAGAATCATACATTTTTGGTACGATTCATGAACAGACTCATAGAAGAATGCTAATCTTTTCTGTTACATTTTTCAACTTGTAATATTGTCAACATTTGAGTTACTATTACTTAAATACATTACACAGGCTTAAAAATTCAGGAACCTAAATGTTTGGCAGAAAATTCACGAAAAAGTTAGTTTGGTTTGCCAAACATTTATTTTACTTTTTTATTATTTAGTCCTTACTTACTATAAGGAACAGTCATATATAAACAGGTTTTTAAAATATTTTTTTTAAAAATGATAGAATATGAAAACAATTTCTTATTTTTCTACATAGTTCCATAGAACTGAAGTACATTTTTCCCAGCGGTTTGGAAGTTTTTTGATTCTGGCATCATAAAAAGTTGAAGGCTGCGTCTTTAACCAAATGCGCGCAAAGAGTTCAACCTCTTCATCGCTATTGAACCTTCAACCCCCTAAAGCTTCCTTCAACGGTCCAAACAGTTGGTACGGTGATAAATCTGGGATGTATGGTGGACGTTCTAGTTGATCCAAGTGAATTCCTTCCAATGTCGTCTGAGTTTTGCATGCTGTGTGAGGCCTTTCATTATAACAAAGGAGGATGACACTTCTGATTAGGAAATGCCATCTTTTGCTTCGCTTTTTTTTAAGCCAAGTTTCTCACTGATTATTGAAAATGCACTCTCTCAACTAAGACCTACTATGCAATTTTGGCAACAGCAAGGCGCCGGTCTTCCAAAAGCTCCCTCATTGCACAGATATTTTCTTCTGTGATGGAAGTTTGAGGATGCCGATCGTGACATTAATTTTTTATCACTTCCGCCCTTCACAAAAATTTTTGAGTCATTCATACACGCCAAGTTTTTGAGAGAGTTTCATCTCCCAATTGTGCTCATAAACGAGTTAAAATTTCTGAAGGCCTCACTCGTTCTCTCATCAAAAACTTTATAATAATATATTGCGCAATGGAAGTAAGAACGTGTTGCTCACTAATTGCTCTAGTATCAACTGAATGAGAATAACATTGGCAGGATATGGAAGTGAAGTAGGGAGAAACACAGACAGAATTCGTAGAAGAGCTGCTGCTCTTCTACCTCTCTCCTACGAGGATTGATAAAAAAATTCCCATTTATATTAGACTGACACTCATATTTTCAATTTTTATACAATCAACTGTTTGGTAACACTAAGCAACTCTATTTCGGAAGGGTTTCTCGTCTTTGTTGATTAGAATGTCAAAAATTATTATTCATTAAATTTAATTTAAAATTCAGATCAATTTAAATTAAAAACCCTACTTACCAATAGTAGCTTTGTCGTCACTAACAGCAGTAAGTTCTAAAATTTGTCGCTGCAGAGCATCATGCTGGAAATCATGAGCTTTACGGATGTTTTCTAATGTTTTCATCCGCTTCAGAGAGATCTCAACTTCCTCTTGAAGTTTTGATTTTTCTATTTTTACTTCAGACTGTAACAAATGACTAGTATATACTAAATGGTCAAAAAAAACAACAGGGAAATAAATAGTATATCAACATGTATAGTTCAGAAACGTGGGTTCATGTTTAGGTTAAATATTTATTTTTTTTTTAAATAAAATTATTATTATTATATATTTTTCAAATTAACGAACCACCTTATTAGTATTATTTACCATTAATTTAATACCTGGTTCTCCATTTTCTCTTATTACTGTCAACTTTCCCAAATAACCTACCATCAACATTTTCTTCCTTCTCCTGATTTTTCTCTACCGAGAGCTTGTCTTCCAAGATTTATCTAATCTAACCAGCTGCTTAAATAGTCTGGCAAAGTTGTAAAGTTGCATTACCAACAATTCTGTAATCAGATCTACATATCATTCTAGCTCTTTCCTATCAACACTACTCACTTATAGCATTTGATCAATTCATGTCTATAGCATTCATAACATGTCTCAACTTGTTCGTTTACAATCAATTAATAAGAGTGGGGGAAGACACTGCAGAACCCCAGTTTTAGCAATGTAGAAAAATATTTTAATAATCTTCCTGTAATACCAAAAATTAAAATACATTAAAAGAATTTTTACAATTAAGGAAATTTAAGAAATTTATTAAGGCAAAGTCTGGCAATAAATTGGAAAAAACCGGCATTCAGCTATGGAGTACCCATTGGGAATGACCCTCTCTTATTTAATACTGTAAATTAATGAATATATAAGCAACACAGTAATAACAATAAAAAACATAAATAGACAGACTGACCAACTGTTTTTCAGCAGATAAAAGGCTAGACTTAGTCAACGAATACTGGTCATTGCTGACACAATTGACTAGTTGATTACGAAGTTCTGCCTCCAAAAGCTGTGCTGATAAATTATGCTGAACCATTGCTGCATTATCAGCTTCCAATTGTTTGCATCTCGTTTCCACTTCAGCCACCTGCTCTATATAAAAATAAAATATTAAAAATTTTAGTTTTTAATTTTTAAAATTCTAAACAAGTGAAACAAAAGCCTTGATATAAAAAACATACACATTTATAAAACATAATTGGTGCAAATGACTTTCACATGTATTCTCAAGTTTTCAAAATTTGTTACTTTGCTTTTTCTACCCAAATTTACTTCTATGTTTTACGAACAGTTTCGGTACCTTAATATTTTTTAGGGAGCAAAACTTTTCATCTACTTGTTAATACTACCTTTAATGTATTTTAGTGTCCTTAAGTCTCTTATAATGCACGTTACATTAAAAACTAATTATAATAAAAGATTTCTTTCAACAAACTATAACTGATATTTTCCATGATAATACAAATACAAAACTGACACCAGCTAACAGCTGTTTTATTTTCAGAATTCACTCTAATAATCTGGTTAATTGAATTTCAATTATTATAAGCTACAATACTCTTAAGGTTGTTGCCCCTAAAGATATTTTTTTAATGTGCCTAAAAGGATGATGTAGGTACTTAGAGATAAAGAGAAAAGACTCAGGGGCAGACCAAGAGTGAAGAGTTATGGATTATTTGGGAAGAAGATTCGATGTCAAGAGAGTAATGGAGGAGAGACGGGGTTCAGTGATAGAGAAAGATAAAAGGAGTTATGTTGGGCCCATCCCAAGGAAATTTGGAAGAGGGTTAAAAAGGATGATGATGATGATGATGATGATAAATCTTTTTAATTCTCAGAGAAATGAACAAAACTCGAAGAATGATTTTCTTTTAACAATTAGAAAGCATCTAAAAGATAGACTGACACGAAATAACACTTCAAAACACTTACACTTAAGTTAAAAAGAAACACAAGCTACCTTTCATCAAGCTGTACATCCGTTGTGAATGTTCAAATTTTAATTTTTCAACTTCTTCCCTCAATTGACATTCAGCTAATTTCTTTGAAATTTCCATAACCTGTAAAACAAAATAAAGTATAATACATCACCATGATATACGAGGGCTATTCAGAAAGTAGGGAACGTTTTGTAAATAAACAAAAACTATGTAAAAGAAAATTTTTTTATTATATACATCTGAAAGAGTGACTAAAATACTACTTTTCTTCATAGTCACCAAGCAAATTGAGGCACTTGTGATAGCGGTGGACAAGCTTCAAAATTCCTTCGTCATAGAAATCCGCCGCCTGCGACCGCAGCCACTCAGTGACGCGCGCCCGGAGTTCCTCGTCGTCGTCGAAGCGCTGTGTTGCTAGCCAGTTGAATTTGAAAATTAAATGAAAGTTCAGTACGAAAATGGTGTATTCGGTTTAAAAATGGCCGTACCAACGTCCATGATGAAGAGAAGAGCGGTCGCCCGAGCATTGTGACAGACGATTTGGTCGCCAAAGTCGATGAAAAACTTCGTGAAAACCGACGATTCACGATAACGGAGCTTTCACTTTCCTTCCCACAAATTTCACGCACTTTGTTGTTTGAAATTGTCACTAAAAAGCTAGGCTACCACAAATTTTGTGCAAGATGGGTGCCAAAAATGCTTACTGATCTTTTTCCCTCAAAAAGTGGGGAAATCTCCCTCAAAAATGAGGGAAAAAACTTTTCCCTCATCCACACTATAGTCCTGATCTTGCACCGAGTGATTTTCACTTGTTTCCAAGAATGAAGAACTGGCTAGCAACACAGCGTGCTGGTTACATTTGGTGACTATGAAGAAAAGTAGTATTTTAGTCACTCTTTCAGATGTATATAATAAAAAAAATTTTCTTTTACATAGTTTTTTTTATTTACAAAACGTTCCCTACTTTCTGAATAGCCCTCCTATTATTTAATTTACTTGAATTATATTATATTCTTTAAACCACCAGTAATATGGTAAACAGAAGTATTAAATGGAAGTACGATGTAAATTTTAATTAAAGGAGATTACTGAAGTTGTGCATTTTATGCATGAAAGCGCTATAATTGTTTACTGTTTACCATATTACTGGTGGTTTGAAGTATATAATATATTTTGATTATCAATATAACATGGCTGTTAAAAATACTAATATAGGATGTTTGATAAAATAAAATATTTAATTTATATATCATACTTATTTTCGTTTTACACTATATTTCTCAAACTTGACCGTTGACTAATAGTTATTTGTAGTTAGATTAAAATAAACTGCAATAGCAAGTTTTACTAAGTATGATAGTCGGGTAACACGATGGTTTTATGTGCAAACTGATACCTAGTTAAGCTACCACATTGGTAAAAGATAATAACCAACAGACTAAATGCGTAATATTTCAATGCATAATCCATCACATACCACCTAATTATGTACAAAGTTTGTATTATTTAATTATTGTACCGTGAATACCCAGGGTTATTGCTTGACAAATGTGACACAGATTCTAAAATGACAATTAAATGTAAAGTGTATGAAATATCTACATAAGTTAAATCAAACTGTTATAACAACCTGTGGGTCCAAAATTTAGGATTTATTTGTCATATCATTTTGAAACATATCCAGAAGTTTCACTTTTCAGTTTTATAAACACAATCATGTGTAAATTTGGAATACCTAGTCAAATGTTTTACTAATGTTGGCATCATTATTTTTATTTACAGAGTTCTTTATTATGAGTACTTTAATTTTTAAACTAATATTTCATTAAATTACACAACTTTCTCATTTTTAATTTCATATAAATATCTAAATTTAATAAAACTTTGAATACCTCATCAGTAGATTCCTGGACTTCAGATGAAATCATCTTTGTTCTTTTATTAACAAATTCTGTCTGTAGTTGTTCACACTGTTTCTGCGAATGCAACAAGTCTTCTTGTAATCTTTCGAGTAGGTGATTAGAATTTGTTTCCTGATTAAACAAAACCGAAAAGTATACAGATTCTGTACAAAAGCAACACAAAAATATTTAATAACCTTTCTACGCTAATGTTCTCTATCATAACCAAATTACATATAAATAAACAGCACTATACTAAGAAAATCAAAGTGAATATTAATACGAATTAAAAATGAATAACATAACATCAGTAAATGAAGTATAAAAATGACAATCAAATGAAAGATGTAACAAATCTACACACCGGGTATCCTACAGAAATTGAACCATAGGGAAATAGCATTGATTTTCATTAGTTTGTTAATATTTTCTTCCCACAAATAAAGACTTGTTATAATCAGGAATCATTAGAAAATGTTTAGACCTTTTAAAAAATATATCAATTTTGATACATTTTAAGCTGTGCTGTAGCTTAAATACAGATATACATAAATTTGTAACCATTTTCTATTTAAGTACTGTAAATTTTATCAACTTGTCACATTGTACGTTTGGAGTAATGGTATATGACTGGTAAAACAGCTTTGACTGCCATATTTTATAACTTAAGCACAAGAAGGGCCAGATGCATCGAATAACCATTAAATTTCCTTTTTTATTTTGTAGTTCTTCTTCTCACAATCAAAGTTTTGGCTCTAACCTGTTCCGACTCACAACAGTGACAAAACTATTGAATTATTGTAATCTCTTGCGTGGCCTCCCAACATCTCTCCTACCATCCGATATGTATCGCAAAACGTTGAAGGGGATCCTTAGTAGTTACAATCATAAAAACAAATTGGATTTTACCCAGTTGTGAACATGATACACTGGGCATCTTTAGCATGTCGTAGGAAATAACTTTCATGGTACACTGATATGTCTATAGAAGTGAGCATTAAATAGTTTCAAAGTAATTATTTTAAAAAACTGAATAGATGATAACTTACCAACTGGGAAATCCTGTGTTGGACAGCTCTGTGTTTCACAGTTAATTGACTCAATTCTTTCTTCACAATTTCCAAATCAGAAATCGGAACTGAATCTTGAAGAATGTTTTTAACATTATTAAGTTCTGACAACAGTAAATCCTAAAATTCAAACCAATTAATCAATTAATCACCAGACAAAGTTTAACTTATTTATACTCTTTGCTGTTTCATAAGTATGATGAAACATACTTTGACCCATAAATATGTAGGCTACACCTGACTTGATATAGTGGTCAGTCCAGCTGACTTCAATGCCAGGGATCCTGTGTTTCAGCCCAGTAAGGTCTGGCAATTTCCATCTATCAACTCTTCAGTGGCTTAATCACTACAATAAGCATAAAAGACTCACATAAAACAAACAAAAATTTGGTGTAAAAGACTTGCACAACGTTCTCTTACCAATATTAAAAAGGACCAATTTTGATGAGCAGAATATGTAAAATTACTAACTACCACCTAATGAAGTCAGGTGATGAATAAATGTCCGAACAAAAGTTGTAGAGTTTTTAATTGTAAAAAACTTTTATTATCTGTACCCATACCAAATTCATTACTTTGTAAATTCAGAATAACACATTTCTTAACCTAGTTATAAAATAAATATTTAGTAATATTATAAGAAATTCCCATTTAGAGAACCATTTTGTACTGATTTCAATGAACAAAATATGGAAACATCATTAATTATTGCTGCTGAGTCGAGGAGTTCCTAGTAGCTGGTGGGTATCAACTCCAACGTATAGCTACCCCTCCACTAGACAGCAGGAGTGGCTGCAGGCTAGCTCACACGAGCTGACCCCTTCCTCATAATAAAGCCAGGAAAGAAATTCAGTTTCCTTCACACACGGCATAGTAATCCAGACTCGTGATCACATCTACACTACACATTATTTGCTTTACCTACATTTCATATGACAAAGTAAAGTGAAAAACAACTGATGAAAAAGAGATTTTTAGAGAAGCACCGCTACCAGATAGCCAACCCCCAACAAGCCAACTCTTAACAAGAGGACACAATGTGACCTGAAAGCTTTTGTTGGTATGCTCGTAGTTATTTCCACACAACGTACACTTGTTTTTACCCCTTTTCTTAATCTATTAAAACAGTAAACATTTTTATAATGTTCTTGTGATTTTTATGCTGTTCGTTCTCCATTATTCCTAAACTAATTTTTGTGTTTAATACATCGTTCTAATAAGCATGACAAGTACATTGCATTAGTGTTTTTAGATTTTTAGCAAAAAGCTAAATGATTAGGTATGCTTGTTTATGCACCTGTGTAAATATAATTCTCTACATTATTCATCCGCAAACATAAAAACTAATTTATAAGTAAATTAAATATTAAGTTTTTACAAGATCTTAAAAGAAAACTTAAAAAAGTACTTCTTAATGATATATTACTGAAAAAATATACTTCTAATATAACTTCTTAATATTTTTTTTGTACATATATATATTATGATCTAGTCTTAAGACTAATGAGTAATTTTATTCTAACTTAAATTACTATTGACAATAAATTACTACAGAGAGGCTCAACAGAACCTCAGTGATTAATTTAATATAACACATTAGGTACACTACACTTATATTGAGCACTTAAATTTAACATTAATTCTAATCATGCACTAACACTGCTCTGGTTTCAAACACTGACACTATACAAGCTCAAATGGTTCCTTTTTTTTCAGCCTTCGCACCAGCTCATCATTGTCAATCAGCTGGATTGCTTCTATGTTGTCATGGCGGTGAACTCTTCTCATGCTTCTGTGCGAACCTCTGGATTTCGCTGGAAACGAAATCCATTCGTGTGGAGGTCGATGTTCCTTATGAACCAGGGTGCGTCAACAATCTTCTTAATATACTGAAGTTTTTTATTTTAGTAGCAATTCATTTTTTGCATTGGAAATTTGGTGAAGTTTTATTCAGAATATTTCTTGCAAAATTTTTGTTAAAAGAGTACTCAGCTACACTGCTTCTAAATTTAAATTTAAGGCACATATCATAATATAATGTTTATAGGTTGGGCTCAGCAAAAAAAACAAGTTAATGTAGATAAATATATGAAACATCAATAATAATACATGTAGAAAGAGCAAAATGTACTGTGTGTTGTGCTTGTTTAATAGGGTATCCAGCCATAATACCAACCTTTTCTCGCTTTAACTGTCCTGTACTTTCTTTTGTTGAAGTTTCCAATGATGCCAATTCTTCTGTTAAAGAATCACACTTTGATTGTAGTCGCCCATCCATGTCCATTACTAATGCCACTTTTCTATTTAGAATCTCATTTTCAGCTGCAAGATTCCCTAATCTACAAAGCAAAAAAGAAATTATTTTTCAAACAGCATGGTCTACAGTACAGTAAATAAAACTATTACTTATTACAAGACAAAATTGTAAATTATTGCTAAATACATATTGTACAAAACAATGTTAACATAAGGGCTGGTAGCAATTAATAAAATATGGTTTTAAGTTACTGAATATTGCGGATGTACAGAAAACATTTGCAATTCCATTTCTTGGTGAAAATGGTGTCTGTGGGTAGTAATTAGTCCTTTCCAGGAACCAAACTGAATTCGTAAAAATAACTGATGCATTAAATTAAATATAAAAGGGAAGCTTTTATATTTAATTAATAAATTTTATAAAACCGGGAAACATAGATTTCACAATGTTTAAGACTACAAATATAAGGTTAATGAGAAAATAAATAATCAAAACAATTAAAATTAATGAACTGTATGCCAGAAAGTCTGTCATATGGTGCAGAAAAACATGAGAATCATCAGAATTAAATAAAAGGATGATTTCAGACATACAGATGGACATCTGGAGAAGAAGTTGTCGAGATTGGACAACATGAGGAATGAAGCTATCTGGGAAAAGATAGAAAGGCCAAACAGTGTGTTAGATGAAATAGAAAAAAATGCTGTGGTATAGACACCTGAATTGAATAAATGAAGACAGGTGACCCAGCAGAGTATGGAACTGGACCCCAAGAGAGAGAAGGAAAAGAGGAGTATCAGCAAAGCAATGGATGAGTAGAATAATGGAGATGATAACCAGTAGAGGCCTGCAGGAGGATGATTAGATAGATAAAGAGGCTTGGGATTTGGGATGCGAAAGGCAGCAACAACAGCTGTACACAAAGTTTCAAAGAAAATTAATAACTAACCTTAAAGCGTTATCAGCAAATTTCTTTTGTATTTCATCAGGTCCTTGTTGTAAAACTTCTAATTGTTCTTTGAACTCTGAAGATAGTTTCTGGAGTGAAGACTCATTTGTCCTTACGGTTTCTAATTCATTTTCAAGCCCTGTCCGAACATTCATCCAGGTTTCCCTATCTGAATCATATTTCTCATTGGTCTCTTTCATCAGCTCTTCCATGGCTGAAATCTTATTCATTAATTTAACCATATCTTCATTTGATTCTGGTGTTTGCACTAATTCGCCCTAGATAAACACAAGAACACAGAAACATTTTTAATTTATATTCTTGCAAAGTAATACCAAAAAAATATAGATTAAAAATATATATATATACGTTAAGTCCACATATGTAAATACACAGTGTAACAAATGTACGAGAACCAGTGGACTGATTTTCAGATCTATGATATCTTTATGGCAAAGCATATTTGAAAAAGATCAAATCAAAGAAAAGCTTACTTAATAAAATATATCAAATAATTTATACTTTTACAATTTTATTTTAACCTGGTTCACACTGTTGAACTAATGTTAGGTGATGCTGAATGGATTGAGGGTGGGGCAATACAACGTGCTTCTGCAAGGTCAGTATAAATCGGAGACCAGTAAATACTGCACTTTTCTGTAGGGAATTCTTTAACGCATCTAATAATGTTTTCAAAATAGAATATCATAAAAAGGAAATTTTTTATTCTCTCTACAGTGTGTCTGTGGCATTGACGGTTATGGAATCAGTATGTTGTGATGGAAGTCTGTGCAGCTCATGAGTAAATCAACGTACATTCAATATCTTTAGTTTGTGTTGAAGCTGTGTATTTTCTATGACGAAATTTGCCCTTGATGTGGGTGGATGAGTTCATTTTACTGTTCGGAAGGAGGTTTACCTCACTCAGGTCAAAAATACAGCTCTTTGTAGCATTGCACGGAAAATGCAACAGCTTCCCTTTCACCCAACCTACAGAATTGTTTGAAACAAGTGGTTGAAGGCAAAAAAAAATCTTACATAAGGTTACTTTTAGCTTTACCCTACGTATGATAGTGGCTCTGTGACGTCACCGTAAAAAATGTAAATATTTCAATATTTCATACTCATTTCAAAAATACTTATTTAAAGAAGCTATGAAGTTCCTATTAAAAATAAATCAGATCAAAAAAATATTTCAAATAAGTGTAAGATAAAGCTCCAAGATTGACTTCTAGAATCAAACTAATAATTAAAGCTTATCAAAAGTACCATGTCTATGTACAAATTTTCATATTTTTAAATACTGACCATATCAATAGTCTTTCGATGGGCTTTAAGTCTTGAAATGAATTCAATAGCTCCAACTGCTCCTTTTGGAATGGAAAGAGATGAAACTTCTTCAGTTTTCATTTCAACATCATGACTAGTATCTTCTTCGCGAGCATCTGTTCTATCTTCTTCCGATTCTCTTTTCACACTATTCAGTTCCCTCGTCAAGTTATCTGCATGTGTTGTAACTCTCTGTAGTTCTGTTAGAATTTCGGCTTCATTTTCCCTGAAATTGTAAAATATGAGTAACAATAATACAGTAATTTAGTCACTAAACCAACATATAACCTTCATCAATTTGCTTATAAATGGCCTTTACAGTCACATAAACTTCTCAATTAAAATAAATATTTAATTTTCCCTGGAAATTAATAAAAATCAACAATTTTTCAACCCACATAATTTTACAATATATTGACTAATACGGTTCATATTCAACATTTCAAGGTTAATTATTTCTTTTTTACATCAGACTGTTATAGATGTTACTCTGGGGTTGAGGTACAAGAATTTCTCATAAATCAGTATAAATTATGAAACATTTTCAAACGTTCCAAAACTCAAATAACTTGAACTTTTTATTTCAAGCAGGTCCACTCCCTTAACACTATAGCACAGATCTTAAATAGTGTTAAGGATTACAGAGAAAACATTAGAGGAAGACCGAAGAAGAAAGAAAAATTTGGTAAGAAACAGAACATGACAGATTAACAAAATTTATCCACAGCTTTATTAGAAAGCCATGGATAAGAGAGGCTCATTACAAAGGAGTAGAGGAGTAAAGTGGAAAGAATAACTTAAGTACAATGAATCACATTTCAGATTATGATGAACAGGGAAATTTCCCTAGAATAAAAATTAAATAAGTTAATTATTTTAATGTATAAGAATCAAAGGAAAATTCTAAAAGTAGTTGGTTACAAGAGATTATATTCTATTACCGAGCAATATGAAGTTGTTCTCTTAAAGCAGCATTGACACCATACAATGCGTTTAACTGGGCTTGAAGCCGCATAGCAGGGTGATACCAACCGCTTACATGTCTTGAATCAAGAGCCTCCAACAATCGTTCAAGACATTCCGATTCTACATGAATAATACTTGAACCTAGAAATAAATAACATTCTGAATTAAGACAAAATAAATCTAAAGTAAAGTCTCAAGTATTTAAATGATTGATAATCGAGATTTTGCAAGCAAAACAGACTGACCAAGTTCACTATGTACCAAAGCATATTTTTAAAGTGCCATATAAAATAAATCAGTACAGCCCTTGATTCGATCAGAAAAATGCCCTAATTCGATCACTGGTCAGTTTCTGCTGTGTTTTACAAAATTGTTTCATTTGTCATTTCTTCACAACTCCTTAACTACAACAATGCAAAAAACCATTTAACGGAACAGAAGATACTTTATAAACTGATTATTCTACATTCACTTTGTTTATAATGCATCCAACTGAATTCCCAGTCTGTTTTTGATTGTGAGTAATATTAACCAACAAGAAATGAGGATATTAACTTAGAGGAATTTATTAAACCATCTCCAAAAATACTTTTTCCAGTTTTAATAACTGATCACTGCTATGCCTATCAATTTGATAACCAGCACAACACGTAAATATACCATAATCAAAACAAATTTTTTAAGTTATGAAAGTCATATTTTTGCTAACACGTGACTAATAATGGGTTATAAATACGTACATTTCTGTTGTAGAAGAAAACAACAATTCCCGTACCTCTAGTTAAACTCTATATCAATTCATTTATAAAATGGTACAAAAATGTCCGTAAAAGTATTTTGTTTTTTTAAAGCAAACGTTCAGAATTTTAGAAAGTAAACCAGAGAGTCGATATCTTTACTATTTATTAAATTGGGCTGAAAATTTATTTATTAAGGCTGAAAACATTTTAGAAACTGAGAAATTGCTGGCTATCCCTGTTTCACTGGGTACCAGATCAGTTTTCATCACCTGAAAAGCATTTTCAAAGTTCAGTTAGAGACTAAGCGAATAGAATATGGTACTTACCATCATGGTATCGAATGCTGTCTAATATTTCATGCATTCCTTTACGAAGCGCTTCATTTTCATCAATCATTTCCTTTAATTTATCATTCAGTTCTTCTATGTCTTTATCAGCATCTACTTTACCTGAAACAGTGAAAAAAACAATATTGCATTAATAAAGGAGCCCAAACCACTGGTAAGAAATCAGTCAGAACTTGCCATATTTTGGATGAGCAAAGAAGCTGAATAATTTTTATAGAAAACAGAGAACTATGAGATACTACAATTGAATTTTAATAAGTTTAAAAATCTGGTGTGAAACCCTCACACGACTTTCTCTAGCCAATGAAAATAATGAACAATATAACCTAACATAAGTAAAAAAATTAGAAATAAACAAAAAGCTAACCTCAAAACACATAACCTTATTTTAATCATGAGTGAAAGATGCAAAATGAAAATCGACCTCAGTTTGGCTTAAAAATACGTAAAATCACTCTTTCATGCTAAATTATGCTCTGTAGAGAAAAAAGCTCTAAATAAAAGTTGTAGATCTTTTAATTTTCTATAAATTTGATTACATACACTTTTGTCGTAAAATGCATACTAAGGCTGAAATCTTTAAAAAATCGATATTTTTATAAGTTTTCATGAGAAAAAAAACAGAAAATCACTAATTACTGCTAAACTGAGCGAAAAAAATTATTTAAATAGAAGTTGTAGGATTTTAAATTCTCTATAACTTTTATTATATACATTTTTGCTCTAAAATGAATATTAAAGCTGCAATCTTAAAAAAACAATTTTTTACGAGAAAACAGCTCCCCAAGAATTTCAGCAGACATGGCACCTACCCTATCTTGTAGAGCATAAAAAATGTAGAAAATTAGGCAATATTTAAAAAACCCGTAGGAGTAGTTTTAGAGAAAATCGCAAAAAAGTGAAAAATGGCATGAATAAACTTCTACTTCTGGTTGACCAATTTTGATAAAATGTTCGTTTCAAGTCCAGTAGTAGTATCTAACTTAAGTTTCAAGTTTCTAGTTCATACAATGTTCCGTTCTTGAGACATTCTCTTCACATACACACAGACCAATCGCTGAAAACATGTTTTTTGGGTTTAGGGGGTCTGAAAACGTGTAGATCCGGTGAAAACTCAATTTCGAAAAATTGACATGAAATCAATACTTTCTTTCCTATATATTCATATAGGCAAGAGAAAGTAAAAAAGTAGGAAGTAAATGTGACGAAGGCGTTGAAAAATACTTAAAATTACATATTGCAGATCTAAGGGAAACAACTATAACATATAAGTTCCTAGGGTTAAAAAAAAAATTAATTTTTTCTGGGAACTGAAACCACACAAAAGTCTATTGTAGAAGAAACAGTGAGTTTTCATAGTTAAAGTAAACATACTGTAAAATATGTACATCAACATAGCAGCATGGATCAGGCCAAATTGAGCAGAGTGATGAGCGTACCTATATAATCTTTCTGGTTGGCTAAGTGCCTTCAAGATGAGTTTTGATCAAAGAACCTTTGATGGTTCTTTGACTACCGTCATCTTCTTTATCCCTTTTCCAAGTTTCCTCAGGTGGAGCCCAACACAACTCCTCTTCACTTCACTCTTATCACTGAACCATCTCTCCTCCATTGCTTTTTTGGCATTGAATCTTCTTCCCAATTCATCCATAACTGAACCTATGCATTTCACTCTTGGTTTACAACTGCTTTTTCCCTCCATCTCCAAGTACAGCATCCCTTTAGGTAGTCTGCTCTCCTCCATCCCACTGACTAAACTAAACAATGATAGCATTGTCTGCCTCTGTCTTTGACAGACTGTGCAACCTCAATGTCCCTAATTACATCACTTCTCACTTTATCTCTTCTTGAACTTCATTTCTGTCACCTGCATTCTACTCTCTGCCTTCCTTCCACCTGTCCTGTTTCTGCTGTACAAATCAGTAGTGGCACAAAACATCATTATACATTCACTGAACACAATATGTTTTTTAAAAAAAAGAATGTAGCAAACATTTAACACTGATATTGAATCGGTGATTACAGTACGTCCTTGCTATAACGGACTTCCAAATATTGAAGGTAATATAATGGGCTTCAAATTAGAAATTACTTTTAATTTAATTGATGCATGGAATCCAGTGAAAAAATCAACTCTCATGAATTCATGGAAAAATCTATTGAGATTATGTTGAACTGAAATTAAAAAATTAACTTGTAGATGCTAATGAGTTGCATGAAATTATGAAAAAAAAACGGGGTAACCGTAAATGATAGTAACAGCGAAAATGGTTATCAGATAATGAATTATGATGAAATAATTGACAAAACTCTAAAGAATGTAACAGATTCTAATAATTCAGAAGACTAGGATGAGCCATTAGCACAGAAACCCAAACTTTCTAGCGTACACGAAGCCACTGATGCAGTGACTTCGTAGACAGGTTTATTGGAAAAACTAGACGTCCAACACTTTTACCAACATTTTAGACAATTTAAAGAACTTATTATTGCAAAGCAATATCAGTCCAGCACTCCGTTAAAAATAACTGAAAACAAAGTAAGTTTGATTATTTCACCCGTTTTAAATACCATTTGCTAAGACAAGTTTTTTCCGTTACTGCCGTTGATTATAACCGTAGTAAGTAAACAATATTTTAATGTTTTTACTTTAAGATTAATTTATATTGGTTACAAAACATTTAAACTGACTACAATTTTGATAACAGTAAAAATAAACAACTACAAAAAAATTGCTGCTTTGCCTGGCTGTATTTCAATATAACGGATTTCCGTGATAACGGACTATGGCCTCCCCCATTCAGTCCATTATAATGAGGAGCTACTGTACACGAAAGTATTCGAAGAATAGAAATTTTTTATTTATTTTAAGATCATTCTAGATAATCTGGAGTTTCAGTTTAACAAATTTTGGATAATTTGAAGTGTATTAATCAGAAGAGACACAAACATACTAAATAAAATTTAATAATTATTTTATCAAACATCCTATTTAGGATTATAAACAGCCGTATTATTTAAAATTGAAATATACAGATATTTCTAAAAACCAGAATACGGTAACAGAAAACACTTACCAATGTTTTTAGCACTTTCGTGTATCTTGTAAAAATCTTCAGTAAATTAAAAATTTTTCACATCAAAATTTAAAACTTCCTACTCCCACCATGGTAGATAAGGAATAGTCCTTATTATTAGAATAGACTATTCCTTATCTACCATGGTGGGAGTAGGAAGTTTTAAATTTTGATGTGAAAAAATTTTAATTTACTTAAGATGTGTACAAGATACAAGAAAGCGCTATAAACGCTATGGTAAGTGTTTTCTGTTACCGTATTCTAGTGGTTAGAAGTATATATTTCAAAATTTCATAAATGTTTATAATTCATAAATCAAGTCAATGATGCTAAGGAAAATAACAATCATTACATTTACACCCTACACTTGCTAAGTAATTTATAACAAGGTACAGTCAATTTTCAATGGTTTTATTCAGTACCAAAGATTTTAATAATTACCTGGAAGTGTGGGTAGCACTAATTCGATTTTAGTTTGAACACCGCCTATATTTTTCAATCGAGATTCTAGTTCTTCAATAGCTTTACTCAATTCACGGTTCTGTAACAATATAAATATCACAAAATCAATACTAAAATTAATGGTGTTGTAAATCATAATCATTCATTTTGTTACAGTATTCACATAAATGTTTATAGTATTGGCAAGTGCTCATTTTGTATCCACTAGAAGGTAGTAAACTTAATCTGAAAGAAAAGTGAATAAAATAGCAGTAATATAAGCAGAATATAAAAACAGAATAAAATTCTCTCTCTTTAACATCGGTTAAACATTTTTAGATATTTCTTAAACAAGGTAGCTTATTTCATAACTGCTTTGGAAGTAGAGCAAATTCAAATAATTGACAAAATAAACTGAAAGGAACACATATTAATTACACCAATTTACTTATAAAAAATTAGACAAGCCAGCTAATTTTTCCTAAACCCAAACTGGAATTACATAAAAACCCTTTATTAAAAAATTTAGGATAATCATCAATGAAAGTCATTGTACCAAAATTTATCTGTTAAAATGTTTCTACAGTAAGAAGTTTGCTCGAACACAGACAGCTAAATGGCAACTAGCATCGGAAAAAGAGAAAATATACTTACTTCTAGTTTTAACTGTATTTGCGAATCTTGTGAATTTTCCACTTGTTGAGATAATTGTGATATTTTGTTCTTATCCTGTTTGTGTCTTGCAACAATCCCATCCACACGAATTACTTCATCAACATCCAAACCTAATTTCTCTCTACAAAAATTAAAAAAAAAACTTTTAATGGCCAATAAATTGTCTCATTCATATCTTTTCACAAAATTTGTGACATAAAAAACTAAATTATATTAAAACCAGCCATCTGAAAATTCAAATACGTTTTTCTTGGGATATGTTACCATTAATGCACTACCAAACCAAACAGCTGGCTCAATGTGCAGTTCATTCGAAATAGCATGATATTATTACTTAAATGGAGTACAGAGCAGAGGGAATTTTGTAATGTACTCATGCGTCAGTGCTAACACTTATGAGATTTTTCTTTATGGTAACTTTCCTTGTTGGTGAATAAAAGCGGTAATGTACTCATGCGTCAGTGCTACCACTCATGAAATTTTTCTTTATGGTAACTTTCCTTGTTGGTGAATAAAAGCGGTAATGTACTCATGCGTCAGTGCTACCACTCATGAAATTTTTCTTTATGGTAACTTTCCTTGTTAGTGAAAGAAAGCGGTTTAAAAGATAAAATAATAATTGAAAAGAAAAAATAATGATTTTTCCAATAACACATGGAAAATGGAAATCAAATTTATTAATTAATTGTTATTTTATTATATTATTATTAATTAAAAATTAATTATTAAATATTAATGTATTTATTAATCACTTCTTATGTATTGCATACATGGGTTTACTGAATGCAACAATAACAAATGCCAGTAAAATAATTAATTCCATATGATTTTCAAAATTAAAAAAACAAAGATTTTACATTATATTTTGTAAGAAAAATTAAAAGGAAATTTTATTTGAAAACGGACTTTTTATTGTGAAACGTTACCATTCAGAGACTTACTGTCCTATTTCAAATGGACTGTATGTACTTGATTAAATACAGTAATGTGCACTTGCAATTTAAAATAATTTAAGAAAAAAATACAGTGTTAATGAAAACAGACTGCATAAATTTTCTCAGTACACCACAAAGGTTTTAAATGACTACAAATGGTACTTGTCAGACTAGAATTTTTTTCAAGATCAGATTTTCTTAAAATTTTCATTTTGTGGTTTCAGCCACAAAAACAGAAACTGATTGCAATAAGACAAAATACAATAGCAATTTTCAACTGTTTACACAACAGTCTCATCCCACATCTATTTGTATCTAATAAAAATGACAACCAATAAATCTAACCTCAGCGTTAAGTTTTCTTCTTCCAACTGATTGGCTTCCTCTTGAAGTTGATTTCCAGCTTGGACAAGCTGTTCAATGTGTTTATCACGTACTGCTTTTTGTTTCCTCAATTCCTTAATTTGGTCCATTGCCTGACTCAGCCCGAATTCACCACTTTCATATCCTCTAAGCTGGATTATCATATTACTCATCTGAAAATTTTAATTCATTCACAAACCTAAGAAGAAATATATATTTTAACACAATCATATAAAATAAAATAAGACAATATTAGATCTCTTTCGCAAAGAAATAGGTAATGATTACAACAAAGAATTTATGGAATTATATGAAGCAAGTAATACAAAAATATAGAAAAACAGGGAACAAAAAGAGATTTTAAACTAAATCCTCAGTTTTTTTAAAATTAAAAAATTATGAAGAACATATTATTAACTGTCAACACTGACACAGGACTGTAATTTACCCAGAGCAGGCAAGTGGAGTGTAAAATTATTTTCACTTGATCTGCTAGTTCCAGGGTTAGAATAAAATAGTTCCGTTTCTTATCACATGGTCAGCACTTAACATGACTGAAGCATTTAAGAACAGAAGAAGTAGAGGTGTAGAAGACACTAGTCAGAATCATCTCCTCTGAGAGTAACGAAGTTTATTATACAGCCAGACCCTGTGGTGAATGAAGTGAAGGTGTCATTTTCAGGGTGGAAAGTAGATGCTTTTTGAAGGGCCAGGCATGCTGACAAGCATACTTTTCCACTCAGTGAGGAAGGCAAAGTAAACCACCTCATTCCTCTTAATTTTAATTTCCATTTAATGTTTTGCTTAATTAATAAAGCCTCTAGAGGTTCAAACCAGCCTTTCGGCTGATGATCTAAATAACAATAGGACTATGATAAAGAAATGTATTTGGCAATGCCTGCAATTTGAAAAAACCTTTACTGACAATCAACTGGTTTTTCCATTGATGTTTCTTTTTGAGTTAAATGTTTGTGAAACATTGTAAGGCATACAAAATTATCATCGTTACGTGAGGAAACATGCTCCTTTAACAGATTTTATATTGATTTTAAGCTACCTTATAAACTTTGTTGAAACACTTCTGAAACACTCATAAAATTATTTTTACAATGAACTTATAATTTATTACATCAATACAAAGCATTATAATCAAAAATAAAAATGAGATAGCCTATAAATTTCCTTTGCAGTTACCTCCTCAGCTTTAGAATGAGCATCTTCTTCAGCATCTTTTACTTTAGCTTGCAAAAGTATAATCTTGGCATTAGCTTCTTCTAGTTCTTGTTGGATTAATTTAATCGCTGATGGTTTACCAGTGTCTTCTTTCACATGCCTAAAAATGAAAATAAAGAATTATTTAAAAATATCACCAATGAATTCTATAACAATAACATTATTACTCAACAATGGGTAATGGTAGAATTAAGTTTAGTTTCTTTTCCAGTACAGGTTATACAAGTTGCACTGACCTTCTTAGGAATCCTTTAAGAACTTCATACTTGCAGATAAGAATAGAAGTAGGACTAGAGGAAGAAGCCTCCTAAGTATGAACAAATTGTTTACTTTTTTTACTTTAAGCAGATCAAGAATCACACTTCCAGATGTACTTACTTATCTTTTAATTTTTCTTTATATTCCTCTAAAACTTTAGCACTTTCATTGAGATCTTCAGTCGCTTGGGCAAGTCTCTTTTGTAACTCCTCTATTTGCTCTTCTCTTTTTTCAATAGCCTTTGTATAACAAAAAAAAAATTAGTTTACAATTGACTTATAACTTAGTGATTGATCTTATATTAAATGCATACTCTAATATTTTGTAAAAGTCCAATTGGTCCTATTTCACACATAACTGAATTTGTTTCGTTTCAGAAAGAAAATGAGTCATGCTTACTAAAGCACAGCACTTTATAGTTAACAAACAGAAAAAAACATTTCCTGACGGTTTTTTGTAGCTCACTATTTTCTCAGTAGATAAATTACAGTTAACCGACTTAATGTCTGAACAGATTTATGTTAGTGTAATTCTCCATGTTTACTATCAATTATCAGATAAGTTTGTTACGTTTCCTAACTAAGAAAAAAATATTTCACAAGAAAGTTTGTGATCCAAGAATATTTTGCAAAAACACATCATTTTATATAATAGCATTTGGCAATGAAAATTCTAAAAATGTACTGTCCTGAAATTTCCTTAGCAGAAAGCTCGTGGGTGTTTTTCACTAATTTATTATTATTTTATTCCCACAAGTGGACAAAAAATATATAAATCCGAAATCACTAAAAAGTTTTGATCACATTGATTATATTTCAAGCTGCATTTTTTTATTAATGTACAGAATCATTGACTATTTGTAATGGATTCTGTTATACTAATAATATCTATTCGTAAACAATAAGTTTCAAACAAAATTTGGATTTTTATTGGTCAAGTGCTTTTAAAAAAAGCGACATAAATTGTTGTTTATTTCACATAACAGAATGTATTCAATACACGCTGATGGATAATACAATAATGACAAAAAACTTACCTGGGTGAGTTGAGCTAACTGTTGTGTTTGTACATCTAATTGTAAATTAGGAGGATGTGCAGAAGCATACATCAACTGTTGTCTCATTTCTTCTAATTCTATGTCTTTCTTTTTCATTATTTCCTATAATTTTAACAAAACAAATCTAAGAACATTATTGAAATATGTTATTTACATTTTACTAGCTTTTAAGAACCCACATAAATGAATGATGCCCACTTTCACAGAGTGTCCTTTCCATTGTTACACTTGTCAGACAATTACACCACTTTTCAATGCAGTTAATTCAATTCAGTTACAAAATTAAATAAAAAAATATAGAATAAGTTCTGTCCAGGAAACTAATTTATCCAGGATAGCTTTTACTCAGTTTTACTGCACAAACTGATACAGTCACACAATAATTCCATCCTTAATTCCGAGCAATATAAAGACTTATGCTTACTGTTTTATGGTTCATTCTCAGGTAGATGAAACTGCATATAATCTTCTGTGACAGATGAAATGGCAGCGCAGCCCTTGCAAAGTAATGAATGTGAAAAAGAAGTATAAGATTTTATAGAAGAATCGAAAGCTTTGAATCATTATCAAGTAATGAAATATCGAGAGAGTTAAATGCAAGTATTAAGAATAGGATGAGGATGCTTTGCTAGAATAATTGTTAATGTTGAAAAAACTCAGAAGTGTCAGTTACAATTACAATGATAATAATTTTACTGTTCACACACTATTTTAATGACGAATCTTAGTTTCTAAATAACAATTGTCATTACACATAATGTAACACATAACTTTCAAAATCCTTGAGTGCCAAAAACTGCATATTCAAAATCCGGATAGTTGCGAGCTTTAAGCAGCCGTATTTATAAAGCTATCAGGGAGTATAATATCTCAAATTATGCATGCTGAAACACAGTCAAATTTGATATAAAACACTATCTATTTACTTATGATAGTGCTGGTGAAGTTTGCCAACCTAACGTTTGGCTTTACTAATTTTCCAGATAGTATAACTTAGAGAATATTTCATCTTTAGGGTTGGTAAAACTGTCGGTCTATTTTAGTGGATGTGTGTTATTGTCTGAAGAGAGATTGAACATTTATGCAGTTGCTGAGCTAAGTTATGCGGATATTTATGAAAGTGTAAATTTGTTCGTTCTTTCTTTCTTTGCTGTAATACATGAACCCCCTATTTTCTCCCCCTCTTTCCCAACTACATCCTTTTACTGGTGTAATTTTTGTATTTGTATAGTAAACTATTCACTGAAACCAGGTCATGCCTTTATTCAATAACAGTTAGCCAACCTACCTGATTTCTTCATTAGCCTTAACCAATTTTTCAAATAATGTAACTTTTGAAATATTTCATAGCAACTGTAAAGCTTACTGATTATCATGTTTTTATATTCACAAAAACTGTACGTATTATAAGAGTCAGCTGTAATTTTTTATCAGTAATGAGCTAAATGGATTTATTCGGGAGCACATTTTGACAATTACAGTTTATCATAAGCGCGAAATGCGAAGCATCGCAAGAGGGTTAATATTACACATAAAAATACCTACCTACTATTTGTGTAGGTATTGCTAACTAATTGACTTAAATAACAGCACAATATCATGCCAAAACAATAAAATAAATACTAAGATACTATTTTAACACTACAGAAATATTTAGCAAAGATTTACAAACCTCCCATTGTTCAAGTCTAGAGTCAAGAGCGACACCCAGCTGATCTAGTTGATCATCCCTATTATGTTTTTCAGCAACAAGTTCAGCTACTTGTCTACGCAAAGCAACATTTTGCTCCTCCAATTGTTCAATTGTTTCTACAAAACAAATTTAACACATCAAAGTGTACAAGCAATAGGACCATTATTTTATTTTACACTAAAAGTGAGTACAAAGAGGTCCTCCTCATCTTGGGTGGCAGTACAAGGCAAGGTAAACAGGCAAAAAACCACAGTCGTTATCATCCAGACAAGCGTGCAGAGCACAGTTTTCTCATAACACTAAAATCTTACAAACTAGTATCACAGTAACACTAGTAGACAAAAAAATAGATGTAACATAAAACAAGAAGTGTTTTATCTTTTTATAACTGCATCCAGGAGACTTCAGAAGGGAATGCAGGACAAGTCAAGATAAAACTGATAAGCCTAAATTTAACACTATGTTAAATTAATTACTTACCAATTCATTTATTACCACTACTTACTTGCTTACTTCAATAAGTATGTCATCAAACCAATTTTATCAAATAATAAACAATTTGCCATGGTGTTTACTTAGAAGTATGTATATTTTTCAACCAACAATCTATTTAGAAAGGAATTAGTGTACGTTGTAAAATGTTTCATCAATCACGTAATTTTTTAGATTTTTTGAACAAGAAAATTACCACAACTTTTTAAAGGTTGTGGTAATTTATTGATGACAGACACAAATAATAAACAAATGCTGTAAAGGGGCCACAAACGTTACACACACAGAAATATAAACTTAAAGCTTAGAATAAATTTCACAGCTAGAATAAATCTAATATTTCAATCCACCTAAGACTGTAAAGAGGTCTTGTATGGAGCAACACAGTCACAAAGAACTTAAAAGGGTAAAAAGATATTTGCTTCTAATTGGTACTCCCATTCCATGACATTTTTGGTTTCAGCTCGTTAAGATATTATCTAGGAAGATTTTAAATAATGTTAATGAGGTTTGACATTCTTGTAAGTCTTCTTTCAGATATTCAATTCTTGCATAATATATCATTAAATTAAAAATATTTCAAAATCATTCCCAACACTTCTGTGATAAAACCAACATTAAGAATAAATCTGAAAATGGAATATTAAATAAAATAACATGCTACATATGCAGGCAAATTACTTAATATACTACACTACATTATCCTAATACACATACACTACAGGCAAACACACTGATATATATATCAGTAAGTTTTCTATTAACTGTATTATTCTTTTAAATATTATGTAGCATTGTAATTTGTAGTACACAACGAAATATTTTTGATTTAATTAACGACTAATATGCCTAAATAAGTATGCATGCCAGAATTCTGTCCTCTTTTCTTTATTACTATTCCATTGAAAAGAGTTATTCAGAACTCATTAATTTACTGTAATCTTAGTTATTAATTGCTAGAGAATTGAAAGTACTTTGAATATTATAAAGTTAATTTTAGTAACAGAAAAAAATTAATAAATTTAACACTAAAATCCAACAAGTTTTGTTTTTGTTTCAAATTAATTAAAAAAGGGAAAGATTAAGTTTGGATAATAGCATTGATTAATCAATATTCTACAGCATCATATAAATAAATTACCTTGTTGTTCATGAAGTGAGTGATGCAAACTAGATGAATCGCCAGCAAACTTTGTCATTTGCCTTGTTGCATCTTCCAGCTCATCTCGCACAGAAGATAATTTCTCTTTAAGCATTTTATTTTCTTTCTCTAATAACTGTTGATCAACAGAAAAACAAATAAAGTCGTTAATCCCCGAAACTATAAAAAACTAAAAAAAAATTGTACTTTTTATATCTGTACCTTAGAACAAGAACAACCAATGTCATTCATTAACAAAAATGAGTTAAACACGTTATCAACGTAATTTTTTGTGTACTCTTTAATGCAAGAACAACCAATGTTCATTATGTATAGTTCATGAGATACTGAATGTATTTATTACCAATGTCAGTCAGCTGCTTGAAAAATAATATTGTAAGGACAACCAAACTCAACATTGGTTCTCAGATACTATAATATCTTCATGCAAAAAGTCATAATAATTATGACTTTGGTCAATAACCAATTATTGGTTATTATTGCAATTAAAAGAAGTTTGTTAGCAATAAGAACCAATGTTGACATTGGTTGTTTTTGCAGTGACTTTTCTTAATTTTTGCTGCCATTGTAGCTGACTTAGGTGGAATTACTGGCGTTGTTTAAAATTTTACACAGATCTTTCTTTGCTCTTTTCTTAAAAATGTTTTTTTTGACATTGGTTGTTCTTGTTCTAAGGTACAGATACATTACTACTTCAATACAAGTACTGAACTCTTGAAATTAAAATTCAGTTTTTTTCATTAACAATAATATTTTAAACTGGTTCCATTGGAAATATGTTGGAAACATTCAACGCAAAATATTTTAAATTAAACGAAAAACTAGAGTTCACGATTGCAATATATACAACAAAATTGTTTGGCTGAGTGTTTAAACAAGTACTAAAATTAAAAAAGCACAACAGGAAAGAAAATCCTTCAAGACTTGACTAGATACAATCAAAATATGCTAGTGATCCGTTTAAACCAAACAGCTACATGAAAATGAATTATGCATCAAGTTTATGTAATAATACACTTACAAACATAAAAACAATTATACTAAGAACGAAAGATTTAGGCGGGTTGAGTTCTTGCTCCACAACCTCCTACGTAAACATAAACTCCCCTT
This sequence comes from Catonia carolina, assembly GCA_035578175.1. NCBI lineage: Eukaryota > Metazoa > Arthropoda > Insecta > Hemiptera > Achilidae > Catonia > Catonia carolina. Next base: position 67,087,888 of record JAQMRL010000001.1, on the reverse strand, counting down.
ATGCTCTTTACAATGTTACAAAACATACACTGTTTTTACGTGTTAGATTAAATAAAAGTAGTTTATTCACTGAACTTTTTCATTTGCTGTATTTATTATTTATTCTATTACTGCAGTTGGATAATATAATATTAATACGGCTTACAAAATATAATTTACATCTTGTTTTAATTTTCGTACAAAATATAAACTTTATAGGTAATAAAACATACGAGTAGTAGTACTATACAATCAAATACGATAAGCTAATTTTAACACGAAAATAGAAGATTCAAATTTTTTTGAATGCATACGTCATGAATATAATAAATTATCACTTGATGTGTATTAGATATTATAGGCGGAGTACATTTTTTGAGCGTAAAGGGTGAAATAAACTTTAAAATAAGGTATAAGTTTCAAGCCAACAGGAGCAGTAAGAGAGGAGAAATTGCTCAACTGGTGGGAGGGGTGAGGAAGTGGCGAAGTACACAGCAATCTCCTACTCACCTAAATTTATCGTGCTTATTGTAGTGTATTGACATTGGTTGAGAGGTTAGATAACAATTTTTGACCACTAAATTTCTTTCTAAATTATATCTTAAAATAAGTAATGTGTCCTTCAATTTTGGTACGAGTATAAACACTTCAAGAATTAGTTTTAGTTTATTCATATGAACAGCTTTGGTTATTAGCAATTATTATGGGGGTTTCCATGTGTAATAAATCCCAGACAATAGCTGACAATTAAACCCAGGACCTGCCGCTTCATAGTGCAGCAAAGTCTACTTCCTTAATCACTAAGACCACCCAATTTAAGAACAATAAATATTTTTTTGAAATAATATGGCATCCAAAGTAAAGTGGCAGTGTAATCAGTGAAATAATACAAAGGTTGAACCCACAAGTAACTGACATGTGAAAAGAAGAATAAGTATGTAAATGAGTGGGAAATACTACAAATGATTTTTGAGTTAATAGAGTGGAAGTCATTACTTTATGGCATCAAAAAATGCAACTTTTATAACAGGGCAACACAATACAAGAGAAAGGGATGAAAAAAACATAAACAAAGGAGATGTAGTAGTACTTGAGAGAAGAATAGCCACAAAATAATGTACTCAAGACAGAAAGTCAATTAACAGCACCAAAGCAATCACATAACTTATGGTCAAAAAATGAGATATTTCACAGTTCCAAAAAAATAAAAAGCTTTAATAATATACTTTAAATAAATTTACCTCAATATCATTAAGAAGCTGAGTGATATGTTTGTTTTTCTGTCTTACAGAATCAGTCAATTCATTTAACTTCTCAGCAGTCAGATCAGGTGAACTTGATCGAGTTTTTGTATCATGTTGTTCACGTGTTTCTCTTTGCAAAGCAGATAACTCACGACGTAACTCAGTCTTTTCTTGTTCCAACATCATCACCTGCCCAGCAAACTGAAAAAAAATAAAAGGTACATTTAATGAATTCTAGTTTGATTTGTTTCAAAAAAATTATCTTTATTCTTTAACCTTCACACACTTCCACTCTTGTGCAAATTTAATCCACACTATTTTACCAAACATCCTATGTAGGATTATAAACAGCCATATTATTTAAAATTGAAATATATATTTCTAACCACCAGAATATGGTAACAGAAAACACTTACCAATGTTTATAGCGCTTTCATGTATCTTGTACATCTTGTATCTTGAAGATGTGTGCAAGATACACGAAAGCGCTATAAACATTGGTAAGTGTTTTCTGTTACCGTATTCTGGTGGTTAGAAAGATATATTTCAATTTTAAACCCATATTATATTCCAATTTTTTATAATCTCACCCAGATGAAATCAACAGCTAAAAAAAAAAAAAAAAAAAAAAAAACAGAAACCAAAACAACTTTCGTATCAAATAGTAACTTCCTTGTACCCCATCCACCACACCAATTTAGATGCTGCATCTTATAAAATATTGTGAACTTAAAACAGATTAAATACTTTGCAGAAATTTTTAGAAACATACTTGTATGCAACTTTTCTAGACTTACTGAACTGATAAGAATGTGCTATCAACAGAACGTCATATAATAAGAGAAAATTGTACGATATTGTGTCAATAGTATGTATTGTGTAGTAATAATGTTTTACAACATAATACAGTGTTGTGATATCTCATGAAAGTAAACATTTACAATAAAGTACCGAACAAACAACCATCAGAAATTAAACTTTCTTTCATTTTTATACACTTTTACCACGAAAAACTGTACCTAACGACTGCACATTTCTACAAAAGAGCAGACACTCTTAAAAGTTTTCGCATTGATATCATGTGGAATCCTAATACTTAAAAAAAAATCAAATTTCAATTTCATAGAAATTGAGAGAGAATTTTGAGCTTTTCATAAAATTTTAGTTATACTGTATAAATTTTTAACATGAGTAAAAAAACCAATAATTTGTGGCTTTGTTTCCATTCTGCGTAGAGTAATAATGTTAATTTCCTGACACTAGGTTTTCATCAGAATTTATTCACAGCTGTATTTTCGGACACACAGATAGTTAAGTAAAAAAGTAATTTATGGTGTTCAGTAGTAGATCAGCAAACCCAACAGTAATTGGTTTCAATAAATAAATAAATTTAATATTTTGCAGGTTAAAAGTTCATTTTTTAAAGATTCTCACAACGGTTTTAATTGAACGCAAAAAGGGAAATTGGACGTAGAGATTAAAAATGAAGAGTTCTTAATTGAACTCTAGTCAAAATTGTAAGTTACACCTACAAATGAAATAATGCACTTACTAGACATGATAAAAACTACTTAATGATCTAGTAATCAAACAATTATTTTTAAATTTTCTGTCTCTACAAACATGCTAATCAAAATGATACAAATCTATAATTTAAGTTAATGTATATACCTTTTCAACCTCTCTCTTTTCATCAAGTAATTCTCTTTCCCTAGCTTGTAGTTCTGCCAGAAGCTGTTCATTCTGGAGTTCCAGTTTAACCAATTCCTCGACACTTGAATCTGTAACAACCAATACCGTACTACTTGAACACAATATAATTATTCTGGTATTACATGCTAATACACTTACACACAAGCACGCATAAAATTTTTAAGTGTGGCCCTCATACAAATTTTCTTTAGTTCTCTTGGTTTTCTACAGTTCAGCCGTTCTTAGTTTGCTCCTACTGTCAACAAACAAAAGCCAGCTACTACAGGGTGCACGCTATAGTCTGCGACTTTACGGATGTTGTCTTCCTATTAAGTTTAACTATTTTTTAAATTATAAGTACTTAAAGTACTAAAAACATCAGTCATGATATGATGTAGGCCTAACAATTTCATTTACAAAAATACTTTTAAAAGTATTTTGTATTTAAATACTTTTGAAAGTATTTTGTTGTTACTTTTTAATCAGCGTGTACACATTTTGATATAATGCGCATGCTCAGTGACATCATTATTTGTTTACATTAGGAGCAAACTAAGAGAGGCTGGACTATAACACTCTTAATGAACAATCAAAACTATCTTAACCCTTCTGCTACGGCGTGTTTTTTGTCTTATAGTGAATGTTCAAAAGTTAAAACACGCTCTCAAATAAATTCACTTATTTAAGGCCATTACAAACAGAAAATTGTGAAAAAACTACAGGCATTTTATTCAATACACATGACTATTTTTATTTTAAAAACATACAAATCTGTTGCATTTTTCACTAGCTACAGTGGGCGAAACACTTTTACAAGTAAAAATTTGTAGGTTACTTTTTATTTTTGGCTGTAACGCGCTAAAATTTAAGTTTATCATGAAATTGTACAGAACATAATTTGTAGAAGACATTTTCATGAATAAAACCATGTTTTGCAATATAATTTAGAGTAATATTAGCTCTAATAATTGCAGTTTGAAATTTGCAACGCGCAAAGTGGGAACAGAATCTGTGTTATTCAAACAGTGTTGAATTGTCAAATTCCTGCCATTCCCCACCCTCTTAGTCACAACGTATGTGAATAGTATTGACATTGAACACATATACTGTTACAAATACACATACAAAATTACGTAGTAGTGGTAAAAGGATAGGGTTTGTAATAGGCCATTAAACACGTTGACGGAGCTTTGACAAAGAAAGACAATGTTTACTCTCAGAATTTCCGCATACCACGCCAACAGTTGCATGTAGGACGAAAAGGTTTGATTTTATACCATCAACGCATTAATCTGATTTATTATAGATGAAATATTTCATAAGTTACATTGTCTTGAAGACAAGACTACTTTAAAAGTAACTTGGCAACTTACAACCATCGTTTCAACCTTGCTATCAATACATTTGCATTGTGTTCTATATGAAATTATAGAGCCATTCAAGGCACTAATTTGATAAATGAACCGAACAAATCGCTTCATAAATACGTTTGCTACAGGCTTTTAAAGCTGGTAACTACCAGGGCAACTGAGATTGCCTCCCATAGCAGAAGGGTTAAGAAAAGTATTGTGTTTGAAATCATTACTTTTTGTATCATATTAGTTAAAAAAACTATATACTCTTTGACAGACCCAATATGCTAATTTATTTTCCATGGGATTCAAACTTATCAACAGATAGTATCTGATGATGTTATTTCAGGGTTGTTAGCTGGTCACTCGAATAAGATGTTTCTTATACCTGTTAACTAATTTTCTTTTGGATCCTTGCATCAGGTAAGTGACTCAATTGGACAAGAATTTTATATTAGTTAGAAAAAAATAAACAAAAACATACCACGTGATGGTCTGAGTGGTTTCCGTAAATCATCAATTTCATCTTGATCCTGTTGTTCTTTTCTTGTTTCTTCTTCACCTTGTCGAGCAGCCAAATTATCCAATTCAGTAACCAAGTACTCAACCTAACAAAAAAACCAAAATAAGAAAGATTTAAAAAAACCACATAAGATCAACTTTACAATACTGTATTACAATTATATATAATTGACACTAAAAGCAATGAACATATTACAGATAGGAATGTCAAATATAAGAAATATGTTTTTATGTCTGGCTGCTTGTAAACCTCCCATCACTAAAAAGTGATATAAATTTTGCAATACTATACACTCTAAATATAGCCTAATGCAATGCTTATTACAAAACTGATGTTTAATATAAAAATAATAAGATATCCAAGTAGACATATAGGCCTACAACACACCTTGTCATTAACTAGCATGAAAACTGTTGAAATTTTTCAAGCCTTCAATCAGCAAGGTTCGGTTACAAAGTAAAAACACAAAAATGTGTGATACTTATAACAGCTTACAAAATTAAGTAATATTACTATTAGCAATCACTAAATAATAATTGTAAAAAAAAAATACCATTCAACTGTCTTCATCTCTAAACCTTTATAGAATTACACGAAGATTATAGTTTTACCATAACACAAAACACAACTTAGTTTTACCACAACAAAGCTATTGATTGTATTACTTTTTATTAGTAGCATTGCATATGTAAAATTTAAGTCAATTATTTTAGATGAGAAAAGATTTCTTCAATTTTTGATAGTACAAACTATAACTATATGTAGACTGGTTTTTCACAACTGCTACATAAAAAGTTATTACCTACCTTCTAAAAGTCCAAACCTTAACATCTCATTAAATTATAGTTTGATAAGTATTTTGAATTAAGAAAGGTCAGACAATGTTTAGTATAAGACCTTCGTTATTGGTGCAGAAGACTGCACCCAACCTCCCCAAAAAAGAAAAACATAACGCATAGGCTTACAAGAAAATTACAAGAACTGAATCTGTCATTTTGCTTCTATATTACGATTATGTTACAAAAGTATTATATTCTGAAGTAGAATACACAAAAATAATGTTATTTATCACATTTGCTAATAAGTTTATTCATTAAACCAAATACACAGTATAATTATTTATTCACATCAGTCAAGGACATTAAAATATTGTACTAAATTTAAGAAAACTTTTCAAATACATACAAAAAAAATGTATACAAACAGTCACACAAATTGCCAGACCCAAAAACTATTAAATTATTTTTTTCAATTTTCTAAAAGGATCCAAGATGAGTAGGCAGTTAAAAACGTCAGATTAAGTATAACTTCAAAGGCTGTTAAGTGCAGGGCAAAGAAATGTTTCAAAATAATTCAGTATTCACGTAAATAAATAGTATCTTTAAATTCATGTTATTCAAATAAAAAGCTTTATAATGTTATATCATCCTGGTTATAATCTCATTATAAAATATCTTTCTGAGAACTGTGCATTATAAATTTGAAATCCCATGTTTACCTTAACTCCTCAAATTCAATTCTTATACCTCAATGAACACTTACTTGATCTCCTTTGTATTTTAAAATTTCTTGCGAGAGACGAAATAAGTTTTTTAAATGGTCATGAGGTAAATCTGGATCTATTTCATACCACGCAACTTTTTCAAAATATTCTTCTTTGTCCTGTTCAGAAAGTTCTTCAGGAGAAACTGCTAATACTTTATTCCAGTCAAGCAAAACCATTTTTTTTATTTATTTTCGATATCTATTATCAACTCTCCGTTATATTTATGTGATGGATAAATATGTTTAAGTTTCTAAATAAAATCATGTAAAAGTTTAAAATTCTTTCTTGAAAAGCTGTACTAAAGCAATGCATAAAATGGTATGTTAGTAAAATATAAAAAAGTTAAAAACATTACTCCAGTCATAAAAACAAACAAGCAAACAATAACATCTACAAATACGAGCACGCAATCCACAGACAAATCTCCCTGGTAACAAACTGTCAACATCTGTGGAATGCCATTATGATATCATCTAAGATAAAGTCCTACAAAGCAGACGAAAATTTTTTATGTTTCAGAAGTTGATATTTCTCAACAGTATGAATAAAACTCCCGGTATAATTCATAAAAGAAAGCTAGTTTTTGTATTTATAGAAAATCTTAAACGTAATATCTACATTCTTGTTGAAAACGACATAATTTACTCCAGTATATCTTAAGAGCTATTAACATAAAAAATTAAAATATTTAAAATATTAGGATCAATATTTTTTGTCAAAATCTCTCTTTTTATTAATTGGTTCCAACATCACATAAATGTTGCGGATCATATCGTCCACAAGTTTTCAGATTGCCTACATTGGGAAGGAACAGCTGTGAATGTTTGATCACGTGTAATTTTAGGTTAGGAGGTTGTGATTCTTTGTCGGCTATCTCTGTAGTCTGTATGTTGTGAGTTGTGCCAAGTGAAAGTTGTCTGTCGTAGGTTATGTGAAGTTCGACCATGTCGCAAGACGAAGATATAGAATTATTTATTTCGCTAGGTTTAAGTGAACAGAAAGCTAAAGAAACATTGAAGAATGAAACTGTAACAAAAAATTTAAAAGCTGCTATTGAAGAAGCTGTCAAGGATGAAGCATCTCTGCCGGAATTTGGAATGCTATTGTATCATGTTGCTACAAAAATTAAGCCTCAGGTAATTCAACATTTACCGCTGTTAGTAAAATACATTGTTAGTAAAAAGTTAGATGGTATTCAGAGAATTGATGCGGCTTTGGAATTTCTTTTAGCTAATGCCCAAGGCAATGTAAATATATCTGAGTTTGAGAATGCTTGTGGTGTTGGAGTAACTGTCACACCCGATCAGATTGAACAAGCTGTAGAAATGGGAATATCTAAACATAAAGATGAAATTCTTGAAAAGAGGTATAAATTTAATACTGGTAATTTGATGCAAGCTGTACGTAAAGATTTAAAATGGGCTGATGGTAAGTTAGTGAAGATTGAAGTTGATTTACAAATTCTTACATTGCTAGGTCCTAAAACTGAAGCTGATATGGCCCCAGTACCCAAGAAACCTGGAAAACAAACCAGAGGTAAAGATGTAAAACCTAATGTTCCAAGAACAAAACCTGATTCTGAACTAAATGGAGGTTCTGATGCTCTAACAGTGGCAGAGATGATGAGAAAAGTAGATTTTCATGCACCAGGTGAAAATTTTAAAACTGATGGTTATGTGGTTACGGAGCATACTGCAAGATTAATGGAAGAACATTTAAAAATTACTGGAGGAAAAGTTAGGACTCGATTTCCACCTGAACCTAACGGCATCTTGCACATCGGTCACGCCAAAGCTATAAATATAAATTTTGGTTATGCTGCTGTAAAAGGTGGAATATGTTTTCTTCGATATGATGATACAAATCCAGAAAAGGAAGAAGAAAAATTTTTTATTGGAATTCGAGACATGGTGGAATGGTTGGGTTATAAACCTTATAAAATTACACATTCTTCAGACTATTTTGATCAGCTTTATGAATGGGCAATTGTTTTAATAAATAAAGGGCTAGCATATGTTTGTCATCAAAAACAAGAAGAAATGAAGGGCTTCAATCCCCCACCATCACCTTACAGAGACCGCCCGATAAAAGAAAGTCTCCTACTTTTCCAGGATATGAAAAATGGAAAAATTGATGAAGGTAAAGCAACATTACGAATGAAAATTACTTTAGAAGAAGGTAAACAAGATCCCGTTGCATATCGTATAAAATTTTTACCCCATCATCGTACCGGTGAAAAGTGGTGTATATATCCGACATATGATTATACACATTGTCTTTGTGATTCAATAGAACACATCACCCATTCGTTATGTACGAAAGAATTTCAATCAAGACGTTCATCATATTATTGGTTATGTAATGCACTAGAAATCTACTGTCCCGTACAATGGGAATATGGACGATTAAACATGAATTATACGGTTGTTTCAAAAAGAAAAATTGCGAAATTAATTACAGAAAATATTGTTAAAGATTGGGATGATCCACGCTTATTCACATTAACTGCTTTAAGAAGACGTGGTTTTCCACCAGAAGCGATTAATAGATTTTGTGCTCAGATGGGAGTAACTGGTGCACAATCTGTTGTTGATCCGATGGTTTTAGATGCAAGTGTTAGAGATGTTTTAAATGAAAATGCACCAAGAACTATGGTTGTTTTAAAACCGTTAAAAATTACAATTGTTGAAGGTGATTTTCCATCAGAAGTGACTGTACCCGATTTTCCAAATGATCCAACTAAAGGTGAACATTCTGTACAATTTGATGAAGTATTTTATATAGATGACATTGATTTTTCAGAAAATCCAGAAAGGGGTTACAAACGATTAACACTATCTCAATCAGTTGGATTAAAACATGCAGGCCTTGTAGTCAGTGTAATTACAGTTGTTAAAAACTCATCTGGAATTGAAGAACTTAAAGTTAAAGTTGAAAATGTTTCCGATGAAAATAAACCAAAAGCTTTTATACATTGGGTGGCAAAACCTATTCCAATAGAAGTTCGTTTATATGAAAGATTATTTAATCATAAAAATCCTGAAGATCCTGATGAAGTTCCTAATGGATTTTTATCTGATATAAATGAAGATTCTTTAACCGTTTTAAAAGCTTATGGTGATACTTCTATTCAAAATGTCAAAGTTTATGATAAATTCCAATTCGAACGCATTGGATACTTTTCCGTGGATCCTGACAATACAACAGATAATATTGTATTCAATCGGGTTGTCTCATTAAGAGAAGATTCTGGAAAAGTTTCATAGTAGAATTTTTAAACATTAAATTGATTTGCCTTAGTTTTTTGATTCTGTGGAACTTAAAAGTTTTTATGATCTAAATAAAATATATTGAACTTAACATTTTTCAGTGTGAGCTTTCATTTTCTTGTTTCATTCAACCGCTTTATTTAAAATGTTTTCAATTTTATTGTTACGTCAGTCACCAACTCAGTCTTAATAATAAGTTGCTACCAACTACGCTGGAACTGTAATGGTAATAGTGTGAGTTTCCAACTGTAGTTTGGAACCACATATGGGTTTGCAATCCAGCGCACTGCCGACTGAGTAATTGAGGAGGTGATCATTCAAAGATTTTTGTTTTAATTTTAGTCGTGAGTTTATTAAACATATTGAAAAGTCATTCAATTTTTTTTTTGTTGAAGCTTTAAACTAGGGCTAACATGCTTTTAAGTATATTGGGTTTATATTTGCTTATTATTTTTATTACATAATCCAAAAATTTCAAAAAAAGAATTAATACGTGTTCAACTTTTTCTGATATGAAGTCTGATTAAACTTTTTCAACTGGGAAAAATTTCTTACTATCGTGCTACCAATTAATTTATAATTTATTTAAAGCCCTTTGAGTTAATATTTTTTTACGAATGATTATGTAAAAGGTTAAGGTCAAACATTACATGAAGTTCTATCATTAACGATGTTTAAATTTATATCTAACAATTTTACTTAATTTTGTACAGTTATGGTTTCATCACGAAGTGTTAAAGCTTTTTCTTTTATCAGAAAAAACAACTTTTGGGTATTTTAATTTACTGATATTTGTTTCTTGTGTGCTTGAGATGTTTGTATCTTTGCTTGTTATCCAATTTCTCGTATCTTTTCATTTAATTTTGTCTGTATGATCAATTTGTATGGTTTTGAAGTTTTTTTAAACAAAATTCATTATCAGTATTATGATAGTTGCTATTTATAACTTACATAATTTTCTTTTAGTTTTGGCTCAGAATCAAAAACATAAATTTTACTTAAATAGGCTATTTAAAATTTAAAAGTTATGTCATCATCATCATCTTCACTTCCAAGGATTAGGTTACATGAACCTGTTCCGGTACCCATCTCCCTCTCGGCCTCCCTACATCTCTTCTGCCAACTGGTTGATAATTTAAAGCCGCCACTGGCATCCTTTCGTTTGGCATTCTGTCCAGGTGACTACACCATCTTTGTCTATTTTTTATTATCTTTTCATGCAAAGACTGAACTGATAGTGCGCTTCTAAAAGTTATGTAATGTGAGGAATTTTTAACCATCCAAAAATTAGTGCACACTGTTAGTTCTGCTCAATTCCTATTTGTCCATATAATGCAAAGCCAAACCTGACAGCCTCATTGGCATAGTTGTCAGCATGTGGGACTACAAAGCGGAAGGCATCTGATTCAAAATTCCTTTCAAGAGACTGGAAATTGTTCATGTTCAAACCCACCATTCCATGTCCTACAGTAGTTACCTGTCACCAAGATGTGATGTGACTTAAAATAAACCAAAAAAATTCAAAGTCTGAAGACGATGGATTAAAGAAGTGGGTAAAGGTATTTTAAAATGTGTTACTTAAAAATACAAAATAGAGAAATTTTTGTGCAATTATTAAACAACTTTTGAGTCTTTGTTTTTTTGAACTTCAGTGTTGTATCAACAGTTATGGTTTTTGACAACAACATTGTGCATTGTTTGGAACATTTCAAAACCATAAATTCTTGTTAGTTATATATTTTGACAGTTTGTGTTTATCAATTTCACAAAATTTAAATGAAATTTTTGCTCTCTAAAAATTAACTGGCCACTTTAATAGTGTAGTGTTAGTGCATTAACCTACAACGCGGATGACCCGGGTTCTATTCCTGGCTAGGATCTGAAAATTTTCACAAGTCAAAACCCACTGTTCTAGTTACGTAACCCACCTTAATCGCTAATAACCAAGTTGATGATGTGACATTACATTACATAGCCTAAAGTAAAAAAAAAAACGACTTAATTTGAAACTGTTTTTGACTATAGATATTTTGTTCAATTTTTGCAAGAGATGTACTTATCAGTTATTGAAATATTTAAAAAATGAATAGTTCATAATTTTTTTTATATTTTTTAATTTATTTAACGTCGCATCAGCTGCAAGGTCATTAGCGACGGTGTTAGGGTGTAACTGTGCGTAAAGAGGATGAAATGATTTTTTTGTAACGTATGAAAATATGCCGTGCCTTAGTGGGTTTTGAACCCAGGACCTGCATGATGAAAGGCGAGCATGTTACCAATTAAGCCAATGCGGCCGGCAGTTTATAACTTTCAAAATAGCTAAAAAATATAATTTACTAAAATTTTACAAAGTGATATTCATGAATATTGCTCTCCTAGGATTTATTAATAATTAACTAGGAGTTGTTTTTAAAAGCTTGACTTAACCTGAATATTCCAGGTCCAATTTTAGAGTACAGTCTGAAAAATCCACTTATTTTAAAACAAAATTCAGTTTTTTACCAATTGAAATTGCTCAGTAACGTAAATGCTATCAAGTCATTGACTATTTTTAATTACTTAATGTTCTGAAGTTGATGCAACTTTTTAACAAGAGTTTAAAAATATTATGAATCATTGTGGTATTAAAAATTCTAGGGATGTTCTGATATTTTTAATGCCATAAATAGAATCCTTTTATAAAATCTCGTTTCAAATTTTTTTTTTAATTGTCAAGATACATAAATTTTATCTAAGTTCACAACTTCCTGTAAATTTTAGGCTACTTAGCGTTATCATTATTTATTTATTTCTTAATTAAATATGTTACTTGTATCATAAAAGGAAATTCTTTTTATTTTATTTTTTTATGACTAATTAATTTAGTTTATGTATGAAAATCATAATTTGTTTTGGCATCTTATGAAAATAAATATTTTTAAAACATTCTTGACTGTTTATTAACAATAGATAAATTATTAATTATTTCAGTTTTATGTTTCAGCTTTTGTATTGTATGATTTAAAATTTTGTGATAATCTAAAGTAAAATCAATTTTGTAAAATATAAATATTTATTGTACTTTTGTGTTTTTTTTAAATTTATTTACCTACGTCAGTTTATTCCTTTAGGTGAATTGTAAACCTATGTAGGCCTAATATACTATAAAAAAATCTGGTGTGAAACACTCACACAACTTTCTCTTGCCAATGCAAATAATTAATAATAAACCTAACATTATTAATAAAATATTAGAAATAAACAAAAACTAACCTCAAAAACATAACCTTATTTTAATCATGAGTGAATGACGCAAAATGACAATCGAACTCAGTTTGGCTTAAAAATACGGAAAATCACGCTTTCACGCTAAACTAGGCTCTGTAGAGAAAAATGCTTTAACAAAAGTTGTAGATCTTTTAATTTTCTATAAATTTAATTATATACACTTTTGTCGTAAAATGCATACTAAGACCGAAATGTTAAAAAAATCGATTTTTCTCACGTTTTCGTGAGAAAAAAAACAGAAAATCGCTAATTACCGCTAAACTAAGCGTTATACAAAAAATTGTTTGAAATAAAAGTTGTAGAATTTTAAATTCTCTACAACTTTTATTATATAAGTTTTTGCGCTAAAATTTATATTAAAGCCGTAATCTTAAAAAAACAACGTTTTTACGTGAAAAGAGCCTCACCGAGAATTTCAGCAGACATGGCGCCTACCCTATCTTGTAGAGAATAAAAAATTGAGTAAAATAGGCGATTTTAAAAAAATCGTAGGACCAGTTTTTGAGAAAATCGCAAAAAACTGAAAAATTATACGAATAAACTACTACTTCCGGTTGACCGATTTTGATTAAAATGTTCGTGTCGCGTCCGGTAGTGGTATGTAACTTAAGTTTCAAGTTTCAAGTTCGTACGATGTTCCGTTCTTGAGATATTCTGTTCACACACACACACACAGACCAATCGCTAAAAACATGTTTTTTGGATTCAGGGGGTCTGAAAACGTATAGATCCGGTGAAAACTCGATTTCGAAAAATCGACATGAAAACAATACTTTCCTTCCTATATATTCATATAGGCAAGAGAAAGTAAAAATTGGGTGTGAAACATTCACATGATTTTCTCTTGCCAATGCAAATAATGAACCATATAACCTAACATTAGTAATAAACAAAAAAATTAACCTCGAAAACGTAACCAAATTTTAATCATGAGTGAATGATGCAAAATGAAAACCAACCTTAGTTTGCCTTAATTTTTTTTTTTTTTTTTTTATTCCTAATTTGTGTACGTTGCAATCTGTTCAATTTAGAACAATAAGCAACCCCATGACCCAATGAGATGAGGATGATGTGTATGACGTGTAAATGAGGTGTAGTCTTGTACAGACCCAGGCTGACCATTCCTGAGAGAGTATGGTTAATTAAACCCCAACCATCAAAGTACACCGGTAACCACAGTCTAGTATTCAAATCCGTATAAAAGTAACTACCTTTACTAGGATTTGAACCAGGAACCTTAGTCTCCAAAAATCAGCTGTTAAACAGCTGATTCTGGCGACGACTTTACCTCTAGACCAACCCGGTGGGTTAGTTTGCCTTAATAACACAGAAAATCACTCTTTCACGCTAAACTAGGCTCTGTAGGGAAAATGCTTTAAATAAAAGTTGTAGGTTTTTTAATTTTTATAAATTTGATTATAAATACACTTATGTCGTAAAATGCATACTATGGGCAAAATCAAAGATTTTGAAAAGAAAACAAAATCACTAATTACTGTTAAACTAAGAAATGTTTAGAATAAAAAGTTGTAGATTTTTTATTGTCTACAACTTTTATTATATGCACTTTTGCACCAAAAAGCATATTAAGGCTGCAATCTTAAAAAAATCATTTGTTTCTACGAAAGCACAGCCGCCGCAAGAATTTCAGCAGACATGGCATCTACTATATCTTGTAGAGCATAAAATATGTAGTACATAGGTGATTTAAAAAAAAATTGTAGGAGCCGTTTTTTAGAAAACTGCAAAAAAGTGAAAATTACACATATTAACTACTACTTCTGTTTGACTGATTTTGATGAAAATGTTCGTGTCAGGTCCTCCAGTAATACCTAACTTAAGTTTCAACTTAGTACGATGTTCTGTTCTTCAGATATTTTGTTCTCACACAGACCAATCACAAAAAACATGTTTTTTTTGGATTCAGGGGGTCTGAAAAAGTGTATATCCAGTGAAAACGCAATTTTGAAAATTGACATGAAAACAATACTTTTTTCTTTCCTGCATATCATATAGGCAAGAGAAAGTAAAAATATTGGATGTTAATCATCCTTAATGATTAATAATTTTATTAATCTCATCTGTCCGTTTATAATTTAGAAATATGGTTCCACCTCATTGTAATACAACAGTATTTAGAAAGTAATGTTTAATTCGTCACACCACTTATATAACTGAAAATAAAATTCATATCATTTAGGTGTTCTGTCTTGTCATATTGTATCTTTGAAAAATTAATTAAAGAGAATATTTTTTATTTATTTTCATTACAATACCTTAAAGTCATTTTATAATCTTCATGTGACAGTATTTTTGATTTTGAGTAGTTAGTTACTCAAATTTGTTTTTGTAAATAAATTTAAATCTTAAAAATTAATATAATTTTCTCAAATTTAATTTGCAGCTTATTTGGCAAATATCTAGTACTACCATTTCAAATAACTTGGTTTCAGAAAATTTGGCTGGCCAAGAATTGGTCAACTTGGTTGGAGAAATTAAAATACTAAAGACACGAAAAAGAAAATGTCATAATTAGTATAATCTATTTCCTGTACCCAACAAATCTGTAAGTTAAAATTTTGTGCTCAAGTTGAAATAGGCGGATACTTAATTGAATGTGAGTGACTGAAGAGTATTGTCATTTAGGTCATCAGCCAAAAGGCTGGTTTGAACCTCTAGAGGCTTGACTAAGTAAAACAAGGAGTAAGGTGGGTTACCAATGCCTTCCTCAATAAGTGGAAAGGTAGCTTATCAGTATGTCAGGCCCAAAAGTATCTACTTTCTACCCTGCAAATGACACCTTCACTTCATTCACCACGAATCTAGCTGTATAATGAAATTCATTACTCTCAGAGAAGATAACTCTAACTAGTGTCTTTTACACCTCTACCTCTTCTGCTCTTAAATGCTTCAGTCATGTAATTGGCTGACCATGTGATAAGAAACATTTTGTAGCCTTGGAACTAGCAGATCGAGTGCAAATAATTTAACACTCCATCTGCCTGTTAAGGGCAAAAACTGAAGAATATGAGAATGTTTCTGTTACTACCAGACCTGATTTTTAACAAATAATATACCTATGTAATAATTGACATAAAGGATACTCCTGTTTTGTTAGGTAAAGTTTCAGCATGATAAATTACATAAAAGTATTACAAAGTTAATATTAGGTGTGCAGTTTGTTGACGTATGAATGGCAGTATTCACGACTTTGAGTCCAACAAACATAGTACACTGCCGGTAACTTTGCCTCTGTACAGAATGTATAGAGTGCATAGATCTGTGGGGGAGGGGGGTAATTATACTACAACCAAAAACACCATTTGTAATGATGCATGGTGGTCAAACTGATCATGGTATAGTACTGACAGAGAGACTGACTTAACAATTTCTTCATACTTTACTAATGGTCACTACAACCTAACATACTATAACTGCAGTGTGGAAGTGACTTGTTCGCCCATTTCACCCTGCAGAGGCAAAGTATGAATGGTATCTTATACTCTTTAAAGAGTTTAAATTTGTTGAATCTTTAGCATTTAATTGATTAGTAAGTACAAAGAAGCTACATTTTACTGATGTTCAAGAAAATGGAAGGGAGAGTGCTTATTTGAATATGCCTTGATTACATTAATCAAACAACTGTACTGTACTGTGTAATGTGATTAGTTAAGCAAATTGTGTTAGATGTTGAGAATACCAATGGTAAGTGCATTTTATTAGGTTAGGTATATATTATTCAGTAAAACTTTTCTAAGCAAAAAGAAGGTTACAAAGCTATAGAATCTTGTCTTTCCAGACTTGTTAATCTGACACAATTTGGCACTACTAAACAAAACATCCTGACAGCCACATCCGTGGCCCAGTGTTTAACATACTACACTGCAAACTGGAAGTCCTGAGTTCGATTCCCAGCTAGAGTCTAGAAAATTATTAAATGTTCAAACCCACTCATCCATAACCCAAAATAGGCACTAATAACAAATATGTTTACGTAACTTTAATCTTTTAAAATATAAAAATAATTTAAACTAATCAAAATGAGAACAACTGCAAACAATTTATCCACACTATCAGATTTGTATCGCATATTAAATTGATATGTTATTATTTTATTGCTGCTATTAATTTGATTGTTTTATTCCAAAATAAATCTGCTTTTGAAGATAAATTTGTTATCATATTTACGAAGATAGTATAAATTATCTTTGATGAAGTATTTCTGTGTGTGTCCATTCATAACACTATAAGAGAAATAGTATTGATATATATCAATACTATTTCTAGTATTCTATTTCAAGTGTTATATAAATTAAAAATATATATACATATACAAACAATCCATAAACTATGGTTTTCTGAGCTATTGCATAAGACAGTGCAATACTAATCAATCATAACTGTTTATGATACAATATCATTTTTTTATTTAACATCTGTTATATAAGATGCTATCAATATTGGAGTTATCAGATACCATATCAGTGTCTTAATCTATATTAATACAATTGTGATTGTCTCTACAATTTCAAAATTCCCCAAATGTTTCCTACATTGGATCTACCAAGAAAACTGAAAATAAGTTCCACTGAATTTTTGTTTGCTTGTTATCGTATCACACTTAAACCACCAATTCAAGTTCAATGAATACCTGTTTTTAGGTTATGGACATGATCAGGATGATCATGTTTAAAACCTAATTTGGAAGATTAATGGCTATAAATTTGTTCAATACCATTGAGGGATAAGGGTGTTGAGAAGGAAGGGACCACAAAAAACCCTTGAAGTCCATTATTCGTCATTTTATCAAAAAATGTCATATAATCAAAGTTATGAAAGGTTTACAGGCAAATAAGTTTTGTCAAGTAACATTTTTCATTTTAATGCAAAATAATAAAGATATTTTAAATTTTAATTTAAAAAAAATAAACTAAAATGTAGTCAACCACAGTATTGTGTGCTGTTACGTAGTGTATTTCATGTTAAAGCCAGCAAAACTGATCTTCATGTCAGTAACCATGCCTTTTTACCGTACCCTGTCCACCCACACTCATTGCATTGTACAAAGTTTTGGTACATCAGTCTTCTTAATAGAACCAAAATTACAGATTCATTACTCTTTAGTAAACAATTAAAATAAATAAAGTTATATTGTACATGCAGAGATTTACAAAGGGACTTGCCATTGTGTCCATGACTTGTATCAGAACCTAACTCAAGCAAAAGTTCCACAGGGTGTGGCAAAGGAGAATAAAAATTCAATAAATTCATTATCATGGAATGAATTGCTCACAATTCTCAGCAATTACCATTTTCAGATTAACGACGTTTAATTCCCCCTGTCAACATCTATTTTTTCATGACCATCAATAAATCTGAAGGACAAACTCTTTCAATTGCTGGATTTAAACTCAGCGGTTACTTTACAAATAGTCAGCTGTACATTGAGTTTGCTCAGCTGATTCCCTTGAAATTCATGCTACCCTAATTGAAAAGCAACAAAAGTTGTGTAGTATAGTGGTAGGGAGCCTACAACGCAGATGAGTTAGGTTCAATCCCTGGCTAGGGTCTGGAGATTTTCATAAGTTAAAACCCACAGTTCCAGTTAGAAAACCCACTAATAAACAAGCTGTTAATGTGACTTTAAATAAACTAAAAAAAAAAAAACATTTCTCTAGCCAAAGTGGTCAGGTTGAAACTAATTTCCCCAAAAATAGTACATATTTAATAGCTATTTCTGTGGTTCAGTGGTAGAGTAACTGGAGTTCAACACAGAAGCCCCCGATTTCAATTTGAAAGATTAAATTAATTCTCCCACTAAACCCAAAAAAAATTATGGTTCTACAACCTCCACAGCAGCTATTCTCTAAAGATGTCAGTAAATTTAAAACAAATGCTTCTAGTATCATGTACTAAATACATTTCACACTTACTAACATAATCACATTTTTAGAAAATTACTATGTATTTGAAAATTATATCGTGTATCTGAACTGTAACGCATCAAAATTCCTGTACTAGGAACGGGTATTTCAGCAAGTAGTATTTAAATTCCCAGACTCTGGTTGTGGAGAATTACATGAAAGATCTTTAATTTGTAGCCAAGCACACAACCAATTTAGCCATCAAAACAATTAGATTTAATGTTACTTTATAGGAAAGGATTGTCAAGAGAAATTGGAAGCTCAAAGCTACCCACTGTTGATATGCTTCCAGTTCAAATGACTGAACAGGCCTGTCATTTTTAATTTGCAATGTGGATAATCCAAAAATAAAAATTTGGGAAGAGAAAGAGTAACTAAATTTATTTTTAAATTCCTATCAGAAATGTACTGTACTCATGTAAATAAATAATCCTTTATTGACACCAAATAATACATTCAAGTTACATACAATCCAATAAACTTGAAGAAGACAAAGGTAACCTACACTACGAGAAATTAAAAAAACCCAGTTTCAGCTTACAAAATAAAACATAAAAAGTTGAAATCAAAATGATTAGTTTGTACCCATTTAGCCTTTAACAGAACTGTACTCTATATTCATTGTTGAAAGTAAGCAGTTCACATTAACAATGGTTTCAGTCAATAAACACTTTCCACATGATCAACTGACTGCTAGCATACCAGTTCATATTTGTTATATTCGATGTTATACAATACTTATCTAAATGTAAAAAGGTGAGTAACCGAAAATATGATAAAATATATTGATCTAAAATGGACAATAAAATACAAACAAACAAAATATGGTCATAATAAAATTTATTTATACGTTGATTGTAAAATATTTTTACACGTAGTCATTATTTTAAGAAATAAAAAAAGTACTATAAAATTATTTAGTAAATAAATTATCTTGTTTTTAGTCCATATTCTCTGGCGAGCATATCTGCAATAACTAACTTTTGAATGTCAGTAATTCCAGCATAAATTTCTGTTATCCTAGCATCTCTGAAACATAATTGTAACTACATTAATACACAAAATTGTGTGTATATTTTTCTGGCTGCATTGTAAGATAACAGTTAAAATTAAAATAAAATTATCCTGTAAAATGAAATAATCTTCTTGTGTTCTCTACTAAATAAATGAAGTTTTTATTAATTGCATGTAACTGTTCCTTACTAGTTGAATTAACATTCAACAAATAAGGAACTGATCAAACTATGTTATGTAATCAAGTTATGTTTGGTGATCAAATTATGTGATCAAAACTAAAATAATTACATTAGTACAGTAAATTATATTTTCCAACAAATATTCCCCACCAAAGCAATAATCTTAGTATTATATCCATCATTAATACTCAAAGTAATTCATGATAAGTTTTTTAATTAATTTATTTTTTTTGGAAAAATCACACACTGCCATTAACTAGACACTATACCAAAAATGATTAACCAACAGAAAATCTGTACAATACTCAATTACTTTTTCAATAAACTTTTGCTCTTAAAATGTAATTCCAGTCTAATTTTCTTTTAGCCACCATGAGAACAAAGTGTTTTTTCCCTAAACTACTGCTGGTAGTTTTATAAACTACCTTACTGATTACTGAGTTGGTATATGTTTTACTAAAACAAAGTATTGTGGGTACGTCCCAGACCATACACAGAGTACCCCTTAAAACAGTAGCACTATATTTGGTCTTTTGTCATAAATGGATGAGGCAGTTCATAATATGCTTGTGTGGTAGGTAGTGGTCAACCAGGATAGTATATTATTCATTATCTCATCTTGGGTTTTGTTACTGGTATACCAGTGGATTCTCGGTGGCAGTAGGCCATATTCTAATGAAGCAAAGAACTCTTTATTTTGGAGCTACACCAATAAATCCAATAATCAATTGAGGATTTTTTTTGAAGACATGCTACCAACTTTTTAGTAAGTTGTCTCATTGATTAAATCTGTGGCTCTCCATGTGAACAAATATAGAATCTGAATAACTATCATTAAAAAAAATACTTTGCAATAACTATTTTAGCCCTATTAGTTGCAGATTAGCATTAAATGACACACCATTCTTTCCTTTATATATTGTATGTGTTAAATAGATCATTACTTCAACCAGAAAAATTTCAGAACAGAAAATTAGTATTTAAAAACGGGTCAGTGGTGGACACCTTATATAAGAAATTTTCTAATAGTGGACACTCTAATGTGTGCTAGTAATGGACACTGAAAAAAATCAGGAAAATTTTGACACAGGCTAAATTGTGAACAATTAATTGAAAATAATCGATTTTTGGTAAGCAATAAAATAAATTTAAAAAAAACAGCTAAATCTTAAATCTTATGAAAATATTGGAATGTCCACTACAGATACATAGGATGTCCACTAATGAACTGCTTAATTTCACTAGTGGACACCTGTGTCCACTTCTAGATATTACATTGAGAACAACTCAGGATCAAAAAAGTATGTTAGCTTAAAAAACAAGAATCCATTATACCTTTAAGAGAAAGAAAGAAAGATTAAACAAAATCACTAGCGTCCACTACTAAAAATCTTTTACTATTTAGAGTTGGTAGTGGACACCCAAGTTATGTGTCCTAAAATACAAAAACAACCATTCATGAATGCTATCCTATAATCTACAACATACACATTGATATGAAATGAATTTTAAAAATTATACATTTTGAAATACTTAGCAGTTATCTTACGAAAAAGAACAAGTAAACAGGAAAATATCTTGGAACACTACACTCCACATAATAAATGTTGAGGTAAACATTTCCCATCATGAATTAAAACACTGTAGTTCCGAAAACTGCAACTGAATTGCTCATCTTTCTGTAAATTTTAATTAAAACTTCTTCTTGCATACAGAAGTCTTATTTTAGTAATTTAAAGATCAAAGTGTCCACTACTGGAGCCATCCCCACCACTGGCTTGTGTACCCTAATATGAGGAATAACAACATTTTTAGAAGAAAGTTTAGTAGGTTTTTTAAGTGCACAATGGTCATCTACTTTCATATCAAATTTTGAGAACTGTATGAATAAATAAATAAACTGTATTATTCACCTGTAGTGTCGTTCAGCAGGCATGTCTGCAACATAACCCATGCCACCAAGTATTTGAATACATCCATGTGAGACGAATGTAGCAGCTTCAGATGACGCAAGTTTTGCCATTGATGATTCCTAAAATAAAATAAATATTTTACTTTTATAATATGCAACTTCATTATTTTTCTTAATAGATTAAATACTTTTTATCATGTTAGAGTTTAAAACTTAATCTAAGGGACATCCTGCACCAATCAATAAATTACCTGGGAGATTGACACTTTGATTAGTTAACAGTTGAGAATGAAACTAAGTAAAGCGGCCACATGAAACACAGGTGAGAAGAAGTAACAGGACAAATCTCTTCAAATTGTAGCTTATTAAAGTGCGAGTGATATCAGTGTGAGCTTCAATATCTGACAAACAGCTCAATCTTGCCCCTTATCTTCCAGCATTGCTGGATATACAGATAAATAAAGTATTTAAGGTTATGTCGTACACTAAATAGACATGTAAACTATACAATGAACTGAAAATCAAAACAGAACCATAATACATTAGCACTGCATCATGTTTATAGATACATACTGTTATTTCATTGAAATATATATTTTACAACCACCAGAATACGGTAACATAAAACACTTACCAATGTTTATAGCGCTTTCGTGTATCTTATACACATCTTCAGTAAATTAAAATTTATTACAAGTTAAAATTCCTTATCTACCATGGTAGGAGCAGGAAGTTTTAAATTTTAACTTGTAATAAATTTTAATTTACTGAAGATGTGTACAAGATACACGAAAGCGCTATAAACATTGGTAAGTGTTTTATGTTACCGTATTCTGGTAATTGTAAAATATATATTTCAATTTTAAATAATACGGCTGTTAAAAAATCCTAAATAGGATGTTTAATAAAATAATATTAATAAAATAATACTCTTATTTCAATGTGCTCACTTGCTTTTCTAGTAGTGAGGTAATCACAAAAGGAGCACATAAGAATGCAATCTGGCATTATTGTGGCCAACTCCATAGACCGTGAAGCTACCAATGATATGACGCATAGTATAATATCAGAAAATATAAAAGAATTTCACGCTACTAAATACATGATATAAACACTAAAATATTCACCAATATTTTTACTTAATGTGTGAAGCCTCAATTCAGCTTTCATCTTCACAATTTCATGGAACTTTTAGAAATCTTGAGCTCAATGTATTCTACCTACAATTATTTTCAAAAGCGGTTTTAAGGATTGTGAACAAACTTAAAACGATAAAGGTTTTGGACACCTCCAATTTCAATCCAAAATGTAAAAAACTTACAATATGACTGTTTGATTAATAGATATATACTTACAATGAAACAAACTCAGGACATAAAACATACAATTTTCATGACAAGTTATCATTAAAAATATACCTTGGTGAATCGTTGACCAGCATCTCGTAATACAGCAGCTCTCCATGTCAATAATCTAGCTGATTCCAAACGCAAAGCCATTTCTGCTAGCCTTGTCTACAAACAGAAAATATTAACGAACTGAAAACAGAAATAATTTCTGTACTGAAATTATTTTATTTTTTCTTAGTTTGGCCTTTGTTAAGTGTCATGGCAAAAAAATGGGTGGGCCAATATATATTGTTATGACACTGCTTTGTTTTTTTTAAATATTTTTGTGACTCCAACAGCAGGTTATAAGTATTTAGTAACACTTACTAAAGCTGATCTAAAAATACCTGCCTGTAAAGCATTTGGTTTTAACATCATAGTCAAAAACAGACAAGTAGCAAACAACTAACTGGTATTACAATAACAAATAACTGGTTGTATTTGGATCAACATCCTCTTTATCTGTTTTTCATGTTTCCTTGGATTAGGCTCAACACAATTTCTCTGCACCTCTCACTTTCACTGAACGATCTCTCTTCCATTGCTTTTTTGGCATCGCATCTTTTTCCCAATGCATCCATAACTGAACGCACCCACTTCACTCTACGTTTTTTTCCTCCGTCTCCAAGTACAGCATCCTTTTTGGCAGTCTTGCCTCCTCCATACTACTGACATGGCCAAACCATCTTCGCTTTGTCTGTCCAACCCTCCTTAACAGGCTGACCATTTTCAGTTGTTCTCTAATTACATCATTTATTATTCTATCCCTTCTTGTCTTCCGCAGCATAGTCGTCTTGAACTTCATCTCTGTTGCTTGGATGCTATTTGCTACCTTCTTTCCCCAGTCCACAACTCCGCTGCATATGTCAAAATTGGCACAAAGTATTCATTACACATATTTGATAATATTAAAGTAATAATGAAGAAACCGAGTATTTTACTTTTATTTTATCTTTATAAAGGAAGGTTATATGAAAACCGAATTAATTTTTTATACAGTTTGTCTATGTAATTTCAGAACAAGATTTAACTTCAGCCTTTTTTCAGTGAAAATAATGACAATACAATAAAATCAACTAAAATTGTATTCCAATTTCATAAATCAAGCTAATGTGTCATTATGATTTACTCAGAATGTCTTTGTTTACCTAACTGGGATGAGACTAACAGGAAAAATGGTATCAAGAGTCGAACAAATCAATTTACCTTATATAAACATACCTTCTTACATAATATAATGAAACCCATCAGTGTTGTAAAAGAAAACAATAAGACTTTTAGTCATTATTGCTAGGATGTCAAATTACTACAATTATATTTTTGTTTTACGTCTAACTGTTAACCATATTAAGACTAATGCAGACTGCAAAAGGTGATAGATGAAAAAATTCCAAATCTGTCTGGGAGTCAAGCTAATGGGACCTTTGGTACACTTTTTTTGTAACGTATGAAAATAAGCCATGCCTGAATGGGATTCGAACCCAAGACCGCATGATGAGAAGCGAGCACGTTACCAACTACGCCAATGCGGCTGGCAGAGAAGCCACTTGGACTGACCACTGACCACTACATCAACAGGACAGTTAAATACTCTTACGATGGGGATGAGGCATGTGTTTATTATCTAGAGAAAATTTTGTTAAAAAAGTTTTAACAAAAAACCATCATTTTCTATCCCGTCAGTTTCATTTCTGCTTGGATGCTATTTGCTACCTTCTTTTCTGAGCACATCTCCGCTGCATACTTCAAAATTGGCACAAAGTATTCATTAAGCATATTTGATTATATTAAAGTAATAATGAAGAAACAGAGTATTTGACCTGCTGCATCCAGAACTATTAGAAAATAGTTCTGTTTCTTTTGGTGAGCTCAGTCAAACAATTGCCCAAAACAGGAAAACGGAGTGTTATCTATATTCAATACCTTTTACCTTTTTCGGTACGTTAAATGTGTATTTTTCATGAATGAAAACTGTTAATGAAATCTAATATCAATATTAATTGAAAAGCCATATTCATAAAACTGCCTTGCTAGTTTGATATATGACTTGTATGTTGAGGGAACAAGTATTAGCTCATAGATCTGGGTAAAGTCCAACTTTTACCATATAAACATTCTAAACCTAAAGTAGTTGCTTATGATCTTTTAGTTAAACTGTAAAGTAATTAGAAATATTATTTAGATTACCTGAACTGTCTGGTATCTTAATATGGGAGAACCAAATGAGATTCTTTTGCTGGCATAATCGACAGCACAATCTAATGCTGCTTGTGCAATACCCAATGCTTGTGAGGAGATACCAATTCTAGCACCATCTTTAAAATAAATAATAAGCAAAACATTTTATCATTATTGTAATCCTAAACACACAAGACCTGTAATAGTTTTGTTTATTATATCACAAGGTCAGCCAATTATATGACTGAAGCATTTAAGAACAGAACCGGAAGAGGTGTAAAAGATACTATTCAGAGTTATCTCCTCTGAGAATAATAAATTTCATTATACAGCCAGGCCCTGTAGTGAATGAAGTGAAGGTGTCATTTGCAGGACAGAAAGTAAATGTTTTTTGGAGGGCCCGGCATGGCGATAAGCATACTTTTCCATTCAGTGAGGAAAGCAATGGTAAACCACCACCTCACTCCTCGTTTTACTTAATAAAGCCTCTAAAGATTCAAATCAGCCTTTTGGCTGATGACCTAAACAACACAACAGTCAAACAAAATTAATGAAGGACACTGGTACCTAAGAGAGAGGCGAAAGAAAAATTAATCACACTTAACTCCCCTGAAAATATTTATTTTTTATAATCACAATATTTGTATAAAGTGATAGCTTCATTTGTAAACAAATGTGTAAAGTGCATCCTGTAGTCTATATTCAATCCTATTGCAAAAATACTTAATTTTTTACATTTTTTTCAGCAGCTATAAAGTGATAGTATTAACTGTGTTAACGAGGAAAGGTCAGTATTTTACACATGACCACAGATACTGATAAGCACTTATCATTTTCAGTTCAACGAAAAAACCTGAACACTCAATGCAGCAATATTTAACTCACATTCTGATACATTTAAAATCTGTAGATAATCGCATATATTATTCTTGATGACATAATTCTAATCACAGCCTTCTAGATAACTCTCATTGGTACTGCTTTGTAGTACAGTTAGTAAAAAGAAACATAATTATATCCCCAAAAAAGTAAAAATAATTTTAATTACAACTGAACTTACCAAAATGACCAATTCTAGTGTAACCACTCCATTAACACCACAGAACAGAGAAGTATTTAATCCATGAACCGTTAAGAACCACCATATCATACTATATAATCATGCAACATTTTATGTCATGTTAGGTTAAATTCCTTACCCTGCAAGGTTACACATATGCAAAATAATATTCAAGTTAGTAAAGGCAAAATATACATCATGAAATAATTAATGACACCCACCAAATTAAAACTAATAGGTGTTTTAAGGAAGCAACCCTATGTTAAATATGACAATCTATTAAAAATATTTATATCTAATATTATTATTCCTGCTGAAACCAACATTCTCGGTCATCTAAATTTAACAACGCAATGAACTGTTGGATCAAATCATGATAAACTACACTGTCTACAATACTATAAAAAAAATAACGGCCCTATTATACGGTGGAGAGAAACTGCACACTAAAATAAAAATGATCCAACACTCGAATATCATTTTCATCAACCAATGACAATATTGTTCACATTTTTTATACTCTGTAGCTTTCAGTTCATAAGTTATGCTACTTCATGTAGCTCACATGCGCTACTTCATGTAGTTCATGTAGTTATGTTACTACGCCAATGCAATAAGGATGCAAATGTAATTTTTTCATAGCTTTTTCGAGTAATTGAGTCAAAAGACTCAAATCTTTGAGAACTTCTGCAGTTAACTTTTTTGGCTGGTGAGATAGTTTCTCATCGAGTACACTCCCAGTTCTACGGAATTTATTGATCAAACTCAATATGTACTGTTAACTTGTTAGGAACGGCAGAACGGGGGAATTCCAACTGAAACTTATCTAGCACATATTTGTAAGATTTACACGCTACATAAATCTCGACAATAAACACGTGTTCATTCTTGGAGAAAACCATCGCTGACACAAAGTAATGAAACGACTGCTGAAATGGCACCAGTGCATGATTAATACATTTAAATTATTTCAGACAGTTGGCCTTGAGTACACTGTTGCAAAATACAGCTTGGGAGAAAGAAAATTTATCCAATTATTAGTTCTACCTTCTTACACTTACAGCATCCTTAATAAAATACCTGTTATTATGTGTTGTAAATAACTAGGTATATATTTGTAACAACTAATATAAATTTAAGATATGTTTTAACAGTTTTGAAAATATTTTTTGCTAGAAACTACGAAATATTAGAAAACCCCCTTCAATAATTTGTGTGTAAATTATTAAAATCTTCTTCTTCTTCTTCTTCCAGTGCCTATCCGTTACCGAATGTTGGCAATCATTCTGGCAATGCTGATTTTGTTGACAGCCGCTTTAAACAATTCAGGGGTGGATACCGAAAACCATGTCCTTAAATTTTTCAGCCAGGATATTCGCCTTCGCCCAACGCCTCTCCTGCCATGCACTTTCCCCTGCACTATGCATTTCAGCAGCTTGTATTTAGTTTCATTTCTCATGATGTGTCCTAGGTATTCCAATTTTCTTCTTTTGACTGTACATTATTTCAGTCTTTTTATTTAGTTTTTGAAGAACTCTCTCATTGGATATTTTATCGGTCCATGATATTCTCAGGAGTCTTCTGTAGGTCCACATCTCAAATGACTCCAGTTTCTTTGCTGTCGCTTCACTGAGAGTCCAAGATTCTACTCCATATAGCAAGATGGAAAATACATAGCATCGAAGCAGTCTAATTTTCAATTCAAGGTTCAAGTTGTGTGTCTTGAACAGTTTTGACATTAAAATCTGTTACAAGGTTATTATTAATATTTTTAGTTTTGACATTAAAATCTGTTACAAGGTTATTATTAATATTTTTTATACTGACAGTATCCCAAAGCAAATCAAAAAGGGAAGTAACTTTACCTTAATTTAAATATGCAAAATGACTTAATTCTGATTAAACTTGAAAATTTATACCTAAGAGTTCACAAAATTTAAAAACTTACACAAATCCTACACATTAAGGAAAATATATTATTAATTTTCATGTATACAAATATTCCTAATTTCAACTAAATCGATCAAAATAGAAGTTACTATGAGTTCATTTTCTTTTCAGTTTCCTGTACATTACACCACAAAGATATAGACAAGGTGATGCCACAAATTGACTTGTTAATTACAAGAACATTTTTGGTTACTTGTATATGAATTCTTGATGTAATTAATGCTTCTCAAGACTAAGATTCTGGGTTCTTACTAGCAATTTACTGTAAGTTAAATTAAACTAACACATTTATAAGCATACCTTAATACTTTAGTTTATTCTTTCTTAGTGTATTCTTAGTGTGTTAAAACTGAAATTTTAAGGTAAATTTATAAATTGTAATTATGAAGAGAATTTAATAGTTTATTTGTTTAAGCATTGGTTGGTAGACAGTTTCAAGTAACACAAATTTTGATTATTATTATTTCAAAGACATCTATTTTCCCGGTAAAAACATACTTCTCTTCTCAACATTTCAGCACCACTTAAGGTTCCAATAATGCTCTTTTAAAATACATGCTTTATCCATTTTATTTTAGTTGTATTTAAATAATTTGAACTTTTAAAATTTGAGTAATTTTTTTAGTTATCCAAAATTAAATTATACTGGTTAAATTACATTTAACCATTATTCTAAAACATGATAAATAAAATAATAAAATTGTTTTTTTAATATTTACAACGAACAGATATTTACCATACAAAGTCCATCGTGAAAGTAATAGGCATTTTCTATAAAAAAATAGATTTATTGATTGTACTGATACAAATGCTTAAAACTCTTCGAAACACTCTCCCCCTGCATCAATACACTTGCGGAGATGAGTCTGCCACGCCTGGAAGGCACCCTGAAACTCCTCGATAGGAATGTCTGTTGGGAACCTTGTAACATGCTTTTGGATGTTTTTCACGGACTTCCAATGCTATCCTTTCAGCTCTCTCTTCAGTTGGGGAAACAAAAAAAGTCATACGGAGCCAAGTCGGGACTGTAAGGGGGCTGAGGAACCACCCCCACCATAGTGTTGCCTAGGGCTAGGAAGTTGGTCTTCCATCAACACTCTTAGAACAAGCTTCACGCAGACCTTGTACATTTGCAGATTCTCAGTCACTATCCCATGTACCGGAAATGTTTAGGGTGTCAGCGATATTCTGGATGATCAATCGACGGTCGGAATGGAAAACTTCACACTAACGATTCATGTTGTCGTCAGTTCTGACCATTGCTGGACATCTAGAACAGTGTTTGTCAGCAACCTCCTTCGAGCCCTCCATGAACGCCTTGTGCCACCTACCGGACTGTGCAGTTGTCCTTGAAGGTCTCTTGAAGCATTTGGAATGTTCCGGTTGCATTCTTCCAAGCCGCACGCAAAACATGATGGCGTATCACTGTTCAAGCGAACGTTTCATCACGCTGTGTTACTAAGTCAAAAAACACACTTCATGCGAAAACAAATTGGGGACACATTGACACATTGGGGAAATTGGCGACCGGCTGTGTTGGAAGGGCAGACTCCCCCCCACCACATTTCCTGACCAGTTTTACCGGGCTGGGATGGATAATCGCGCCATAATAAAATCATGCGCATTACTTTCATAATGGACCCAGTATAACCACTCCTACCAATAGGACCTAAAAAAAACTTATAGGCAGTATGCAAAATACATTCCAAAAAAAACTTTTAAAAAATTGTTGAAAGAGCTTTCTTTAATTTTAGTTCAGATAATTCCACCAAAATTAAAGTAAATGTATTTATTGCTTCAATAATCTAATGAGTAACAGCCACTGAATAAAGTAAAAAAAAAATTTGATTAAGGATTGATTAATGACCAGTTCAAAGAATAATTATCAAACTTGTAGAATGTGATAAAATTATATGTGATGATAACTGCCAAATCATCAAATGAAAAGAATCTTTGTTGAGAATGTTTTTTTAATTTTACTTTATTATTTTATACTGCTAATCTCATCAGTTAAAAATTAAGATAATATGTTAAATCTCTGTATGTCCCATTAATTCCATACACCTAATTAAACAAAAAAGCATTAGGGAAGCGTGATAATAGAATAATATTTAAAAACAACTTACCAAGTGTGGTGAGTGCCATTTTGAAACCCTCACCTTCCTTTCCAAGTAAATTTTCAAACGGGACTCTAACATCTTCTAAAATTATGTTACAAGTGGAAGATGCTCGTATACCCATTTTGTCCTCCTTCTTACCAAGAGATAGACCTCAACAATAATAATAAATGTTTTAACGCTTATATTAAACAATAAATCACTTAATCAAGATGTCTCCTAGTCAATGTTTATAAAAATAATTTTTAAATGGCTTAAAAAACTATATACCACATTCACTTTCAAAATAAAGTGCATTAATTAGAAATAAATTTTTACTTTCTCTTGCCTATATGAATATATAGGAAGGAAAGTATTGTTTTCATGTCGATTTTTTGAAATCGAGTTTTCACCAGATATACACGTTTTCAGACCCCCTGAAACCACATAACATGTTTTTAGCGATTGGTCTCTGTGAACAAAATATCTCAAGAACGGAAAATCAGACGAAGTTGAAACTTGAGACTTAAGTTAAGTAATACTAGAGGACTTGACATGAACATTTTCATCAAAATCAGTCAACCAGAAGTAGTAATTTATTCGTGTAAATTTACAATGTTTTGCAATTTTCTCAAAAACGGCTTCTCCGATTATTTTTAAAATCACCTCAATTAATACATTTTTTATGCTTTACAAGATAGAATAAACGCCAAGTCTGTTGAAATTCTTGGAGAGGCTGTGCTCTCATAGAAAAATATGGTTTTTTTACGATTGCGGCCTAAATATGCATTTTAGGGCAAAAGTGAATATAATCAAAGTTGAAGAAAATTTAAAAATCTACAACTTTTATTCCAAACACTTCTTTGAATAATGCTTAGTTTAGCGGTAATTAGTGGTTTTTTTGTTTTTATTTTTTATGAAAATCTGTAAAAAAATGGATATTTTAAGATTTCGGCCTTAGTATGCATTTAATGACAAAAGTTTATACAATCAAATTTATAGGACATTAAAAGATCTACAAATTGTATTACCAAACCAAACTAAGGTTGGTTTTCATTTTGCATCATTCACTCATTATTAAAATAAGGTTATGTTTTATGAGGTTAGTTTTTTGTTTATTCCTAATTTTAGGTTATATTGGTAATAAATTGCATTGGCCAGAGAATGTTGTGTGAGTGTTTCACACCAAATTTTTTTGATACAGAATACCTTGTTCTACTTCTGATAATAATTTTTTTTTAAAAATACTTTACTGGAAAAATATTACAGTATATAATAGATAATTACCTGGGGTTGGTATAGGTACTAGGAAAGCACTAATCCCACGATGTCCTTTACTTTTATCAGCATTCGCAAACACCACGACAGCCTTTGCATCAATCCCATTTGTCACCCACGCTTTTGTACCATTTAGTACCCAACAGTCACTTTCTTTCTTAGCAGTGGCTAACATATTACTAGCATCACTTCCACTTCCTTAAAAAAAGAAGGAACAATCAATATTATTATTTTGTCCAATTTAAATGATTTTTTTAGTTGTATAGCATTTATTGGGTTCTGGAAAGTACAGAATTTAGAATTTTTTGAAAGAATATCAAAATATAGCAAGTTAATACGTTAAATACAAAAGATTAAGAGATATGTTATTGATACGATATATTATATTATAAAGTTGACAAACGCCAACTACACAATGGTATTTTAACTAAGCAATGCTTATATGTGTAAGTGGCCTTTGCGTTTTGAAACTATAATAAGTTGCCTTTCTGATACTGCTAGCTGCTTGTTATTTTTCTAGAATGCTTGTTTATTTACGAGAGCTATTTTTCTTCAACCTTTGATACACCATAAATAAAAATACACCATAAAGACAAGTGAATACACAAAAAAAATTTTATTACTATAAGTTATAAACACTTATGGCTACTTTTCGACATAATCATCTTGACGACTGAGGATAAGCATTCCAGTACCCTCTTCATTAAATGTTGCTGCCAATGAATTTGAATGGGCCCTGACATTGTATTGAAGCTCCTTGTCGTGTTCATACAGCTAAGGACCACGACTAATGCAGCTTTTAATTGTGAAACCTTTTGAAGTTTGAGGAGAGTCATTCAAAATAAAAGACGAGTCATGCTGACTTCTGGAATTGTTTTTATCCATGATATAGCCCATCCTCACAGTGCTGGTAAAACCCAACGATTCCTTGAGAAAATGCAACGGGACAGTTTTGATCACCCACCATACAGTCCCAACCTACCACCGAGTGACATCCATCCTTCCCTTGAAATGAAGTGGCCGGTTCGCTCAAAAATTATACTTGGCAACCGAACAATAGAACAAGTTCGAGATTTTAAATATTCAAGATGCACGATTTCCTATGACAAAGATGATGACGTGAGTGAAAAAATGGTAAAATTCAGTGCTGTATGTGGTTCTATTCCCAGGACAATAGGAAGGAAAACTAGAAAGGACACCCAAATGAAATTTTATACAGCAATGGCTGTGTTACTCATAACATATAGGAGTGAAACATGGGTGTCATTGCAGAGGAATGAATCTCGTATCCAGGCTGCTGAAATGAGATTTTTGCGGGGATTCAAAGGTTGTACCCAGTTAGATACAGAATGTAACGAAGCTATTCTTGCCGAGTTAAATGTTCAGTCCCTGTTGGAAACATTAAGAAGATATAAGAGAAACTTGTCCAACCATTTACTTCACATGCCAGCTCACAGACTTCCTCTGTGAGCATGGAAATATAAACATAGAGGGAAGCAAGGATTGGGAAGACCTAAAACGAGATAGATGCCGGAACAGGCCATTGAGCCTAATCCTTGACAGATGAATATGATGATGAAGAAGTGGCTTCTGAAATGAATGAGTTTCATAAAAATTTTGCTTAAGTTTTAGAACATTTTGTATTAAATTTAATCTGTTATTAATTTAAGTAGTTTAATGTAATTTCTAGTAGTTATAACTTTAACAATTAATTTTTAAACAAATTTAAAAGAAGGATTTGTTATGTAGAAATAAACAGATCCTGAAAGAACCTATAATAAATGTCACAATATTAACAGTCTTTATATATGATAATGGTGACTATGGCAAGATGAAATAATATTTGTAATTTTGCGAGAGGAGTCACTTCAATGAAATAAATTGTTGTGTTAAAATATCATAACCTTTGAACTCATTTTTTTATCGACTTTATTGCTTTTAGGAAATTCTGTTTAATTACTAACCAGGTTCACTGAGAGCAAATGATCCAACAGCAGTGCCGTTTGTGAAATCTGGTAGAAATTTTTCTTTTTGTTCCTTTGTACCCATTTTATCGATAAGACCAACATATAAAGTATTATGGACGCTGACTATTGTACCTGTACCTCCACAACCACTGAAAAATATTTTTAAAAAAATATTATATATAAGACAAGATTTATATAAAAAAAAATCATAAAGGAAAATACTGTTTCCCTTTTCCCATTACTTAAAAATAAAATGAATTCATAATAAAAATAAGAAACACTTCAGAGTTTAATATAAATGACTTTAGAATTACAATTTTTTTCCTGAATTTTAACTCTCTTAGTTACCAGCTTTAAATGGAAATCCATTAGAATGATAATCCGTAAAGTTTATAATAGTTTTTTTATATTTAAAGCTTGTCACATGAACATTTTATTTTGTAAAATTTTGCATCTTTCAAATCTCTATGAATATATTTCATCTTATTTTTAATAAGCTGTTACATAGGCTGTAAGTAGCTCTTGTTGGTTGAGTATGACCAGAGCAGCAGGGCATCCAGTAGCGTAGCTGCTTTTTGAAGGGGGGAGGTACTGGAGATAACCTCTGCTGCTGCCTCGGAGAGAGGTGGCCGCTGACTAGGCGAGTACCATCTCTACCGATGCCTAAAGCCAGGAGCAGTCGCTGAAATGGCTTACACCTTATGCTCCTGCCTCAGTAGGAGGAGTGACCGCTGGTGAGACGAGTATATCTACACCGCTACCTAATGGATAGGAGCAGTCGCCGACGTGGCGAACACGGCTTACCGCTGCCTCGAGGAGAAGCAGTTGCTGGTGAAGCAAAGGGAAGGGAAAGGAAAGGGTCAGTGTGGAGAGCAAAAAGAGTATACACAATGTTGAGTGTTACAATCAATCTCCTTGTTGACCTAATCACAGAGAAGATTGATACTGACTGACTCTACATACCGAGTGCCTCAACTAGCCAAGTCCGCTGTTTGCCTTACCCACTTGTAGCCGTACAAGTGCTGTGAGAAGTTTCTATCAGCGCTATCACGTGGCAGCAGAAGCAACCACCCACAGCGCGGCCAAAACACTAACGATGGACCGGCGTAGAAATAGTATGGTATCAAAGCTCAAAAATTCAGTTTAATAAAAAAGTTAGCTGAAAGAAATTGTTGCCACAAAAATTTAAAAAAAGTCACGGTTCCTAAATAAGTAAAACTGTTTGACCTATAATAGAGAAACTTTCAGCAGACTGAAGATTTCTGAGAGGTCATGCAACACTAAGAAAAAGGCAAGAAGTAATGGTAATCTTGGAACTTAGAAGGCAAGCCATAAAAATAAACAACCACTATTCATCTTAAAATAAGACTGAAGTAACTTACTATGATACAATCACAATACAATTGCTATGTTACATTACAAATTTGTAGAAAATTTAAAAACCTACAACTTTTATTACAAACATTTTTTGTACAATGCTTAGTTTAGCGGCAACTAGTGATTTTATGTTTTGTTCTTCATCAAAATTGGTAAATAAATGGGATTTTTTAAGGTCACGGCCTTAGTATGTACTTTACGACAAAAAATTATATACTAATCAAAGTTATAGGAAATTAAAAAACATACATCTTTTGTTTTTAGCACTTTTCTCTACAGAGCTTAGTTTAGAAGCAATTACTGATTTTCCATATTTTTAAGTTCTACAGAAGTTAATTTTCATTTTGCGTCATTCACTCATGATTAAAATTAGGTTATTTTTTTCATTTTACATTGTTTATTCAAGATTAAACATAGGTTATATTGCTCATTATCTACATTGGCAAGATAAAGTCGTGTGAGCGTTTCACAGCAGATTTTATAGTTTATATTAAAAGGTGCATCTAACTTGTTAAAATTTCTTAAACATAGCATGTAATTAAACCTGGGACACTCCACTTTGTAGTCTTCACAGTGTAAATATGATTTAAAAAAGTCATAAGTGGAATAACATTTTTAGACTAACTATATCAATTTATACATACCGAGCTATTTCTTCAACAGCAAGTGAAAGAGCTAATGTGTCGAGTCCAGCACCACCATATTCTTCAGACACGTATACACCCATCAATCCTAATTCACCCATTTTCTTTATCTGGAAAAACAGTTTACTATTAATAAAACTTATCTTTAGTCAAAAAATATTTTTCCTCCTTTTCATAAATAATCTCAGTTTAGGCCTATATATTATTTTGAACCATGGTATAATTACATAAGCAATTCAAAGATCGATCTCAACTGAGTCTGAGCTTACAAGGTGTTAAATTAGACAGAGCTCACACATAAAGAAATGGGCTGAAAAGAGTGTTACTAATCTCCAACTTAAGAACAGGGTGTAGTGAAAAATACTATATAGAAATATACTAGAAATATTTAAGGTCTTCTAGTTCTTTAAATATTTGAACTCTACATACAAAATTAACATGATAAAAAAATTTAACATGGTAACTATATAAATGTTTAAGATTACAATGTTTAATACTTTTTTAATTGTGACTATTATGCACATTAAGGCTAATGTAGTTGGTAAAGTATAAAAAAAATGAAATAAGTTATGAAAGAATGCCAGACTTGACTGGGAATTGAACCCAGCACCAATAACATAGAAGCCAGTCGTGCCGACCAATACACCAGCGAGGCAATGGCTGCAATAATTCAGAAGCTGCATAGAAA
Source organism: Catonia carolina (assembly GCA_035578175.1). NCBI lineage: Eukaryota > Metazoa > Arthropoda > Insecta > Hemiptera > Achilidae > Catonia > Catonia carolina. The sequence continues at coordinate 67,051,358 of JAQMRL010000001.1, read as the reverse complement.
AGTATTGTTTCTCATTCAGAAGGTTATAAATTAAGATAACTGTAAAAAACAAAATTAAGGAGAGCTTTTAGGAATAATATTTTTTATTACAGTAGAACAACACATAAATAAAAAAAACCAACAAAAATAAACATAGGTTATATTAAAAAGCCCAACACATTTATGTTTTTCATTATCTATTACATTTCTTCAACAGGAAGTGAAAGAGCTAATTCAATCAAAGATATGGGGGTTCCGGGTTCAATATCCAGCCAAGAGTTTAGAATATCGGTTTTCACTCTAAAAATTTGGAGCTATCATGGACTGAGTTCATACCTTGGTAGGCATCACATCTAGTAAGTAAATGAACTGAAAGGAATTTTTGTGTAATTTTTCCAATGGTATTTAATGACAGTAAAAGTAAAGTATTAATAAAATTAGTAGTTATCGGTTACGCGGTCGCAGCTTACAATAACAGTACAGCACTCGCTAGATTGCAATGCTATCATGCTCTATCAGTTATGTACAATGTTACTTCATGACCATTGTAGCATAGACGCATTCTGTGTTTGGTAAATCCCAAATTGTCACTGTATTATTAAATTACCAAAGAACCACAAACTAACTTTATTAAACATGAAATGAGACAACTGCAATAAAAACAGCAAGCATATCATCAGCATTCAAAAGACAACAGTTGAATAACAAGTACTGTTATTAGTACCGATAATAAGAATCAAATTACAATAACAGATATTAAAAATTGATAAAAATACTACATAAGTAATTAACATACAAATAAATTACAACTTAGAGATTACACACAGTTTTTTAATTGAGGCCGGATTACTGATAAGTACCATAAAATGTTTATTTTATTTTATTAATTTATTTAAAGTCGCACCAGCAACTTGGTTATTAACAACCCTACAGTGTGTAATCTAACTGGAAAGGTGGGTTTGACTTGTAATAATTTTTAGACCCGAGCCGGGAATTGAACCCAGGACCTCCACGTTGTAGGCTAGCATGCTAACACTACGCTATGAAGGTGGCCATGTTTATTTTTAATTCTACAAAAATTGCAGCAATTGAAACAACCCTAAGAAATATAAGTAACAAAATTGTATAGTTTTCTAATTCAGTCTAACCTGTTCTGCAGGGTATAAATGTTCCCTGTCTAATTTTGCAGCGATTGGTTTCAGTTCATTATCAGAAAAATCACGACATGTCTTTTGGAGCATCTGATGTGTTTCTGATAATGTTGATATATGCAACTTTCTACATGGAACAACTGGAAAACAAAACAGAAATTTATGTTTTACAACTACTGAAATAAAATAACGTTAGCTTAACAAAATAAGTAAGATCACTGTCCTCAAGGGGCATGTAAATTTAAAGTACTGGGGAATTAACCAATAAACAACATCTGCATCCAACCTTCAACTAAAAAAAATCCTCTTCTTTAATTCTCTTGAGCTCATCTAACTTTGTATATTTTTATACAACTCTCCCCTCATTCATTTTCTTAAATACTTTTTGAATTCAACACTCATTCCATTCTCCCTCAACCTCCTATTCATTTGACATTAGCAATCTTCTGCTCGATTTCTACCTCAACCTGAAATTCAGCCCTCTTTGATATTTCCACACTTCTTATACAATCTATTTAGTGCTATGACATATGTTTTACAAACATGGCTAGAAGTTTATGTGAAAGTGAAACTACCAATCATGAATTCATTATATTGGTGGATGGAGTACCTATTTCTACAACAACTGAAATAGGAAATTTTAAATTTTTTAGGAAAACTCCTTACAGATCACAGGAAATAAAAAATGAGCTAAGATTTACCTAATCAAGAAGGACAAGAAACCTAAAAAGGATTTACCAGAAAACCATTCACTGTTGCAGATATTAAATAGGATATTTTGTTGAACCGATTCTTAACTGCAAAGGTACAAAATATTTTGTAAATCATATCTTTTACAACAAACCATATCATCATATAGGCCTATGCAGTGCAGGGTAAGGTATGACTTTATTTCAGTTAGTAAGTTAGCTACCTGGCACGGCTCAGGCCCAGTGTTTAGCATGCTATACTGCAAAGAGGAGGTTCCACCACGTTAAATTTACAGCCACGGTCTAGAAAATTGTTACAAGTTCAAACCCATCGTTCCTTCACCCAAAGAAGGAATTCATCAAGTTGAACTTATCAACAAGATGTTGTGAATCTTCAAATAAATAAAAGATGTTAGCTACCACATCTGATAAGGTCATCAGGGGGACTAATGCACTATGCATCCTTTTACTCCATTCATTTTTTTACGTAAGTGTATATATGAGACGATTTTCATAGTATCAGCAGTATAATATAAATAATATATTAATTATCCAGAAGAAGCTTTTGCAATACAGTTTATAAGAACAGACAGTTATCAAGTAATTGGCTGTACCCATGGTTATGAGCCACTTTTACAAATCTGCAGAAAATATCTTGTTTTCCCTTTATTGAGTTAGTCTAAACCATCTAAATTTTTTATTACAAAGTTCATCATAAAATATATTTTCACATAAAATCTTTTGTCATAAAATTTATATTAAAATAGAGAGGTTTTAATATGTTAGTGTTAAAGTTATAATTTTATCGTCTACAAATATTTTTAAGTTTTAATCATCTGGTTTCGTAAGATTCTAGATTTAAAAAACAGCGGTAAGGTTATCACACTTGTCAGAGTAATGGTTATCAGCGAGTTCTTAAGTAACATTATAAAACTTTAAAGAATTCTAGGTTAAAATTAATAAAATATCCTCTTACCATTTCTATTAAGTTTTCTAAATAATCTACTTGTAGTTTGTAACGAGTAGCGACAGTTTCCAGACATTTTTTAGTTCTGCTGAAAAATAGGGTTGTAGTTCATTTAAGTATTACTTATCACAATGCACTAATGAAATAATTATTTGTTATCGCAAATTTGAAATAAACAGTCATGTACGCGTGTACGCGAAGTAACGTCACACTGATAAAGATTACACCGACCACAAAAAATTACGTAATGTTCCTTGTTTTTGAATGTGTTTACAAAGTTGTGTCAATAACGAAAACAGAAACAATTTAAAACTTCGTGATGAAATCAGCTGCAAAGATAATATAGATCAGCTGTTTATTAAAAAATGTATCAACGAGGACTACCTATTAAACTGTTTGTATACTCTTTGGCAACTATAAATAGAATCATGTTTATTTTCTTGGCTAGTGGTGACAAGGTCCTTGAATAATCTGTAAAATTTAAAAACGAACTATCTCAATTTTTAAAAAAATAAATACATTTTAGAATAATAACGGGGCTTCTTGAATTACTTTTTATTTCTTTGAATATACTCAAAGGTTTATTGATGAATCTTGGATATTAGCTACTACTATGGGTTATTGAACGGTTATGAATATTGTTTAGTAATAATGTTTGTCTTATGTCAATTCATATAAAACAACCTAGCCCATAAGATACACTCACCCAAAGATAATATATAAAATATATATGGGCACCCACCCATGTTTTACCAAATAATCCAACCTCTGCTTGGTAAAATTTTAGTACTGTATTTCGCACGGTAGGGTTGGTACTCGGATTTGATTGCATATCGTGGAAATGGTTTTTAATTTTATATCTTGTAATTTTCTAGATTAGTATTATTTAAACCAAAATGGCTTTAAGATTCAGTAGTGATATAACTCGGCGATTACGAGGTAAGGATGTATTTTTTCGTATCATATGTAGGTTTTATCTGTGCAGGTATTTTGCCATAACCTACAAATTCGTACCATTACCATTGCTGCCGTCGGCTTTATCAAAATTAGTATTCACAGCAGAAACTATTATTCTCTAAATTACCGAATCATCTGAATGATCTGTAATTATGTGATTATGATTGAAACTTTTGGTATATTTTACCTTTTTCAATACGACTAATAAAAACAAATAATAAGGTTATATTAAACTGTACATATCAATTCATGGTACCCAATTCATTTATGGATTCCTACCTGCAAGTTACCCAAGTTTCATTACAAATTGTAATCGTAACAACAAAATGAACTGTTGATATTATTCATGCTGTTCCTTAATGGCCCTGCTAATTTACTATTTCCAGTATTTCTGTAACATTTTGTTATGGGTGAACTGTTGAAATCACTCATTCATTGCTAGTTACATCTTATTTACTTACAATACCCACATACAGGTGTTGTGTTACAGAATTGCAACAGCAAAACTAATTGCCCATGATATTGGAATTTTCAAATACAAAAGCAGTATAATTTTTATTCTAAAGTCTCAAACTTATTACTACTGTTGTGTTGTTGTATATAGTGAAACTTAACGTTGCTTATTACTTAAAAGATCTGAATGGGTTTACCTATTTTTAATTTTGCCATAAAGTAGACTACTGTCATTATTGAAATTTCAGTTAGAACATTTTTTAACCCTAGATTACTAAATGGTTATGGAAATTTATTTTGTATTCCATGTAAAATGGTTTTTGCAATTGCAACTAAACAAATTAGTCACATGTTTTGTTATTTTATTTTTTAACATATTGGTGCAATGTATCACGTCACGTATCAGTTAACAAACACCATGTTCAGTATTCCATTAAGTAGAGGCTACACAATAGCCATTGCAGCACGTTCGGTGAAACGGTAGCTGTGCACGCAGGGGCACACATTATGTCTTCATTAATAATATTGAAATGATCTAAGACATTTTCTACTACAAATTCCCTCTGGAAGTACTCACTTTCAACTTGTTTTACTTTGCTACGCACAGCTTGCCATTCATATACTCCAATTCTTAAGAAACTGTCATTACACAATGACATTACATTTTCTATTTTAAAAATTGCAAAAGAAGGAAGTGTAATATGGTTTGTATGCTTCTTTTACCGAATTCAAACAGAGACTAATTATTTCTCAGAATCTAGTTCAAATCACGAATTAAGAAGTCACATGACAGGGAGTGTATTGCTGTGTAAACAAGAGATTGTTCCATGACTACTAGTTCTGACTACAGCCGGTGGATAATATTGCCCCTGTGCGCGTCCTCTCTGTCGAAGGTCATAGCTGTCGTTCCAACAAAACAACTGTACCTTGTTTTTCAGCTAGGTGACATTTTATTGCATATTGGGTCAAATGTGTCACGTGCTCATCTTGTGGCATTTTATAAGATTTAATAATTTCTGACCTTTAATACTTTTCACTAGTAGCCGTGTAGTTATGACTTGTTGGCAAAAGAGGAACAGTTCATGTAATAAAAAATTACCAATTAAATTTTAAATAATTCAATCACATAATAAATAAAACCATCACGTAATAATTCCATAAAAAACCTTACATTATAGAGACATATTAAAAGAAAAATAAGTTAAATCCTTCTGGGACAGAATTAGTTTCCTATCATAGTCACATTTAATTATTAGTTGGAGTAAAAACTTTTTAGAAAAATATATTTTCATGGATAGAAAGTTAAACTTTAAAATCTGTTTAAAGGCTTAGAATCCTTGCAAAATTTATTACATTTTTCTATTCACTTTTACTCAATAGTAATGGATAGGGGTATATCTGTGTTTAGTCGTGCAGAGTGATGTGACGTATGCAGATGTATCCGTAAAGTAGAACTGGCCAAAAATAATTATTTTTAAGTTGAATTCCAGAAGTAAAGGAGAAGACAATCTGCAGTACAAAGATTGTTTAAAGTAATATTATGAAATAATATAATATAGTAATATTATGTAAGTTTATGATTAAACTCAATGAACGTAAAACACTCGTAAATAGTAAAGAACAGAGGAAGTACATGGAACACCGACCACCTAGGCAGCCAGGAAACATTGGCCGGCAGTTCTGTCAACCCAGCTTCCACAGGTGCAAACTTGCTGAAATATTTAGATATTTTGATGACTATAAGCCAAATTTTATAAGTTAAAATATTTTTTTGATTTTATTCGTAAATGTGCAGATATATCCAGAAAACGACCTGGGGGAAAGATATTTTGGTGGATTTAGTCTGTGAAGGGTTAAAATTCACCCCACAAAAACTTAGAAAAATGTTCTTGTAATCGGTTATACAGTATGCATAAATTAAACAAAGGTATCATATTGATATATTTGTAACATATTGTTAATTAAGTATTAAATAAATTGTTATAAAGAACACTGCTTGTTGACTATTTGATCTGACATAAAGGTACTAATCTAAATATGTTAATAGTTGGTTGTAATCTGGCTTAAAATAAAATGATTGTATTCAACTGAGTTACACAATAGAATGTAGTATGTAATAATTTTTTAAAAACTTTCTCAAGTGGCAGTCGTAAAAGAATGATTGTTTTTTTTACTTTCTCTTGCTTATATGAACATATAGGAAGGAAAGTATTGTTTTCATGTTGATTTTTTCGAAATCGAGTTTTCACCGGATCTATATGTTTTCAGACCCCCTGAACCCAAAAAACATTTTTTTAGCGATTGGTCTGTGTGTGTGTGTGTGTGTGTGTGTGTGTGTGTGCGTGCGTGCGTGCGTACGTGTGTGTGTGTGAACAGAATATCTCAAGAATGGAACATCGTACGAACTTGAAACTTGAAACTTAAGTTACATACCACTACCGGACCCGACACGAACATTTTCATCAAAATCGGTCAACTGGAAGTAGTAGTTTATTCGTATAATTTTTCACTTTTTTGCGATTTTCTCAAAAACTGGTCCTACGATTTTTTTTAAAATCACCTGGTTTACTCGATTTTTTATTCTCTACAAGATAGGGTAGGTGTCATGTTTGCTGAAATTCTGGGTGAGGCTGTTTTCACGTAAAAAAAGTGTTTTTTTAAGATTACGGCTTTAATATGCAATTTAGCGAAAAAATTTATACAATAAAAGTTGTAGAGAGTTTAAAAACCTACAACTTTTATTTCAAACATTGTTTTGTATAACGCTTAGTTTATCAGTAATTAGCAATTTTTTGTTTTTTCTCACGAAAACGTGAGAAAAATCGATTTTTTTAAGATTTCGGCCTTAGTATGCATTTTATAATAAAAGTGTATAAAATCGAATTTATAAAAAATTAAAAGATCTACAATTTTTATTTGGAGCATTTTTCTCTACAGAGCTTAGTTTAGCGTGAAAGAGTGATTTTCCATATTTCTAAGCCAAACTTAAGGTCGATTTTCATTTTGCGTCTTTCACTCATGATTAAAATTAGGTTATGTTTATTGAGGTTAGTTTGTTGTTTATTTCCAATGTTTTATTACTATTGTCAGGTTATATTGTTAATTATCTGCATTGGCAAGAGAAAGTTGTGTGAGTGATTCACACCAAATTTTTTTTACTATGAAAACAAAAAGTGATAAATAGTTTATTAGTGGTAGTTAAAAGGGTTAACAATATTCTATTCTGGTACAAATTATGTAGCCTATAATTAATGTGAATATATTTTTTTGTTTTAGGTATTCTTCTGAATGATGGTTCCTTGTTACGCAAACACCTTCATTCATCTTCGTCAAAAGTAGTGTCATCAACTTCTTCAGGTTCTACTCTAGTGGATAAGTTTTTTGTTCCTCCTTCTTCATCCAATGGACAAACAGTACCATTTTTAAATAGTAATAATAATATATTGCATTTATCTGCACCCAGATTGCAGATTTTAGATAGACCTGTACCTATGTATAAAAATTTCATAATTGATGTACCTCCTATTAAAACAGATATTCGCTATGAAGATTTAGTAACTGAAAAAGAAATTATTGATCCAAAACCAGAAAATCAAGAAGAAAAACATGCAGTAAGAATGATTGTTATAAGAAGAAGAAAGATGAGAGTGCACAAATTAAAGAAATTAAGAAAGAAAATGAAAACTGAATGGGATAAATTTAAAATCAGAAGACGGACAGAAAAAGAAAAACTATTTCAAGCTGAATTGATGGCTAAGGTCAAAGAAGCTGAAAAATTTAATCCTGCTGTTTATGTTAAAGATAAAATTACAAAAGCGAATGAAGTATTAGTACCTAAATTATGGCGTGGCAAAAGATTACCTGAATTCATCATTAAAGATCTAATAGAAGCAAAAAACCAGAAGAAGGCTAGAATGTTAGCTCAAAAGGAACGAAGAAAAAGTATGAATTTAAACCCCTCAGATTATAAATAGTTTTGTGTAGTTCGTTAATTATTTTTTATTAAGGTGAAATTTACACCAGTTAAATACATATGTTAGCAAAACTGTTGTATTTTTTATTTTCCCCAAGCTTCATCGCTCTTGCTGAGTTGATGAAATTTTTATAGTTGACTTTATTTTGAAGTAAATTGTGTTGAGTTGGAAAGTCTTATCTTCTTCCTGTACTAAGAAGTTGTGATAAAAAATATTATACCTAAGATTCATTTTTATTTCAGAAAATCTTATGGATTTCATAATAATTAATATTTTAGTTAAATCTACCATAAGTTTCAAGTAAATTTTTGAATATTAGTTTTTAGTTAAACAAAGTTCAGTACAGATGCTTTTTTGAGGTAATTGAGATTTAAGATACCTATTTTTTTTTTTTAACGTCCGACTGTTCTGTGATTACTGCTGATGCAGACGGTGAAGGATGAAATGATTTTTTTTAACATGAAAATATGCTGTGCCTGAATAGGATTCGAACCCAAGACCACAAGATGAGAGGCGAGCACTAAGATACCTATTGATTACTAAACCTTAGATAAAATGGAATAACCTTAAAAAACATGAGAAAATTATGTTGTATACTCTATGTTATACATAATTATAATTATTGTATATGATATTAGGTTGACTACCAATATTCACATTTGTTTTTGCGTTAACTATTCACTAACTCATGAAAGTTTCCTTTCACATTTTGGGAGTCAGTCAGAGGAGGTAAAACTGGTTAATAAGGAGGGTGCCCCAGGACAGGAGTGTGTTTATCTATCAAATGGAAAGGGCATTGTGGAATAATACACCTTTTCGATTGAGAATTCATTGTTTGACCTTACATGAATTTCTGACGTCTTACTCTATTTTAAGCTCAGGTATTACATCAATATTAATAATGTTGACAGATTATGCAACGATCAAGAATCTATTCATGATTGTTCCCTGCTATAAAAAACCATCAGCATCACCTTCATTTTTGATAAGTTTGGGCAACCATTGTGTTTATCATCTTCCACTTATTTTCATAGCTTGCTAAACCATCTGTATCAATTTGAAAATGTGCGTATGCAGTGTAGTATTGTTCTGGTACATCTCTTTCAACAAATGAGATCATTCAGTGTGCAATTTGTTCAGTTTGACAAAAAGTTTCAAATTAATGCATTATTTAATTTTTAATTTAAATATACTTCCATTAGTGGCGACTCATGCCTTCAAAAATAGGTGAAGAGTTGCAAAAAACCGAGAAAAACTAATTTACTAATAAGTATCCACAAGACTCCTGAGAGTAAATACCTGTGAAAAATACACACATACAAATCAACTGTGTTGCACCACAAATACAAAACAACTAATGTACACATATAGTATGTGTGTACATTAGTTGTACACATTTGTACATTAGTTGTACTGCATGTGCATGTTCTATATTATGGAATATGCAGATGCAGTGGACTGGTCGACCAGACACAATCTCTTCACTATTTGGGGATGGGTGGAGACAGCTAGGCATGAAGATTTGCCGCTGACTCTCCGTTGTAGCAACCTGCTTTTGCTGGACAAGAAGCTGCGGGCACCTGTCTAACTCTTCACTTCAGCATTTATTATGTATATCAAAGCCATTACAAGGGCTATTTAAAACATTAGAAAGCTCTCTATGCAGATACAATAATACTTTAAGTACATTTTTACTCAACATATCTTCATTTATTGTAGAACAAAAATAATTCTAACAGAATTGTACTTATTTTGTGAGAGAAATAAATCTTGATACTATCTAGAAAATAGGTGAAGAAGAGGCTCTTCACCTACTTCACCAGGATAGCCACTGCTGACTTCCAACAAAACAACTAAGATTCGTTCTCTTCAAACATGTTACACTCAAACTAATTGACTGACGTAGATAAAACCAGTAATGGAGTGAATCATAGCACTACTAGCAACAGGTACTATGTAAGTATGCATAAAAACTACCCAGTATATTCTGTATCAGTTACATTTTGCTGATAACAGATGTACTCCATAGTAATGTATAATTTATTAATTGCTTTATCAAAGGTGCTATACACGTATTAGTTTTTTTTTTGATAGAGGAAACATAATTAAGAAATGCTGATCAGAAAGTAAACAGTGTTCTTGATGTTGCTAATATTATTGTTATATTTTATTACTTGTTTACTACAGCAGTCTTGATGAATGGGTATGAAAGTAAGCTAAATATCGCAATAGGATCTTCTGCATTAATTTTGTTCCCACTTGTATCAGGTCCGAATAGTCAGTCTTGTAAGACTTGCCTTGTCAAGATTTTGATAGAATCGGGTACAGTGAGAATATTAATCTTTCTTAGTTAGGTACTAAAAATATAAAGTACTTCAGTACTTGCCCCAAGTTGTACTAAGAACAGAAAAATTTTGTTCGTACCCGAGGCTAATCTAAACCGTTTGGGACTAGAGTTGTTAAAGTGGGTGTAAATTTGAATAAAGAATTCAAATAGAGAAATAAATGGTATGGAGAATCTGACTTTTTGAAAGACTACTGTATCCCAAACTCACTCTATGATTCACATCACGTGCCCTTCATTCAGTCCTATGTTGACACCTTTTAGTTAATATGATTAACCCCTTAAAAGTTAATTTTTTTAACCCAAAGTAATGTTATTTTGCGTAATTTTTTCCCACTGAATAATTATTTTTATTATTTTTTATTATATGACATTTTTATAGGTATATTTAAGAAAATTAACAGTTAAAAAACATTATTATAATTATTTTAACCCTAATATAACAAAAAATGAAACTAATACTATATAATAAAACTAATACGAGCATATGGCAAGCAAAGGACAACGTTAGTTAAGTTACATGGCTGTAATAACAACAACTAGTTGCCTAGCAACTGTCACTTACCGTAGAAAGATTAACAAATTTGTCCAATGGATGAAAACAGTACTACAAAAGACTGGTACGCATTACTGGGTGCTGGCGACAAAATAGTACATTCTAAAGCAAAAATAAGTTTGTGTTTTGACAGAAACGTAATATTACATCACTGGCACTTTTCATGTACAATGCTTCCGACATAATATTACGTCACTGGCACTTTTCATGTACAATGCTTCCGACGTAATATTTCGTCAAAAACCTTTAAGGGGTTAAAGTATTTGCGGAATGTGGTGAAACATGGTAATACAGTTTTGGGACTGCTGGAGGGAAGCAGATATGCTACTACTGTTTGTCAAAAATATGATTATAACTACTGTCCGACAGACCGTTTTATTGTTTTTTTATACCTTTTTATGAGGCATAGAAAACCCCTGCTGTACAACTCTATATTGGTTTTCTTTTATTTCAAAATGCGCTGAATGCTACTTTGGGAAACACCTGTTGCCAACGCTACTCTTTCTTGTACTTTTGTTAACAAAATCATTTTCATCCTTTTTCTAAAATTCATATAAATTCCTGATAAGTTCTCTTGTTTAACAATGAATAATTTTACCTCTAGTCTGTTCCAATTAGTTCACAACGAACTACACCATATACTGGTAAACCACTGAATACAAAAAAATGGAAACTACTGCATTACAAATTGTAATAATTAATGCACTATCAGCACAAATAAAAACTACATCAGCTAATACCAGTTATAGATAAGTAGCCAATAAATTTAAAATCACTAAATGAGAATAATGGTTTCAAAAAAAGTAAGAAATAGGTATAGTGTTTACTTTCACATGTATAGTGGAGATAGCGTAGTAGTTTGCACAGTAATTGTAATACAGTGTGAACTGTATTGGTGGCAGGATGGGTGAGACAATCTCATTCCGTAGGATTGGTGGGGGCAGTTCTAAACACCACATGAAAATTGAGCACTATACATGTTCACTGTTTGGTGCAGCGTGTGAAATGAAACAGTCCTACATCTGCCACCATCAAATCAGTTACCATAGGATTGTGAGCAGCTAGGTGAAGCTTCACCATGTTGCACATTGACTGTAATTACGTAGTGACAGGCCACATACAGTTCAGCCATCCTTAGTTTGCTCCTACTGTTAACAAACCAAAGCCAGCTACTACAGGGTTGCACGCTAGGGTTCACAACTTTTATGGATGTTGTATTCCTATTAAGTTAACTATGTTTTAAGTTATAAGTACTTAAAACATCAGTTATAATATGATGTAGGCCTAACAATTTCATTTATACAATACTTTTAAAAGTATTTTGTATTTAAATACTTTTGAAAGTATTTTGTTGTTACTTCTTAAACAACGTGTATAATTTTTATATAATGCACATGCTCAGTGATGTCATTATTTTGTTTGTAGTAGGAGCGAACTAAGAAAGGCTGGACTTTAAACAGATGATGTTTATGATATGAGAAGGATATGGAAAAAAACAGTGAATGCTAACCTACAGTATTCTTTCAATATTGTTACAACTACATTTCAAACAGAAGAACTCGTACATGACTAAAAAACCAATGTTAGTGTTAAGTCATTGTTATCTTGGATAAAAAGAATTAGGTAAAAGATAAAATGATACAAAAGTTAAGAAGTTTTGAAAAACTTAACAAATGTAATTACAAAATAAATTGATACAATATATCACTAGCCTTAATTTATACATAACCTATTTACATTTTTACAATCATACTTGTTTTGTTTTTCTTTATTCCTTATTATATTAATTAATAATAATTATATGTTTTATTTATTTTTAAATATAATGTTTTAATGATTTTATATTTTAATATTTATAAAATAGATTTAAATAACCAATTTTTTAGAATGGGTGTATTCTTTTAATCAATGGAAGGATTTTCTTAACTTGATGACGGTTGGTGATAAGAGAACTTTCTCATTTTAAGAAAATTTATCAATTTTCACCAAATGTGTTAGTTGTTTACATTAAATTTTCATGAAATTACTTTTTTACATTTGTTTAATGAAAATTTATAGGGAATATTGACTGAAACCAAAATATTTCATTAAGGAATTTTTGTTTTGAGATATCATTTTCAAAAATGTAAAACTTGTTTTACAGATATTATTAATTGTACCTACTTAAATCGTATTTTTAAAAGCGCTGAATTTTTGTGTGAATTAAATGCTTTTAAAAAATCTGACGTCAATATTTTGTACAATTGTCTATTTTGTAAAGAACATTAACCATGGACATTTCTCTTGCTAGATATGTTTTAAAAATTGTAATAATTCATTTTTTTAATTTCAGAAAAAGTTTAACAAACTGCATTTTTGTGCAAAAGCAGTGTGTCTACTGTGCAAAACTTTAGTGTATTTTAATTATAACATTACCATATTGTATTGTGTTATTAACTTGCTTGACAACAGAAAGTTAAACAGAAGACAACAGACACCATCCTTAATTAAGATTTAATTTACTATCAGTACTATAAAAAAGTTATTGGATTTAAGAGATAAATCATCAGCAGATGATCTTAGTATGACTCACCAATTCCAAATAAATTGCGTGATGACAGTTTATATAAAAAAATTGTTTCAAAATCCAAATTTATTTTCCTGTTGAGTTATCATCAATGCATCAAAAAATAAACAAAAAACGTACTTCCATTCATTAAAAAACAACCCTGTTTATCTATTAAATGAACAACAATAATTTTGTGTACTAATATAATTAAGTTACTTAAACATAAACAAAATAATACTTATTGGTTAAAAAATAAATTTATAACCATTTTAAACATAACCTTAAAAATTTACAATTATTACTTAACTAAATGTCTAGTATTCTTAGGTATTGATATTCAGTCTTATATTTAAGTATTATTAATATTGTCTTGGCATCAATATAAGTCTTTAAGAACACTTTTTATCACACATAATATCACTAATCTAAATTTATGATCGTAGGTACTACATTTTTCTAATAGAAAAAGAATATCTTTAAGAAATAGATGACACTGTCTTTTGATATTTTAAAAGTTTTAGCATAATAATAAATTGGTTTAATCTTTTTTGGTTAAATAATTACTGCAATAGAAAAATAATTGGTTTCCTTCACTGGGAATCAAATTAAAGTCCTGTTATTAAAATAGTGTGACTGTGATCATTTATTTTTACGTAGATTTTATGTTACACAGTATGTATGTTCTATAATTTAGCGTGTCTCTATTGTATTCACATAAATGGCTAGTTATTTGTTGTAGTACAGATACAGCTATCAGAAAGATGGCTAATTTGTTAAAATTCCCTTAGCTTTAGGAGATTTCCTCCCTCATCATTGTGTCACCCACCAGGTTGGTTTAGAGGTAAAGTCGTTGCCGCGAGTCAGCTGTTCAACAGCTGATTTTCGGAGACTGAAGGTTCCTGGTTCAAATCCTAGTAATGGTAGTTACTTTTATATGGATTTGAATACGAGACAATGGTTCCGGTGTACTTTGATGGTTGGAGTTCAATTAACCATCTCTCTCAGGAATGGTCGACCTGGGTCTGTACAAGACTCATTTATGTATCACACACAGTCATCATCCTCATCTCATTGGGTCACGGGGTTGTGTATTGTTCTGAATTGAACAAATTGAAACGTACACGCATTATGAATGAAAAAAATCATGGTGTCATTGTTGTGTAGTACAAACAATATTTTGTTAGAAATTGGAAAGAGGTTTCTTAATGCTGGTACCTCTGACAAAGCAAGCCTTCATCTTGTACGAATTGCTTACAGAATTAAGTGGATCACTATATTTATTTTGCTCTTAAGTTAGATCAAGGTTTGATAATGAATCATTATCCCTTGTAATTACTTTCTTTTTTTTAAACTTAGAAAGTTTATGATACTAGAAAGATATCATGACATGTAAATGAGCAGTTTTCAATTTGGTTTTGTGACAGAGTTTACGACCTTAGTTATGCAAATAATGGATGATGTTAAAGTTGTTGGCATATCAAAATATGATTTAATGAAAATAGCATAATTTTAAAGATGTTAACGAAACAGTTCTGAAAGAGAAGAATTTGTTGATAAATTTAGCAGAATTACCTTTGTATTTTTTTAAAAGAACACTACTCAAATATCATTACTGATCTTTTGACCTAAAAGCTCTCCAAGTCACATTTTTTTCAGAAATCCTTTTCTACAATGAAATGTAAAATACTCTGTCAGGCATACCATATCAATCTTCTATTAATGGAAGACCCCCAGCTGATTCCCAGTTAGGTCTGGCATTTTTTACCTGTTATTTTTCGTTATGTACATTACCATAATCTGCAAAAGAGAGGTGTGTACCACAAAAAAACCCTTCAACTACAATGCAATTATAGAAATAAGTTTTTTTTTTGTAAACTGGTAGATTTTCACTACCAATAATACTGTTTTTTGTAATTATTTTAGTATAAAAAAGTGTATAGAATTGTTAGGAATTCAATCCAATTTTTTTAATAATTACAAATGACAATTCCACCTCTTTCTTGCAGAATGATATTTACACAAATTATGTGATGTCTTTTTTTATACAAAAAAGAATAACTTAAGGTAAAACATCTCCTTTTTGGGCTTTAAGTACAGTTGGCTTATTATTATTATTGTTATTTTTTGACGGATTAAGAGTTTTTGTTCTTCCAGAAAAGTAATCTTCAATTTCTTGTAATGTTCTTCCTTGTGTTTCTGGTAGAAAGAAATAAAAGAATAATGTACCTAAAAGTGAAATGGTACCGTAAAACCAAAACACTCCGTGTTTACTTATCAAATGTTGCAATAATGGATACGTTTTCACAACAAGGAAAATACTGAAGTGGCCAACACATGTTGTCATCCCACCGATTATACCTCTCACCTGAAACAAGTAACATTAAAAAAAATTATAATTTTTGTTATTGAGAACTATTTCTTTTAAATTTTCAAACAACCAACCAATAGGATTGCTGCCCTTGGCTGAAATTTTGATTTTCTTGGTGTGAATTTGTGAACAGGAACACCCAACAATGTTTATTGAGGTAAGACTGTCAATTAGCTACCACACAGTCACTTGGACAAGCATTTTTATTTAACAATCAAGATTGGGTTCTTAGATTTAAATATATTTGAGTTTTTGTTTACATCATAAAATAAATAGAACAAAACTTTTGAAATCTTGTACAAACAGATTTTCATGCTACATTCACCTCATCAAAGCTTTATAAAACTTTTTTAAGTACAGTAAATTAATTATGCAACTGTTTACAAGCAGACTTGGAAATATATGAGTGCCAATTTACTAAAATAATCTTTTACCTGTAATTTCCAATTACAATAGTCTTGCTAAACAACTTAAATAATTTTGTTTATTGAGATATCATAAATTATACCTGTTTATCTTTTCTGCATTATTTATTAACATCATGATGTATTATTTATCAGTGGATAATAAAATTTATTGAAAACTGCATAACAAAATTTGTCCCTTGGTTTTAGAATTATTGTATTCTATGTGTTAACTTTTAATTAATATATTGCACTCTTCCAATATGTATTTAACTGTGAGAGGTGTTGCGCAGTTTCCACACACTGGTTTTTCAGTACAAGCTAATATAAATTTAGAGTTCAACCTGGTTTGTCAATTAATACCACTATTTCCTTCCTCATTAAATTTGTCCCATATCCCCATTTCGGGGTTATCCTTTATTTCATTCAATTCAGTCATTAAAGTCTTCCATTCATTTCTCCATCCTGTTTCAGAAGAGTGGATACTTATTTTTTAATGTTATCCAGACACAAAAAGGCACCTTGCTTTATATCTTCTACAGCTGCTCTTCTGGCAGCATCATTATTTGGTTTGCTACAATTCCTGGGGGTCCAAACAACATCTCTTACTAGGGCATCCATCTTAAATATGTTCTGAACGGTAATTGGTGTCTGCTAATAACTTAAAAGCCAGTGAACTTATCAAAAAGAATTAATTTTTTTTATAAAATTTTGTTCATATGAGTTTCAAATTATTTAAAGTAGTTAAGTTAAATTTAAGATTACGAGACAATTTTTTAAATCTATCTTGAAGTATAATCTTTGTATTGTGTATCTGTATGAATTTGTGGCAGTCATCCTAACATTTCAAATTCATAAAATATTGTTTAATTGAGGCTGTGAACACAGTTTAAATAAAATTATATTTTAAATTAATATTTAATTACCTTTGTTGGATAAACTTCACCAATCATGACCCACGGTACAACTAAATATCCAATGGTAGATGCAGCAATAAATGCAAATATTAATACTGCTGGTAACCATGTGAGTACTGATTTAAATGCAAACATATAAGTACCAAGTGCTACCATTGTTAATCCACATGAAATACCTGTCAACATAATAAAACAAATGTTTCATTCAATCATTGCGAAGTAAATCACTACGATAATTATGCATGATCGTTATCTTAATTGTTAAACATTACTGTAGTAGATTACATAGATCACACTTATGTGAAGAAATAACAATTTATCACTGCAAAATTAAATATTAAACTGTTTTATTTTAGTAATTAATTTTTGTTATAATCTCTCAATAATATATAGGTATTTAAAATTAAAACTGGTATAAAATTATAACTAATATAACTGGTATAAATTATAACTCTGTAGTGAACAAAATAATAAAAAGAAAAAACAAAACTAAAAGTTATTCAAATAATATTATTGTTACCAAAATTGTATAACATTTAAGAAACAAATTTCTGATATGTATTTTCATAATACATTTATGTACTGTATTGTCAATACACTACAACAACCAGTAAGTCTGTTGTTTGATCAAGTGCTGTCAAAATGTTCATTATATAAACAATTTTTCATTGTAATTTTTTAACATATTCATGATCAGGTAGCTTGATATATAATGAACGTAGTAGTTTAAGAAAACAAAACAAACAATTATTATTACTGCTACTAAAATAGCACAATATTTCAGACGCAAATTGTTGATATGTATGATGTTATTTTTACGCATTACTTTCATAAAAACAGATGAAAATTATGATGGTTTATATAGCGATGATTTAAAGGTAACAAAAGGGAGCTGATTTATGTTTTAGTAGATTGGTTTCAAAAATTTTGATTATCTCATGTGTATCTAATATTACGAGATCTTTTTCTTCAAATTTATCTAATACCTGAAAATTAATGACACTAATAATTAAAATAGAGTGTTTCAGCAAGAATCTATGATACTGTAGGAACTTATTTCTTCTCATAAAGTACAGTATAAAAGCCACATATTCAAAGTAACTGAGGGTACCTCGGGTAATATGGAACTAATTGAAAACTATGCATTATTAGGATAACTACAAACATGTATATATAATAAATTATTACTTTACTTAGAGATTATTTATAGGTTATGTTTGTAGTGACATTAATATTTACAACCATTATTACAATATACATTTTAATTAGGTTTTATAATTAGAATTATTATTTCTGTAAATTATATTAGTAATAATGAAAATTTTTCTATTTAACAAATGAAAATATTTAATACAAAAACTTTACTACACGATAATATTTCTCTGTCTAAATAAATATGTTGACCAGAGGAGTTCATTCATAAATAAAATATTATAAACATAGGTTTTTACAAAGAATTTAACCGACATACAAATAAAATAATACTAATTTTAATCTAATACAGTGATACCCAACTATAGTATAATATGTTTCACGATATCTAATTAAATTTATCAAAGAAATATTTAGTTTAAAAAACATTTACTTCAGGTGCATGGGCAAAGTATGCAAAAGTTGATAATTACTAAAAAAAATTCTGATAGTATAGGCTATCTATCTTACAGTTAGTCACACTAATCTAACATAATTTAGAAATGTACTGTTCCTGTTGCAGATAATACAAATAAATATAAATGTGGCAACCTTCTACTGTTCAAGTCATAATGAAAGATGAACATTTTTTCACAAAGTAATAAATAATAAAAATAATCTAAACAATCATGTTTTTAATAAAATTTTTTGTAAAAACAGCTTTGACTGTTTTCTTATGGTTTAACCTGTCACATCTTTTCCTTGCCACCAATTCACTATAATTTAACTTTTTGTCTAAATTTTGGGTTAAAGAAAAATAATCTTAATTTAGTCTTTAAGTGATATGTATTGGTTACATTATGTTTCTGAAGTTAAAATACTGGGTAAGTGAAAAAAGAGAGGCCGAGGAATCGAACCTTCAAAACATTAATGAAAAATGCAAAATTTAGTACATACTTAGACATGAAAAGAATGATCACTGAAAGGGACTCATAATTGCATTGACAAGGTGAGATCTTTAAAAATAAATTTAATGATTATGCCGAGTGATACATAGCTTCAGTTAACACAAAACCTTTGATAAGAGAATGTTTATTGTAGCAGAAGAAGCTTCTAAACTTACATCTGGAAATGGATCATTAGCCATTGTGTTATAGTTAACAAAAAATTTACCTAGATTTCTGAAACTCTCCCAGTAAAATGTGGAGATCCTGAAATCATTGGGTTATCAAATCAAGAGTAAATTTGATAGACTTATTTGATCTAAAAAAATTGAATTAAAATGTTCCAGTACCTACTATGAATCCAGCAGTTTTTAAGAAAGTGGTAAACAATATTCAACAACATAAACAGAATGCACATGTTTGTTATCTATGTAAATAAATAAAGAGAAATATAAGGGTTTATGTACCTTTAGTGAATAATTGGTAGTATGTGTTGCTAATGCTGTTATTGCTACATATTATCCCATTAGCAGATTGTTATTTCATTGATATACCAGTATTTGTAAGGAAATAATCTGATTCATTTCTTCATTTAAAATACACTGGAATTTACAGCATAGCAAAACCAACAATAAAATTTGGGTAATTTAAGACATACATTTAATTTACACTTACTTGAGATGAAAGTGAGAGGTCGACGCCCACATTTTCTCATAATTATACAAGCGATGATTGTGAAACATAACCTGACAATACCTAATATTACTGTTGCCAAGTATTTGTTCATATTTGTTCCAGAATCCTAAAAATAAATATAAAAGATTAGTAATTACAGTACCTAGTTATCTTTATTTAGGTAAGTTTAAAAAGCATTTACTCTAAGTGCATGGGTAAAATCTGTGAATGTTTTTTTGAAAATTACTATAAAACAATCAGAGAGTGTAACTTGCCTTTTAGTCACACTAATTTAACTCATTTTCAAAAAAAAATTGCAAATATAAAATAAACATAATTTTATTATACAATACAGAAAAGTCACAAAGTACACACTAGATGACTCTCACCTGATTAAAAAATTCAATAGGTCAAAAATTCAATATCTCGTATCCATCATCAGTTGCAGTATAAAAATGTTTCAATGACATTGTCATGACAAGCTGACACAAGGGTGCATGAATTGAAATATTTATACTGCAACTGATGATGGATCCAAATGATATCTGGAAGGACCTATTGAGTTTTTTGATCAGGTGAGTCATCTAGTGTGTTTTTGGGTGTTTTTTTTCTATATTGTATAATTCTAAATTTTATACAGACTAATGTTTAACAAAATTCTAGATTCTCTTAACTTATATTGAGGCATGTGGTTTACCACTGAATTCTTTTACAGTGGGATAGATAATGTTATTTGACATCAAAGTATCAAGGGGAAAGTGAAATGGGATTCAGCTATTATAGGACGTACTGTATTACAATTAATATCCTTGTTTAGGTCAACAGCTGAGAGGCTGGTTTGAACCTCTAGAAGTTTTACTAAGTAAAAATGAGGATAACTAACTAAAAATAACTAAGTAAAAATGGTTTACTCTTGCCTTCCTCACTAATTTGAAAGACCAGGCTCATCAGCAAGCCAGGCTGTCCGTAAAGCACCTACTTTCCACCCTGCAAATGACACCTTCAGTTCATTCACCACAGGGTCGTCTGGCAGTATAGTTTTTTTTTTTTGGTTTAACGTCAGACTTATGCAATTACTGCTAATGCAGACGGTGAAGGATGAAATGATTTTTTGAAATGTATGAAAATATGCCGTGCCTAAATGGGATTCGAACCCAAGACCGCATGATGAGAGGCGAGCACGTTACCAACTATACCAATGCGGCTGGCAGTATAGTAAAATTCCTTACTCTCAGAGGAGATAACTCTGACTGGTGTCTTTTACACCTCTACCTCTTCTGTTCTTAAATAGTTCAGTCATATAGTTCAGTCAATAGTCATAACTGGCTGACTATGCGATAAGAAACAGAACTATTTTTATGTAGCCCTGGAACCAGCAGATCGAGAGCAATTAATTTAACAACTCACCTGCTCATTACAGGAAAATTAATTTCCTATTAAGTACAATTGATTTTATTGTACATATGCCTTAAAAAGCCCTGGAGTTAGCAGCAAAGTAGTTTTTAAACTCATCAGTTATCATTGGTGAGGAATAAAATTAGACACGTGAGTTATTTAATCCAGGTTTTTTAACTTTTTATAAAAATAGATTTTAAGGTAGTTTAGTGTATTTTTATACTATAAAAAATGTTTTTTTTTTAAATAATATCAAAAATTTTCACAAGTTTAAAAAATGGTATGGTAATGACACAAGATGATTAACTGATTGATCAACTAATTCTACTTATAAAAGTTAAAAAAAATTGTTCATACTAAATTTACATACCTGAAACACTTCAACTGCATAGAATGTGACAGGATTAACTCCAGAGAATTGATAAATACAAAAATATAAAGCGAGAATAATAAATGGTTTTAATGCCGATGGATGTAGTATAGCTTGCACTGTCTCTTTTAATGTGTATGAATGTTGAAGGTTATTCCGTTGAGAAAATGCAACTAAATCCTGTAGTTCTTGCTGAACATCACATGTAGATCCACGGAGCCTTCCCAACGATTCTTTACATTCATCTACTCGTCCATTTGATAATAACCATGAAGGTGATTCAGGCAAGAAAAAGCTACATAATAATGCCAACATAGGAATAATACTGCTTACTAATGCTAAAACTGGCCAACTGTATAATGCTCCAATCAAGTACTCCAATGTTACACCTAAAAAAAAACAAAACATAAAAATTATTTACTTTTAGTTACTATATTTTTTTACCAATTTAAAAAATTTACATAATTTGCATAAAAAAGGTATACTTCAGTAACGAGTGAGTAGTTACTAACTACTAATCGTGGTATACCACCTCTGTGCAGTAGTGGCTTTACAAAAAGGTAAACAAGACTCTGCCTTTGGCTTCACTTAAGGAGACCTTGTGGAATGACTTTTTTATACTTATTTATTTAAAGTTGCATCAACTGCTTAGTTATTAGTGACTACGGTGGATTATGTGACTATAACTTTGGGTTTTGACTTGTGAAAATTTCCAGACCCTGGCTGGGATTCAAACTCGGGACCTCTGCGTAGCAGGCTAACATGCTAACCACTACACTATGGAGGTGGCTATGTGGAAAAATTGTTTTCTAAACTAAAGCTATTTAAGAATTACTTATGCTCAACAATGTGCCAAGAAAAACTTTTCTTATTATTTTTTGCAATCAAAAGAAATGTTGCTGCTGGACTGGACTTTTCTTCTGTATTTGACGAAATTCAGCTCTTCTGAAAGTAGTAAAGTGGTTTAATTAATGCAGACCTGTGTAATTTGTCTGATTTTGTACTATAAAGCACTTTTACAGAATTTAATTATTTTGATTATTTAATGATTTTTTAATGATTTAATTAATTAATTATTTTGAGTTGTTTTGATTTTAGTTACCTACATTAATTAATAAATTTATCCAGTTATTATTGAGTAAATGATTGTTATTCTCTCGCTTATCCATCAGAATTTTATTTGCCTTATTTAAAAAGCTCTTTAATATCAAAAAAAGCTTTTTAAAAGTTTTTGATATTTTTCTGAATATTTATCATTATTATTTATCATTGTAAATTCTAGTACCTCTGTGGCTGAATCAGTAGTCAGTTTTATGGTACTGGGTATGATTCTAAGGTAGGCTCTAGAAGAACCCCTGTGTTATGATCTGATGAAAATATTCCAGTCACAACTGTAAATCTCCAGAAAGCTTTATAGCATCAAATAAATTTCCATAAACTACTCATTTACACTTTCGTAAATTTTTCAGATGGGAAACGAAAATGTTTACAAAATCTTATAAACTACTTACAAAAAGTAAACAAACGTTTTATGAATAAACTAAGGACAATGTATTAAAACTGCAGATCTTGCAAGAGTCCTAAATTTTTCTGTTTTGACTAAAATGAGTTAGGAAAACAGGTCTGTTCACAAGTAATCATTAAGTAAACTTACTTACCTAAAGAAACACCAACTGAAGCCATAGCAGCAAGCATCCCACGCAAATGAGGTTGTGTTACTTCACCAGTGTAAACTCTAGCTGGTGCTCCGACCATACCTGCACCAAGACCAACTAACAAACGCCCTGCGTAAATCATTTCCACTCTGGTAGCTGATGCTATTATTAACCATCCCATTATCATCGGTATCTGGGTGATTATTAATGTCTTCTTTCTACCGATTTTATCCATCAAGTATCCGCTAAGTATACATCCTATTGGAGTTGTTACTGAGGCTAAACTTGCTGAAATAAAAAATAGATAAATATTAACTAAATTAATCATAAAAACCCATCTACACGTAACCTAAATGTGATGGAGATATCAATTATTTGATTGCTGTTGAATGGGTAGAACATTCAAGAAAAATTTGTGGTACATCTTGAAAGAATACGGTCCATGGTTGGTTTAAAGGAAAAATACAGAGGTGGTTATTTTAAAAATTTAGAAATAAATCTTAAAAATTTTGAAGTGTTTTAATTTTTTACTTGCAACACTTTGTTTACATAATTTGTTAATTATTAAGACAAATACTGATATTTAATAGTAATTTTGGTAATATAAATTGACTAATTTTGTTTATTAAAAATCAAGCTGTCCTACAATGGGAAAATATATAATACATCACTGACGATGAATGACATTTCAAAAGAGTGCGCAGTAAGAATGCGTATAACACTCTTGCGAAAGTTAACTCTTGTCGTTATTGATATCAATATTATTATCAATAACACAATACTAAACACTTCTATCAAAACTCGATAAATAATTTTTCTGTAAATTAAAATATACGTATCCCTTAAAATATTTACGTCAGAGCACAACATTTGGCACCTGGATCTTCGGCATATCAGTCGCGTAAAGCCTTACTATCGCACTAAGCCTGAAAGTAACTAATTAATAATGTATAAAAAGTTCTTCTGCCCATAACAGACAGCTAGAGTGTCAAATTATTTACACTCAATTTATTCGTTGCAGGGCTAAAATAAATAGTTCTTTTTCTTATTATATGGTCAGCCAGATGACTGAATCATTTAAGAACAGAAGCGGTAGAGGTGTAAAAAACACTAATCAGAGTTATCTCCTCTGAAAGTAATGAATTTCATTATACAGCCAGACCCTGTGGTGAATAAAGTGAAGGTGTCATTTGCAGAGTGGGAAATATGTGCTTTTCAGAGGGCCCAGCATTCTGATAAGCGTACTTTTCCATTCAGTGAGGAAGGCATGGTAAACCACCTCACTCCTCGTTTTACTTAGTAAAACCTCTACAGGTTCAAACCAGCCTTTCGGCTGATGACCTAAACAACAAAAAGTTCTTGCCTTATTTAAAGTCACGTTAATATATTATTAGCGTTAATATATTATTATTATATATATTAGTGTTAATATATTATTAGAATTTGTGCTAAAATTTTAGGGCAGGTTAGGAAATTGAATCTTCTACTTCGGCTTAGTAGTCAAGTGCATGCTGACAGAGCCACCGAGGCGGTAAAACATTTTAATTAGCATTCTCCTACAATATCTTTGATATTAAAATTTTCTTTTTATTTTAAAGTAATAATTTGTTTTATCAAAAAAAAAAACTACTAAAATAACAAATCAATAGGCCTATGGAGAAAAATAAAATGAAAGATCTGTAACTGAAAAGACTGATTACAGAAGCCATAAAATAGGAAAACTAAAGTTAGCAGATTCGCCCTCAGACAACAGAGTTTATCTTCGGTTGTCGACACTAGTAATTTACGTAGTTGCTGTCATGATAAAAACTCATAAATAATCATTATTTATGAACATGATAAACTATCATGACATTCAACACTAATCAAAAGGAAAGTACTGCAATCGTTTGAAAATTAGTAATATCAATTTCAGATTTTAAAAGTTAAAAAGAAAATCGTGGTTTTGATGCCCGTAGCTATACATTTTACGCTCTCATAAAACAGGCTACAACTAGGATTTCGCTGAAACCTGATAGACTTCATCTATCGTTCCTATGACAATTTTCGGCATTTCAAATTTCAAAAATATAGAGTGAATTTAATTTTTAAATATTCCACCAAAAACCCTAGGAAGTGAAGTATAAAATATTACTGATTCAATCAATCGATTCTGTAATATTAAAAATATGTTCAGAAAATTGAAAATTAAGGAAAGATCACTACTAATTAATAATAATTAATGAGTTTGAAAGCTACGATCACTTTCGAGTATTTTAGAAAAAAAAAATACCATAATAAATCAGTGAATTTTTTTTATAGATCCAACTGTTTTGCACATTATAGCTAATGCAGACGTTGAAAGTGATAGACGAAAATGGATGATGAGAAATACCAGGACCTGATGGGAATCGAACCCGGGTCCCCGGCGCAGAAGCCAGTTAGTTGTGTTGACCGTCACACCACGATCCGAGCATGCCTATTATTATTATTCTGCAATTTCTATATTAAATTTTTATAAATAAAATATCCCGGGTTCGATTTCCAGCTAGGGTTTGGGAATTATTATAAGCCAAAACCCACTGTTAAAGTTATTACAGGATTGCTTATTGTTCTAAAATTGAACAGATTGCAACGAACAGACATTAGGGATAAAAAAAGTTCGATAACCTACCGTAGCCGCTAATTATCAAGCTGTTGGAGCGCCTTTTTATTTGTCATCGGGAATTGTACACCACTACTTTTAATTGAAAACCACTAAATTTTATTGCTGTATTTTTGACGTGGGTTAGGCATGAGTTTGAACAGGGACCCCCAGTAGAGTTTGTTCACGAATGGCTGTCATCTGGTCACCATACAAATCCGCTTGCCCAATCTGCATTACATAACCAACAATAACGACTTTCTACCAGTTGACTGATTGGGCTGGCCCGAAGGCCTGATGCGACTTTAAACTGAAAAAAATCGGAGCAAGCCATTCAAAAGGGGTTTTGAATCTTAAATTACTCATAAGGTTGTATTTATAAAACAGGGTTTAAATTAGTAACTCTGGTTGGTAGGTGAATTACAAATATTGAGATCGAAAAGCTAGATATTTCTGTCTGATAGCAGTTAGTGTCTGCTAATAATAAATGTGTGAATGTGTAAACATAGTTAATGATGTGTTCTTAAATGAATGTCATAGGCAGAGATAAAGTTGCCAGAATATAAACTGGATTGCATTTCTTAATCGGCTGATTTTGTTCCGAAATAACAGAAAACATTTGGCACGAGTTAAAGGCATTTGGCTATTTTACTATCTGAAATAGCGCTGTCCGATCTGTTTACATCTATATTTAATGAACCCATTATAAGTACTGTATTATTACAGGTGTTTTTATCCTAGTGTACAGGTTATACATAAAATTCATATTAATCAATAACAGGGGGAACGGCCCACCTTTCAAATCAAATATTTTTATAAACACCAATTAACATCAAATATTGATTCATGTTTTGCCATTTATTTAGATAATTTGCAGCCTAAATTATTGTATTAACAATTAATATACTTCCAATGAACCATAATTAAGAAAAATATTTTCTATTAAAGTAACAGAAAGAAGATAAGAGTTTAGTTGGTTCTTAATAATTTTATAATTTGTTACTTCTTTTTAATGTTCCTCTCCTATCGGAGATCGGAAATCATTATACGGACCTCATTCGCTGGGGCACGGAACAGTTCCGTATTACTGCAGCCAAACCAAATATTTGTTACTAGAAAATAGTAAATAGGGTACCTAATATTAAAATAGTAAACAGGATAATAATTTATCTTTAGTAGGTATCTAAATTATTAAAATGAGTGACAAAATTCAAACATACGCAAAAATTAACCGTTGCATAACGAAAACCTGGGGATATAATATGTAGAAAAAAAATTAAAAATCTATTTTCGGCTTCCGAGGCACCTAAGTTGGTGATTCCGAGGCACCTAAGTTGGCACCTAAGTTGGTGATAGAAAATTACAACAAAAAATTAAATTGTTGACTTTGATCTGGCGAGCCATTTCGTAATATGACCAATTGACAGCCAACCATGAGTTCACATCAGTGCACATATCTACTTAAATTCAAGTCACTGAATATTGGATGTTTTTTAACAAAAGACAGTTCAAATATTAAGAAATATAAACTAAAACATTTAGTCACACGAACAACAAACATAATTAAGAGATTATTTCAGATTTTGACCAGCTTGACGGTTTAA
Source organism: Catonia carolina (assembly GCA_035578175.1). Taxonomy (NCBI): domain Eukaryota; kingdom Metazoa; phylum Arthropoda; class Insecta; order Hemiptera; family Achilidae; genus Catonia; species Catonia carolina. Next base: position 67,023,654 of record JAQMRL010000001.1, on the reverse strand, counting down.
AATATTTTTTAGTCAGATTCAGATTCGGAAATACAATCAGGGCCTTTAAACTAGCAGTTAAGTACTACGCTATCGACCGAGCCATCCGAGCAGTCTTATCTTACTAAATCGAGTATTATAAATATAAACCTACCAATCCATGAAGCTTGTTCTTCGTCTATTTTAATGAAACTATCTTTGTGTAGTAACTGAGGAATGGTAACAGCTGAAAAGCCAAAAGAAAGCCCAGTGTTTATTGTTCCTAAGTTGGCCGAAAACGAGGAAAACACCTGAAAATAAGAAGACACGTTTGATGAAATATTTTTATTTTGGATTTATAAAATAGTGTTATCATAAAAGAGTAACATTTAACATGGTCGTTGAATTTTATAATTACTTTACTATACAGACGACTATTACCCTAAAAGATTTTTATAATTTTTTAAACAACGATAAACTTTGACAGAACAGCACTTGACAGTTTTCCTTCTAGTTTTTTTTTGGTATATAGCTTGAAAGCTTGGAGCAAAGCAATGAAATCTAGTGACTTTTTTATTTCTTCAGTTGTAAGTTGGTCAATCTTTGTACTCGATTATTAAGTTTAAAGTCCTAGGTAATACTTCCAGCTAGATTCTAAAAGTAAAACCACCTCGTCAATCTTCAAAATTTTAACATCTATTATATGCGAAAATAACCTATCATTTTCAACAATATTTCCTCCAAAATTTTGTCACATTTATTCTCTAAATTATTGTTTTAGATTGTAAAACAATTTTCAAAAAATCCACTGACGTCTTTGGACAGCAATAATATAGGTAATAAATTTATGTATTATTACTCAATAACAATAGGCTACGGATTTTCACAATGTTTTAAAAACACGTTTTTTCTGAGTGACTGAAATATCTCTTTAGTTGTTTAAAGATAAGCTTTGATTATTACTAATTGGTTAAAGTAACTTGGCTTATTCATTGATAAAGCAAAACATACTTAAAGAAGATAGTATATATTATAATGGTGGGTATTAACCACGGTGTATTTTAATGAGGCAAGTAATAAGTTCACTTTTAAATAACAGAGGTATTTTGGAATTTACTGTCGTATTCACTTAAGTTAAGCTTATTAGAGATTACTTTGAATTTAAAACAGTTTTAAAAGCTAAAAGTGATGTGTTACTTCTAAATCGTAATCAGAAATCGCTTTGACTATTGAGTACGCTACCAAATGATCTAACAACACAGTACAATTTTGACCAAATTCTTATAAAATTGTTGGTAATTTTTACAGTGACATTTCGTTGTTAACCTCTCTATCTCTGCAATTATTTTATCTTCTTTCCGTAGAAGCCACAAAATTTCTTCCTCTACACTCTGGCCCGATAACTTAAATTTTCTTTAATTTTAATAATTCTCACTGAAACAACACTTGGGAAAAAGGCTTTGAATCGTTGCGTCAGACTACCACAAGTAACATAGTTTACGATATAACTTCATTTTCATGTTTCCGATAACAATTTTACACATTCCTTCCAATCCCATTACAACAAACATTGTGGTGTATGTTTCCATATAAAAAAATCAATGAATATTTTTATTTACATTACGTATTATTATCTTTCCTTGCCTTTAACACGCAGGTGGAGTGTTTTTTCTCTCGCAGGTGGAACATTTTTTCCACTCGATTTGCTAGTTCTGGGCTACAAAAAATAGTTTTTTTTATCACATGCTCTGCCAACTATATGACTGAAGCATTCAGGAAAAGAGGAGGTAGAGGCGTAAAAGACACTAGTCAGAGTTATCTCCTCTGAGAGTAATGAATTTCATTATTATACAGCCAGACCATTGCCCATAACGGGCAGGTGGAGTGTTAAATTAATTGCACTTAATCTGTTGGTTCTAGGGATACAAAAAATAGTTCTGTTTCTTATCACATAGTCAGCCAATAATATGACTGAACTATTTAAGAACAGAAGAGGTAGATTTGTAAAAGACGCTAGTCAGAGTTATCTCCTCTGAGAGTAATGAATTTCACTACACAGCCAGACCCTGCGGTGAATGAAATGAAGGTGTCATTTACAGGGTGGAAAGTGGGTGCTTTTCGGAGGGCCTGGGATGCCGATAAGCATACTTTTCCACTCAGTGAGGAAGCCAATGGTAAACCACTTCACTCATAGTTTTACTTAGTCTGTTGACCTAATCAACAACACAGCCAGACCCTGTGGTGAATGAAGTAAATGCTTTTCAGAGGGCCTGGCATGCTGATAAGCATACTTTTCCACTCAGTGAGGAAGGCAATGGTAATCACTTTACTCATCGTTTTACTTAGTAAAACGATGAGTCTATTGGAGTTTTACTCAGTAAAACGATGAAGCCTTTAGAGGTTCAAACCAGACTTTAGGCTGATAACCTAAACAACAAAATTTATACAACCAAAAACTCTTTCTTAGATTTCGATCCGTTTGATCCTAAAATCTGAGTTTAACGATGGTAAGTATAATTTCATTATTCTAGTCCTAGATTTTGGGAAATTTTTTATAAGAATCTCAGATACAAAATTCTAGAATGACCAAGATCTCTGTTCTTAGAATGTAATTTGAAAAATAAACTATCACAATAATTGGAGGAGAATATGTCAAGTATATGCAACTTACATTGTTCGCAAATTTTAAGATTAGGTCTACTATCGTAATCGAACCTCGTTTATTCAGTAGGGAAAAAGGAAAGTAAATTCCCTTACTTCCTTTTATCTTCTGCAACAATTTGCAAAACGCAACCGATATGTTGTCACAACCTTTCTTTCCCCTCCAAAAAAGGGCGGAAGGAAGAAAATATCGAATTCATTATTTTGATGCTTCGATTTTTGCGGTAAATAAAAAACAAAGCTAGCAGAAGTAGAATATAATTGTGTTCAGCTAGGAGCACTGTACAAATCCTCCAACTCAAGATTAATGCAAAGAGGGTATTTTATTTATTATTTGTATACTCAGTAGCCTACTTCTATAGCTACATACCTGTCTGAATGAGCTTCCTCTTTTTCGTCTTCCAGACGGTAGTAGGCGAACCGATCCTTCCAATACCTTTTTATCTTCTGATGGTATTATTTTGATATTATTTGGTGCAACTAATGACTTTAAACTCTCCACATCAACTGCTAACCCATTTTTCGATCTAGAAACAAAACAAAAATTCATAAAAACAGGGTACAGGATACTGGCAAGTCAAAAGTCTTGCTTTCTAAGAGAACGTTTATAGTTTTAAAAATTTTAGCGTCAGTGGCATGCCAAGTAAAGAAAAAAATGGTAACCGGATCTTCCTATAAAATTAAAAAAAAAGTTATTCCTTACAAGAGATAAGTAGCTAATTTATCTATGAGCAAAATTTAAACAAAATTTTAATAAAACGTATCTGAGAAAGAAGAATCTCCTGGTTGATTTCGTAGGTTTTTTACAGCCTAATTGAGCCAGGTAAAAAATACTCATTATTAATCAGTTTCATAAAACCAGACCGTTTCAAAGTGATACCGGAGCAAACAGATTTTATTGCCTGTCGTCGTGTCTGTCTTAGTACCTTTGGTAGATTTCCATTCAATCAGAAACATTTTTAGAAACATAATAATGTTTAGATATTTCCAATAGCAGCAATTAATTAGTCACGGTCCTTTAGGTTATTATATGGAAGTACTCCACGTGCCACCTGAGCTACCTAGGACAACTCAGGATAACGTTACAGCAGCCAATTAAAATTTATACTTTGTTCCATTTGAATATTCCAAAACTGGCGTTGAAATGTTTATTGATATTAGTTGGTATAAAGTAAAACAAATTACAAAAAAATAAAGGTAACACAGAAATATAGGTAATAAAGGTATACCTTCAAATTTTTTTTAGCTTTCATTTGTTATCGGGAACTGTACATTATTGACGACTACCCAATTTGATCGCTGCTTTGCTGTATTATTTAACGCGAATTAGGGATGACTTTGAACAGGGACCCCCAGTAGATTTTGTTCACGGATGGCTGTCAGCTGGTCACCATACAAAGTCGCTTGCTCAACCGGTGTTATTTAACAAATAAAAGCGACTTTTTACCAGCTGACTGACTGGGTTGGCCCGAAGGCCTCCTTCAACTTAAAAAAATAACAAGATTTGTTTTAACAAAAAAATATATATTTCATTTATGACCCGTTATTTTTTATCGTATTTTAAAACATTTTTCAGTAAAAGTAAGTGTGTCTTGGAACGCGTGAATCAAAAAGTTAACTAGTTTGACATCTAATAGTTATGAATATTTCCATTTAAAATAGTAAAAAAATATAAAAAAATTCCGAGTAGATGAAAATGGAGCGAACGACCTCACATGCTACGTAAAATTTCCATCAATTAGCTAAGTCCATGAATATGAATAATGTATGTAGTAACTGAATAGAACAGGCCGTGCCACTGAATAGCAATTACAAAGTTCTTACTAATTATAATTATATTTTCTAATACGGAATTGTAGTTGGTACATAAGTAGACTAATTATATTACTGTAGCGTACAGTACTATTTTTAAAAACAAAGATAAGGGTGGTTCATGAAAATTTCACAAATGAGTATGGCTTTTTCTTGATCTCATTTTAAGAAATTAGTGGATTTAAATTCAAACAAACACTTGTAAGAAATTCCTGTCAATTTGAAACTAATTTGATAAAATCTTCTTGATCTTTTCGAATAAATTTGTTTGAAAAATAAAAGTTTGAAATATACTTTGTAGAAAAACTGTTGTTGTTTTGTTTAGGTCAGAAAGGTCAAAGGCTGGTTTCAACCTCTAGAGGTTTTACTCAGTAAAACGAGGAGTGAGGTGATTTACAAGTACCTTCCTCAATGAGTAGAAAAGTATGCTTATCAGCATGCTAAGCCCTCTGAAAAGCATCTATTTTCACCCAGGAAATGACACCTTCACTTCATTCACCACAGGGTCTGGCTGTATAATGAAATTCAATATTTTCAGAGGTGAAAACTCTGATTAGTGTCTTTTACACTACCTCTTCTGTTCTTAAATGCTTCAGTCATGTAATTTGGCTGATGTGATAGGAAACATATCTATATTTTGTAGCCCTGGAACTAGCAGATCGAGTGCAGATAATTTAACACTCCACCTGTCGCCTGTGACGGGCAAGTAGAAAAACAATCAAAACGTATTAAAACTAGATAGCAATGGATAGATAGATTCCAGGTACGGGACAAATTTTTTCGCCGTCACGATATAGTCGTTGTGTTTAATAGGTTAAGTTTGTTGACTTTCAGCCATACTAGTGCAGTAATACCCGCGAAACGTAGTCAAAACAAAAAATAACGTAGGTCGCTACTGGAAAAGATTGAGTAAATTCTAGAAAATTATTTCTATATTTAGTAAAACCAATGCAACAAAATAATTTATTGTAATTAGTTAGGAAGATAAAATGTGAAGTGGCCGCCTCCTTAGCGCAGTGGTAGCGCGCTAGCCTATAACGCAGGAGTCCCGGGTTCGATTCCCGGCTAAAGTCTGGAAATTACTACAAGTTAAAATCCACCGTTAAAGTTAAATAACCCACCGTAGTCGGTAATAACCAACCTGTTGATGCGTTTTTAAATAAACTAAAATAAGTGAAGTATATACGGCCGCTGCATTAAAATCCCTGTTAATCCAACCAATCAGAAATTGGGGATAAACGACTTTGTTGCGCAGTTTTTAGTAAGAAGAAAAGTATAATAACACTCTTAAAATAATGTTTTACGAACATGAAAAATATTACATAAAAAAAAAATTCAACTTCGCTTTTTATGTTTTAAAACCTTACTGGGGTTTGTTTAATTAAAACCTAAAATGTTTCAACTACATAGTCTTTCATATAATCGTTTTTAAAATACAAAATCCTATTAACGAGAACATAAGAAGTAGTGACAGAAATAAAATAGAACAGTGTGAAGAGTTATGTGCTTCCTAAAAAATTAGCAAGTTGTCATTTTGTCACTTTGTGCGATAAACAAAGTAAATTACTTTATTATTCAAAATTCGGCGATTCTGAGAAAACATGTTATGTATTCTTTTATTTACTTATTGTATCTTCCAATAAAATAAAAGATATAAGTGTCTGAATTTAGTGAAAAACAATTTTTGACGGAGTAGGAATGAATCGCGTAATTTAAAAATTTTGTGAATCTACGAGTGTAGAATGATGACATAAAAAAATAAGTAGAAATGAAATATGGCTAAACCAAAATTAACATACATTTTTTTAAATTAGTCTAAAATATAATGAAACAATTGCGAAAATAGTCATGTACATTTTAATAAAGTTCAGACAAAATTAAAGTCGGCTGAAGACGTGTAAAATAAATGTATTTACAATAAATCAGGGTTTATTGCTTTGATGGTAAAGTATTATTTATTTCTTGTTTTACAACTTACGCTCTCAATTATTTATCGGGTTTTTTCTATTAAGGTTGTTAAAATTGTTTATCTGTTGATAAAACTGTCACTTCATCAAACAAGAACTTATTGTTTGAACCAAAGTGCAATTGACACAAAACTTTAGCAAAAAAACTCATGCAATAATCACTTTTAAAATCGCTATCATTGCCGTAATAAAGGGCGTGTAGTTAGAATTTAAGTGAAGTACAACCTTCTAAAATATTAAAAAAATACATATGGTACAGAAAAATTCAATAACTTTACACCAAAAATATATTATATTTTCATTGAAACCAATTTCTATATTTTATCTGAGATAAATTTGGTAAATAAAATGTAAACAAAGCACTTCATGCAAATTTCATGGTTACAAAAACTGTGATAATTGTAATTGATTCATTAAAAATTTTCCAAAGACTATCTAATTAACTAATTTTGATGATGTTTTCAACAGTTAATTTACATATAGTTTATTTTAATTAATTTCTCTTCTTTTGTAACGAATTTCTACTAAATTAAGCATCGCATCGGACAGAAAAATCTTGTGTTACATTTATACAAATCGGTAGTACTTATATTTTATTAATGGACGACAACTAGAGTGATGTGATTTTTACATTAAATGAACTTCAAAGCTGATTTTTGGAAAAATGCGATATCTTTTAAAAAATCGCAAGTTTCCGCTAAACTAAGCGTCGCATCGGGGAAAACCATTAAATAAAATTTATACCATTGTAATTTTGTTCAATTCTTAGGTGAATTTTTATTTTAAAATGACTTAGAAATAGTGATATAAAAGTTACTTTTTCACGAATTTTCCATTATCTTTCTTTAGAAGTAGAATTTTTCAAAATCCTTCCTTAGCAAGTAAAACCAAATGCAAGTCAAATATTAAATTTCAAATGTGTAGGTCTTGTAATTCTTGAAATTTCGTGATCACTGATTTAGTCACTGAGTTGTTATCACTTTTAGCTGAGAGCCTTCTTTTAGAATAGCCGACCTTTGAGCAATAAAATAATTTACTTAATTTAATTTTTTTGTCATCAGTCTCTCGACTGGTTTGATGCAGTTCTCCAAACTATTCTATCTTGCACATGTCGTTCCATATATACATATCTGCAACACCCTAAATCTTTTGTAATTTTCTTTAAATATTCTAACCTTTGCTTCCCCTACAATTCACTTCCTCAATATTACCCTCCATTACTGATAGAGCAATACCTGGATGTTTTAACATATACCCCTCAGCCTATCCCTTTTTTTGTTAACATGTTTCCATATAATTCTTCTTTCATCCACTCTTCTAAGAATCTCAAAATTACTTATTTTGTCCACCCACCTAATCTTTAACATTTTAACATTTTCCTATAACCCCACATTTCAAAAGTTTTTATCCTCTTCCTTTCTACAACCCCTATTACCCACGTTTCATTCCCGTTTAATGCTCTTTGTTTAATGTAAACTTGTCCAAGTTTCACTTAGTAATATACTCGTACAATTATTTAAACAATTGTACTACAGTCATTATCTCTTATTATCTAGTTAATAGGATTTTTTATTATAATGGGTGGAAATAAGACGTTTCGTAATTACCTATTAATATTGTATTGGTAGCCAAAAGCAAAGATCAGCTGAGATAGAGGAATTGAACCGAAAGGCGAATTAAGTTTTTTTTAATATTTTGACAGTCTATCAATCAAGGCTAGATAAGACTCAAGAATTCACTTTATCACAACTACACAATTAAAATTTTAATTACAAATTTCATTATATATCAAAAAAAGTTTATAAAAAATGTTAAGATGGACCTTAATAGTTAATTAGATAGTCCGTATAGTTGTTAGATAAATAATACAATTTCGTATTTTTAACATTAAAAATAATAAATGTCCGGTAATACGGGAACTAAGTTCACAAAGTATATTTCCTTTGTGTAATTTTTGCGTTTAGCTGTATAATCAATATTTTAGTATTAACTGTTATTGTGGGATACATCATATTATTGTAGGTTTCTACCGTGTAAATACTTTCAGATCCTACTGGAATTCAAACCCAAGAGTTTCCGATTGTAGTTTAACGTAATATAACTCATAAACCACTGTACCACGAAAACGGCCATTATAAACAAAATATGTGGGCCATCCATCAATCGTGCCGCGATTTTTCTCAAAAAAATGCTCTTAAAAAGTTAAAACATTTACTTGTCGTTTTTAAGGGAGAAAGTTGCACAGAAAATCTTATAAATCTTTTTTTCTACGCATCGTACACAAAAATGAGTAGAATATAAATTAAAGAAAACAATAATGTATGCAAATTTAGTCACGTAGTATCTTTTGTTATGAAATAGTTTTGTTAACTGTTTTGGAAATAGCTATGATTTTATGTTTTGGCATTCTTTTAAACCCCCTTCCCCATGGGTCAAGTTTTTCCGTAAACAAATTCATCCTTTTAATTTATGAAGTAAATTTAAATAACGAGTTCCGTTTAGAATGAATGAAAATTACGGTTAGTAGAACGTTAAAAGACAAATATATAATAAATGTACCAGGTTCGATCAAAAAATATTGCGAATAATTATTTTATTACAAACAAACTGCTGACGCTAGATGCATTTGAATAATTATATCCGATAGCCTGATTCTTTGTGATAGTCAATGTCAGGTTTGAAGAAGTTGTGACTGGTAAGTCGGTTTCAAGAACCGAAAGAGTGAGGTCGTGTTTACTAACAGTCATGGATTTCGAACAACACGTTAACATTAAGTTTTGTTTTAAGTCCCAAAAAAGTGTCAAAGAAGTTTATGAAATATTACAATGAAAGTATAGCGATAATTAAAATACGAGTATACAACAGGGCCGCAGAAACATTAACGTTGCTTAAGAGGTGGTTCAACTCTAATTCCCTTACTATGAACGAAAATAAAACTAAATATATAACAGTATCGTTACGACCATTTACGTACCCTAAAAACAAAATCCTACAATTTCTTTCGTGTCAAAAGAATATTATACCTTGTAACTGTTATGTCCTAGAACATGTTAATTCATACAAGTACTTCGGAACCTGGTTTGATGAAAGAATGAGATGGTCCGTCCATATTCATCACTTGAAACAAAAAATCCGAAAATTCCTTTATATTTTTTCCCACTTAAATAGAATTTTGTCACAAAATAACCTAAGAAAGGTATATTGTGCCTTGATACAATCCTTGCTGCAGTACGGAATCATCGCTTGGGGTGGGGCCTTTCATTCGTCATTGGAACTACTCGTAACGGCTCAGAAAGCTGTGATCAAAAGCGATTTAAATTGTGACAGACAATTCCCTTCTGATTTATTGTACGGTAGATTTCGGGTACTTGACATTCGGCAACTTTACATAAGGAACTTATTACTGTACGTAAGATCTAATAAACTTTCTGTACTACAGAAAATAACTCATAATTATCATACCAGAGCTGTTCCCGTATAGGATATCAAGCCCCTAGATTGCATAAAACCATTAACAGCACTGCAGCACATTATATAGCCTCAATCACATACCTTAATTTACCAGAGGCTATCCGAAATACTGATGTAACTCCTCAAATATACAAAAGAAAAGTAACCAACTGGCTGATTGATTTAGGGAGAGGGCAGTCTGAGGATTTAATTAGTTCTATGTATTCAAACTAATTGCTCTTCCTCTTGTGTCAGCTAAAAAATTTTTTGTTAACATTGTCATCGAAAGTCTGCTTCATCCTTTGCCATTACATGACATTTTATTTTTATTTTTTTTAAATATATATTTTTTATACTATTATCCTTTTTTTGTATGTTTACGTTAAGAAATTTTTTTATATGTTTTTGTAAAAATGTTTTTTCTTTCCTTTTATGTAAATTTAGTGTAGATATAAAAAGTTATTATTATAATCGAGTAAATAAAATAAACCAACTCATACGCGCACAGGCTAGATCTATGCGGGTATTAGGAAATAAGAAAGGATAAGATTCATTGTACTTGTTTTTAGCAATAATAAATAAATAATGTGGTGACTCTGAAGACTGTTTACAAATGTGGTATGAGCAATTTAAAAGGACAAATGAGTCGATTAAAGACGAACAATGGTCGGGACAACTTTGACCTTAAATACACTAGAAAACGTGAAAAAATTGCAAAATTTGTTCGTTCAGACAAGCGACTGACTATTCGAAAGCTTACCGAAGAATTTAACATCTCACACGAGTCCGTGGAAAGCACTTTAATCAATAATTTTCAAATGAGACGAGTGAGTGCGAAATTTGTTCCCAGACTTTTGATTACCTTGCCACAACTTGCGTTTGAACTGCGAGGTTTTGGCTGAAAAAAGATTTATGTCTGTCCACATTCACCTTACTCTCCAGATTTAGCGCCATGTGAATTTTTACTCTTTTTGAAAATAAAAGCCGTGCTAAGAGGAAAACGTTTTGGTACCATTCCCGACATGATACGGCCACAAAGGAGAAGTTGAAGGTCCTTCCGAAAAAGCCTTCCAAAAATGCTTCCAACCATGGAATCAACATTGGGATGAGTGCTGGCTAAAGACATTACTTTGAAGGAGATAAATTCGAATTTAATATCAACGTTATTCGTAATAAAATTATTCACCTTCTCGAATATTTATTATGTAACTTACGCATTGTAGCCGATATCATTTTTGCCATCTCTGATATGTCAGATTGATGGAGATTTTAAGTATTTATTTGATAATCTTCGTAAATGGTAATCCCTCGATAGCTGATTTCCTATATGAAATCTGCTAATATATACACACAAAAGAAGATCGTTCCAGAAATCACTATTTTGGTTTGAAATAATGAGTTTAAATTATAATATAGTACACAATATATTCACGGTGGTAGTACTTCCTGCACTATTATAGATTAATGAGTTAAGTTACAGAAAAAATGGAATATTTTTGCATCATAATGTACGTTAAAAAAGAAATCACTACTACAGTTAAGTTAATCTTTTGTGTAACATTGTCTTAATAACTACGCGTCGTAAAAAATATTGACTGTAGCTTTGTTTATTTTGTACTCCTGTTTACCTCTCATGTGTGACATTTTATTGTTCATTGTACTAGAAATAATATAGACTAATATTTCAGCCCAATAATAATTGCATGTGACTCTATTAATAATCTTTTCAGATTTAACATTGTTACCTTTTATGATACTAAAATTTATGTTGATTAATGTCTTTATACTTTTTAATTGAACTTGAAACGTGATAAAATTATATTACAGTTCGATCATTATTGAAATCAATTTAGTTAGTCAAATTAATTGTGATAACAAGTTTCTTTATATATTTCACTTTTAAACAATGATTTGTTTTATTAGGTTTAAACAGAATTTTCATTCTCGTTGATTAGATTCTTGTGAAAATTAATGTTTAGATTCTTAATTATTTTTTCTATTATGTCTATAGCCTATCTCTCGCATGTTAGGTGCCAATTAAAAAAACCTTCTATCCGTTTCATAATCATAGACACCCGAGTTTGAACCTTGCATCTCCAAAAACGATCGAGCGGTTACCGAGATAGCAAGGGTTGAGAATATTGTTAATAAAACAAAATTTAAATAACGTACAAATTTGAAATTTCGTGCATGCTGTAAAATATAATTGACTATGTTGCGTTAAAATTTCAGTTTTTTTTGTCAAATAATTATCGAGTTAAACGCCTCTAAACGCATGAAATTTGTTGCGGTAGCCAAAAAACCGGGTCTTTTTGTCTTCCAACCCCGATATGGCAATTTTTAGACAACATTAAAAATATGGGACTATTATGGGTCAACGCAGAATAAAATGAGCTAAATTTTGATGTAAAGTATGTTGAAATCCGACTCATAGTTTTGGAGAAGCAAGGGTTCAAACTTGGGTGTCTATGATTATGCAACCGATAGTAGTTAGTCTCATTAATCAATACTAGTTAAAGCTTTAAGTTATTCGGTTAAAGATAAACTATAAAATGAGGCATATGTAATTAAAACTTGCAGACCGTAAAGAACTTGCATAAAATTTATAAATAAAAAACTGTTATGGTTAATAAAATAATATGTACAGTACGTAAGTCAAATCAAAAATTTGAGGTAGGGAAAGAAAATATTATACTTTTTAAGAGAACACAAAAAGAAACTGATCAGGAATTCACTTGGATTTGCCAAGGAAACCTGTGCAAAAATCTTGACCAGAATAGCCAAACATTATACTGAAACTAAAATTGATTACAAATTAATTCTTATCAGTAAACAGTGTTCATATTTACAATTCAACTATTAATTACCCACTAAACACTTAGCACTTTCATAAAAACAAAGCAGATAAACAATAATGATATGACAGAGTAATTTGTATATAATTGTATAATAACTTATTTAGAAAAAAAATTTGAACATAAAAAATTGGATAGACTTTTTTGAACATAAATTTGAATGAGCTTGAAATTACATTTATGGGCTTTTAATAATAAATTTTAATTAAAAATTAATAATAAGTTATTTTAGAAATAAAATATTCATTACTACGAAGTTACTCAATGAACATGTACACTCAAACGAAAAAGTTGAATCCAGTTTTTCAAAGATCTTTCAAATGATTTGGTATGTTGTTATTGATAGTATTATTTTTAAGTTAGAATATTAAAAATTTACAAATCAGTACAATTAGTCAGATTGAAAAAATTCTTTAACTGATATTCAGTAACATTGTTTGAAAAAGCGATTTGGGAAGGCGACTATCCAACATTTGCTAAGAACAAAACATCACAGGATGTCCCTACTCAATTTCTAGCCACACGAATCAGAAACCACAAAAACAGCGAAAAAATTGGATGACGTTCAATAATGTGCACTTCCTGACAACAAAATAAAAGAAAACCTTTAGTCTACAAGCAGTTCTATTCTAATACATAGGAAAAAATAAGAGCCTAGTTTTATTAATTAAAGGAAATTTTGTTCCTTAATTCACTATTTAATAAATGGGCCGCCAACGGCCGGCTCGTTGGCGTAGTGGCTAGCGCAACTGGCTTCTACGCCGGGGTCCCCGGTTCGATTCCTGGTCAGGTCTGGCATTTTTTCATCACTCATTTTCATAAATATCATCATTCTCCACGGTCTGCATAAGCAGAAATTGCAAAACAGTCAGACGTAAAACAAAAAAAACTATTTCATAATAAGATATGTAATTAAATAAAAACATATTTTTCAGCCATATTCTCATAACAGTATTATCCATTGAGATTCAAAAAGCATAATTTCAAGACCAGTTTAATGAGAGTTGGTGTATTTTAGTAAGTAAGCTGATAGCGTCCTAACCAAGTCGCAATGGGATAAATATTTGACAAATATCCTAATGAACGAAAACTAATATGAATATTATGATAATGACTACTATACTCCAAGTAGTATTTCTACTCCTAGTAGATAGTTGAAAAAATTAAAGATTATTTGTGACAGATTTTCATAAATTTAAAAAAAAAGTTGATCTTGTAAACAGATAGATATTTTAAGACAATCACATAGCTCCTATCTACCTTTGTAAACTTAATTACGAAAATTTCAGAATTTTTCCGCACGTCGAAAAATATTTACAGTTATCTCCAATTAACTGTAGCGAGCTGAAGTCACCTTAGAATTTCGGACATAGTCAATGTGTGTTATTGAATGTAGCTGCTGGAAACGAATCCAGAAGTAGTCAAACTATTCAATGTTATTATTTAATACTAATCATAAGAAATACATTTTTTATTGTTTTTAAAGGGATGGGGTGATCTGATAATACTTTACATCCATCTTTTCAATAACTACTGTCTGAAAATTAAAGAAAATTAAGATGTTATTTTGGCGTATTAGAGAACCGTCATTGGAAAAATTCGATGGAATATTGTGCTCATGATCCTTTATGTTAATACAGAATTTTTAAACCGTTTTTATGTTCTTTCACAATGAAACTGGCTGGCCTGTTGGTGCAGGGGCCAGTGAAACTGGCTTTTGTACAGGGGATCCTGGGTTTGATTCCCGGTCAGCGACGAATTTTTTCATTATACTCATTTTCATTTGTTACTCTTCATCGTCCATATTACCATCAATGTAGAATAGAAGAAGAAATTCCAACGAACTAGGAGTATAATAATAATTAATTGAGGATGGTTGGAAATAATTACTTTAAAAATTATGCAAGTAGACGCCTGTTTATCACAAAAATTAAAATTACATTTTTATTTTTCCTCGGTGGCCCAGTTTGAACCCAAATGTCCTGGTTTAGAATTTCTACAGACTCGAAAAATACGAACAACATGCTACTATGAAAACATTTGTAAAAAGTATAATTTAAAAAAAATTATTAAAACAGTGTGTATAATTTATTATATAAAAAACCATTGCAAACCTAATATTGTAGAATTTGTGAACAAATTATAATTTTTAAAAACAATGTTGGAATAATGTATTTTGTTAAAAAAAATAATAAATTAAGTAAACTTACCCCATCATTTTGGCTAGATCCATAACAAGAAATTGTGGCGCTTAAATTGTACAAATTAACTAAATAAAAATAACAAAACTCTTCACTATAGTACACATATATTCGTACACTTTTTTATGAAAATCGAACAAATAATTACGTATAGTGTTTCCATGCTGGCCGTTGAAGCGGCGAACAGTGACTGCGCCAGCGAATCAAAGTTAACTTATATTTATAACACCACGTGCTGCTCTATGTAAACACAAACAGAGAAACGGCCTTGTAGTGCACTACACATATACACCACACTCTAAAATATATAAATAATGTGGTTCACACAAAGAGAAAAGGTGTCTGCCTGTTACTTAATGTCTTTTAAGTTTTATTTTTTCCTTGAATACAAAAGCCTCCTACATGGCAAAGTTAAGTAACAAAATAAAATCCTGTACACCCAAAATGCGTTACTCAAAATAATTAAGAACGACCAAGACAGATATTCAGTGCTTAAGAGATAGAAAATCCCTACTAAAAAATATTCTTTGTTTTAACTGAACAGTTGTTAGCTTTGAATACGTATTTCACATTGAAATTACACTCTTGCTATACCGTGTATTTGTTTCATAAACACAGGCGAACATCGATAAAATTGGCAACGGAGTTACACGTGTTATTGGTTGTAGCTTAAAAAATTTGCGAGCGCGTCCTATCATGAGCATTTTTAACCATCAAGACAAACAATGGTTTTTTTTGTTCCTACGCCTTTCTGTTTTCACAGTTTAACGAACCGGCTGGTTATTTAAAGTTTTACATGTACTTAAGAAGTAATTACTACTGTAGTAATTATAACTAGAGGAAAACTGAAGTAGGACACTTTTTGGTGACTCCAAAAATTTTTATATCATCGATGTGATGTGGATTTCCAGGGTGAAGTCTCAAATTCAGTTTAACACGAGCGAGGACTTGCGCGCATTTATAAATCTTATAATATTTTGTGATTGTGAACCTTTTTTAATCATAAAGTTTCACTGAAAGGTCAATCTTATTTTTTAATGTTAAAACTATTAATGTAGCATAAAAACAATGTAAATATACAAGAATGACTGGAGAGGGATTAAGTGCAAATGTGCAGTGCGTTCATTGCACCGGTGCGCTTTAAGTACAATAAACATTCTTTAAGTAAATAAATGTGCTTTGTTTATTTTTCACTATAACGACAAATAACTACTTAACTAGTGCAGCACCGAAGAAAATGTCAAAACACTTTTATAAAGCACTTAATTCTCCACAAATTTTTAATTTAGACTTACCGCTTAGGCGCTGAAGGTCCGAGTTGGCGGTCATTTCCCAAAATGGTGGACAAAGCTCAAGCTTAAGATTGGGGAACTTCTAATATGTTATTTAGGTAGCATACAGTAGTCTGCCTACTCAACCTTTAGTCTACCTTTAGTAGTAACTGTGTAAGATCTCTTGTCAAAAAATGTTTTCTTGTTCAATTGCATATAATTTAGTAATCTCGGATGTTGTTTTTTAGGTCATCAGCTGAAAGGCTGGTTTGACTTCTAGAGGCTTTACGAAGTAAAACGAGGAGTGAGGTGGTTTTCTATTGCCTTCCTCACTGAGTGGAAAAGTATGCTTATCAGCATTCCAGGCTCTCTGAAAAGCATCTACTTTCCACTCTGCAAGTGACACCTTCACTTCATTTACCACTGGGTCTGGTTGAATAATTAAATTCATTACTCTCAGAAGAGATAATTCTGACTAGTGTATTATACGCCTCTATCTCTTCAGTTCTTAAATGCTTCAGTCATATAATTGGCTGACCATGGGATAAGAAACAGATCTATTTTTGTAGCCCTGGTACTAACAGATCGAGTGCAAATAATTTAACACTCCACCTGCCTGTTATAGGCACAATCTCGGATAATTTAGTAAATTATATTTGGCCTATAAGAATTTGGCCAAGTCGAATTCATAGCTCAATGCTGTCTCTATTGAATGAAATATATTTGACTTTTGATAGTCCAGACACGTCTTAAAGTTTGTCACGTTCGATAATAAACCGATTTAGCCAAGCCAGCTTTCCATTCACAGTTTTGGGATGGGAAATCTATTTTTGTGAGAGTTTATTGCTGCATAAAGAAGTCATTAACTGAACCTTCCTAATTAAACAATAACAAATAACTACTAAAGATGATATATTTTCTACAATAAAAATTGATTTACGATATTGTCATTTATTTTATGGTGATATTTATTTCCTAAGGTGAGGTAAATTTTTCATTTTTCCCACCCAACCGTTTAAAAACAATAAAAAACAAAAGATATAAATGTGAAAAAGCTCATTTTAATTATTGTATTCATAGTTTATGAATTGTGTATTTCAAAAAATCTATAAATTATAACCCATTGTCAAAAACCCTGGTGTGTTAAAATGCAACTGGTGTCAGGGTTTTCTTCTACCAGCAGCTTATAGAAAATTATGAAAAATTTAGACCGTTTAATAATCCAGTTTTCTCATCATCTTGTAATTGGGTGTAAACCACAAAAAAGATTGTTTATAATATTACAAAGGTGTTTACCTAAAGTGATGAAAATTGAACTCTAAAATTGTTGCGGCTGCAAAAATGTTGCAATTGGATAATGCCCTTTTGTAATAATATAACTGAGCATTGAATTTTAAGAAATGGCTCACTGATTCTCTTACGTTTTACCAGTGTGAGAATAAACTTCATTTAGTTGATCTGTTTTCTAAGCTTAATCTTCTGGTGGATACGATAGCTTACATTAGATTAAACTGTACAGAAAGGAAGAGCAGTCCTTTTAGTCCCTTAACACCACAGCTCTGAAGAACCTATTGCATTATTCCATCCCTTCTTTCTCACTCAGCAAACATATCCCTGGTATAAATTGCAGGAGGCTGCTTTTAAGTCTTTCTGTGGAAGATTACCCTTCAGGTTTATTAGCTCAAGATTTGAATACCTATCAGTCAACATACCACCTTCGAAGGTAATATGAGACAAATTCTTCCCTCTTACCCCACAATCTGCATACTGGGTCATTAAATACACTCATGATTTGCAGTTGGTTCCTAAGGTGGCCAATGTTTAGTTAATACATCCACAGCCCAACTGAAATTCTTCCTGCTTAGACTAAGTACTTAACGAGGAAGAGTATGGGAAATGATTATTATCATTCTCTTCTGTTCCCAAGTCCAGCAGTTTATTTCCAATACCTTTGTTATATTATACTGTTCCACTCAGAGATGGCCGCAGTTATCAATAATTTACTGACTCTCAGATATGGTTCAGGTTCAGTTAATTGTCGTACGTCATTGTAAGGATTATTCATTTATGCATTAGTGTTTTCCTTCAATGCAACCCTTTAACAGGTTAATGCATATAGAAATGTTAAGGCTGAGGATTTAAAATAAAAAAAATAAATTGATCCCTAGAATTTTCTAGAAAATATGACAATCTATGGCTAGGTAAAGCAGCCTACTCTTAGGTTTAAAGCTAGAACAATCATTCCTTATACTTTTTTCGAAAATGTCAAACCAAATAAATAAACAAATTCATTAACATGTATATTTGTTTTAATTTGTAGGACTCCAAAAGAAGTTTAAAACCAGGTAAACAGAATTTAGAATATAAATTATTCGTTCAGGAGTTATACAAACTGAAGATAATTAATATATCTACAAAAAGTTCATCCCATTTTTTTGTAAAAATTACAAATTATTCTGTATGAAGACAGCTTGAACATTTAAGTAATATTGATTATAAATTACTAACAATGCGCAAGTCCAAATGGTTCATCATATTCATCAGTTATAATTAGAAATTTTGTAATATTTTATATAAATAATAAGGTTATCAGAATTTGTGGTCGATTAATCCATATCAACAGATAAGGTGAGTGGAAATCATAACAGCTACTTTTCCTTAATAGTTTTCCACTTAATCTAAGCCAATATAACTTAACAAATTTTATCTTGTTTATAAATCATGTAGGCACTATTAGTGATTATTCTTTCAAGAGTTACATTGTATTTTCTTAACGTTCGATAAAAAGGAGAAAAATTGCAACGGAGAAAACATTCGTTACTTCCGAGTTTCAAAATACATTCATTTTTGAAGAAAACTGTTAACTATAATTATTCTTTTTTTTAAATTCCTAACATGTGTATGTTGCAATCTGTTGAATTTAGAAAAATAAACAACCTCATGACCAAACGATGAGGATGATATCATGTTGTGTGAATGTGGTGTATTCTAGTACAGACTCAAGCCGACCATTCTTGAGAGAGTATAGTTAATTGAACCCCAACCATCAGAGAACACCAGTAACCACTATCTAGTACTCAAATCAGTATAAAGTAACTACCTTTACTATAGAATTAATGAGTGTAAAAATGTTAAAGTTGAGAATTTAAAAAGTAAAAACCAATTGACCCCTATAGGTCTAGAAAATATGACCACCTGTGGGTTTAAATAAGCTGAAGAAAAAGTCCCTTTCATGAGACAATGCGTATCATGGCTGGTGGCAATTTTTAAAAAGGCTTACCTTTGACTTATGGCAAAGCCGTTACTGATTCCTGTATTTACTCTTTAAGAGGAATCAAATGAAAATATTTTTACTTCCAAAATCCGACTTTGATTTCTTGAGTTCCAGTTTGGGCCACTTTCGTTCGAAACCGGAACTTCAAACCCAATGATTTCTGTATCTCTTTTTTAAGAGAAATCGAATAACACTATTTTTGTTTCCAAATTCCGACTTAGATTTCTTGACTTCCGGTTTTGGGACACTTCCGGACAAAACCGGATCTTTAAACCCAATCTAGGCCCTATTATTTTTTGTGTAGATTACGAATCTGAAAGCCGTTTTTTGCTATCGTAAGTATTGCTTGAGTCCCAGCTCCGTGTAGTTGAAAGGAATGCAGTGCATTGTTATAGTAGCGGGAGAATGAATGAGTTAGTAGTGTTTCACAGCTGATGCATTTGTTGTGTAGCGAGTATTAACTAGACTAAAAAAATATTATTCTCAACCGGCGCATTAATTGAACGAATACCTACCGGGTTATTAACTTGGTCGGATTCATAATATTTAACTTATCAATTTATATCAAAATATGTAAAGAAATGATTGTAATAAATACAAACAAATATGTTATATACGGAATGTTTGAAAATGAATGTTTTGTATCAGAGTAATAGAACAATCGTTCTTCCAGCATGCGTCACTCATTCATTATACCTCACCCGTAACGTTCACCCCGCAACTACAAGGAGCTTGGACCCGCACAATAGTTCTGACTTTGATTTTTGGACTTCCGGTTTTGGGCCACTTCCGGTCAAAACCTGAACTTCAAAATCAATTTAGGTCCAATAACTTTTTATGTAGATTACGAATCCGGAAATCGTTTTTTGCTCTCTCATGTAGTTTTTGAAATCTGGGTGTGACGGACAGACAAAGGAAAATAATAAATGACATTTTTTAAAATTGCCACCGATATCGTTAAAAACATTATTTTAATATTTTCCAGGCAAGGGCAAAAAAATAATCAAAATTACATTCAAAATAAATATCAAAGAATATTCTGCCACATGATCCAAAACTAGTCGTATATAACCGGCCCGAATATTAATTATTGTGGGTTGTGAAAAATCGAAATCTTCTTCTTCATATTTAGTTTTGGCCTACTTAGAACCATATAAAATGATTTTCTCTTTTTCATTGGTAGTCTATTTATCATCTCGCCCAAGCATACTTCAATTTTTTTTTACTAAACATTTTCTTCCTTTCTTCTGTACATTTCTTATTGTTATTAGTCATCTTCTCTTTCTCTTGGAACCCATAGATTTCTTTAACAGTTTTTCTAATTTCACTTTAGTCCCGTATTTTATCCTACCCCTTCAACTCCTTCATATCTTTTCAGTTTCTTATTCAGTGTTTCGTAATTTTGTACAACTATTAAATAACTGTTTCGTAAATCGTTTCTAGTACATTCTATACATATATGTTTATAATATATAATTAGACAGTATTAGTTAAATAAAACTTAATGTTGAAACTTTAAATTCCACTAATTAGATAGTAGTGAAAAGAAAATAATTCTTTAAAATTTTCTATCTAGACCTAAAGTAAATTTTGTATTAATCTTCAATTAGAGAGTTAATATATTTCCTAGAAATGTCTGGAACAAAATATGAAATTTATCTTATTTACTCCACGTTTTATATAGCCTACTACAGTTGTTAAAGGAATGTCCGAGAAAATTCGTTGAGAAGTTTTGCTCAGGGTATCAAAACATTACTTAAACATATATAATTGTATACATTTTAGATGTAACATTTGTTTTGACATACTGCAAAAATTCAGAATAAAGAAAAATGAATTAAGTCATTTTGTGGAATAATGTTAATAAATACATTAGATTATCAACAAGGAACCTCTTATCTCAAACCTCTCCATCCTGTTGGTAAAAATACAAAATGGCTAAAAAGTAATATGATTGTTTATTGAAATTGCTTTCTGCGATATGAACCTGTGTTATAATCTAAGAACATAGTATTATATTAAATTGCAACCTATGCTTTAAAATATTTTTATACAGACTATATTTTTTATTTACTGTTGCATATTGAGTTATCTTTCTTGTTCATATTTTTTATTTTTATTTTTTAAATAATTTATTTTAAGTCTCATCAACTGCTTGGTCTTTAGCGACTACGGTGGATTATGTAACATTTACTGTGGGATTTGACAAGTGAAAATTTTCAGACCCTGGCCGGGAATCGAACCCGGGACCTCCGCGTGGCAGGCCAATGCGCTAACCACTACACTACGGAGGCGGCCGCTTATTTTTTTATACATAAATTTTTCATCTGCGCATAACTGACAGGTGGAGTGTCAAATTATTTACACTCAATCTGTTCAGTGCAGGGCTAAAATAAATAGTTCTGTTTCTTATCACATGGTCAGCCAATTAAATTACTGAATCATTTAAGAACAGAAGAGGTAGAGGTGTAAAATACACTAATCAGAGTTATCTCCTCTGAAAGTAATGAATTTCAGTATACAGCCAGACCCTGTGGTGAATGAAGTGAAGGTGTCATTTACAGAGTGGAAAATATGTGCTTTTCAGAGGGCCCGGCATGCTGATAAGCGTACTTTTCCACTCAGTGAGGAAGGCATGGTAAACCACCTCACTCCTCGTTTTACTTAGTAAAACCTCTACAGGTTCAAACCAGCCTTTCGGCTGATGAGCTAAACAACAACAAATTTTTCATAAATTTCAGTTTAAACATTTTAAAATGTATATTCAAAATGCCTATCACATTGTGTAATTTATTTTAACGGGTTGTTCTAAATAAATGCAGTACCTATTTTCAGTACACTATAGCAGCCTATTTTTCACCCTTTGACCCGACAACCTGTATTGTGTCGTATAACTTTATGGACAGTCAAAAAGTAGACTGTGACTATACATACTATAACATATTAACCTGTAAACAATTAGTTCTAGTATTATTTTTGTCTGTCCGGGTCAACGTATTCGCACTGTTTTCTAAAACCACTTTAGACGAATGCCTGTCATCTTTTTATTACGTTCTGTGCAAAAGTATGACCTTCCTATTCCCTAACCCAAATTTTTGATTTGGCATGTATTATATAATGAATATAATACTATTATACGTGAAAATAAAGTTTAATGTAATTAGTTTATTTATTTATTAGTGAATCATTTTATTTGTTGTCAGTGTATGATAAAACATTGATTTTCACAATTATTTTTTTATTTTTTTCAATCCC
Source organism: Catonia carolina (assembly GCA_035578175.1). NCBI lineage: Eukaryota > Metazoa > Arthropoda > Insecta > Hemiptera > Achilidae > Catonia > Catonia carolina. The sequence goes on along the minus strand of JAQMRL010000001.1, from coordinate 67,000,950 downwards.
TAATGTGTACGTTGCAATATGTTCAATTCAGAACGATAAACAACCTTATGGCCCAATGAGATGAGGATGTGTATGACGTATAAATGAGGTGTAGTCTAGTACAGACCCAGGCTGACCATTCCTGAGAGAGTATGATTAATTGATCCCCCAACCATCAAAGTACACCGATGACCACTGTCCAGTATTTTTTTTTTAGCCCGGCCGGCCGGTTGGTGTAGTGGTTAGCACAACTGGCTTCTACGCCGGGGTCCCGGGTTCGATTCCTGGTCAGGTGTGGCATTCTTTTTATCACTCATTTTTATGTATCATCAATCTCCACCGTCTGCATTAGCAGAAATTGCAAAACAGCCAGACGTAAAACAAAAAAAAACTCTCCAGTATTCAAATCCGTATACTAGTAACTACCTTTATTAGGATTTGAACCAGGAACCTTCGTCTCCGAAAATCAGCTGTTTGAAAATCAGCTGATTTGCGGCGATGACTTTACCTCTAGACCAACCTGGTGGGTCTTTCACAATAATAATTACCTACAGTCTACAATTTTAGTAAAATTTTGTATTAAATTGAAAATTCGTCGATCTGTATTCTCTACATCGCGTTTAAACGGCCCGATTATAAAATCGGATATCAGTTGTTAGCCACAATTGACTAAAGTCTGGCTTAGCCAGCAGTGCTCACAACCAAGCCTTACAATCAGTCCAATGTTTGATTCTCAGCGATTCTAACCCATAGTACTTACACAGAGAATATATTTTAATAATTCACTAATATACATTTAGAAATTGATAGAATATTAAATTCCACATATAACAATACAATAAATAAAGAATTAGTGGTACTAAAAATTGCACTTATAACGCAAAAGCTGGTATTGTCCTATGTAGCAACAACATACGAGAAATAGACCAAAACATACGTCAATATTAATTTAGTGCTTAGAACTTATCATCGAAATATTGTGGTGTCTCTGTAAGCATTTTTAACATTTGTTCAAAATGAAAGTTGTGGAAAATTCTGGACTTAAAAACCTATGCTGTTATTACTAATAAGGGTAAAGTTGCATTAAAAAATCGTCTAAAAATAATTCAGTAAAGTTCTAGACAATTCCGGGTGCTTTAATTTTTCCACATTTTTTTTGAACAGATATTTTTTAATTCTTTTGTAGGTTACTTTTTGACAGTAAGAGTATTCTCGAAGTTTCATTAAAACCTCTTTAGCCGTTTTTGAGTGATGCGATAACGAACGAAAATACACAAATAGACACAGATTCCTTTGTTGTTTCAGAACATCTTAACTCCAAAAGATGACAGAAAATACAAAATACGCGTAAATATCAAGAATTATGGACAAATCTTAATTATTTTTTACGTAAGCTAATAATACGTTTTCTTAGTAATTATTCAATTATCACGATTTCCTACTGTACATTGATTACATAACAGTATTCAATGTAATTTTCCATCAATTTAAAAACTTATTTTTGTTTATATACGGTCGTTTAACTTCATGACCGACTTATGAATAATTTTATAATCACTAGAACAAACGAAGCTGTTTTGCTACTTAGAAATAATACTTAGTAGCCTATAGTTCGTCCTTCAGATTTTCAATTACTACAACAGTAACTTTGGTTAAATTTACATAGCCGATTATTTTCGTATAAAGAAAGGATTTAGGAGTAAAATTATTTGAGATACAATTTTTCAATATTCAGATTTACTTTTTCTGAACAAGATCATTATGTGCATAAATTTATGTGGAGAAAAAATTCGGATACTTTTAAAAAACTTCAAATTCGTTTTTATTTACTGAATCAGTATATTTTAATTTTGAAAATATTTAGTAGTAACAATTAGAGTCAGACTTGATGATCCTGACGCACAGACGCAAGACTAAGCTCTTTGATTCTGTTTTGAATGCCAAATCAAATCCAGAGACCTATGAGGCATCTCAGCGCGTTCGTCGTAAACGACACACCCTTTACGACAATACCCTCGTTCTTCATGCCTCTAGTCCCCCATTTTTTATATTTTATTCAACGAGGGCAAATTTTCGGCTTGACACATTGGTCGACTGGCGGCCGATGTGCCAGTCTTTTAATATATATTTAATATGGTTTTTTTTTTGCGCCCTGGAGACTCCAGGAGGAGTATATGACATGTCGTCAGATATAACACCTGAAATACATATAAGAATCACACAATGTATCACTACTATCAAGAAAGAAATTCTTGTACGCTATAAAAAGTTTCACTGATCAAGTAATTTTTCAGATTTTTTTTAAAGGAATTCAAATCCTCACAACACTTTAAAGATTGGGGTAATTTATTCATGAATTTTCTCCCTGCATAAGTAGGTTTTTGTTCAAACAATTTTGTGGAGTGATTAGCCACATGATAATTATTCCTGTTTCTCGTGTTGTGATTGTGAACATTGAAATTCTGCATAAATTTATTTTGCCTAACATACATAATCACCTCAAAAATGTAGAGGGAGGGAACTGTAAGCAATTTAAGCTCTTTAAATAGTGGCCTGCATGAGGTTAGCTGGTTAGCTCCCACCATACACCTAATAGCTTTCTTTTGAATTTTAAAAACCCTATTCATATTACCCATGCTAGAATTACCCCATACTAAAATACCATAACGGATATGAGACAGAATGAGGCCATGATAAGCTGCCATTAGTAATTTTTTATCATTTAATCTGGCGATTTGTTTTAGTGCAAATACCCCAGATGATATTTTACTACAAACTTGATTGATATAGAAGTCCCAAGACAAAGATCTATCTAGAGATACGCCCAGGAACTTCACTGTTTCTACATGCTCTAAACTATTATTATGAATAAATACATCCACTTCTCTACTTTCTTTAACGTTATGTTTATTTTTGAACTGCAAGTACTGACACTTTTTCCCATTAAGTGTTAATAACATTTGATTCAAGAACTGTACTACGGACTCTATGTTAACATGTGTATTTACTTCAAGAGCATCTACCAGTAAACTGTTACTGATTACTGAAGTATCATCAGCAAACAACAAAGCTCTGCCATTAGGTATGACTTCTGGTAACCTATTAATATACAATAGAAACAGAATTGGACCTAAAACTGACCCTTGTGGAACGCCCGCTTTGACTTCAAGCTTTCCAGATACAACCTTTGTAAGTTTCCCTCTAACAACCCTAGTTAACTCCACACACTGTAATCTATTAATAAGGTAAGATTGAAACCATTTCAATTCTACATCCCTAACGCCTAATGGCTCTAATGTTTTCAATAAAATTTCATGATCAACACAATCGAAAGCTTTACTCAGATCCAGAAACACTGCCAATGCTTTCTCCCCGGCATCCAATATATCAACTACTTGCTCCACAAGTGAAACAATTGCAGTTTTAGTTGATCTACCTTTTTGGAAACCATGCTGATCCTCTGAGATGATTAGGTTTTCAGTCAAGAAACTGATTAACCTAATAAATACTACCTTTTCAAAAATTTTACTGATTGTGTTTAAAATACTTATGGGCCTATAATTTTCAACTAACTGGCTATCTCCATTCTTAAATATAGGCAATATTTTAGCCTCCTTCAGTTTGTTTGGAAATACACCTGCTTCGAGTGAGAAGTTAATCAAATGAAGGAGAGGAGTAATTAAAAGATGTTTACATTCTTTAACAATTATACTAGAAATCCCATCTAACCCACATGTTTTCTTACTTTTCAAACTATCAATAACTGATTCTAATTCCTCACTTGAAACTAGTCTAAATGAGAATTGATTTACTACCTTGTTCCCTTTTGGATCATAACATCCCACTGTTTCCCCAATCTGTTGTTTAAGTTTTAAAGCTACTTCCTGGTAATATTTGTTAAAATAATTACAAATTTCTACACCATTCTGTATAGGTTCATTGTTTTTGTTAACAATAATAGGTATGTCAGTAAAACCTTTGTTGCTAACTACACCTCGATTCTTATTTATTATTTCCCATATAGCTGAGTTTAAATTTGGTGATTTATGAAGGACTTCAGCAGTTTTTTTGCATTTAGCTCTCTGGACTTCTCTGGCTGATGGTAGTACGCGCCTAAATTTTAACGCAGAAAGAGTACAATTATTTCTGATAACACCACAAATGACAGCACACAACATATTACCCGGTTGTAGAGCTCTTTCATCAACTTAGAATTAGTCCTCTAGGTCACCCTAGATACTCGTATTTGTCAACATGGGAAAAATATAGAAGTACTGAAAGGCAGAGGTTGATTGGAAGGAAGTCGAAGTTATGACTGATCTCTAATGAAGGCAAAAGGCTATGGTGATGGTGGATGGAAGACTGAATCGATAACAGGAAAGGAGTGAGACAGAGCTGTGCTTTCTCTTAAATTATCTTGTATTTTCATTCTGATACATCTTCAGAGAGGCGCTGGATCAAATTAATGACGGAGTAAAAGTCAATTGAGAAGTCATGAATAATATCGAGTAGCCTATATTGATGATACAATTTTTGGGCAGAAAATCTGGACAATTTGAAATATTTGGTCGAAATAGTGTCTCAGAGGAGCCGATAATAAGGTTTGGATATTAATGTTAAAAATATTAAGTACATGGTTATTATTACGTCTACTTGTAATCAGCCAACCATGTTGCAAGTCGACGATGAGACAGTTAAGCAGGTTTCAAAATTTTCCCACCTTGGATGTACATTAAATGACAGTAGGGATCATTCCAAAGAAATTAAAAGACAAAATAAAGAATGCCAGGGCGGGATTTACATCTATAAAATCACTCTTTTGTTGCAAGTTCTTCAGCCTTGAACTAAGGAAGAAGACCAACCAGCACCAAGTCTTACATTTTGTGTGGTACTGAAGCCTGGGCCCTATCGGACGGCACTGAAAAAGATTCTGACTTATAAAATGTGGTTGTATTTTGAGAACCTCTTAGATTCATCACATCGCTGATGAAGAGATCCTTCACATAATCGGATGACAGCCTGGGCCGTTGTTGGCGATTAACAACACAAGTTGGAATACCTCGGACATATCATGAGACTTGAAGACAAGTACAAACTCCTTACAATCACTCTTCAGGATAAGACTGAGGGTGTTCGAGGACCTGGTACAGTAAGAATATCCTGGCTTGCTGATCTAAGAAAGTGGATTGGTTTCCTTAGTGGAACTCTTTGAAGCGGCGGTAGACAAAGTCAGTATCGCCACGATGATGCTAACAGCAGAACCAGATAGGGCTGCTGAAAAAGAAGAAGGTCACCCTACTCTGAAAGAAATTGCACATACCTAATATTATATCAGGGCATATTACTGCAACTTCAATACGAATAATTTATTGTACAAAATTATTAATATTTTAGAGAGCAACTTTACTAAATAAGCTTTATTTCATAACTCCATCATTAACAGCATCTAATCATCAACTAAGAGGGATCTGATTGCATAAGTTTCAAGGATGTATAAATAGTAAGTTATCGAAGATTAAAAAAATCTTTAACTTTCTTTGTTTTTATCAACACTTCACTACTTTTTTGTATCAAATCTAGTCTAGAAGTTAAAATATCACTTGATGAAAGAATCTGTTTGATTGAAATATTAAATAAAAACAAAATCTGAAAACGAATAAATTTTGTTAGAGACTGGTTCAGAACATTTTCAGACCGTAGGTATAATATAATTGTTCTGGTAGACTCCACCCGAAGTCAAACCCGGGCTTAGTTATCAAGGAAAACTTACATTTTAATTGTTTAAAAATGTTGCTGTTAATTTTTGTAAATATTAATAAAACACTTAAAATTTCATAAATTTAAGATTAATGTCTTTGTTTTTCTTTTTTTATCTTACACAAAACAAATAAAATAGTAAAATTATCACCTTGATGTAAGCTTTAGATATTGGTAGTAATAATAATGCAGCAAAACAATATTATAGTGTTATTGTTTATCTGAAAAATATATAAGTTGTTTATATTGTATTTTTTATTATTATTGTTTACTTTTTTGTAATTTACGCGTGATTTACAATTTTTATTGTTACGTGACTTAAATACGTTTAAATCTTTTTGTTTTAATACGTATTAAGCGTTTGTAAGACTTATATGCTCCATAATAATTATGAATAGACTAGATATCAAAGTAAACAACATAATCTTTTCACATATCCAAACAAACAATATTACTTGCTGAGTATTAGCCAAACAACCCAGTTCAGACTCGTAAAATCTGCTTTATACATTCACTGTAGATAATAAAAATACTTGACTATTTTTCTTACTGTTGTTAGCCTTTTGATAACACATTTCTCAACTTTTTCCTCATTTTGCACTGCTATCATCCGTCTTCGTTAGATTTTAGAGAAGAAAAAAGTTTTTTGTAATTTTTTTTTATAGATTGGAGGCCTTCAGGCCAGCCCAGTCAGCCATCTGGTTCGAGTCATGAGGTTGCTTATTGTTCTTTTTTGAACAGATTGCAGTGTCTGCTTTATCTATTGACTGCAGATAATAAAAATACTGAACTATTTTACTCACTGTTTTTAGCCTTCTGACATTAGGAATAAAAAAATTCGTTTTCGTTAGGTTATAATATGTTATAGACGAAAACAATATAACTAAACAAAGTGAAATATCTAACCGGGAGAAATAGGAAATGTTTGTACAACCATGGTGCACCAGCTATGACAGCTAATGCGCTAGATGTAAGAGTAGTATAACAGTTATATCTACTAGTAACTGTCTGCCCATAACAGATAGGTGGAGTGTCAAATTATTTATACTCAATCTGTTCGTTGCAGGGCTAAAATAAATAGATCTGTTTCTTATCACATGGTCAACCAATTAAATTAAATGACTGAATCATTTAAGAAGATAGAGGTGTAAAAGACACTAATCAGAATTATCTCCTCTGAAAGTAATGAATTTCATTATACAGCCAGACCCTGTGGTGAATGAAGTGAAGGTGTCATTTGCAGAGTGGAAAATATGTGCTTTTCAGAGGGCCCGGCATGCTGAAAAGCGTACTTTTCTACTCAGTGAGGAAGGCAATTGTAAACAACCTTACTCCTCGTTTTACTTAGTAAAACCTCTACAGGTTCAAACCAGCCTTCCGGCTGATGACCTAAACAACACATCTAACTGCATGCAAGTACTATAATATAATAATTTTAGAATATAATTTTAAATATAAGTACTATAATATAATATATTGTACATGTCTATACTATCAATAAGTGCCGAGTGTACACTGCTTTCATATCACCATCTTTCTCTATCACTTACTTTTCAAAACAAAACAGTGCTGCACTGTATATTCACTTATATTTCGCTGACTGTAATTCACTTGATTGTAATTTGCTGACTGTATATTTCGCTTGGTTTGGTAATACTAGAATTTTAATCTGCCGAAATTAAACCTGCTATATTTCAGTTTTCCGTCTCTCCACTTGGTTTAAATATACTGGTTGTAATCATCAGTGGCTGCTGAAGATGTTTGGTGACGGGGTGAGTTCTTTAGGGAAATTCGATTGCTTCGATGTACTTTTTAATCGCAAAACTGAGTTTCTCGTCTTAGATTTTGGGTAAGGTACTGTATACTGAGTGCCACCTTTTCCGTATAAGAATGATACTAAATGTAATATAACGAGAGGTTGGGAATTGTGGAATTGTATTGCCAGGAGAAGAGGTACCCAACGATATTTTCCTTGGTACAAACAACGCATGTTATTTGCTTTTCAGATGAAGAGATTTTTGCTCATTTCCGCTTTAAATGCCAAACGGTTGGAAAGTCCTTACAGCTAGATCGTGTAATTTTTAGTATAACTGAGGTGATTTTTACTAGCGGAATTTTTTAAATCGTCGAGGAAGTTTTTATTGCTAACATAAAACGGACCACCAGAAACAAATCTTAAGATTTGTAACTGATAGGTCTAGATCGGCTTAAAATATACGTAAATAATACATTTTTTTATATAATTTATAATAAAACTATTACACGCAGTGGAAACCTCACTGATTCATGGACAAACAAAAATTAAAGAACTTCAAAAATAAGAAAGAGAATTTCTTAGGAAAATATTTGGACAAGTTAACAAAGGCGGAATATGGATTAACCGACCATCAACAGAAATCTACACACACAGAAACAATCAGAGACAGAGTCAAAGAAGGAGAGGAAGATTTTATGGACACATTCACAGAATGGACTAAAACAGAACCACAAAATAAATATTCGACATCACAAACACTAGCAAAAGAAGTAAAAATGGATAAATGAAATAGAAGAAGACCTCTAACATAAAGATCACAGAAAGAGATAAGAACAATCGAAAAATTTAATTTGAACAAAATATCGCAGCGAGCAGAGGAAACAAATGGATAGAAGAAAGATAATAATAATTATTATAATTATATTTATTACAATATGCAAAAAAAAATAATTTCCAGGAAATATATTTTTAAGAGATTTTGGAACACAGTGCAGTTTTAATATTTACACAAAACGTCAAAATTTTTTTAAAGTTTTACATTCATATGTCTTTCAATGCATTATTGCCTGATCCGTTAACAAAAATAAACAATTTAACAATTTTCTTTAACATCATAAAAAATATTGATTATAAAAAATTAGGAAGAAATCCAGAATTACGGACAATAAAACTTTTTTGCAGATTTACAAATGCGTACATTTCTTAATTTCAATCATTGATAATGTGTGGCACGTGTCAAGGACATATACTCGTATTTGTTACGGGAAATAAGACATCAATAATGTTAGTTTTGATTGGAAATTGCACTATATATCATTTGTAGTAATATTATAATTATTGTATATTATTATATATAATAATTACGTTCTCAAATTCATTGACTTTAAGTAAGTTAAAACATGGACTAGTTTCTCGCTAATCCGATATTCCGCAATACGACACTTTCCATATTCCGACACTTTGGATGACTTCCTTTTGATTACTTTTTAAAAATAATAATCAGGCGATTTTTACAACACTAGCAAAAGTATTTAGCAATTTACGTCTTAAGCCGCGTTTTCACAAATAAAGTTTAGTTGACCGATTTTAGTTGATAAACAAAGTTGAATGCGACTTGAATCAGTTTTGGTTCATACGTTTCAACTGAATACGTTTTTGAACTGAACTGAACGTTTCAGCTTTGAAACGTATTCCTAAATGCCTTGCTGTACGCAGATGAAACTGTTATTATTTTTGCCACAAAAGACAGGCTCTAATATCCCATTTATAAGTTGCACAACATTAGCGCAGAGTTTGGCATGAGAATATCGGCGCAAAAATAAAAAATATGGCATTCAAGGGAAGATGGCCGGTTTGCTCAGAAATTATACTTGGCAACCGTATAGAACAAGATTGAGATTTTAATTATTTAGGATGCAGGATTTCCTATGACAAAGATGATGACGTGAGTGAAAAACTGGCAAAATTCACCGCTGTATGCGGTCCTATTCGCAAGACAGTAGGAAAGAAAACGAGACAGGACACCCAAATGAAGTTGTATAGAGCAATGGCTGTACCATATGGGAGTGAAACATGGGTGTCATTACAGAAGAATGAATCTCGTATCCAGGTTGCTGAAATTAGATTTTTGCGGGGAGTCAAAGATTGTACTCGGTTCGATAAAATGCGTAACTAAGCTATACGCGCCGAGTTAAATGTTCAGTCACTGTGCGAAACGTTTAAGCGTGTATAAGAAAGGCTGGTCCAACCATTTACTTCGCATGCTAGCACACAGACTTCCTCTGCGAGCATAGAAATATAAACCTAGAGGGACGCGAGGCTTTGGAATACCTGAAAAGAGATGGATGCCGTAACAGGCCATTGAGCCTAATCCTTAACAGATGATAATGATGATGGCGTTCAACTGAAATCGATTAAACCGTTTCAGTGTTACTTCAATATACAGTAGCTGATCAATCGAAATTGATTCGTGAGAACCCGCCTTTAAAAAACCCACAGAAGTTGATTCTGTGGGTAAAAATCAACTGTCGGTAAAATCAACAGTTGATGTTGATTTTAAATTCCTTTGATATAGTTTATACGTTTAACAGTTATACATAATCCTTTTTCAACAAGAAGTAGTGAAGGAAATTACGGCCTTGGTTCATTTCGTTAATATATTTGATTAAACTCTCCACTTCTAATACCGTATTATTGGCCATTACTGTTAATTCGTCACCCTCCTGGTGGTTTTATAAAATCGATTTTGTGAATTCAATGGATGTAGACTTCATATTCTTGTATATCGGTTGAACCTCATTAAAAATTCAATTCCAATATTTTAATAGATCTATTATTGAATAGCCAACGATAAATTTTAGTACTACGTAGCCTATAATAGAAAATTTAAAATGACAATAAAAATAAAAGAATGATACGGGTCTTCTTAATTGTTTTGAAAGTACGAATAATGCTGTAAATATTATTTTACAATTTATTTACTTGCGTAGGTTCCGGGTTCGAATCCCGGCTAGGATCTGGAAATTATGAGGGGCCAAAACCCACCGAAGTCGCTAATGACCAAGCTGTTGACGCGACTTTAAACTAAAAAAAAATTATTTTACTGCCATTAAAAGTAAAATTAATATTTCTAGAAATCCTTCACTTTATAAATTTTTATTAGAATTACGCCTTATATTGTGGAGGGGTGGTGGCTGTGAGTTTCACTCTGAATTAACACAAGACCTTTCAAAGAAACATAGAAAAATGTTGCTGCAAAACGCTAAATTTCTCGAGAAATTTTACTTTACTTTATTCAAAAATTCAGGAAAGTCATGCAATTTTTATTTAATTTTTTTATAATGAGTGTCTTTAGCTTTGAGAATGCAAGCTACACAATAAGAAAAGCAGACAGCAGAAAATTATTGTTGTAGTGTTTTGTTTCTGAGTAGGCAGTCAAACATTTGATTTATTGTAATGAATTGGTATATTTATATTCTTGGGGATTATTCTAGTTCTGTGAAGATTTTCTCAGAGTAAAACTTCCTTGATATGAAGATCACGATGAATACGAATATTTCTTTTCTTATTTGTCTATTTCTTCTGCCTCGCAACTTTAGGACATCTTTAAATCTTACAAATTTCCTTCAGTCTACCGCCAGCACCCACAGCTTTCTCCAATCTCTACTCCTTTTTAAACCCTCTCCCGTATTCCTCCCACTCTCTCGTGGATCTTCGCCCCGGTCTGATCTTAAATATTCATCTTAACGTGTTCTCGATGTATTTTTTTCATTTGATGTACAAATCACTCCGGTGTGCGTCCCTCAATCTCATCCAGTGCCGAAATAAATGCTAATTCTTCTTTGACGTTCCAAAATGTTGTCTGTATCCCTTCTAGTTTTCCTCGCTGTTCTTCTCAAGGACTTTTACCCCGCAGCTGTTATTCTGCTGGCATGTTTATCTGTTACATACTGTCTCCACTCTGCAAAGTACGGTAATATTGGATATTCTTCTTCTTCTTCAGCCTGTCCGAGTAGTTGTTCAAAAGAGAAGTAGGGGTTACTTTTATTCATAAATTTATGAACAAAACATTTTGCACTTTTCCATACATTCAACCCTTAAGGCCTGTTGTCCACTACAAGAATTTTCACCGAATCAATTTATGAACAAAACATTCTGCACTTTTCCATACATTCAACCCTTAAGGCATGTTGTCCACTACAAGAATTTTCGCCGGCCGCTGCTCCGGTGAACTCGCCGGTTAGACAGAAGTACAGTTGTACATCATTTTATACGGGCGCGTGTCGACGTAACGATACGGCAGGGATTGCTGCCGTTTGCAGCTGCAGCTGCCCACGGTACAGACGGCAGCCGGACGGCGTGCCGTAGTATCAATAGGACGTGTTTCAGCATGAATGCTTGCCCACGTGACGACAGACTCATCGTCCGCCGTTCAGTTGGTAGTTACGGTTTCGATTAAACGTCCTCTGTTCACTAAATGTTGAGTGTTGAATGAGAAGACTGAAATGTTCATCAAGAAGGAACTGATGGGCAATATTATTATAAGATTTAAATAAAAAAACTGAATATTCTGTAACTTCTGTATTTAATGTATTTAAGACGCAGTGCTTTGTTTACCGGTAATTAACAACAACCGGAAATAAACCTCATCATAATCAACCCATTCATTTTAAAGACAATTTCCATACAATAAACCAAAAAAATGACAATGGCTGTAACAACTAGCTACTTTTTAAAAGAAAGTTCTACATAAATTTAGTGTAAAATGTCTAATTGATCAGCATATCCTACATCAATAAAATAGGAAATGATCTTTCTAAGTAAAAGAACACAGCAGGAATTTATGTAAAAGAAATTCAAAGAAACTATCTTCATTTAACAAGCAAAATTAATACCGATAAAAGAAAAATTTGGAGTACATTTAATTATTATGCTGTACAGGCATATTTTAATGTTAGGTTTATAAATGTTGTCTACCCGATAAAGTTTCAAGGTGAAGAGTTAAAATGCTCTGGTTAAGTACTTAATTAATCATATCGTTATTTTATAGGTAATATTAATATGATGTAAAAAATATAGGTTATCTGGAGTATTATTTAGCATGTGATGGCACTTGTAATTTTAATAATTAAATGTTAATTTTACTTAAAATCAGTTTGAAATTGCTGTAATTAATATATACGATAAGTGGGTAACGTTTAGAATTTTTTAGTCTGTCTTTACTCATTTGATGAAAGTGCTCACTGAATCAATCACTGACAATGATTTATCACTATAGATACTGAAGTGACGAGATTGCCTTTTGCGTATAGCTGAATTGTGAGGAAGGGAAGTGAAAATTTGACAGTGCTGCCAACCTCAACAGTGAGACATAACTCGTACACTTCACTACCGTACAGTTTCCACATACATTTTTTTAAGCTGTGGTTTATTCCGAGAAAATGTTTTCTTTATAAACCTTATAATTATGACCCGTAATAGTGCCTATAGCTTAATTACATGACTAGAAATGTTTTATTTACTGTAATTACTAGCAATCTATGCCACTGAAACAAAATTTTCTACGAATGAATCGCCTTCTTTACTATCGCTGTCACCGGCGTCTTCAGTATCAGTCTCACCTAACCGTTTCCTTTTTTTACCAGGTGTCAACAAAACTGTTGAAGAATAGCCTTGTCACGTCTTTAATTTCCTTTTTTATTTTTCGAATTGTGGAAAGAGAAACATCACTGTCCACGTTTTGGAGAAACTAACATTTCTGTTAACGGTAACAAACAGTTACCGTCACAACGTATGATATTACATATTACTGTCATATGGATCAGTAAACAGTTGTTCTATCCGGCTGTTGATATGTTCATTACTCACATGAATACGGTACTTATAAACTGAAATTTACGATCATCGTGCTTTTCGGCAAAGAGTACACAAATGTCACTCCAAAATTTATTCAGCTGTGGCGAAGGACTACTACGAGACCCTCAGTAAGTTCCTTCATCAAATATGCAGGGCATTTAAAGCGGGAAAAGTTTTCTTTATTAATATTGAATAAATTTGATTTAAACTTTCTTGAAAGGTTAAATATGCTGTTATTGTAATCACTTTGCAACCTGGATCATTAAAGTATTGTAAATGCAGTAGGCGGGTGGGTGTACGGTTAACTGACTTTTGCTGTCAGTTTCATTGTTGAGATTTTTGTGAAGTTCTTTGTGTAATTTGTAAAACAAAAAAGTAGCAATGCTGGCCACAAATAAAAGTCACTTTCTAGTATCTTTTTTCACTATTTATAATAAAGTATTATAAAAAAGTAAGGTTTGTCTGTTGTACGAGATAATTTCAGAAATTACCAAACCAACTTATAAAATTCTTTCATTGTTGTAAGCTTAGAGTTTCTTACACAGACTATATTGCATTATATAATTTTTTAAATTTTGAAGTATAGTTGTGATTAGTTTTTTTTTATTGAAAAATACTTGGCCCGTGATGCACTGTCGACCAATCGCCGGCGACCAGAAACAGGGAACCCAAAATACAGAGACCAAACTGACGACCAAAAGTTAAAAATGTGTCTGCTCGTTCAGAAGAACACGGAAGATCAGCTGGTCGCGGCAACCAATGAAGTGCCTTATTTCAAATGAGCGCGTTTAGTTAAGTGTTTTCAATCAGTAAGAAGCTACTACAAGTAAATAAAATAATACATAATAACGTGAAGGAGAGGGCTTCCTTTTTTTAATGGGCAATGTTGCTTTCTAGTTTCTCTTTCATAGATTAGAAAATATGTTATAGTTTTTCTTGAATTACAGTTCAGCTTATAATCAACCGCCTGTTGACATTAAAAAGACCATAATTGAACTGCTTCAACTACCGTTTCAACCATTGTTGTGGAGTATGGTATACTAAGTTACTAAGCCGTTTTCGATTCCCATCTGACGTTTGGAAGTACGTGAAAGTTATCTAATCAGAAAATGTTTAAAAACAAATCAAACTAATAAATTTATCAGGCGATGCAAATGAGAAATTCTAAAAAATTCTTAATTTTTCACAAAATTTTAAAAATACTTGAAAGATAAATTGAATAACTCCACTACATTGATGGCCTATTAATTTAAATTAACAGCGGCGGTATTTCTTAAGTAATAAAATATGTAATAACATGTTTACTGATTGTTTCAATAAAACGAAGCTAATATATTTTATTAAGTAGTTATTACTGGATTCATGAATAATATTCACTTCTCTTCTTGTTTTATTATTTAATTAATTAATACCGTTCAATAAAAATTATATTATACTCATAAAAACCTCACAACGTATCGTATTTAATTACAGTAATTATACACACAATCTCAATTGTATAAGATAGTACAATAATACTGTAGTGACATTATACTGGGTGTATTTAAACAAAATCTGAGGTTTTCACTCGAATTTATTTGATTTTATGCTGACCCGTACTCTGCATATCCAAAATGAACAATCTAGATTTTTAAGGTTTTTCGGTTTCCATCATTACGAAATAAGTTATCGAAGACTTCTTTTCATATTACATTTGACTCGTAATAGCCATAAAATACGTTTCTTACTTAACGGCCGGCTGTTATGTATTAAAGATTCCATATTTTATTGTATGAATCGGTCCCATAAACATTTTCAACAATTTCTTCCGTATAATATCGGATTTACCAATTTTACTTACACCAGTATTATTTTTGGAAAAATATGTAAAAAATTCCGTAAAATTTGTAGAGTTCCATAAAAGTTGAAATCTCACAGTTTTAAGCACCTAATGGTAAAAGTGAGAATTTTTTAATACTACAAAATACAGAATTAGGCCTAAAGCAGTTAAATTAGGCAAACATTCATCAAGATAGCAAATTTTTGGAGGGGTTTCTAGTTAATTTTACTCCCTACGGAAATTTCGCAAATCTTGCGTTAGAAATAAGGGGAGATTTTGAGTCAGTCTGTATCAAGTTTGTGTCGGTCTGTGGTTCAAGCACTCAACTAATAGGTTAAATGGATCATGCAAACATTGTTAAACGAATGAAGTAAATTAAAGATAATTAAGATTTTCATTTCAATGCTGTTTTTTATACTAGTTGTTATAATGGACTTTTAAGATTTACCGGATTATAAGATTTGAAGAGCTATTTTTAAACTGATTCACTTCAGCTATTGTGAAGTTGTGTGCGAGCACAATTCTCTAGGTCTTATTATCACGAGTTAAGGGGAAGAAGGATCTCTCATCAATTGTGACGTTTCAAGGTTGCTTTAACTCTCTCTCGTTCTCTCTCCACTTTACATAACAGAATATTAGAATTATTGAAATCAAGAAAAAATCGATAAGCCAATTTCACCTGAGCTTCACCTTTCCTGACCTTTACAAGGTAAAATTTGGCTTTTGAAAAGGTGTTTATGTGTGGGAGCGCACGTGCTTTTGTTTGCTTACGTTGTTCCTTTTTTAACTCAGAGTAGTTCTACTATTGGACTCAAATCAATACATTCTATTTAACAGATCTTAATGTTTCATGATCTTACAAGGAATGAAAGCGTTTGAAGGATGTCTGTCGACTCCCGTGCAGACATGAGTTAAATGCCAAATGAGGTAAATGACATATTTTAATGAAATTTTAGTCTAAAAGAAAAATGTATGGGCTATTCCAATTGAATTCCAATTTAAAGACAATATTTTTCATCCCACCGCCAATAGATATTCTTAATCACGTAAACTCCAAAATTAAGAATATTTTACTCCAATATGACATTCAGAAAATAAAATTTTTTCAAAAAAGGCTGTAACGATTTAAAGTAAAAAGATAAGTTTAAATTAAAAATATTAATAAATAAAAACTTAATTCTCTACATTTCTCTTTCTTACAAAGATGACAGTTCTTCTTCTTCTTCTTTGGCCTCGCCTCTTCCCGTTACGCGGGGTCGGCTTTCCCAATCAGAGAGCTCCATTTGTTACGCTCCTGTGCGTCTTCCTCGGATAAGCCCAACATTTTCATGTCTCTTTGGACATTCGTCATCCACGTGGTAAGGGGTCTACCCCTTCCTCTCCTCCCTGTAGCCATTGAAAGGCACCTCTTCACGACATGATCATCCGTTCTCCTAAGCACATGACCATACCATCTCATCCTGGACTCTCGCACCTTTTCTGCTATATTAGCAACTTTGAAGGTTCCCCTTATATGCTCATTCCGCACCTTATTCTTCAATGTGACTCCTCCCGCCCATCGCAGCATGCGCATCTCTGTAGTGTGGAGTTTCTGTTCATGCACTCTCTTAAGTGCCCAAGCTTCGCTGCCATAGACAAGTGCTGGTCTAACTGCCGCTCTGTAGACTCTTCCCTTTATTTTTATGGGCACTTTTGGGTCACACAGAACCCCAGTCAGCATACGCCACCTGTTCCAGCCCGATGTTATTTTATGCACTATTTCAGCCTCCATGGATCCATCCTCTGAGATCACTGCCCCCAGATACTTGAAAGTTTTAACTCTGGGCAGGGGGGTTGCCTCAAGTTTGATGTCTCCACTCCATGAGTCATCAGGATCAAAACCACAAAACATGTACTCTGTTTTCGTTCTACTGATGCGCAACCCATTTTGTTCCAGTGCTTTTCTCCAATTTTCCAAGTTCTCTTGAATTCCCTGCAGGCTATTTGATATAAGGGCTACATCATCAGCATACAAAATGTTCCATGGAGTCTCCTTTTGAATTTCCGATGTCAAGTAGTTCATGACAGTATTAAACAACAAGGGACTTAAGGCACTGCCTTGATGTACACCAACCCTAATATTGAAATACTTGGATGATCCAGCTGGGGTTCTAATGCCTGTTTCAACATTGTCATACATGTCCATAATAAGTCTGACATAACATTCAGGGAGTCCATGTGCTCTCAGAGCCTGCCATATAATTATTCTCGGAACTCGATCAAATGCCTTTTCAAGGTCAATAAATACCATCCACAGATTTATCTTGTTATCCCGAGCCTTCTCCATGACCAGTCTGATTGCATGGATAGCATCAGTGGTCCCTTTCCCCTTTGTAAAGCCAAATTGGTTTTCCGTCAGAACAGCATGGTTTGTGAGGTGCTCACTTAGGACTCTTTCCCAGATCTTCAGGGTATGTGAGGTGAGTTTGACCCCCCTATAATTACCACAATCACGAACATCACCTTTGTTTTTATAGAAGGGCACAAGGATACTTTTCCTCCAGGCATCAGGCATATTTCCTACCTCAATTATTTTATTGAAAAGTTCTGCAAGCCATACTTCTCCATCTGCCCCTAGTGCCTTCCATATTTCCGCAGGTATTTCATCTGGCCCACTAGCTTTGCCGTTCTTCATTTTGGAAATAGCCCTTCTCACATCCATCGATGTGATTTCATTTATAGGTCCTAGAGTTTTGGGTTCCTCCTTTTCCTGTTGTCGTGGAAATTCCTCATTGAGTAGCTGATTATAGTATTCATACCACCTATCACATATATCCTTATCATCAGTGAGTAATATACCCTCTCTATTGTTCATGTACTTTGTGGTTGAGAAATCCTTTGTACAGTTATGCCTATACTTAGCAATGCGATATATTTCATTGTCCCTTGCTAGTTCCAGATGCTTATATATGTTCTGATCTGCTCTATCCTTTTCAATTGCCACAGTTTTCCTGGCTTCTTTTTTGGCTCTTTTGTAGGCTTCCCTGTGTTCCTCCAAGTGCGTCTCCTGCCACACTCTAAACAGATGCTTCTTCCTAGCTACAGCTTCCTTTAAATTTTCATTCCACCATTTAGCATCCTTTTTGTTCATCAGTAACCCTTTGCTAGCACCCAGTAGATCTTTTGCAGCCCCAACAGAAAACTTTTCAAAATTCGACCAGGTATTGTTTGGAGATTTGTCTTTAGGGCAGTTGTTTTTCATATGCAGCCTAATGCTACTTAAGAGGTCATTTCCTTTCTCAGTGGCAAGGTTCCGCCATTTTATCTTTGTTACTCCATTTCTCCTTTGTTTTATACGATTTCCAAGTTTCATAGCCATTAGTAACAATCTATGCTGTGATGTTAAAGGTTCCCCTGGAATTACTTTGCAGTCCTTTATCCGCCCAAGATTACACCTATCTATCAAAAAATAATCTATTTGAGATTTTGCAGTCCCACTCTTGTATGTAATAAGATGCTCGTCTTTCTTTTTGAAGAAAGTGTTCACTACAGACAGGCCCCGCGATGCCGCGAATTCTAGGACTGTCATTCCTTCATTATTTCGATCTCCAAAGCCAAAACCACCATGACATCCCTCAAAACCATCCTTATCCGCACCTACATGTCCATTCAGGTCGCCACATATAAGCCTCCATTCATGTGTTGGAATTTCGCTCATATACATGTATAGCTCATCCCAAAACTCCTGTTTTTCGGATTCTGGACATCCACTTTGTGGAGCATAAACACTTACAATGTTCAGGCATGGTTGCTTAGCTAGCGCCAGTTTCACAGAGATAATACGATCACTTACCCTCTTCACTTCCACAACATTTTGACTGAGGTGCTGGTCCAATATTATCCCCACACCATTTCTAGTACTTTCTCTTCCATAATAGATACACTTGAAACCGTTCCCTATATGTCGTGATTTGGCCCCCTTCCATTTTGTCTCTTGCACACAGCAAATGTTTATATTACGTTGATAGAGGACGCTACTTAATTCCGCCCCCCGTCCAGTCATTGTGCCAACGTTCCAGGTGGCAATGCGCAATTCAGACATTGTCTCGGTGTTTTGTTTTCTCATTTTTCCGTCGCTTGTGGGGAACGCCCTAGCCTTTTCGTCGCTTACGGGGTACGCCCTAGCCTTTATACTCTTTCTATATATGGACCTTCTCATGATTGGTATATTAAAACGGCTATTGGGTTTTACGGCCGGTTGCCACCTGACACCAAGGTCTTGATTCTCCTGGAGAACCTGAGAGCCGCCGTTGACCAGAGTTGGTTCATCCGCCGCCATCTCTAATGAACCCTCAGACCTAAGAGCTCATCACACTCATGGACTTCTACCTTGATCCCAAAGAAACTCCAAGAGTGGGTTTTTTGTACGGAGTTTTCTCTCCGGCTAGGTTTGGTCCGCCCCGGGTATTTCATTTCCCCGGTACCACCCATATCTGGGAGGCTTTCCTCTATCCGCCACCTGAGGAGGCGCCCAGTAGGGGTCCTGCCCCCCCCCGGGAAAGATGACAGTTAAGAACTAAAATTAAAAGGAAGGGGTTTCTTTCGTTTCAAAAAACTGGAGAAAAAATTTTCGAATAAAGCCTAAAGAATATTGCAGACAGTTTAGCGATAACTCACTATAATTTCATAAAAAATGTATTAAGATCGGTTCATCAATTTCGGAGTGACGGTCCACTCAGTCCACTGCGTAGTATTAAAACAGTTTTTATGAAATCATTTTTATAAAGTTTTTGATAGATTTAATTTACATTTAAATATCATTCAGGACATTATAAAGGAGAGTTATCAAATTCCGTACATAATTTTGTACAATAAACGTAACTATGTATTATCGAAAACAAATGTTGACAAATAAATGTATTAACTAATAATTTTAATTAGCAGTTGTTGGCCTCAGAGGCCAATATAACTATTTATAATTTATTTATTTTTAATTATTTATTTAATTTGTATTATTTTTTTAAATTTATAATTATTAAAGGAAATGTTATAAATTTCCTTTAATAAAGAAAATCCTCCATGAAGACTGAGTCTTCACGGAGGCCAAAAATTGAATAAGACGGCAGTTATGCAGTAAATCTTAAAATAACCAAGTTATTAAAAGAACGTTAATATTCTGTTTTCTGAGTTTATCAGGAATTTAGAAATTATAAATGATAGGTGATGGCAAACGTGCACGTGGAAAACTTCTTTTTTTTAAAAAAAAGAAGCCCTTTTTTAAGGGCTGTCCGGAATAAGCCTAGTAGGAGCTAAGACCTATTTTGGCAACAAAACCTTTATCCTTTTAAATGCACGAATAAAAAGATACAGTGACATTAATAATAGTAATAGTTCATGAAATAGGTAATACATTGTTAATAAAAAAATTATTTAATATGAAGTGATGTATGTGTATTGAACAAGGATAATGGAATGCGGTGGATAAAAGGTTTTAAATAAGAATTTTTGTAAATCGAAACTAGCAGAAACGTTTTTTCTTCTTTTGATTCCTTCTACCGTGTTCCAGTAAAAAGGAGAACGTGTTATAAGGTCTCGAATGTTTGGGTAAAAACTATCAGACTGCATGTAGGCTATAAGATCAGTTAGCGCCTTTGTAGTGAGTCAGTTGTTATCTGTACTGTGAACGTAATTAGTATTGTTGAATTGTTTCTTAATATCATTACGGGACCGGTTTTGAATTACGTTAATAGTGCGTTGCGTAAGGGTGGTATAAAGTGGTTATGGGGAGTTAAATCATTTGTTTTGATTGTTAATTGACAGTTTCTTAATTATAGTCAAGTTTAGTTTAATAATTAATTTTGTCAATAAATAGGTAATGTTATAAGTTTAAAGAAAATCTGTTTGTTATTTATTATACCCAGATCCAGAAGGAACTTAGGCCAAGGTGTTACAATACTTTTCACTAAATGTGTTTTGTCCACATTTGATGGGTTGTTTTTTTTGTAACAGCTTAGTGTTTATTTTAATCAGCTAGATAATTAGAACTTTAAGCAAACTAGATAAAAACAATTAGAACACTATATTACACGAAAATGCGCCGGCCGCATTGGCGCAGTTGGTAACGTGCTCGCCTCTCATCATGCGGTCCTGGGTTCGAATCCCTCAGGCATGGCATATTTTCATACGTTACAAAAAATCATTTCATCCTTCATCACATAAAGTTCCACCCCAACGTCGTCGCTAATGACCGTTGCAGTTGATGCGACGTTAAATAAATAAAAAAAAAAAATAAAAAAATAACGAAAAATTGTTGAAAGACACTATATCAATAATAATTTCGAAATGTGGGTCTAGGATGTTATTTTTTTCAGACGTTGAATAATTCCGCTATTATCCAACGGGAAATAATTAGCTGGATGATTGGGGTACAGAAGAAGACGGTATTGGTATCGATGACTGAAACTTCTTATTTCCTTCAGAATTAATGGAATTCCAAGATCCCGGCGGATTGTTATAATTTTATGGAATTATCAAATTCAAATTGTTATAACCAGATGCACGAGCGTTTGTATAGTTCGTAAAGTTTTAGGCTGGTACTTCATTTGATAATTAAGCAAGAGGTTTTTGTTTGTTTACATAAAGATAAAGATAAGATTTAGTTTGCGAAACAAACTATAATATTACTTTTTGCAACTCTCATTGCCATTATAAGTAATAAACAGGTACATACAGGTTAAAACTTGATGTAACTTGTTTGCTAACCTAAAGAATATTCTACTGCATTGTAATATTTGTTTACATTACCGTATACGTATATAACTGCATCTTAACGTATAATAACGATTTAAAGTACAACCGTTTAATATTTATTAGTAACAGATCCTAAATTATTAACCAACCAGCTAAAATTGTACCTAGCTTCTCACCAATCTTCTATTTCATGGTCAGTTACTGTATGCTGCTTTCATACAAAATCATGGGCCGACTTCCAAACTTTGTGTAGAATTGAGTTTCCGAATGCATGTAGTAACGCGTGTCAAACTTATATCTAAAATCGGTTTTTAAGTAATGTATAGGAGAAACTCGTAAACTACCGGTAAAAGAAATCATTACTGACAAAAGTTTAATAAACTGTTTTATAATATCTTATTTAAAAAAATTACTGTAATGTTCTTTTCCTTCAAAATGAATCACAAGCCTGTTGTTTTAAAAATATCATTTCAAAGCGAGCCGAGTTTTCTACACATTATTCTAGAGACAGTTTCTTTAGCCTATCGTTTTACAAATCATAAATCATGTTGCCAACGTAAATATTTAATTAAAATTATGTAATTTTAAAAATTTTACATTTTGAATTTTTGATCAGAGTGTAGTAGTATCGAAAATTTTAGGGCACAGTAGCTAGTTCCAAAAATTACTTGGGATAGAGACATGATACTTGTATTTCTTAAGTTTAAGCCTTGGTAAGCTTGTTAAAAGACGGCTTCAAAATTTTGATCGAGGCAAGATTAGTATGAAATATCTCCACGTACACTCAATATTTATCAGAACTTTTTGGAACTTGTTAAGACATTTATTTTTTAAAAAATGAGGGTTGTTTTACTTTCTCGTACTCTGTAATGGCTACAGAATGAGAAGTATTGCGATTGGGTAAAATTTATCTATCCCGGATTTATACTGATCTTCTCGTTTCATGACTCCCTGAAAATAAAAATAGGTTTCAAAGGATGACCGCACGCTCCTCTGTGTATGTTATTATAATAATTCTGAAGAAAACATTACCTGACTGATTTCGCTGAAATCTAAAAAAAACGAATGTTTCTTTAACCAACCGCAGAAGATTATTTGGAATTAGCTACGTAGTTCGAAAATTAAGAATAGGCCTACTCTACACCGATGAAGAACACAGAAGTTAAAATTTTTCAAAATTAGTTATAACGATGTTTCTTGAACTTCCAGTTTTTACTAAACTTTCTGGGCTCATTAAAATGGTATAAGTGGTAAAGTAATATTCTGGGAATAATCAGGGAACTCTACTTTTTTATAAATATTTCATTTTTCAAAATTACACTCTTATGGTGTATTTTAAGGCGAAACATTGTGAAAAAATTAAAAATTCTACAAATTTTGTGTTTGATTTTTTTTTTGTCCAACACTTTCAGCTTTTTTAGCCATTAATTGTAATTTTACTTTAAATTCCCATAAAAATATAATTTTTTAAAAGTACAGCGTTAAGGTGTATTTGTGGCAAAAATACACGTAAGAAACGTTATAGTATATTCAATAATATACAACATTTGTCTGTAAACTTTTTTTTCAGTGACTAGTTAAATGATGATTTATAATTTTCTGTGGAAAAGCTTAATGTTTTGAATCGTCTCAAATTGGTCGCCTTATACAATCATACCTGTCGAGGAAACAGCGTCAAAATGTATCTCTCAAATGAGGAAAATGTAGTCCTGATTGAAGATCAGCGGGAATGTCAGTGCGGATTGCTACCTTTTTTCTGCGTAATACTATTTTACAGGATATTATTCTTGCAGATGGTGAGTGGTAACACCGTGTAAATGAGTAATGAGTGCATGCTGTACTCGACTGTGATTCGAATCCGAGATCCTTAATCTAAAACCTTGTTGCATCTTTATTAGGGTAGACGATACGATATTGTAAGCTGTAGTATGCGTCTGTAAGAATTTTGAGAACATGGGTCCTAAGGAAATCTGAGGGCAGGAAGTTAGAAGCAGCTGAGATGCGTCTTTTGAGATCGGTGAAAGGAGCCAACACTTGGGATCGTATCAAGAGTGAGAAAATTTTGCATGATATGGGTAGAACGGAAACAGTGAAGCAGAGAATTAAACGATGTAGGGAGAGGTGGGTCCAACATGGTGTTTGCCGCATGCCAGAGGATCAATCCTATGAATGAGAACACATACATACATTGTACATTGGGTACATTTTTTCGGTATCCAGTAATGGCCTTAAGATATCGTCCGCAAGGTGTACGGTCGTTGAGTAGACAACAAAGAAGATGATGGACAGAAGCTGGAACAGGCGAGGAAGAAGAAGAAGGAGGAGAAGAAGGAGAATAAAAAGAAATAGAAGGAGAAGAAGAAGGATATGAAGGAAAAAAAGGAGATGAGGAAAAGAAAAAGGAGGAGGAGGAGAAGAAGAAGAAGAAGAGGAAGAGAAAGGAGGAGAGGAAGGAGAAGAAGAAGAAGGAGAAGACGAAGAAGAAAAAGAGGAAGAGGAAGTAGAAGAAAGAGGAGGAGGAGGAGGAGGAGCAGAAGAAGAAGAAGTTCAACAATTGCGTTCATAGAACATTTTTTAGGAAACACCACTGATGTTATCAATAAGCACTCACGCAGCGCAGACGCAATTGCTATATTAAATAAATTAGCGTGAGAATTGGGACGCAATATTATTGTGGTTGGTATTTATATGAACTGTCTCTAATATTGTCATATGTTATAAATGTTATAACAATGTATTAATCAATTAACTTTGTTCTTTGTATAGTTAATAACCCGATGTGTCAATCCGTTAAATCATTGTTATGTAAGAAACACTCGTTAGAGTAAACAGTAATTTTTAGAACGTATTTTTTTAAAGCGAAAAAGTAGGTTTAAATTAATAAACATGAGTAAAAATTAGCAAATAGTATTTCATACAATTTTTTTGTTAAATACAGTTCAAATTTAGACAACATTTTAACTATACAAAATGTCCATAATTTGCCTGTTATATAATTTTTTCTTAAATAAAAGCTAATTGGATAATTTTAGCAGAAAGTAAATAACTTTACTACGAAATACTTAAAATATATACTTAAGGTTAACGTGGTTTACTATTTTCCTGTTATTAGGGCCTACCATACTACTTATTGATGGCTTACGATGTAGGCTGATATGATGTAGGGTATTAAAACAGGAATGTAATGATGATAACGTTATCAGTCGCTATTCTTCTCAGCGTGGGGTTAGCCTAAACACCTTATAGAGGTTATTTTTTCACAAATCCACCACAAGAAATAGTTGCAACAAATTTTAATTCTCGAGCTCCTGTGAAAGTAAAGTAAAGTATGGATGTAGGCAGGTCTCCCTTAGATACAACACACTTTAAAAATTGTTGTAACTTAACTTTTTTTATAACTTAAAAGAAAACTCAGCGTTATTCGTTATCAGGAGGAAAATGAATGAAATGACTGTGTCAATATTAGGCCAACTGAGAACAGATTGGAGAGATTAAAAGTAAAAATTAAAGACTACAGACAAATTAAATTTTTTCAAATATTTTATTCCAAAAGTTTTATTTTATTTATTATAAACGCTTTTGCAATTCTTGTACAATAGTAAGTCACTAATTTAGCGAAGGAAATACACTAAACTCCGGTAAAAAAATGAATTGTTTTACCCTGTCCTGGGAGGAACGAGTTGAAAATCTAGCAAAACGAGTAATTACATTTTTTAACAGAAAAACAGAGAAAATCCAATGTACTCGAATTAAATATTTACCTGTTGATGTTACTTAATTTATTGTTTTCATTTCGTTCAAGTATAGCATTAAACTGAATTTAATATTTTTTAACTTTTATTTTGTTTTCAGTTTTTTTAAACCAATTTGATCCCACCGAATTTGACGCTGCTGATTTTGAGTTTTCGTTTTATTTGTTTTTTTTTTGGACAAGACTTTGTTATTGTTGTTTCTTTTGAAAAAAATGAACAGGTACAGCCAACGATATTTTTTTCACGTATGACTCACAGCTAGTCGCCAAACTTACTCGCCGAATCGGCGTTACTTAGCAAATTGAAAGCGACTTTCTACAAGCTGACTGAATGGGCTGGCCTGAAGACCGATTTCATGTTAAGTAAAGTTTTAGGATAATAATAAGTAGACCTGTTTCTTGTTTCAAGTCAGTCAGGAAATAACTGAGTTATTTAAAACAGAATAGATACAAAAATAACCGATACTAATCAGAGTTATTTTCTCTGAAGCTGTTGTGAATTTGACTCTACAGCGGTACCTTCTTTAAGTGAATAAAGTGAAAATGTAAATTACGAAGTAGAAAATGTTTTTTGATGGGCCTGGTATGTTGACGTGTTGTGATTTGTGGTGTAGGGCCAACATTTTCAGCTTTTAAGAAAGTTTAAGTTTACGAAAAATGTAAAATTATGTTGATATGGGTTAGTCTTTACTGTCTTCTCCTGACCCCTTCAATTATAAATAATCAATGATTTACAGTAACTGAAAAAAAATTGTTTTTTGGTTTTCAAGTTAGTAAAGTTAGTGTAGTGGTCAGCACAACTGGCTTTAATGCTAGGGGTCCCTGTTTTCGATTACCAGTCATGTCTGACATTTTAAAAATATTTAGTATAACTTACTACTCATATATCATTACCTTATACAAACCAATGCTTATGTAGGCATCATAACCCATTAAAAATGGTGTTTATACATTGACATTATTAACAAATGACTCATATAAAGCCAATGTTGTCGATAAATTGAACGATTAACGAATTTTGTAACATAAAATTATCATAAAAGATTTATAATAGGCCTAAAATAATAGCATGTGCATTGACTTGCAATGGCACGTACACGTCTATTTTCTACTGTATTATTGCAATTAACAAGAAACGTCAACTATAACACGCCTTCGGTGACATTGGCCAATTGCCTTTAATTTATTAGTTAGTCTAGTACATTAAAATATGACAAAATTGTTGGCAGATAATCTCAAGGTAAATATTTGCAGAGGTAAATTATAATTATTATTCCATCAGGTCGTTTGAAAGAAAGGTCTGGAAAAATGTCAGTAGGCCTACGTTAGCATTTTAATTAATCGAATAAGTTATTGCATACGATACTTCAAAAAGTAAAAATGTTAACTACAGACACTTCAATTTCAATGGTGAGCTACTCGTAGATTGGACGATGATTGAGTGCAAAGAAAATCAATGTCAGACAGACAATGATAAAAGATAAGAGATACATAGATAGATGAAAAATACATACAGAGTGTACAAAAAGTCGTTCGACTAAATTTCACCAATATAAACACTTACTAAACGATCGGAACGTATGCAAGAATACAGGAAATTACTTTGTGATGGATTTTAATCAGTCACAAAGTAGCCTAAAAAAATCTTTTAGGTTTTATCTTGAATTTAACTTCAGTATTTCCTAATAGTAAGATGGAAATGCGACAGATTTTTAGGTAAATAATTTGCTACAGATAATCACACTTCGATTTAGGTCTAAATTTTTATTTAAGTTTCTTTTTTAGTTTATTTAAAGTCACATCAACTGCTTGGTTATTAGCGACTACGGAGGGTTATCTAACTTTAACGGTGGGTCTTGACTTGTAATAATTTCCAAACACTAACAGGAAATCGAACCCGGGATCTCTACATTGTAGACTAGCGCCCTACCACTATGCTACAGAGGCGGCCTGTTTCAAGTTTTATTTCAAGTATTAAAGCTGTATTAACTGCTTGGTTAATAGCGACAACAGTGGATTTCGGAACTGTATCTGTAGGGTTTATCGTGTTTCAAGCCCAGTATAAAAATACAATATTCTGTTTTGCAGTTCAGTGTTTCTATCATAAACCACTGCACTAGAGAAGCGGCCATTTCCAAGTTTTAAACGGTCTAAAAATGTTAGTAGGTTAGTAATTTAGGCATCGAAAATTCTAGAAAGAAAATACAGCTTCTGATAAATATATATCATAAAAGTGAATTTTTGTAAGGAATTCTAAAAACCACGGTAAATAGAAGAGTTCTCTTCTAATTACCGTGGTAAAAACCATTAATTTTTATACCTATTTTGTTAGTTTAGTAATCTAAACAGCTTTAATCGTACAAACATATTCATTTATCGATTAACAAAATGTCACCATAAGTAACAGATGGCGACAGAAATCTTAAATCTATCATAAATATTTCATTTGTGTATCGAATGTACATTTGCACATCGTGCAATAATCTGTGATGTGTAACACATTTATAAAATATAGCTGATCCTCAATAATTACATAATTTGTATAAATATAAAATTAGATAATAGTTCTTAATGCAACAGGAAATTTTGTATTTTTATCACAAACCTGTTATTATTGAAATTTATTGTATAAAATTGAAAATTTATTTTGCAATTTTTGTATTTTATAGCTTATAATGTAATAATGTGATAAGGGAGGTATGGGATTTACTACGGGTCATTAGATTGACGTAGGGTGTGTATAATAACGCGTGCTAGCTAGACTGCGTGGTCACGATTACAACTCGTGCTATCTCACATTTTTATTACTAACGTAAAACTGTATGTAATAGTGTACTACAAATATCAGTATAAACTACTTGATTTAATGTACATTTCCCAGCAACTGTAAGCTTACTGCAAGAAAATTTGGCGGGAGTTTTTTTAAAAAATATTTATGGCTACAGGACAACCTGGATAATCCGAACCCCGAGTAATCTGAACTCCAAAAAAGGTTGCAGTAAGGTGCCGCGTCTCTATCACGTTGCTCTTCAGTAAACTGATATTTTAAGTACTATACTGTATACAGTCATTGTATTCAGTGGAGAACAGAGAACGACATTTCACAGCTTAAACTATTTTTATTGGCTCAAATACGAAAAGAAGCAGTAGAAAAATCACTAACTTCAAAGGAACAGACAAACATCACTGATTTTTTGAAGAAACCGTAGAAAAATTAATTTTTAAAATGTTTGTATCAATACCGTAATATAAGCGTTGTTTGCACAAAAATAGAAAGAGTTACAGGACTTATTTTGGCTTTCAAAACTCCCCGTAAACTATCCTGTTTCTTTAAATTGAACCCATGACAATACGAATTTTTCGTAATCTGAACAGCAACGGATTTCGTTAGTTTGGATTACCCATGGCCTCCTGTAATACAAAATTTATAATACAACTTCAAACCAACCACTTACACTTCAACCAACAAAAATAATTCATTTAGGTGGATCCTCATATTTACAACAAGTCTCACGCAATTCCAACATATGCTCAAAAAATCAAACAGTCTGCACCAACAACAAATTACATTCACCAGCTGCTGAATACACATCAGGGAATCAGTTATTCGATCCCAGTCATTACTCAAGTTCAAAGAATCATCCAAAAATTTCACAAAATAATTAGTTACCCAAACCAGTCACTGTATAGACTTAAATATATTACAGTATTATTAAATAGGCAGAAAATTAAATGAGATTAGCTGAAGACATTCGGGTAATGTTAAACCTGCTAACAACCCTTATAACGCACTGCCAAAGCAGTACTGTATTAACTCAAAAATCAAGTTTTGAGAAAACAAAGAAGAAGTTTCTAAGAGTAAAAATATCAGGGGCTTCCAAAAGCCGTTCAATTTAGTAACATTTTTATATTGTTACAATGCTGTTAGTGATCTTTACTAATATATTGTTAAGAATTTTGGCTACACTCATGGCTGTAATTTAGGAAATAAAAATATTTTGAGTTAATCCACTACTGCTCTGACAGTGCGAATCAACAAACTTTTAATTTTAAATCAATTCTTAAACTAATATGGACTAATGAAATCCAATTATAGGGCTCAGCAAGCCATTCCAATATTAAAATCCTGTAAAGGTTCCAATCGAAATTATTCAGGATAATCAGAGAATCACTTTGGTACATACCGAACAACAATTTACACAGAGATCTACACATTCCTGCAGTTCAACAAACAATCAACACATACAGTACAAAATACCAAAAAAGGCTCGAATCAAACACGAATCGCCTTGTAATTTTACTGTTAGACAATTCAGACGACACTCGCCAACTGAAACGAAGACATCCTACGGACTTACTTTAAATCGAAAAGACAACACATAAATTAATTCCACGAAGTTTTCTTCGATCATGACATATAAAAAAGAAAACTCATTTACTCATTATTCTGCTTAAGAATATATTATAGATTTTGCCTACTATAAAAAATTATTGTTGTTTAGGTCATCAGCCGAAGGCTGGTTTGAACCTCTAGAGACCTTACTAAGTAAAACCACGAGTGAGGTGGTTTACCATTGCACAAAAATTATAGAAATCCGCATTAAATTCGCACGAATTGCAACCAAAACAAAAAATATTTCTACAAATATTTAACTTATATCTGTTTTAGCACTAAACTTACTACGAATCCGTTAATTTTATTTAACTAACGAAAAATGAAATAACAAAGTAACTTTGAACGTAAACCAGTTATATAATCATATACAAATACAAGTGAAATCCATTCAATGAACACAAAATTTCTAGAACCAGAAGAGCTAGAAATTTTTAATTTCATATAAGTTCCATTTCACTCTTAGCTAAATGCTCTAAATGAAACTATTTTGAAAATTCACTATTAAAGGAATCGTCGGTTAAATATAAATATAAAAGTAAAAATACATTTTCCGACTGTGGTGTGTGCCAAGTTTATACAATGACATTGTATTATAAGATGTGAAAGTATATGAGGCAATTCCTATGCAAATCTTACGAATCTTAAAACAAGTTAATGGAAAAATTTTTAGTTTTTTTTTAACTTGAGAAAGTTAAAATCTAAGCTACTCTTTAGCTTTAAATCCCAAGAAGGAATCCTAATAATTTGCTACGTTTAAAATTTTCTATTACAAAACAAAAAAAAAAGAAGATAAATAAATAAATTTAAATTGTACCAATGACATGTGCCAACATTACGCTTTTGTCAGGATACGCATCTATCAGCCGTAGTCTAGATTTTAGCGCAACTGGCTTCCACGCTAAGGGTCCCTGGTTCGATTTCCGGCCAGATCTAGCATTATTTTATCACTTATTATCATCTATCATTATTTATCATCTGCATTAGCAATCATTGAAAAACAGCCGAACGTAAAACAAAAGAAAGTCAGAATCCTGGATGGTTCTGTATCTGAAAAGGCTGTACCACAAGAAAGAAACTCGAGGCATTCACTTGCAGTAGCAAAAAAGTATTGCTTAAACACCCTTGATTAGAAAGAATACAAATAGGCTACTCTTTCTAAGATATAAAAGTCGCGGCTTTAATTTAAAGCGAACCTGCCGTTTCAAAATTTACAAAACCGGACAGTATGTAATTTTCCGGGATTGTTCTGTTTAACGTTAGGTCTACTGTTATAAAATGTGCACGGACTTTCCATTTAAGTACCCAGACATCTCATGTTAGAAAAAAGCAAACCTTGCCAGCTAGCGTCTTCACGTTGTGACCTCATGATATTATTGTAGTCATGGTAAACACTTAGTAATAGTTCTCCGCACAGCTGTTTAGCATTCGTTTCATAACTACTAGTGTTATTCTCAACAAGTTATTTTTATAAGGTTTCCTTTACTTTCTAGCAGTACTTCGTCAGTGAATGATAATTTATTTAATTATTTAACACTTATGCTAATTAAAATTTTTTCTCAGTCTAGAGTATTGACCGCCTTGGTGAGAAGGTAGGATTATAAACCGAAATCCCCAGATTCGATTCCAAATAAGAATTTAGAAATATCTCAACGTTATAAAATTCGGAAAATATAAGAAAATATCTGGTGTAAAAAAACTTACACAACTTTCTCTGGCCAATGCAAATAATTAACAATATAACCTATCATTAGTAATAAAATATTAGAAATAAACATAACTTAATTTTAATCATGAGTGAAAGAAGCAAAAAAAAAAATCAACCTCAGATTGGCTTAAAAATACTACGGATAATCACTCGTTTACGGTAAACTAGGCTCTATATAGAAAAATGCTCTAATTGAAGTTGTAGATCTTTTAATTTCCTATAAATTAAATTATATAGCTACACTTTTATCGTAAAATGTATGCTAAGGCTGAAATCTTAAAAAATCAATTTTTTACATGTTTTCGTGAGAAAAAAAAACAGAAAATCGCTAATTACCGCTAAACTAAAGCGTTATACAAAAAAAGGTTTAAAATAAGAGTTGTAGGATTTTTAATTCTCTACAACTTTTATTATACATATTTACACTAAAATGCGTATTAAAGCCGCAATCTTTAAAAAAATATTTTTACGAGAAAACAGCCTTCTTAAGAATTTCAGCAGACATGGCGCCTTCCCTATCTTGTAGAGCATAAAAAATTTAGTAAGTAAGGCGATTTTAAAACAAATCGTAGGAGCCGTTTTTGAGGAAATCGCAAAAAAGTGAAACATTACACGAGTAAACTACTACTTCCGGTTGACCGATTTTGATGAAAATTTTCGTGTCGGGTCCGGTAGTGGTATGTAACTTAAGTTTCAAGTTCGTACGATGTTCCGTTTTTGAGATAATTTGTTTACACACGCACACACACACACACACACGCACACATACACACACACGCGCGCGCGAGACCAATCGCTAAATACAGGTTTTTTCGGTTCAGGGGGTCTGAAAACGTGTAGATCCGGTGAAAACTCGATTTCTTAAAATCGACATGAAAACAATACTTTCCTTCCTATATATTCATATAGGCAAGAGAAGGTAAAAAAAACAATGAATATAATGTTATAAAATATCCGTAGCAGTTACTGTAAATTAAAAGAAGTAAACAAAAAACTTCCAATTTAAAATGCAGATCTACTGACTTTTTGGTTTTGAAACTCATTTTCGATTATATTAATACGACTACGTGGTAGGTTATATAATATTACAATTTGAGTATAAAGTTATAAGTTCTAAATGAGTATAAAGTTATGAAGCTCTAAAGTTGGATAAATTATTTTAAAAAATCTAGCTGCATTAATTTTAACTAATTATATTTCAATAAACGGAAACACCCAATTTACTGATATGTACCTTTAATCATTTGATTGGCTTCTTAGTAGTCAATCAATAAAATTTACCTAAGATGTAAGACTAGAGTACATAAAAAATACAAATGCGGCAACATGAAACGATTTAATATGATTCATTGCCAAAATTGAAGCATCTAATCTATTAAGTAGTACATACTGTTTTATGAACTTTATTTTATATTACTAAAAGTAAGTGAACTCTGAAGTGAAAAATAACTCACATTAAATGATCAAAAAATTCATATATTTTCTTGGAATCTAGTCTAATTCAATATAATTTTTGAAATAAGTTAATGCAATTTAGTTTTTTTTTTAAATGATTGCAATTCATTTAAGTTTTTCAGTGAAAGATAACATTTTTATTCAATTTAAGTTCTTAACCCACAGGGTTGGTCAAGAGGTAAAGTCGTCACCGCGAGCCACCTGTTTAACAGCTGATTTTCGGAGACGATATTTGGTTCCTGGTTAAAATCCTAGTAAAAGTAGTTACTTTTTTGGATTTGAATACTAGACAGTAGTGTTTACTGGTGTAAATGGTTGGGGTTCAATTTACTCTCTCAAGAATGGTCGGCCTAAGTCTGTACAACAATACACCTCATTTACACATCATACACAACATCCTCATCTCATTGGGTCATGGGGTAGCTTATTGTTCTTAAATTGAACAGATTGCAACGTATACATATTAGGAATGGGAAAAAATAAATTCTTTCCAAGCAGGTCGACTGGTATAGAAGCTAACAAAATTGGCTTCTATGCCAAAGGTTTTGGGTTTCATTCCCGGTTGATATTAGATTCCAATAATTTCAAAATGCTATGAGTAGCAATGCTACCTGCCAAGAAACCTATTTCTCTTAGTCCCTGATAGAAATAAAAATTACAAAATTTCGACTTATGTTTGAACAGGTCATTAATGTAGACAGACACGAAAGATAACATTAGCAGCATACCTAAAAATGTTTAAATGAGAGATACATTTCTTACCCGGCTATAATATTTACTACTTTATTCACAACTTAGAACCTTGTATTCCTATAATTCCTTGCATCCCATTTTTCTTTATTATCCGTATGAGTTTCTCTCAGAAATCTTTTTAATGCGTATGTTAAATTAGTTACTCTGTACGAAATTGGACCACAATTACCTGTTGGTATGAATTTTCCTCCGATAATTTCATAAGCTTTTCCCTTTAATGACGATTTTTCGAATTCGAGTTTTCACCGTAAATACACATTTTCAGGCTACCCAAGCCCAAAAATATACTTTTAGCGATTGGTCTGCGTGTGTGTATGTGTCTGTTTGTGAACAAAATATCTCAAGATCGTAATAACGAACAAAATTGAAACTCAGAACTTAAGTTAGGTATCTCAAGGAAAATCATCAAGAAGATTTTCATCAAAATCGGTCAACCAGAAGTAGTATAGTTTATTCGTACGATTTTTTCACCTCATTTACTACATTTTTAATGCTCTACAAGATTAAATTGAAATGCTCTTCAAGATAGCGGAAGTGTCGTGTCTACTGAAATTTGTGAGGCTGTACACTCGTGTACAAACAGTGTTTTTTTTAAAGATTGCAGCCTTAAAATGCATTTTAGGGCAATAGTGTATATTGTAAGTTGCAGGAAATTGAAAACCTTACAAACTTTACTTCAAAGCTTTATTTCTACAATGCTTTGTTTAACGGCAATATTAGCGATTTTCTGTATTTTGCTCATCAAAATCGGTAAAAAATGAAATTTTTTAAGAACGTGGCATTAGTATGCATTTTTGAATTTCTATTTTCATAGTCAAAATACAGAAAATCATTAATGACTCTCTATACTAAGCGGTGCATACAAATAAGTTGCAGATTTAGTAATTTTCAATAACTTTGAATAAGTAAACTTTTGCCTTAGAATGTGTATTAAGGTAGCAATCTTAAAAAAAGTTATTAAAAAGTTAATAAAAAAGTTAATTTCAGCAGACACAGTACTTATCCTATGTTGTAGAATGTAGAGGATAGAAAATTGAGTGAATGTGTGATTTTTAAAAAAAACCATAGGGTCCATTTGAGAAATTCGCAAAAACGTGAAACATTGCACGAATAAACTACGACTTCCGATTGACCGATTTTAATGAAAATGTTAGTGTCGAGTCACCTTAAGGTATCTAACATAAGTTTTACGTTTCAATTTCGTACTCTATCCCATTCTTGAGATATTTCGACACACACACACACACACACACACACACAAAGACCAATCGCTAAATACATGTAGACAAGTTCTCTATCTTATGAGATTTTTGTGATCTAATTAGGCAACATTACATTTTCGGATTATGCGGATTTTTTTTTATCTCGTCTAGTCTGGATGATCAAGATTTATTGTATTAAAACATTAAAGTATTGAAGTTTCTAAAAATCGTGGACAAAGAAAACATAATGAAATAATTAGAAATACATAGTAGCTAAATGATTTTGTTAAAGTTTCGCGGAAGAGGAAGGAGAGAAACATATGACTGAGGGTCGAACATGTTTAGACCTTTGGAACAATTTCAATTGGCCCAGCAGCAAAACGAATTGCAATATTATTACATCGGACTTCTCACAAGAGAGAATAACTCGTAAACAGCACGCGTACATCTCTCTCATCCCTTCCCACACTTATCATTCTCTCCCTTTCTATTATGCCGATGACCTCTCTTTTGGTTCTCTCGTGGTTCGCCACATCTCCGCTGTTAACAATGAACTAAATTTCTTATCGTACTTTATCATCTGAATTGTGAATTCTTCTTTAATTATGCAATATTGATATTTAAAATGTATAAATAACGTAATTCAATTAAACTACAAATAATTCTATTTATAACAGTTTATTTTAGGGTTAGCTGTTTATTGTTTACAATATTTTTCTAACCAAAATTCTTTTTTAATTCCTAATGTGTACACATTGCAATCTGTTCAATTTAAGAACAATAAGCAACCCCATGACCCAATGAGATGAGGATGATTGATATGACACGTAAATGAGGTGTAGTCTTGTATAGACTCAGGCCGACCATTCCTGAGAGGATATGGTTAATTAAACCCCAACATCAAAGTACCCGGTAACCACTGTTTAGTATTCAAATACGATTCTATATAATATAATAATCCAGTACTATTGTACTATAATTTATTATACTATAATAGTATTCAAATCATTTACAATTATAAAATTAAATGACAAATTTTAAACCAATAAAACTTCGACGAATTATTGCGTTTTTACAAAAGAAAAGATATTTCTCAAAATGACATCTACGTTTACCCAGACGTAAGCCAATCATCACTCATAAGTTAGGTTTACCAAGTTTTACAGAATTCTTGCCGTTTGAAAAGGTTCTTCAAATTAATTTCGTAGTCGTATTTAATCTATGGTATATGTACCTACTCTATTTTACGTTTCTTTCTTTAGTGGTTAAGATATTTACGTAACATAACCGGTAAACATAAATATATATGTTTACAGATTTTTCCATCATTTTCTAACTGATTTTTAAAAATTCCTCTCTTAGTGATAGCCATAAAATAAAATAAATACACGTACCAGATTTTTATAATGCTAGTGATTTAAGAGTTGGTGTCATTTTTGCTCGGATTCTTCAACTTTTCGGCAATTGGGGGCTTCCTGAGATTTACAAAAGACACTTACCACAAACCTCTCTTATACTTATTGACTAGTTCTTAATTATCTGGACATTCTCAGTATGGTCGTAATATTTGTCTCGCTTTTGAAGTATAATTAGATAAACGACATAAATTTTCAAAAAAATCAGGCTTAATTCCGTCACCTTGATAAAGGAAAAAGGAGAAGCAAGCTTACGAATATGAAACTCATAAAATGGCGCTAAATATATTAAAAGTAAACCTATATACTACGCTTTATAACTAAAAGTGCGAAGCATGTTTGTTAAGAAAACGTTTTATTCAGTGTGTTTATACAGGACAGTAATCTATCTAAATTAAGAAGCCGTATTATATTAGAAAGGTAATTTTTGTATTAGTTTTTCTCCCTTTTCTCGTTCTACGACATTTTGGAACAACCTGGTGAAATATCATTCCAAATGAATAAATCCAAAGACAAAAATTTAATTTGGTACCCTATGTTATTTACTTTCTTACAGAATTCGTGAGCTCAAAAGCAATGAGCAAAATTTAACCATCTGTACTTAAGACAAATTAAAAAATTTTTGGATTTCCACTTTCGGTATGAAAACTATAAGAGATACTGAGAATCGATTTGAAGTGAAGATTATAAGAGTGCAATTCTTAATCAATTGTGCCCAACGAAGCAAATGCTTCAAAATGTAGGCCTATTCCTAGGGATAATACCTTTAAGGTAAAGTAAATAAAAATTAAAAAAATCACATCCGTTTCTCCACCTGTCACAAACTCTGTTTCTAAACTAAACAACTTAGATTGGAATAGCATAGACCTACATTATACGACATTTTAAGGCTTTATTCACACATACCCCGGTGTTGATTGTATATTTCCTATATACCTGGTTAGTTACCTATAATAGCCAGTGGTTAGCTGTGTTTAAATTGTTAGCAACTATAATTAATGGTAATTCAACTGGATCTGGTCTCCACTTGCGGAAATGTAGTTGTATGAAAGGTCTATATCCTTTATTAGCTTTCTCAGTGCCTACATCAGTGGTTGGATCTAAATTCCCTTCAGGTGCCTCCTCGTCAATTTCTATGAGCTGTTGGCTCTCAATTCTTGTTGTTTCAATTCTGTCTTTAAGAATTTCCAGAAAAATCTGCTACTTGGTATTGTGTCGCTGATTAAAATTTCTGAGCATATTATTGTAACATACTAGACGATGAAAACGCCAGGTTGAATGTGACCCTTACGTTCTATCAGGCTGTACAGTGAATTATATTTATATCCTTATTATAACGTACTGCATCATAAATAAACATCATGTATCAAAATAGTCGGATGTAAAACAAAAGAAAACCTCTCGGAGTTATATTGTTCGGACAAAAAGCAATTATAAATAAATTAATAATATAGGTGAAAATCTATTCAGTTTCCTTCCGTTTTTCAATTAACCGGAAACTTCAGTCTAATAGCTAAGTAAGTGTATGCAAGTCCATTATATAAATGCACATTTTTTTCAATTAAAAGTCAGAATAATTAGAGAATTTTAATTCCGTTAATACAATGAAAGGAACTAAATTGTTAACGAATGCTGTTACTAGGACTGTTATTTTACCAAATAATTATTTCCACTATTTTTTGCCACAATTATTATTTAAAATAAAGGAAGTATTACGGTAGTTGCTTGTTCGTATTCTCCTAATTATTTAAATAAATCAGTATCTGATCAAATAAAATCATGTTTAAATGTAGCCGAGTTAGTTTATATAAATAATTCAGTGACATCTACGTGTATTCTACTTTAAATATCTCAAAAATGTTTCACAGTAATTTTTATTTATAGAGTTTGATTAAAAAGTTGTTTTGAACGTTACAAAAAAAATTCAGGTCCAAGAAATCTACAGACAATCACTTTGTAAAGCACGGCAAATCTCTACTATTTACTGAGATGTAAAGAATGTTCTCGATCGTGTAAATATAAAAATGCTTTAATATTTTGCTTATTGTAGTTGTGAAAAAAACCGTTCAAGTTTCAAAAATAAGTATTTTAAAGATTACCTTATTCCAATGGTGATTGTAGAAAAATAAATTGTTGACAAATCATGACAAATTTTCGAAAATTTATAAAAACGTTATTTAGCAGAATCATACCGCTTAACGTTGAATATACGAATTGGACTTTTTTTTTACTAATTACCTAACAGAAAAATATGTTGTACCCGTACATCAATTCTGTAAACGTCTTCAATTTTTTATTACTTTATTTAATAGAATGTTGTCATTATTATAAAAGTCAATCAAGAAACATTGTTATAAACCAGCTCACCTTTTACTACATTTATGGCGTTATTCATTAGCGCCTGCGCTGTAGGTACATTAGACAAACGAAATCGTAAACGCGAGCCGAGGGGTTTTATATTGTTTTTCTTCAACGGTTTATTTCAAAGCTTCCTTTTTAAGAACTTTGGATCTTTCGATTTCCACTTTTAATAATTTAGTGATAATAATAATTTTAATAATAAATTTTAAGCTTTTTTTAAAAAATTACCAAGCCGCGTTTCTCATCTGTACGCATAAAAACAAAAGCTTTTACAAATTGTCACAGACTCCCCTACTTTAAAATAGGAAACATTCATAAAACTGAAAATTTTCATATTTTATCTATTGGGTAGAATTTAGAAAAAGTAAGCATTGTCAGGAAACTAGGAATCCCAGAAAAGACAGCTACTCACAAATGGTATTACATACAATAATTGAATAATTACTATTAACCTATTTCCCAGAGAGCAAAATTCTGAAATTTGTTGTAGTTATTCCTTTCATAATATTTATAAAAAGTAAGGATGTTTTGAATGCCTCAAATCCCTCATGATCTTAGCTTCTT
The DNA here is from genome assembly GCA_035578175.1 of Catonia carolina. NCBI lineage: Eukaryota > Metazoa > Arthropoda > Insecta > Hemiptera > Achilidae > Catonia > Catonia carolina. Next base: position 66,961,452 of record JAQMRL010000001.1, on the reverse strand, counting down.
GATGAAATCTTAGCATTCTTGATCTTAGCTTCTTGCTTCTTGCAAGTTAAGTTATTTCATTAATTCATAATAACAAGATGTACAGGTAAAGCTGCACGACATAAATGATATATTTTTATGTTTTATTTTTCAATCATAGTTCAGTGACTTAGATTTAATCCCGTTCTCTGCACTACAAACCGAGAAAATATTTAGTTTTTATTGTTTAAATACTGTAGGGGGTTAACTCTTCCATAATCCGTATTTTATGGGTTGGAATGTTGATGTGATATTTATTCTCTTACTTTTCTTAAAGGGGTTTAGAAAAAGTTAACCATTTGAGACTGAATTTCCAAAAAACGTATAATTTCAATAAAATATTTTCATACAAAAAAAACAGGCCTTTAGTTTTAAGAGATAGTAATTAATTTACAATGCAATATTTATATTAATCTGTTCCTTGGGTTATTTTTTACCTTGACCTTTGTGACCTTAAATTATATTATGTAAGCGGCCTTTAAATTTTGTCATGCATGTTACTTGTTCAGAGTTATTCAATCCAACATTTAATCGTTTACCGTATTTATTTCTCTTAAAAAAATCTATAAACGTATTTTTGTCCGGTTTTGTTAAACACATTGCCATTTGACAAAAGAGACCTTGTGAATTTAAATACGTAACATACTAACACTATATCTTACCTAATCAATGTAAATGTAGGAATATTTATTGTTTTAAAAATGCTTTATTCATAGTTTAACGTCCCTACTAGGCTAATTGAGTTCATAGGTTCCTGTCGGCTTATTGCCAGATCTATGAGTCCCTATGGTTTGATGGCCCTGAATTACAAATAGTACTTAAATGGTAGGCAGGGCAAAGCTCACTAATATTATAGATTAAATGTTATGTTCTCGCCAATTCTGTATTAAACTAATTTTACTTCAATTATTTGACCGATTTCAATGTGGTCTATAAAACAAAAACACGAATTCTGTAAATTAAGTAATGCGACAAAAAGTTATACACAAAGATGTGTCTTCCTAATCTTCTAATCCATGTTTTATTTGGGCCTATGTACTCTTGCTCCAAAATAGAGTTTGAATTCTTTATGATAAAATAAATTCCAATGAAAAACCGAGAAAAAATAAATATAGAAATAGAAAAATTTGTGGGTTTCCCAAATATTTCGTACATATCTTATAAACTATCCTATTAATAATAAAACGTAGAGCAAATAAGAAAATAATTCCATTAAAAAAATGTATCATAATTTTGAATTTATTTTTACATTTTTAGAGTCAAGAATCGGAGGAAAATTTAGTTCATTTTAGGGATTTATATAAAATTTCAAAAAGTGTTGGAGGAAGGGAGAGAAAAAGTTAGATTTTTTTCTTTGATTAGAAATTAAGCTGTAGTAGTCACGCATACCAATTGAAATTGGATGCTGAGATATTACCGATTGTAGTTATCCCCCCCTCTTATTCTTTAGAGTCCTGAAAATAAGTAAACATTGAAAATTTGAAAAACTCGTTGGGAGAAAAAATTTTAGTTAGGTACTAAAATATTTTAATGGTTCCTAGATGTTTTAAGAAGTTAAGAAATATCTCTTGAGCCAGCCTTTTTGTAAACGACTTGATGAGGTCACCAGATGGTTGTCAGTCACAAAAAAATTCCAGTAAATTTCCCTTCCCAAATTTAAGATAACACCGGCTAAAACCTAAAGAAGAGCCAGGAAAAAATCGGGTGGTTTCCAAAAGATTACATTCACTCTTTGTTCAAACAAAATAGCATCTAGGGATCGTTCTTCTATACCAAAAAGAGTTTGGAATATTCAGACCTGGCAAAAAATTCTACCGCAGATCGTTCGTAAGGTCTAGATTTGTAAGTTTCTCCATGTGGTAACTCAGATTAGATGGACCACATGCTCTACTGAACTGAAGAGGAGAGCTCTACGATCTCCGGCCGTAGTTCTAAAAACGAATGCAGTAATCCGTTTCACTTTCCTTACATATTTTGAAGCAACTTTAATAAGCATGATGGAAAGTCTCTTAAATAAATAGCATCTAAGCTGAAGTTTTTATTCTTAAAGTTTACAATAAATTTACAATCGACATTTTAAAAAAATAAGTAATTTATTTAAAAAATATTTTCTCAATGAAAGGTAAACATTTAAGAATACAATTTTGGTGGATTTTATGTATTTCATTGTCTTTTTTATTTTTTTCGAAAAAATGCCCTTCAAACCGAGAAATTTTGATAACTTCACTTTTTACCAAAAATAGGGAAAAAGTTCTTTGTTAAGCTAAACGATGAACTGTTTTTTTATTAAATATTAAAAATATGGTGTTTCTATTATTCTGTTTCCATTTAATCACTCTCTAAGAGAACAATTTTTAAGAAGTCGTTTACTGACTTCTTAAAAATTGTGCTTCTCACAACGGAGCTCAACAAATTTACGGACTTCTTAACATATGAACTTGCGTCTTCATAACAAAACTTTACGTTATGTTTGAAGTTTCTTTTGGAAAAAATAAAGGTTACGGTTTATTTGTAAACATGAGATTCTCTGCCACCGTTTTCGATAACCTTTGCTCCAAAACTGGGTACCTTCATTTTCAGTTTACGAAAGATATTTGCCCATAACAGCCAGATGGAGTGTTAAATTATTTGCACTCGATTTGCTAGTTCCAGGGCTATAAAATTAGTTCTGTTTCTTATCACATGGTCAGTCAATAATATGACTAAAGCATTTAAGAACAGAAGATGTAGAGGTGTAAAAGGACATTCGCATTTGAGACTTCGAACAAGCAACACGGCCGGTTGCCATGGCAGCCGCCATTGTTTATTGACTGTTTACGTTTGATATTATTAACGTCTTACGTTTGTTTAATTAAATAGCGTCTTACATTTTTATTTTATTTACTGTGCTCTATTATTATTGTGTTAATTACGTGTTTTCATTGATTATTTGTGTATTTATTATTTATTTCATTTGTGTAACCTACGAGGTTATACGCGTGTTTTGTTGTGTGCCGGCCCGGGCGATAAGGTTTAATACCTGGGCTTGGCACAGACAGGCACCGTCGTTACGGTACTTTGCGTCTAGGGAGATTGGGCTCCATGAACCTGGACGCACCCACCACTTCAGAGGATTCAACGGCGTGTGCTATTTGGGAGATGGCGACGGCAGCGACGCAACAAGTAACCCATTCCTCTTCATTGACCAGCGCACCGGCTCCGACAACATCATCAATGGAAGTACCTGACAACGAAGGCTTCACCACCGTCCACCGAAAACGAGTTCGCACCAACTCAGGTGACGTACAAACACTTACCACCCCGATTGCAACCTCACCCCCCGATTCGACTCCACGTCGAAGTAAAGTTCCTCCGTTTGTGTTTCGCGCCCCTGCCAACTGGGCCGCGTTAACAAGGACACTGAGCAGTCAGCTCACGGAGTCATTCAAGGTCACGACACGTGGCAATTCTTACTCCTTATTTACGAAGAATATCGATGACTTCCAAAGGTGCAAGGCTGTCCTCCTTTCGGTGGGCATTAACTTCCACACTTACTATACAACCGAGCCTGATGAGGTCAAAGTGGCAATCAAAGGGTTGCACTCTTCGTTTCAACCCGAAGAGGTTAAGATGTTCCTCGCTGAGCGTGGCTTCGAGGTGAGCCACTGCCAGAATATAACTGGCCGAGCTGGCAGGCCAATCAATGTGTTCCTTATCAAGTTGCGCAAGTCACCTCGCTTCGAGGACATTTACAAGGTCGATTCGATCTTCAACATTGAAGTGACCGTGGAGGCCTTCCGCCCACGGCCGGGTCTGCCACAATGTTTTAAGTGCCAGCGTTATGGCCACTCATCGGTTAATTGTAACCATGAGTTAAGGTGCGTCAAGTGCGGCGGTAAGCACGACGCAGCTCAGTGTGAAGGCAAGTTAATTGAACAGCCTCGCTGCTGCAACTGTAATGGCCAGCACCCTGCTAGCTATCGGGGGTGCCCATTACATGTCCGGCTTCTTGCCGAGAGGCGCAAGGCTGCCGCCCAGTCGACGGCCGCTTCCTCATCAGCTCCGTCTACCGCCAAGTCCCAGGCGACACAATTACAACCCTCTTCCTCTTCTTCCCCTCCTACTCAGAGGAGCTATAACAAAACAGTCATTAAGAAGGCTCCTGTGCACAGGGCCACCACCAAGAACCAGTTTCCGACTTCTGAGTGGTCCCACCACTCACAGCCATCCAAGCCGGTCTTCTCCGAAAGGGAGTTTCCGCCACTCCCGGCTAAAAAAGTCCCTCCTAAGGACAGCACTGCATTCGATTTTTCTACGATCGTCCAGTTCCTAACCTCCCCTAAGTTCCTAGCTTGGGTGGCTAATGTTCTTCCTCAACTAACATCTATTAGCTCCGCCTCTGAAGCTATCACTATCCTTATCTCATCTCTGACCTCCCTCCTTTTGTAATGCGTTTTCGCATTATGTCATGGAATGGCAATGGCATCCTTCGCCAACGAAACGACCTACTACGAGTACTAACAGATTACGATATTGACGTTGCTCTTCTACAGGAAACTAAATTTTTACCTACTACTCGCTTTCGCCTATCCCCCTACATTGTATATCGTGCCGATCGACCTGGCGCTGTGGTCCCGGCAGGAGGGGTAGCTGTTCTGATACATAAGAGACATGTTCATAACTTCCTTGACGTGACCCATATTCCTTCGATTGAACATGTCGCTGTTACGGTGCCTCTCTTCTCACGTCTGGTTACTTTCATTTCAGTTTACCGCCCCCCATCTGCTGCCCATTTCCACCCCGCAGCCCTTGCTATGCTCTTCGACCAACGTCAACCTGTGTTTGCAGCTGGCGATTGGAACAGCAAACACACGGACCTCGGCTGCCGAACAACGAACATTGCTGGTACTGAACTCCTGTCCTTCCTCGAGCAGTCTCCTTTGTCGTTAGCGCTCCATGTTCCTGATACCCCGACAAGGGTGCCCCCATTCACCTATCAACTTCCTGATATCCTTGATTACGCTATTTCTCTCGATCTTGCCTCCGTCCCAGACATCGATGTATTACCTGAATTGAATTCTGATCACTATCCAGTTCTGTTTACTTTCACGTCCTCGACTGCTCGTATCCCTGTCCCGCCTCCTTCTCTGAAGGTCTGCTGGCGTTCCTTCTATGACTCAGTTGCCTCCCTAATTCCACCTGAACCCCCTACTATTACCACTGTAACTGAGCTCGAGTCCCATCTTGATTCCCTCACTTCGATACTTTCCGATTCCATTGCCCAGAACTCGCACCCACGCCCGCCTCGCACTAGGTCATCACTTCCAGCTCCTATCAAAGCAGCAATCGCCGATAGACGTCGCTTTCGACGGCTCTGGCAGCGCACCAGAGATCCACATCATCGGGATCTGTTCAACGGTGCCGCTGCTAGGTGTAAACTGCTACTCGATGGTCACCGGTGTAGTAAGTGGGAGGACTACCTTCATCGAGTAGCGGATGACGGAAGACCATGGGAGGCTACACGTCGTTTGTTGTCGACCCAGAGGAAGTCGCATCCTCTGATGACACCTAATGGTTTGACATATTCTCCGCAGGCGATTGCTGACACTTTCGCTTCGCATTTTGAACGACATTTTGTTGCCCCTCCGCCCGTTCATCATGACCAGGATGAACTCATTCATGATGAAGTCAACTCAACGCTCTCTGACCCTACGCCCTGTAACTTACAGCCCTTCACGGAGGATGATGTCACCTCTGTAATTTCCTCGATTAATCCGCGTAAGGCCCCTGGTCCTGATAATGTCTCTGGATACGCCATCCTGAATTCCCCGCCAGATCTAAAGCTTCATCTTTTGACAATTTTCAATGCAGTGTTGGCGCTGCAACATTTCCCCTCTTCGTGGAAGGTTTCCAAAGTCATTACTATTCTGAAACCCCACAAACGTCCAACTGATCCCGAAAGTTATAGACCAATTTCCCTTTTGCCGATCCTGTCAAAATTATTCGAAAGGCTTCTTCTCCCACGCCTGCGACCTGTTGTTGAATCTGTTCTTCCCCCCGAGCAATTTGGTTTTCGCCAAGGACACTCCACAACTACCCAACTCCTCCGCATCGTCACGGCACTTGTGGATGCCAGAAATTCTTACTGTGACACGACGGCTGTACTGCTTGATTTTCGGGCTGCATTTGATCGCGTCTGGCATATGGGCCTCCTTTACAAACTGGCACAATTCTTTCCCCCCTCAACTGTCCGATTACTCCATTCCTATCTTACTGGAAGACAATTCCAAGTCTCTGTCACTATTCCTCAGTTCCACATGGCCATGTCCCCACTCACCCCTTCATCCGCGGGTGTACCTCAGGGCTCGGTCCTTGGGCCCATCCTCTATCTTATGTACACCTTCGATTTTCCTGTCCGTGATTCAATCCAATTCGGACTGTTTGCCGATGATGCTATCCTGTACCGTCACGGCAGATGCCTCCGCCTCAATTGCCGCGCGCTTCAAACTCAGCTTCTAGACATCACTAGCTGGTGTCGTGTCTGGAGACTATCACTTAACCCCACAAAATGCGAAGCAATCCACTTTACACTAAAACGCAATGTTCCTCCGCCTCTACGATTGGAAGGGGAACTCCTCCCATGGAAGAACAGCGTGAAATATCTAGGGGTTGACCTAGATAAACGATTGACACTTCGACAGCACATTGACAGCAAGCTTAGCAAGGGTAGGGCCTTGTTCGCTTTACTCATCCCTTTGTTCCTCTCTCCTGCATACTCCTCAAAACTGAAACTTCTGATGTACTCCTCTATCCTACGTCCTTTCCTTTTGTACGGGTCATCGGTATGGTGGCCCTTTCTCTCCAAGTCCAACAAAAGACGTACTTCAGCATACCAGAACAAAGTCCTCCGGTGCATCACACAGTTCCACTATCTTATATCCAATCGCATCATACACGAACACCTTCTCTTCCCTTCTATGGAGGACTTTATTTACAATACCTCGAAACGGCTACACGACGCTGGGAAAACTGACGGACCCCAGATCATTCAGGACATGTACCGACGTCCACACCCACCTGAAGTCTCTATGCCATTACCATTCCACGACTTTATCTAAATTCCAGTATGATTCACTTAACAAAATTTAGAGTTGCCACATTTTTATTCTGCCCTGTATTCCTCTTATTTGCCCATGCCCCTTCTACTTGTATGACTCACTCCCCCCAGTTGGTAGTTGTCCCCATGTTCCTATGCATAATCACTCCACTACGGTGAAAAGAGCCGCCATTTTAAATTGATAAACACTCAGAACATAAAAAGGCCGGTGATTATGCCAAACTCTACCCTTTCTGTCTCCCCTGAAATCATAAACTAACCCCTACCTTAAATTATACCTTTAGTCCACGTTCAGTAAAATGCATGCCTTCCCCTCCCCAAAATAATAGGACTCCCGCAAAACTGAAAAAAGGCCACTGAAAAATAAAATAAAATAAAAGAGCCGCTCTTAAACCCACTTGTCCCTTAATTTAAATTTTCCACAAATAACTTCTAAAAATAAATTACCTCCTTTCAAGTCCCAGTTCCAATGTCCCACGAACCAGAATCCTATTTCCTATTTAAACTATAAAATTCCCCCTAAATTTCTTGAGGTTGCAATTATTCTGTTATATTGTTCCCCGAGCGACCAGGTGTTCCTTAACACGATGTCGCCATCATAGGGCTTCTTAGCCCTCTCAACCAGGATTCAGGATTCAGGATTCAGGTGTAAAAGACACTAGTCAGCGCTATCTCCTCTGAGAGTAATGAATTTCATTAGACAGCCAGACTCTGTGGTGAATGTGGTGTCTTTTGCAGGGTGGAAATTAGATGCTTTTTGGAGGGCCGGGCATGCTGATAAGCATACTTTTCCACTCAGTGAGAAAGGCAACGGTAAACCACGTCACTCTTCGTTTTAGAGGTTCAAACTAGCCTTTCGGCTGATGACCTTAACAACAACAACGAAAGATATATTTTCCCGATAAGGTGACTAGCAGAGACAGAAGTAAAATAAAATTAAAATATAAATTTGAAAGTAATTGATTAAAACTACATGTAAGTTATCATATTCCCCTTAAGTAAATATAAGTTAATGAAACAACAAATAATATTGAACGTTTTTAAAAACATATATCCTCTATTTAATCAAATAGATATTTCTGGAGGGTCAACAAATATTATTATTGGCCCTCAACTGTTAAGCTCATTATTTTAATTATGCCTTGCTTTTATCAGCCAACCAGAATTATGTTGGTTCATTTAAGCCAATGCTATTGTCATCATTTAAGTTATGTTTGTTACATAATAGTAGCAAATAAACATTCTAATATATCACAACGAATACGATTTACATGTAAACAATTTCATTTAGTTAATTTTAAGACAATAACAATTTATAGTTTATGCGTGTACTTAAAGATAGACGCTCATTTAAAGACTTCATAACTTGCGACCCTCATATTCATAAAAAGTGTTAGAAGTTAGACAGAGAAAATGTTTTTAGATAAAGAGTGAAATGGGTGGGAAAAGAGGAGACAGAGTAAAAGCAGGAGTAGAATAATATTAAGATGAAACACATACAAAGAAGGTGTTTAAAATAAAACGCTTAAGTTTTTAAATTCCTAATAGCTATGAATAAGAATTCTGAATACGTAATGAAGCTTTGAACGAGTGATTTTTTTTAAGGTATCGGCTACTACCAAAATTTTTATTTTTTTACTTAGGAGCATATTTTTTATTTTATAATCAAAATTATTATAAAAAAAAGTCTAGATGAAAATTATCTGAATTGGAAAGCTTTGATAAAACTTGAACAGTAAGTTATAAACATTATTTTCCAATATTTTTAAAGATAAAAAATGTAGTGATAGACTAAATACGAGTACTAGTAGAGAAGTTAACATTTCTGGTGTGCCGGGGCCCGTGGACGCTAGGACGTTTTGAAAAACAGGAGACCGTGACAGAATTAGTGTAAAAGTGACGTAGAAGGGCACTTATAGATTTCAGCCGACAGGATTACCAGAGTGCCGGTAGCGATAGAATTATTGCAAAATTAATATTATTTAAGATAGAGCTGAAAGCTTTTAACGACAAGAAAAAATCTTATCTTAAAATATATACTATGCTTAAAAGTAATGGAAATCTAATGAAGACATACGTGTGCAGATTCATGTAATAGGGTGTGAACATGGGCAACTGAGGAGAGATTAGGAGGGGGAGAAAGATATTTAGAGAAAGATGAAGAGAAATAGAAAGAGGCAGGGAGAGTGTTAGTGAGGGAGGAAATAGTCACAGAGAGGGAGAGATATTGAGGGACAAAGAGAGAACTATGAGGGGGAGAAAGGGTGATATAAAGAAAGGGGAGAGAGAGATTATTTATTTTGAAGCTTGCTATACCGAAAATACGATGGAAAAGGTTGGACAAGAAGAACCAACACGGAGGTATGTCAAAGAGCTAGAGTTCAAAAAGCTTCTCGCAGCCAGTGTAAAAGAGGAATCCAGTTGATTGCGCATAATGTATCATCATTATTGTAAAATAGGTTAGAAAAATAAATTATAAATGGTGTAGTAGAAGGGTACATCAGTAAATGGTATACTAGTAAATTAAAGACAGAAGGAAAAACCAAAAAAGTACTGAGGTCTGCCACCATAAATCTAACTAAACGAGAAAAATTTCGTTATGAAAATAGCTATGGTTTAATCCAGCCATGATTTCAGCAGAATATACTTAAACGACATTCATGTTTTGATACAATGAGAAAAATCACAATTGAAATAGTTTGTGTGAATTTAGAAACACTTAAATTGACGGTGGGAACTATCAAGATACAAGAGAAAAGCCTCATAATTTCTTATCAGCAGAGGACAATCCCTTGCAAACCTTGCTTCTTCTTTCTCAGACTACTGTTTAAGAAAAAAAATAAAAAGATACTCGAAAAGAGTTATTGGCTTGCCTGCCGGCTGTAGCTTTAAATGCCGGCCTACTCTGCAAAACAATGAGTTGTAATTTAATTATAAAACAACAAACAAAACCGGCTGTTTACAACACCAACTCATTCAAAGCATTAATATTAATAATAGTAATACTAATATAACCATATTGCTCTACCAGTTGTAGACAAACATCTGATTATAATAGTACACCAAGGAAGTATTTGTAAATTATGTATGTAGCTGCATGATAATTTCTTTTATTAAAATTGTACCCACCGATTTGGTCTAGTGGTAAAGTCATCGCCGCGAATCAGCTGTTGAACAGCTGATTTTCGGAGACGAAGGTTCCGTGGTTCTAATCATTGTAAATGTTTTATACGGATTTTTATTTTACAGGCATATTATATATTATATTTCAGATTTTATGAGTATGTAGACGTGTAGGTTTAACTTTTATACGGATTTAAATACTAGACAGTGGTTACCAGTGTTCTTTGATGGTTGGGGTTTAATTAAATACGCTCTCAGGAACGGTCGGCCTAAATCTGTACAAGCTACACTTCATTTACACGTCATATATGTCATCCTCATCTCATTGGGTTATGGGGTTGCTTATTGTTCTAAATTGAACAGAATGCCGATATATTAGAGATTAAGAAAAAACATTAAAAATTGAAAACAAGATAATGTCCTTCAAACTCAAGTTAACACTGTCTCTGAGGCTCAGACAAGTGTAACAACTGTTAAAGTATCCTTGTTCTGATTCCCGGAGTTAATATTTCACGTTGAATTTTTCCAACTCCAAAGATTTACTAATGACTTAAGCAGCCAATGCCAACATAAAATTTAATTTAATTTATTAACTAATAATTGCATCCACACTGCGCACTGCCTTATTGGTAGCCTCGGAGGATGTAATTGATAAAAATTATTCCTCTAGGGTAGTTACCCCAGTTTTGGCCGTCCCGTGGTGTAGTGGTCAGAGCAAGTTGCTTCTACGCCAGAGAATCCGAATTCGATTACTGGTCAAATCTGGCATTTTTCATCGCTTATTTTCATCTGTACCTTTCATCGTCTGCATGAACAATAATGTGCAAAACAATCGGGCGTAAAACAAAAATTTCCGCCATCTTTACCTCTCAGGCGCAAGTAATCATAATTAAAATTATTTAATTTTTCTAGGTATCCACGCTTACCGATTTCAAAACTGTAGCTCTAAGGAAGGTACAGAAATAATATAATATCCTATTGACTTAGGGTTGCCACCCTTTTTTACCCCTTAGGAGCAAGTGGTTGTAATTAGAATATTTTATTTTCCGTAGGTATTGACTACAGAATACGCTTGCCAATTTTAAGAATTGTAGTTCTTCAAGAAGTTATAAAAATAACATTTATTCATTTAGGATTGTCACCCTTTTTTATCCTTTAAAAGCAAGTGGTTGAAAATTTAATTCCTTAGTTTCCTCTTCTATCCCTAAGAAACAAATTTACCGATTTTCAGCTCTCGAGGTGAGCAAGAAGTAAGAGAAAGAGATGAGGGATTGAGTGCGTCAGTAATTCAGTCACCAAGGACAATATTGCATTTATGTATAAAGATTTTGAAATTTGTACCTAATTTCCGTGTTGAAGCAATCTCCCAGAGAGATGCCGTTGCTGCAACTCCGAATAAAAAGGATTGCGCGGCTTCACAACAATTTAAACAAAGCAACAATCACCAAAGTGGAGGCCAGCATCCCCACATGGAACTTCTCTTAGGAAAAACAATTAATGAGGTTCAAAAGTGCGATCTTGCTCTAACAAAGTTTTTGTGCTTCATTAAACGGAAAAGTGACAGTGATTCATCGGATCAATGTGTCCTTTTGTTAAATTTTTCTATTCAAGTCAGGAATTCTACATATTGCTATATTGTAAAGTTGGGTAGTTGTTTAGAATAAATAGTTTCTTATAAAAGAATTTTCCCATCACAAGCAGGTAGAGTGTTAAATTATTTGCACTCGATTTGGTAGTTCCAGGGATACAAAAAATAGTTTTGTTTCTTATCACACGGTCAGCCAATTATATGATTGAAACATTTAAGAAGAGGTAGAGGTGTAAAAGACACTATAGTCAGAGTTATCTCTTCTGAGAGTAATGAATTTTATTATACAGCCAGACTCTGGGATGGATGAAGTGATGGTGTCATTGGCAGGGTGGAAAGTAGATACTTTACACAGGCCCTGGTATGCTAATAAGTATACTTTTTCACTCAGGGAGGAAGGCATGGTAAACCACCTCACTCCTCGTTTTACGTAGTAAACCCTTTAGAGGTTCAAGCCAGCTTTTTGGCTGATGACCAAAACAACAGCATAAAAGTAAGAACGTTTTTGTTAATTAATTATTATATAGTCTAATCTTTGACCCAAGATTTTTTTTAATCGATTTTAGTTTTTTAACTAACTTATTGCATTCATGAATAAATATCTTTTTCTGATTATATTTTTTCTTAATGGCATATTTATTCGATCTTAGAGAAAATTATTTTAAGATGTTAAGTAACATCGTAAACAATAGAATTAAAAATAAATTTGCAGGAAATTTATACGAATAATATGAAAAAATAACGAAATATAACAGATAAATATGTAAACAAATAAGTTGAAAATAAATTCACGTGAACTGAACGTGGTGATCACGTGGTAAAAACAACGGTTTATATTTATCTTGGTAGTAGTAGTACAGTACAGCTTCCTACATAAAGCTGACAAATCATCTAACCAAAGGACAAAGGAAATAAAAATTTTTATAAAAGTTATACGCCCATTTCTAATCACGTCCTCTATTCACGTTTGATAACTTATGTTAATATTTATCTCAAAGTTGTATTGTTATACTATTTTCAACTATCATTTAAAAATACTGTATGCCTAAATTATTGTCAACTATCTTAAAACGGATATTTTTTGTACAAGTACTGGGTGTTCATCGAAGAAGCCAGCGATAATATAATTGTACATCTCTGACAATGTGCGCGCTAATAGAATTTAAACGAGGAATTTCACTCATTATCAATTAATATTATTGGTATAATATTTCAGTGCAATATGTTTTTTTAATTATGTAGCCAGCTTTATGTAGGTACTTTTCTGCACAGTAGGGAGAAATCTATTATCGAAAAATCTCTATCTTAGTACGTTTTATACCCTACGGCAGTGATTCTCAACCTTTTTTGCTCAGCGACCCACAAATAGTAAAAATAAATAAAATTAATGTTTCGCGACTCCCCCCCCCCCGCCGATAATAATAGTAAGCCTTAGTATTAATAATTGAATTTTCTCTGTAATTATAAATGTAAATTTTTTTTTAATATATAATCAAACTGCACTAATTTTATGTCTTACAAAAATAAATGAAAATACAGACAGTAAAAAATATGGAATATATCTATTGCTATTATTTTATATTGTCATTTTATACAGTCACAGAAGCATTGAAAATATTAATACCTTTTTCCACGTATTACCTCTGTGAAAAAGGGTTTATCTCTATGGTTACTCTAAAAACTAAATGTAGGAATCGTATGTTATCACTCGAGAACAAATAATTTACTTTTATATGTTTCTAACTATATATCCAATAATCTATATGATCCACGTACGAAGAAAATTTTAAATGAAAAAATGCAACCATCACATTAATAATTAATTAATGATTAATTTATTTTCTTTACAAGTAAATGTACTTATTGTATGTAAAATTTGTATAAGTAAGTTTATAATAAATGATTTTTTTCTCATAAAATGATTAAATGATTTCATTATTGTTTCGCGACTTCCCTATAATATCACCACGACCCCAGGTTGAGAATCACTGCCCTACGGTATTTTCCCTTAAATGCCAATAAAGTGCGTTTTAAGAACAATACAATAATTATCTTAGTGAAGTCAATTTCAACGTACGCGACATAGAACAAGGTCAGTTTCTGAGCGATTGGTTACTTTCAGGCAAAAAAAAAATCACTAAATAATTAAGAAAAGAAAATAGACAACTACTCTGAGAAAACTATATACAGCAACAGAAAATCTTAGTTCTAATAGAAAAATTACTTAGACCACTGTATTTTCTCGCCTGAGAGCCAGTAGCTTCTAAACGGATGCATTTAGTGAAATATACTCCAGTACAAAAAAGAGGCTTCAAATACTTTCTGTGGAAAACGTATAGGTTTTATTTGTAAAATACTCTTTTTTCCATAATGGAATATAAATGTATGGTAAACCACCGATGTTGATTCATTTTAAAAATTCATGATACATTATCACTGAAAGAGTCGGGCGTAAAAGCGTTATAACATACGTAAAAAAATCATAAGTATAACTTTTATAACACTTTTTTAATTTATTCAAAGTCGCATCAACATCTTTATCACTAACGATTATCTTTTATTAAGGAATGACGGGTTTAACGTGTAATAAAGTTCCAGACTCTAGCTGAAAATGGAACCTGGGACCTCCGCTTTGTAGCGTAGCTCGCTAACAACTGGGCCACGGAGTCGGTGGTAGCAATTATATTTTGTTTACTTTTTGTTTTACACAATTTTTACATTAAATTCTCTAATACGATTAAAAAAATAATAATTAATTAATTAAAAATTATTTTTTATTAAAATTAATATAATAGGTTTGTAAAACTTATTTTAACGCTCGTTTCGCAGATAAATTGTAAATTGCCGCTTAACTTTGCATTGGATAAAAAACCATTAAACAAAAAAGTTATTTTTATTTTGGCGCATTGACCCCCAGTACACATTAAAGCTGCAGTTTCGAGAAGACTGTATACACTTTATTTCCATTTTGTTCCTTCAAAAGTAGAATTTTTCAAAACCTTTTTTTGGTGTGACCCTACGGCGCAAATAGAACATAAAAATATAAATACACCAATTTCAAGTTTTTAGGTCTCGTGGTTCTGGAAATTTCGTGGTGAGTGGATTCCGCTTTTATGTACCATGACACATGAGGTTTTCACTGAAGCCATCTGCAACTCTGAAGTAATTTTATTATAGTCACTTATTATGAACATCCAGTATTTTAAATAAAATGTCCTTCGTAATCAACCTAAGTTGCATGACTCGACGCTTGAAGTTTGGAAGATGAATAATTTAGCATCCTGTTTGTCAGCATTGATAAAAAAAACTGTACTTTGAATTTTAGACCTACCATTTTATCGTTTTTCCAACTTTAAGGAAGTGACTTAATACATGACATTTTTATATTACATTACTTCCATTTCACTTAACACTTTGATAAATTAAATTACAATTTGCAAAATAAAATTTAATTAAAATTTTATAAAGTTATTGTGCAAATTTTATGACTCATGTGAGTATGTTCTTGTCTATAGGGTATCCTGGAAAACGAAGATGGATCATTTTTGAACTTGCCACCTGCATTTTTATAGGGTAAGGAATATGTTAAGAGACCGACACTTTTTTGAATTTTATAAAATTTCTTGAACATCCGAAAACCGTCTAAATGTAGCCTTTTTCTGAACTTTCCACCAGCCATGAGACGCATCGTCTCATGAAAGGGATTTTTTTCTCTTAATAACTTTGTCTACAAAAAACGTGAGTCGGCGTGTTAAATAAAATATTTTGTTTTCTTTGTTGTACTGACTCTCCATGTGGTTTGACAATCTGCTTTCTGGAAACCTATCACGAGTCTCACGACTCTAACAGGTTAGTTTGATGAAATAATCGGTTCCGCCTCTTGCAATATTTGTGGCAGGCTATTCATTGACGCAGAAATGAGTACAATTTGTTTCTACACCAATACTCCTGGTTTCCGGTTTCCATTCTTGGTCAGGTCTGCTCTTTTTCATAACTCATTTTCATCTATTAAGGTTGAATGAAAAAATGTGAGTAGCTCATTATTTATGGAACATTTCTGGACGTATTATAGCGTTTAAAAAAATTCACGCCTCATAACTTTTTTTTAATTGAGTGATGATGCCTACATAAGCATGTAGCTTGTGCGTAGGTAATGATATGAGGTGATTTACAAATGAATAAATACCAGACCTGACCGGGAATCGAACCCGGGACCCCTGTATAGTAGCCAGTTGCACTGACCACTACACCACCGGCCGGCCGTGGTGTAGTGATGAAATTTCAATAAGGAGTGCAGTCATGAAATTGCATAAGGACTTTTCAAATTTGAGAGACAATTGTATAAAGGATTTGTTACCTCCATGAACTTTGGTTTCTATAGCTTTTCGAGCTGACGGGCCACATATCCTATCATTAAACTTAAACTTTTCAAATATTTCTACCAATAACGGCCTAAACTGGCTGAGATTGGTTCTTATGGAAAAATGCAGATTTTTGTAGTTCAATAAAAACAATGATTTTGTCTATTTTTACTTTTTAAAATAGAGGTGCGGTTAGAACTTTCAGACCATTCTGTACAAATTTTAATTTACTCGTTGAAAAAAATAATTAAGATTAGAGATTATCTCTGCATGTTAATATATTACATGACCCAGTAAGAAGTATTATCGTCAATTTACGTCATTATTATAAAATATTTAATGAAATTTGCCTAAATAATTGATAGCCAATAATTTTATTTGCCAAAAAAAGAAGTGTCAAATTAAGCCTATTTTTAACAAAACAATAAAGTGGGCCTAATAATAATCTATTGAAACTTTTAATTATCCTTAACAATAAATTAAATTGTTTATATTCTTTATATATTTGATGATACAGAGTGAATCAAAAGTATTGCATACAAAATGTAGTGCATTTCAAGATCAATGCAGCGACATTGTTCAGCAACTCTTAGAAGAAAATATAACTGAAAACAGATTGAAAGAAAGAAGGTCGGCAGTTTGAATCACGGTAAATAGAAGAGAATTTACCGTGGTCTGAATCAGTAAATAATGTTTTATTTTAGAGAAAATATTATTCAATGTAACGCCAACACATTGAGATGTGTACGACCGCAATCGTAACTTGAAATGCACAATACGAAACGGTCAACGATCTGTCTTGACCCGTACTAAAATTATTCCAACAATGGCATACATTGTTAATCTCTCTCTTAATTAATATTTTTCAAGATACATGGCATAAGAGAGTTTTTAGAGGACTCAGAAGTAATTTATGAGTAATTATAAGAATAATATTGGATTATTGCTACAAAGAATACCGTAAATTTTGCTGGAAATCTATCTGTATGCATAAATATGCAAGCCTCGCTAAACGACTGACTGATTCACTCTCTCAGTTCTTACTATTATCTAGCTTCTCGATTACCTAGAAAGCTGAAACTCAGCAAATTTGTTCCTTAAGGGGTTGAATAGAAAGAATAAAGAATTTGCATTTCGAACACTTGCGCCAAATGGATAGTAGAGAGTTGGCCTGAAGTACTAAAAATGGTTCTTGTATTCCTTCTCAAAGAAGTATAAAAAATTGGCATGAGTGTTCTGTAAATTTTCCTAAAGAAAATCAATTTTCACCACTTACTTCTAAGGCGTAAAAAGGGTTTAATTGCCTTAAAGATACAAAAAACTGCCTTAAAGATACTACCTTAAATACTGCCTTAAAGATTGCGAATATCGTAGCCTACCTTTTCAAAGAGATTTAAAAGATTAATTAAAAAAAATCAGAACTCGTATACTTAAAATGATGCTCAACTTGACGTAGTGTAGGATATAACATCAAAAACACTGCTAGTTCGAAAAAATAATCTGTCAGCCTACGTTTTTACTTTCTCTTGCCTACATGAAATTAATAGGAAGGAAAGTACTATTGTTTTCATGTCGATTTTTAGAAATCGAGTTTTCACCGGATCTACACGTTTTCAGACCCCCAAACCCAAAAAAAACATATTTTTAGCTATTGTTCTGTGTGTGTGGGTGTGTGTGAGTGCGCACGCGCGCGTGTGAACAGAATATCTCAAGAACGGAACATTGTACGAACTTGAAACTTAAAACATAAGTTAGATACTACTAGAGGACCCAACACAAACATTTTCATCAAAATCCGTCAACCGGAAGTAGTAGTTTATTCATGTCATTTTTCACTTTTTTGCGATTTTCTCAAAAACGGCTCCTACAATTTTTTTTTAAAAATCGCCTCATTTACTAAACCTTTTATGCTCTACAAGATAGGGTAGGCGCCATGTCTGCTGAAATTTTTGGGGAGGTTGTTTTCTCGTAAAAAAAATGTTTTTTTAAGATTGCGACTTTAATATGCATTTTAGCGCCAAAAATGTATATAATAAAAGTTGTACGGAATTTAAAATTCTACAAATTTTATTTCAAACTTTTTTTTGTAGGTATCTTAGTTTAGCGGTAATAAGCAATTTTCTGTTTTTTTCTCACGAAAACGTGTAAAAAATCGATTTTTTAAAGATTTTAGCCTCAGTATGCATTTTACGAAAAAGTATAATCAAATTTATAGGAAATTAAAAGATCTACAACTTTTATTTCGAGAATTTTCTCTACAGAGCCTAGTTTAGCGTTAAAGAGTGATTATCCGTACTTTTAAGCCACACAGGTTGATTTTCATTTTGTGTCATTCACTCATGATTAAAATAAGATTGTTTTTTGAGGTTAGTTTTTTGTTTATTTCTAACGTTTTATTACGTATGTTAGGTTATATTGGTCATTATTTGCATTGGCTAGAGAAAGTCGTGTGAGTGTTTCACACCAGATTTTTTTAATTTTTATATATATTTTATTACAAGTCTTTCAATCGAAATTTCTACGTGTAATTACCCTGTGCACCCTGTGCACTGTGTTTTTTATGTCATTAACAAAATCCTACATAATGACCTTAAAATTTAGTTTATAAGTAAAGTAGTTAAGTCCAGCCACACCGTTTTTCACGGAAAATTACGTGATCACCCAAACGAATTGATCACTAAATTATCGGATGCATCACTACCAGGGAATCCATAACGCAGATTGAAACGTCAATGGGCCTGAGATCTTCTAGAAAGCGATTGATTTTCGTTTATTTCTTCTTTTCTTGTAATATTGCTATTTCTCATTCATGCATTATGAACATTAAGTCATAGAACATCAATGGGTATCATTGTTCTTTTTCATTTCATTTTTTTGTTATCCTTTCTTCTTTACTTTGATCAAATTTGCTCGTTATTTTGTGGTATAATTATAGTTGCAATTTTTTTTGGCTTCAACTTTATTTTTATTTACAACTGTACAATTTTTTAAAAGCACAAATAGTAAATGAGACTGAATGAATGAGGAATGGCGGGAATGTGAATCGATCCAGTGACCGATTGCGGCGTGAAATTTTACAGGATTACCAATATTTTTAATGATAATGATTTATAAACTATGATGAATGATTTTTTTATGAAATTATTTTCTTGATTTTGAATTTTTTTATGAAATGAAACAGGGATGACAAGTTAAACTGAAATGTTTCTTTTTTATAGTGGTCGGAAAATATCCCTATTCCACCTTCGTTTCAGTCGTCTGTTAACAGGGTGATCGTTAGTTGAAATAGACTGGACATTTGGATTTATCTGGTCAATTGTCTTTTTGTGTAATAAGTTGTATGTTGCGTTAACAATGTCTCGAACCGTTGGTATTTTCAGGTCTTCGTGAAGTGTATGATTGGTCTCGTAAAAAGGTACGTTTGTTATTGCTCTAAGTACTTTTGACTGGTGTCTTTGAAGAATATTCAGTGTTGTATTGTGACAGGCTCCAAAAATTGGTCCATCATATAGCCAAATAGGCCGTACTAGTGATTTTTATAGAGGATGACTTTTGAGTGTAGAGGTAGGACTTGCCACCCAAGACGCCATACAACATACGAAAACGTGAGTCTGAGATTGCTCTGACGAGTGCAACGTATGTTTTCCACGTGAGACGTCTGATTATTAAACCAAGGTAGGCTACCTATCTTTGTCTGTAACTGTAAGCCTAGTATAATCGATGCGTAAATTTGGGCAATCAAAAGTTACAAATAAAGTTATTAAATATAAAAATATATAGGCTTTATTATAGTTTCAAACAGCTGATTGAAAACAAAACAAAAACAGCTGTTTTTATTAGTATTGTTGCTGGTAATAAGGTTGTTAAACTGATTTAAAAAATGGCATTGTTGTTTGAAAGATACTGGAAGTAACATAGGTTAAAATTTTGCAAAGGATATATAAATGGTCTTTTTTAAGAGTTATTCTTGTTAAATTGTTATTAGTGAAAAAAATTATTAAGTGCGTCTAAGGGTTAGAACAATATAAGCATTTCTGACTCGTTCACTTATCACTGAATCTTTTTCAGAACTACAAGGACTATAAACTTAAAATTCGGTATGTGTCTTAAGTTGCATTTGTTTCACAGCTAAGAAACGATTTTGAAAATTTTGAAATTCCATCTAAAGAAAGAAAATAAGAAAAAATAGATATTGCAGTTAAAAATCGAAGTCTATAACTTTAAGGCATATTTAGGGCAAAAAAGCGCACGAAGAGAATTAAAGGAAATTAAAAATTGTAAAACTTTTTTGTATAATGTGTTTTATTCAACACTTAGTTTAGCGTGCGGTTTTTTTTGCATAAACCTCACTAAAATTAGTTTTTCCAAAATTCCAATCACGGGTAACTTTTCTCAAAATATTTCAATGCAGAATAATGCTAGATCAGTAGGCTACATAAAATAATGTATTTATGAAAGCGAAGCAAAGAAAACGGGTTGTTTTTCGATAGAATAAAATTTACTTTTTATTACTTTGGTTTGTTCTTTTGGTGAAATTAACGAAACCTATGATGGTTTCGTAGTTTAAAAATGTCAGGTTTGAATTTGAATCACCCTGTTTGTTATAATACTTATTTAGAATCTATGAATAGAATATATAAATATAAATATGAAAAAAGTGGTTTAAGTATTTAAAGAATGTGCGATATAGCCAATTGATTTATTACACAATGTTTACAAAAAAATTATATTTACTAACATTTTTATCAATTAATAAACTACAATTTATTCCTTCGCTGCACTCAACAAAGTATTTTAATGAGAGGAAAATTACAAACCTGATTAATAAATTTCATGTTCGTTTTTTTTAGCTGTAACATTAAGTCAAGACCTTTAGATTACCGATGTGTCTGTCCTTCCGTCTGTTACGTCGTAACTTCTTAACGGTTTTTTTTTATAGAATATTGAAATTGTTGAAGAAAGTATTACCAACTTCACTAACTTATGTGATTGAGTTGAAGTGTGAACCGCTGAAAAATCTCTTGAATGATATTTTTACATTTTAATAAAAATATGGTTGGCATCATTACGCATCATTGCTTCCATTTGCCGGAGAAACTTCCCCAGGCCGTTTCCCCAAAAAAAAAATTAAAAAGACTTAAAAATTAGCTAATCGAGACGGCTAACTCAGTACATATACTGGACAATAGTCCACGAGGCTAAAGAGTGTTTAAAAGAGAGATATGTGGGCTCCCCTTGAAAATACAAAATGAATAAAATATAATTAAACATGAATAATTCTAAACTAAGTTAAAATAAAAATAAATATAGACGCCGTGGGAGATCTGCTTCTCGTCATTCATGTTATTTTTTGTATTATCACCATCAGCTCACTTGTTATTTACAAAAACATAAATAGCCTACAGATTTACAATAAATAAAAAAAAATGTTGTGTATTTCTTTTGTAGGCACATCATCCAATAAATAAACAAAAATAAATAGATTAATTTCTATTTTTATTTTTTTATCAAATACAATTAATTGAATAAAAACACTGTTTTGATAATGGTTGGGTTACAAAAACTGCGCAAAAACTTTTTTTACTTTTTATTTAAGAGATCTATAACAGCTTTAACACAAAACAACTAGGAGATTTGATAATTATTCAGAATAGAAATTATAAAAAAGGGTCTATTGGCTTTCTGGAGAACACTGTTCAATAGAGCTATTTCAGTTTCACATTTATGGCTTTACTTTCTTGACACTGCTGCATTGATGATAATCATTCGTTACCTCTATTCTTCAGCATCTTTTCATTCGCCAAACTACATTTTCTGAAAATGTTTCTGAATTGCATTGTCTTACTAACGGATTGTTATTGTTGCTCAGTCTGGATGTACAACGTCGGTAAACTTTCAGAAATTTGTCGCTCACTATACTATTAACTACTATATTCGTAAATTAGTGCGTTAGATTAGATTTAAAATATAACTTGGAGCAATAGCTTCAAGTCTCAGGACTGAAAGAATTAGATGCGTGGTGTTTTTGATTTTGTTGGTAGAACCGTAAATCTGACTGCCGTAAGCCCAAGTTGGGTGTGTAATAACATCCTATATTTCAGTAATTTTGAAGGTACGGTCATTTGGAACGTCTTAAAACTGAAAAAATCTGGTGTGAAACATTGACACAACTTTCTCTTGCCAATGCAAAAAATGATCAATATAACCTAACATTAGTAATACAACATTATAAATAAACAAAAAAACTAACCTCAAAAACATAACCTTATTTTAATCATGAGTGAAACACGCAAAATGAAAATCAACCTCAGTTTGGCTTTAAAATACGGAAAATCACTCTTTCACGCTAAACTAGGCTCTGTAGAGAAAAATGCTCTAAATAAAAGTCGTAGATCTTTTAATTTCCTATAAATTTTATTATATACATTTTTGTCGTAAAATGCATACTAATGCTGAATCTTTAAAAAATCGATTACACGATTTTGTATGATTTTGTATTTTGTGTGATTTTGTCACACGTTTTCGTGAGAAAAAAACAGAAAATTGCTAATTACCGCTAAAATAAGCGTTAGACAAAAAAATGTTTGAAATAAAAATTGTAGGATTTTAAATTTTCTACATTTTAAAACATCACCTACATTTTCTCTACTTTTTCTCTACATTATATAAAATTTTACGCTAAAATGCATATTAAAGCCGTAATCTTAAAAAAACAATTTCTTTACGTGAAAACAGCCTCACCAAGAATTTCAGCAAACATGGCGCCTACTCTATCTTGTAGAGCATAAAAAATTAAGTAAACCAGGCGATTTTTAAAAAAACATCGTAGGACCAGTTTTTGACAAAATCGCAAAAAAGTGAAAAATGACACGAATAAACTACTACTTCCGGTTGACCGATTTTGATGAAAGTGTTCGTGTCGGGTCCGGTAGTGGTATGTAACTTAAGTTTTAAGTTCGTACGATGTTCCGTTCTTGAGATATTCTGTTCACACACACACACACACACAGACCAATCGCTAAAAACATGTTTTTTTGGGTTCAGGGGGTCTGAAAACGTGTAGATCCGGAGAAAACTTGATTTCGAAAAATCGACATGAAAACAATACTTTCTTTCCGATATATTCATATAGGCAAGAGAAAGTAAAAATTATCTAAGTCTATCATCTAACAATTTTTGTTTTAATCGTATGAGTTTGTTTCACGTTAGGCGTCTATCTAAGTACATAAATTAAGATACTAAACCTCGTTTACTTAGGTAATGGCTGTCCGAGTGAAAACGAACGTGGACATGGCTTTGTAACGTAAAAGTGGGTACAAAAACTTACCAACAGATTTCAATAATGGACGAACCTTTGAAAATAATTTGACCGTATGATTGTGGGAAACAGAAAGTAAATGTACATTATTTGACCAGTAATTTAATTAAGCTTTTACATTAGTTCGAAGCCTCAGAAAATTATTTTTTAGGTTCCAAATGTACAAATAATCGATAAAGCAATAAAAAAATTGGGGTAAAAAATGGGACGGTTCCTTCACGGCAGGAATACCAAACCCGTCCTTCCTCAGAAACTGCTTGTACTGTTCAAGGGGACTCGAAATTTTACTTGGATTTAAGGGAATCTGTAAAGAAACCTATAGCAGAACAGTCAAATTTAATACAGAGTAGGTGCAACTTTGTAAAGTTTCAATTAGAATTCCAGCGTCTAAAGAATCGCGAGTGTTTGTGAGAAAGTGGGTGTACGCTTTTTGTACATTTATAATTAGTAAGATTAATGCCTAACCACACATATGCCTTGATAATTTTTTATAATTTATAATATTTGTAAATGGGCCAGTACAACTACTGTAGAGAGTGGATGACTGCATCAATATTTCTGTAGGAATTCGAATTATTAAAATAAACTCCGAATCAGATAGGTTCAATTTTATTTTAGTTGAATAAACCGTTTAACTTTATTTTAAGATGTATCTTTCAATGTTTTTTGCCTAATTTCTAGGGGTTACAACTAAATAATATTTCCAAACATTGCGTTGATCTAATCCTACAAAATCACTACATTATTCTAGTATAAAAACTAGTTTATTCTGGAAATAAGATATATTATAATGGCGTTTTGACTTTATTATCTTTGAAAGATTAAATTAATTTCAAAATCTGTAAAGATAATTCGTCGATTTTCCGTTTGCTTACTATGCTTCTTTAACAATCCGAAATAAATGGAAATATTTTAGTGCTGTAAATTTTAAAATTTTAATGAGTTGACGTAAGAGATACCAGTGTCAATTGTTTGATAGCCTTTTAAATTTTTTCAAAATTATTTTTGTAAAATGCGCATTAAAAATCTTCATCCTGCCAAGCAATCAGCAAATCTGCGATCCAAAGGTTTTTTAACTAGAAAACTATAATACTAGGCTACTATTTTTTTTAAAAACCCTATTTTTTCAATAAGTCATCTTATTAATTTATTTAACAAAATCAATTTTAATTTTGAGTTTTATTAACAAGTTTAGAGTTTATTTTATAACAATAAAAGAGTATTAGTGACTAAGCTCCAGAATAGATAAAACTAAGATCAAAAACTTGTTCAGGTAAATTTTCACGCAAAGAACACGCAAACGAAGGTTAATTGGATACTACGAAATTGTTTTAAAATTAATGTTTAAGTTTTTATTTAAAATATTCTTTTGTTTACACCTTGTTTTGCTTAAATGTAAGAAAAGTACCAAAATAAGTGATCCGTTCCTCATAATATTTTATTCTAGAGCAATGTTCTTTAAATAAATAAAACAAAATGAAATATATAGATGAGAATAGGTTGTCAGCGCTTCTAGAGTTGATTCGAAGGATAGATTTTAATAAACCTCAAAATCTAAAAATTACCGTATTTTCCGGACGATAAGACGCACTTTTTTCCGTAGGAAAATGACCTAAAAATTACCATGCGTCCTATGGTCCGAACGCTAGCTATATTTCAGGGTAGATGCTTTCTATAATAATATTTAATACTACCCTACTCTTCTTAAACACGTTCAATAACTAGGGATTTCAAAACAAAACATACAATGATATAGGATGCACCGTAGTTTTTAAATTGTATCGTCTTGAAGATTCTAAGCATACACAGTAGTTTCTGTATCGATATTACTTACGGTAAATAGCATAACATTTTAAAATGTGAAGCATGTTTCGTAATCTTTCGCTTTTAAATTAAAAGTGGTTTAATATGCAAAAAATAATGGCATTCGGGCAGTAGGAAGGCACTTTTTACCTCCTCCAACAGAAAAAATGATTCGGGAATGGCGGAAACAAGAAAATTTATTACTCAAGGCAGATAATAAGAAACATACCAGTAAATTTTGAACTCATGCTGTCAAATGGTCTCGACTTGAAGCACAATTGAAAAATTGGATTATCAATTACTATTAGACTAACCATGTTGCCTGAATCTGATTGTCTACCTGATTTGACAATGCAGTATGTCAGTTCAGGTAGACAGTACGACACGATGTCACGTACACAAACTAGCAACATGGATAGTAACACCCCCCCCCGCATTGCCCATCTATTTTTCAAAATTCTAAAAATTCTACCACAACATTGGCCAATCGATATTTCATGTTAACATATCTGTACTAGGTTTTTTACGCTGAATAAAACGATAGTTTGCCAGAGCCGAACGATCGTGTGGTTACCGAGATAGCAAGGGTTCAGAATATTGTTAATAAATCAAAATTTAAATAACGTATGAATTTGAAATTTCGTACACGCTGTAGAAATATAATTGTCTATGTCGTGTTAAAATTTCAAACTTTTCGATCAAATATTTATCGAGTTACACGCCTCTAAACGCATGAAATTTGTTACGGTATCAAAAAGACCGGGTCTTTTTGTCTTCCAACCTCGATATGGCAACTTTTAAACAACACTAAAAATATATGACTATTATAAGTCAACGCAGAAAAAAATGAGCTAAATTTTGATGTAAAGTATGTTGAAATCCGACTCATAGTTATGGAGATGCAAGGGTTCAAACTCGGGTGTCTATAATTATGAAACAGATAGTAGTAATTTACGTACTTACAGTTTGTATGCATCCATGTTTTTTTGTAAATTTATGACTATAAAATAATTATATATAGTGTATCTTCTGTAGTTGCTGTTTTTCAAATAAAAAAATCACATTTACCTGTATTAAAAACTAATTAAAATCAGTCAAAATAATTTTTAGATAATTTATGCCTTGAAAAACAAGGGTGCGTCTTATCGTCCGATGCGTCTTATCGTCCGAAAAATACGGTACTTTAACCTGCCGACACTAATATTTGTCAAGTTATATCACTGCTTCAGATAGCGGGATGGATAAACAGAATTTTTTTAAATTAATCATTTTAAAAGCGGAGATTTTTTAAATATGGAGATAATTGTATTATAATTATTAAACTAAACTCTTATTATAACGCGAGACCGTGTATAAATATGAATTTATATTAGAAACACAAGCTGATTATTTAAGAATATAAATAAATAAATAAATAAAAGAAAAGAAAATCTGTTACTATTCTCATTTTTAACTATTTTATAAATCCGATTCAGTAAAAATTGAAATAAATTTTGTAGTAATTATTGTCAGTTGATCATTCATAAATCCCATTATTAGATATAGATATTATTACTCAGTTAAATACGTTTGTTTTCATACGTAAGTCTATAGATTTTCAGCACATTAGCACCGTTGTAACTGGATTACATAAGAAGTGGTCTTACTGAATAGTTAAAAGGTTGCCCCTTCCTTTTACCTGACGCAACAAGCAGTGCAGTATGATAATACAAGTTGAATATTATAATACTTTACACCTAGTATTTATAAATTTGCTAGAGTTCATTGCCGCATCAGCTGCTAAAGCTATTAGCGATTACGTTGGTTTTAAATTATTTTTAAAATAAAATAATGTCGAGTTATAACTAACCAAGATCGACATTGTCAGTCATAACTCCACAGTAAGATGAGTGTGATGGAAACACTGCATAAAAGGACATCTTTCTTCTTTCGGTACAAGGTGTTTAAAAAGTGTTTTTTTTTTGTAATATCACCCACTTGTATGTACCTAATACTCATTTAAATCGGCCAGTTCGTTCTCGACCTACCGGGTTGGTCTAGAGGTAAGTCGTCGCCGAGAGTCAGCTGTTTAACAGCTGATTTTCGGAGACGAAGATTCCTGGTTCAAATCCTAGTACGCCGGCCGCATTGGCGTAGTTGGTAAAGGCCAAGCCAATTTCTGTGAGCGCTGGACTACGCATGCGCATACTTGACTTAGACCCCGCATACCCCTCCGGCCTACAGTAAGATGTACAGTCAGTGTTGTTGAAAATTGAAACACCCATTGTATTTTGTAGGCATGGTGTTCCATTGTTGATTACATACGCTTCCCTATTGCAGTACATACAAGACTATACTAATGCAGACGCACGTTTTGCCCAGCGCTCTTCTTACGAAAATTAGGCTACAGCCTAATTTTCTCTCATCATGCGGCCTTGGGTTCGAATCCCATTTAGGCACGGCATATTTTCATACGTTACCTACAAAAATTATTTCATCCTTTACCGTCTGCATTAGCAGTCAGAACTGTACAGAACAGTCAGACATTAAATAAAAAAGAAAAATCTTAGTGAAGGTAGTTACTTTTATACGAATTTGAATACTAGACAGTGGCTACCGGTGTACTTTGATGATTGCCAAATTAGCCATACTTTCTCAGGGATGGTCGGCCTTGGTCTGTACAAGACTAGGCCCTACACCTCATTTACACATCATACATATCATCATCATCTCACTGGGTCATGGAATTGCTTATTGTTCTGAATTGAGCAGATTGCAACGTACACACATTAGCGATAAAAGTTCGTTCTCATATGTCATAAAAATATAATCTTATCGTTAGTAGTGCCAATCCTTAAGGTTTTCTTACTGTTTAAATTCCGGGAATTCGTGCCAACATTACATGTACTAATGTTTTTAACTGATAAAAACGCTTTAAACTATTTATTTAGCAAAAAACCAGCCCAGCTGAGCAATAAACAAAGTAAAAACGAAATTATTGCTAACGAAACACAATTTTTTGTAGCATAATCCATCCGCTTCCATCCAAACTGCAAGGATAATGTCGATTTTTGCCTACTAAATCTATGCCTTCACCGGCTATGTACCTGCAACCTTTGGAATCAAAAATAAAAGATTAGAAAACCGAGATATTTAATTAGTATTCCAGAAAAAATTAATATCGATGAAGGTCTTAAAATGTCGACGTTTTATAACTTCGATATAAGCTTGATTTTTCATTTTTTCAACTTTTAAAAGCTAACATTTTTGGATTTCGTTTTTATTTTTTTCGTGCTGTTATTTTTGTGCTTGGAGATAAAATGACAAGTTTCAAGGTCCGCCGTTAAATATTCAAGATACATATTGAGCCAATATCTCCATTAGAATTTCCTCCTACGTACCAATGGTTTATATAGAATATAGAGTAATAAATTCCTATTCTACAATCATTGTGACGAATTAAACACATTGGTGTATCCCTACATTGTACACTTTCAATTTAAACTACATACACGGTGTGGCCATATTTTTTGCAATGTCTTGTACAGACTTTTTAAATAGATGGTGCTGGATGTTTTGGAGGGGCCACCAAGAATCCTTCACCGGAAAAGTATTCAAAACAAGGTCTTAAAAATGGTATCTAAAGCAACTTTGAACCTGACTAATCAGTAAAAATCAATAGTAAAAAGTAAAAATAGTCTCTTAACTAAGACAAATAGTTTATGTAATATTTTTAAAAAACCTTCTTGGCCTGACAATTAATTATACACAAATTACATGATTAATATTTAGCTAAATTTTTAAAATTATGACTTTTAGGTTCTATACTTGTGGAAACGTTTTACAACATTCCCCCGTTCTAACAATAACTTTAAACTATTTGATAACAATCATTTCTGCGTAATTAGGTACTGGTACTACCTGTCTCCACGCAAATGATTTTTGGTGTCAGCCTATCGGATCGATCTTGACAACAAGCAAACACTTCTTTAATTGGGACTTCTTCGAAGTAGTCTGAACCATCTATAAAGTATGGTGCTTACATTACAGTAGTACATAGTAAATACATTAGTTGCTTGTCTCCTTTTGGAAACAGACGCATTGAATTTAAAAAAAACAAAACGGTGAGAACAAAAATAATACGCAGGTTAATACCTTGAGCTAAGAATTTTTCTTAAAAGAAACTGAGATAAAAAAAAATTTATTCGTAAAAACTGAAATTTTACTAAAAAAAATAAAACTTTTTTAATGATAATTAGTGCCCGTAACAGACAGGTGGAGTGTCAAATTATTTACACCCAATCTGTTATCTGTCATTGCAGGGCTAAAATAAATAGTTCTGTTTCTTATCACATGGTCAGCCAATTAAATTACTGAATCATCTAAGAACAGAAGAGGTAGAGGTGTAAAAGACACTAATCAGAGTTATCTCCTCTGAAAGTAATGAATTTCATTATACAGCCAGACCCAGTGGTGAATGAAGTGAAGGTGTCATTTGCAGAGTGAAAAATTTGTGCTTTTCAGAGGGCTGGGCATGCTGTTAAGCATACTTTTCCACTGAGTGAGGAAGGCAAAGGTAAACCACCTCACTCCTCGTTTTTACTTAGTAAAACCTCTAGAGGTTCAAACCAGCCTTTCGGCTGATGACCTAAACAACACAATGATAATTGATTAGAAGATTTTTATAAATATTAGTACGATAAAATTTTATCCCAACGTAGTACAAATCCTTTGAAAAATAACGAAAGGATATTTAAAAAAAATCAAATAATACAATACAGCTTGAAACAAAGTGAATACAACACCAATTATTTTCAAAATACAATCAAAATAAAAACAAAATCCTTCTGTAGAATCTGCGCAGATATTTCTATTGATTAGCCTTTAGCTTTAAAAACCAGGATAGCTTAAAATAGGAACATTGCTCAGCATACTAGTGCACTACTAAAATTTCGCTTTAAAGATTTTAAATTTTTATCATGGGTAACTTATTTTCAAGCAGGTACGTTCAAAGTTAAAATTTGTATCAGTAAATCTTATTTTTAACTGCACTATATAGAAGGTTAAAACCGGTTGAATTACAAAATGACGTGTAAAATAAATATTAAGTTGTTTAAGCGTAACAATTTTCTCGTGAATCTTTTACCTAAACTACATTAGAGTAAGTTGTTTTTACCGACTATTAAGCTCAAAATTATTCATTTATACCAATATTTATTACAAAAACGTAGTTTTATATGTTGAGTGAAATACGAATATCATACACAAAAGT
Organism: Catonia carolina; assembly: GCA_035578175.1. Classification (NCBI taxonomy): domain Eukaryota; kingdom Metazoa; phylum Arthropoda; class Insecta; order Hemiptera; family Achilidae; genus Catonia; species Catonia carolina. The sequence continues at coordinate 66,930,894 of JAQMRL010000001.1, read as the reverse complement.
TTTAGTATTGTAAATTATATATCTTTTTAAAAGTGTTTTCAAATTTTAAGAATACGTTGAATTTTACCAAATTTTCAAAATACTATGAATTTTACGATGGACAAATGTTTTAATAAAACTATATATGGTTTAAGCCATACAATTTTTTAATTTCTCAAGCAAGAAATATTAAGAATAACGTGCCAGTAATCAAACCATAAATTTGTAAATGTTTAAAAAAATTAAACAATTTCTATTTAAAAAAGTTTATCGTGAAAATGCCTATAAATGAATTTTGAATTAAAAACTAATGTTGGTTTCTTCACCTTTAAAACAACAAAAATGTTTTTTAAACTATTCCAAATATTGCTTACTTTTCGAGAAACCAGCTAATCAATTTTTTGAAATAATAAAAAAATCTGTAGATTACATTATTTAACATGTTCTTCTTTATTTAGTTGATACTAAAATAAAACCTGAATTAAACTATGAACAAGTCCTACCTTCTTATCTTTTAAAGAATTCAATAACCAAACCGTTGAGCTTTGTTGTGATGATTACATGGAAAGAAACACAATTTCTAACGGACTATTTACTAGTCTTCAATTTTCACCATTGTTTTGTGTCGTTAAAATTGCTGTAAAATTGTGTAATTATGTTTATTTCCCATTTTATGACATATATAGGACTATTTATTTTAAAAGGCAGTGTTTTTTAGTTTCTTGTTAGCCCAGAACTTTTTCATTTTCTCGGATCTTACTTTTCTTTCTTTGTCTGAAACCTCCATCTACATTTTATGTCCGGTGATCATGGTTTTAGTCTGGTTTATTTTGTTCCTGAGTCTTAATATTTCTGTCTTGTTCTTTAAATCTTCTGTTGTAATTTGTAGTTGCCTCATATTTTACTTAATCTGTGTAATCCATTTAATGCTGCTCTTACTGTTCTATAATTTTTCAATGTTTTTTATAACTAGTTTTCTGATGACCTAATCAGATGATTGTAACGTTTAAATTTGTAAACTCCTCTTTCGTGCAAAATTTGAAAAGTTGACAACTACAAAAAAGAATAACTCTTAAAGCCTAGTGAAAAATCTATAAAATTTAATTTTCTTTATCTTACAATTGTTGAAGGAAGGTCAGTTCTTGATACTCTTCATAAGAAATTCATAATTTTGTAAGTTCTTGTATAAAATCAAATCGTGTTTGCAAACAAAGAGACTTTTACAATGAAGAAAATATTTTATTTGTTGACAATATTAGAATAATAAAAACACAATATGTAATTATAGGTACCAGATAGTAATGAACTAAAAGTAGATCGGTAGTTCACAAAGGGTTATTTCATTTTTAGACTCGCTAACATCTACCACCTACCTACGTCTTCTTCTGTATAGGAACTGCCAGAAATAAAACGTAAACAAAACCATTCCTCCTTCGTTTTATTATTCTTAATCACTGAAACACAAAAATAAATGTATCTTAATTTCACTTACGGGTGAAGAGTAGATCGTCATCTGGCTAAGTTGTTCATTTTCAACTGATTGTGAACCGACTGCCCAAGGAGAAAATAGGTTCAGGTAGAAAATAAAAATCAATTAGATAACCATTAAACAACTAATATATATCGATATATTTAAAATTTCCCCAAATTTCATACACCAGGCATTATGTCATAAGTAGGCCTACACTACATCAAAAAGAACGATGCTAAACGATTCTATGAAGTCTAGAAAACAATGTAAAAAGTGAATTGAACGAATACGAAAATTAAAAAAAATTAATCTATCCATTCACCTTATTAAGTACAAACAATCTTCAATAAATTTATCACTATACTAAATAGAGCTGTCTCTATGACGTAAAAACGGAAACAACGTAAAAACTAGATTACAGAAGGTCCCATGTCTTAGCCGATTTTCGGCTAAGGCCTGAAAATTTTAACAGGTCGTAACTCACTGTAACCGTTCCATTAGCAACAGCAAATGCTAATAACCAAGCTATTGAGGCGACTTTAAATGAACTTAAAAAATAAACTATTACTGAAAACTTCATTTATTTTATTAGCAATCAAATGATGGCTAGCCCATGGTATAATGGTCAGCGTAACTGGCTTTTACGTCAGCTGTCCTGGGTTCGATTCCCAGTCAGGTCTTTTATTTTTTTTATTGTTCATTTCATCTATCCTTCTATATCGTCTGCATCAGCATTAATGTGAAAAATAGTGGGACGTAAACAAAAATTATTGATAATTTTTCCAAGCGGAGCCAAACACGTTATAATACAATTCAATATTGTAATACATAGTTTTGACGAGAAACAAGATATAACAAGATTAAAATGAATATGAACATCTTTTAAATCCGAAACTGGGTTTAATAATCTGCATTGATATTCTATTGTCTCGTGAGGACAGTGGACAGTATTATCACATAAGGTAGCGTAATCCATACTGACCTTCGACAAAAACGTGAGAACAGAAAATACAATTTGTTGTATTGCAATAGAGTAACCACACACTGTTCACTTTTCATCCACCTGCACTGATGACTTTTATAATAAAAAAGTTATTTTAATGAAATTTTAAAAGCTACAACCACGTCTCCGTTGCGCAGAGGTTAATGTGGTAAACTGCAAAGTAGAAAATCCACGATTTGAATCCTGACTAGGGATTGAAAATTTTAACACATTAAATTTGATCAGTACATATCTCTCATAATCACTATTGATCAATCAGTTGATGCGACATTTTTACTTTATTTTATTAAATCCACAATATTGTGCAGCTCAGCAAAATCAGTAAATATTTTTTCAGCCTTTTGTACATCACTTTGCTACTTTTAAGGAGAACACCACTCACTAGCAGGACCCTTACGTTTAAATTCCGTCACATTAATAAAATGTATGTGTAAAAATTACAAATTAAATTGGTTTAATAACTTTTATACGTTTATTTAGAAGAATAAAAAACTGACGACTTGTAAAATTTATCCTAAATCTCTGCTCCACCTTCTGCGGAGCCGACGATTTGGGTTACCTGATAAATTTGGACAGTTTAGTACGCGCGGATTAGTGGGTTGTTATTATTTCTAATTTTGATTTTAATCGATGGTATGTCTAGTGAATTATTTCATTTATGTAAGGGATATTAAGATCTGTGTGCAGTATATGATTGAAAGTATAATATGGGAGCGTTAACGGATGCCTCAGCAGTTTTGATTAAAAACGTTGTAGTTTAGTAAAAACTTAGCTGAGCAATAGATCTGGCATCCTTACATCCCAATTGGTTTGTGTAAGGATTCATAATGAAACATTTTCAAATTAGGGGGTAATTTTGATCTCCGGGACGGAAGACTGTTTAGTTGTTTGCGTCTACTATCTAAAGCTTTAAATTGTTGATACAGCTTTAACTTTTTTTAATGATAATAGTTTTTCTTTGTTTTACACAGTAATACAATTTCTGTAGTGTTTCTTGGTGGTTTTTTCCACCAATACTTCTACTGAACAGATGCAACCCGCTGTCTTGGGAACGTTAACAAACAGATTAGTACTTTCAGTAAATAGTAGAAGATTTATGAAAAAGGAAATTTTCGAAAACGTAACTTAATATTAAAAACATGATTGTACTCAAGTTTTGTATGTGACAAAGGTACTACTTTCCAGAAAAGAAATTTCTAAAAATAGATTCCATGTATTAATAAGAAGCCGGGAACGAGACGGTATTTTTTTAATTTTCTCTTGCGACACTTCACTGATATTAGTGATTTTCATTCACTTTTCTCGGTTGTAATTGCTAATGCTAATGAAACTTAAAATATTTTACCTACATGATTATAAAACGTACGTGCGACAAGACAAACTAACTTTTCGATTCTAGAAAAATTGTTAGTGTGAGGTGATCCTAGAAATAAATATATTTAGTTATGAAGCCCTTCATGATAATGTTCAACAGGCACGTGTTTTAAGGTAAATGTGTAGTAATATGATTATTGCAAAAACTGACCGATGTATTAGGAGAGACATTACCTTAGTTCCACTCTATCGAAATGGTTCTATTGCCGAGTCTCCTGTTTGTTCGCCGTAAAAGATATCAGCAAGATAACGAATCTTTACCCGTACAAGATGAGGATAAACATGAAGAAAATATTGAAACGATTAAAAACAATAAAACAAACTTTCCAAAAATTCATAAAAAGAAAAATAATAAGCAATATCAAACCGATCAACAGTATAATAATGAGGAAAAAATTACTTATGGAAAATCTAAACGAACAAACTCAAGAAAATCGTCTTTGAATAATCCGAAACGTATAATACTACACTTGACTTTATTAAAAAATAAAACAAAAAAATTTTTTAACAGAATATTTAGAAGAAAAGGTAAATTGAAAAAATCTTTTAAAACGCGTTTATGTCAACAATTTCAAAAAGATAGTTTTAAATCTAGTAATATTTATGGGCTTTCTAAAACGAATACCATATCGACAGTAAATACAAAAAACATATTTAATACTGAAGAGCTATTAAGTGGTGGAACATCTACGACAGATATTTGGAATGAAGAATGGGAAATAACACCAACAGTCTGTGCTAAACGACAGTCTTTTGTATTTGAGGATAATTTAGAAACAAATAATGAAAATATTAATAATTTGTACTGTGATTGGTCGCGCGATTCTGTTTTTTGTTCAGATTCAGAATCAGAGGATTTTTATTCAGCTGTTGAAAGTCAACGGGAGTCACCGGTTAGTGAACGTTTGTTAATAATAAATGACGAAAATTCTGAGGATGAAGATGATTATGATGATGATTTGAAAAGTAAAGAGAATGAAAACAATGGTTTAAATATATTTTTAGAGTCGGGATATACAGTTAAAGATTTATTAGAAATGGGTTGTGATATTAAAGATTTAGTTGCAGCTGGTTGTGGTGTTGAAGATCTATTAAAATCTGGTTGTAGTGTTAAAGATTTACTGAAAAGTGGTTGTAAAGTTATGGATATATTAGCTTATATTGATGACGAGCAAACTTTATTGAATTCAGGTTATAGTGTTCAGGAACTGGTGGAGTATAAAAGTCGAGTGGAAGAATTATTGGAGCCAAAACCAGAAAAACGTCAGGAATTGAAACGCCGATTAGCGGCTGGAGAAGAATTATATCCGACTTGTGACGTCTCTATTTGGTTAAGAACATGCCGAGAAGAAATTTTGAAACCTTTGTCCGGTGTCACTACAGGTAAAACATTATTCATTACAAAATAATTCATAAGGTTCGTTATTTCATCACTGTTACAATATCTTATGAGTATTAATCTTTTCACCAGAGATGTCATTTTAACCACCTTTTTGGGGTTGACTTAAAATGTGACAGCTTAACTTAAGAGAAAAGAAAAATAGAAAATAGGTGCTACATACTAATTGAAAACTGAAAGCAAAAACAGTTGCAACTTTTTAATTGTACGTTCAAGTTCACAATGATCTATTAAAAGTTAGTGAATAATTTTCTTTTTATATATTTCTTGAAATTAATTCTGAGGATTTTACAATTCTACATTTTAGTTCAACTGACTTCTACGCCAGGGTCCCGGATTCGATTCCCGGTCAGGTCTGGCATTTTTCATCACTAATTTTCATGTATCATCATTCTCCACAGTTTGCATTAGCAGAAATTGAAAAAACAGTCAGACGTAAAAAAATACATTTTAGTTATCTCTATATTGCCAAAAATATTTAAAAAGTGAATGAAATTCTCTTGATTATACAAGTACAAACAAAGAAATTATACTTGTTAAAAACAAGTTACTATAAAAAATAAAAATAAATAAAAAAAGGTAAAAAAGTAAGAAAGTGCTAACAAAAAAAGTATAAATTATACAAGTACAAAACAAGATTTTCAAAAATCTTGTAAAAAGTACAAAACAAGTGCAAAAAAGTAGGTATAACCCAGGGCCGTTGAATATGAGATCTCTATTTAACGGCCATGGGTATAACCTACTATTATTGTTGGTAACATAATATTCATAATAATTCATAAAGTGTGAATAATTTTTTTTAAAGATTATAAATTCTTCAAAAGTGCAAAAAACTGTGTTAAAAGAGTTAGCTAAAAGTCCTTAAAAAGAATCAGATATTTTCGAAAAGCTTTCAGCTTGTAGGAATAGAAGAAATTTTCTACAGCTATAGAATAATTTCCTTATATTTCTTGCTACGTAAGAACATATTTAGTAAGTCGATTGTCTAAAAATTATTGAAAATTTTATTTTTGCCTATTTAAACAATTCTATTAGTAGGCTAAACAATTTTAAAATTTTAACTGTTAGTTTAAAATTATGCTTTATGAATTATTATCCTGCCTGTTCACATAGATTATAACCAAAATGACAGTGAACAGCCTTCGTTGATATTTAAACAGGCTGGCAGCTATTGGCTAACTGCTACATAAATCTATTAAAGTGCAACTAGACAGCGGCATTTAATTTATGGCAAGCGGGTTTTTAATGCCAAACACTCATGAATACACAAAAATTCAAAAACGGGTAGTGCACCAAACAAAGGCAGACCGAGTTAGTAAACCATACACTCACCCGTCTTCGAATTTACAAGGACTGTAGTATAGCTAATAACATATTTTACAACAAACTTATATATATATAAAAATATTTAAAGTTGTAGATTACAAATTCACTTTGCTGCAGTACCTACTGTTAGTTTTCTCTTCGGTACAGAACTTTAAGATACTTTTTAGTTCTTTTCCGCATGGGACTTTTGGGTAGTATCCTATACCTAATGTTTTTTACCAAAAAAAATCTATTACATCTAATTTTTTAAAAATACTATAAAAAAATCACAAATAGTTTGGCTCAAGTTTCTGAAAAGTTTTCAAAGATATCTCCACTTAAAAATGACAGTTAAGTAATATTCTACAGGCCCACCTTGCAGCAGCCAGTTCTAAATGTACATTAATGACTTTACTATGGAACTTGTTTAAAATTCAATTAACCTATTTTTATAAGTTTCTTAACAAAGTAACAATAATTGCCGCTAAACTAATACAAAATCAATGTAATAGACTTGTAGCAATTCCTAATTTTTATTCTGCGTAGTATTTTTGTATTTACCTTAGAATCACCTTTAGATAAAGGTGAAAAATAAATAAATAAATTAATGATAAATTAATGAAAATTAATGATGAAAAATGTCTGACCTAACCGGGAATCAAACCGGAGAGCCCTGTTTTGAAGCCAGTTTCAAAACTTTAGCTGCCTTATAACTATGAAAACTATTCGAAACAAGGTACTTTTGGCCAAAGGTTTGCTTAATTTTAGGGATATAAGACTTACTCTCACTAAACCTAGCCCACATTCTAGATCAGACTTAAGCTTGGAAAGCTTAATCCCGATCATCATGCATTAATCTGGAGGACTAGTAACACAGTTTTATATCGTTTCGGCAACTATTTTTTTGGCTCGTAGGGACCTGAGAGAAAGTTTGTTAGAATAGTTGCATCTAATGTTTTTACGAATGCAATGCTCTACATATTGTAACAGTAACACTTCTTTAATAGGGTATACTAATACTCTTACGCAGAAAAGTAAGATATTATAAGCCGCATAAAGAATTAGATATTTCAACCAGTTTTCCCATCAGAACAATTGCTAAAATTGTTTTACAGAAAAATTCATTAAATACAATTATAAATCTATATTTGATGAAAGTTATTCAATTACACTGTTGTTTTTGCGAAAAATTACAATAAGTTTTGTTATGATGTGTGTTTTAGGAATAATTCCAAAGTGGTTGAAAGGAACACTTCTTCGGAATGGTCCAGGAAGTTTGACAGTAGGAAATGACCAATTTGAGCACTTATTTGATGGATCTGCTTTAATTCACAGGTGTGTATAATATTTTCAGGTCTCTTATAGTTCGGATGAAGTAATGAATTAAATCGAGATCTAAACTGACAAAACAGAAGATCAAATGGAACTTGCTTAAAACGGCGGAGTTCAAACAATATAGAAAAACTGGTAACCACTTAACTTCTTTAAGGAAAGCACTATACCCCGAAAATCGAAAAAAATCGATTTTTATAATTTTGCCACTACTGCCTTCTGTATGTTTTATGTGCAATTACATATAACAATTGTAACTGTACGTAAGAAATTACGGAAACTATGCAGATTTTTGTTAAGTAATGTTTTGACCGGAATTTCTTTTGAGTTAATTTACGAGTTGCGATATTCACAGAACACAGAAAGCCGAGAAGGCAATGGAAAGTGTGTCAAAAGAAGCAAGACAAGAGAAAAAAGAGAAAATTATTTGAAGAAAAAGAACAGTCTGGTGAGGATCAATATTATGGTGCAGGCCGATTTTAGGGTAAGTAAAACTTTACAGCTCATTTCCCGCAAATTCACTTTTTTCCATAAAGGTACAGTTTTCTCAAAAACTATTTGACTTTGAAGGTTGAAATTTTTTGAGCATGTTTCCCAGTATAATTGTGACATATGGTACTAGAATAATTGCAGTATTATAACTAAGTTCGAAGTGAAATAAAAAATTCTACAAAAAAATTAAATTGGTTTTGCATATTTCAAAAAAAATTCTTGAAATGGTATCGCTAGCTCTATATAAATAATTCTAGTACCAGAGCTTAAAAAGATGTCATAGAAAAGATGTCATAGGCACAAAAAAAAATTAAAGCCCTAACTCTTAACGGTTTTTTAGAAACGTGTACCTAAAATGAGGTCAATTTAACATGGGTTAGATAGGAGGTATAGTGCTCCCCTTAAACCAAACTGCTAATTGGGGGTTACTGATCAAAAACACCAGTCGTTCTCTATTTATCTCAAAATCCAAATTTTCGAGCATATCACCCGAATTATATCGAAAAATACATACTATTAATATAATTTGGGATATAATAACTTGGACGTACCTTTTTACAGAAAAATCAGTTTACAGAGTCAATTTATAAATAAAAAGATTATGTTAACAGAAGTTTTTGTACCTCCTCCCATTTTCTGGCAATGATTAGCAAAATCAAAAATATAACAAAAATAATAGACCCTTTGAAGAAAATTAAACGCGCCCCCTTAAATAAGGTTCAGGTTGCTTAAAAGAACGTTTAGTACAGAAGGTAAAAACACAAACGGTTGGTAATCGACAAAATCATTCAGAAACTAATTCATTAAGTTACATTAAAATGAGCGAAAGTACCGCAAACATTTTAATGTATTAGTGTACCCGATTGCCAGTTGATGAATTATATTGTGAAGTAATATTTTGTTACAAAACTTGAAAACAAATATAATTATCAATTAAGTTTTATTTTGAAATTTTTAGTACTGTAGGCTGCTTCAGAAGATTTGGGAATCGATATTTATACCGATGTCTTCAACATTTATTATTATTTATTTTTTTTTTAGTTACCAGAGTGAATAGCTGTAATTTGTAACTGACTAACTTTTTATAATTGAAAAGAGTAAAAGAGTTTTAGCATCTGCTTTTATAAAAACAATCTAGGCCACTACAGTGGAGGTCCAACAAGTGGTAACATACTTCCCCACATTCGTCGTAATAGGATAAAACCCGTACAAACATATGGTTTGACCTACAAAAAGTAGGCAGTATTTTTTCTTTCAGCCTGATTATGTAAGTATTGTCGCTCGGGTAATCATTGCGTATTGCGCTTTAATCTATGACGTAGTTAATCAGTACGCTCAAAATGCCTCAATCTTGTCACTCAAAATTAGAAAAAAATCAATAAACTTTTAGCTCAAAAATAATAGAACTTATTAGTAATAGAACTTATTATTATCTTAGTAATAGAACTTATGAAATACATTCAAACAGAATTGAATAGGTGATTTTTATGAGTTATTTTTACGAAGATACGATTAATATAATAAGGGAAATTACTTTATCAAATAAAGGAATCAATTTTTGTCAAAAATTTCAGTTTAAAAGAATTGAATCAGGTGGGTTTAATTGCCTTTGATAAAATTTATATTGAATATATTAACTATTAATATATTGTATATATTTATTATTGTATATATTATTATTGTTTATATTGTATATATTAATTTATATTGTATATATTGACCATTTACAAGCTTCAGAAAAATAATGTACAATTCAAAATACCAGTTACCGTCATGAAAATTTTACAATTTTGGTTTCAATGAGTTTAAATTTTATAACCTTCGCTCAAAAAGTTAATTGTAAAAGAACTTATGAAGATTACTAAATTCAGACAGAATTATTAAGTGGTTTTTATGTATTATTTTACGAAGAACGTTTTGAGCTATAAATGTATACAATTTAATCTAACTGAAAACAACCATAAAACGGACGTAAACTGATGTTAAAATCATACTATAAAGTTTTTTTCAAGGTCATTCAGTCTAAAAGATAACACCTGAGTATTAAACAGATATTCGTTATCTTAAAAACTACTTAAAAGATTTTATGAAAATTCTGGACATAAAATTCACAATCATTCTACAGGATTACTGGAAGTAAAGTCTTCGCTCATAGAGGACAAGTTAAACAGATTCCCAACGTTCTTGTTTATTTCTCTTCCGTATTTCGTACTACAGACTATCATATTTGCTGACGGCGTAAATACAATTCTTTAGGCATCAATTTTTGTATAAGGTTGTTTGTCTTCTATCGTTAACAATCGTAACATTAATTTAATTTCATTGCGGCTTGATATTAATTTTCAGCCGTGTATTTTATTTTATGCGGTCTTACTTATAAATTGTCTCCTTTTTTGTTAATAGTTAGTTCTCTTATTATAACAATTTAGATCCCATCAACTGATTGATCAGTAGCGACTGCAAAGGGTTACAATGCCAATTACGATCGTATCAACACTTCCTAAACGTAACTGGTAATCGAACCCACTCTTACAATTTCAGCACCGATTGAACCGCCAAGGCGGTCTTAGACTCCTTTGAAATTTGAAATACGATTTGCTGATGTAAATCTGTCGTTTATTTTTTTTAGGTTTGGCATAGAGAATGGTGAGGTTCGGTACCAATGTAAATTTGTTGAGACTAACACATTCAAGAAGAACCATGCGGCTCAACGGATTGTCGTAACCGAATTCGGAACAGCTGGAGTTCCTGATCCTTGTCAATCTATATTTCAAAGGTCAGAAACCATTTCATACTTACAGGTAGCAAAGATATATTACTTTTCTTAGTACCTGAATAAAATGATAAATAAAATGATTTGATAAAATCGTAAATTGCTACTAAATTTTAAGCTATGAAGAAGTACATCATACGTGAAGGTTTTATAGTTGTCCGCTTGCAATATTGCAATACGACCACTTTTACTTAAAAATCTGCTATGAGCTAGTAGATTGGTTGGAATATAATTGTATTGAAAGTGAGTAGAATTCTGGAGATGGAATAAATCATCTTAAGGTTTAATCAAAATATTCTTAGCAGCTAATAATTTCTTCTTTTTGAAACACGATGCTTACGTAAATACTCTTTAAAAAGAGCTTAACTTTGAAGTTTGAGTCCTGTTGGAGAAGCCAATTTTTCTCTAAAGGAAATAACACATGTGCGCACACACATAAGTTTGCTTCAGGAAATGCTTTGTTTTGTGAATTTTATATATTTTCTCTGTACATTAAATTTCTTTCCCAAATAAATTGTTTCCATATTGTGGCTTGCTGGACTACTTTATTGCAGCAGTCACATTTGATCTACTAACATGAGAGTAACCACATAATGTGTTCTGTTGCAGAATTTCAGTGCTCTTCAATCCAGGTGAGACACTGTCTGATAATGCAATGATATCAGTCTATCCATTTGGAGATGAATTTTATGCATTTGCTGAAAATGCAGTTATTCATAGAATTGATCCTTCTACCTTAGAATCAACAGGAAGGGTAAGCTGATAGAAATAAATCCGTGCCTTAAAGTTTGCTCAAAATAAAGAACAGTTAAACAAGACATAAGCGTACATAATAGGCCTGCCTAGTCATCCAAAGAAATACTTTGAATTATGCAATGGCATTATAAATAAATTTTTTTTGGCTACATCAAGTTCGACACTTATAAAAGTTAAGGTGGCCAATTCTGCGATACAGTGGTTAGCGCACTAGCCTAAAAAAGTGGAAGTTATCAGTTTTCTTTCCCATCTAAGGTCTGGAATATATTTAAGGCCAAAATAATCGTCACCATTCCAGTTCTAAAACCCCTTGTAGTCGCTAATTAACACGCTACTGATATAATTTACGGTATAGTAAGTCTATTTGTAAAAACTATTCTATCTATTTATGTTTATTTTATAAACTATTCAAAAATAGCAAAGTTGAACCACAAAAAATAGTCAAGGTCAATATAAGAAATAATCATTTAGAAATTTAAAATAAAATTTCTAGTGACCATTTCAAAATACAGTAGAATGTCGATAATTTTATAAATTAACTAACAAAAGACCCGGTAGATGTCTTCAACGTAAAATATTGCCTACAATCGGCCATAATTCAAGGTGATGTTTACAAAAGAGGAGCGGATAAATAAAACCATTTACATACATGCACAAAAATTGTACATTGGATTAATTGTAGTGAAAGTTTTACTTAAAGAAAAAAAATCTGGTGTAAAACACTCACACAACTTTCTCTTGCCAATGCAAATAATTAACAATAAACCTAACTTTAGTAATAAAACATTAGAAATAAACAAAAAAAACTAACCTCAATAAACATAACCTAATTTTAATTATGAGTGAAAGACGCAAAATGAAATTCAACCACAGTTTGGCTTAAAAATACGGAAAATTACTCTTTCACGCTAAACTAGGCTCTGTAGAGAAAAACGCTATAAATAAAATTTGTAGATCTTTTAATTTCCTATAAATTTGATTATATACTTTTTTGTAGTAAAATGCATAATATGGCAGAAATCTTTGAAAAAATCAATTTTTTACACGTTTTCGTGAGAAAAAACAGAAAATCGCTAATTACCGTTTAACTAAGCGTTATTCAAAAAAAGTTTGAAATAAAAGTTGTAGGATTTTAAATTGTCAACAACTTTTATCTTATACATTTTTGCGCTAAAATGCATATAAAAGTCGCAATCTTAAGAAAAAAACAATTTTTTTACGAGAAAACAGCCTCACCAAGAATTTCAGTAGACATGGCGCCTACCCTATCTTGTAGAGCATAAAACGTTTAGTAAATGAGGCGATTTTTTAAAAAATCGTAGAAGCCGTTTTTGAGAAAATCGCAAAAAAGTGAAAAATACACGAATAAACTACTACTTCCGGTTGACCGATTTTGATGAAAATGTTCGTGTCGGGTCTGGTAGTGGTAAGTTAAGTTTCAAGTTTGAAGTTCGTACGATGTTCCGTTCTTGAGATATTCTGTTCACACTCACTCAGACCAATCGCTAAAAACATGTTTTTTGGGTTCAGGGGTCTGAAAACGTGTAGATCCGGTGAAAACTCGATTTCGAAAAATCGACATGAAAACAATACTTTCCTTCCTATATAGTCATATAGGCAAGAGAAAGTAAAAAATACTGTATTATATATCATTTTATGTGTAGAACTGGGCTAACAAGAAACTAAAAAGACTACTGTGAAATAACACAAACGTACAAGACTCACAATACGCCACTTGCGCGCACTCTGTCGGGAATGAAGAAAGAGTACATGTATTAGTCGTTTTGGCGCTTTTATACAAATACACAGACATACTGTAACACTGTAGCTACCAGTAATTAATTTTTTCGCCAGAATCGAATCCGGATTATCAACGGTCTGGATTTCTTCTGATGCTCTACTATAAGAATTTTTCAATCGTTTAGTAACTGCAGTTAAACTTGGATCAGTAAATTCAAATCTACAATAACTGAAAGTATAAGTAAAATACTATTAAACTGTCTCGTATTGAAAATGTATATATGTACTATTCTATGTGTCCATTTTATTAAATAACCATTAGGTCATTAAAAAAAGAAAATTAAAATTGAAAAACCATACCTAACAAATTTAAAATATTTTTTTTTACTCCTAATAATGACCAAAAAAAGTACGGATGTAGGTAAGCAACAAATAATCTTTATTTGAAATGTTTTGTTGTTAAGTCATTTCCTCCATCATTGGGGGAAAAATTTTTTATAATAAAATTTTTCGTTTTCTGAGTAGGATTGGCAATTTACAAACATTCACTCATTTAGCGAAAAGTACTATTTATTAAAGCTTAAGAACATATTTTCAAAATCTAAATAAATGTACCTTAGCATAGATTGTATTATGGAGTGTAGGAAGATTTAGTTATCACAAACATCTCAATCTTCTGTTGGCATTTAGACTTAGAAAGACGAGCGACTTAGAGTAATAATCCTCAAACTGAAAGAGCTATAAGAAATCACAAGTACAAGAACCACAAATACGTTTTACATTTTGTAAAAGAAAGAACCGCCATATTTTTATACTTGAATTTTTTAATATTAAAAAAAATCCTTCATTATAAATGTATAAAATCTGATTTATAACCTGTATAAGATGGTGAGTTATTTATTTTAGTATAAATTATAATATTTTTCAATATTCCAGATGAATGTTTCAAAACATGTAGGTATAGTAAATCATACATCACATCCACATGTACTAAATGATGGCTCTGTCTACAATGTTGGTATTAGCATACGCTGTACTGGACCACATTACAGTGTTGTCAAATTTCCGCCTGCTTTGTACACAGGTAAAAATACCATTCTGTAATATTCATAATATACTTTATAAAATAAACACTGCCTATTTTATGATCAAGCATCAGTAGAGAATAACGATCTATCTATTACGAAATGATCTATAAAGGTGACAATCTAGACTACTATTCTCATGTATTTTTACCACTTCATTATTATAACAGGGTGGAAAATTTGGCAATCATGATAAAAATCTTATTAAGAACATTTATATGCATAAATGAGTGAGCTATTCTTGAAATTAAGCTTTTTTGAACATGTTGAATGAAAGGTTGTAGGTGTTTTCTAATATACGCTTAAAATAAACTGTACTTTACTCCTATCTGAAATTCAAGAAGTTGAGTTTTTAAAATTGTCCTTATGGGTTTTATAAAAATTTTCTATTCTTTAAGTACTTATGGTTGTAAAATTGCATCAGAGCTCAGGCTTCTTGAAAATGTCTGTTTCATTATTATTTTTTTATCCAAATGATTTGCAAAAGTAAACGTAATAACTTACTACAAAGTTCCTTCCATCCCTAATGTTTGAACATTAAAATCTGTTCAATTAAGAACAATAAGCAACTCCTTCACCAATTGAGATAAGGATGTTAAATGATGTATAAATGACGTGTAGTTTTGTACAGACTTAAGCTGGCCATTTCTGAGAGAGTATGGTTAATTGAACCCCAACCATCAAATTACACAGGTAACCACTATCTATTATTCAAATCCACAAGGAATAATTACTAGGATTTGAACCACAGAACCTTTGTCTCTAAAAATCAGCTGACGGACATATTTTAACCAGTAATGTATACATTTTTTATTTGCCGTCAATGAGAATGGAGAATTCGCAGAGACCAGCAAGCTCATACATTATTTCACGATCATTTCTTCATAATTTAAACGATTAGTATGTGCTTCGTGTAGGTTTACAATTTTTTTTATATGAAATAATCAGTTTTAACTCAGTGACGTACAAATTCTTATAACTGAGCTTGCTGGTTCCTTGAAGTGCTAGTGTACCATTTGCAATTTTCATTTCTAGTAAGCTTTGTGATTGTAGGCCTAGTACTACCTACTTAGCTAGGTAATAATATTCTTCTTTTAAAAACAAACTGTTAACAGGAAATGTTTGATTTCATAAACAAATTATCTCACTCATTTTAGAGTAAAAGTCCACATAATCAACTGTAGGCAGTATACTATAATACAGACTGGTATGTCCAAAGTTTGATTCCTAGCAAAAGAGTGGAAATTCTAAAATGTTAAAACCCATTGAAGCCCAACATACAGTAGCCACTAATGATCAAGCTGTTTAAGCGACTAAGAAAAACTAGAAAATTAATGGATATATTATTAAGTAATCATAACACTGCTGCTCAGCATGTATGACCTTAGAATAGTGTAGCAGATAGTGGCCGACCTGAGGTGTAGCAGCCAGCACAATTGGATTGTATGCCGGGGTCCCTGGTTTGAATCCCAGTCAGGTGTAACATTTTTTCATCTGTATGTCACTTCATAGCATTACCTATGCACAAGCCAGGGCTTGTGTAGGCATCAACACTTTTAAAAAATGTCAGTTTTTGAAAATAACATTTATCTGAGAAAGTAAGTTACATTTAGAAACTATAAATTTTCTTTTGTTATTAGAT
Organism: Catonia carolina; assembly: GCA_035578175.1. NCBI lineage: Eukaryota > Metazoa > Arthropoda > Insecta > Hemiptera > Achilidae > Catonia > Catonia carolina. The sequence goes on along the minus strand of JAQMRL010000001.1, from coordinate 66,914,543 downwards.
GTTAATGGAATAAAAAGTCAAGTAAGAAGTCCATTTGAACAAGCACAAATTGTCGCAACAGTTCCAGCTCGTTGGAAACTCAATCCTTCATACATGCACACATTTGGTATAACAGACAATTATTTTGTAATTGTTGAACAACCGCTATCAGTTTCCTTCACCACACTGTTCAAAAGGCATTTAAAAAATCAACCAATGGCACCGAGTCTTAAATGGCATAAAAATGAACAGGTAACTTAAAAAGAGAATAGAATAACAATGGATTTTACTATACAACCAGACCTTTTAAAAAAAAGAAAGGCAAATGGATGAATTAACAGAGTATAAATGAAGAAAAGAAGGATATAAGAAGCATTTTAATACTTTATTTTCCTTAACTAATATAATGATTCGACAATCAAATCAGCATACAGGTTGATTATCACACAACATATAACTGTATAAATAACCTTCTCTTGAAACAAACTTGTTCAAACTCTGGTTGTTTAGTGATGGTATCTGTCAGTACGAATAGTTACAACCTCCAAAGAATGTTTTAAGAGTAAAAAGGTCATCTATACAGTAATGATACCAAAACTAAATTCATTAAACCCTACAAATTTAAAAAGAATATTTTTTGTGCATGCTAGCAAAGCTGGTAGGCACATTAAGTCATTCTTATGAAAAATTGACATTTCAGTAACAAAATATATTTCTAGGGATCTGTATGTGTAACAGTAAAGAAATATCTCAGAGGATCTAGCTTTCATAAAGCTGTAGTATCAAAAGTTCTTTAAAATTAGACCAAATGTTGTATGCCAACATTTTTCAGCTACAACACTTCATTTTATTGTTCTACTATGATAGAAGTTTAGATGTGGAAAATAAAAAGAATTGTTTTCAGTATATCTGTAGGAAAATATCAAGATCACTGGGTAAAAGAGTTTGGAAAGAAACCCCGTGAAATTTTACAAGATTATGGTTATTCCAGTATTGCTGTACATTAATGATTTTCGGGTACTTGAGAAGAAATATGAAAGCCAGATCCAGATGACAGAAATGCAGTTCTTGAGATGAGTTAGGGGGTGTAGTTTAATGGACCACACTAAGAATGAGGAAATCTGTACACTTAAATATCTCCTCTCTCTAGAAAAATTTGGTTAATACAGAGAGAAGTGGGATGAGTATTTGATATAAATGAGTGAGAAGCAATGGGCAAAACAAGCACTGAACTACATTCTTGGTGAATGAAGAGATGTAGGTAGGGCACAAAAAAAATGACAGTGAACAGATTAGTAGGCCTAATTCGTGGAAGGAAGGAAAAAAATTAAAAATCATTAAAAAATATCAAAGTCAAATTCTTCATACAAAAAACTATTAGGCCTACATACTTTATTTGATAATTTCTGGAAACACTACAGTATCACTTTTTAAATTACTCTGTCTGGTTTTTTTTAATGAAATACAAGTTTCCAGAGTAAAATAAAATGCTAATTAATTATTGTATTTTTATTTCTGTTTTCAATTTCTAGACAAGAATTCATTTATTAAACCGCAAGACTGGTGAACCAGTAGCTAAGTTTCTAGCAGATGCATTCTTCTTTTTACATATTATCAATCAATATGAAGAGAAGAACCATCTAGTTTTAGACATCAGCTGTTATAAAGATGCAACGATGTTGGATTGCATGTACATAAATGCCCTAAAGGTATTGTACATAAAACATATTTTATTACTATATTTTTACTCTAATATTTTATTTCTATTCTGTTCTCAAGCGTACATAAAGGATAAACTATCACAATAACCTTACTTTTAAAATGCTGACTATATTATGCTTGTATGGTTTTTGTTCTGGTAAACTGCCATAAGTTAGACAACCACACGTTTTACAAGAGAAAATTTCGATGAATGATACTCCTTTTAAAGAAATAATAAAAGCATGAAAAAGTATTATATAAATTAAATCCAAATGAAAGAACACTACTAGCATCCACCAACCTGCCCTTCACTTATTACTGATCTCTTAGTTTTTACTTATTAATTCATTTTCTTACACTTAGCTGCTTCAGTGGATCCAACAGTGTATACTACAATGTATAATAAAAACATAAACATTTAAATTGTCTATTGAAAATCTATCTAGAACATATTATATCTTCAGTTACTTGTACAAAACTCTACTTGTAAAAAAAGAGTTTTGAACAAGTAAAAAATCTGGTGTGAAACACTTAAATGAATTTCTCTTGCCAATGCAAATAATGAAAAAACATAACCTAATTTTAATCATGAGAGGGTGACACTGAATGAAAATTAACCTCTGATAGACTTCCATTTTGACAAGCCAAATATGGAAAATCGCTATTTGACCATGACAAAAATTCTCATATAAACATATATATACTAAGGAGCTGTAGAAAAAATGTTTAAAATAAAAGTTGTTGGTTTTTTAATTTTCTGCAATTTTGATTATAATACACTTTTGCCCTTAAATAATACATACTAAAGCTGCAATTTTAAAAACACTATTTGATAATACAAGAAAGAGCACAGCCCTCTACAATTTTCCTATCGCATTCTGTTTTTGAGATATTTTGTTTACACCCACAGAAATGCAAATTCAATTTTCTGGAAACTCAATTTCAAAAAATTGTCATGAAAACATAACTTTCCTTCCTATATTTCAAATAGGGCAAAAGAAAGTAAAAAAATTAAAGCAGCAATGAAAGAAGTGGAGGTCGATGGGAGTTTTGGTGTTCCTTCATTAAGATTGATTGCAGGCTATGGGTTGCATTTTGAAGATTTATCTATTCATAAATTAAAGCCATTTAAAAGGTTAATTCAAAGCAATTTTTATTGAGATCAATGTACCTGTAAGTTACAGTAAATGCTATAGATCCACTGGAAAAATAGATTTCATGAAATAAACTCTTGGCTGGCCCTATGGCGCAGTAGCATACTAGGCTGCAGTGTGCAAGGTCCTGGGTTCGATTCCTGGCTAAGGTCTGGAAAATTATTACATGTTACAACTGCTGTTAATGTGCCCCAATCCAATGTAGTTGCTAAAGATTAAACAGTTCATGTGACTTTAAATAAACCATAAAATAACACTTGCATAGAATAAATTTTGCATAAAAATGGAGATGCAATTTCTGTCATGGTGATGTTACTTTTTCATTTTTTTGTTTACGTTGATTGAATGATTACAGTACTGTATAGAAACACTAAGGAAGGTCTGAAGAGACCTTATAGTCTTTAATTCACTACAGAAATGCTGTTCTGAATTCACTATTTTGCTAATAATAATAATAATAATAATAAAAAAAAGAGAACTAGTAATTTTTACTGCTGTGGCTGATTACCAGCTCACTGGAAAATGGAAAAAAGACTATAAAAACTATAAGAATGGGTTTAATCAAGGACAACTCATAAACTCACAACATAATTTTGATTAAAAGTTCTGTCTGATTAATGAATCATTGAACACAATCCTTGTTCCATGAGGTTTTGTGACACAAATTGCGTAGTTACAGTACTAAAAAAAAATCAACATTATTTTTCTTCAGGAACAAGATTTTTTATGTATTTATAATTAACTACCTTATACATGTAGAGCAATAAATTACTTATTCAGCTGGTTTCATAACTACAAAAAAATTGATTTTATCCTTCTTCATGGTCAATTAAACAAGTAACATACTTGGGAACAGAGTAAATAGAATTATAACGTAAATCACCATTACATTTCTTCTAAAATTAATATTTTCTACTGTACAATCAGCTGACTGAGAAGGCTAAACTTGGTTAAAAGAAATGAAGTTTTAAATTATCTAACTCCTTGATAAAATCTCTAGATTCAAACCAACCTAGATCAGTTTGGAATAATTAGGCAGAATTTTATTCAGCAAAGCAATTTTATTTATTCACATATGATAAACGTTTCTTTTTTCCATTTCAGCAAGCAAATCAAAATTTAAATTATGCAGAAATGTTTAGAGGAAGACCATTACGATTTGTGTTGCCATTAACATCACCAGATGAAGGAAGCTGGGGAACAAATCTAGTGACATTACCAGGGTCTAAAGCAACTGCTTACAGATTTATGGATAACAATATATTTGTCTGCCCAGAATTAATTTGTGATTTAGGTTGTGAAACTCCTCGAATATATTATGAGAAACATCTCGGGAAACCTTACAGATACTTTTATGCGATCTCATCTGATGTCGATCTAGACAATCCTGGCACTGTGAGTTATATTATCTTTTACTACCTTTCCTTTATACCTCAAACTTTACAGGATGTCAATTTTATAACTCTGTTATAACTTTGAACAGATTTAATGAACGATATAATAAACCCATACTTCTTGACTTCAAATGATTTTCAAAATTTATCCAATTAACTAGCCACAAATTAAGTCTGGATTTCCATCTGTAAAAAAACCCAGGAAAACTTATGCTCTAATTAAAGGGGTATTTCAAAATTAAGGTTTTGCAACCCAACCAAAAAGACATTTTGAAATCGGTCAAGCAATCCATGAAAAGGGAGTACTTCATATTTTTTTGAATTTCACAAAATTTTCTGAAAAACAGCTCTAACAATTCTCATGGAACTTCCTTCATGAATAACAAATGTGGTAATTGCTTAGCTTTTTGCTGGAAAACTGTATTTTTTTAAAATGACAATATAATTTAGCATTTTGGAGCGAAAGTGCATCTGAAATAAAGAATTCAAAAGGTACTAACAATTACCTTGGAGAACTCTCTTTCTACAAAAGACAAGTGTCGATGTAGTCCATTAGTAATAAGAAAAATACGGTTTCTGGAAATGACCTTTCTCTCTCCTATCCAACTCGAGGACTAAACCTACAGAAGGTGTTTTAGCATAGTTGAGCAATCTATTGGAAGATTTGGTAATCAAGCCCAAAAGAAAACTGTTCAGTAACATACTTGTAATTGTTGTTCATCTAATGGAGAAGATGAAAATTGCAAGTCATAAATTCAGAGTAATACTGAGATTATAAAAAGATTTTGTAAACGTACTTAATTTATCCAAACAAGTTACATTACTGACCTTGAAGTAAAAATTCACTTTTACCTGAAATATAGTACTGACAATTATTTATGTTTGTTCAACGGTTGTAAACAATCTGAAGAATCACATAATAAGAAATGTTTTCTTTTTCTTTGTAGCTTATTAAAGTAGACACAGTGAAAAAGACAACAAAAACTTGGTGTGAAGATAATGTATTCCCAAGTGAACCAGTATTTGTACCTTCACCTGAAACAAAGGTAAGTCGATATTTAAAATCGTACAAGCTAAACAAGCCCTAATGAGGGTTTGACTAGGCTCACAACCTTTACGTCAAAACTGTTCAAACCAACAAAAATATTTCTGGAAAGAGTAAAATCTGGATATTATTAATTTAAGAGAATTCACTCAAGGGCAAAATTTTAATCAAATTTAATGCATACCAACAGACCCACCCTTATTTTTGAACAAATTACATATTTTTTTTCAAAAATCTGTTAATATACAGCTGTAGAAATACAAAGTTTTGAAAAACTAGTTTAGAATAAGTAGGCCTATATTCAATAGGTTCATACACTTGTTTGCAGTATACACTGTATTTTCATTATTTCAGTTTTAGTGAGTCATCATCAGTAAACCTGATTTACCCTCTGTGGATGGTTGATATTAAAATGGTAACATGAAAGTGCAGCAACCTTACCACCACCTATGGCAAGGTGCTACAGTTAAGATGTAATAAAAATTACAGTTATTGTTAGATACTTATATAAGCTGATTAACAGAACTATTTTATTTTACAGTCAGAAGATGATGGAGTGGTGTTGTCAGCAATGGTCTGGACAAAAGGAATGGAAAACAAAGTAGGTCTCTTGGTACTAGATGCTGTCACATGGACTGAACTGGGAAGAACTGTATTTGTCACTCCATCCCCAGTTCCAAAATGCTTACATGGGTGGTTTACTGACTATTGCTCTTGAAAAACCATTAACTGGTCAAATATTTTTGTTTAAATTTCCATCAACACAGATTTTGACGTTCGTTAGTTAGGAAATTTATAAAAAATCATATTAATTAAAATATAAATAAAACTCGATGCATAACTTATTATTTATTTGTACTGACACTTTAATATTAAGAAAAATCCTAATCCTCAGGTAAATTCAGCGATAGAATCCTTCCTATATTTTTTATGTCTCAAAAACTGTGGATACATCAACTTCATCCTCACCAATTCCTTATATCTCGTTTTCACATTAATAATTCAAGGACTTCCAATAACCACTGTCCTTTCCATGAGTCCTCCACGGAAATCCTAATTGCATAACTATTTTTACATCCTCCATTAACTAACAAAAGTAGCCATCACAATCCTGATCTACCTCTTGAACTACTTCCATTTTCGGTTGAAAAATTCCTCTCACCATTTGTATAAATCTTTAAAATGTATTGTCACTGGATGGGGAGCATGAGTGGCATGGGGAAACCTTAAATGTTTGGGGGAACTGAAAACAGCCATTTACGTTGTGGTCATCTAGGAGAGTTGTTTGGGGGGCGGCTGAAGTCATCGTGACGATCCAGGGGTTGGACGACACAGTGTCTTGTCATCTAGTGAAGATGTCATCTCCATTCCTCGCAGAAGTGCGTCAATGGCTGTTTTGTTCGGACCCATTGGCCGCAACGCTTGGTTGAGGGACTGTAGTGGGCATCATTTGTGGCAGCAGACAAGCCAACAGTCAGCCAGGCGAGTAGAAGAATCATCTTCTCTTCAGTGGGGTCGTTGATGGGTTTTTGCTAGAGCCTGGTAGCTGTGTGCCGACAATTGAAGTCCGGTCAGAGCTGTAGAGTGGAATAGAATGAAATGCAGTGTTCTTATGTAGTAACCAGAGGGGCAGCTACTAGCCCTCTGTATTCCAAACAAAGCTGTTGGCTGGGAGCATAGTACCTAATAAAAGGGGGCAAAAGTGTAAACCACTGAAAACTTTCCTGTTTATCTCCCCCAAGGCTTTCTACTTCAGTTTTTTAGGTACCTATAATTTTGTTATTCCTCATGTGCTTGTTCTATTGTTCTATATTATGTTGTTCTATTTTACACTTCTTATAAATTTAACTTTTTATTGTTTTCATTACTTTTCTTTAAAATATTTGTATAAATAGAACATAAAAGTAAGTTTAATAATTAAATAAATCTTTAACATATGTATATAGCCCTATATCGAATGTAAATTAACTTGTACAATATTTCTTTTTAATAAAATTGCTATAAAAAAAAATGTGCAGATTTTCTTCTTTCACACTATAAAAAGAAACTTTTTAAAATACTTTTACAAGTGCCAAGAGAAAACAGCCTAACTCAGAAACAACCATAGGCTACTGTATGATCCTTCCCTACCCTTTTGCCTCGAATAAATATTAAGGCTATAATCTTAAAAAAACATTTTCACTACAAGACCACAGACCCTCTAAGAATTTCAGCTGATGTGGGGCTTACTCTATCTTGGAGAGTATAAGGCAATTTTTAAAAAAATAGTAGGAGCAGTTTTTGAGAAAATATTACAAAAAAGTGAAAAATCACATAAATAAACTACTACTTTCAGTTGACTGATTTTGATCAAAATGTGTATGACAGGTTCCCTAATGGTACCTACCTTAAGTTCCAAATTTTAACTTTGTATGCTCTACCATTCTTGAGATACAGTAGTGTGCAAATTAATCCAAACACAGGGAATTTTTTGTTTTTTTCTATGTTGTGGCTACACTGCTAACCACACACATTCTGTAAGCTGTCTGAGCAGTGTGAAGTGGTTGTTCTTTGTCTCTATAGCAATTTTGTGACATAATTAGTGGTTTATACACGCATTTTCATTTTTTTATGACAAATTCATATATTGTTTTTGTGTCTGTTTACGTAATATATTGTACCAACGAATTAACTCCAAGAAAATGTTCAAAAATTGTTTCTATCTCCGAGTATACCGGTATGACACAACGACAAATAGCTTCAGAGTGTGGCGTTGGACTAGGGACAGTACCCCTAGCGCACATCGTGTGCACATTTATCGTGCCGTACATAAAATGAATTTTCCCTATCACTCTCATTGTAATTTTCAATATATCTGAATCGGGATTAGTTATATATTGTAATATATCGTCATCCCATAGATGCCTACCACTAAAACTAGCCATTTCCACTCGTATATACAAAATACACAATGAAATTAATCATTCAAAATAAAACAAATATAATATATACACGAAACACGATTTACATTATAATAAAACTCACTTATATTCACAAAAAATAAAAATTCTTCATTAGTAAACTATAAACAAGTATTCTGTATTAGTAAAAAAACGGTAGCAAGAAGCTAACATAACTATAAAAACTTTTCGGAACTCATAAGTGAGGTTAGACAAAACACACGTGCTGTTTTAATAGCATGAAACAAAGCCTACTAAATTAATTATTCATTTATAACACATAGTACAAGGAGAAAATGATAGATGCCAGCACAAGAATAAAAACAGAAGCAAACGTACTGGTACGTTCGTAGTATTTTGGACCGAAAAACATGAAACGTACCCGTACGTGCATAGTCCTTTACGATCGCAGAGCGGTAAACGTACCCGTACGTTTGTAGTCCTCAAAAGGTTAATAAGTGTGTAATATTAAATTTAGCTATTTTTGGGTTATTACTCTCTCTTGCCCTACATAAAGTATAAAGAAGGAAAATATTTTCATTTTTTGAAATTAAGTTTTCATTTTCACTGGAATAGAAGTTTTCAAGCCCCCTGAACCAAACAAAAATAGGTTTTTATCGATGGTCTGTGTGTGTGTGTGTGTGCGTGCGAACCAAATATCTCAAATATAAAAGATCGTATGAAGTTCAAACTTGGTTTCATAAGAGGTTTCAGTTAGACATCATAAGGGGACCCAACATGAAAATTTTCATCAAAATTGGTCAACTGGAGGTAGTATTTCTCTTCTTCTAACAATCAAGGATTAAGCTCCCACCTTTTCCGACTTACAACAGTGACAAAACTATTGAATAATTGCCATTTCTTACGTGGCTTCCCAACATCTCTATTGCAAAACATCAAGGGGATCCTTCCCTCACGCATTCTCTCTATATGCTCCCTCCATCGATTTTGATATTCTGCCATCTTCCCATTCAGGTTTTAAACATCCAATTCTGTTATTATGTCCTCATTTCTTAGTTGGTCCCTATGACTGGAACCTTAAAAAAAGTTAAATTTAAAACATTTAAAGTTTATTCATGGAGTTTTTGCAATTTTCCAAAAAACGTGTTCCATGATTTTCTTTTAAATCCCCTTATTTAATACATTGTTTGTGCTCTACAATATAGGTCAAGCGGTACGTCTGCTGGAATTCATGGGGAGGCTGTGGTCTCATGGTAAAACATTGTCTTTTACATTACCGGCTTGAAATGCATTTTAGGGCAAAAGCCCTAAAGCAATAACTACAGCTGTATGGAATTAAAAACCTACAACTACTTAATTTTACAATATTTTTCTTTGGAGCTTAATTTAACATCAATTAATGATTTTCTGTATTTTCCTCATCAAAATAGCGCAACTGGATTCTATGCTGGGGGCTCTGGGTTTAATTTATGGTCAGGTCTGGTATTTTTTTATCTGTATGTCACCTCATCATTACCAACACACGCCAACACTTATGTACGTATCATCACCTAATAAAAAAATCAAAGTTTAACAGAGGTTGATTTCATTTAGTGGCATTCACTCATGATTAAATCTAGGTTGTTTTTTCATTATTTACAATGGGAAGTGGCCACACCAGATTTATTTTTCCTATTATGCACATTTTTCAGATAAGAGGGGTTGTTGTATATTAAAAGAAATAAGTAGACCTACAGTACAATTATAATAAAATATTTATTCAGTAGTGAGACACACGAACAAAAACCAACAAAAAATAAAAATGCATCGCATCAACGTGTTTGTATAGTGAATAAATTGCAATAAAAGTAATTCATTATTAATAAAGTAAATCATTTTAAAATGTATCAACAATATTGTTTCTTTTTGTCTTGTTTACAAATAAAATGTAGTAGGTTGTAATATCATGTATATACTATTCTTGTAGTAGACGTATGTACACATACTTAAAATAATTCCGATGCACTTGACAAGGTATACACCCTGTATAGTAGTCATCACTTATAATTATTATCTTTTAAATCTATTTCCTTTCATTAACTGTAATGTTTTCATCATAAGAGGTGCTTTCTTTTTCTTCACTGAAACAGAAGTTAAAATTAAACCACTTAATAAATTAAAAAAATATAACAATAATGTAATAAATACAGCAATATTTAATAAAACAATGGTATTCAGATCAGTTACTTATTCAAGTTTGTTAATGTCAACTGTCTTGCTTTTGCACATGACCTCACAATCATTTCTAGGAAAACGGATACAGTGATAGATCAAATCAATGTATTAAAAGAACCAGAAAAAGCAGGACTACAGATTTCCTTTGATAAAACTAAATAGATTACAAAAATCAGAACAGCCCCATGTACTTCAAGCCGCAATACGGAAAAGTTGATAGCTTTAAGTACCTCGGGAAGATAATACAACCAAAGACCTGCAAGAGCAAGAGGTAAGTGAACAACTGCAGGTGAGGAAAGATGGCCAGTGTGCTCTGAAGAACTCATGACATGTGCAAGAAGAAAGCACTCTCTAGATGAGCCAAGATCAGATATTATAATACTGTAATGAAACCTGTGTGTATGTATGTGAGTGAATCCCTCAGAATGACCAGGAAGGCTGGTCAAAGTGAAGGAGAAAAATTTGAGAAAGGTCCTCTGCAAGATAATGGGTTCAGAGGTATAGATGGACAGAACATGTTACAAGGATATGGTGACAAACTAAACATGAAAAATGAATAATTAATGGAAACTATACAAAATAAAGATTAAAACTCTATGGACACCTAATGGATGAAAAACTGTCGACAAAATAAATCTTTAAGACAGCAAACAATAGACCAAAGGTGTTGTATAAATGGTTTAAAGGAATAAGAATGGATATACCAAAAACTGGATTACATAATGGAACATAATGGATCATGCCAAATTCAGACAACTTGTTACTAATTTTAAAGGCTTCCATGAAGAGGAAAAGCAAAGAGAAAATGCAAAATGGGTGGATGGAAGAAAGGAGAAAAGCCGTCACTGAAAGAATTCTGAATAAGTGGGCTACAAAAAAAGCTTCCAGAAATGTCTAGACATTATATGAGGTCAAAAATGGCCCCAAACAGAGAGGGGGAACAACTTGGTTTACCGTTTCTTAAGTGGGCTTGTAACTGGTACTTAAGACACATTGGAACGCACTTACGAACTGTTTTCTCAAAAACTGTTAAAGATAGCCAACTGAAACTCTGCCACTTCACTAAAACATATAGTTTATAAGTATGATAGTAAAATTACTCATTTTTATGATATAAGTTTAAGCTCTAAAAAAATTTAAAATACTTGATGGAACTTTCTCAATTTTATCAAGTTACTACGTTTAAAAACCAAGTTAATTTGTAACATTTTGGGATGTAAATATTATGCTCCCAAAATTTCACTTGATACCTTAAACAACGGGTCATTTATCTACAAAAAGAGAATTTGTTAGAGAATCTTGCATCAAAGTTTTAAACTTCAAGTTTCTTTCAACAGAGAAGTTATAAGCAATTTATTTAAACTTTGAAAAGAAACAGAACAGGGGGCTGAATTTGTTAACAAAAAGTACAAGAAAGAATATTATTGAAGCTACGGGTGTTTACCCATAAAACAGTGAAAAATGGTGAAGTAGCATTCAGTGCTTTTTGAATAAAAAAGAAAAAACCAAAATAAGTGTAGATCAGGGTTTTTCTTCATCTCCAGATAAGAGTGGAATGGAAAGTCTTTACAGTAAATTAGAATTATGTTTTTAACTAACAGTAATAACAACTCGTTTCCTTCCAGCAGGAGACTGGAGTCCCTAATCAGCCATACCAAGCTTCACCACGTTTTGTATGCACTATACTTGACATTTCAGCTCTACAGCTGATGGAGTGTTAAATTATTTGCACTCGATCTGCTAGTTCCAAGGCTACAAAAAATAGTTCTGTTTTTTTCACATGGTCAGCCAATTACATGACTGAAGTATTTAAGAAAAGAAGAGGTAGAGATGTAAAACTAGTCACAGTTATCTCCAGGTCAGAGAAATGAATTTCATTATACCGCCAGACCCTGTGGTGAATGAAGTGAAGGTGTCATTTGCAGGGTAGAAAGTAGATGATTTTTAGAGGGCCTGGCATGCTGATAAGCATCATTTTTCCACTCAGTGAGGAAGGCAAGTATAAACCACCTAACTCCTCATTTTTTTAGTAAAGCCTCTAGAGGTTCAAACCAGACATTTGGCGGATGAGCTAAACAACCAGCTGATCATGTTAGAGAATCAGTGACAAGTGAGTGAATAAGTCAAAGATAAGATGAGAGTAAGTAATTTTTTTATGTGAAAACATCCACAATTAGAATAACATTTTTCTAGAGCTGAATGACAAACTCCTCAATAAGTTTCTTAATAAGACGTTCAGGTACCAGAAAAATAATAGACTTAGTAGTAAAATTATGATGCATAACTGTAGATATTTTTTTACAATCTGAAACTTTTGGGCAGAATTTAAAAAAATGATTGTTAATCAGTAGTAAATCCAAACACATATGCAAAAATGTTAAAAGTTACAGATGAATTCTAAATGTTTTATACAAATGACTGAAGATGTATCATCTTCTATAGATTTTTAATAAATAAAGTTTATAGTTTCAATTATATGTTATTTACTCTGATGATAGTGGATCCAACGAAAATCGTGTAAGTGAAAATAAAAGTTGACGCAGTTAAAAAGGAAGGTTAGTGAAATTTATTATACAAATTAATATACGAAACAGAATTCTAAATGATAATGCAAACCACAACAACTTTCACATTAAAACAAATTTACATTTCAGTTATAATAGTGTACTGAAAAATCTGTAAATACATAATATACAAGTTAAATAGTAATTCCAACAAACAGATGTTATTAGAATTTCAGGTAAACACTTCAGATTAAAATACTTAAAATCTACTACAGGTATTTAAAACTACTAACATTGTGGGTAAAATGTTCCAACAGTTATTGATGCTGGCATATAAGATTGCACTTGTATATGCAACTCGCAAAATGTGTAAAAAAATCAGCTGTCAGCAATACTACACTTATACTATGTTATTTAAAAGGCATGACTATTGCACCGCATACCTCAACCGGGCATCATGTTCTCTCTCTAGCAGAAATGCAATCTTAAACGCCAGAAATATATGAATTCTTTCTCTTTCAGTACGTTTTGAATTCTTTTTCAGAAAATATTAACTCTAAAAACATATGGCTTGTAAGACTACATATAAAATACAAAATTCAATGCTTACTAAGTGAAGATGAAGATGCTGAATTCTTCATAGATGAACCAGAAGGTGGTGGAGGAGGTGGAACCACTGCTTTTGCTGGTGAAGAAGTGTTAGCATTAACAATTGATTTTGAAACTATCTCATGCTTCGTAGAAGCTGAAGTACCAAATTTTGCCTGCAATATAAAATATAGGTAATTAAATTCTCAAAATTATGAGTATTCAAACACAGTGTTAAAACATACATACTGAAGGTCTTCATAAATATGAAAACAGCTTTTCTTTATCATCAATGAAAGAGTAATATTGAACTAGCTGGCCAATGTAAATAAATTCACACTATGAGTTGTGAGTGACATCATTACTCTTACAATAATTCATATAATTATAATAGATTATAATTTTAATAGATTTTTGCTGTGATCAGTTTAAAATGATTAATTGTACCAAATGATTTATCCCGAACTATTTTCAAAATTTCATTCAATTGATATTTTTTTAAACTTAAACCCTTACACTGCTTGATTGGGTATGGTGTTTACAGCACCACAGTGGTTAAAAAATTGTTGTTGTAAGTCTGAAATGTGGAATGAAACAAACTTTAGTTCAGTCGTTAGTTAATAGATGGCAGCATGTTACTAACTGCAAAAAGACAAATTACAAAAGCCATCATAAAAATACGTGAACTGCAAGTGAAAATAAAGTGCAGAACGTAAATATATGGGAACAGCAGCCAACAGTAATCAACATCGGTAATATAAATACATGGGACTAACAGCGAAAACATTTACTACAGTTGCAACAAAAATGAAATACCATCGGCATGGTGGTTGTTGGTCATGAAGAGGCGTGGTCGCTTAAGAGAGTAAAAATACACGGATGTCACGCAAAATCACATAATTATGTTCTTCAAAAAATAGTTGTAAATCGGGGTTTCATTATATAAAGGAGGTTATTAAGAGAAGTTTGACTGCATAGATTAGATGTAGGATAGGTTGCTTAGCAAAAGTGGGAGGTTGTGTGATAAAATTTAACTTTGCAATGTGGCTAATACAGCATCAGCGCCATCAAATCTATAATTTAATATTTGTTTTTTAAAAATTTTGTAAGTCGCCTAGATTTACAGTACTTTTTGGGAAACTGCCAAAAATTGTATAAGGATTGTAAAAATTGATTGGTTAGAACTACAGCAATATAAAGTAGCTTCATACAAAATTCTAGTTATTTAATTCACAAAATTTCATTATAGTTTTAACCAATTTTCAATTTCAAATTTTTTGTAGAATCCCAAAGTACCCGCTTTACAATCTTATACAAATTATTTAAACCTATTCAGTAGAAATCTGTATTTAAGGGTAAACAGAGCCTCCATATAACCATAGCACACATTTTACATTTTTTAAACACACCATATTAGTTTCGTAGGTTGAAATCCTGAGTGGTATTGCTCTAATGAATGTTTATTACTAGAAATTAATTGAGTTTTCTTTGTCACTGTGCATTCTATTAGCTAAAAATCAACCAAAATATCTGAGACCAAACCTACAGATGTAGAATGCCACAGTGTTTTGCCAAATTTGGTTCAAGTTTGCTGTAGTCATCAATTTTGCTACGGTATTGTAACAAGTACACAAAGTGTATCAAGCAGTAGTAGATATTCAAAGGGAACTAAATAATCGGAGATGGACCATAAATATCTTACACCCAAATATGTAACATAATAAATATAGTATTTAATAGAATGTAATACCACTGTATTTAATAATTAGTTACTTAGAATTTCATTGGTAGGATAATTTTATTTACAGATGCAGGCCACCTCTAACTGGATGTGATTCTTTCCAGTACAAATGATGATATGACGTTTACACCTCACCCATTAAATTAGAATAGCACAAGTTTTGTGCATGAACCCTGCTGAAGACCATCTCTGAAATCGTAGACGCAAAACCAAGCCAGTGTACGATAAGGAGAGCTGTGTATTGCACATTATTTGAGTACCTGTTTTGACAAGCAGATATTCAATATTTTTTCATTCACTCTCAAAATTTTTCCTTGTGCAAAAACTAGTTTATTTACATTTTACAATTTTAATTACAAATATTATTTAATATTTCACACTTATATGTTGCAAACAGGGGTATGGATCATGAGTAAAGTTCATCAAAGAAATGCGAGGGGGTTATTTTATAAGTTTACTCATTATATGGATGCACCCTCCACCTCTGGTATCAAGAGATATCAACTGCTGCTGCCATCTATACCTAATATGATACAGGATAATATAATAAAATTGAACAGTTTTAAACAGATGACTGAAGAAACAACTTCTAAAAATTGTAATTTAACTTCACTTTAATTTTAAAAAATACACTCTAATGATGGTGGACTGACCAAAATAATAAAAGAAAAAATCATAATTATTAAATCAGTACCAAAAGGTCAAAGGTTATAATCAAAATCATATTTATAACAGAATACACCATAGAATGAAATTTGATAGATTAACATGAATTCATACGGCACAAATAATGCAGATAATGAGGATAAATAAGTTAAAAAAATTTTCTACTAAAATTTACACATTTTAAGTTGAACACTGTATTCATGAATTTGTCAGCTTCAAAATAATATGTTGATATACCTTGTAGATATCAAAGTAGACCAAGAACAACTTTTGTATGTTTGAAATAATAAAAGTAACAAACTAAAACCAAATTATTTTAAAAGCGACTTGCCTGTTTTTTAGCAATATTTCTAGGAGGTTTGACAAATGAATCAACATATGCCAATTTAGTTTTCCTGATTGGTGTGCTCTGCGCAATCGATTGTTTGATGTTAGCTGAAAGTGCTTTCAGTTTATTATTACGCTCTTCCAAACATCGCTGTAAACAAATAAAAGATAAAGAGTTAATTATAGTTAACAAAAAGAACAAATATGGTGGACATGGGCTACAATAGCCTGTTTTCAACAGTTTAAAAATTACAATTATTTAAGTTACTAGTTAGCACAATAGCAGCAGAATTTATATTAATGTTTTTTTTAATGTATTATATAAAAAAAATTTAATATTACATTTTTACTGCTTCTTTTACTTCAATTTTATGAGTACTTTTGTGGTGCACACCGCTTTTTCAGGTAATAACAAAGAGTGTCTAGAAAGTTTACTGTGAAGATTGCGTCTTCCTTTGTCAAAGGTTTGAATGAAACTGATTATAAAATGGAAAAATCACCTGCTATTCCTATCTATGTCAGAAACTGTAGTTATAAATATGGAAAACAAAATCTAAATATGCAGAACATGTTCAAATAAATATATCATTCAAACCATTAGAAAAAAATATAATATTAATAATAATAACTTAATAAATGAACAGATACAATTTGACAATGATGATAACTGTTTAAAATTTATCATAAATAATATGTAATAAAATTTAGGTCCATTTTCTGACACAGTCAGCAATAGCAGTAGATTTTTCTATTTTATAATCAGTTTGACTGAAACCTTTGACAAAGGAAGATGCATTCTTCGCATTAAAATTTCTAGAATTTATCTGTTATTACCTGAAGAAGTGGTGTGCACTGTGAAAGTACTCTTAAAATTGAAATAAAAGAAGCAGTAAAAAGATAATATTAAAATTTTTATATAATGCATAAAAAACATTGCATTAAATATTATAATTTATAGTTAACTAATCATTTCAGTTTAGAGACTGAATTTCAAGTACAAATAGAATAAGGTTTGTTTCCTAAGAGGTAAACTTTACCAATTGAGTTGAAAGCAAAACATGATCTCTCAGGAAATATGGCACACCAATAAGGTAAGAAAATGTACTCTGTTAGAGTTTAAAGAGGTTTACTGAGGAAATGACAACAACTTCATCTACTTCTTATTACTCTAAATCATCACGATCATCTGTGAGGACAAATTAAATTAACAATATTTGACTTTTCCTTTGATAGAAAAAAATGGATAGTTTATATTCTCGATTCCAATATTAAAAAAAATTAGTAACAGATGAGGTAGGTGTGCAAGTAATCTAAGTTAAAAATCAGATTCAGAGTGGATGGCAGCACAATGGTACTGTTAGCAGTACATGAAACTTTCTTTAGTTTTGAAAATTCCCGACAATTTTCACTGCCTTTAATTCAAATTTTACTTAAAAACACTTTGGAGGATTTAAATAAAACTCTGGCAGATGACCTAAACAACTACAACCGGACAATTGTCAAACATATATATTGCATCTCCTAATGTCTCAGTTATTTGTTCAAAAGAATAAGATATGGTGTAATACAAAATTACAACTACAAAAATTAAAGTAAATAAAATTGATTCTATTTATCATCAGCTTGGAACCAGAGGAACGTTATTCCAATTTGCTATTTTACAGGAGAGTGAAAAAATTACACAAACACACACTTCCCATGTTTTTGAATAATTTTTATGGTCACTTTATTAGTCAAGTTTTTTCTAGTATGTAAATCAATGTTCTTACTACTTAAGGCATTCAAGGCAATTTTTTAAATATGTTCTAATATTTTTGAGTAATGGACATTTAGAATGTTCGACATGGAGATTCATTAGTCTGTCCCTGAACGATTTATTTACATTATATTGCCATTGCTATAGAAATACAATAATTCTGAAAAATAATTTTATTTTTATAATGAATAGTAAGAAAATTAAATTAAATGCTATCTTACAATTACTACATTTAAAAAAATTATTCTTTTACAAAATCTCAGTATTGTTATTTCCATAAAAATCATTATCATGAATTTTACAAGTGTCTTAAATTATACATAAAAAAGTAACTGAAAATTCTTACACTAAAATTATAAATACATTTTAATATAAACACAATTATACAATTTAAACATAAACATAATTAAATTACAGAAAGATTGTAAAACAAACTTTTTTTTAAAAACTAATAATAACTAGCAGTTAAAAATATTCATTTAATTCTGCGTACAAAGTTTACTTATTACTAAAAAAATACTTTATCCTGAACACAACATAAAAAATATTGAAATATATTATATTTCTAACCACCACAATATGGTAACAGAAACACTTAAGGGGGTCCAATGTCCTATATCCACCATAATGTTTGACCCTTTTTCTCAGGAATGGTTAGAGATAATTACTCTAAATTTTCAACACACATTTATCAGTATATTTTGTAAATTTTAACACAGTCGTTTGTTGGTACGATTATTTTAAAAAATTAACAAAAATATTTGCTGAGCTCATTGTGTATTCCATATTTCACATTAGAAAATAAGTAATAACAGAGAAACTAACAAACCCTTGTGTTAAAAGTTATCAAACATATCTAGTGATATTCATACTAAATTTCAAGAGATTATCTTTGCCCTTTCCTGAGAAAACGGGTCTTTTGTTTTTAAAAACCAATTTTTTGGTAAAACGAATTTAAAAACATATTTCCAAAAATAATGAACACTAAATGTTGCTTCCTGTGATCATGACACATATAAAAAATGACACATCAAAACCTTGTATCATATTTTAATAAATTAAACACAAAATACCATAGAGTAGTAAAATTCTACAAAAAAACGAAATTTGAAAATTTTCACCAAAATTGGATTGAGCCCCTCCTTAAAGGCCAAGCCAATTGCTGTGAGCGCTGGGTTACGCATGCGCATACTTGACTTCGACCCAGCATACCCCTCCGACCTAAAGTTAGATGTACAGTAAGAGTGTTGTTGTAAATTGATAACACCCATTGTATTTTGTAGACATGCTGTTCCATTGTTGATAATATACGCTGCACTATTGCAGTACATACAAGACTATACTAACGCAGACGCACATTTTGCCCAGCACTCTCCTTACAAAAATCAGGTTACACCAACCAATTTAACTAATTTAAACATTCGTAAGTGTTTTCTGTTACAGTATTCTGGTGGTTAGAAATATATATTTCAATTTTAAATAATATGGCTGTTTATAATCCTACATAGGATGTTTGATAAAAAAAATATTATATATATAAATGTACAACAAAATTATTGCAATTATTCTAAAATTTCAGTTTAAACAACACAACTAGTAAAATTTCTTTCTTACCTTGTTTGTAAATGAGAACTAATAAAATAACATTATAACTAACTAAATAATATTTATCTTAACAGATAAAATATTCATTTTTAGCGGACTTAAAATTAAATATTACAAACCAATTCAATGATTATGAACTATTGACTATTGAAGAAAAATTGGTGCTTTTTGATTATTATTTTCATTCAGTTTTAGCTGTTATCACCACCTATACCTTCATTTCCTTCCAAGCTCTGATAGATGTGATACTGATTTTTGATAACAACACTGACAAAACTCCATTAAGTCATTTAACTTTTCATCTTTAATCTTTAGAGGCCCTTTATTCATTTTCTGAAGTGTGAAAATGGAATCGAAAATGCTTGATCATCCTTTTGTAGAAAAATTGGAAAAAACCACATTATAACTATATTTAAAATATTTGAATCATTTTTTTGAAACTGAAGATTTACAACTTTTAGCCAATAGACTATATTTTTATTTAAATCAAATTTCCTAGTTTATATTTTCTCCTTCTACAGGACTTTAAAATCAATGAAGTCCTTTTGCCCCATTTCCACAACTACATACTTACGGCTCTTCGATGCCAACTGTACGACAACAAACCAACCTGATGAATTGTTAATATAAAAATTTTTCATGGTTCATTAAATCATTGCTGAACTGAATTGGCTTCTATATTAGAATGCCCTCGTTTAAAAAATAAGCAATTTTCAATTTAGGGAATATTCAGGGATTGTACAGCATGCAAAAACATATTGCTGAACTGAATTGGCTTCTATATTAGAATGCCCTCGTTTAAAAATTAAGCAATTTTCAATTTAGGGAATATTCAGGGATTGTACAGCATGCAAAAACATAGTGTGCATACTTACATTTTGATTTTGTCCGCACAAGTGTCGGCAAACAAAACAATTGGGGATCCATCGGCTATGCTCTGCAGTTTATTGAATAGACAAGAAGCTATTTCGACTGACCCTGTACCTGCAATACCTTCATGCCAAATAAAATTAGTTGCTGTTTTATTGACAACATTGTACAAAGTTGAATTGTAGACTACCAGTCAGTGTTTGTAAAAAATTGCTTTGTCATTCAATGATGGACAGTACCTCACTGCCTCACGTTTAAATTCAAATTAGTGGCGTTTGTTTTAAAAGGTGTCCTCTTTAAATTTGTTCGTAAAATCGTGAGCTTGATCCTTTCTGGAAATACGTTCATCATAGTTCATTTTTTCATTTTCTTGTAGTTTAGGTTTCTGTATGTAAAACACTGGTAATATTCATACTTTCACGGTGTATGAAATTATAGGTTAAATATTTATCAACAAAGCCATATTTTTTCAGAAGTAATACCTTCAGAGATTCATTGTTCTTTGTATAGATTGTACGTAGTCTGCACTTTAAGGTCACTAGTCAAATATTGTCTCTAACTACTTACTCTTTCAACAAATATGCGATGGCACAGTAAAAAAAGATGCAATATGGGCCTTAATTTTTTCCCTGCTAGTCTCAGTTCTTTTGCTACTAGGAAAGTGATGCCTCCTTTTAACTGGACTTACAATTGCAGAGCTTGCACATTTTTTTTAATATAAAAAATGTTTTTAACACATCAATGTGCCTAGAAAAAATCCCGAACAAACTTGAAACTCTTTATTACCTTTCTACAAGAAATATTTCTTTGTAAAATATTTCCTTCTCTCTTTTGGAACTTCTTTAATCAAAAGGGGCAAATATTGTCTTTGGTTATCCATGTCCCTCATGTCCCAAATAATTTCTTTACTAAAATTTAATTGCACTTCCTAGAACACTGAGAACAATTTTTGTATTTAAATGTTTTCTTGGTGACTGCTTTCTACTTGTAGACGTGTAAACTTTCCTATTGATTCTCTTACATTCTTTCTCATATTTCTCACTCAAGTATTTGGGTATCAAATTCTCTTTTTTAATTTTTTTTTCCTGAAACTATTGTTTCACTTGCAGTGCCCTGTTCATTGTTATTATCAGCAATAGAATCAACATCTGTAGCATTTGTTTTACAGAATAAAATGAATCCTTTACCTTCTTATACAGCACTATGGGGTCCTTCCACTTCTTTTAACTTTTGAAGGAGGATCATTTAGAAGCACAATAGGTGTTGTGTTACAGACAGTGTCAGTTTCTGAAAGTTATGAATAAAATAAAATTACTAGATCAAATTAACATGGCAAGTAGGTGGATTGAAAAACAAAATGCACTTACCTTTTTTTCAGGTCAAAGAAATAGGTCTGTTTTGTTTCTTACAAGTCAAACTAATAAACAAAAAATTTAGGAAGAGGTACAGATAGATGCACTATTCGAAGGTAGGGGACACTAAACAGAGCTACCTTCTTTGAAAGTAATAAATTTCACTATTTAGTTTGTATCTGTGGCACATAAAACATTGTAGGACTGAAGAGTTAAGGTACGTCTTACAATATGCCAGCATACTTTTCCACTCTGAAGGAAGGTTATAGTGAAGCTTCTCATCCCTAATTTTACTGACGAAAACCTCTACGATTTCAATCAGTTGCAGAGCCGATGACACAAAAAATTTAAAATCAGAAGCTGATGTTATTGAATTAACAGATATTAAACAAATTTTTGACACAATTTTGAAACATATACTATCAAATAAAAATTGTTATTTTTAACAATGAAAATGTAGCAATCTGCCAAGAAATTACAAAAAAAATCAACTAACCTTCTGGGATAATCTGTTAGTGTCTGTCTTACTCGATATCTTCAGACGTTCACTTCAGGTTTTCCACGTTTCATCTGATGAAGATGATGAGACACAATCAGGATAATAATTATCCAAACAATCCATTAGATAATCCTCCACTTTGTTAACTTCAATTTTCGCTCTTCAATTAGTGACGACGTTGAATCTGTGTCACATGCTATCTCCAAATCAGGTGATATCTCAGCATCTATAAAAAAATACTTTTGTTTAATAATGTGTTAAAATACATTGCGACAGAAACCCGTATCAACTTGATACATTAATTAATTATAAAAAAAATATACAGAAGTTATTTTTGAGTCATAAATCACTTAATAAAAGTTGTAATTTACACAACACTAAAAAAATAGTTACTATACAGTTTCTTCTAGTTTTTACTTCTAATAAATCTAGTTTTTACAAAGATTGTTTACTTCTTGCTAAATATTCCGCAATGTAGAGTTCAAAATGTACTCCAAACGATCTGATGTGATTTTTTTACCAAAGTGACTGTACATCAGTATTTCTTCAATGTGGGGGTTCAAAACATATAGTCTTCCCAAAAGTGATAAAATACTAACACAAAATTTTGTATCATAGTGATGTATTAATTTTTATTTTCGTACTGTATAGTATTTAGTGTACTAAAGTACTATATATACAAAACAGCTTTAATGTAATTTATTTTTAAAATATAGTAAAAATATTTTTACTTACTTGCAGATTCACTAGTTGCTTGATTTTGCAAGACTAAATTAACAGTTCTTCTTCCTTGAGATTCCATGACTTCTTCACAAGGCACAAATACTAAAATTTCTTACTAGACTCTTGTTCTGTATAAACGTAAACGGTCACAACAAACGACAGTAAAAATCAAACCAAGAAATTAGTTAAAATTTGGGATTAAACAGGATGTTAAAATTAATTTACAAAGATTAAAATTTTGATAAGTGGTAAGTGTTTTATAATAAATTTGTTTTAAGTAAATACAAGGCAGATTACATAATTATATGTAAGATACTTAGGTTCAATATATGAGAACAAAATAATATTCAATTCCCATGCTAAATTTAATGATAAGAATGTTTTAGATAAGCTACTACAGTTAGCTCTCGGTTATCTGACCTATATGGGGCGGACTTTTGGTTGGATAACCGAGCAATCTGATAATCTGGTGCTTTCATTCCCGAAATATTTTCTGTTATAGGGCTAAAGCTTCCATTCAAATGACCTACTCGTATTAAAATTTTAAATTTTAACAATGACACAAATTTTAAAAATGATGATATAATTTTTTCCCGGTTTCTTTATAAATAACTCTAACAGTTATTTTTCTGATTCCATACTTAATCATTATAGACTTGGTTGATACCCCAGATTCTAACTTTTCAATTATTTTTATTTTATTACCAATAACAAGTGCAATACATTTATGTTTCATACTGACAGATGCAATTTTATAAGAAACATGCACAAATGATTATTAAATCACAGTCACTAGTAATGATAAATTAGTAGTCTAAAGTAAATTAACTTGCAAGTTAAATCAGGACATGCATACCTTTCTCCGCGACACAGTTGAAGATTAAAGATAGGTGACTGGCCTGAGAACAAAGGTTGAATGCGTAACGTAAAATTTGTGGGTGGGCATAACTGGTCTGTTATCCTCCCTACAGTTGTAGCATTGTATACTGGGGTTCAACATTATTTAAATTTCTAAAATCATCCAGAAACATAAAGTTTGCGGGATGGGAGTAACCATTGCATTTTCTAGAGAAACACGTATTATTTAATTTTCTAAAAACATCGAATGTAACTATTGTATTAAAACTATCATTTTGTATCAGGGTAGTCTTTCTACTTAAAACGGTTTGTGCCTTTTATTAGCAACGTTTAGGTTTTTTGTAAAATCTGGTCGGATAATATGAGGGTCAGAAAACTGAGGGTTTACTGTATTTTAAGGATCAATGATGGTTAATGAATCATTTATTAATGAAAAATATTGAAAAATTTACGATTAGGTGAGAAAATAAGTAATCCTTAAATTACAAAAAAAAAACTTAAATCACAACACTAGAGTATAATTATTCAGAACCAAAAAGACGTATCAGTACTTATGTTCCTCTGGTTCTGAGTGACCTTCGTATTGAACAGACTGTACAAACGTATTGGACTGTCTTCTTCTTCTTCACGTGCCATCTCCATGACGGAGGTCGGCTATCATAATGGCGATACGAATTTTGTTGACCGCTGCTTTAAAAAGTTCGTTTGAGGAACACCTGAACCACCTTCTCAAATTACACAGCCAGGATATCCTTCTCCTGCCCACCGATCTTTTTCCTAATATTTTGCCTTGAATGATGAGATGCAATATTTGATACTTTGGTCCCCTCATAACATGACCAAGGTACCTTAATTTTCGTGCCTTAACTTCCACCATGAGTTCCAGCTGCTTTCCCATTCTACTGAGGACCTCTTCATTCGTGACATGCTCAGTATATGAGATCCTCAACATTCTACGGTAGGTCCACAGCTCAAAAGCCTGTAGTTTCTTCTCACTGAATCTATTGAGAGTCCAAGCTTCCACACCGTACAACAGGACAGGGAACACGAAACATTTAAGGAGACGCATTCGTAATTCGAGATTTATATCTCGTGATGTTAGTACCTTCTTCATTCTGATAAAAGTAGCGCGTGCTTTCTCAATTCTAATTTTTATTTCAGCACAGTGATCACCACTGCAACACACTCGAGCTCCAAGGTACGTGTATGCATCCACTCGCTCTAGCACATCACTTCCCGCCAGAAGATCCCCCACAGGAGGTGGTGTGTCTTTGGTAATTACCATGTACTTGGTCTTTCTCGTATTAAGACTCAAACCACTCAATTCACTCTCAGCAATGACATGGCTGAGCATTCTCTGGAGATCTTCCATGTTTTCTGCCAGAAGGACAGTATCATCTGCATACCTCAGATTGTTGATGGATATGCCATTTATTTTTATTCCTCCTGTCTCCTCTTCTAGCGCTTTGCTTATCACTCTCTCGGAATAGATATTGAACAGGAGCGGCGAAAGCACACATCCCTGACGTACCCCACGCTTGATATTTAGCTCTTTACTGTACTCTGACTGCACCCGTACTGTGGCCTTTTGGTGGAAATATAGATTACTTATCAGACGAAAATCGCGTGCATCTATTTGAACTTCTTTTAAAATATCAAATAATTTTGTATGTTGCACCTTATCAAAAGCCTTATGGTAGTCAATAAAACAGGCAAATATTGGCTGATTTACATCCAGGCAACGCTGAGAAAGAATATTGAAAGCAAACAGAGCTTCTCGTGTGCCTAAGCCATTTCTGAAGCCGAATTGAGTATCTGACAGGTTTTCTTCCAGTTTTCTGTGTATTCTCCTGTGTATTATTTTGAGAAATGTCTTCAGTGTATGGCTCATGAGGCTTATGGTTCGGTAATCTTGACACTTCTTAGCATTCGCTTTCTTTGGAAGCGTTATAAATATTGACTTCAGCCATTCAGCAGGGATCACACCAGTCTTATATATCTGATTATATAAGTGAGTAAGTATTCTCACATAATCTTCGTCAATGAGTTTGAGAATATCTCCAGGGAGTTCGTCTGGGCCTACAGCTTTCCCACTTTTAATGTTTTTAATGGCAAATTCTACCTCACTTGTCAATATGTCTGGACCAGAGTTGTCATTACTATTGCAACAAAGAACTTTCCTTTCGTCATCAAAAAGCTCCTGGATGTAATCTTCCCACAGCTTCAACTGTTCCCCTGTATCAAGAATTATTCTCCCATTATCATCAGTCATGAAATAGCTTCTGTTACTTTGCTTGCCAGTAAATTCTCTTATTTTCTTGTGCATGTTATGAGAGTCGTTTAGGACTTGTAACCTTTCCATTTCCTCACATTTCTCCCTCAACCATGCTTCCTTTGCCCTTCTACATTTGTATCGGATCTGGTTATTGATTTCCTTATATGTTTGCCTGTTACTAGTTCTGAATTTACGGCGTTCCTCCATCAGATCTAGAATTTCCTCTGTCATCCAATGTTTACCTTTATTTGTTCTCTGGCACTTGAGATACTTCCTACACGGTTGCAGTAGCGCTGTCTTGAACTCCTTCCATATCAATTCAGGCTCATCAACTCCACAGACTTGATTACACATGAACTCCAGCTTTTCATTGATCTCACAAGAAACGTTTTCTCTTACTGTAGCATTCTTGAGCTTTTTGGTATCCAACTGAGTATGTATTTTCACTGGCTTTGCTCTCTTCAGTCTTACTTTCATTTCTGCCACTAGTAGATTGTGATCTGAGCTAATGTCAGCACCTGGGTATGTTTTAGCACTTTTTACAGCATTTCTATACCTCTGGTTGATCATGATATAATCAATCTGATTGCGAATGATTCTCACATTGGAGTCTTGAGGCGATTTCCAAGTATAAAGTCGTCTTTTCGGTAGCTCGAACAGAGTATTGGTGATGACCATGCTGTTTTCTTGGCAGAACTGAAGGAGACGGTCTCCTCTCTCATTCCTTTCACCCAATCCAAAACGACCAATCCATTGGTTACTTTGACCTTGTCCTATCTTTGCATTAAAGTCACCCATGACAATAGTAACATCTTGATGTTTGAACATATTCATCACAATGTTGACATCTTCATAGAATCTCTCTATCAGTTCCTCCCCCCCGTCTGCTGTTGGAGCATAGACCTGAATCAGATTCAGTGTGCCAATGTCCAAATGGAACTGAAGAAGCATTACTCTGTCCGACAAAGGAAGAAAATTTTTCACTGCATTCTTGATGGATTTATCAATTATCACCGCTACACCATTCAAATTTGAATTTTCATTGCTACCCGAATAATAAATGGTACTATCATGTAGGTCTCTCTGTCCACTATCCTTCCATCTACACTCACTGATACCCATTATTTGTATATTTAACCTGTTCATTTCCTGGACAATATTGTGGGCCTTACCAAGTTCAAGCATGCTCCTCACATTCCAGGTGCCTATTCTTAATTTACTTCGAAGAGTTTTTATTTTAGAAGCATTCATCAAAACTGTCCCCCCCGGAGAACCGATTGGGAGACTTAAAACTCCGGATAATTTTGTCCTGATGCCTGCCATTCATGATTTTACTAGGGCAATCCCATGGGATCTTTAATGTAGCGGTTGCCCGTTGCCATCTACATTCTTATGCCGTTTACCAAATAAGCTGGTTTATCCGCCTTTGGGGCCAATTCCTCAACCCCAGGA
The DNA here is from genome assembly GCA_035578175.1 of Catonia carolina. Taxonomy (NCBI): domain Eukaryota; kingdom Metazoa; phylum Arthropoda; class Insecta; order Hemiptera; family Achilidae; genus Catonia; species Catonia carolina. Next base: position 66,886,940 of record JAQMRL010000001.1, on the reverse strand, counting down.
CAAAAGAGTGCCCTTCTCCTGGATATTCAGCCGCACCTCTGATTTCAGACGCTGGCCTACAAGCCGCTTGATGCAAGACAGACGCTGTAGGATTTCCTGGTTGGTTTTTGTCCACCCTGGGTATTTTATTTCCCCAGTACTCCCCTCCTAGGAGGTGAGCGTACCCCATCGCCAGGGGCGGCCCCCGATAGCAGATCCAACAACAGCCACGGGCTGTACGTTACTGGACTGTACGTTACTTTAACTCTCATAAAATGTCACTTTTAACAATGATGTAACTCCAAAGTCTTATTAAAAAGAATGGAGCTACAGCTAACTGCATTAGTGTTCCAGGTAGAGCACAAATATACAAATTGTTTCAACTAAAACTGAAAAATTGAATTTTTGGAGATATGTTCCTCTGGTTGATTTAATTATTTATTTTAATTTAGATACTTTAATTGATTCTATTTATGGTAATTACCTGTGATACGTAAGGGTTCTGTGCTAAGGTTCATGATTCCTGGTTTACCGGCTAACGATGGAAGAAAAAATGGTAACCAATATAACAGTCAGTGAGAAGTTCACTTGTTTCAGTTTTACATTACACACATAATGAATAACAAAGATCCAAATAATTATGTAAGTGCTCACCCACCAAATAAAGTTCTCGCCACGACTCAAATTCTTCACGTTTACAACCCCTGAACTCCTTATTGCAATGGAACTGCCAATGAACATCTGTATCTTCAATTAAATACGGATTGTAATGCTCCGTTTGAAACAACTGCATTGCTGTCATTTTCTCCAATATCGGTTTAAGTATATCGTATGGTACTCCTCCAGTATACTCCAAATCTGTAAACAAAAAGTAACTATAAAAGAAAATTCCCGACAAACTATACAGACTAAAAATTATGAAATATAATGTTTTATAGCTAATGTTCTGATACGCATGCATTTATCAATTTTGACAAGTGGTTGTGAAATTTTTAATTATATAGAATTAGAGTTTATTTATTATTTATATTTTATCAAACATCCTATGTAGGATTATTAATTTCAATATACAGTTTAATTTATATACAGACTGTACAATATACAATATACAGACTGTACAATGTACAGTCAATAAAAGATTTAGTTTCGCAAACTGAAAAATCTGAAAAACATCACCTTTTATTTTTGAAACAGTTGAAGTAAAAACATGAGTCATTATCAAAATGCCTTTACTCTTCTCTCATAGACTTCAGATACGAAAGGTGAAGAAGTTAATTAAAGCGCCCATGATAAAATAAGGGATGAGTGCCCATATAATATGAGGTGTGATCAAAGAATGCGGTGGATAATTTTATTACAAAAAAAACTGCTGATGCTACATCCATTCGAAGTAATAAGTCTGATAGTCTGATTCTTTAGATAGTCAGTTTCAAGTTTGAACAAGAAGTGACATATGGGAGGCTCCCACAGCTGGAAGAGTTAGGTCGTGTTTACCATGTCTGATGTGCATCATGGATTTCAAAAAATGCATTAACAATAAGTTTTGTTTTAAGTCACAAAAAAGTGCCAAAGAAGCTCATAAAATGTTAAAAATAGTGTAAGTCCATAATGTGGTACCTCTGAAGACTCTTTACTAGTGGTATGAGGAATTTAAAAACAGAAATGAGTAGATTTAAGATGAGTAAAGGTCAGAACATCCTTCAACCTCAAAGACAGATGAAAACGTGCAAAAAATGGGAAAACTAGTTTCTTCAGATAGGCAATTGACTATTCGTGAGCTTATGAAAAAACTGAACATCTCAGATGGGTCCGTGCAAAGCATTTTAACACAAAATTAGCAAATGAGATGATTGAATGTGAAATTTGTTCCCAGATTTTTCATTTTTTCTTGCCAACCTCGCTTCTGACTCATGAGTTTTAGGTCGCAAAAAAGATTCCTGTCCACTTTCTTCTTACTCTCCGGATTTAACACCATGCAAGTTCTGGCCCTTCCAAAAAATAAAAACCATGCTGAAAGGAAAATGTTTTGACACCATTCCCAAAATTGACAGGACTTGATACTGCAGCTGAAGGTCCTTCTGAAAGAAGTCTTCCAATCATGGGGTCAACATTGGGATAACTACATCGCTAGCCAAGGAGAGTATTTTGAAGTGGAATTCAAATTGGATGTAAGCTTATTGCTTTGTTCATAATAAAATTATTCATTATATTTTTTTATCATGCCATGTAATTGTATTAACTATCAGAATATATTTATTTATTTATTTTTCACTTTTAATAAAGTATATTTTCTATTTTATGAATTCTTCAGTCTATTACATTACTACTGAACTGACTATAACTGACAAATGAAATATTAAAATAAAGTATAAACTTAGCTAAATTTGAAAACTAAAAGCAACACAATTTTAAGCACTACACTTAGAAATTTTATACCAATTAAATTAATCTATGAATGAAAATACAAATAAATTACTGTCAACATTTTCTTGTATCACTTGTATGCATAGGTTGTAGAGAGTTGGTACAGGTCCTGCACTGTAGCATTTGTTTCCAGAAAACACCTTCGTCCTGTAACATGACATAATGTATTTAGACTTAACAACTTAACAATTATGAACTATCCTAAAATCATGTTACTATATACCCCATACTTTCTCATTTACCTTGAACTGGTAATATGCAGACTGTAGCTTTCTACAATTGATAAGTAATTCTTGTATAAATTACAGTGGTTGTTAAAAAAAAATCAGAAAATAAAAACATAAGACATAAAATTATATAGAAAAAACTCGAAAGTATTAATGTAATAATAACTTGATTGGTCACTGTATAAGAAGGGTAGCAAACAAATAATACACAGCAGTTCAAAAAATTTTTTAACCTCAGACCCTGACAATCCTTCTACATTTCTTTATGAACAATCCATTCAATGATTTCCAGCCTGTTTGTTTTGAAATAATGTTCCAACATCCTGATTATGTTGTCTTTGTTTAATGCCACCTTACATGATTTTTATTATACATAGAAAAATAAATGATTGTGGTCTCAGGAGATTTATTAATTTTTTTTTTCCTTAAATGTGTTGGTTCAAAGGTTTGGACTCCAACTAAAGAGTTATACGCAGCAGAATAAAAGGTAGAATCAGTTTTTGGAGAAGAGTTGTCATTAGCGAGTGTAGATCGAGTTAGAAATCAGGAAATCTTTGTGAAAGTTGACACAAAATCTCAATTAATTGAAAAAATTGAAGAAACACAACTCACCTATATTTCTTTTGATTTGATTTAAATTTTTCAAATATACATACAGTATTTCGATTAATAGAATCAGAGAGGAAGTTTTTTAATAAGTGTTTTTATTTTTCAGTCAGTTAAACATTAAACACAAAAACTTTAACCGTCAAATAACAGGAACTGCACTGATGCATCAATGTGTAGAGCGCAGAGTGAATGCTCACAACTCCTTTGTCAGTAATTGTAGTTATATCAACATACAAATCAATTTGTTCACAATATAACAATCTACAATCTAGTTCCAAACTAAATCTTTTTGGTCTATTTTCACCCGGGTTTGTAGCAGCAGAAAGAGAGAGAAGAAAAAACAAGGATAGATACATAATTTCTTAGTATTTTGTAAATAAAGTCTGTTTTTTAGCAATTGAACACTGGATCCGAGTGTTTACAGTTCATAAAACCTTTATCTTGAAAATAAAGTGATTTATTATGGTTCTGTTGACAGCTGAGAGAAAATAATGACAAAATATGACAATTTGGGTTAGATTTTTGATTATTTCCGAACTAAAAATGGTATTTAACTATTTTTTCTTTTTACCTACCACAGAAGCAAGCACAGTTATACAAAATGAATCATGAGAATATTACATTTATACCACTGTAGTGTAGCACTGAACTGGGGTATTGCCATTCACATGTCGCATCGTTGCACTGTTTGCTGCTTTAATGCTTTAGCTTATAGCTTTTTATAGCATTCTTATTTCTACATATTTTTATTTTGTTTAATACAAAATTATTCACTAATATGTGCTGTTCAATAATAAGTACATTGCCATAAAAAATTATAAACAAGTCGCTAAAATCGCGTTATTGTATAAGTGTTCCAAATTTTCAGACTATTTTCGAACATCTAATTTTGATGCACTAAAACTTAAGTAAAAATAAAGCAATTTATGCAATTTAAAAAAAAATGGTTGAGGGTTGAGAGCAGGAGTGAAGAGAGTTTTGCGGTCACCATCCGGCTCTGCTTACTGCGTTGGGCTTGGGTTAAGCAAATATGACAATATGTGAATTTAACATTGAAAGTAAACATACAACACTCAATAGTGTGTACTAAAAAGATATAAAATAAACATTTAGAATTTAAATTTTGATCTTGATAGGAAGAAGAGATGATGGTGATTACAATAATTATGATACAGTATGTGAAAACCAAAATGATAGGTAACGGAACAAAAGGAAGACATAGGTATTCATTTGCTGACCACGTGGAGAACCCATGAAGAGTAACAGGACAGGACATGAGCGAAATGAGAATGGCTATGCAGAGGGTTGACTAGTGAAGATGGCCTGAGGCAACCCTAATATTGTAAATGACAATGAAAAGAAAAATATAATGACGTAGTATTTTGCTTAAATACTTATAAATTTAAAATAAATTTGATTTTCAACACACTTTAACTGCAATGACTGTAAAAATATGCTTCCCCATTATAGCAGCTTACAATAAATTTTTAATATTTTTTGAATAAAACATTCTATCAATAACGTACTCTTTTTTTTCACAACAATCACTGAAGGAGCCAATAAATAGTTTCACCTTTCAGCATTTTTTCCTTCATTTACCAGTCCTTCATTTTGCATGAGTGCTCTTCTCAACTTTTCTGGGTCCACTCCAATTGCCTCTTCCTCTGGAACCCTTTAAGTTTCTTTGCATTCTGTCAGAATGTATTTCTATCTATGATCTCATGTGTTACTTCCAGATCTTCCTTGATTTGCTTGAACCATCAGTAGTTGTTTTTTTTTTACTGTTGGTGAAATAAAAAATTTTCCAGGTCAGTTTGTTCACATCCATTGTAAAGAAAAAAATCCATTCTTCAACTCTTTTTGCTGGACAATGAATTTAAATTAAAATGGGTTACTTCCACTTAGTGTTTATCATTTCAATATTAATATACATGATAAAGTAACAAACCTCTGGTTTTTGGTAGACATAATTGAAGCTAGAGCTTCTTCTTCGGTGATGGATTTCGCTCGTTTAAGATCATTGTCACGTGGTGCAATATGAGGAAGAGGTTGATAATTGGGGGTTATTTCTGGTAACGTAGAAGTAATGTCCATATCGAGAGGCTCCAATTTCACATTCTTTAACAATAATGATGGCTGAAACAGAATAAAATAAAAAATATAATCATTGTCAAAGAAAAAATGTAGCTCAGCACAAATCCATAAAAAAAATAAATACAGTGCAGTGATCTGAGGTCATTAAGACCTGGAGTAAGTTGCACAATAGAAAATCTCAGACAATTCAGAAACAGCTATCAAACGCTTAAAAATCTGGTTACTCTATAAAAATTTTGTAAATCTAAAACAAACAAATATAATGCTCATAAATTTCCTTACTTGCTTGATCAAATATTTAGATAGAATGAGAAAAATAAATACTGAAAAAAATTAAGAGCCTTTTAAATTTTGATGGCAGTTCAAAGTTGCCGAACTGATAAATTCATTCTATAAATGTTATAGACACTGTATTAAACCCTTTCATGAGCATCAATAAGATATCTCACCTCCCATGTACCACACTAACAGGGCAATGTGTTATCTACCAAATGCAGTTTAAACTACAACAAGGTATAGATCAACAACAGTTGCATTGAACCTTGCAATATCTTGATACATCAATTACATCAGAAAATGATATTCGAGAACTTTCTTTTCCATTCAAATGGGTTCTACTGTCATAAAATGTTTATAAATATAAGCAACATCTTGTGCTCCATATGGCTATTCGGTTCACTGCAAATGCTCCATTTTCATCAGTTATTTCTAGAAAATTTTTTATCCAATAGAAGTTAAACAATACTTACCTTTCTATTACCTTTTTCTTATTAGGCAATTCTTAGCAGTTATTATTTCTATCTTTCTTGCTTTCTTGTAACCATTTGGTTTTTTTACAAAAATTGGAGGCCCTGGTGAATATCATTTAAGTTTTATTGATGCTTCATTAAAGGGTTAAGATAAATTTCAGTGTTTTTCTACTTAAGATCAAGCCAAAACAAACTGAGAAATATGCATATATGTTAACTAAGCTCAGAATTGCAAACCTTTTAATAAATCTCCAAATGTTTTTAAATTTTCATATTTGAGCTGTTACAATGCTGAAAACGTTTGTTTAAAGTAATTTCAATACAGATAAAATTAATAAAGCTTGTTTAAACAAAGTTGATACACAACAACACCGCTAATTTAAAATTTCAGATAATCCAAAGAGATTTCTAATATCCTTAACATGCTTTTTACGTAAAAAATCTTAAAATAAATACTAAGAAAGTTTATGATGAAAAATATTTTTAATAGGTTTCTTAACATAGAATTAAACGTAAAAATAATGATAAACAGTGTGGTTAAGAACAGAAGGCGAATGCACCCAAGTTTTTAATACAAGATGTACTTGCAATATAAACTGCTTAATGGTAAAACACTTCTTCTAGTTCATTAGCAACTTATACATTTTCTCTACTGCCTTGGTGCATAAAATCACTAACTGTTAGCTGTCATAATGACAAAAACCTTGTTGGCTATGCAAAATTTTGCCAGCACCTCATAAACATTACGTTATCCGAACAGGTCTCGGTTCCAATTTGTTCAGGTTAGCAGGGTTGTGTATTTTTCAAGTATAATCAAGATGTTTAGACCTGACGCTTGCCCCTCCACATACAATCCTTCACGGTAGTCGGTTTGTAAAGGTGGAGATGCCCGCTGTGGCATTTCTGCCACTGACACTGTTGAAGTAACAGCTGCAGTAAATGAAAACTGAAAACATTATGCGCTTTTATAGAATTGGTTTAAACAGAATAAGTTTTTTTTATTAACTTTATTAAGGAATTCACAACAGTTACAAAAAAAAAAAAAAACAACCAGTGAATATGATGGTGGGTGAAAGAATGAATGAAATGACAAACGTGACATGCATGGAGAGCATCATTCACTGACAGGTCTCCGACATGTTATTTAGTTACTTCTTATTAACTCATAGATTAATTTACTTATTAATAGCATATAACTATTTCTAAAATAGAAGATCCCTGCTCCACTTCCTCCATCTTTAAACGTTGGTTGGTAAATGACAGAATAAAAAAAACAATGAATAATAGCAAAGATATGAGTACGGTTCTGTATTTTGTTCTTAGTAGTGTACAACTTGTTGACATTAAAAGAATAAACAAACCAAGCCAACAGTTTATCGCTTATTTACATTGAAAACAATCATGCACTATGTCATGCAGCTACAATTTTGTTTATCCTTAAATTTTTATCCAGCTAGTTAGTAGTAAACTCTTAGGTCAGTTTATATAACTTTATTTTGTGCAGTTTGTTATAATTGTGAGTGGGTTCGGTTAAGTGTTATTTCAATTCAATTCAATCGAAAAGTAACAGACTTGTGGTAAGTAAAAACGTTTTCAGATTTGCTAGTAGCATGTTGTATTTGTTGCTGGTTGGAAAGAGATAGCCAACTTCCCCTCACTTACTATTAAGTTCCCGCTACTGTGAAGCATCCCCTTTGCAAGCATCAGGTCCCAACAAACCTACTGTACATCAATATATGGCAAAATGAATATTTTTTAATAAAGTTAAATGTACCTCCTTTGAAGAAACTGTAGTAGTAGAGCTGTGGCTGTGTTTACTTTTTGCAACTGTACTATCACTTTTAGGTTGTGAAGTACTAACACTACTACTTCTCTTAATTGCAGACGACGATGTTGATGATGTTGAGGATAAAGATGACGAAGAAACTTTCTTCTTTGAAGAACTCTTCTTCGAAGTACCTGACATTCCGAGTAATGCGTCTCCAAAGCTAGCACCTGCAAGTATACATAAACAAGGTGGTTAAAGTACTAATCACTAAATAAAATATCACAAGTAGTTTAAGATTCAATATTTTTATTCATAATCCAATCAAAAATACAGAAATTAAAAATACAGAAACATCAAACAAAAGATTTGTCACCTTGAGTGTTGTTTTCTGAGAAGTGTTTTGTAAAAAAGTATTTTCGTTAACAGAAGCAATAAAAAAATGACTGGGTATTCAGAATGCAGGTGTACAACAGAAATTAATGTTTTTAAAAAATTTCCCTTATTCAGTGAAAACAGCAACAGACTTCTAAGTATACATAAATATGTACAAAAACACACCAAATTACAGCTGGTAATTGTACAAAACTTATATGGTTTATGGTAATATTATGTACCCTCATTTTTTCAAGAAAATTTACTAAATTACGATAGTTCTATAGTTGTTATTATTTTAGATTCGTGCCTCACAATTTTTAGTAAAAAAAAAGAAAGTTCAAACATTACCTTCATTGGCTCTCATCTTTTTTTTTAATTTACATTTTGTTTAAAAATATCCAAAATAAAAAATATTAAAAACTAAAACAATACAAAAAAAAATTAATAAAACACTAAAAAAACCTTCAGTACATTAAAAGAACATTCTGCAACAGATTGTGACCTAAAAGTTAATACATTAGGCTGTTATTTTCCTTGACTGACCTTTTGTTTTTATTATAGAACACAAAGGACTAAGTAAAAATTAAATGTAAAAGGTTGCAATACATGGGTAACGGCAACAAATACAAACTTTTACAACCCAAAAAAAGAGACTGGTGGAAGAATTTCACATTTGAAAAATCTTTAGAACTAGTAAACACAACCAGAGAACTTCAATATGGTGATGAAACAAAGCTGATGCAACCAAACATCCAGAAAAGGTAAATACACACAAATAAATTAACAATTCAAGTAGAATCCCTCTTGAAAATTCTACAGAAACAGTCTTAGAGAAATTACTTTTAATTTTTTAAAAATATAAAAAGCAATTCTGATGAAAAAACCCAATAACTGGTTGTTTCGATACAATAATACGATGAATCAAAGTTTTCATCAAATTTGTTATACACAAATGTTGAACAAAGAATTAATTCTATTAAGAGCCACCTCTAATACTTATATACTTACAAAATTCCTTCTAGTAACTAATAAAAACTGAACAATCTTATCAAGATATCGAAATGGTTCACTGGTAAGTCACAAACTGAATTCTAACGAGGTATTTCACAACGCATAACGAAGTTATGGAATTTAAATTATTTAAAGAACAGAGTAGGGTTATTAAAACAATGCAACAAAACAATAAAAGAAAACATTAATTATAATATGAGTAAGCCTAAAAACAAAAGGCAATATAAAAGTAATCTTTACTTAATCAAGTAATATGACTACTGATATTAGTAATAAATAAAACAAAGGACTGCATGTGGTTTACTTATTTCAACTAGAAGAAGAAATTGATTTATTATTTGCGCAGTACTGATGTTTTAATTACGTCATACTAACATTAAAAATTATATTTAGTAAAGTTTCATTTTGTTCCCAATAATTATATTTTAATCACGAATATAACTTGGAATTTAAAAATCATTAATAATTACTTAAAGATTAAAAACTTTTAATACTCAATTTTATGAAATTATACACTTAAGTGTGTATTTAGAGGACTTATTAGATAATAAAACTTAATGATTAAAAACTTTTAACACGCAATATATGAGATCGTCTCCCAAAACAAAAAGTTATTGTTTTTGAATGGGTTATTTCAAGAAGAAAATTAATGTCATCATATTACTCTGTACCCCAAGCATGACGACTAAACAATCTTTCTATAGTTCTTAAATTAACTTATGATATTTTATCATACTCTTGCAACATAAAATCAATGAAAAAATCTTATGAACTGATATCACATACAAATTTTACATAAACAGACATTAACATCACAGATGCTGAAAACAGAAAACGTGAGTTCTAAAGGGTTCTCAATCTTGTAAATCACACAAATACAGAACATAATACAAACTTGAAAATAACATCACATTTAGAGTATAAAAATAGTCCACTCAAAACTGTAAAAGCGTATTGAGTGGAGTAATACAGAAACACAAAGAACATAGAACACATATCACAGACTGGTTCAGGAAACCTGAATTGATGACAAAATGAAGAATAATAGATGAAATCCACCAGCAAGAGTCAAAAGTAACAGTCGACTGTATTGGCTACACACTGTGGCATTGCCAGCAGCCATAACGTACCCATGAGTCAATCTAGTGTATGGAACCTAATGAAATTTTTAAAGCTCATCAACTGGTCATTTGATTAAATTAAAACTATGATTAATTTACCTAATTATACTATTTGTTGAAACTAAAAACTTTATTTATTAAAAATCTATAGAAGATGATACATCTTCAGTCATTTGTATAAAACTGACTTAAAAGCCAGTTTTTTATACAAATGACTGAAGATGTATCACATACTATTTGTAAATAAATATCTTTAAATTTTGGAGATGTGAACATATTTTTTTTATATAGCCTAAAGATAATAAAAAACCATTACATTAATATGGATTCTGCTGCCATGATGCTAACTAGTAACTTAAACAATTATACTTATGATTTGTTGCAATGTTTATAAATCACTACGTTGTAGTGTTCAGTGCAACTAGCTTCTATGGCAACAAACCAATCCTAACCGGTTCATCAATTTCCAGTCAAGCCAGTAGAAGTATTTTTTCATCCCTAATTTTCACCTATCACCCTTCACTGTCAGTATTACCGGTAGCCTTAATAATAAGCATAACAACCAAGACATAAATTATGCTGGTTTTCATCATTTTAAAACAAGAAAATTTCAGTGTTTCTTATTGTTATGTAAAGTTTTTGAATTTGCCTAAAATCGCAATTAAATTAATTTAAGATCACAATATTAATCTTCATGATTTTAAAACAAGAAAATTTCAAATTTTTTTAATGTAAAATTTCTTTAACTACAGTCAGTTTGACTTAGAATCACGTTTGGAAACCTAATTTTGATTCAATAGATTTTCTAGGAAAATTTTAACATCTATTGTCATTTACAATTGTAATTATGCTGTAACAGTTATGGTAAATGACAGAAAAAGTACTTATCTATATCTAACTGCATTTTAACAGGATTGTTGTAATACAATTGAGCGTTGAAAATTGAACATCAATAACCTGAATAGCCCTATTGTCTTGTATGTATTTGATATGAGGCATGAAACTCCTGGCTGTATGATTGAATGCTAATGGATTGAAAGTGACAAAGAGAATATGGGCATGAAATTTTGAACACCATGATATTTCAGTAATTTTTAAAATTGTCATTGTAATTTTCCTTTGTTCGTTCGCCCATCACACCCAGATGTCAGGAACTATAAGAGATAGCAACAATTGGTTTTCGGATTCATAATCTAAACAAAAATTTAGTGGACCTACATTGGGTTTGAAGTTCTGGTTTAGACCAAAAGTCAAGAATTCGAAGTCGGATTTGGAAACAAAAATAGGGTCATTCGATTTCTCTTAAAGAGTAGATACAAAAATCACTAATGGTTTTTCCATCAATTAAAGGTAGGGCCTAAGCCTTTTAAAAAATTTCCACAAGCCATGAGACGCGTCATCTCATTAAAGGGATTTTTAACTCGGTAAATATTCAAGACCTTCGGTACATAAATACAGAAGAGGATGAGAGTTATACAGAAGACAACTACACTTGCACACACTAAAGCATTTACTGCCATGTCATGGTTTCAAAAATAGCCAGTAAGTACCTAGACAGCTTCTTCTGAAAAAATATTAGGAATCTTGTAACAAAAAAGAGAACTTCCAAGCTAATTCAACCTAAAATTAGTGACTTTTTCAAGTCAATTCTAAAGTGCCATAGAATCATTCTACAGTTGTTTACTTCTGATTTTCAGTAGTTACAGCATCCATGTTCTATCTAGTGATACAATGTATGTTTTATTAGTGAACACCTTTCTTAAGTTCAACGACCTTTAACAAAAGTGTACTTCTATTTCCATACATAATATGTGTCAATAAAACGTAAGTAAATGATATAATTTTTTATTTGCTCTCGTTCTTTTAGTATTACGCATAATGACAATATATTGTATTAAAATATGTTTCAAAATTTGAACCACCAATGAACCCCGTTAGCTCGAATTTTTGATGTCCGTAAAAAATTCCTTATTATTTCTTTTTGCATAATGTAAAAGCTTCTTTAAGTTTATTTCAGGTTTGGGAAATATTAATTACTTTTGTGTACTTTGATGAATCATTTATATAGCTGATACTTCACATTAGCTGCATGGTGGGAGGTTGTACTTGTTCTATAATTGTTTTATTTTACAAAAAAATACGTCTTTTTCTAATGATGCTAATGTATGCTATTTCTAAAACATGAACTCTGAAGTAAAAAAAAAAAACCACATACACTACGTGACCAATTTTGTTACATTTATGTTGTAGTGAATCAAAAAACAAAAATGTTAATCATAACACGTAAAAATGAATGTTAAAATATACCAATTTAAGCTGTTAGCTGCTATATAATGTACTGGATGATTCAGAACTGATTAGATTAGACTGGCTGATTACCAGAGTCTTTGTGAACAAACAGCCTATTAAGACTTGTAAAAGGTTAAAAGTTTTAAAATTAGCACCCCCACACCTGGTTTACTCAACCACAGCCTTTGGTACTACCAGATCGATTCTCGTACTTGATTATTCCTATTACATATTTCTAAAATGATGTCTCCGCTTTTATAAGTTCATTTTCGTCTGTCTTTTATTTGACGCCTGATTCCCTCTTGCCGTTTGCTCACTTCTGGTTGAACAAGTGAATTGTTTAGACATGTCGTCATGTTGCTCCAGCGTTATCGCATAATATGATGCCTTGTGTAATAACTGCATTTACAATACGTTTGTTCTGGTACGTCATCAAAGTTTATGGTAATTCCTGTAGCGTAGTTTAAGATCATTTATCCAAATCAATTTTTTTTAATACAAATACATTAGTTAATGACTTTGTAAGCTTGCTGTGTTTGTTAGTGCCAAATTAACGAAGGTGTTAAAAAGAAGGAACATTCACCGCATTTATCTATACTTAGATTAACGATTGTGCCAAGGACTTTCATTTATATACTCAATTTATATCATTGTATTTTGTATGTTTCTAATCAGAGGTGATAATATTTTCCCGGTGTTAACTAACCCATTTCTTCACTCCTATGCATTATTGGTTTTTTATGCTTTATTTTATATCCTTAGGATCGTTTTAGCACTGCATCGATAATAGCCTTATTTATGGGCTCCGATAAATTCAAATTGGTCCTTCAAGAATTGTCTGCTTATAAATCACATTTATTTCAAAGTACAAAACTTAACACAGGCCCTACTGAATAGGCATTGTATTCTAACTGACTATGGGGAAAACTTGTAGCAAATTGACAATTCCCTTGAGGGGAAAACGCGCGCGCACACACACACACACACAAACATACATTCCAAATATTGCACTGTTTTTAACTCCAATTTACCTTGATATGGTTCAGTACACCGGTCTGTAAAACTACGCGCTATGCATTTAAATTGTTTTCTACATTATTCGTAAATATGTCACTAAAATCGTATACAATATTCACTAATACTATGTACTGTCGCCGACGACACGTGGCGCCCAATGTGGGGCTCTGATCGTCCAGAAGTTTCTGGACCCAGCCACGCTACTACCGGCTACATGCCAGTCAGCAACAAAACACACACGGCACCCAACGACATCAACTGGATACAGGCACAGAAGAACAGGATACCAGTGGAGCGAATAACACCAAGAAGCTACTGAGAGGAGCATCAACGGTTCCAGGGTGTAAAACTTGACTAGCCCGGATTGGTCAGCCAAGCCCGGACGCTGCCGGTCGTGGACGCACATTCCCGCACCGGTCACAGCCTTCACCTACCCGGCAGCTGAAGGGTCTCCGTGCATGCCTCCTGCTTCTCCTGCGACCGTGTGCACACGCCTAGACGGGGGGGGGGGAATCGTCGCCGCCTGCCCTTCCAATATTAGCGTCTGCACACAGTCCCCACTACCCCCTGATGCAGAGAGCCTACAGCCTCTCCCCACCACCTTGAGAGGTATTTAAGAGAGCGCTATCGCCCGCGAGAGTGATTCTTCACTGAACTCTCAACCGGAGAAGAACAAGAAAGAAGAGCTTCAGCCAGAAGAGGACGAGCCCAGCCGAGACCAGATGCACCATCCCTGGTCTACGCTACCAGTGGTGGACGCTACATTCCCGCACCGATCAGCCTTCGCCGGCCCGGAGAGAGCCGCCTCGGCCGCGCTACCGGCAGACGGCCTACACCGACCCGACGACACTGCGAGGCTCTGGGGGCCACCACTGCCACACTTCAGTAGGGACCCAACTGCCGCTGAGGGAAGGCTATGCCTGAATCCGGTAGCCGAGCCGTCATTCTATGGGCTCCGCTTCTATCACGCCGGCTCGCCGCTTCCGACCGTCAACAACGGCCCTTTTCAGGGCCACCAACACAATTAAACGGCCCTTTTCAGGGCCACCAATGTTACAGACAAGGTTTCACCACGTGTCATTGGTCCCGGTCGGCGACATTACTAACAGTACAGATACTATGCCCGCACACACGGCTGTTCCTAATGTCTTGATCAAACAAATCTCCGGTTCACCACATGTTCACTCCCGTTCCATTCTATTCCTTGTTAACCACTGTCCGCCCGATACACACTTGCATGGATTGAATATCAGTACCGTTATTATTGTCTGTTGCATGCTATCTACCCTACCAACCCCTTTCCAGAGCTCAGTACAACACAAGTGAATTGCATATCACTTGTATACTATAAGTACACGATATAAATATAACTATAACTATTTCTAACTTAATGTACCTTAATAATAGGAACCTTTCTTACACATATTATGTTGTATTGTGTAATAATTGCAAGTTGAAATTCATACTAATTACGGTTATGTCGTTTAATATAGTTTATGCAAATTGATTTGCTTAAATATATAAATTAATTAATGACTTTGTAAGCAAATTGTGTTTACTAGCGCTGAATTAACGAAACCATCTAACCGAAGGACTATTTACTGAAAATGCTTATCTTCACTTACATTAAGGATTTCGTCAAGGACTTAAGTCTTTGTATTTAATTTATGTTATTGTCTTGCATATTTGTAATCAGAATTGAGACCGTTTTCCCTGTGTTAACATTTCCTTGTTCATGTACCAATGTTATTCGCTTTTCCCAGACTTCTTTAACGCTTTTCACTGCCTATGGTCCTGTTTATAGGCCATCGATAATCAAAAACTGGTTCTCTTAAGTACATACAAATCATGGTTATTTTCAGGGGTCATTTTCTAACCAATTGCACTGATGATACTTGTTGCTGGATTAAAATGGTTGCCAACTGTGTTCCGTCGAATGAATTTCTAGAGGGTCTAACAAAATACATTCAGTCACAGCCTGACTCAACAACCCAAGACAAGTGGTAATGGCAGGACTCCAGCTTCCATGTGTGATGTAGTTGCAAGGAGCAGACTGAATTAAAACAGTGGGATAAGCGCATCTATTTAGTCTTTCCGCTGTGTATGATTTTAAAAACAAAAAAATTTCTTGCCCAGTGTTACAGAAATGAATATTGATAACTTAAAAAATTAACTTAATTATAAGGCTGATTCAATTATCCAGTGATTCAAAAAAGCAGAATTACTATATAAAGCTTCAAATCCTCTAAAATTTTTCTACAATATAAAAATTGACAAAGTGCTCCCTAAAAGTTTTTAAATTTAATTTTCATAATACAAATGTATTAATGTTATTACTAAATATGTAAATTGTAAAATGTTACCACATTATATATCTTACTATCAAACAGATGTACATAAAAAAATTGTGCTAACACACTCTATTATTTTTGCAGACAGTGGTGCACAAATAATGTGTTACTGACGTAACATTGTTTTATAATAATGTACTTTTACATGAAAAATATAGTTTTTGTAATTCATGTGATATAACAATCATTTAAGCTGACAACTGCAATAAAAGTAACAATGAAAATAACCTCTAACATACATAATTAATAAATTAACACTTTCAAAACAATACTGTAACAAGATAATACAATATTGTGTGTTTAATGTTAATGTAACACAATGTAAATAATTTGTAATAACCACTATTTCTCTAAAATATACAATGTCACTAACAATATTTTCTTACTGTTTATTAAAAACACTATCCCATCCAGTCTGAAGAGAAAATTTAATAAAAAAAAAATTTGTATGAAACACACAATATTCTCTTGCCAATGTAAATAATAATTATATTGTTCATTACGATATAACTATGTTTAAACATTAGTAAACTATGTAAAATGAAAAATGGCTGCCTCTGTGGCGTAGTGGACAGACCAATCCCTAAAAACAAGTTTTTCGGGTTCAGGGAGGTCTGAAAATGTGTATATTTGGTGAAAACTCAATTTTGAAAATTGACATGAAAACAATACTTTGCTTCCCTATACATTTATATAGGGAAGGAAAGTATTGTTTTCATTGCCCTATATTCATATAGGGCAAGAGAAAGTGAAAATATTGCTTGTTGGCCAAGAGTATTAAGAGAGAGGGACAGCTCCAGCAAAACGAATATTCATTCACAATATAATTTCCTTATTGGTTAGGGATTTGCCATGACTGACTTATCATTTTTCTAACTTCTAGAAAGTAACAGCTGTGCTCTGCCCACTATTAGGTATGCTCTTGGCATTTTTAATGTTCTTTAATTTATATTATGCTCAATGTTCACCACAAATGTACCTTGAAGTAGTAACTTAGTAAAAACAAATTATTTTTTTGTTGTTCAGTACATTTACTGTACTAAATGTGTGTCATTCATGGTTCAATGACTACGATGACAGCTGATGTGTCATATGTGTTAGCACAGTTCCACAAAAGAAATAGCTATAATAGTACATACACACTATTGGATGAAATTGTCTGAAGGTCTGGTTTACCCAAACGGTTAAAAAAACATCTATTTTGAATGTCAAAAATATTGATGTATAGTAAGAATTCTGTGTAGTACAGTTTTGCATGTAAATTAAAAGGATGTCAAATATAAATTAAGTGTGTACATATTTAAAACCATGCATATAGCATAGTAATGTGATATACTGTACTGCCAGAGATAATAAGTATTCAAAAGCTTGGAGTTAATCAAGAACACCAAGAGTGGTCTAAGTAATAAACTTTGTTTCTAGTACTTGTAATAGAAGATAACATAATTTTATTTGAAATAAAACTACTTTTAAAACACATTGACATAAAATGCAATGGATACTGAAACAGTAAACAATTAACAAGTTAAATGAACCATGGGAGCAGTCGCCAGTTATGAATAAAAAACGGCGCCATCACAATGGCGTCTGCTCAAAAAAAATTTCAAGTTAAGCCGAGTACGATAAATAACTGAAGATTTTAACTGAGATTATGTGTTATCTAAAAAGTATTTAACCCTAACAAGTTTAGATAAACACATCCTAGTGTATCGCGAAACAATTTGCAAATTAATGAGGGAGTATTTGAAAAAATGCAGTTTCTCAAAAAAGAAAAAGAAATATTAGACACAGGTGTACTATTTTATTGTATGTCACAACATACTTCAGGAAGTTGGTGATTAGTATTTATTAAATACGTTTTGAGTGTATCCTGCTGATATGAAACACTTCGTCTTGTTCAGTAGCATTCTATGTATAACTGACCACAATCAATATTCCAAATGGTACCTGTACAGTATATGAGCAAAGTAACTCATAGCTGTAAAAAGGAAGCATGTTCCTTTTTTCAGTACTTAGTGTTTGTTAAGTACTGCTGTTACATCACCTATAGGTATATGTATGTACCTAAGATTCTTATATAATCAGCCAAATCGTTCTAGTGTTCATAAAAACGAATTTTTCCTGTTTGTAATGAAATTACTTGGAAGGGTTTATTAACTTTGCCTAAATAGTAGTTTCACACATACAACAGTTTTGTATTAAAGTGCTACTTTAAAAATTTCAGCAACTTTTATTAACACTAGTTGAAGAGTTAATAAGGGCATGACGGTAGTTGTCAGTACAGACAGACAGACCGATTCCAAAGGAATCAGAACCAACAAGGTTATGAGACTAGGTTGTTGTATCTCCCCCACGCTTTTTAACATCTATTTGAATGATGCACATTTACAGGTAGCGGCAAGTTTTTAAATCCAAAGAGCAGCTGAGTCATGGTGTTGTACTCAACATTATAACGACCACAGATGACATTGCTATAACTGAAGAATGTGAGGAAGGGTTACAAAAGGAAGGGTGTTTATGGTAAACAGCAAATGCACAGATTACAGTGTGACAATTATCTCCTCAAAAAACAAAAATAATGGTGTTTCTAGAATTCCCGGTGAGGTCAAAAATAGAAATTAATGGGAATATTTTGGAGCAGATATCCAATTTTAAATGGTTGGGATGTGACGTGTTTTTCACAAAGAAGTAGGATATGACGAATAAACTAAGTTTAAGAACATTTGCAGGACGATATAGAAAATGTTGAAGCACAGGACTAAGAAGTACATACGTTTAAAGTTGTATAAAACAATGGTGATACCTGTGGTACTATAAGGAAATGAGGTGTGGGCGTTTTCAAAGTGGGAACAAAATAGGTTGCAGGGGAAAAAATGAGGTTTCTAAGATCGGAGAAGGGCTGTATCCAGGAGGGTAGTCTATGGAATGCGGATATATGTGATGAAATGGGCATTATTAGCCTAGTTGAAAATTCATAGATATTTGTACAACCATTTGGAACAGATGAGGGTGGACCACTTGCCCCATTTAGCCCATGAATACAAATCCAGCAGTAAGATGAGTGTTGGAGGCTCAAGAAGGAAATGGTTTCTAGAACAAGCCGAATTGCCTAATCCATAAAATGAAGAAGACTTGGAAGAGTTTATCTGAAGGCTTGAGTTGGCCGAGTCGTGAATGAGATGAGCTCCTCGCTTTATACGTTCATCCATTTTGTAATCATTTCATTATAATGTAGACTAGTTTATTATTGAACTGTGCCTGACTTATAAAAATGTTGTCTGTCCATCAGTTATTACCCTCCTCCTTCTTTCATATCTAGGCTTATAGAGCTATGTCAAAATTTCGGTCTCTCTGTATAAATTACAGTTTTCAAAAGATTGTCTCAAAAACACACATACATTGTTTGATATACTCACATGACTTTCTCTTGCCGATGCGAATAATGAACAATATAACCGAACATTAGTAATAAAACATTAGACGTAAACAAAAAAACTAACTTCATAAAACATAACCTAATTTTAATCATAAGAATGATGCAAAATGAAAATCAACCTCAGTTAGGCTTAATAATACAGAAAATTACTCTTTTCATGCTAAACTAGGCTCTGTAGAGAAAAATGCTCTAATTAAAAATGTAGGTCTTTTAATTCCCTATAAATTTGATAATGTACGCTTTTGTCGTAAAATGCATATTAAGGCCGAAATCTAAAAAAACTTTTTTACAGATTTTCATGAAAAAAAAAATTGAAAATTACTAATTACCACTAAAGTAAATGTTAACTAAAAGAAGTTTGAAAATAAAAGTTGTAGGTTTTAAATTTTCAATTTATTATAACAATTTTGCGCTAAAATGCATATTAAAGCCGCAATCTTAAAAAAGTCATTTTTTTCTATGAGAGGATAGCCTCCCCAAGAATTTCAGCAGACATGGCACCTACCCTATCTTGTACAGTATAAAAAATGTAGTAAATGAGGTAATTTTTAAAAAAATCATAGGAGTCGTTTTAGAGAAAATCGCAAAAAAGTGAAAAATTACATGAATAAACTACTACTTCCAGTTGACCGATTTTGATAAAAATGTTCATGTCAGGTCCTCTAGAGGTGCCTAACTTAAATTTCAAGTTTCAACTTTGTACCATGTTCCGTTCTTGAGATATTTTGTTCACACACACACACACACATACACAGACCAATCGCTAAAAACATGTTTTTTGGGTTCAGGGGGGCCTGAAAACATATAGATGCGGTGAAAACTTGATTTCGAAAAACCGACATTAAAACTTATACGAATATATAGGAATACTTTCCTTCCTATATATTCATACAGATAAGTAAAAAAATGTGGACTGTCTCATGAAAATTGTTGTGCATATCTTTTCTTGGAGATAAACATGATTTCTTAAAATTTTGAATAGGGATTTTTTGAAGAAAAAACATTCAAGGAGGTCCTTCTCTAAATAATCTAATCTAAATAATGAGATTAAACACTATCAAAATTCAATAACTAGTTGTTCACCGAACAAAACAGAATTTCAAAGCTGTTATATGGCTGTAAAGAATTTGACAAAAAATACAATTTTTGCATTTTCAACTAAAAAATAAACCAATGAAATAAAGGTAATAAAAAAATTAATTTACCTGAACCTCCATCGATTCCGTCTTCATGATTGGAAACTTTTTCAGTCTTTATTTTTATCACATTTGTACCCTTTACTGTAGCATTATTACTACTTTTACTACTGCTACTGTTACTAGTCCCATTACATTTTGAAGAACTTTTTTTATCGTGATTTGATTTTGGACTGAGTGGTTCTTTCTTAATTTCCTTTTTCATATAATTATCATTATTCAGTAACGAAGAATGTGAACTAGTTTTAGATTTATTTGTAGTGGTACTACTTGAACTACCACTGTTGTTATTACTGATGCTGGTCGTTGTTTTGTGACATTTATCTTTACTTCCCGAAGATGATGACGTTGACAATTTTGAAGATGAACTAGAAGAATGTTTTTCTATTTTCATGTCCTTACATTTTTCTGATAACTTTTTACTACTTGTGTGTTTGTCATCTTTAGAAGTAGATTTGTAGTCTCTATTGACATTACTACTGTTACTACCACTGCTTTCGAGTTTATGTTTTCGTTCAGTTTCTTTTTCAGTTTTGTTACGATTGTGATGACTAGATGAAGAAGATGATGATGATGTCTTTTCTTTAGATGTTTGATCTCTCTCTCTGCTACTATGGCCGTGTTTATCACTGGACCTACTCATTAAGTGATTACTACTACTACTTTTCGGATCTCTATCGCTAGTCGATTTAGAGCTAGACTTGATACTACTATGTGAAGAATGTTTGCTACTAATTTTATGAGAATCCATTTCCTTATCTCTTGATGATGAAGAAGATGATGATCGTTTATGAACATCATTCTTTAACTTATGTTTATCATACTTTTTATCATAATGCCTATCAGTTGATTTATGAGTTCTATCATTGGAAACACGATCGTTAGATTTCTCTTTATCAGATCTTCTTTTTGCATTGATTTTATTATGGTGGTCATCATCATCTTCTTCAGATTCTGCACTAACACTCAATCGCTGATTAACCTCTTCATTTTCATGTTCTTCAGATTCATTATCACTCCCTTCATCTTCTTCCTTCTCAGAATCAACTTTATTACTTCCTGATTCTGCATCTGATCTATTTGATGCTTCGTCATTTTCATCAAAATCCTCAAGTTCATCTTCTGGTAATAAAACATCTTCTTCAGCAGATGATTCAGGTTCATCTTTTATAAAATTTAAATATGGATTCGGTCGAAATTCTTCTTCACTTACTTCTTCATCCTCATCTTCTTCTTCCTCTTCATCATCAACACCCCCACCAGCAACTTGTTCCTCATACTCTTCTTCTTCTTCGGTATCTTCTGGCTCATCAATTTCTTGTCGATCTTCTTCTTCGCTCTCACTTGTTTGACTACCATTTTTACATCGGCTATCATCACGATGCTTTCTTCTTGCATCACTATCATCATCTGACTGTGAATACTCAGATGCCGAAGGTGATTTATGTCTTCTTCTTTTTACCTTATGACCATCCTCTAAATCATCATCTAAGTCAGACGTTACTCGATGTTTCAAATGTACAGGTTCTTTACTTGAATGACTCGACTTACTGTTTTGGTGGTTGTGATGATGATTACTTTTTCTTTCTTTTTCTTTATGATCTCTCTCCCTTTCTCTCTGACGTTCTTTAGAATGTCTTTCTTTTTCCCTTTCCCTGCTATCTGATCTATGATTCTCTTTACTTTTAGAAGAAATGTGTTTATTGTTGCCGTGAGTATTATAACTTTTCTCATTTTTAGTTCTATCTGAATGTGATGATGATGACGACGATGTTTTATGATTACTACTCGTATGTCGCCTATGGTCCTCTTTTTCTCTAGAATGACTTTTCTCCCGACTGCTGATGTGATGATTAGATTCACTTAATTTTTGCTTCTTTTCTCCATTTCGTTCGCGATCATACTCTTTAGATCGTCTTTCTTTAGAATCCCTGTCACTTAACTTATTTGAGTTAACACGATGAGAAGTAGGAACTGGACTATTTACTTTTATTCTGTCTTTCTCCTGTTCATCATCGCTAATATCTTCTGCTGCTGCAACCATTGCTTTCCATTTCAAAACTAATGTTTTTGCAGCTACCGCTACGTCACCACCACATTTCCTCAGAGCATTTACTGATTTACCAATTCCAGTTTCTTCAAGATGTTGAACTGTTACTGGCAGAACATATAATCGTCGGATACACTTGATAATCTGAAATCATAAAAATAAACAAAACATAAATACAAAATTATAGTATAGTAACAATAAAATAAGGTAGGTACACATAAAAATTCAATAAAGACAATGAAGACTCCATTTCTATTTCATCTGTACTTCCTTCTGACAAAATCTTTACTAAATTAAAATTTTATATTTTGGAAAAACATTATCTGAACTATATTTTAATGCAGTCTGTTTATTTTATTATACTGCAAATGAAGCAGCAACTATTTTCTAAACAACCAAGCAAATGTCTCTTAACAGAATCTTACTCTTCCAGATGATGCCTTTTTTCACTTAACAATCATGATGCAACACAAACATAGTAATACTTTGAAGTATTTAAACATTTAGCAACACCATTTATTTCGCTTTTTTCAGACCACCACATATTTTTGTTACCTTCAGAAACTCTTCAGCATCACCGATTCTACAAGAGGATACATAGGAGATCATGTAACAGGAGAGTTTGCTGCCTGCAATAATTAACTCAACCCCAAAAAGCAGTTCTAAGCAGTTGTTTTAATTGCTTTAAATACAACTCAATACTAATACAGAGCTGCATGAAGATATACTGTACCTGCAGCAAACGATCCTTAATTTCTTTAGTTTGTTATTTCTTATCAAAGCTATGAAGTAATCAGCATTTCATCATTACTTTCAGACCAAATAAGAGTTTACGTCACTTTAACTGGATCCAACCATAGATGCCGACTCGAATATTACTATTATTTAATGCACATTTGGATATCTGTACAACTATAGCATGTGCTATATCATTACAAGCTCTAATGGGTACTACTATAATATGTGACCTACCATGTTCTGTTCAATAATTTGTTGATGTGGTAGCACTTTTTACATACTTTTACAATAAAAGCATAATTTAAAGAAAAAAAATATAAAATAAGGAGAATAAAAAGGATAATTACAAGAAAAAGATAATAATACGGTAATTTACAATAGCAAATAATAACCTACTATAATACGAAAAGAATACAAAATATTACAGGTAGGTAGGTAAATATTATAGGTAAACATATAGTTTACATTTATAAATGTTTGCACTGTGTCGAGTAGGTTGTGCTACCTCATAAAAGCCATTGCTGTTTTTCATTGAAAAGACCTTGATACAACAACCGGTCATCTCAATTTTTTAGCATTTTTAGGTTATGATGCATTCTTATATTAAAAAAATCTCTCTATCGTTTGATGCAACCAACGGTCAAATCCAATCATAAGTTTAGTTGGTATAAAGAAAAAGGAGTTGGGTGTGCATGCACACCCAACTCATTTACATGCATGTAAATGTGTGTATTTAGGATTTTTTGGCCAAATTTTTTGTATCTCCTGAAAAATTAATATTTTCTAGGACAGCTGGCTGTTGCACCAAAGTCTTCAACTACATTTCTATGAAAATCTTTAAACAAAATGTTACGTCTAGTTAATACATAATGTAGTTAAGACATAACCGTAATGTAAAATATGTGAATCTTTACACATGAAAAGTGTTACATCAACAAATACAAACTTCACTAAACATAACACGGTAAGCCGCATACTATAATAGCACTCTTTAATCACTAGTATTACTAACAGCTACACTTTTCCCCTCATTTCCAATATTGCCGTACATTTAGATTAAGTAAAGATAATGTAAGGTTATGACATAGAATAAATCGACAAAATAAACTAAACAATAACCAAAAATCACAACAGAACTATAATACATCAGTAACATATAGTACTTAAGAGCCCACTATCATTTTAATGTGCTCATGTGATTCATGTAATTGTACAAGTAACACACAGAAAATACAATCCTGCAATTCTGCGGCTTACTCTATCGACTTCCGAACTCACAATGATATAACATCTACTATAGTAGACTAGTACAGCTGGTAAGTCTGCTAGTTATTTGACTATTTTTGGTAGGATATTATAGTATTCCAGGTGCAGAATAATAATACCAACAAGCATCTATAGTTCAGCCGCTCTAAGTTTGCTCCTACTGTCAACAAACCAAAACCAGCTACTACAGGGTGCACGCTAGAGTCTGTGACTTTATGGATGTTGTATTCCTATTAAGTTAACTATTTTTTAAATTATAAGTACTTAAAGTACTAAAAAAATCAGTCGTGATATGATGTAGGCCGAACAATTTAATTTAGAAAAATACTTTTAAAAGTATTTTGTATTTAAATACTTTTGAAATTATTTAGTTGTTACTTTTTAATCAGCGAGTAAACATTTAGATATAATGTGCATGCTCAGTGACGTCATTATTTGTTTACATTAGGAGCAAACTTAGAACGGCTGAACTGTAACTAGTATTATCATATAGCACTGTATAATTATAATTCAATGGTTAAATATAGTTAGTATATATAGGCTACTATTAAGTAATAAAAACAGTAAATCCACATAAATTTCAGTAATACATAAACACTACACCAAGGTACATATAAGAAATTAATAAATTTGTTGTTTCTACAGCTTAATATCAGTGATAGGGAGAAAATTTGTAAGAATTAGGAAACAAAATTGTGTGGGAACAACTTTTTAGGCAATACAAAGGAAAATGGGTGCTACTATATTATGTATGCGGCCTACAGTGTTATGTTTAGTGAAGATTTACATATTTTACATTAAGGTCTTAACTACAGTTAATATATTGTATAACAATATATCAATGCAAATTATGATGGAAAAAATCTGATTTGTTAGTTGGTTTATTTAATAACATTCGTAGTGTGCATCATGTATAGAAAGACTTTACATAAATAACTGAAACGCATACATAAATATAAATTTATATGTACCCACCAATAATATTAATTTCAAATTTTTATATCCTTTTCGTATTATCAGCTATTGTAAATTGTCCTTTTACTATAAAAGTATGCAAAAAATGCTATCACATCAACAATACAAACTTCACTAACACTAACTTCACAGAACTGCTACAGTAGCGCTAGAAAATGTTTTAGGATATAGAAATTAAACTAAACTGCTGACGCTTTAAGGTAAACAAAAAATGGTTGAAAAGAGATAATTTTAATGAAATCTGTACACAGTTGACAGCATTAGAAGAAACAAATGTTAATTTATTCTGTCTTTATAATAAATTGCAGGTAGATAGGTTGGTTATATTAATATGAAACCTCCTACATATTAGATTAATACTAATTTACTAAACTACAGATAGGGTGAAATATTCTCTTAAAGAATTACCATTCACAACAATGTACATACACGCCTGAAATGTCAAGTACCTATAGCATAGTGTCTGAGTGTTATTTAAGCCTTATAACAATTAACCTAATTATTTATTATAATTTATGTTCTATTAATAAGCCATTTGAAAAGTGAAATTTATAAGACCAACACCAGTCTGTATAAAACACCTTAATGTAATTAGGACCATTATGTTTAATTACCAATAATAGTATTTTTATAAAACAGTCACCAGGATGAAGGAATGGTAATTTAGAAAGTTTTTAATTTAAGGAACCAGTTATCATTAGTAACTTTGAATATTGGGTAGTAGACAACTGAAAATATGAATGCATAATTTGAAACAACTAATTTTTTATCATTTAAAAAGAAGGAAAATGTAAGCATCCTTGGATTACATAGGTACAAACATATTTTATCAATGTAGTTGTAGGTCAGGGGCACCAGAGACGTATGTCTTATTTTTTATTGGTAGGCTCACTTGTAATTACTCTAATAGCGTAAATAAAAACACGATAAGCAGGCCTAATTTAACACCATTCGAGTAAAAGCGCAATTCAATCATTTACATTACGGTAATCTGTTGCTACGTCTTCCAACGTGGTCAAGTACAGAACAAGTACATAAAACATATGGAGAAGATGATTTTTATACTAGCAGTGCACTTTCATCGAAAATTATCGACTTCAAGATTTTAGGATATTTCCCAAATATTTTTTACATAATTTATTTCTATAATTTAAAATTTAATAATATACGTATTATGGTTGGGGAGAGTACACGCGTTCATTGACACAATTTATTTCATACGTACAAATCTACAGATAAAAGTACAAACAACATGCGTATAGAGTAATTTAGGTATACCGTAATTTACAAAGAAATAACAGAACGGTAAAACCGTACAATAAAAATACAATGACACATTCTTTTGAAATCGCTTACCCTTTCTCCATTTTCAGGATTTCTATCGATCTCTTTTTGACAAAATTTTATCTCATCCAGGATAGGCCTTGTCGACGACATGGTGATTACGCGAAACTACGAATTTAACCACAAGAAAAATATTAAAACTCAAATGTAATCTAAATCGAGTCATATGAAATTAAACGCGAATACAACCTGCCACAAATCACAAGTTAGGTTACAATACTTTACAATAAACTACATCATGCACGACTACATTACATTTGAGGAAATTAAATCAGCTGTCTAGCTTTCAAGTTGAGACTACGTTAGTCAACTAAGCTTAGCTATATAATACTCATCAGTTGTAGTAGATTACCAAAGATTTAAATAATAAACAAGTTAAAATACTCTGTACTTTTTTAACCATTTATATTTGTTTGACTTAATCCTTCGTATTTTCTAGTTGGAAATATTTTAAAACTAACGATGTACTTGATTAATTTCTCATGTGGAATTGCATGGGTCGATCAGCTGTAGATCAGTTTGAGTCGTGTCTTGTGTTCGTACGTTGTTCGTTAGTTCGAATATGCGATACGAAATCTTTTTGTAGGTAGGTAACCTCTCATTTCATTTTTTATAGATGTATGTAACTTGATTTAATGTTTTGCTTTCGAAATTTAATTATAATTTTTAATTTTAACAATCTTGAATCAGTTATTTCGTATAAGTTTCTTGAGGTTGACCGTGAATTTAACTTCCTGATAAATCAATAATAATGTGAATGTTGTCGAGAAAATACATAGGTTTTTCGTGTTGTTTTTGTTTTGATTTGTTGAACGTTTAGTTCTTTTATTATCGATCTATTATTACGTTCATTTTATTGTTAAATTTAACATAATATTTAGTAATTTTTTTGCGGAAATTTTTTTTTTTTTAGTTAATATAAATAGTTGTTTCGAATATATACCATAACCAGTACTTGTTTTTAGATATTATAATTACTGTTACTAACAAACTAACAAAGTGTGTTTTCTATTCGATGGTCAAGGTGATATTCGTATCATGAAAGCCAAGTTTTATTTTTGGCGTTTAGTTTACTTCCGACTGAGCGAAATAATTTATTTACTGCTTTATTTATACATTTTACTTTCTCTTTTTAGCATGTAGCACATACCTCATCTGGCCCACTCTAAATGTCTTATGTATTATACTATTTAAGTCTCTGGTACAGTATTTGCCAAAATTAATATTATTTTTATACAAGTGTATTTTGCATATTTTGTAAATATGTATTTCATTATTTTTGTCTTTAGTCTACTGTACTTCTGTGTGTATATTGTAGTCTGTATCCTTTAAACTAAAGCAAGTAGGCCTAAATATTATTTTGAAAACTTAAATATTCCACCTCTTTTTGTTTAGACCTAATAAGTTCTGTACTGCCTTAGGCTTTAATTCCCTGCCTACATGTTGCGACATCTCAGTCTGGCTTAAGTAGGCCTTGCCAACAACTGCAGAGATAACATGTATCAACCCTATTGCAATTAATTGCTGTTGCCTTATCAAAAAAGTACTTTATTCTGTTTTAAAGAACTACTGAATGAATAAATTCATAGTTAACTAGTCTATACTACTTTTCCTTTGATTTATTCAAAACAGATTGTTTTAGAAATATTTATGCATGTCATTATAATTTTATTAAACATTTTCACGGGTGTTATTACCAGCTCTGCCAAAATCAGTTAATTTAGGTGTGTTGGAATAGGGAGATTGCGTGCTCTGGATTATTAAACTATATTAAACATGTACAATTTTTTATCACATCTACAATTGGCTTCTATGCCAGGGTCCCGGGTTCGATTCCCAGACAGGTCTAGTAATTTTTCATCACTCATATATATCATCATTCTCCACCATCTGCATTAGCAGACATTGCAAAACAGTCAGACGTAAAACCAAAAAAATGAATAATTTATCATATCTAAGCAGAAAATTTGGTCCTCCTAAGTGGGAGGTGTAATCTACTACATAAGCTTATCAGTTTGAAACTTCAAAATACCCTGTCTCAATATATTTAAAAAAATTACGTTAAATTTTCATAAGGTATTTTTAAATGGTTAATCATTATTGTAGCTTATGTGAATAATTGAATTACACTATGTCAAATCTCGAAGTTAGCAAAGCAATGATTTAGAAACTGAAGTAGCATCAGTTCTTTAAGTTTGTGTAATCTATAAATTTCAACATTGTTTCATAGACATTTGTTTAAGAAACATTTGTCTAAATTGAGACATTCACATCTGTTACAACCACCAATTTGTTAGCTAGTTTCTGTAGTGAGAAATTTAACAATGAAACACTCAGTAGTTTTTGTCTTATAAATTCACTTGCTAAGCTATTTTATCATAATTTCTCATTTATTAGCCATGCACCAGCCAACAGACCAACCAGTAGCATAAGTTTATCTAGAAGGCTGTGATAGGACATGGAAAATTTTAGTTTTCTTCTTTTCTTGTTAGAAAGATTATGACTAGGTACTATTATGATCTAGCCATCTAATCCTCAGGGTTGTAGCTAGGCGGTGAGATGTTCCTCTGCCAAGGGTGCATGTACTAAGAGGGCGCAAAATTAACCATGTAAATCCCCCTTTTTAGACTGGTGCAATTTACCAAGCAATAAAAATTCCAGATTAATGGAATAAATCTTTGTGGTTATTAAAAATTACTGCAAGTGAACTATTTGTGATAATTATGTAATATTATGTCCATTGTCTACAAACAAAAGCAACCATGAACGTAAAAATCTAGCTTGAATAGATACTGAAGTTACGAGATTGCCTTTTGTACAGGTGTGGGCTGTGAGGAAGGGAAGTGAAAATACAGCAGTGCTGCCAACCTCAATAGTGAGACACTACTCGTACATTTCACTACATACATTTTGTAAGCTGCGTTTTATTCCGAGAAAATGTTTTTTTCATAAACCTTATAAGTAATAAATGTCACCTGTATTATTCCCTATAGCTTAGGTAACTTATAATAGCTTAGGGCTAAGGTAACAAACAGTTATTTTTCGTACAGTTAACCTACAAAAGGTTCCGCGATATACTGTATATGCTCTGGGTATAGTGTAAGCTGTTATGTTTATCGTACTGAAATTAAAGCAGTCACGCATGCGCACTAATGCTTTTCCCCCTTTACTCCTCGTTGCAAACAAGGCCAAACTCGTGACTCAAGTGACTATGACTGTAATGTACCTTATCCTACTGATGGGTGATGCCGATCCAGCCTATTATGTCCTTTACTTTTTATACCAAATTTTATGATTTCATCATTTTTTTTAAGTATTTCAATCGTCTGCAAATAAGGTTTTATAACTCCTTGAAATTCCAATACATAGTTCATTTTCAAATTAAGGTTTAGGTTTTTTCGGTCATAACAGTGTTTTTTATATTAAAATTGTAAACAGTTGTACAGAAATTCTAACACAAAAAGTAAAACTTAACTATTTTGCACGTTAATTTTAAAAACTTTCCGGGGAGCACTCTCAGACCCTCCGGAATTGGAGGGTACAGATTTGTCAAACTCACCAAGGGTGCGAGAGGACCTTGCTATCGTGCTGCTAATCCTTGGGTATTTAAACTTCTTTTAGTATTACATTTGAGTCGTGTAGTTCCAAAACATGTCTTGTCCACTTCAAATTTTTCAGGACAGGGAAAAAACTGTTATGCTATATTTTTGACATTCTCTACCAATGTTACATTTTTTTAAAAATATTTTACGAATAATTTATTAAGTTGCAATGAATATTTTTAATATTATACTTATAAATACATTTTTATTTAATATTTTAATATGGATAAGAAACATTTTGGAACAATCTTTGGATTAGACACGTTTTGGAACAAAACTGATTGGATAAGGCATTTTATGGAACAAACTTAAAGTAGAGAAGACACAATTTGGAAAAGGGCTACTAATAAAATACATTGCTATAGGTGATAAAATAATTAATGTATGTATGTAATAATAAAATGTAATGTATGACATACATTACATTATAACTAAACATTATAACATTGTTATAATACATGATTGTATTATAAGATTAAACTACATTATTATTAAAGGTTTTTTAGGAACACATTAATATGAAAACAATTAGTCTGATTTAATGTTGATAATTTAATTTAGTAATAATAATCTAATATTGATAATATATGGGTTTACACTCTCAAAAAAATAAAATCATGCTTTTTATTACCTATAGCAATGTATTCAACATCAGAATAGAGTAGGCACTCTTTGAAACTAACTGTTTAAAATGGCAGCCATAGTGGATGCATTCAGGAACATTTTGGAATGGAAATGGATTAGAAACTGTCTGGAATACACCATCAATGGATAAGACCTTCTTTGGAATAAAATCAATTTTTAAATATGAAAAGAATTTTTTTGGAACAAAACCTACATGAACATTGATGTAGATTCAACTGTAGAATGCGCTGCTATTAATAACTCATTTTCAAATTCTTGTGAATAAGATACATTTTAGAACTGTACGACTCATTTGTACTTATACTTAAGTCTGTTGTGTGGTGTTCTTTAAACATTGTTTTATTGTATCATGTTTTGAGACCATATCTTAAATGATAGTCATGAATTCTTTTGTTCCAGTATACTTTTGTATCATTTCTCTTCTTGACCACCCTAAAGTATCCTGCTATCTATCTCAGAAAAATTATTTTTGGTTTATATTTTTTATTTACAAGCTCAGGGTTCACCGTTTACGTACATAGTAGAACTCTAGCAGACAATTAGTGACAATGTTAGGTTCAATGAAGAAGATTATGTACGTAGGCCTAACAGCATGGTGAATTATATCACTATACTAATGGTACACTGTTGCGGAGTGATTAACTTATTACAATGTGGTGGAAGCGGTTTTTTATTTATTTAACTTAAAGTCGCATCAATGGCTTCGGTTATTAGTGACTACTATGGGTTACAGTACAGAATCTGTTGGTTTAATATGTGGTAGTTTTAGACCCTAGCTGGGAATCGAATCCAGGACCTTCCAATTTGCAGTGTGCAGGACAACCTGGCGCTTTAACCATGGAGGTGGCCAGTGTGATACATATAGAGTTAAGTACATGCTGCAAAATACGCTAACTACACTCCTTGAGTCATGTACTTAAACCGTGTCGTTTTAACTGAGTAAACAATTTTTAAACACAATTTGTATGTTGCTCATATTTACAAAATTATTGTGAGCTTACAATTAATGTGGTTCGAATAATGAGAAGTTAAAGAATAAATTAAAATAAATTTACCTGGTAATAAATTTAGAGAAAAATCTCCTGTGTGGCT
Source organism: Catonia carolina (assembly GCA_035578175.1). Classification (NCBI taxonomy): domain Eukaryota; kingdom Metazoa; phylum Arthropoda; class Insecta; order Hemiptera; family Achilidae; genus Catonia; species Catonia carolina. The sequence goes on along the minus strand of JAQMRL010000001.1, from coordinate 66,854,582 downwards.
GTCAAAACTCAGTTTTGACTATGGGTTACAGTACAGAATCTGTTGGGTTAATATGTAGTAGTTTAAATGTGGCTGTCAAAACTGAGTTTTGACAGCCACACTGTCAAAATCAGTTTGTTTGCCTGCCATAATTAATTTAGAAACCTCATTTAAATTTAGTAATTTTAGATTACTAATAGGAAACAGAGGAAGGGTTAAACATATAAATATATCTACAGTTCAACTACATAATTTTTTCCGTTATTTTATTATGTAGATTTAAAAAACAACGTGTAAAAAAAGGCGACGGAGGTAGAAGTAAGCTACGTTTTTCTTGCGTCCGAGTGTTCTGCTCATTAATGTTGCAATCGGAGAAGGCTGACGAATGACAAATGCCAGCCATAGAAACTCGAGAATCAAACCCAGGCAGGAATTTTTAACATTAATTAAATATTTTGATATTTATAAACTAATACTAATTAATTTTAACTCTCTTGACATTAGTACAGTCAGCTACATAAACAATTGAGTCTGAAATTGAAAGAAGACTTAAAAAACAGAGAATGAGAATTCCTAAGAGGCACCGTCGGGTAATAATGGTTGTTGTTTTATGAGGTGAAGAAATCGAACGAGGAAATTTTAGTTCGTTGAGAAACTACGGTATTATTCTCTTCGTTTTAGAAAAAGTGCTGGCGCTGGTAAAAGCGTTTGCTGTAAACGACATTTCAATATCTATTTCGCACTGCTATGGTAAGGAAATTAGTGTAAATTTGGTCAGGGTAAAGGAAACTAATACACACTGCTGGAGTAGCGGTAAAAAGTCTGAATTTTAAGAGATAGAACTGGTATTAGGGGAATAGTGTTTTGATTATAAGGAAGTCATAAGTATGCAAGATAGGGATGGGTAGAAGGATGCTGACAAGGTTGTGACTGTAAAGAACGTAAGAACATTAATGAACGGATTCCAATCAGAAAGGTTACGGGGTTTGCTAAAAAAAAATTAAATCAGTATTATTAGCAATACTGCGGGTATTTGTTTTTTCGACTTTAAACTGAAGCAACATCATCTGTTAAGGTTATGTAATTTATTGTATTCGGCTTACGCAATTTCCATTTTTCCTAAGAGTTAAAAGTAATATTTATATCGCAAGCTTTGAAGCAAGGAAGAAACAAATCCATGAATAAATAACTTCCATCCTATGAATAAAAACACCGTACCAATTTTTTGTTTAATTAATTTTGCATCAATAAGTTAGTTATTGTGGATAACTGTGATTTAAGAAACGTTGGGTTTTTGACTTTAAATAATCTGCAAACCCAGAACCTTTCGCTTTGTAGGCTGGTTCGCTAACCACTATTACCTCGGAGGCATTCAGGGCTTACAGTAAACTCTCGATTATTCGCGGATAATCTGCTAATACTGAAAAAATCGTAATGAAAAGATTTATTTTTCTCATAAACACTTTCATTTATAATAAACTATAATAATTTTATCCGGTGTAACATTTATAGTAAAAATTAAATGAGTAAACTTTATTTAAAAACAAAAGCACATTTTTTAATTTAAAAAATAATCCGTTAATTGCATTTCTTTTCTTTTCACTTTGATGTTTTTATTTTGGATTGAAATTTACGTAGTTTGTCGGCCAGCAATGATCTTGCTGTTATAAATACTCCAGCAGTCCGTTGACTTGTGAGGCAGCTGTTCGAGTCATTTCGGCTACGCAGTTGGCTCTTCTTTGCCGTCTTCCTCATCTTCAGCCGCTCCTTTGGTTCTATTTAATGATTTGTCATTAGTTAAGTGTTAAAATGTTGGTTGGTTAATGTCACACGTGAACCACTCAGAAAAATGTAGCTAATTTTCCATCCTTTCACTCTAGTGATCTCGCTGAATAATTAGCCATAACAGAAATACAAGACACCGACTCAGTCGCAGGTCTCATCAGTGAGTTGAGACTGTGAAAAAGCTCCACATCTGGTATAATTTCGAGAGAGTCGAAGGTTTAACTAAAGCCTAAAGGCAGCGTAATGGTATTTTTAAAGGGTTTAAATTCCATCGGGGGGTTTTAAATATTTAATTTTTCACATTACCCTACTAATGTAAATTTTTTGTTTCTTAAACCTGACGCAGACTATCGAGAGTACTATATTTGCTTTCTCCGGTAGCACAGTACGTTTTCCAGATTTGTTTAAATATTTCTTCTGAGTAACCGAATATCGAAAGAGTACAAATACTTTCTAGTGTCTGAATTCACTGACAATGTAAATGTGGTACCAAAAATAAGAAGATTTCTGTGTAACCGTGAGAAAACGAGTAATTTTTACTTTCTCTTGCCTATATGAATATATGGGAAGGAAAGTATTGTTTTCATGTCGATTTTTCGAAATCGAGTTTTCACCGGATCTATACGTTTTCAGACCCACTGAACCCAAAAAAACATGTTTTTAACGATTGGTCTGTGTGTGTGTGAACAGAATATCTCAAGAACGGAACAACGTACGAGCTTCAAACTTGAAACTTAAGTTACATACCACTACCGGACCCGACACGAACATTTTCATCAAAATCGGTCAACTGGAAGTAGTAGTTTATTCATGTAATTTTTCACTTTTTTGTGATTTTCTCAAAAAGTGGTCCTACGATTTCTTTTTAAATCGCCTGGTTTACTCAATTTATTATTCTCTACAAGATAGGGTAGGCGTCATGTGTGCTGAAATTCTGGGTGAGGCTGTTTTTACGTAAAAACATAGTTTTTTTAAGATTACGGCTGTAATATGCAATTTAGCGCAAAAATTTATACAATAAAAGTTGTAGAGAATTTAAAATTCTACAACTTTTATTTCAAACATTTTTTTGTTTAACGCTTAGTTTAGCAGTAATTAGTGATTTTCTGATTTTTCTCACGAAAACGTGTGAAAAATCGATTTTTTTAAGATTTCGGCCTTAGAATGCATTTCACGTCAAAAGTGTATATAATAAATTTTATAGGAAATAAAAAGATCTACAACTTTTATTTAAAGCATTTTTCACTACAAAGCCTATTTTAGCGTGAAAGTGTGATTTTCCGTTTTTTTAAGCCAAACTGAGTTCGATTTTCATTTTGCGTCATTCACTCATGATTAAAATAAGGTTATGTTTTTGAGGTTAGTTTTGTTGTTTATTTCTAATATTTTATTAATAATGTTAGGTTTATTGTTAATTATTTGCATTGGCAAGAGAAAGATGTGTGAGTGTTTCACACCAGATTTTTAAATTACGGAAAGTTATTCGGTTGTGTGATGTTCTTCTAAGCTCTAAGGAATTTTAATTGTTAGTGTTATAGAGATTTTTTTTGAATTTTAAGTTCGGTTTTCTTATTCACTTTAAATATTTAAAATAACTAGCTGGCCCGTTTGAATAAATTCACAACGTATTTTTTTGTGACATCACAACCGCTTGCACAAATTCTTTGAAAAATTTGATGGCGTTGTATTTTGTGATTTATCCCAAATTGTTCACAATATTTTGTTCAGTCAATAAATTCTAAACTTGTAACATTTCAAGGTGGCGACAAAAATGAAATACTGACGGCATGAAGGACGTGCTCACGCAAAGTAAAATTGGTTGTAAATGGAGCGTGCGCTGTATAAAAATGGCAGTTAAGAAAGGTATGGTTGAAATGTTATTAGATGTAGGCTGCTTAGTAAAAAAAGGGAACGGGTATGTGCCAAACGAACTTCACAATGTTACTACCGGAGTAGCAGCACCTTGTTGTTGTTTAGGTCATTAGCCAAAAAGCTGGTTTGAACCTGTAGAGGTTTTATTAAGTAAAACGAGGAGTGAGGTGGTTTACCATTGCCTTTCTCACTGGGTGAAAAAGTTCGCGTATCAGCATGCCGGGCCCTCTGAAAAGCACATACTTTCCACTCTGCAAATGACACCTTCACTTCATTCACCATAGGGTCTGGCTGTATAATGAAATTCATTACTTTCAGAAAAGATAACTCTGATTAGTGTCTTTTACACCCCTACCTCTTCTGTTCTTAAATGATTCAGTCATTTAATTGGCTGATCATGTGATAAGAAACAGAACTGTTTATTTTAGCCCTGCAACAAACAGATTGAGTGTAAATAATTTGACACTCCACCTGTCTGTTATGGGCAGAGCAGCACCTTAACGTACTTATAATTATATTTTATTTAAAAAAAATTAATAATCCACTGAGATTTACGTTACTTTAACACTTTTTGGCTAATCATCACGGTTTAAGAATCCTATCGGAAAAAGGGAACGGATTAGAATTCCAGAAATAAGCGTGTGTCAAAATTGCTTAGCAATTTAAATGTATAAGAAATTTCATATAAAATTCTTATTTACTTCTCCAAAAAAACGAACATATTTCTGTTAACAGTCGCATCATGAGAATTCTAACTTTGCAACCTCACCACCAGAATAACCATAGGCCTACTACGGAAACTTCAATTCAGTATTTTTTTATTTACCTCACAAAATCACGTTACGGTTTGCACCAGTTTCCATTTTCGGATTTTTTGCAGGAAAGTGTTCTCTTTGTAACCTTATAAAAATTATTTAAATCAGTTTGGTAGAACTCGGTATTTAAGGGCAAACAGAATCTACTTTTAAAATACATTAGACCACATTTTGCGTTTCAAATAAATGTAGATAATAAAAGGGAAAACTCACTTCTCCCTCAAAGAAAATGGGGTCCTTTCTGGCGTCCATTTTTTAACAGGCGTACGTAAAATCATTTTGAAAGTTTCGTTTAAACTGGTCGAATCATTCTTGGTTTTTGCACGAACACACATTTACGAAGATTAGCTAATTGTTATATATCATAGTTTAATCTGTCAGAACTAGTGGAGAATGCAGTAGATGATTAAAGATAAAAAAATCACAATTAAAATGTTAAATTTCATTTAGTCTGTTTTGCGTAGACTAACTAAAGTGATGTGGTTAGATGGGAAATGAAAAGGGGGAAGTACAGCTAGCTCTGTTGATTATTTCTAATCTCTTAACGACTTGTTAAAGATAAAAGGTCAAACACAGTAAATTAAAATGTTTAAAGGTTACTTATGTTGATTATTTGCGTTTGTCATTTAATTTTATGACGAGAACTTTGCAGACTAACTAAAAAGATTTCCAGCCTGAGTCCAAACCTATGGGGTTTTGGGGTTTTCTGCGAATTCTTGTAAAAAAATGTTTTTCATTATAGGCTTACGATATAATTTAGAATACAATTAAATTACATAAAATTAACAAATATGTTGTAAATTCTATAGGTTTTTTACTTTTTATAAAACATTAGTAACTCCCCTATTGCTGCGTTTTACGGCAAACCAAACTTAAATAATTTTAGCTGTCACTGTAAACACTTTACAAATCGAAAACAAAGTCACGCTGCACAAAAAATGCTAGAAGCAGAAATTTTGTGGCATCGGTATGAATCACTAGTGGAAGCGGCAAAGTACGACCTGAGATTAACTGGATGTGTTATAAAAAATGTAGGTAAAACCTACTTCTTAAATAATGGTACAATAAAAATAAAAGCTTCGATTTTTTATATATTTACGAAACATTCTATGTAGAAGTCGGATATTACATTATTTGGATGTTTGCCTCGAAAGTAATTTTAAAAAAGTAGTAAAATAGGGTACAAATTCCTGGGCGGTACTGTACATAACCTGATACATGACTGCTTATCTGCCTGAATAATACCATAAATACATTGTAAAAATGAGTGGTAGAATGTAATACAATTTGATGTACGGGAAAAATGGAAAAACTAACCTTTCCAACCACCTTACAATGTAAATAAATGATGTGTGAAAAATCACTATTTTCTTTTTCAAAATTTAAAAATTATGTAATGCCATAATATAACAGCTATATTTCTAAGTAAGCTGAAAGTTTCCAACAGTGAAAGAATTTTTGAAATCGGTTGGGTAGTTTCTGGGATTAAACCTTGTACAAACAAATTAACAAACGGAAATTTTTATGCTACAATATTAGTATAGACAACAGTAATTATTTCAGTACTTGTTAGTGGTACCAAATGATTTATTGCGCTGTCTGTCTGTAGTCGGCACAACTATACCGGGTGTCCCGCTTTCGATACCCGGTCGGGTCGGGCATTTTTTCATCATTCATTTTCATTTATCACTCTTCATCGCCTGCATTTGCATTATTATGCAAAACAGTCGGTCTTTAAACGAAAAAAAATTATAGTTTTAGTTGGATAACCGTGCGTTTTGTTAAATTCTAATGAACCGTGTACGTAATACGGATAATGATGTGGAGTTTCAGCCGATCTCGTACGAGGCCATAAAAAATTAGTTTATCAAGATTCTACTTTTTCTGTAATGGTTAATTAGGATATTAAAAAAAAATCGATCAGTACCACAATCCACTACGATAATGAAGATACGTTTGCTTTGTTCTCACGTATGGTATAAGAGCTTCCAATTTATACATCATTTTTAAATTTTACCATTCAGCAATAAGGTGTTATAATATGAACATCTTAAACAGATAAATTTTACAATTTACAATGTTAAAACTATAGACATTATAACTGCTGGTCGTATTAAATTGTTACATAGTAGTAGTTTATTTTTCTCAAAAAGTAAAAAAAAAACATTATAATGCATTAAAGCCAATAATTCGTTCACAAAAGATCTCTTATTTTTATTTGCTTGTTTTTTAAATGAATTATTTCTATAATGTTTTTAAAGGATTCTGTGCCAACTGTGTTTGAAAGCATGCGTGTTTTTGCAGCTTACCGCAGTTTTTACTTAATCAACTAACTGCGTAAGTTTTCTGTTGTGTATCATTGAATTAATACAATGCTGTGTGGTTGTGTAGATTTTATTTAAGTTGACACACCGAGACATTTGACGTTCATGTGCGCAGTACTCGTATACTATAGTATGTGATTATTATTCATTTACCACTTTCGTCAATATTATTACTACTAGGTATTCAATTATTTTCTTTTTTGTCATTTCAAGATACTAAAATAGAATCTCATTTAGTTTTGTCGGCCTGTTCTATTTTAAAAAAATTGTACGCTTCTGAGATTATTACGATCTTGAAAAACTTTCTGTAATTTACCATTTTCAATTGGTCATGTTTCATGACCACTGCAGGCCAAGAAAATGTTTTTGGAAGACTGTATTTAATGTTTCGGAATAGTGTTTTCTTTTTCTGCTAAGAAAATAAGCAGATATATAAAAAAAATTGTATTAAAAAACTATTCACTATGGAATTGCCTTAAAAAGTCTTCACCGGATGTAGGCTAAACGTTTTCAGGTGCCCTAGCCTAAAGACATGTTTTTACTGATTGGTGTGGGCGCCTGTGGCAGGAACTCTACACGATCATTTTCATAAAAATCGGTCAATCGGAAGTAATGCATGCAATTTTTCACTTTTTGTGATTTACTCAAAAATTCTTTTATAATTTTGTTTAAAATCGCCTCATTTACTACATTTTTTGTTCTCTACAGGAAGCGGCATGTCTGCTGAAATTCGTTGGGGGGGGGGGGGGTTGTGTTGTTGTGGTAAACAACGATTTTTAAGATTGCGGCTTTGATATGTAATTAGGATAAAAGTTGGTATAATCAAACTTGTAGAAAATGAAATAAACCTAGAACGTTTTTAATTTTTAATTCGCATCAACAGCTTGGGTTGTTAGTGACGACGGTGGGTTATCTAAAACTGGGTTTCAACTTGTGAAAATTTCCAGACCCTAGCCGGGAATCGAACCTGACACCTCCGCGTTGTAGGCTAGCGCCCTACCACTACGTTACTTAGGCCCCCCACCTACAACTTTTATTTTGAAATTTTTTTTTATACGCTTAGTGTAGCGTTAATTAATGATTTTCCGTACTTTTCTCATTGAAGTCTTTAAAAAATTGATTCTTTTAAGAATAAACCTTATTGTGTATGGAATTTTACGACAAAAGTAAATATAAGTTATAGAAAATAAAAAAACCTACAACTTTTATTTCAAGCTTAATTTTCTTACACACCTTAGTTTAGCGTCTATCAGTGAATTTCTGTATTTTTGTCATCAAAATAAGTGAAGAGAGGTTGATTTTCATTTAACTTTATGACTAAAACTAGGCTTTTTTATATTTTTCACTCATGAGTAAACGTAGGTTATATTATTCATAATTTGTTTGGTTAAGAGAAAGTCGTGTGCGTATTTAACACCAGATTTTTTAATAAAGTTTTATTTTATGCAGTTCTTGGCCATTAATTTGGTTTTGTTTTAGATCTGTAGAACAGACACAATCGTTGAAATGGACTTTCTGACGCATTGTTATTGATTTACAGTGGTTAGTAAAATGGAGAAGACGTTTTAAAATTGTGATGTGAAATTTGTTTTGTCTATTAATTTTGTTATTCAAACGTATAATCTAGCGAGTTTTTATACAGTAGCTATTGGAGTTAAGTGTATTGCAAAACGATTGTTTATAGTAGGTATCAGTTATGTTTCAGGTGATGTGTGGATGGACGTATGACATGTAATAATCGATTTCCGGTCCGATGATTCATCCTGTCAGAACCACCCGCACAAATTATTGATCGAGACAATACGTCGTCTGTGCGTCCACCTAAAATACTTTCTGGCACACACATCACGTTTTTACTTTCTCACGATCATAATATCCGCAGTAAATCATTGTAATCATGAAAAACTGATTCTTCAATTTTAAAAGTTTCTTTACATTTCAAGATTTACAAACCCAAAAAAATTATTTACACTAGGATGTGAAAATTGTGTTTATGACTATTTATATTTTCATCGAATTATTCGTTCTATAACCAAATCTACTATTTTTACTGGGCTAAACTCTTAATGTTTAGATTTTCCCTCTTCCCCAACAGATTTTGGGATGTAAATAATCCTGCATTCATCAAGGCCACTGTGGCAAAAATTCTCTAAATGTTGATAATTTTTTTGTAACTTCCGCTCCGTGTAATTAAAATACGGCCAGTTATGTTATTAAAATATCTAATTTTTTAAACATGAGTGGTTCGTTAGGAAGATCTCTGGCAAAAATTTTCATAAATTTTGTTTTGTATTTTAATTTTGAAAGAGCAATTTTTAAAATCGCTAATACTTTAGGCTTGGCCCGTGGTGTGGTAGTCGGCGCAACTGGCTTTCAGGCTAGGGGTCCCGAGTTCGATTTTTGATAAGATCTCAATTTTTTATACCACTCTTTTTCATCTATCTCCCTTCTCATCGTCTGCATTAGCAGCAATTCCAACACAGTCGAACGTAAAAAACCTACTATTATTTATATTTTTTGTATGTTTTTTAGATAAGTGGCAATTCTAGAGTTTGCTGCCCCTAAGAATTTGTCTTAAAAATAGGAAAAACAATTTTTAAATAAAAATGTACATAGCAATGTTGTAATTTAATCTTGTTTTTCCTGTTCTTTTTGTATCGAAATATTATGTGTGGCAAAGTGTGACCCGGAAAAGGGTCCCCGACTAATATATATTTATTTCACTTGTTTCCAAATGCTTATCAAATTGCTGTCCAAGCTTTGCTGTTGTGTTTCCATGTTATGCTTAAATTAATTTATACCACCATCCATCATTAGTTAAATTGTTATAAAATTGTTTTGCGCCACCGTGGTTAGCGTGCTATGCTGCCAAGCGGAGGTACCGGGTTCGATTCCCGGCCAGGATCTGGAAAATTTTTACAACTTCAAATCCACCGTTCCTTAACCCAAAGTAATCACTATAAATAACCAAGATGTTGATGCATCTATAAATAACCAAGAAACTAAAATCGCTATAAATAAAACCAAATCGCTATAAATAACCAAGATGCTGATGCGTCTTAAAATAAACAAAAAAAGTTTAATATTAATGACCAAATTTAAGTTTTAATCGTACCTCCAAATTGTTTTGTCATATTTTAATATACAGTTACAGTAGTAAATGTTACATTGCAGGGTACAGTTGTATGTAATGTATCTATGATGTTATTCGTGATGTTAGTAATATTAATACTGTACTTGTCAATTTTTTGACATGCAAATTAATTTATCGCTCTTGTTTTGGCTGTAAATTTTGTTTAAATCAGTGTATTTTAGAATTGTTTCATTCAATCATAACTGTTTTGTACTGTATTAACGTGCTCCTAAAGTTTGTTCGGCTCGTATTGTAACACAACCTTTTGTAGTAAGTACACTCTCAATTTGTTGATCAGATTCATTGGATTCAAAAGCGATTTTTTACCGTATCATTTCTGATTCCTTGAAACAGTCACTAATAATACTGTCTAATTTAAGTTTATTTCTCGAGAAATAATACATTTTAAGATCCCTCAATAATGTCTAAAACTCAACCTTACAAATTTTTTTTTGTTTCTCTTGCCCTATATTATACGAGTAGCCTATACGTAAAAAGTTGTGTTTTCATGCTGATTTTTCAAATTCGAGTTTTCGTTAGAAATGTAGGTTTTCAGGTCCCTTGAGCCCCAAAAATATGTTTTCACCGAATTATCTCTCCGTGTGTGCGGCGCGCGCTTGTGAATGTGTGAGCGAAATTACTCAAGAACGGAAGTCGCACGAAGTTAAAACTTGGAACTTAATTTAGGTACCATGCGGGGGCCCGACACGAACATTTTCTCAAAATCGTTCGACTGAAAGTAGTAGTTAATTGGGAAATTTTTCACTTTTTTGCAATTTTCTCAAAACGGGTTTTGTTCTTACGATTCTGTTTAAATCGCCTTGCATTTACTACTATTTTTAGTTCTAACAGATATATCTTAGTAAGCAGCACGTTACTGTAGTGGAGGAAGACTGTGCTCTTGTGGTAAAAGATGTATTTTTAAGATTGCGGCCTTAATATGATTTTAGGGCATATTGGGTGGCCCGTGATGTAGCGGTCAGCGCAACTAGCTTCGATCCTCGGTTAGGTCTGACTTTTTACTTTCTCTTGCCTATATGAATATATAGGAAGGAAAGTATTGTTTTCATGTCGATTTTTCGAAATCGAGTTTTCACCGGATCTATACGTTTTCAGACCTCCTGAACCCAAAAGACATGTTTTTAGCGATTGGTCTGTGTGTGTGTGTCTGTGTCTGTGTGTGTGTGTGTGTATACAAAATATCTCAAGAACGGAACGTCGTACGAACTTGAAACTTAAAACTTAAGTTACATACCCTTACCGGACCCGACACGAACATTTTCATCAAAATCGGTCAACCAGAAGTAGTAGTTTATTCGTGTAATTTTTCACTTTTTTGCGATTTTCTCAAAAACTGGTCCTACTCAATTTTTACTCAATTTTTTATTCTCTACAAGATAGGGTAGGCGCCATGTTGGCTGAAATTGTGGGTGAGGCTGTTTTGACGTAAAAACATAGGTTTTTTAAGATTACGGCTTTAATATGCAATTTAGCGCAAAAATTTATATAATAAAAGTTGTAGAGAATTTAAAATCCTACAACTTTTATTTCAAACATTTTTTTGTATAACGCTTAGTTTAGCAGTAATTTGCGATTTTCTGATTTTTTCTCACGAAAACGTGTGAAAAATCGATTTTTTTAAGATTTCGGCCTTAGTATGCATTTTATGACAAAAGTGTATATAATAGAATTAATAGAAAATTAAAAGATCTACAACTTTTATTTAAAACATTTTTCTCTACAGAGCCTAGTTTAGCGTGAAAAAGTGATTTTCCGTATTTTTAAGCCAAACTGAGTTCGATTTTCATTTTGCGTCATTCACTCATGATTAAAATAAGGTTATGTTTTTGAGGTTAGTTTTTGGTTTATTTCTAATATTTTATTACTAATGTTAGGTTATATTGTTAATTATTTGCATTGGCAAGAGAAAGTTGTGTGAGTGGTTCACACCAGATTTTTTCATCTGTGTATCTATTCATGCCATCATCTATGCACAAAAAAGGCTTATCTAGGCATCTTTACTCAGTCAAAGTTATAAACATTTATAAAACCTACAACTTTTATTTTAAGTAGTTTTTTATACAGTTCTTAGTTTAGTGAAATCAGTGATTTTTCTCATTGAAATAATTAAAAAATTGAGTTTTTAAGAAAGTTATGGTGTTTATTATTTACATTGGCTAGAGAAAGTCGTGTGATTGTTTCACACCGAAGTATTAGGTGGTCGAAATTGACTTATCGATGGCTAAATAACCTGGTGCCAGGATATGCATGAACTTTGAATTTAGTTCACAAATATGTTAGTATAAACTAACCGTTAGCTTTGCATCTTACTTGTCATCATTTCTATGAAATTTCTACCGACATGTAAAACCCATGTCTGCACATTTAAGAAAATTTATTGTATTTTTTAGGGGAAAAGTCATACAATTCGGGAGATGCAGTGAGAAAAATAATTATCGTTCTTAGAGCTCGTTTCTCGCTTTATTTAGCAGGTACTGACGTGTTATTATCGTGTTGTATTTATGTAATGTTTATTTACTCTTATATAACTTTCCCAATGTCTCCCTCACGAAGAGTTACTCGATATTTTTCACTTGAAACTCTGAGGAAAGCTTGTCAGACGTGTTGCGGGGTGATTATGTGTTTATACTTTAACAAATTTCTGAATTATTAAACCGGGTAGTAAGTAAATCACAATTACTGGGTATAAATTTAATGCATTATTAACATAATGTATGATAAAGATAACATTTCGTAGATCAACTAGTCACCGTCGAGTCTGTGGAATATTTTATGGGCGTTAAGAATAAATAAATTGAGATAGTATTTAATACATTTAAGTTACTTTAAAGTGAATAGGAATAAATATGATTTTGAATGTATTCATAAAACAATAGTATTATATTTTTAAGGTTGACAATCAGTTCTGAATTACTGAGGAATTGACAAATAGTGCTGTTGTGGTAAGGTAATGAATGCTTGCAGAACAATGTTAAAATTGTTCCTACCTGCGTTTCATCACCTAGTCCCTAATAAAACCACGTTGTTGATGTGGTATTAATGAAAACGTCACGTAAACACCATTTTTTTTAGTTTATTCTAAAAAATCATTCCTTTTTATTTTCTCTTGCTCAATATTCTGGTAGGGAAGAAAAGTACCTATTGTTTTCATGTAGATTTTACGAAACCGCACTAGGAGACTTGACAAGAACATTTTCATTGAAATCAGTCAACTGGAAATGGTAGTTTATTCGTGGATTTTCCAGTTTTTTGGGATTTTCTCAAACTCGGCTTCTACGATTTAAAAAAATCTTATTTACTCGTAAAGTACATTAGGGGACTTTATATACTGATGCATTTTTGCATTAGTGCTTTCAAGACTCAAAAATTGGAATATAAAACATAGATAAAAACTGATAAGTCTAAAATATTAACGTTATGTCAGTAACACTAACAATTTTTTTGGGTAAATAATTAAAATCGGTCGAATCCGTGAAATTGTATTATTAACTGAGATTTGTGAGAAAGTAAATGCAGATTTCAAAATATTTATGTAAAATCTTAAGAGTTTAGGTCAACTTTAACACAATTTCCTAAATAAATGAAGACATTTATTTATGAATTGAAAAAATACGTAGGGTAAGGATAAAGCTCTAAAGATTATTGAAAGATAAGATACAATTTTAACAAGAAACGCTACATTCAATTTCTGTCTTGAATTGAAAGAAACAAAGGGAATTCCATTTTGTTTCATTTTTAAATTCCTTTTCCAGTAATAAAATAATATGTTTCTCCGTGTATGTTGAATTTGTTTCTCAAACAATAGGTATGCACCTTTTGTTCTACTTTAGTTTTATTGATTCAAACAATCTTGTCTAAAGCAAATTGAGTGACGTCTAACTGTAGGTGGGTTTCCCTTAAAATATCACTTTCTCCTATAATTTTTGACCTATCGTATTTCGTAAAACTATGTTTCCTGATTGGATAATTGATCTATAGTTTTCAATATTGGCCGAAATAGTTGTCTATAGTCATCTTGAGTACATGAGTAGACTACTATAAATACAATTACAACATTCTTAGTTTAATCTTCTCTTGTTTCGCGGCGGTTATCCGAATCGAAAGGAATACCTTAAAAGAATTTATAATTATTTGATTTTAAGTTAAGATTTTATTGATTAAACTAGGTGAAATTTAATTAACATTACTTCGAACGGTGATCTACGACGGAAACAAGAAAATCAAAGGTATGTAATGTTATTTTATAAATTTACGTTAGTTTATTTATTTACGGCGGCTTTGGCATTCGTGGGTACTATGGGACAAGTAGTGGTACTAATAGATTGTTATTTTTTAGGTCAACAGCCGAAAGGCTGATTTGAACTTGTAGAGGTTTTGTTAAGTAAAACGAGAAGTGAGGTTTTTACCGATGCCTTCCTCACTGAGTTAAAAGAGTATGCTTATCAGCATGCCAGGCCTTCCGAAAAGCACATACTTCCCGCCCTGCAAATGACACCTTCATTTCATTCACCCCAGGATCTGGCTGTATATTGAAATTCATTACTCTCAGAGAAGATGGCCTAGTGTCTTTTACACCTCTACCTCTTCTGTTCTTAAATGATTTAGTCATTTAATTGGCTAACCATGTGTTAAGAAACAAAACTATTTTTTGTAACCCTGGAACCTGCAGATCGAGTGCAATTAATTTAACACTCCACGTGCCTGTTATGGGGATATTAGATTAGTACGATATTATTGTTTCCGTGTAGGCCTACTCACCGGTAATAAAATCTCTACTTTTGGCGTAGCAGCCGAACAAGTGCCGTCCGAGTCGCCAATGAATTTTGTGTAATTTGGAATTGTTTTTATTTAAAACACCTGTCCTGGTTATTACTACTACTTTGTGTCTGTATATTCGGTCGAGTAGGCGCGTAATCGAACAGAGATAACCCCTGGGTATTGTGGTGTTTGGTTGTCAGCTGATTACCATGAAATCTTTTTGGCATTATAGGTGTTATTAAAAAATTCAATGTGAAATTTTATCGGCTGACTGTCTAGGACGACCAGAGCGTGCCCATAGAACTGCTGTTTAGCTACCTTATCTTTGCCTGCTTTCGAGGTAACGGGCGCTGGCCGTAGCACCTCCGTGTGCTATTCGTAGCACACGGTTGTGCGCAGAACATCCATGTGTGGTAGAGCCACGTGTAAAGCATTAGCTGCGTAACGAGCTTGACGGCGACTCGTCCAACGTTTACACGAGTATTGAGGGGAGTGAGGCGCCCTGCGAATGTGACCGCACCCACTCATTTGGGTTGGCCTCTCAGGGGTTGTGGGTTCCCAGGTAGCGCTTCGGAGCCACTAGGCTGCTTAAATTCCTCCGGAATGGGCGTAGCTGGCCGAGGAGTGTACAGATAAATACGCGTGTCTAGAAGGACCCGGCGGCAGTATTTTTTTGTCTCTTAAGAATTTTGTCTTCATTTCGGTCTGTTCTCGTTAGTAATTCAATTGAATTTTGGAAAATTGGATAAACAGGGACCAAAGAAGAATCCTAACAATTCAATAATTCCTGTAACGATGTATAAAATATTCCTATAACTAACTATATTCAATAATTCGGGTAACGAGACCTGGGTTGATTTGTATCAATATCTCATGAGCGACTACTGCGTGATTTTGAAGGTGTAATAATATTTAGACCCTTGCCGGGAATTTTATTTTCGGCAATTATACAGAACCTGGACACATCCGATTTTCACAATTTTTATTTTATTAGCACTTTAAAGTGTGCTGATTTTCAATCTGAATAAATTTTGCGCGCAAACCACTGTAAAATTTAATTATAACTTTTTTTAATCATCGTCCTACATAACCTCACTTTCCGTATTTTTTTAATTTACGCCGTCATTGTTTAAAAAGTATATTAAAAAATGTTATGAAGCAGGTTAAGAGCTACCATTATATTGATAAATTAACAGAAATGAAGTTGATTTCTACACATTTTAACCAATACCCACGGTTACTTTACTCCTCTATTATAGTAACCGTGCCAATACCACCTGTGAACCAACTATGACGTTATTATGATTTGACGTCATTACAACATTAGTAATACACAACAAGCTTCGTCAAAAATTAAGGTGCGTATACCACCTGATAACGTTTAATTTTAGAACTTCAAATAATAATATAATAGTAATAATGCGTTTAATAACCATTAACCTGTGTATCAATATAATTAATTAGCATCATAGAATTTTGAAATAATACTTTAAAATATGATTGCGTAAATTAAAAAATTGCGGGAAAGTGAAGTCATGTAGGTCGATGATAAAAAGGGATTATAATTCATTTTACAGTGGTTTGCACGCAAAATTAATTTCAGATTTGGAATCGGCACACTTTTAAGTAGAAATTTTAAAAAAATGTGAAAATCTGCGATGTCAGGTTCTATATATTGTTTGAAAATTAAAGCTTGATTAATAAACAAGGCTTTTTATTATTAGTATTTTATTAATTTTACAATTTTTTATGATCCGATTTTGTTACCCGGTGATCCAAGTTAAGAAGCTGACGTGGTGAGGTGCATTTTCAGTTGATCCATATTCTATTTAAGATCTCATCCACAGTTAAATTTCTTTATTGTAAACTGTTCAAATACAATTAGGCTTACTACATCCAGTACAAATCGAAAGTTTTGTATTCCGTTTAGTAATATAAGATAATACATTTAATTTTTTAAATTTTATTTACCTGTTGTAAAATAACAATACTAGAAAAACTGCCAGAACGGTCAAAGAATATGGAAGAACATTTACTAATTGGGTATCGCTTTTGTGGTGTTACCACAATGTCAGCTCATTATAATATTTAAAATTACATATTAAATATTTATTTTTTTCAGGGACAATAACCTCTGAAAAAATAAATGTTTAAGTGTATAATTTTAAATATTATTGAGCTGACGGAGTGATTACACCATGAAAGTGCCACTCAGTCGGATTTTCTATAATGTTTAAAAAACTATATATACGGGTTGGAATTTGCGTAGAAAACATTCATTCTATTCAGATCATTTGGATAACATGGGAAGTGATATCCAAATGGACGTTTTTAAAATTCAGAAAACAGCTATTAGGTGTAGCCTACGTATGGTGTGGGAGTCGACTACTTAAACTCGGAGACAACTGTGTAACCGTAGTAAAGTAAAGTTTAATACGTACATGTGCCGTCCGATTCAGCTTAGTGATTTTGTGTAACCGGTAATTGTTTTTATTTAAAAACCTGTACAAATCAAAAGTTTTCTATTTCCTTTCAGCAGTATAAAATAACTACATTTAAAAAATTACCCGGGATAAACTCTTAAAGAAATTACAAAGCATATCTAAGACCTAATGTAGGAGTTTTATTTAATTATTTATACGTCGAATTTTAGACTTTGATGTAAGAGTTTTTGATTTCAGGTAACATATTTTGTCTTTCAGGTTTAGTTTTTGAATTTTAATGGTAGCTCTGACCTTGAGAACACTGCGATGGAGTGGGTAGCAGTGCGGGGTCATTGTAGTACATTTCTACTAACATCGTACACACAAATTAGTCACTACAAAATAAATCACTCCGTTGAAAAGTGGTTGTTTTGATTGATTATTACATTGAAATGGTAGTTTTATGTGTATAGTATATATCTATATTTCATGAAATGTTATTTCAATTTCGAATTTACGTAGTGAGTGTATATTCACCAACGTGGGCGATGTTTTTAGTTAGACTAGTACCAGCTAGACTCGGCGCGCGAGAGACATCGTTTAACCTCATGGATTGTAAATAAGTAACTATTATTTTAGCAGCTTCGATTGCTTACTGTTTGCACTCATTCAAAGTAATAACTTAACGTTTTTGGATATAAATATAACATAGATGCGGCCGTTGCATTTTACCTTTTTACAGAATTTTAATGTCCACAACTACTACGCAAGAAACAGAATTGATTACTATGTTGCTAAATCACGACAATCAATTGTTAAACAAAAACCAACTTTTGCAGGTATAAAATACACCAATAAATTGCCACAAGCTTTAAAAAGTTGTGATTTAAATTTGTTTTAAAAAAGCTAAACAAAATACTTGATTGATGAAACTTTTTCGTGTGTACTTTGACCATTCGAATCAGCACAAGTAGCTTCGGTGTTTATCTACTCCACTCTTCGCCCCTCGACATACAACGCTGTACAGTCACAAAAGTATACTGTTGTTACTGTAATGTGCGACTCATGTATGGTCACTACGCTTTCTTTTCACTATTGTTATTAATAATCTGTAAGACATAATGATGTGACTAATTTGTTTTCATGTATGGTTTTCTGTTCATTATAATTATATTCAGACCAATTTGTTTGTTAGTTGCTGCGTGCGTCTGTAGAGTATAGTTTAGTGAGTTTTTGCAGTTTAGTTTGTGTACATTAAAATTCTTACACCTTGTTGAAAGAATAGGTTGTGGATATAGGCCTACTTTATTCAGAACTGTGTGTACACGTAGAGCAAGAGTTGTGCCAGTTCGAATTGTCCACAGTATACACGAATTCCTTTTTAAATAGTTTTGGTTGATAATGTATAAAATTCTAATTAAAAGTAGAAGTAAATTGTGTATTTTTTGATATACAAGCATATCGAAGTAAGCAAGTTAGTAGTAATAAATAATTGGTAAGTAATGAATTTAACATTGTTAAAATTTATACTTATCAGTCTTATCTTGATGTGTCCTATACCCTTTTGGAGTCTTCTGGATGCAGTTAAAAAAGAATACTAGATAAACTGATCCGTAACAGTTGTCGATGTTGACAATGTAAATTTTATTGTAAATTCAGTAAAGAATTGCAGCCACACCGAGTGTGGAGTTTTTGATTTCAGTTACAGTTGCATTAATTAGGGGTCTTTTCTGTTATTCCCCCCCCCCCCAGCACAATTTTTTATATTTTTTTTAATATTTCGTATGCAATCTTACAGTATTTTTAATGATAAAAACTGGGAAAATATTTAAAAAAAATCCTACACCAATATTCTTCAAGTTAAGTTTAATTATAGGTAGGTTAAATACATTGCTTTTTCTCAGTACTCAGTATTGTTACTGTATGTACGTAATAACGAAATATAAACTCATTGAGTATATATGACATCATTAAATAAATTAATTTAACATAATTAGGTACATTAAATATTATTATATAATTTAAAGATTTCTATAAATATGTTAAGATTAACTTGAAAAAAAGGAACAAACGTAACGTTAACTTGAAAAATATTGATATATGATTTTTTTTAAATAATTTTCCCGTTTTTGTCTTAAAAATAGTATTAGATTACCTACATACGAAATATTTACAAAAATTAAAAATTTGGGGGAATAACAAAAAAGATCCTTTAAATCCCTTAAATTAGGGTTGTGAACTTCGCTGCGGTTGCTTTCACCTTTAAATTGGGTTTAAACTGATGGTATAAAAAGTTGCCATTAAAATAGTTCTCAATATCTATTGCAGTATGTAATCCATTGCCTTCTAAGTGTAGTCGGCATTGACAAAACGCTAAGTTTATACCGTACAAGATACAAAACTAATATAGAAACTGAAATGTAAATTAGATGTCAACAAAAAAAAAACACATTACATGTTAATATGGGCAGTAACACGATGGCATTTCATGTACATATATGAATAAACGAATGTAAAATAATATATAAGCAGTCATATAACTGAAAACACTCTTGGCTGTTCTAATTTTTGACATAGATTTTTCAAATGAGTTCACTTAGACTATAGAATGAATATGGTCCTGAATAAACGAGAGTTGAAATTTTTAAATGTAATTTCTGATTATATGGCTTACATGTTTAGGAAGTTAAAGGAGGAGTACATTAAGTGGGGAATGAAGATAAATATTAATAAGACAGCTTATGTGGTAATAGGAGAGCGGGGAGGAGATTTAGTACTTGAGGCAGAGGTAGTGAGGAAATATGACAAGTTCAAGTACTTAGGAACACTCTTTTCTGAAGATGGAGGATGTGAGGAGGACATCAGATCTAGGGTCGGTCAGGGAAGGGCGGCAATTCGAAAGCTGAACAGTATATTGTGGTCTCCAAAAATAAGTTTAAGAACAAAAAAAGTTATGTATAATGCAGTGGTTGAGCCAATTACAACTTATGGAGCAGAGTGTTGGCAAATCAGCAGCCGAAATGTTCATTATTTGGAGGCTTTGGAGATGGATTTTTTCCGCAGAGCTTGTCGGCTTTCGAGAATGGACCGAGTTAGGAATGAGGTAATAAGGGACAGAGTTGGAAGACCTCATTCTATTGTGGATAGGATTGAAGGAAGGCAACTGGAGTGGTATGGGCATGTACAACGCATGAGTGGGGAGAGGTGGCCAAAAAAGATTTTGGAGTACTGTCCAGCAGCAAGACGGAGGAGAGGTAGGCCTAGAGGAACATGGAGAGAGGGAGTGCGAAGGGCGATGGAAGAAAGAGATTTAGGAGAACGGGACTGGATGGACAGGAGGAGGTGGAGATCGAGATGCGGGATGCGGAGTAATCTGTAGGAACCCCGCGTAAAGTAAAGTAAAGTAAAGTAATTTCTGATTATAAGGATTTGTAACATAGATTCGGCCGTTGCATTTTTATTCTCTGCATTATAACTAATAATATTAATTAATATAATAATTAATTATAATAATATTAATTATTATAATTAATATGCAATTGTTTTGTGGTGTTTGTTCTGAATTTTATTATCTTTTTCTGTTTACTTATTTTTACTCGTTTGTAATTACTTTTTACTTTATCTTGCGTATATGAATATATAGGAAGGAAAGTATTGTTTTCATGTCGATTTTCCACCGGATCTACTCGTTTTCAGACCTCCTCAACCCAAAAAACAGTTTTTTAGTGATTGGTGTGAGTGAGTGTGTGTGTGTGTGTGCGCGCGTGTGTTTGTACGTGGGTGCGTGCGTGTGTGTGTGTGAGTGTGTGTGCGCGTGCGTGTGAACAGAATATCTCGAGAACGGATCATCGTACAAACTTGAAACTTAAGTTAGATACTACTACCGGACCCGACACGAACATTTTCATCAAAATCGGTCAACCGGAAGTAGTAGTTTATTCCTGTCATTTTTCACTTTTTGCGTTTTCTCAAAAACGGCTCCTACGATTTTTTAAAAATCGCCTTATTCACTACATATTTTATGCTCTACAAGATAGGGTAGGGGCCATGTCTGCTGAAATTCTTGGGGAGGCTGTTTTCTCATAAAAAATTGTTTTTTTTAAAGATTGCGGCTTTAATATGCATTTTAGCGCAAAAATATGTATGTAATAAAAGTTGTAGGGAATTTAAAATCCTACAACTTTATTTCAAACATTTTTTATACAACGCTTGGTTCAGCGGTAATTAGCGATTTTCTGTTTTTTTCTCACGAAAACGTGTAAAAAATTGATTTTTTAAGATTTCACCCTTAGCATGCATTTTACGACTAAAGTGTATGTATTTAAATTTTGTTTTTACAACTTTTATTTGGATCATTATTCTCCACAGAGCCTAGTTTAGCGTAAAAGAGTAATTTTCCGTAATTTTAAGCCAAATTGAGGTTGATTTTCATTTTGCGTCTTTCATTCATAATTAAAATTAGGTTATGTTGTATGAGGTTAGTTTTTTATTTATTTCGTATGTTTTATCACTAATATTATTTTCATTGGCAAGAGAAAGTTGTGTGAGTGTTTCACAGCAGATTTTGTCAAGTACTATATTAATTTTATGTTGTTTATTAAGTTGTAGGCCTATATTGACCTCTAGGATATTCCAGTCAATCAGCTGGTAGAGAGTCAATAATAATAATCTTTATTCCACATTACTATAATATAACATAATGGCAAAATACACAAATAAGTATTCAAAATGTAACCTAAATAAAATTAAATTAATGCATCTTAAATTAAACAAAACAGGTATTTTATACAGAATGTGGAATTAGGTATCTTCTGTAGCAAAAGCTGTGATGGGGAGGATACCATCCATGAACATACAATGTTAAAGATGTAGCAACATATAGACTTGACTATTAACAAAAATCTATACCAGGTGTCTCATGTAATTTGAACCATAGGGAAATTAATAATTCCTAATTTGTGTACGTTGCAATCTGTTCAATTCAGAACAATAAGCAACCCCATGACCCAATGAGATGAGGATGATGTGTATGACGTGTAAATGAGGTGTAGTCTTGAACAGACCCAGGCCGACCATTCCTGAGAGAGTATGGTTAATTAAACCCCAACCATCAAAGTACACCGGTAACCACTGTCTAGTATTCAAATCCGTATAAAAGTAACTACCTTTACTAGGATTTGAACCAGGAACCTTCGTCTCCAAAAATCAGCGGTTAAACAGCTGATTTTGGTGACGAATTTACCTCTAGACCAACCCGGTGGGTTACCATAGGGAAATAGCATTGATTTTCATTAGCTTGTTAATATTTTCTTCCCACGAATAAATGAAGACTTTTTATAGCCAGGAATCATTAGAAAATGTTTCAACCTTTTAAAAAATATCAATTTTGATACATTTTAAGGTGTATAGCTTAAATACAGAAACACATAAATTTGTAACCGTTTTCCATTTAAGTATTGTAAATTTTATCAACTTTTCGCATTGTTATATTTGAAGTAATGGTAACGTTCTGGTCCGGAGATGTAATGTAGATTATGTATGGGTCGAATCCATCAGCGGTAAAATATTGAAAATATTAAAAAAATTAATTATTTAATTATTTTTTAATTCTGACAATTTGTTTTATCATCTAAAATTATTGCAACAATCTCTGAAAATTAAATGTTGCTGGAGGAATATTTAGGTATTTAAAATAATATTGAATTTCCTTCCAAAAAAAAAAACAAATCTTTTAGTTAATAATTTAGATGATAAAACAAATTGTCAAAATTAAAAAAAAATAAATACTAATTCATTTTTTTTAATAATTCCAATATTTTTTGAACAATAAAAAAATTTTACCACTGATGGATTCGACCCACCTATCATCTATGTTACATCTCCAGACCAGAACGTTACCATTACTCCAAATATAACAATGCAAAAAGTTGATAAAATTTACAATAGGTACTTAAATGGGAAATGGTTACAAATTTCTGTATTTAAGCTAAAATACACCTTAAAATGTATCAAAATTGATATTTTTTAAAAGGTCTAAACATTTTCTAATAATTTCTAACTATTCTTCATTTATTCGTGGGAAGAAAATATTAGTTTAGTGTCAATTAGTTTTAAGTCGAACTGAGATTCATTTTGCATTATTCACTTTATGATAAAATTAGGTTTTCCATTTTCCATTGTTTACTTTGATTAAATATATATTATGTTTAATTAATTTCATCAACAAGAGAAAGTCGTGTAAGTGTTTCGCACCAGATTTATTTTACAGTAAAAAAGTTATTTTCTTTCTTCCTGAATTCAACAATTTTGAGAAACTATGAGTTATGGGAAATTTGTATACTAAAACTTTAATTTAAGAAAAAGCTTGATTAAAGTAAATGGAAGAAGTTGTCTTCCAACAGAAATTTTCAAGCGTAGGTAGGCTACATTATGTGGAAACATTCTATATTTACTACCACCGTGTAATTTCTTAATGAATGTTCTATTCTTATGCACTGTTCATTCATGATTGGTAATACTAAGTAATGAATAAATTAACTACTTTTTAATTAAATGGCCTGTACCTAAAACTATCAAAAGTAATTTTCAAATTCTTTATCAAAATACAGTATTGTCAGTTGTAACATTTAATTACTTTGTAATTTCAGATATTCATATTTATCAACCTACAAATCATAAAATTTTTTCTTATTGCTTTTAAATAATTTTATACTTCATACGTCAATTAAAATACATTTTTGTTCACACATTTCGATGAATTAATAAAAAAGTAAATAATTAGAATAATTAAAAATATTCAATGAATAAATGAATAAACCTAAATAAGAAGCTTTGTAAATAAAAAAAATCAGCTAAAAAATACAATCTTTTGTTTTGTTTTTTAGTTTTATGTCTGACTTTTATGCGTATTAACTTAATGTTGTAGTTAGAGATAGAGACAAATAGACTTTTTTATATTAGACAAACCTGTAATAGGCCTACAATACGTACTCGAATATTATGATAGTAATGGATGACAGAATGGTAAGGTATTCTAATCATGGCAAACAAAATCAGTTGCAAGAATATTAAATGGTGTGACAGACTAAGTGTGTAAACATGCTGTATTGTACTGTCTACAACAGTTCTTACAAAATATTCTTTATAAATGAATGCTTTGTTTAGATCCATTTAACAATTTTTGCAGTTGGTACATCATCTAAATTGTTGCTAGCAATTAATTCTTGTAAATTAATTCGCACAATAGTACAAATTGATACTTAAGAACCTCTTTCACATTTACGTTAAACATGTAGTCTTATTTCGTGACATTTTCTATGTACCAGTATTATTATTTATGAAATTATATATCCACCTAAATACAAATGTCAATCACTATTACGGCCCTTCAAAACAAACTGAACAGATTTTAAATTTCATTTACAGAATCCTGAAAGTGATTCTTTACAACCATGTAAACTTTTTTTACATCCATTTGGTAGAACTCAGTATTTAAAGTCTGAGAGTCTAAATTAAACATTTGACCAAATTTTGCTTTTTAAATATAATGATTATAAGCAGTGAAGTGTAATTTTGTTTAAACGTTTGTAAGGAAGTTCATATGAATATTATTATATTGTTGTTTAGGTCATCAGCTGAAAGGATTGTTTAAACCTCTAGAGGCTGTACTAAGTAAAATGAGGAGGAGGTTTACTTTGCCTTCATCACTAAGAAAAGTACGCTTATCAGCATCCCAGGCCTACTGAAAATCATTTACTTTCCACTTGCAAATGACACCTTTATTTCATTCACTACAGTGTCTGGCTGTGTATAAAGATGTATATAAAAATTCATTACTCTCAAGAGGAGATAACTCTGGCTAGTGTCTTTTAGACCTTTATTTCTTCTGTTCTTTAGTACTTCAGTCATTTAATTGGCTGACCATGTGATAAGAAACAACTATTTTTTGTTGCCCTGGAACTAGCAGATCGAGTGCAAATAGTTTAACACTACCTTCCTGTAATGGGCAAATTGCTGTATTATTAATTTTAATTATAAGTTTATACAAAAATAGAATTATTAAAAAAAATCAAGAATAAAAATTTTAGTGCTCTTGCAATTGATAAGTTTTTCTTCATTTTAAAATTATGTAAAGATTCATTTAGGTAAATGTTCTGCAAAATTTTTTATAGTGTGTAGTGTTACTACTATGCTTTATTTAGCATCAATTTAAATGTTTGTATTCATTTCTCTCTTCCTTAGCATCATCTCATTTAAAGTTTGTAACTATTACTCAAGTATTTTTATTATTATTATTATTATTAGACTAGATTAATTTAATTTAGATTAATTATTATAATTAGATTAATTGGACTTCAATCTGTTCTGCTGCCTTTCTTTCACTAAGTAGGTCCATCCTGCTTCCCTGGTTGTATTTTGTTGCTTCTCGGAGGATAGGGATGGCTATAAGGGGTGATGTGGAGGCCACCAAAAAAAAAAAAAAATTAATTAATACTTGATTAGTATTTTTCAAATATATCTTGATTAGATGTAATTTGTGATTAAGTGAGTGATATTTCATCAGAATTTATCATTACATTTATATAATATGGATTCGTTTAAAACTCTGCAGTTAAGTTAATACTAGTGTTAATTAGCACTTTTTATTGTAGTCTTTAGGGCTAATGTTTTTATAACTAAATTTTTTTATTAATTTTATTTATTAAAGATGTGCGTTATTCTTTTGAATTTTTGTGTTAAATGTTATCAGTGACGTCAGTAACTCCATATTGTCATTAATTATTCATTTAATGAGTTTTCTTTCCCTACTTTATGCTGCATAATTTAACTTCTTAATAATTTTTATCTTTTACTGTTATTTTTATGTAATTTATTTATTTATTTACTTTACTCGAACAGTTTATTTTATGCTTGTTCCTAAAAATATCTTTAATTATTCTCTAAATTCTCTGCATTTCCATTTACTAAAGATAATTAACTTTTCTGTAAATTTTTTTAGAGCTTTTTGTAAAAGGGTTGTGAAAAACAAATTATAAATTTTTACTTTAGTAAATATTTTTTTAGAAAAGTATGTAAACTTTTCTATATTTTCTGTTTTTTAGTGTCAGTTATTCAAGATTTAGGAGTAGTTTATCTTAAACATTTGTGTTCTTAGCTGTGCTTTTAATGACTTTTTAAATTGGCTATTTGTTACGACCATGTGTTGGTTTCTCTCTTTTCATTGATAGGCTTCATATGGTATGTATTTGTTAAATTTTTGTGTTGTAACTTATTATCATAGAATCTTTAAAGACACCAGCTGACCCATGTGAATACTAAATTTGCATGATAATTTTGATTGATGTAATGTTATTATAAAAGTATTCTAATATAACCTAAGGATTAAGTTATATTTATACTTTGTAAAATCATACTAGCACTGCCTAACATAATACTTCAAAACAAACTGTGTTATTGATTCGCAACATTGCCCCCAGAATAATAACACCATTGAAACTTTAAATCAATTATTTTGTTATTTGCTTTACAAAATCTCATAACAGCTTTCACCAGTTTTCATTTTTAAATGTTTTGCAGAATCCTAAAAGTGTCTGTTGTTTTTACAACT
Source organism: Catonia carolina (assembly GCA_035578175.1). Lineage (NCBI taxonomy): Eukaryota > Metazoa > Arthropoda > Insecta > Hemiptera > Achilidae > Catonia > Catonia carolina. Next base: position 66,827,865 of record JAQMRL010000001.1, on the reverse strand, counting down.
GTGTAAAAAATTAAAAGTCTGTTTGGTAAAACTCTGTACTTAAGGACAAAAAGAATCTTTGTTTAAATTAATTTGGATCAGATTTTGTGTTTTAAATGTATAATTATTTACTATGTAGCTTGTACTCAATGTAGTACTGTCACTGTTCTATGGAAACAACCAATTTTAGAAAGAATTAGTTATTTATATGTTGCATGTAACTTTTCATGTTTGTAGTTCAAAATGTAGAAGGTGCTATTGCTTTTGTAGACGTGCTTTATATACAGAAACTAGAAATCTCTGCTTGTCTTGGCTTCAAGCATTTAAATTTATTTATTGAATAATTTTGAAACTAAATTTACAACTGATTTAGTTTCTGTAAGTTAGAAAAACTCAATTTTAACACAGTTATTCGCAGAGTTTTATGTATTACCGCTAAACTACGTATTGAATGATAAAAAATTAAATGCAAAAAAAATTCTAGACTGTTAATTTTCTGTAATATGTGTTTTATATTTTTCTAAAACACACCGTAAAGCTGTAGTTTCAAAATAACTAATTTTAACCCTAGTTTTGTAGAAAGTGATAAATTACATCTCCCGATGAAAATAAATGAAATACAGATATTATAGAATGTTTGATTTTCTTTAGCCTTACCTAAAGTTGGATAAACTGTTTTGGTGAAAATTAGAGGTGGCAGTTGGCTATGAAATGGAATCAATTGATTTAGTGTATAATAATTTCCAGACCCTGGCCAGGAATTGAACACAAAATCATGTGTGGTGTGATGTGCAGTGCAATCCAGCATTCTAACCTTGGGCCATGAACATTACCTTCTTTTTGTCTTGTTATATGCATATTTCGCTGAAAATACTACTTAAAAGCTGTAGTAATTTCAAAACCCTGATTTTTCAGCTTTCTATTTTCTTCTCTTAGAAGTTATTTTTTCAAAATTCAAAATCCTCAAGGTGTGACCTAAATGGAACCTATTTACCAAGTTTCTTAGAATTAAGGCCTTGTGATTCTGGAGAATTTGGGATAAGTGTTAGTAGATTTTGGTTTTGTAATTGTAGATAGAAATATTTACTAATTTTTCTTCGTATCCATTCCAATATTAGGCTGTGTCCTAGCTGTATCCAGCTTTTTCAGTGCGGTGCGGCATGCCTAATGGGTTAATCGTACAGAATAAAACATGTAGGTACAAATGATAGTGTACAGGCATCGCACTGCATGTCCAGATGCAGATAGGCCACAATCACTTGTACCTACATGTTTTATTCCATACGATTAACGCATTGGCTGCACCGCAAAAGCTGGATGCTGCTAGAACACAGCCTTGGTGTAAATAACTGATCTGAATTTAACAATCAATTAAGACTAGTTTGTTAGTTTTTAACTTTTTGGTGAACACAATGTAAAATACAAGAATCATGAAATTATTTCTATAGAACCGCCCGTTTCATTGTGAGAAATCAGTTTTTGTTTTTATGTATTTTAATGAAAATTGGACAACCAAAATAGATCCAATAAAATGGTATTAATAACTATTGTTTAAAACTTTTTGTGGTTTTACGGAAGCTTGGTTAATTTTTCATCTTTTATAAACACTTAATTGATGGTTGCATTAATTTCTTTGCAAATTGCAGGCATATTTGCCAGCTGTGAATAAAGCATGAAATCAATGAAATTGTTTGAACCAAGTAAATGTATGTTTGTACCAAGATTATTGAATAATGAATTGATTGAAGAACAGTTGACGGTTGATTTGTGTCTATTTAAACAGGTGTCTATTTTTGTCTCTACCATCCTATCTAATATCTTATCAGTATTAACAATCATTGAATACAGCTCTCTAATTTCTATTATCATTTGTGCTTGTTTCACAGGTCCCTACAATTAGTTTGTTTGGCTGGCATGTAGTGGTTTTGGCAAGTGGTGGCTAACACACTGTCAGTTAACTAGACTATGGGAGATAGTTGCCGAACACAGGATATCGTGTCTTGGTAAGTATATCTTAAAATCTATTTATTTTCATCTAAATAACAAGATAATTAAGCAACTGTCTCAGTTTCTCATTATAAATATTTGTGTTAATATTTTAATATGATTGGTACATAATAACAAGAATTCCTTTTAACACCATGAGGTATCAAATCATACATAGTTTTGAATTTGATGTTGGTTTGTTGGTTAGAAAATGGGTTATGGGTGACTGAAAATTTTATGCTGTGTAGATGACATGATACGAGTAGGTAATAAAAATTGAGGACAATTTGCTTTGGCTTTTGTATTTATTTAAAACCACGTCCGAAAAATTCAACATTTTCATGTCTACAGAAAAAAACAATCTGTGATAATGGTTAGAAACACGTAGAAAAATAAACTTCATGTAAACAGCAATATAATTTAACAAAAAATCTCTTATGATTACCTAGTTGTCAATTCATCAAATGAAAAATAACTGGAAGAAAAAATCAGAACACATGTCAACTAGGCAGGAAGAATTAGTGATTGTCTCTGAGAGGTGAAGTGGAAAAAAATTATGCTTGAACAAAGCAGTACCTGGGTTTATAAGACTTCCATTTGACCCACATTGATGTATGTGACCTATGCAAGAGCAGACTATAATTTTGAAAAAGAAATGAAACTGATTTTGATCCAGTTTTTCACATACAATTGTATTTAGTGGGAAAACAAAGATTTTTTGAATACACAGTGGTAGAATCTTTAATTATCCTTAATTTCTGTAATGTACATTTATACCTCTGAAAGGTAATTTTGAAAAAAAAAAACAACTTTGAATGAGAGCAGAGCCTCCCACGATTTTCCCATAGAATTATATATGTTATCGTAATGATACCTGCATATTTATTTAGTAAATGAGGGAGGTTTGACCAAATCGTTAGTACTTTTCAGGAAAATCAAATTTTTGCATCAGATTGAAGTACTTTTCATTTTGGGGCTATCAAGCTGTTTCCAAAACGCCTTTGCAGGTTGATTGAGTAAACCTTTTCCTTTCTCCTTTTACTGCTTTGGTGTTGTAGCTATAACTGCTATTATTATTGTTATTCAGCGCATTTTTACTGCACTCTGGATGGAGGTGAACAGTGCAGTTGATTGGGTATGAGATAAGAGCAAAGACCTCAGTAGGAACTTAGTGCTACAGGAACTGCTGTAGCAGTAGCAGTTGTATTTTCGGTATGTCTTTGGTCCAAAGTAATGGTCTTCTATCACTCCTATCAATTGGGTATGAGAATAGAGCAAATACCTCAGTAGGAACTTAGTGCTACAGGAACTGCTGTAGTAGTAGCAGTCGTATTTTCATTATTTCTTTGGTCCAAAGTAATGGTCTCCTATCACTCCTGTCAATTGGGTATGAGAATAGAGCAAAGATCTCAGTAGGAACTTAGTTCTACAGGAACTGCTATAATTTCAATATTTCTTTGGTCCAAAATAATGGTCTCCTGTCACTCCTAAAAATTGGGTATTAGAATAGAGCAAATACCTCAGTAGGAACTTAGTACTACAGGAACTGCTGTAGCAGTAGCAGTCGTATTATCATTATTTCTTTGGTCTGAAGTAATTGTCTCCTATCACTCAGCTTGTCGCTAGTTCTGATAGAACCAGGAACAGTGACAATAGTAATTGTGTTTCACCCAGCTGATATTTCTGTTACGGTAGTAGGTGCAAAAAGTATCACTTACTTCATATCTGTTAGGTATAAAGTATGATATTAAATGAATGGAATTACTTTCTGTAGTGCTCTGAATTTCTTTTCTGTATTATCATGTTTTTTGATAGAGTAATAAATTCATGTGTAGATAAAATTCAATTATCTACATTAAATTAATGAATTTTCTTAAGTATTCATCATTATCAATGATTTTTATATAAAAATTTTATTTTATTGATAACTAAACAGAACCAACAAAATTTTTATTTAGAATTATTATTTTTTTAAATCTTGTGAAAACTGCAATCTATTTTTATGCAAAATTGTAAGCAGTTGAGTTTGCTTTCTCCATGACATGACCGAAGAAAACCTCTCAACAGAGGAACTTAAGAAATTTATTCCATGTGTAATGAATAAGTCAGTAGGGTATCTATTTGGAATTGTTAAAGTATTTATATTATTTATTTTTATTGTAGCTATCTACCAATTGGGTAATAAATAAATAAATAAATAATTAAACTTTATTGTCATGTAAAATAATATACATTGTGTATGACAGTCAAAATGTTTGTGTTAGAAAATGGAAATACTACTGCATAAAAGGCAAAAAGTAGACTGACCAAGTATTCACTTGGAGTTGCTTAGGAAAATTTTAATCAGCATACAGCCTAACATTGCACTAAAACTAATTGATTACAATATTTTTTCCTAAAAGTTTTCAGTGTTCATATTCATAAGTCAACTTATATTGAAGTAACATTTTCATCTTTTTTTACAGTGAAATTGACTTTTGAAAAAAATTTCAAGTTTTAATGTTTTTTCCAGTACAAATTCAATCAGTTAAAAAGGTTACTCACTGAGTTCTATGGCAAACACAAAACAAAATAGAAAGTGTTTACTTTTCATGTGTCTTACATTTTTTTTAAAGTGATCACATCTGAATGTATGCAAGTTGTTTGTGTTCTTATGTTGATCTCAGTCTGCATGTAAGATATAACATAAGTATGAAACATATTATACATTTATATAGCATTGCTCTTTTAGTAAGCTTGCTAAAGTATTTTGAATGAACTTAAGATGGTATCATCTTAGAGGTTCCAGTCAAATTGATCGGTGTGTTGTTATTTGCAAGTTATATATTTATTGGTAAATAATATTTACTATTTACAAGAAGAAGTTTAAGGTAACCAGTAGTATTGTGTAATAATAAAAAGATATGATTTAAAATGGTGTCAAATTTAATTTGGACAGGTACCAGAAGAAAATTGGCACGTATGATAAACAGCAATGGGAGAAAACAGTAGAACAACGTATATTGAGTGGTTTTACACATGTCCCAAAGAAAACAGCCAAATTAAAACCAGAACTCATTGATGTTGATTTAGTGAGAGGTATGTATGCTATCTGTTCATATTTATTTTCAATGTAAAAGTAAAAACAAAAACAAAAATTAATACAGTGAACTTTCAATTAGTTGCCAGCAGTCTATCGATGTTGCAGACTTTCATTGGCCAAAAATATTTCTGTCTTTTTCTTGTAAAGTTATGAAACTTGTACTTACAAATAAAAATTATTTAGACAATTTTTTGTACAGATCGTGTTTTATTCATTATATAATAATATAATATCTGATAATCCTGTTTAAACATGATTTATACACAGTTGAGAATTGTTACAGATGACTCTTGTATGGTATCCAGTGAGTGCACCACACTCATTGGCTTGCCTTATCTTACCAATTGGAACAATTTAAAAAAAATGTGTTAAAACTAGTTTTCTAAATTTTTTTATTTTTCATTAGTTGTTTTTTTCCCTCATATAGGGCCAATTTTAGACCATGTGTGGTGACTTTAGACATTTCTGGAAGCTCTTTTGCACCCCACATTTTTGGTATTCGCTCACTGTAGGTTATTCTCCTTTCTTCTGTTCACCCAGTGTTTTGTTTTTCTCTTCATGAAAATCCTTAAAGTCTGCAATTAGTTGTCTGAATTTGGTTCAAATTTTTTATTAGTAGTGTTTTAATTAAATTTTTAATTTATTATTGCAATGTTTTTCATTAGATCATTTTTGTACTATATTTTACTGTATAATTATATTTTAGCGAAACAATATGAATTTAGTTATCACATTTTTCAATACCCGGGATTACCCAAGGAAGTTGAGCTCCTCATTACTGCAGATAGTTTTGTTTGTTTAGGTCAACAGCCGAAAGGCTGGTTTGAATTTTTAGAGGGTTTACTAAGTAAAAATGAGGAATTACTATTGACTTCCTCACGGAGTTGAAAGAGTATGCTTATTTGCATACCAGGCCCTCTAAAAAGCATCCACTTTCCAACCTGCAAAAGACACGTTCACTTCATTCACCACAGGGTCTGTATGGTGAAATTCATTACTCAGAGGAGATAACTCTGACTAGTGTCTTTTACACCTCTATCTCTTCTGTTCTTAAATAGTTCAGTCATATAATTGACTGACTGTATGATAAAAACAGAACTATTTTTTGTAGCCCTGAACCCAACAGATTGAGTGCAATTAATTTAACATTTCACCTGCCCATTATGGGCAGATAGTTTACTGTGTTTAAATATTTCTAAACAAAGTCATTCAGTTTCACAAATTTTTCATTGAACGATGTTTGTAATGAGCACACTTAACAATTTGTTTAACTACTAGAATTCAAGGTTTGACAGTAAGATAATTAAAGTATTCGATCACAAAAAAGTAAAGTTCGATTTCCCTGACATTTGATATAAAGGGCTATTCGGTTCTCCTTAAAAAATATGTAATAAATTTTTAGTATCTATGATCAATTTTGGCTGTAAAATTTCCCTTTCTTCAGTTTCAACCTTAGTGACTTTTTTTTGGGTCAATGGATACATTCAGTACTATTTTAGTATATTATAAACATATTTAGGTTTGGTAACATTGAAAACTTTATCTCGTTATGTTAATTACTTTATTTTCTGCTGTGGCATTAATACCTAAAACAGTCAGATGTAAACAAAAAAAAAATCTTTATTTTTTGGGATTGTCTAATGTTCAGGCAAATTCTTGTGCACCAGTAGTCACTGTTTTGATGCAGGTAATGCTTGTTTAACAATATACTGTTAGGTTAGATTTTTAATAAATTGATTCAAATTTTTAAATTAAATATCCGTGTTTTGACAAACTATGAGACGATAGTTGTGGTTCTGAGTAGCATACATGTTATGCAAGAGCTCCACAATGTTCTGTAGAAACGAAAGCGGGGAAATGACTAATACTTGAATACGATTGTTAAATGTATATCATGAGGAGAACATGTTAAAATAATATTGTTAACCTTTTTTATATTTTGTAAAATTTAAATATAAACTTTTCTCGGACTTCTTCTTTACTAACTTTTTTAATGTTATGTTTAATAAGTTAATAACAACAACAAAATCAATAACTCAGTTTAAAATACTGAATCAGTAAATTGTATTCCGTGATAATTTATTAAATCAATTTAACAACCAATTGATGTATTAAATTCAAAACTTTGACAACACTTAAATTGCATAAGAGTCCATATGGCAATCTGCATTCACAAACAACAAAAGTTGTTGAAAGAGATTGAATGTGACGTGTCCTTAATACTAACATTAAAATCAATAATACTGGGTGATAAGAAAGTTGGTAGACATTAGCAATTGTTTCTTCATTGATCACAAAAGAAAGTTGGGAGGTGCTACATTAGTTAAGAGTCCCATCCCTGTTGTCTTCCAAATGACTGCCACTTGTGTTTTGCTGTCAATGCAGGTGCGCTTATCAGTACAAACGCCTTCATTCACTTGCTGTTTTTTTATTATTAAAAGCTTATGTATTGATTAATATTTCCCTTGTGAACGTATGGATTATGTCTGTAGTAAACTTCATACAGGAGAAATTATATAAGTTACATATTTCTGTAAATAATTTGTTGTGTTGTAACAAAACACCTGTTTACTAATAAACAAATGTTTCAGCACTAAAATTCTCTGAAGCTGACATGGATTCAATGTCATAAAGAGAGACTTTCTAGACAATGCATAAACACTTTAACTTACATATAATATGTTTGCTAAACACTTATAATTTTGTCTTCAATTGGTGGATATGTGGAAAATAAGAAGAATAAATAAGTACAGTTCATAATTAAACCATTCGCCAAAATTTGGTACTGTAGAATGAATTTCTCTCTCATTCATGTATTTTTCGATTTGGTGCTTTATTGTAAATGAGGGAGTTTATTAAAAGGATTATTTAAATATCTTGACCATTTAAAGAAATATATTAAATATGAATTTTTGAACAGAATTAAATTCACAGAACAAGTATAATTTATATTTTCGATTAGTAAAAACGTACTAGGTACTTTAAAAATGATTTTTCACGAACTAAATGAAAATTAATAATAGAATAGTTTTTGATAAAATGAGGAATAAATAAAATTAACACACTTAAATTTTAAAGTGTATTATGGCCCATCCTGTAGAACTCTGTTAATGTGTGCTGATGTTTAATTAATATTTTAGTTAAATTTGTTTAATAAAATAACAGCGCACCCTATGTGTTATAATAAACAACATAATCTTGGAAGTAATTATTAATTCTTTATCTTCTTAATACTTTAATGTAAGCCAGATAAGTTTTTTTTTTTGATAATCCACTTCTAAATAATGAATGTTTTATATGCCTCCCACATTTTAAACTCCTGTAGAAAATCCATGAGTTTATCACAACATATAGTTTTGCATTCTGTGGAGTCAGATTGCATTGATGTGATATATATGTATAAATATTTGTAGGATATTAGTTTCTCAAACTTTCTTAAGATACCTGTATTTGGAAATTCTTACAGAAAAATCTGGTGTGAAACACTCACTCAACTTTCTCTTGCCAATGCAAATAATTATCAATAAACCTAACATAAGTAATAAAACATTAGAAATGAACAAAAAACTAACCTCAAAAAACATTAGTGAAATACACAAAATTAAAAATCGACCTCGGTTTTGCTTAAAAATACGGAAAATCGCTCATTCACGCTAAACTAGGCACTGTACAAAAAAATGCTTAAGATAAAAGTTGTAGATCTCTTAATTTCCTATAAATTTTATTGTATACACTTTTGTCATAAAATGCATTCTAAGGCCGAAATCTTTAAAAAATCGATTTTTCACACGTTTTCGTGAGAAAAAAATCAGAAAATCGCTAATTACTGCTAAACTAAGCGTTATACAAAAAAATGTTTGAAATAAAAGTTGTAGAATTTTAAATTCTCTACAACTTTTATTATATACATTTTTGCTCTAAAATGCATATTAAAGCTGCAATCTTAAAAAGAAAATGTTTTTACGTAAAACCAGCCTCACGCAGAATTTCAGCAAACATGGCGCCTACCCTATCTTGTAGAGCATAAAAAATGTAGTAAACCAGACGATTTTTAAAAAAAGGACCAGTTTTTGAGAAAAGTGAAAAATTATACGAATAAACTACTACTTCCGGTTGACCGATTTTGATGAAAATGTTCATGTCGGGTCCGGTAGTGGTATGTAACTTAAGTTTTAAGTTTCAAGTTCGTACGATGTTCCGTTCTTGAGATATTCTGTTCACACACACACACACAGACACACACACAGACCAATCGCTAAAAACATGTTTTTTGGGTTCAGGGGGTCTGAAAACGTATAGATCCGGTGAAAACTCGATTTCGAAAAATCGACATGAAAACAATACTTTCCTTCCTATATATTCATATAGGCAAGAGAAAGTAAAAATTATTTGATATTGATTACCGTTATCAATATCAAGGGTTGTCCACAAATAACTTAGGCACAATTTTTTTTGTAATTACAGTTACATCAACATCTTGGTTATTAGTGACTTTTTTGGGTTCTGAAACGGTGGGTTTGTTTGTGTCTAATAATTTTCCAGACTGTAGCTAGCAATCAAACCTGAGACCTTTGTTTTAAAGTGTAGCATGCTAACCACTGAGTCATGGAGGTAGCCTGGTACAATTATTAGATTTCTTTTTGAGAGTCGTAAACATAATCAGGAACAATAGATTTTCATTTGAGTGTCTTTCAAAGTTTGTAGTTCTGAAAACTTGGATAGAATCACCTGGTTTTTAGGGAGTATGTTTCTCTGTGATTAAAAAATTACATATCCTAGAACAATCTTTTGAATTATTAAAATAAATTCCAGTTAAAACGTTGGGTTGCATCCCCATTTCAAAGAAATAAACACATGTAGAAATATAAAGTTATGACTTAGTACACACACTCTGAAATTAAATAGAGACAATAAACCTGGTTGGCTAAGATGTCATTTTTTAGACTACTTTATATGTGATTTTAAACTCAAACTTAATCCTTTGTATAACTGGGAGTTTCTGAAGATAAAAATTGTAAATTAGTCAAAGGTGAATTGTTTCGTGCATTTTAGGCTTTATTTATTTTTTGGTTAGGTAGTATTCTTCTTCACCTTTGAACTTTTGGGGATGAGTAATCATGTTTATAAGCTGGAGTACTGCTGGTAATACCAGTTGACACCAGTTACTAAATGCAGTTAAATATAATGTTAAACATATTTTATTATTTTTAAGTACGTTAGATCAAATTGTAAAGGATGGTAGAGGTGAACGTTCTAGTTATTAAAACTATGACTCTTAGAAAGCTTATTGTATTATTTCATCCTTTCTTGATTTTGCCAAGTGTGTTGATCTTGTTATATTAACAAAATCCAATTTACATGGGCCCATTTTTTAATTCAAGGGTTGCTTTTTGGTTGACAGTTATATCAAATAATCTAATAATTTGATAACAATTATAATTGTAACCATAAAATTCTATATTTTGTAATTAAATAGGTTTTGAAACTGTTCTTTTGTTATGTTTCAGGATCTGCTTTCTCAAAAGCAAAACCAAAACATGGCCTAGGGAAAGTTACATACCTGGCAGCATGTCGGATGCTGTTCCTGCCAGTCTATTCAAGTTGGTGGGCTACGCAAACGTCTCCCAGAGTATTTTTACTTCTTTTGACCTTGTATTTATTACAATTATTTAATGTTGGGTTGTACTTTTATACCACCACTTCTCACAATCACAATTCAACATCAACAACAACTACAACAACAACAGCAACGCATGGACATGATGATGAAGTTGTTGAGGTAAAAATCATTATCTTTGTTTTTGAATTCTCTTGTCCATTTTTACTTTTTCACAAAACAGTGGGGGAAAGTGTAATTTAAATATTTTGATGAATCTATACAATATAAATATATATTTCTTTGAACAAGAAAAGATGAATTAAAGATTCTGCCCATCTGTCTATTCTTATTGAATAAAACCTATGCTGAAACCTTTATTTGAATTTTGATGGAACTTAGTACCTGGGGCTCCTACAAAATTTTATAGACGGATGTGTAGAATACTGATCCTACCTGAAAATTAAACAGTAGTTTATTAAAGAGTTAAAATGAAGTCTGAAAACTATACTTTCATCTGAATTCATCAGATATAAATTTGAATTTGGTACAAATGTATACTGTGCAGCATTTTTGGTGCCTGAAGGATGATGTGGCATTTAATGTTGTTATCAGTACAAAGACTAGTTTGAAACTCACTTAAAGATTTGAGTAAATAACTGGCTTGGAATTGCCTTCTTTTATGTTATTTTTTATGTGCTGGAGAGGGCATTACATTGCTATTGTAAATAGTTTATCTAACATTTTGTCCTTATTGAGGTGTTTAATTTATTATGTACAACTAATCAGTACATGCAAATTTCAGATTATAGATGGTGCCATTTTATGTGACTTGTAAACCTGCCCACACTATATTCTTCAGGATAATACTGTTAATGTTTGTATTTACTTTTTACAGCGTGTTACAGTAGCTGAAGTATTAGTACCAGCTGCGATGATGCTTGTGCTCAGTGTAATACACTCACAAATTGTATCGCCAAATGGTACTATGAATACTAATACCAGCAGTAGCAAGATGCGACGCTTAAAAAGAACCAAACGGCGTTCACTTCCTCTTTTTAGATCTCGCCCTCTAGTCTGTAAGTGTTTTAAAATTTTGTATGTGAATTATTTTATGATCAGATTTATACATATTATATTTGCTTTTTGAGAAAATAGTCCACTATTTGGTGAATTATTTTACTTTTTCCCCCACCCTACCATTTAGCGTTATTCCTTGTTCCTGCCTTCCCTCCTCACATCTCTTCTCCACTCACCGAATTCAAAACTATACTTAACAATCTTTCTGTTCCTCAACTCGAGTGCCCTTTTCACGTACTCCTCTGTAATCCTCCGTATTAAATATACAAACAATAATTGAAGGGTGTAGACAAGGAAACAGTGCTGATGATAAAGGGTATGTATGAGGAAAGTAGAAGCAGTTTTAAGGCAAGAATAGATCGATCAGTGGGGTTTATAATAGAGCATTATACCAAAAAAGTGAATTTGAGGCAGGGAATTGTATGATTCCCCTCCTGCTCGTAATAAATTGGATGGAATACATGAAGGAGTAAAAATAGAACAAATATGGGAGCATTGTTTTTATTTACTAAAGATAATTTCAATATCTGCAATCTGTGTCAGTAATTTTGAATTAATATATTCTTTATGATTATGTTAATAAGGCATAGACACATATATTATTGAGTAGGCTTCTTGTGCATTGTATAAAACTAGAACTTTAAGTATTGTTTAAACAAAAAACTGGTCAATATTTTACATTAAAGAAAATATGAATAGAATGAAAAACAAAAGGTTAATGATATCTGTATAAAGAGCATTTTAAGGATATAAAAAAGTGAGATTTTATGAATTTAATATACAATTATGTGTAAACTTTCATCCTGTTAACTTGGTAAATGATGGATAGGTTTTATTATGAATTTGTTTGTCAATTCAGAAACGATAAAAAGATGCAGAATATGTATTTAAAACCTTTCAGTTGATTGCTTAGCTGCGATAGAATGTTACATTATAATTTCAAATGAGTAGGCTACTGTTCTTTTTTTAAAAATAGAGGTAAGTTATGAATTTAAACATTGGTATCTATGATTGTCCATGTTTTATTTTATGTTTTAGTAAATGGTATATGAGAATAATCTAAAGTATTGTTCAGTTGCATTTTGCACCTTTAGTTGAGTTTAGTAACTGAATAATTTTAATTTTTTAGCTGTAATTACGATTATTAATAATTTGTATAAGTTACAAGCTTACTGCATAAGTTATTCTCAGCTATCAGTGGAACTTGACTGATGTGAAATGACTGTCAAAGGGTGTTTGTACAAGCAGAAAAGCTCTCTTTGATTCTTCTGTGAAATTTATTTTAAATTCCCAGTTTTTAAATGTTATTGTAATGTAATACATGTTTCAGGTTCTGATTCCAAGTCTTCACCTGACACTGGTTCAGAGTTGAATAATTCCAATACCAATAGGAATAGGTCCACTGAATCTTTAATTAAGTTCAATAAACGAGTCAGATTACGAAAGTAAGTATCAATTTAAATTTTAAAATACCGATTTTTCTCATTTTTTTTTAGCTTTTACAACCTCAAATGATCAATTTAGTTCAATTCCTGGGCCAGTCCATTTTGTAATCTGTTTTAGTCTTGAAGCAAGTAAGTTGTTTTATTCTTGCTTCTGTCCTTTTCGCCTACATCTTTTTGAGGTGTTCTGACCTTTAATGCCTGTCCTCATCCGAATACACCCTGTTGGATTCGAGTTAATGTTTATTGTTGCAAAGTTTGTGAAACTATGCGGTTTTAAAAGACTCGTCTGTTGTTTCACTTAGTTGGTTGCCCCCCAATCTGATGCCAAACTATTCTGTTTATTATTAACAGAAAGGGTGTTTTTACTAAAAGAACTTTCCATATTTGAACTTTGTAGGATGTATCTTTCCTGTGTGAGGATAAATCCCCAAGATTAAAACTACAAATGTAATTTACAGAGGATATTAGTTCAGTCGCACAATTTGTGATTAGACGCTGACCATTAAGCCGCTTGATTCAAGACAGACGCTAGTGAATTTGTTGTTAAATAACTTTGGTCCTTGGGTGGTTTTTATTTCCCACCTACTCTGTATATCTACAGAGCACACCTCTATCAGCCACTTGGGGCAGATAGGGGTAAAAACCCCAATTGCTACTTTTATTAATGAATATCATATTCTTATTTTCTATGTTAAATTTACCTAGGTGCAGGTACTCCATTGTTTCTCTTACTTTTAATAATTATATGTACATAAAACACTTAAGAAATAGATACAGTTTATAAAAATTGATTGATAAAATGTGATGAAATACACTTAAGGAATTACATTATGTAATCTTATTTTCTTAATGCAATTCTCTTATTATAATTTTGTTAAACATTTTCCTGTGTATTGTTTAGAATATAATAAAAAACCAACTACACAATAGATGACTCTCATCTGATTAAAAAAATGTGTTTTTTTAGTTTTTTGGTTAGTTTTTCAGATAAGTCATCTATTGTGTATGGATATTTGGTGTTTTTTTTTATATTACATTATTCTCTTATTGTATAAAATAAAATACTATTGTTTCTGAAACCAAATCAATTCAAAGCTTTTCTGGCACTTCAGTATGTTTTTAAGATGAATAAAATATTGAGAATAATGTAGAGTAAGTAGTTGTGAATATTAAAACCTCTAATAATTTACAAATTTAAAATGTAGGTGTCAGTAAGGTACAATTTTTATTGTTAAATTTAAAATAGTTTTCTATTTTATAGAAATATTTTTTGTGATTAATACGGCTATTAGAAGAAATAAATTATTTTTACTGAACCAGTACAGTTGTTATTTACTAAGTACCATGAAACAAAAATGGTATTATTTTAATCAACAACATCAAATCATCCATGACAATGTTTTTGCTACGTTTCATAATGTTTTAATTTTTTTTCTGATATATGCATATTATTTATGTTTTATGCTTGCAAAAGTGACAAGCTCTTTTCGCTAGCTCATTCACTGTCCTACTTATCGTAGCATTTTGACAACAGCATGTGGAATTGTTGCATGATTTGGAAAATGAGTGCTTCATATAGCCAACACACACATGTTCTTATATATAATCAATTAGAAACAAACGTTTTAAATCTCATCAGAAATTTCAGAATACTAGGTATCCCATTATTTAACTCATTCTTTTATGTTTAACACTGAAAAGTTATTAAGTTGTTTTATGTTTGAATTGATAGGGAAGACGTTTTTAATATTTAATTCTAAATTATAAAAAAACTGAAAAAGTTCAAAAATAAAATGTCTGTTTTCTATTGAAGATGAAATCGTAAAATGTGGTACCGTTGATATTTTTTTAATGTAGGTCGCAGTAAATTATGAAAGCCAGAAAAAACAGGATAATCTTAAATACATAATTTCTTAATTATTGTAAAAAAACACCCCCTTCTGCTTTTTAACGATTGTGAGTTCATTGATTGCCTAATAGTTTTCCTCCTAATGATGACATTACTTAACAGTTTAACAATGCAATCTGACACTGTGATGCTATCTCAAAGTCAGTTTGTAACAAGTAAAGTGCAGTGCTGGCATGTATTTTGATCTATATTGTATAAATTTGATTTAAATAACATTGAAATGAGTTTTTCCTCAATATATTGTACTTCATCTGTGTTTTTGTTCCTGTGATTTTTTGTGTTGTTTTGTTCCTTTTAACAAGTAGGTCCTGATATTTAAAAAAATAGTCATTGGAAATGCTAGATTTGTTTAATTAGATGCTACTGTGGTAAAGTATTAAAATTGAATGAAAATAATTATTGTGAATAAAAATTTGTGTTGTAATTATTGTGAACTTATAGGTGAGAAGTGAAAGGATCCATAATATCTTTGAAGATAAATTTTAAAAATTGTATGTTTCAATAATGAGGCGACCATTTAAAATACTTTTAATCGGAGTAAAAATTAACTTATATAGGTTTATTTATTGGGATAATTTTAAGTTGAATTCTCAGCTACTAACAGGTTAGTTAAAAATTGTTGGAAGGCTGTATGTTTTGCAATAAAAACACATGCAATGTTACAGACCTAAGTGAGACTCAGTGGGGTATATTATTCTCTGCCAGCGACTAGCGTATGTGTAGACAAGTTTCAGTTTGCGACTTAAAATATTATAGAATATATTAGCCTGACATTTAGTTGTTCAGATAACTAACTAGTTAAGCCCTGGCTCAGCATTTTACTATTATACAGTAATTGATTACTGTTCAAGTAGTACGTAACTGAATGTTTACTTTGCCTAGGTCATCATTTGAAGACATTGTACTGTCACATGATAGATGTTCTGTGACTAAAACATTGAGTGAGTTAGCTGAAATGGAACACAAAGAGTCATCCTCTAGCCATATTTTATTGCAAGGGTAAGTTCACTTACTTAACACACATTGTCCTGAGATAAATGATACTTTACCTTAGTGTAAATTTCAAGTCCATTGAGAATTGTTTAATGCTAATCACTTTGTTAGAGTAACTGACTTTTCTAACAGTATAGATTAATAGGGTACTTAACCCTTATCCATTGGATAGCCAATATATTGTTGTTAGAAGACGAGTGTATAAGTACTCAACAGTTTGTGTAATAGTGAAGGTGCGTGCTCACCAGTAAACATTATAGTTAAATAGTAGCTGAATGTATGAGGAAGAAAGTAAGCTATTTAGAAACACTTTCAGATTAGTGGGAAATTTTCTATTGATTTATGAATGTTGTGGTACCACTGAATTTCGATTTTTTAAAAATAAAACCGTGTAAAGGCTGTATCTCTTCTAAAAATAGAGTTATAACTTTGTTTGAAAGCTTCAATGGTTTGGAAGGTATAAATGGTTGGTATATTGTTCAATCTTGCTTATAGCAAAACTGGCTATTCGTAGAATAGCCAGTTTTCTAGACATTTTTTCACAATGCAACTAGGGTGTTTTAATTTTTTTTTTTCTACATGCACGTGTTCACATAATTCCATGCTTTTACATAATAACATATGTCATGTAAATAACTTTAGAAATGGGTCAATGACATCAGCTCAAAGAGAGCAATTTTTTCCGCCTTCCTTTTACCAAACAATCCATATTCACCTGACTCTCACATATACTTGAATAACCATGTAGTGTGGTAAGTGAGGGAGTTTGATTTATCAAATTTTTCGCTAGATATTTTTCTATAATACTAGGCAAATAAAAAATATATAAAAATTATTTAATGCCAAATTTTGATGAAAACACGTGACTTTGCATAAATTACAACAAATTTTTTGTAAATTTGCTGTAACTGGTGTAAAGAAAAACAAAGTTTCATGTTTGTTTTTTTAAAACATCTCTCAAAGTTTTCTTAACGTCTCATAAAAATTTCAAATTTTTATATAAAAGATGAATAAAAAAAGCCTCTCTATTGGCACGATCTCAGAATTAGTGTTTGAAGAGGTACTATTCTCAAACCTATCAGTCGCACATGGGTTAAGGTGAGATATGACAATACAGCCTGTTGTTACCGCAAACTAAACAGATCTTTTTTGACTGAACCCTATTAACTTTGTTTCTAGGCCAGACCTTCTCGTAGTGTTTAATTGGTACCTGTGTCATTTATTGTTCCATGAAGTTGTTCACCTAAATTATGTTCTATTACCTACCTAAATTATGGGTGTTCACCAGGTTCCCAAATGTTCCTTTTGTGGTACCTCACCCTATTATAGTCAGTCCTTGGCATGGAACCCATTGTAATTTAGCTTGAGGAATGTTTAATTACCTTCGAGTTACTTTCTAACTATTATAAGACATTGTGTTTATGGGTACATTGCAAATGACAACTGTATTGTTTTTAGTAAAAAATATTTTGCTATTCAAATAGTTGCATTAATACTTAGTACTATTCATGTCATACCAGCCTATAAGGCTTGTGGAGTGTGGGCATTGTATAAATTCATTGTAAGTTACTACTAGTACAATGTACTGTATTTATTCTTCATTTCCAATCAGAGTTCAGCCAATAAACAAACTGTACACTCGTACAGAGACTAGCTGGTAATATTATTCCTGCAGAATTAGTACTAGTATTTTTATTGTGGCTATTAACTGTAACAATGAGATGAATTTACTCAAAATATTTAACTTCACTTTTCTCAAAAATGGTTAGACAAAAGTAAGCTGTCAAACCTTTCTTAAAATAATTATCATATCTCAGAAATTGGATAAAACAGATAAAATATAGGATGAAAGTTGCAAACAATATTGTAATCTTTTCCTGTATTTGATTACAATGTCTGTATTAAAATTTCTGTACTCGTAGTAGAAATTAAATCAGAATATTTATCATGTCTTGTATGTACATTTAATATTATAAATATTACAGACTGAGCCATTGAGGATATTAATATTCTTATGTTGATAATTTTTATGTATTTAAACTTTTTTTGCAGGCCTATTGAAGATGATAATGAGTTATTGCAAGAAGAAATTAGAGAAAAAACCCCACAAGATGATGATGGTTTTGAAAGCCTAAATGGAAATGGATCCAGCGACAACAATGAAGAAGATAGACCTAGCGATGGAGACTGCAATGGTAACGGTGATACAATCACTGCACATCAGAAAACCGATAATCAAATCGAAGAAAAAAATGCTAAAATTACAATAACTAGTCCAAATACAGTTGATTTGATCAAAGAAGAATGTGAAACGGTCAGGTCGAGTCTAATGAAGTGTGATACTTTTGTAAATAATAATATTTTAGATACAAACTCGACAACTGGAAAACAAAAGATGAAGAAGGTCAACGAAAATAATGCAGCTACTAATCAGTTAGAAGACATAAATGAATCATCTGTTGTGAGATGGAATACCAAAGGTAGTGACAGAGATAGAGATAGGGAGAGGCTTCCATTGGAGGACATGTTTCGTAATGAATGGATTACAGAACCACCAGTTACTTGCAGATCATCTCCAGTCCATCATGGTTGGTTTCTAATTTCATGTATTTTTAAATTTAAGAAATTTTTCTGTTGTAACTTTTGTGTGATATAAATGTAGATATACAAGGTTAAAAATTAGATTAAAAGAAACTGCTTGTAGAGTAAAAATACATATTAGGTTGAAAAGACTGAAGTTTGAATTTTGTTAAACGTACATTTTTGTTCGGTATGGCAGATTCAAGCTTTTGATTTTATGTGTAAATCTAATATGTGACTTGAGCTCATAACCGGGTGTAACAAGCTAATTTTCAGAATGAATGAATTGTTTAATTTAGCAAATATTCTTTTATTTGCCTCAATATAAACTACCTAGAGTAACATGAGCAACACTTGTTGGTTGCTTATGTTTATAATTTTGTTAAACATTTTCCTGTGTATTATTTACAATTATATAATATAAAAAACCATCAAATACACAATAGATTACTCTCATCTGATTAGAAAAGTCAGTGGGTCCTTTCGGATACTATGTATCCATTTTCAGTGCAATTTAAAAACATCAATACATTCATACTTTCATCCTGACAAACTGACAAAAGTGTGTATGCATTGATGTTTTTATAGTGCAACTGAAGATGGATACATGATAGCCGATAGAATCTATTGATTTTTCTAATCAGGTGAGAGTTATCTATTGTGTATTGATGGTTTTTTTATATTATATAGCTTATGTTTTTTTATGTATTTAATTTATTTTTAAGAATGAGAGGTATTGAAAAGTTGGTTACTGAAAGCAATAAATAATGAAGGAAGAAATGATGTGAGAGGTTCATTGAGAATAATTTATTTGATGAATGTGTTTGTATAATTTGTGTTTTAATTCACATTTCTGAATTTTTATTTGCTGAAAGTATAAACTAATAATACATGCCTGAACGTTCATAATAATTTATATTTGATTTACAAAAAAAAAATTAAGATTTTTGGTAACTGTAAAAAGTATTTATTGTTACATATACATGATTGTACACATACAATAGAGGTAAATTCACACTCTCTAGGTTGGTAATTAACTGTTTTGCATATCTTGCTAATTAAAGTTTGAACCATTTACCTTCAAATTTATACACTTTTTAGTGTTGTCTCAAGAGTTATTAATTATAAATTTGCAAAACTTTGAGAAAGTCCTTTTTTGAAACTTTTTATTTATATTTCCTATAATTCTGAAGAAAAAATATATATCATGTAAACATCTTTCGAATGGTTGTAAAAATAAAAATAAATTTAAAGAAATCATCAATAAATTGTTATAGTGCTTTGTGTAGCCTGTAATAATCCTATTGTAAAAATAGTGTAACTTCTACTAACCTTTTACAGTTGCTATAATATGTGTTTTTCCCTATGATTTTATTTATTAACTTACAGTTTTTGGTGGATTCACCATCATCTGAGTATGTAAATTTTAGAAAACTTACTAACATGAACATAATGTTTATAGTTTTGTAGTTCTTTCTCAATTTTCAATACCTTTCACAATGGGAAAAAATTCTCCCATTTTAGAATTTTAATATAACTTAATGCTGTCTAAGAAGATTCTTTATGTATTTGCTGTGTTGAAAAATTAATTTTGATCTCAAAAACATAATGGTGAAAATAAAATTTTTAAAATTATAAACATCAGTAATGGTTCTTATAGATAAATATTATGTATTATGTCTTTACAATTAACTAACACAATGGTTGCTTGTCAGTTAAACACATTTTGTTGTTTATTTGATATAGGTACAATCAGTTCAGGTGAAATAGACCATGAAACAGACCATAAGGACACTGATTCTGAACCATGTGAAGATCAAAGAGCTTCCATTGGTTCCCAGGTATGAATATTATCTAGTATCTACTTTGTTTGTTATAATAGATTAATTTTTTTATAGTACATATCTATTTTTCATCTTAAAACATCCAGAAGCTTTTTCCTTATTTTATGATAATTAAAATTCTAAGTATTATGGGTTTGCTGACTGTCTTTGTGTTTATGCATTATCTATGAAACAAAACTTATTACTATTACTTTAAATTAGCGTAAACTTGAAAAACAATCTTTTCTATTCTGCCCATTAGTTTTAAAACCCTGTGATTTTAAAACTAGCTATTTAGTCACAAAATTGATTATGTGTTGATATTACCAATGTATAAATTTTCAGTAACATTTAAAAATTTGTTGGGGAGTTAAAAAAATTATTACTCTATTTATTATCTATACAATAATAATACCTAAACAATATTGATGGAAGCTCTGTTACCTTGTTGAATATTGTTTGGTTATAATTTTAAGCTGTACAAAAGGGAAAGAGTGCATAAGAAAAATTTAAAAAGCTACAACTTTTGCAATGAAAATTGTTTTATTGTGTCAAGTCTTTATTGATGTTACAGTCTTCCTCATTAAAATCTTTTGTTCATCTTTCAGCAAATTTCTGCTGTATTGACTATGTAAGAGTGTAACTATTGTTATATAATATAAGTGATTGATTTAAATTCATTTTATCTTTTTCTTTAGATATCTCATCATAATTTTTGAATGAATTAGTTGTTATTGAAGCCTATTGATCTTTTTTTTTAGCGGTTAGTGTGTCGTCGAAGGGGGTCACAGGCAACATTACATGTAAACGTTAGTGGCCACAACATGCGTACTGGTGAGAGTTCATTCAATTCGAGCGGTGAAAGTGAGGAAGGTGAAACAACTGGTGGCAGTTTCTGTCCTCACTTGACTGAAGGCACTACATCAGCTGCTGAATGGATTGGAATCACAACAAACAGTGAAGAATGCAGTTACAGCTCAGATATGGATGATATGCCGCTATCAAGTGATGTCAACGATCATCCTTTCCCCTGGGAATTTCAAATGGTATTTGTAAAATTATTTACTTTGTTAATATCTGTTGTAAAACAATGACATAAGTTAATAGTATTAAATGTTACAATTTGTTGTTTCCTTGAGATGCATAGATTTTATTTGGAAAGTAGTATCCATTAAGCTGCCTTTAATAAAATGAGTAGAATTTTATGAAGTAGGAATATTAGATTCTCACTTAAAATTAGATCGATCTGCTACTGTGTGTTCTCAGTGTTATTATATCAGGTGGACAGTTGGATGCTGAACCAAAATAAGATAAAGGTACTTGAGGCTTTCAAGATGTAGTGTTATAATACATTTGTCATATTTACTACATTTTTAATATTTTACAAGATAGGGTTAGCACCCATGTCTGCTGAAATTCTTGAGGAGCCTGTGCTTTCATGGTAAATTTTTTTTTAAGATTATGGCCTTAATATTCATTTTAGGGCAATGTACTTAATCAAAGTTGTGAAAACTGAAAAAGCTATAACTTTTATATACATTTTTTCTGCAACTCATAGTTTAAATAGTGTCAATTAGTGATTTTCTGTATTTTGTTCATCAAAATTGGTAAAAAATTGATTTTTTTAAGATTTTGGTCTTGGTAAGCATTTTATGATAGAAGTGTATAATCAAAGTTATAGGAAATTTAAAAAAATCTACAACTATTATTTCAAGTGATTTCTTCTACCAAATCTAGTTTAGCATTAATATGTGATTTTCTGTATGTATAAGTTTTACAGAAGTTGATTTTAATTTTGCATCATTCACTCATGATTAAAATTAGGTTATGTTTTTCATTTTACATTGTTTACTAATGATTAAACAATTAAAAGATTAAAAATGTTGGAGTAGGTTGCAGGCAGGGGAGATGAAGTTCTTAAGTGCAATAAAGGGTACGACAAGGAAAGATAGAATAAAGAATACTGAGATTAGAACGGAGCTAAATGTGGAATGTATGGGGGAGAGGGTGTAGAAAATGAGGATAAGATGGTATGGTATGAAGAAAATGGGACAGGAAAGGTTACCTACGATAGGAGAAGGAAGGGTGGACGGAACGAGGTCAAGAGGATGACCAGGAAAAAGATGGAAGGATGGAATTAAGAGGAGTGTGGAGGGACGGGGATACAACTGGGAACGAATAGAGGAGGAGAAATGGTGGCCGGACAGAAGAAAATGGAGAGGATTGGTGAACATCAAGACCTGACGATAGCTGGAACGGGCACTGGATATATATACTAATGATTAAACATAGGTTTACGTTTTATTATTTACGTTGCAAGAGAAAGTCGTGCGAGTGTGTTATACCAGATTTTTTTATCTAATAAGTATTAGAGCTAGAAAATATGGCTGAAAGTCAAGAAAATGTTTTGTTAGCATAAAATTTTATCTTCAGTCATTGTTTCTGTGTGATGTGTGTAGGATATACTTGTTTGAAAATATATCTTAACTAGATGTCAACGTCTACATTATATGTACAATGTATGTATATATGTGTATGTTTACATTATACATTGCAATATCTTTATAATTATACATTTTTGTTCTAGATGCCATCTGTGATATTAAGTCCAAGTTGTGCAGCATCTGATAAAGGTATATACACATTCTGTCAATCACTGCTTCAATAAATTTTTTAATAGAATTAACTCTGTTTTGTACTCTTTCTCACAGAGACACCACTTGATAAAATAAAAAGGAATTGTACAGAGAGTAAGGGTAGGAGAAAGATTAATTTAAACAAAAGTTTTTTGGGATTCTAAAACAAATATGACTTATTTTTACAAAATATTAGTTATTAAAACCAAACACACACATTTTATTCTCTAAAAAAAAATAATAGAATATACAGTAATACAAAGACAGACTATACAAAGTAATAGTAGAAACAGTAATACAAGGGCATTAGAAAAATATTGCAGCCATCATCTGTTCACTTAATGGTACAGTAAAACCCAGTTACCTGAAATATTGGGGTCGACCCAGTTTCTGGTACATAAAATTCCGTATAACACACAAACATACTTTTAGGGTTTAAAAACTGTTATAAGTGAATATACAGTATTTCTTATGACTGTTTATTAAACAAAATCACAGTCTTTAAATAAGTCTGAGGTTTTTGATGATTCGTTGTCTTGCAGTAGTATCATGCAATTGTTTTATTTAGTGTATGTGTTATTACACAAGTTGGGAGTAACTGGGGTTAAATTTTCAGAAATACATAATTAGCCTTCTAAAAGTATTCAGTAGATGTTTTTGTCTTAACAGATAAAAGACGGTTGAAGTATGCACTGGTGAGCAAGGATTGGATAAGTGGGGTTACTATATTTACTCTGTTGTGCATTTGTTGATAAAGAGAATAACAATAAAGCATGGTTTGACAAGAGTATCTGCACTTCTGTTTCTTTTTTTAAAATTTAAAACAGCTACAAAGATGAGTTGTGCTGTTGTGTAAATTGGTTTGAATTTATGTGGGTTCCAGTATTAAAATTACTTAACTTAAAGTTTCTTTTGAATTTATTTTACAGTTAGCTGTACAATGTGGGAGAAACGTGATGTGAAAAAGGCAGATCTATCGGTGCTTGATATCAGTTCTGCAATCATTGCACGAGTTGAAGCTATGCCTGAACAGATGGAATTTTTCTATGCTGGTAAGTATCTCTAAAACACTAACTTCAAAATAATATAACATTGAGAATGTTAGATTTTTGTAAGCTCAATAAAAAAAATGTAAATGGGAATACAAAATAAAATTTTTGAATTTTCGAAGCTGAAGTTATAATCGTGTCAATGAGGATTTTTTTGTTAAAAATTAAATCAGTTTTGCCCATTGTCTGATAATTTATCTGAAATTTTTAATTTTTTGTTGAGTTTTCCATCTAAACAATTAAACTCGATGTTGGGGTTAATCAATTTTTCTTTTTATTGTCGTACACAATTTAATGTTTTGTTGGGTTCAAGAAATTCATTCATACTTTTGTGAATTGTTTTATATTTTGAATTATTTTCAGATTTTTTTTACCAATATGGTCAAATTATGAGAACAACCTAATAAAAATTACATTCTTTCATCTTCAAAGCTGTCATTTTGATATTATTAATAAAACATACTAAACTAGAAATTAGGGTGTCAAGGTATTTGACTTGAAAGCTGAATCATTTGTAATTTCCATAATTTTAAGATTTTTGACACGTAAAGTGTATTTGAAGAGTTTTCAGTAGGGTTCAAGATCTTATGTGAAAAGAGATCTTATTCTTTACTAATTTTGTCCTTTGTGAAACCTGTACTGACTGCCAAATGATTGTGACTTTTTTACATGCCCTAAAAATTAGAGAAAGTAGCTGGAACTTGTATTATCATGAGGTAAAAAAAAGAGTATATGATATAATAAATAAAGAGAAATAAAGAGTTAAATGTTCAGTAGTGAAGGAAATTGCTTAATTGTGGGTTTAGTAATTGTAATCTTAGCAAACTTTTGATGCATTTAGCCTGTGATATTCCCTTTCTTTATTTTTATCAATATTAATAGACAGTCCATTTATCTTCCTTTATTATAAAATAAAATATTTCAACTTAAAACTGCTTTTCATAGTTGCGATTTGAATAGCATTGAATTGATGGATTGAGTAAATGCTGTTCCTGATACCATGTTGTTAGTTGAGATTTTATCAGTATGTTCCAACACAGTCAGTAAGTTGTTAGTGCATGTACGGTAAAAAAAACAATTTTCTTGTGTAAGAAATGTGTAAAACAAAAATGATTTTGCTGGCCGCATTGGCGCAGTTGATAACATGCTCGCCTCTCATCATGCAGTCCTGGGTTCGAATCCCACTCAGACACGGCATATTTTCATACATTACAAAAAATCATTTCATCCTACATTGCATAAAGTTCCCACCCAACGTCGTCGCTAATGACCGTTGCAGTTGATGCGACGTTAAATAAATAAAAAAAAAAAATGATTTTATCTCAATAACTTGAGCTAGTTAATTTATTAAAAATTTAGTATTCATACATCAGAAATAATACTTTGTAATCATTAAATTTCGTACAGTTGGAATATTTTTTTAGTTAAAAGTTACCCATTTTAACTGTTACTCCAACCAATAAAGTGGTTGGAGTTTGATTTGGGTTGTAAGGACCCTAGGGATGAAGCCCCAAAAATTTCAGTTATTTACTACTAACTTACAAATGTAATTCGCTCGTTAATTTACTATACAAAGAGCCTCATGTGATTTTGTTATTAGTCAATAAATCATGGTGAACTATATGTAATTTAAATGAAAGAAAATAAGAACAGCAGAAATAATTTCTCTCTTTATGAATGACACCATTGATATCTTCTAAAAGTCTCACAGTAGTACTCATATCATATCATTTGGTATGAAGTAACGCGCATGCAGTTTTTAAATGTTGTTGTTTAGGTCATCAGCCAAAAGGCTGGTTTGAACCTGTAGAGGTTTTACTAAGTAAAACGAGGAGTGAGGTGGTTTACCATTGCCTTCCTCACTGAGTGGAAAAGTATATACGCTTATCAGCATGCCGGGCCCTCTGAAAAGCACATATTTTCCACTCTGCAAATGACACCTTCACTTCATTCCACCACAGGGTCTGGCTGTATAATGAAATTCATTACTTTCAGAGAAGATAACTCTGATTAGTGTCTTTTACACCTCTACCTCTTCTGTTCTTAAATGATTCAGTCATTTAATTGGCTGACCATATGATAAGAAACAGAACTATTTATTTTAGCCCTGCAACGAACAGATTGAGTATAAATAATTTGATACTCTACCTGTCTGTTATGGGCAGAGTTTTTAAATAAATTTATAAAACAATATTTCCAGTAACAGTGCTATTATTAACTGTTGTTTCCATACGAATTTTAATTGTTGTTAAAACATGTATTTGTGTATTTAATACATTGAAATGAGTGTAGATATTTAAATAATGAAAAACAGTATTCACCAGTAGACGTTTTATAAAAAAAATAAACAGTAACAGCCTTTATGGGTTTTAATGGTGTTTTTCCTGATCAAAGTGATTTATGTGTGGTTTTATTACTTTTTTTTTGGAATCCTTAGTTTTTTACTATGGATTAACAAAGCTATTCCATATTTAACTCTACACTTTTTTCTTGTGATTGAGTATTTTATGTATTCTTAAAAATTGGTCTTGTGAATATGATCACCAAAATTTAGGTCAGTTTAACAATTTTTATGATATAGTTTTATTGTTCTCTGGTTGATTGTTAAATGAAATAGGTATGGTTGCATCTGTGTTACTGGCGGCAATTCCATCAATTCATCGCTGGTTTACTGATCCATCCAACATCTCTACTTTGTCTTCACAAGGGGACAGCCATATGATGCCTCCTGCTTTAAATTTTCATTCCATTGACTTTATTCGTTCTTTGTTGAGTACTTCACTCGGTACCTTTATCGATACTGCTTTTGGGTCAACATTGTGGTGAGTTTGCAGCACATTATTTTTAGTATGTTGTGATCTCTTTGATTCAAAGTGATTTTATTTTTGTTAGTGAATTTATTTTTTATCATATTTTTGTAACAAGATGTATCTGATGTGTAAAATATATTAATTTTCCATTCTTATAATTAGTTTTTATCAATTTGATGCGAGACATATTGTGAAACTGTAAACCTTCTCTAAAAAATTATGCTTATAATTTTTCTCAAGAATTTAAATTGTTTAAAATAAAGTGGTAAACTTTGGTCTGAAAGGAACTAGTTAAATATTGGTTTCTCTGAAAAAATCTTATTTACCAGTAAACTAAGTTTTTTGAAAAAGTGCTGGTAAATTTTTGTCTGTGTATCTAAAAATTATTGGAGTTATTACTCTTATATTTTATGAGTACATGTGATATGTTCTTGTTTACACTTAGGCTGGGTAATCCTGACAGATTTTTGTAATTGAAACTGATTGACATATGTTTTTTCAGTATTGTTAGTATTACTCTCTCTATATTCTTTTCATACCTTATTGTTCCATGGTTTCTCTTACTATTGTCGGTATTTTTATATTGTGCACTCGAGTTTGAAAAGTGTGAATTGGTCACATAGCTTCAGTGACGCTACACCAGTCTGAAATGCATCATTAGATCAAGAATAGATTACATTAATGAGATACGTCTATGACATCTTACCAAGACGTGCTACGCCAGTGTGAAATGGCCTTAATGTTTGTTGTTGATTGTCTCTGAGCAATAGGTAGTCAGGTAAACCACATCTTGACTTACATAACACTTCATTTTTATTCCACTCCCCGCACTGTTCATTGGGGTTTATAAAACTTCAAAAAATTCTACTCAAAAAACCGCTTAGCACTGTTTTATGAAACATGCGAACAATTGGTCTTTTTGCTGTGTTTGTGGGTCTTATTTGTCCGGAGATTGCAAGGTCCCACAAAAAGATAAGTAAATAAAAAACTAAAACTCTGACAAAGTGGAAATATGGTACACTTATTTGCAACATTGTGGTAAATGTTACTGGAAAATTTGAACCCGATCGGACAAACCGTTCCCACATTATAAGTTGATAAATTGGTACTTTTCGTTTAAAGGGTCAAAAACAAGCTCTTCTTTATTTCACTCTTAAAAAACATAAGGTTATTGTATTTAAAAGTTTTATATTTTTGTATGTTACGTAGAATCGAGCCACAAAAAAAATTAGTGTATTGTTTATATAGCTAGCATTATCCATTCACGAGAAAATTCATTTCAAACTCAGGTGCACGAACTAAAAATACAAAATGTATAGTCTGGTATTTATCCCTATATGCTGCAACCTATCGTCTCTTATGTTCAGCATCATTATCCGCAAATATCTCTCAAAAACTATCCTCTTGTCAGCAACATAAATGCTTCAAATTTTTTTATAAACCTGTCTTTTCTTCTTATTATTACATAAAATATGTGCGTATCAAATTTTATGATTTTCACTTCAGATTTTTAGCAGTTATAGAGAAAGTTTAGTAGTTTAGTAAATGAAAGCTTTTCTTCTGTATCTGTTGATAGAATATTTCAAGATCGGTCATGTCAGTAATAAGGACGGTAAAATTCTGGACTGCAATGCTGAAGATCCCAGATAAAATTCCTAGCTAGATGTAAAAATTAATTTTGTGGTAAAAACCCAAAACTTCAAATCCGAAATCATCATGGTTGCTGACTATGGTGATCAGACACAAACATAGAAAATATAGATTTATATTTCTGTTGTAATATCTGTTTTTTAAATATCTGTGTAATATTACATTGCGGTTATTTTTTGTTGCAGGGAACGTTGTGTTATATTGATAGCATTATTTGAGCGGTGCATTCTAGCCGGATTATTTTTCTTTTTATTAGCAGTTGCTGAACGCACGTTCAAACAGCGCTTTCTCTACGCAAAATTCTTCTCACATCTAACATCTTTCAGAAGAGCTCGTAAATCTGAATTACCACATTTTAGATTAAATAAAGTACGAAATATTAAAACATGGCTTTCTGTCAGATCTTACCTCAAGGTAATTATCAAGTGATTATTCAAACAAATTACACAGTTATATTATGAGGCAAACAGTAAAAAAATAATAATGAGACTTTCATTCAGTGACTGGTTTTGGTGAAAAAATGATTGTATTGGTGTTATTTTGTGATGTCTACATAAGCCTTGGCTTGTGCGTAGGTGATGGTATGAGTAATACCAAAATGAAAGAGTGAAAACTGCTCCTACAATTTTTTTGAAAATCATCTCATTTAATACATTAGTTAAGTCCTAACGATAGGGTAAGAGACATTTCTGCTAAAATTCTTTGAAGGCCTGTGCTCTTTTAGAAAAAAAATTGTTTTTTTTTTAAATATTGCAGCCTCAATATGCATTCTGGAGAAAAAATGTATAAATCAATATTGTTGAACAATTAAAAAAGCTACTACTTTTATTTCAAACACTTTTTGTACAACACTTAGTTTAGAGGCAATTAGTTGTTTTTGGGGGTGTTCATCAAAGTCTATAAAAAAGGGATTTCTTAAAATTGCAGCCTTAGTATGTATTTTATGACAAAAATGAATATAATTAAAGTTGTAGCAAATCAAAAAACCTACAACTATTATTTTAAGCATTTTTTCCCACAGAGCTTAGTTTAGTGTCAATTGGTGATTTTCCGTATTTTGCTCATCAAAATCTGTAAAAAAAATTGAATTTTTTAAGATTGCGACCTTATTAGTGTGCATTTTACAACGAAAGTATATAATCTAAGCTAGAGGAAATTAAATACCCTACAGCTTTTAAAGTAAGCATTTTTCTCTACAAAGCCTATTTTAGAGGCAATTACTGATTTTCTGTTTTTTAAAGTTTTACAATAGTTGATTTTAATTTTGCGTCATTCACTCATGATTAAAATTAGGTTATGTTCTTTATTTTACTTTATTTACTCATGATTTAACGTATGTGATATTGGTCATTATATACATTGCCAAGAGAAAGTCGTGTGATTGTTTCACACCAGATTTTTATTTTTTATTTAAGGGGCCTGAACTTGTATTTCCAGTAAAAACTCAATTTCAAAAAATTGACGAAAACATTACTTTTCTTTCCCATATATTTTCTTTTCAGGCAAGAGAAAGTATAAATCTGGTGTGAAACACTGACATGACTTTCTAATGCCATTGTAAATAATAAAAAAATTAACCTATATTATTAATCATGTGTAAATGACAGATGCTAATGAAAATCACTCTCTCTTGCACTTTGAACTACGGAAAACCAACAGTTGATACCAAACTACGCAATGTAGAAAAATACTTATTTCGTAAAATGTATACTATGGTCGCCAATTGTAAAGTCCTCATTATTTATCGAGTTCAGTGATAAAATACGGTAAATCACCAATTGACGCTAAACTAAGCACTGTAAATAAAAATACATTAAATAAAATTTGTAAATTTTTTAATTTTCTACAAGCTACACCTTTCCCTGTAATGCACATTAAGGCTGCAATCTTAAAAAATAAACATACTTTTTACTACGAAATCACATCTTTTAGCGGTCTGAAAGCTGTGATAAAAAATCACGTTCAGAGTGATTTTAATGATTTCAACTAGTTTTTAGATAGGTTCTAGACTTAGCTGTTCCCAGCACCTCCATCATCAACATGTTCAATATTCACTTCTAAAAAGTGCACGGAAACATGTTAGCTTTGTGGACAAAGTAAACAAAGATTTTAATGATTTTAGTGATTTTAACTAAAGTTCTTAAATTGGTTGTAGACTTAGCTGTTCCCAGCACCTTCATCATCAACGAGTTCAATGTCCACTACATGTACAAAGTCATGTGAGTGTTTCACATCGGATTTTTTATTATTGATTATTATGGAAAAGATGTATCATACCATCAGACTACATGATAGCAATTGAAATCTTTTATTAATTTTTACTACAGTCATATTATTCCTTTCTTGTATGTACTACCAAGTATTTTCTATTTTATTACTGAATGGTTATATAATTTTACTTTATTTTTGTCATTAGTATTTATAATAAAATTATTAATTTTTCAGAAACGTGGGCCACAGCGATCAGTGGATATGATTGTTTCTGCTGTGTTTCTTATAACATTGCTTCTTTTATCTTTTGTCAGCGTAGAATTTCTTAAGGTAACATTTACTTTATACTGATATTTACTTATAGTGTACAAATTTATATGGTTTTATTTACTCCGTTTCTTTTTTTGGACTTTGTAAATAACTTTGTTTTTAATCCAACTCCACTGTGCGTTAAAGAAGTACAACTACTATGGAAGAAAAACATGCAATACCATGGTATCACTCTCGACAGCTACCTGAATTTCAAGAACCATGCTAAAAAAAAAATACATGGCAGAAAACTACAATACACCCTCCCGCCAATCCTTCATTCCAAACCATTCTACAGTTCCCTTAGACTCCATGTATAGTCAGCCATCATTTGATCATCTATTCTCTACAGGTTACTAATCTGGTGGCCTTTCCTTTCCAAAACCAACTAACGTTAATTCATTTCCTTCCAAAACAAAATCCTTCGTATAATATACAACTTTTGTTACTCCATCCCTAACTCTGTCATCCAAGAAACCTCTTCCCGTCCCTAGAGGAGTAAATCCACAACTGATCAAGAAGGCTCTCTGACTCAGCAAAAATGTCACAATTCTTGATCATCTGGAACTTGTATGAAGCAGACCATCTACCAGAAGAAAATTTGGTGTGAAACACTCACATGACTTTCTCTTGCCAATGCAAACAATGACTAATATAACCTAATTTTAGTAATATACAAAAAACTAACCTCAAAAAATAACCTAATTTAATCGTGAGTGAATGATGCAAAATTAAAACCAACGCTAGTTTGGCTTACTACTATGGAAAATCACTCTTTGACTCTAAGTAAGGCTCTGTAGAGAAAAATTCTTAGAATTAAAGTTGTAGTTTAATTTTCAATAAAATTGATTATATACATTTTGTCGTAAAATGTTTACTAAGGCCGAAATCTTAAAAAATCAAATTTTTTACAGATTTTCATAAAAAAAAACCGGAAAATCACTAATGAGCGCTAAAGTAAGCATTATACAATAAAATGTTTGAAATAGAAGTTTTAGGTTTTTAAATTATCTACAACTTTTATCATATACAATTTTGCCCTAAATGCACATTAACGCTGTAATTAAAAAAAAAAATTCTATGAGAGCACAGCCTCCCCAAGAATGTCAGCAGATGTGGTGCCTACTCTATCTTGTAGAGCATAATAAATGTAGTAAATGAGGTGATTTAAAAAAAAAATAGTAGGAGACGTTTTTAAGAAATTCGCAAAAAGTGAAAAATTACACGAATAAACTACTACTTAGACCGATTTTGATGAAAATATTCATGTCGGGTTCTCTAGTAGTACCTAACTTAACTTTCAAGTTTCAACTTCTTGCGATGTTCTGTTCTTGAGATATTTTTTCACACACACAGACCAATCGCTAAAACCATTTCTTTTTTGCTTCTGGGGGACTGAAAACGTGTATATCCAGTGAAAACTCAATTTTGAAAAATTGACATGAAAACAATACTTTCCTTCCTATATATTCATATAGGCAAGATAAAGTAAAAATGCATACTGCTATTTCACGATTTCTTTGAATGAATACTCCTTTATACAAAATGTTCCTTCTGAAATATATAATTCCGAGACCGTGTAATTACCTGAACAAATCATTCATCTTATTAAAGAAACCCCCACCTGGTCTGTAATCTTGTTTCCTGAGCGACCAGGTGGTTCTTTCAGGATGTCGCCCATTATTGGTATCCCACCGATTTCTTTACTGACTTGGATTCATACTTAATGTGAATCATTCAATTCTCTATTAGATTGCGTCATATCATTGTGAGCTTGATGGTCAATGGAGTTTGCCACAGTATTCCTGGACTGCATTTTCTGAATGTACTATTTGTTCAATTAACTCACTCACCCAAAATAAAATAACAGGATACTTCTGCCCTTGAACATGAGTTCAAGGGAAGATAGTTGGGTATATTAATCTTCCCAACAAGAGGTTAATATAAATCATTTTGGATTTTTTAAGTTGTATTTAATTAAGGAAATTAAATTTGTATTGTAATGATTTTTGTAAAGTAATGGGAAAATAAGTACGATATGTACAAATATTTTGCTGATGTATTACGGTCCTGTTTTGATTTTTAGTTTATTATGTAGTTTACGTTGTGTATTTTTTGGACGATGTATTGATACATTACTTTTACTTATCTTTATTCACAGCAATGCTGACAGACAAGGGGGAAGTGAAGCTGTTAGTAATATGTACTTAGAAACTCATAATGATGTGATAAACAAGCTATTATATACTACAGTTTATTTTGCTTAACAAACCCAAAGAAATACTTTTTTTTTGTTACAAAATACTACCACAGTTCATCGTTTTTCAAGGGCAATACTCATTGAGGATAAAAGTGGCCTCTGTAGAAAAGAAACTATGATAGTAGTACCTATTAAAATGTGGTTGCATTAGTGATTAATAAAAACAATTTTTAAATATTTTCGAGTTTTATTTTGTAAGAAATTGTCATGTTTTGCTTTACCCAATTTCCACAAAGCTAATATGAGTTTCTCCTCCTTTTTGTTGAGGTCATGGGTACAATTTTGTTGTTTTTAATAAAGAAAAACTTTATATTCTTTATTTTCTTGTAAATAACATTACTTTAAAAAAAAATTGAAATCAAAGTATTTTTTTAATTTTCTGTGTTAAACTTCTATGTAATAACTTGATAAAATTCACCTTATAAGTTAAGGAACGGTCTTGCAGAACCACTTTTCGGTACCAATGGATGTAGGTCCGATAAACTTTTACAGACAGGCCTTATTGGTAATGATTCTTATCAAGTATTATACTAATCCCTACTATTTGTGTAAATTTTACTTATTTTTTGGGGTTGTTAGTTCCCAGTAAAAAGTTACTTTTGACAAATATTTTTAGTTTGAATAATATTTGCGTTTTGTTTTAGGATTCAGTGAGATTGCATGTCGAGTATAATGTGGAAGCACTGGCATGGTGCATAGTTCTTGGTTTTTTCTTACTGAGATTCATGACTTTGGGTGATAAAATTAATCGCAAGTATAGAAATCTCTCGGTTTTAATAACTGAACAGGTATGTACGTATGATATTGTCATTTACTTATTTTAGTTTTTATGTACATACATGCATCATCTGCCTAGATAAGATGAATATTGTTTTTCTAATGGTACTATTTGTACATTTTATGAATGGAAAATATATACTAGTATTATGTAATTCTAACTTGTTAGGTTTAACTATTTAACTATGGTAGAATTAAAATATATAAACCTGGTTGTCCAAAAAGATTTAGGCTTTGTAAAGTTGGCTTCACCCATTACTTCAGGTATTTGAAATACTGTATTATTATTATACTCAGACATCAGCTACACATATTCATGGTTTTATTCTTTCCTGTCCTAGTCAATATCCATATTTATTATTTCAGTGTACTTTCTTTCATTGAATACATTTTTAGTCGATTTTATTATAATGTTGTTTAAGTCATCAGCCGAAAGGCTGGTTTGAACCTCTAGAGGGTTTACTAAGTAAAATGAGGAGTGAGGTGATTACCATTGCCTTCCTCACTGAATGGAAAAGTATGCTTATCAACATACCAGGCCCTCTGAGAAACATCTACTTTCCATCCTGCAAATGACACCTTCACTTCATTTACCACAGTGTCTGGCTGGTAATGAAATTCATTACTCTCAAGGAGATAACTGTGACTAGTGTCTTTTACCCCTCTGCCTCTTCTGTTCTTAAATGTGTAAGTCGTATAATTGGCTGACCATTTGATGAGAAACAGAAGTACTTTTTGTCCTAGAACTAGCAGATCGAGTGCAAAATAGTTCAACACTCCATCTGCCTGTTACGGGCATTTTATTATTATGTTTAAATTATTTATTATTTACGTTTTTATTATATTAAATTTGTTAGTCAGTTATTGTTTCTGTGTATTTTCTTCCAGTGAGTAAATTTTTTTAATCAAACTGATATGTTTCTGTAATGTTACTGCAACGGTCTATCAAACGATTGTACGTACTCTTGTCTAACATTTTTTTGAAATCTTAATAGTTTCTAAATGATGAATTAGGTGGTCATTTCAGTCTCTTAACACTCCAGCTCTGTAGTGGTCAGTTCATCTGGCTTCCATGTCAGGATCCCAGGTTCAGTTCCCAGTCAGGTCAGGGATGGGAAAAAATGAATCATTTCTCATCTTTAGATCAACACATTTAATTACCTGCGCACAATCTAAGACTTGTGCAGTTATTATCACTAAAAAAAACTTATTGTATTATCCCATTTCTCCTTGTACACACAGGAAATGGAACCCTCTCTTGTATAAGTTTCAGGAGACTGCTTATCACCTTCGAAGGCTTATTGTCTTCTGAGGAAGATTGCTCTTCTGATTTGTTTGCCTGAAAATTTAATACCTCCCATCATCAATGCTTCATATCTGAAGATAATAAGAGAGGGAGATTCTGCCACTCTGCAGAATTACATATTGAGTCATAACAAGATCCCTAAGTTGTGTTGATGCTTTCTATTTCTTAGAATGAAATGCAGATCGATATTATATTTAAAGTGGGTAATAATGTTTGTTTTGTTCTTTTGTTATTATTTTAGATAAATTTGTACCTACAAATTGAACAGAAACCTAACAAAAAAGAAGAATTAATGGTGGCTAACAGTGTACTGAAATTAGCTGCGGATCTACTCAAGGTATTTACTTTATATTTGTTCATCTGATCAAATTGCTGCTAGTAACAGTGTACATGCTGCACCGCTTCCTATCTGGAATTACCCCAAGTTTTTTAGGTTTTACAGTTTCGTACTTAGAAAATGAATTTAGAGTTGCAATTTTTTACTCAAGGAAAATGAGAACACATAAAACATCCTTTAACATCCATAATTTTGCTAACCATTTTAAATAACTTTTATAAAACAGTTGATTTCTGTGAAAATTTCTTGTTTTTCCATTGACACAATTCATTCAATTGCTACATGAAGTTTTTACTCTAATAATTTAATTTTACATTAAAACTAAATGTTTTGATGTATGGTTACCAAGTTTTATTAAGAATTAAATTATGTGTTTTACCAGATACTGATGCAAGTGTTTTATAAAACACTCACATCACACTTGTTTTAATAGAAAAGTATTTTTATGAACTTAATAATGTTTGTTACCAATAACCTGAAAACAAACAAAAAACAGCTTGAATTCTAAAATTAAAAATAATTTATTTAAACTGTTTAAAATTAGTCGTAATGAAAATAATTGGGTTTCAACACCATGATGACTTATATACCATTAGATATTTAGTTAAGCGTGGGTGATAAAATAAAACACCATTTTATATAAAATATTTTGTGTTCTAGTGGTGGGTAAATGAGTAATAAATTACTCATTATTATTAGTTCTGGAGATGAAGGTTGGGTATCAAAGCTGGGAGGTGACTCCATAAGTTCACAAAATAATTATGAATGAAAGTATCATTTCACACAAGAAATCTTGTTATTCCAAAGATTAAAGGAGATTACTTAAATGAAAATATCTTGTAATTTCAAAATTAATTAATTTAGCTGTCAGTTATATAAGTGTGTGATAAGTTTTCATGAGTGATTGGTTTAAATCTAAACTAAAATTTTCCAATAGGTATCACTTAGAATTATAATTTTTTTTGTGTTTTAAAGGAATTGGAAAGCCCGTTCAAAATATCTGGAGTGAGTGCAAATCCATACCTGTACACGATAACAAAAGTTGTTATATTATCGGCGTTGTCCGGAGTCCTATCTGAAATGTTAGGTTTTAAGTTGAAATTACACAAAATTAAGATTAAATAAATCATTCGTGTAAGTATATCTGTGTTATTTATTCATTTGCATGAACAAAAATACCTTTCAGTTTTTAGGTTAATCTTACTATGTGTACAATTCAGAAAATAACCTAACAAACCTCCATAGCCACTGTGTATCAGTTGGCTTTGAAATTAAATAATTATTTTTTAAATTGTAGTAAAAGTTGTCTTGTAATAAATATTGTTTTATTGATGCAATGAATCTGGGTCACATTGGTGATTCAGTTAATTTTTTAAAAATTAATTATTATCTTTTATGATCTGCTAATCATACATTTTCTTGGAATTTCTTTGTTAAGAATTTATTTATTAATTGAAGCTACAGAATAAACTTCATGGTTCCTATGAATAGTGATGTTTGATCTTATTGAATGGTATAATAATCTGAATTTTATTAATTAGATTGTATTATCTATCAAGTGTTTAAGTGTCTATTTAATGGTCTTAAGTAAGTATGAAGTTCACATTTAATCAGCAGTGGTAAATGAACATTTTATTGCCAATTTTCACACAGTGATGATAGAATATGATAGCCAACGTATGTTCTTCAAGTTCAACTTTAATTTTTCTTAAACAGAATTTTGTTAACAAGATTAGCAATTAAAAAGTCATCATACAAAATTTAACCTTATGTAAGTATATAACTTCAATATGGTTTTTGTTTCTAAGAATTTTTTCTTAAGATGATACTTGTTAAAACATCATTCATTTCATCGTCATTGGGGCAATAGCCCTGTGAATTTTTGGCATACTAAGCTGTATATCTCATAAGTTAATATTAGTATTGTGTTCATTAAGCGGTTTTCTTGACATTACATAGAATGATTTAAATTGTAAGGCTATGTGCAGTTTCCAATCTTCTGTTTCTTTTCTTCTCCTAATTTTCAGTTAGAATAAAAAACTGATTTTGAAGCAAGACAAGAATTTCTGCTCAGACCTTCCTGCTATTTTTGTGGTAGTTACCTGAAATATGATTTGATTCTATAGAATTTTAATAGTAGTAATAAAGTGGAAAAACATAGATTTTTTTTAAGTAAAATCAATTATATTTTTCATCTACGTAAGTTCAACCAGTTTTCTGATTGCTTTCTGAATTATTTCATTCCCTCTTGCAACATAAATTTGTTTACAGTCTCCATATCCTGTCTGTTAATATACTTACTTATTGATTTTTCCATGATGTTACTCCTGGTTTTAAAACAATTCTGTGTAGTTTGCTTAAAATTTGCTCTAGACCACTGGTAACTACACCAATGGTTACTGTAGTAGTTACTGCGACTGGCTTCAACACCAGAGATCCCAAATTCAATTCCTGGTCAGGCCTCATATTTTTCATTTATCACCCTTCTCCATCTGCACTAGCCTTAATCTGCACAACAGTCATTATGTAAAACTAAAAAAGCCTTAGTGATACATTGATAAAATATCAGGTTATGTAAGAACTTCCTTGATTTAATTATTTGAACTATAAAGAAAGGATGGTTTGATTTTCAACT
Source organism: Catonia carolina (assembly GCA_035578175.1). NCBI lineage: Eukaryota > Metazoa > Arthropoda > Insecta > Hemiptera > Achilidae > Catonia > Catonia carolina. Next base: position 66,789,412 of record JAQMRL010000001.1, on the reverse strand, counting down.
AGGATATAGAAAATTTTAATGCATTTGTACTCTGTACCATATACCAATATAGTTATTAGTGCCCCAGATGTTGATGTGACTTTAAATAAACAAAAAAAATTGGCCAGCCCGTTGGCGTAATGGTTAGCGCAACTGTCTTCTACACTAGGGGCCCGGGTTTGATTCCCGGTCAGGGTTGTCATTATTTCATCATTCATCTTCATCTATCATCCTTCTCATCGTCTGAATTAAAAGTAATTGCAAAAGTTGGGTGTAAAACCAAAAAACATACTTTCCTGTGGTCTGTGATATCATTACCTTAGATTTTATTGAAGTAAATATAATGTGTTTTTTTGTGTATCAAGTAATAATTTAATAAATTTTGAACTTGTTTCTTTTGTTTTTATTTCAGTTAGGTAGTAACTAAGTAAGTTTGTTGTGATAATAATAGTTTATTACTTCTACTATTATTACTACTGCTAGTACAAGATGTGGGGCTTCTGCTCTTAGGTAATGAAGATTAAAATGCAATGAAGATGTAGAGATAAAGATAGATAATCTTGACTACCTTACACCATAATGTACCTGGCATCTAGACTAAATAGATTGATAGATAGGTGTTAAAATGACAACACTACTCTCTCACTTCCTCTTTCCTCTCTCTTTCTCTCTCCTTTGGTCTCATTTATTCTGTCTTTCTCCGCAAGTTATTGCATAATACATTTAAGTCCCAATAACAAAATTGTAAATTACATGATTGTATTCAAAGCAAATAACAGTAATATATTATAAATAAAAAGTCTTAGCTGTAATAAAGACATAACAGCTATTATTTGTCAGTATTTTTTATACACCAGTAAATAACATAATTAAAAATGGTGAGAAAACACAACATATGTGCATGACAAAATATGATTGATTTTTTTATTTCTTTTTACATTAAATTCAGATGAAAAAATTATTATTATTATTATTAAGTTACTTAGTATAATTTCCAATCTTTACTTTACATTGTATCAGTGAAACAAATTATAATTAATATATAAATAAAACATTGATAAAGGTATAGACAGCCCAATTGGTGCTAGGAAAAATTGATCGTGTACAAGGTGTTCTAAGGAGCAGACAATTCCTACAACTACATTATTTCAAGACTGGATAAATATAGCTTGTGATGTGGAACATGTTCATAGCAGATTGAATAAGGAGCAGAGGAATGATGACATCTTCTTTCGTACACCAATCTCACACCAAATGAGCTGCCTATAGCTTTACAATTATTTGTCATTAATTGGGACTCTTCTGTATAATATATTAAGCAAACAGCCTACTTAGCATGTAACTGTTTAATATGCCTGATCTCTTTTCAATTTTGTGTATTAAAAAGACTTTAATTATCGCCCCAAGTTAATCTTAACATTATTCAAATCACTCTAATTTTTTTGTATGTATTTATATTGTTTATACATTCTCAATCAACGTTTCTCAAAGTGTGCACTGCATTGTCCAGGGGTGCCGTGCCTCGGCATACGCAATTCTTTCCTTTTAAACGTTTCATTTTCTGGGATGGAATCACCCACGTAACGTATGCGATGACAATGTACAGTTAAATAGTTCTTTTAATATGATTACAATTTTTAACGTACAATGGTTGGTTCATAATAGGAGTGCCACCGGAAACGATCTTTAGATCAAGAGAGCAGCAGGTTTACAAAGTTTAAGAAACACTATTCTAAATGCATGCTACATTAAAGCGTTAATCACAGAGTTTAAAAGAATATTAGATTGGAGTCATATTTCTGAAACTACATCCATTTTCCGTGTGTGGAAATTAATTGTAGATAAACTGATACTGACAATTTATTTTTTTCATTATTTTTGTTTTGTACCATATGAAATCACCCGCTTTTCAAGTTCATATTGTCCATCATTTCTGATTACTTTGGAGATATTGGTTAACGACTAAAACCTTCATTGGAAACTAATTTGTACTATTTTTTTAATTAAGTTTGGTAGCCAACCCAGATTTTAACATACAAAACCTCTAAAAGGCTAGCAATAAGCCCACACATATGGTGGGCAGAAATTATAGCTTTTCCTAAATATGTTTTAAATGCACTAGTGTAATGATCTGTAAAGGATATGTAAGTAACATAAATAGTATAGTGGCATTAAACATCTAATTATTGTTGTATGTTAAACATTAAATAAAATCAAAGCTGGTACTCCCTCAATCAACTTGGTAATATAGGTTCTTTATAAGTACACAAAATTTTTTATAGATTTGGCTCATAGTAATAAACCTTAGATTTTTAAACAATTCAATCATTTTAACTAAAATAATAAAATATTTTTTAGGTTAATAATTAGTTAGTTAGGTTAAACATTAGATAATCATGTAAATAAACGTAGACGATCTTCCAATGCAATAGTCGTATTGTTGATTGTATAATTTATGTCTATATATTTTTTCAAATAATTTTCCATTTGTAGATATAACTACATTATTTAAATTTATTACAACATAGAATATAAATTTATTTTTATTACATCAATTTTTTCAGAAAATATTAAAAATGTATTGCTCTAATTTTATAGAAGAATATCATCTGGAAAATGTATCATGGTTTGGTTAATTAATTATTGTTTTAAACAACGAATAGTAATGTATCTTAAAATAACTGCGGCATTCTTTAAAAATTATTTAACTATAATGCTAGTGGTTCATGAACATTTTTCCACTGATGAAAATGTAATTATGTCCTAAGCTTATTACTTTAAATATAAATAATTTTTTTTTAATTTATCAAGTTTCTGTCATCCTGTATTGTTCTTAATTATACCATACCTCGTTCAGTGCACAATTCCAAACCGAACATTTCCATACTAAACGAGGGCATATTTTTCATTAGAAGCGTGTAAATTGTGGGTCAATGGTTTTGGATAATCGTAAAATTACTTCTTCCATAAATTGTAAGGTATTGTCAAATTTGCATATCAATCACAATCGAACCCATTAACACCATAATATGAAACCTATCAAGTTGGCCTACATTTTTATCAATAAAATTTTAAGATAAAAGTTGGACTATCAGAAAAATTACGGCAAGATATAAACTAAATTTAATATGTAGATAATTACAAAACTAATTAAATATTGAAAATAAATGTTGTACAGTACTGTTAAATTATGAACATAATTTTAATCATGAATGCGAGGTGTTTTGAAAACAAATTTGATCTTAGTTTGAACTTAACATTTCGTCAACTTATATTTGACAATTTTGAACCACTGTACATCACCTATGAAAGGAACCACTTGCGCACTCCTTTCATCATCTGGATTGTGTTCTTTTATTATAATTTAGGTACCAAATGTGATTTAGTACTAAAATCATGTCTTTGTATTATGTTTCTATCTATTGTAAGAGAAGAAAATTATGTTTGAAACTATTGCAGTTATGGGAAATTAGGTTCAAACAAATACAAAAATATGATAAACCACAGTAATACAACGGATTGGTGTATACAAAATTCTGGGATTTCAAATTAATAAGACCCATTATGAAAACTAATACAACTCTTATCCAGTTTTGAATGGGAATACCCATTTTCAAAGAAAAAAGCTCTTGACTAGTTGATAGCATGTAATAAGTGAACATGGCAAAAATATTATTAATGCACATTCATAATTTGGGATGTACATAATTATTTTCTTTAAGATAAAATTATGTTCTATTATACTAAATATGTGATATTGTTGGTTTTTATCATAAGAACATTTTATAAGCTTACAAAGTATATAAAACAACTGTGTTTGATCATTTCAGTTACACCTTATTTTGATTGACAAAGTCTAAAATGTATCAGTAAAAAAAAAGTTTTGTTAACTCCCAAATTTGTCTAGTTGGCAAATATTTTATTTATCAGTTAATTAATAATGTACTATTATTAGGTTCTATATATTTTATTCGAGATAACTTTATTTCTTAATTACAATCAATTTTTAAAAGATTTAATTTAATGGCAGCTTTACTTTGTATGCATCACAAGCATTTGTTTGTTTTTTTGCAACATATGGTGTTACATGGAGCCTAATCTGTGGAAATTATGTAAAAAATATTAACATAAATACTCTTGTGTTTAATAATTAATTTTTATTTTCATAATTTTTTAAAACTAAATTCCCAATGTTTCTCTGTGATTCTGTATGTATTATACTTTTTAAATTTTTAAAAATAATTTAAATACTTATTTTAGAAATAAATCTTTATAATGCAACCTATATTCAATTCTTTCATTGACTTATAGCTACTATATCACCTTTTTTATTATATAATCCAATTTACTGATATTTTTCAGTGGATCCACCATCATCAAAGTACATAAATTTAAAAATTTATGCACTTATTAAAATCTTCAGAAGATGCTGTATCTTTAGTCATTTGTACATTTTATAAAATTAGTTTCATTTGAATAACTGAAAATGGAGCATCTTCTGAAGATTTTAATAAGTTTAGTTTCAATTTTTAAATTTATGTACTCTGATGATGTTAAATCCACCAAAACATGTCAGTAAGAGGATATGTCATAAATAAAAGGTAAAAAATGAGTGACTGGTCAGTGAAAGAATTAAATATTTTTACAGCTTATTTTAGAATGTATTTGAAACATGTGAAAAACTTATATTTTTAAATGTATCCCCTATTAATTTATGGATGAATTTAAAGTAACTACTGTTTTAATCCTTTATTTTCAGTAAACAGAATAAAATCTGCTCAGCCACCTGTGTGATGCAGTTGTTCAGTGTTGATTACGCTGAGCTACAAAAGTAGAATGTCCTGTCCAGGGTTTTGGAAACATTAACGTGTTAATACAATTGTATTTTCCCCCACAACCCATTGTAGTTGCTAATTTATAAGCAATTTTTTCAACTTGAAAAAGTTTTTGTTCTTTAAAAAACTTTAGGAAATGGTACCTCCTCTATGATTGACTTGACTGTTTTTTGGTGGTTTCTTGTTAATGTTTAGTTGAATTAATTGAGCTGAAGGCTCTGGATTCGATTCCTGACTAGAATAGAGAAATCTGATTACACTTTGGTACTCTACCATACCCAAATGTAATTATTGTTCACAGCTTAGTGTGAGATACTAGATTCTATTGTTCAATTTGACTGACTGCACACCTTCAAAATGCAAATTTAAAATGTCTTTAATTACAAGGAATTTTGTTTGTTCTTCCACTCTGTTATCAACTTTGTAGTGTAAAACCTTTCTCAAACCATTTGTCATATTTTTTACACATAGTTTTACCGTTATCATCCTAAACTTGAATCACTATTTTATATTTTATTTCAGTCAGTATAATACTTATGTTTTTAATGTAGTTCGTTATTATTTTTATTGTAAATGTAAGCAATTTAGATAATAAATTTTCTATTATTTATTTATTTATTATAATTTGTAATGACCATTATTTAATTAAGTAATTTATATAATTAGATATAGTATTAGCAACAATATTTCGATAATAATATTATTATATAAATTACCTTGTTATAATTAGAAATAAATTTAATATAGAAAATTAACAATCGTGTCAAATGATTTTGTTTTTTGTATGCCTATACACCTTTAATATCCTAAAATCCTAAATAAACCTGTTAAAACTAGTCAGTATATAAAATGTAAATATATTTTGACAGTCTTGGTTGTTTTGTTGTGATTATCCACTTTACACTAAGCCAAAGTTCTTTGGTTTCTTTCTGACCAGCCAGAAAGTACCCCTATTGTTATCATATTTAAAAGTTTAAACCAAATTTATTAATTTCAGACTAAAAACCAAAAATAATAAAAATATAAAACAAAAAGATTTTCAATATTTGCATTGACAGAAACACAGCCAAATTCAACTACAGACAATAGTTGAAAATGGATTTGATGTACCAGAATATTTCGATAAAACTAGCTTCAGAAGCAGATTGCATGGCAATGGTAATTCCTGTGAAAATTGAGGATACCAACAAAGAGAAACGGCAGCTCCTAGAAGGTAAGAAAGCCCAGATCAGAAAATATGAAAAAATACTGGGAAGAAGATTAAGGGAATGTAAAACACCAAATAAAACAATAGGACTTTCTTAAGAAGCTTGAGAAAGTAAATCAGAGGAAGTGAAGATCCAGATGACGTAAGTGGGAAGCAGGAGAAAGTGAATGGTCTACAGACCATTGCAACTGAATCCTTGTAAAAACATATATATATCAAGAAAATAACTTCTTTAGTTCTCCTACCTGTAGTCATTCAATAATTTTTTAAAAATTATTACTGAAAAAATTTTGAAATGTAGTGATCAAGTAGTATCATAGTTACAGTACTGTTTGAATAGTGTTATTAATGAACGATCACTATTTTCAATTTCTGACATTGTGTCAAGTGCCTGTATCATAATTTTTTAAGAAATACAACAGGAAATCATTATAGGTGGAAAATTTAAAAATTTAAATTAAAAATTATATTATTTCAGTAATAATTTATGCTATATTAACAATTAAAATGTAAACACACCATTCCTGAAGTCAGACCCTTCACTATTAGATTTGATCAGAAAAAAGATACTATGAAAATGACTAATGTACTATTAAATAAAATTAATTATAAATTATTTACCTTGAAAATTATTAGAGGCCATTGTGACAAAAAAGATAAGTACTAAGGTTTGCAATGGAACATTGAGTAAATCATGAAAATGCAAGTATAATAACATTTAATTAACCAAAAGTGAAAAACTTTTCAAAACAAAATTTTTTTCCTATTCCGTAAGGTGACTAAGAAAAAAACAATTAATTACTCAAATGCAAGAAAAAACTAGCCCTAAAGCACTGCCCTTCAATGAGGTAAAAATGAAATAAAGTACTGGAAGATAATGAAAAGATATAAATGTTATTTAAAAAAATTGTAATTTGACAGCAAAATATAAATATATTTACAAAATTCAATGAATACAAACAATTATTTTTTGCCTTCGACCATGATTATATGATAGCCAAATTTGGTTTTGACAGGTGGATCTGTGTAGACTGGTGAATTGAGTGACGAGACAGGTAATGCAAAAGCAGCATCTTGAAAAGGTCCAACCATTGATCCTCTGGTCATCCAACCCAAATCACCCTGAAACATGAATCAATTTATGCCTAAAAATAAGATATTTTACCGGTTGTCAGTAAATGAATGTCCCAGTTTCAATTGCATATTATAACAGTTTAATTTTGACTATTTACAACAAATCGTACATCAAATTAAAGAATAACTCAAAACAGTTTTAGAAAAGCGTATGCACGAGTTCTGCTTTATGGTTTCCTTGCTTACAGCGCTACGTACACAAAATGGTAACTCCAGACCATACAGCATTTTTACTTTCTTGATCATATGGTAGTCAGTGATGAGTCAACTTCCATCTAAGTGGGATAGTAAATACCCATAATGTTTGAATACAGAGGACAGAACATCCTCATGAAATTGTGTAGTATCAAAGAAATTCCTCGATTAAACGTTTTCTGCGCTGTGTCCTGAATTCATGCGTATGGACCATTTTTTTTTATGGAAGCTACCAAAACAAGAGTGGCCGATCTAGATATGTTGCAAGAATGGCTCTTTCCCTAATTTAAAAGGTGAACCCGAAAACTACATTTGGCAACAAGATGTCCTGAATTCATGCGTATGGACCATTTTTTTTATGGAAGCTACCAAAACAAGAGTGGCTTATCTAGATATGTTGCAAGAATGGCTCTTTTCCTAATTTAAAAGGTGAACCCGAAAACTACATTTGGCAACAAGATGGAGCCCCTCCCCAGTTGCACCTCTTTGCACAAGAGTGGTTGAACATCCAAGTCTCTGATCGTTGGATTGGTTGTAATAGTCAAAACTACAGAGCTCTTTTCCGCTGGCCTCCATGTTCACCTGACATCACACCATGCGGTTTTTTCTTTGGGGCTTTATAAAAGATCGTGTTTTTGTTCCGTTACTAACTAATGATTTGCCAGAATTGAGACAAAGAATTAAAGACTATTGCTTCCATTACTCCGGATGTGTTAACCGAAGTGTGAGAAGAATTGGATTTTAGGTTGGTAGTGTGCTGTATAACTAAAGGTGCACACATTGAACATTTTTAAAAAAATTAGGCAAGTTTGCCTTTAATTTTTAATGTATTATTTGTTTAAAATAGTCAAAATTAAACAGTTATAATATACAATTGAAAATAGGACATTCATTTATGGACACCAACATGTATAAGTGGGAATCTTAAAAAAAATTAAAAAAACAGTGATAGATAAATTCTCGGTAAGACTGATAAAACATGGTACTGTTTGTTTTAAAGTTTCTTAATATCTCATAAGCCTTATTGGCAATAAACTCACTTGAGCTACTTGAAATAATACCTGTTTTTTTATTGCATACCTAGTTTCAATTCCATCATACTCAAATTAGTTATTTAAAAAAAATAACCAAATATCAAAATAGAGAAAAACAGAATTTTCCTTTTTCAACTGAAGTTGAGATTCATAATCTCTGTAAGCCAAAGAAGTTATTTTTGAAATATGTCAATTCATATGTGTTTTTGTCACAGAGGAATAAAAACTGCAATTAAAGGGGCTAAAATTTGAGAACCTAGTAGGTTTTATCAGCAGGCCCTAGAAGAATTTCAAGATTTAAGGAGTATCAAAACCGTTGTTTTCCCAACACACTTGATAATTTTATCATACTAACTACCTGTAAGGTATTTTTTATAGTTAACAAGATGAAGGCACTTGTGAAAAAAAAGACAGATACAACAGTTTTATGTAATGCGCATAGTTCAGAGATCATTTATGTGAATATGCAGTAACCACATAAAATGACTTAAGTTACAATAAAAAAATGCTTTTATACAAGAATTCAAATATAATATAATTTAAAATTCTATACTAAGAGACATTGTATAAAAAATCATTGAAAAATGCAATAAAAAGTCGTTTTAGCTTAAAAGGTTAACAAGAATAATATTATGTTCCTTTGTTAAAGTCCATTAAAGTGCATTGTAAACAATCTGGAAACAAAAACCTTTACTTTTACACAAAAATATTTAACACCTGTTCTTATACATGAATGTTTTTACTTTATTTATTTTTTAATCGCTAATGTGTGTGAATTGTAATCGGTTCAATTTAAAACAAATCAACCTTTATAACCCAATGAGATGAGGATGATATGTATGGTGTATAAATGAGTTTTATCTAGTCTTGTCTAGTACAAACTCAGGCCGAACATTGCTAAGACAGTATATTCAATTGAACCCCACCTATAAAACTACCTTGGTAACCACTGTCTAGAATTCAAACCTGTATAAAAATAACTACCTTCCAGAACCAGGAACCTTTGCTCTGAAAATCAACTGTTAAACAGGTGACTTGCAGCGACGACTTTCCCACTAAACTAACCAGTGGGTATTTTACTTATGATATAGCTATTTGAGATACTGATTAGCCTTCCTGAATAGGGCCAGTTTCCAGGCAATCCAAACAATTTATGCCACTGTATTTGTACAAAGCAAATAGTATTACTAATAATTTCATATTGTGGCTATGAAATATTGATGAATTTTTACACTCTTTATTGCTTATGAAAAATAAACAATCTTAATAAACCCAGTTTTAATTCCTGGCCAAGTGTGGCACTTGTTCATCTTTAAATCACCTTTTATCATTCATTACCCTTGCACAAGCCAAAGCTTATGTAGGCACCATCAATCAATAAAAAATTTTAGGAAAACCCAAAAAGAATCACCAAGTTAATTAATCTCAAAATACTCACTCCCTGTCTTGCTTTGTCTTCACTGTACTGAGTCGCAACTTCATTAAATTTTATTCCAGATTTCAATTTTTCTAGTGCTTCAAGTGATTTTGATTGTTTCTCACATAAAATGTGTCTCACCTAAAATAAAAAATTGTCTAATCACATGGTAGCATAGTGGTAAAAATGTGGTAACAGTATCAGTTTAGGAAGGATAGCTTCACTAACTCAATCAAGTGTACAACTGAACTGATAAGCTGTAAATCCTGGGCTTAATTTCTACAGTAAATTCTATGCACAAGCCACTACATATAAATTCTGGATAAAAATAAACTGTCAACAAGACTTCACTATTTTTCAACATAAATACAGAGATAAAATTTTAATCGCCTGAAAAATCTTTGAATAACACACTTTTTTTCTGCAGTAGGCAACGGTTTGAACACGAATCGTATTGAGAAAATAATACAGAACTACAAAATAATATAATATACACTATGACTTTTCCACTGGGGGCTGCAGAAGACATATAAGACAATTTTCTACAAATATTTTATACAGCAATGTATAAATAACATTGGCAACCTTTTGGAACAGTCAGTACAACTATTATTCCAGGTTCAATTCCCAGTCAGGTCTAGGATTTTTTCATCATACATTTTCAACTGTCACCTTTTCTTCATTAGCCTTCCTGCACATAACAATCAGACAAAACTAAAAATGAGAATAACAATTTTATTTTTATTAAGTCATACACTGGCTTTTTTCGGCAGAAAGTGTATTCAAAAATGCACATACTTGCTAATGGTTTGACAAATGCAATTATATTTATAGAAAGCAAAAAATTTAGCTATAATGAACAGAATTTACGTAATTGCTAGTGCGCTCATAACACCTAACCAAGAATAATAGTGGCTACCTCCATCGTGTTAAGCTAGCATGCTTTACTACAAAACAGAAGGTCTTGGGTTCAATTCCTGATCTCAAAATTACCAGTTTAAACCCATAATTTCCTAATCCACAGTAGAGGTAATTACCAAACTGTTGACATCCACTTCAAATGAACTAAAAAAGGTAAGTGTATCAATAGTTATAATACAATACAGCCACTACATAACTTTAAGAGCAAAAAAGAAACTGCAAAAGTTTGAAAAACCATAGGTTCATGTTTCTGTCAAGTTATCAAGACACATTACTACAAACAGGTTGTTTGTTGATATATTTTCAGAAAAGACAAAAAAGGAGACAGCAAAAATGTAAAGAGTTTGAATGTACATTTTACCAGTACAACGCAAGAAACATGGATTTTGTTAAGACATCGATCGTACTTGTTCAACCAAATCAGTCTAAATTTAAACGACCTGGACCACCAAGAGATGGCTAGGTGTTATTTATGTTAACCTACAATTATTGTAACTATAATGAAACATACTGTTATTAGCTTATTTATGAATTTATAGCAAACGTAATATTCATGTTATAATTCTTTCTATTTTATGAAAATGTTTAAATTATAAGAAACTGTAGGGAAATTTATTGAAAAAAAAACATACCTTAACTGCAGTTCCTCCTTTAGCTTCTTTTGCTTTCGGAGCATTTTCTTCTTTTCCTTTACTACCACCACTTTTACCTTTACTGTCTTTTTTCGGAGGCATTTATTCTATATCGAACAATGAAATGCTAAAAGAAAACCCTGAGATGAATCAAAATATCGAAAACAAGATGCCGCTATCAGAATCCTAACCTAAAAGCCAGTCGAGGTTAAGGGTTAAGATACAGTGCAAGCAGCTGTTAAGTGGTCCGTTTTAGTGACTGGCTCTCGAGACAGCAAGTTCACACTTCGCATTTCTTTATTCTTTCTGTACGTTTATTTAAAAAAAACATTGTTGGTGCTTACGGAGGATGCCAATGATAATAAATGGTAGATTTTAATCGAAATTATGTATTGTATATAATTTTCCAATCTAGTATACATATTGTATACAACCTGATGACAACAGTAATATTGTCGTTCTTAGTAATATATATCAAGTATTTGATTAGTCGCCGCTGTTCTCCCGTAAGAAGGATAGAACAGCAAATGTGACCATTATGGTGCAGTGATTGAAAGGACTGCAAAAATAAAGTCCTGTATTTGAATCCCGGCTGGAAACTGTTCCATTGGCATGAAACTCAAAGGTTTCAGTCCATTCCCTGCGTCGACTCTAAAAGCTTTGAGTTGATGCGTTATTTAATGCACAAAAATACACGTACCATCGATGTTGCTTTTATAGAAAAATCTTGTAATTATATGACCTCGTATACTCTTTATGTTTATGTACACTTTAATTTGGTCGCATAGAGCGCATCTTGTAAACGTTTCTGTTCAAAGATGTTCAAGTTACTCTGCCTGATTAATGTTTGACAGTAACCGCAGTTGACGAACTGTGACATCGTGTATTCTGATCTGAATTGGTTAAGAAAAATGAGTAATGTCACGCATATACGGCCTTTCTTTCAGTTTACTTGTTTATTACTCATACTATCCTATGAGTGTGTAGACAAAAGCGTTAATTGGAGCAGTGTTAAGTAGGGTATACAGTGGCTTACTGAGAGATTTTGACGTGTGGTGAAAGCGAAGTCGGTGTATGAAGGCTTTTAATTTGGTTGTGTTGTCTCTTATTGAATTGTATTAATAATTCTCAAAATTCAAGTAATTTAAGTTGAAAATGAAGCGAGATTTTCAGTCGAGTTGTAATAAAACATAGTAACTCGACGTCGTTGTAATGCTTATTCTTGGAGGTAAGTACAGTATTTCGATTTTATGTTTTAAAGGTTATTATTGTTTGTAGAGAAATGATATGATTTATTACACGTCTTCAATATTATCAAATAATGTAAGTGTTGCTTTAATGGCACAGAAATTTTTACTTATTTGAACTAATTTAAGTAACATATGTCGATTTCTAACTTTAGTGACATCAACTATTAAATCCTAAGAAAATGAAATCCTCACAAAAAATAAATTATCGATTGTTTACAGGCTGTTAAATACGTTCGTTAATTAATAATTATTTCTTCTGCAATGTAAAAGAATTTGTTGCATGAAAGTTCCAATTGGGATTGAGAGTAAAAATCAGTTTCTGTCTCAGGTGTGAAAGAAGACTTGGATTTGTTCAGTTTTCACATGATTTGAACTTTCTATGTAGATTTGTGTTGGGAATTGACATCTTAATGGAAAATACAATTTTTGTTTTAAGATAGATGAAATTTAATTCTAAGAAATTATAAAAACAATTTGACTCTGGAAAAGTTGCTGTAGCCACCTAACAAACTTCACAGTTTATTTCACTTTACTATAAGATAGAATAGTGACGCTAGTTGTATATGTTTCTTACTAATTATTTAGGGAAATTAAGCTTGTTTTGTTGATGCAGTTATTTGTCAAAGCCTTTACGCATCCCTGAATCTCATAGCTTCTTCTCAAAGAGGAAAGTTGAAATTTGACATGATTAGCAAATTTAGGAAAGCCAAGCTTTGTTCATTTACCTTGTGTAATGATTTGGAGTTATTAAATTTTTTGCCTTAAAATTGTTCTATTAGCCTGCATGATCTAACATGGGTTGGCCTGTGGTGTAGTGATCAACGCTACTGGCTTCTACACCAAGAATCCCGGTTCGATTCCCAGTTTAAGGCTGGCTTTTTTCATCAATCACCCTTTATCGGCTGCAATAATAGTTTTTTTTGCAAAACAGTTAGATGTAAAACAAAACTAAAATCAGTCTTAACCAATATGCTTTCATAAAAATTAACTGTTGGCAAAATGTGGGTGCTCTTTTAAAATAAATTAGTATACTTTATGAGTTATTAAAGGTGCTGATAAAATTACTAAAATGCACTTTGAAATATAATCATTTATTTGTTAATTTATCATTAACCATTGCTGCAGCACTCTATCTTAATTTATGTTTTATATAAACGATTCTACGGGGAAAACTTATTAGTTCTGTTATCATATGTAGAATAGCTTGCTCATTCATAACAACCCTTTACAGAGATGAAATCGTTGATTGATAAATAATCAAAAGTGAACATATAAAATCTTTTTCATTAGACGATGCGTCTCAGGGCTGGTGGAAATTTTTCAAAAGGTTTACTTTTGACCTATGACAAAAGCCATTAGTACGTAATTTCTGTATCTTCTCTTTAAAAGGAATCGAATAACACTATTTTTGTTTCCATATTCCGACTTTGATTTCTTGACTTCTGGTCAAAACCGAGACTTTAAACTTAATCCAGGCCCACTAACTTTCTGTGTAAATTACGAAGCCGAAAACAGTTTGTTGCTGTCTCTGGTAGTTTCTGACTTTGATAACATGACTGCTAGTCAAAATTGGAACTTCAAACCCAATTTAGGCCCACTAACTTTTTATGTAGATTATGAATTCGAAAACCGTTTGTTGCTATATCTTGTAGTTTCTGACATTTGGCTGTGACGGATGGACAAAACAAAATGATGGATGAAAATTTTAAAAATTGCCACCAACTAGCTTGTTAACAGCCCCTAAAAATTTTTATTCTTTAATTTTTAATGTATACATTTGGTTGCAGTGACCACAGTACTGTTGGTGTTAGTTGGTGTGAGGTCTGTAAATGGGCTTCACTTGTCTGCTCGGCTGTCTGAGAGCGGCGTTGAAGGGGAAGTGATCCTAATTCAGGATAGAGGAAGTGATCTAGTCTTTGTACATACTGAATTTATTTACTATAGTCCTAATGAAGAAAATGTATCATGGGAATGGTCCGTTCAGCAGTTTCCAGTGGATTACACTGAACTGAAAGATAGATGTACTGATAAAAAGTTGGGTAAATTGTAAGTAGCTATTACTATTAGTTCATTTATGTGTTATGTTTTCCAGTTTGTTTTAGGGTTTGGTGTTGGAGAACACAACTACGTTGCTTTTTGGTTAAAAGTTGGCTATAAAGTGAGAATTTTATACAAGTGACTGAAGATGTATCATCTTCTATAGATTTTTAATAAATAGTGTTTTTAGTTTCAATTTTATGTTATTTACTCTGATGATGGTGGATCCACCGAAACACGTGTAAGTAAAAATTAAAATAAAGGTGACGCAGTTTAAAAAGAAGGTTAGTGAAATTATTGCATTAATTCATTATATGAAATAGAAAGTGAGAAAAGATTGGCAAATGTAAGACTGTGGTTGTATAAGTACATATATGTCATCGATAAGATTGATCATCTGATAAATTCGTTGATCTTCCACCAAATCATATTATTACTTCTCAAAATTTTTCCTTTTGTAAATAAATCATTTGGTTTTTTGGTAGTTGTTATTGCTGAGGTATAAAGAGCGAGTGAATTACTTAATTTACATCTGTGTTACATAGATGGGGACCAGTCTAATAAACCCAGTCTGAGCTGAACTAAAAAAATCTTTAGAGAAAATTAATGTTTACATTTTGTTGTCTACATTTATACTGTGTTTAAATTGACCAAATATGTATTGGTGATTTATCCTAACTGAGCTATTGTGTGACCAATACAAGAAGAACATTTAAGTGATTTTCAAACAAAATGTCTGCAAAAAATTTATAGTTATTTTCATTACACAATATCTTGAGTTAACTCAAGTTAAAGCCTGATTTTTGTAAGGAGAGCGCTGGGCAAAACGTGCGTCTGCATTAGTGTAGTCTTGTATGTACTGCAATAGTGCAGCGTATTTTATCAACTATGGAACAGCATGGCTACAAAATACAATGGGTGTTGTCAATTTTCAACAACACTCTGACTGTATATCTTAGTGTTGGTCGGAGGGGTATGCGGGGGTCGAAGTTATGTATGCACATGCTTAGTCCAGCGCTCACAGCAATTGGCTTGGCCTTGAGAGTGGTAATTTTTCCCAATTTAGCTGTTGTGTGGCCTCTACAAAAATTTAATTGATTCTTTTTTATTTTGATTCTAATGAATTAATTACTGAGGAAAATAAAATTAAAATCTATAGAAAGCATTTTTTATTACAGCAGGTTTGTAGTAATTAATGAACAAAGATATCTGCTGTGAAGCCAAAGTTGTTGGTAAATATTCAATTGAGTATGGTATTGATGTTTGTGTTAAAACCTTCTATTTTTAGTAGGTATTTGGGATGTAACTTGTCAGGCTTTTTTAAAAATGGTGGATTTTTTTTAAACAAGAGTACTTTGTAAAATTATATATAGGTGTCCCAATGATAGCACTGGAATAAATTTTACGCATTGCATTTAAAGAAGAGGATAATAAAAATACTGTGGATATACAATTGTTGGGATGATTCCTGGGAGAATCATTGAAGAGCAGGAGGTAGAATGAAGATAAAAAGACTAGATGGGTGATTGGGTTCATGAATGGTGGAAACATGTGGTATAAAGCAAGGGAATGAAGATAACAGAGGTGAATGATGTAAAGAAAAAAGAAAGACTCCCAAGCTTATACTGTGTTGGGTTGCAGAATTCTAAGCATTTTGTGTTTAGGAGTAAAACTGTAACTCCTTTGGTAGATGATTTAGGAAGATTAACTTCTGTCCTGCTGACTGTAATGTATTGGAGGAGTAGTAGAATATAAGTAAATCAGCCTTGTTCAGTATCATAACCTGGATATTAATATCTAACTCAGACTATGCTCTCTAAATTTGATTAATATTATATTGCATAATTTATTGTTTCCAGGATAATTCAGTTGGATAGTGTTATTGGACCAGTTACTGTAAATGGTACTGCTGATTTATCAGGTCCAGTTTCTATCGTTCCTCTGGTTGGTCCACAAGGAATTTGGGGTCGCAGTCTACTACTTAAAAGTTCTTCTGGGCTTAGAGCTTGCGCTACACTTACAGTATGTTGAGTGACTCAGTTTTTATCATATTCTTATTTATTTATCTTCTCTTTTTGCTTAGGACCGTTAAACCTGCCATATAACATTTCATTTGTGAAAGCCTTTTTGACATTCTCTAAATTCTGTATTGTAGGCTTCCTTCATTTTTCTTTCTGTTTGTTCTGGTTTTGCCCAGCATAAGTAAATCTACCTGTATTCTGAAGTCTGCATTATATAGTTCATTTGGTCCATTGTATTTTCTTGTTTTTTTCAGTTTTGACACATCAGAGAGATCAAGTAAAGTCATTTTGCAATGAAATAACAGATTCCTACGTAACAATAAAAAACAGTCTGGATTTTCCTCATGTTAATCTCTAAATAATATTATTGAACTATTTTGAAATCCGTTAACTACAAAATTTCAGATTTGTCTTTTATCCATGTCAGTTTTAACTCCAAAATGAAATTCAGTTTTGTTATTTGTGACATTGTTTTGTGTGTTAATTGTAATTCTGAAAAAGAAAATGACAGATTACAAATATTACTCGACTGTTGTTTGTCAACAACAGTTAAGACACTATGAAAGTTGATCTCAGTAATGTTTATAATGTTTTTTTTTTATGTTTAATGTCAGTACAGACTTATATAATTTCCTTGACTTATACCTAACTGTAATGGACTTGGTAGCATGAGAACCTATATTGTACAGAATATTGACTTAGTAGTTTTCCTATTGTGCGTAAAGCGTAGTGTTATTTCTTATAGTTATTGAAATAAAAAAAATATATTGATAACAGAGAGCTGAAACAGATGGTGTATTTTAGATCTTTAAGTTTGTTAGTTAAATTTAAAACCATATAATTCTGCACAGCTATTGGAATATCTGGTAAACCTAATTAATATATCTGCCATTGTTGTTACTTTCTTCAGCATATTAACTCTTAAGTGTGAAAAGATTGGGTTAAAGATTTTTTTTTGGTTTTACATCAGACTGTTATGCAATTACTGCTAATGCAGATGGTGGAGGATGAAATGATTTTTTGTAACATATGAAAATATGCCACGCCTGAATGGGATTCGAACCCAAGACCGCATGATGAGAGGCGAGCACGGGTAAAAGATAAATAACCTTCGATTATTTATAATTTTACAATTTAAAAAAGCTTTTAGATGTGGCTTGCTGTGGTTGTATTGTTTTCGCCTCAATTACTAGTATGCATCTATTATATTCCTCTACTGTGGATCCAGCTGTTAATCATTGCTGATGTTACTTGCATATCACAAAGCGATATGATATGATATGGTTAGAGAGGGAACTCTTCTCCAGTCTTTAGCTGTACATAGACTTGAACCATTTTTTCTGTTTTTCTGTTCTACTAATCATTTGTGATGTATTTGATTATTGTATCTATTAATTAGTTTTGAAACATTATTTTTTTTGTGATGTATGTTTTTGTAATATAATGGTTGCTGTGAATTTGTTAATAGCCTGCTGGAAATACCAGTGTAAAAGTGTCTGAAGCCAGATTCAATGGTCCTGTCGGAGGCTCTGTGTTCTTCCAATGGGTTGGCAGCAGTCGGATAGAAGGGACTGATGCATTCATATTTTCAGATCTCTATCATACAAAACCAAGAACTCCAATGACTCAACATGGATGGAAAATATTCACTACTGATGTTTTGGATTCTGAATCTGGTTGGTTTCAGTTCTGGTAGACAAATTTTTAATTGACTGGTTATGCAGTTGGTGTAATTAACTGCATTGAAAACTGTTTCTAATGTACAAATATTTCACCAAGCTTTTCAGCTACTTTGATCTATATTCTTTTTTAATCTACTTACATTTATGTTTTAGTGGATCCACCATCATCAGAGTACAAAAATATCGTGTGAAGTTATTTAAAACCAACAGAAGATGTACCATCTTCAGCCATCTTTATAAACCTTAAGAATCTAAAGGTTTAGTATCTAAGGGTACGAAAACTAAAAAGATCAAGACAGTTGAAAAGTTGGTGAATTATTTGTACAATAGAATTGGTTGAACGATGCATTATAAAAGTTCATGTTTGAATTATATCAATATTTATGTACTCCTTAGGAATTGGGAGTATCTGACTGAATTTCAAGAAATTATTTCTTAAAATTCTGTTTTTTATATCTGTTTTATCTTGATTTTTATTTCATTTTATCTTCAATTTTGTTACACTTGTAGTTTGTGGTAACATTAAATAAAACCAATTTTGTGATTCTTTACTAAATTATTTCTGCCATAGAATTCAAAACTTTATGTTAGAAGTTTGTATTACTAAATGAAATGAATTTAATTACTCTCTATTAGAAAAAAATCTGGTGTGAAACACTCTCAGACTTTTTCTTGCCACTGTAAATAATGAACAATATAACCTATGTTTAATCATGAGTATATAATGTTTTATGAAAGCATAACCTAATTAATCATGAGTGATTGATGCAAAATGAAAATCAACCTCTGTTCGACTTAAAAATATGGAAATTCACCCACTAATTGATCCTAAACTAGACTCGGTAGAGAAGAATGCTTGAAATAAAAGTTGTAGATTTTTTAATTTCCTATAACTTTGATTATATACTTTTTTCGTAAATTGTATATTAAGATCGCAATCTTAAAAAAAACCATTATTTTCCTTGAGAGCACAGCCTCCCCAAGAATTTCTGCAGACATGGTGCTTACCCTACCTTATGCAGAATAAAAGCGTAGTAAATGAGCGATTTAAAAAAATTGTTGGAGACTTTTTGAGAAAATCACAAAAAAGTGAAAAACCACAAGAAATAAACTACTACTTCCATTTGATGAAACTATCTGTGTCAGATCCCCTTTGGCAATTTAAGTTCCAAGTTTCAACTTTGTACAATTTTCTATTCTTGAGAAATTATATTCACACAAACACAGAACAATATTGGTAAAAAAAGTTTTTTGGGTTGAGGGGGCCTGAAAATATGTAATTCCTGTTAAAATTCGATTTTGAGAAACCAACTCGTAAGAACAATACTTTTCTTCCCTAAAATTTCATTTAGGGCAAAAGAAAGTAAAAATATTGAAAAGTAACATTTTTGTTTTCAGATAAATCAAGGAGAGATTGTGATTTTCTGCAAGTGGTTTATTCACCTAATTCACATGGTTCTGGAGAATTGTCAGATCGTTTGGGCCCTGTCAGTGTTGGTTCTAAAGAAATGTTTAGAGATCCAGATTTGTTGCTTCCTGACCTGAACAATAAACAGCGTAATCTGTATCTTGTACTGTTTGACAACCGACACCCAGAAGTTTACCTTGCTTGTTCACGGATGACACAGTTACGACCTGTTACTCTTATGTATGTATTTCTTAGACTTGTGTAAAATATATTAACTGAACCCATCCGTTTAGGCAGTCTACCCTTCTCCATCCTACTGACATGACCAAACCATCGTAGCTTTGTCTGTACAAGTCTTCTTGCCAGGCTGTCCAGCCCCCATTTGTTCCATAATTACATCATTTTTATTCTGTCTTCTTTATACAATAGTGTCTGTAAAAGATGGTTATCGGTAAATATTGTGAAAAAATGGCCTGTTTTGTTATAAAAATGCACAATACAGCATCTTCATGATTTACAACTTATAAAAATGCACAATACAGCATCTTCATGATTTACAACTTATTTTGGTCAGTCCTCCTAAATGTACTTGTGCGAAAATTAACAGACATTCAATTTTGTTGACTTTGTAAGTATT
Organism: Catonia carolina; assembly: GCA_035578175.1. NCBI lineage: Eukaryota > Metazoa > Arthropoda > Insecta > Hemiptera > Achilidae > Catonia > Catonia carolina. Next base: position 66,769,023 of record JAQMRL010000001.1, on the reverse strand, counting down.
GTGTAAATGTGTATAATGATACATGCTATTATGTAATTCTTATATTTACTTTTCTAGAGCGGTAATTGAATCAGAAGGCCTAAAAGGCAACCTGACTATGGAACAAGTATCACCATTCACCCCAACCAGTGTCGTTTTCAACTGGACATACACTCCAACGACATTCACTGATGAGCCACCCACTATGGGGGGCTTTAGAGTACACCAATTACCACCCTTACCTGCCATCGGTAGAGAGAGTAAACTGAAATCATGTAATGGTGTGGGTGATATTTATAATCCAACTAAGCAGCCCGTTGGAAGTGAAGCTTTAATACCTGGTAAGTAAGGATTCTGCTCTAACAGGCAGGTGGAGTGTTAAATTATTTGCATTCGATCTGCTAGTTCCAGGGCTACAAAAAATAGTTCTGTTTCTTGTCATATGGCTATTCAATTATATGACTGAAGCATTTAAGAATAGAAGAGGTAGAGATGTGAAAGACACTAGTCTGAGTTATTTCCTATGAGAGACATGAATTTAATGAAATTCAGCCAGACCCTGTGGTAAATGAAGTGAAGGTGTTATTTGCAGGGTGGAAGGTAGATGCTTTTCAGAGGGCTTGGCATGCTAATAAGTACACTTTTCCACTCAGTGAGGAAGGCAATGGTATATCACCTTACCCGTTGTTTTACTTAGTTAAGCCTCTAGAAGTTCAAACCAGCCTTTCAGCTGATAACCTAAACAATAACATTAAATAAGGATATTAATACTATATCTCTCAGTCCTTATTTTACTTTTAAAAACCCCAACAGATGTTCTAAACAATCGTGATCATAGTTTTTATTTTTTTACTTTTGTCTAATGGGTGTTTCTAACTACTATTCTTGTGTTAGTTCTGGTATATTGTAGAGCATGATTGAATACCTGAGGACTTTCCTGTTAAGAAATAGTTTAAGTAATGTAATAGTTTAAGCAACATCCACTACATAGAAACTTGACAGCAATTGAAGAACAGGTAAAAAAAAATAAAAACAGACTATATGGTGAAATATAGCAAATCCACATAACAATCTATCGTCATGCAGAGTTTGGCATTAACCTATCCATTAAAGGGCATTCAGTCAATCAGTATAAAGAGTGTACCTTACACGCAACATAAAAATTTTCTTCTAATAATAATGCATGTATTGCAAATATACTTAACACTTATTCAGCACAAGGAAAGTTTTGTGTAATAATTTAGTTAACGAGAAATATTAATAAAATACTTTTCTTTGAAATATGGGTTATTAGAATATGGAATATTATTCTCTGTAAAATTTTAATGATTAGTTTCAATTTGATATTTTTTGTACTTTATCTTAGGATAGTAGATCCTCCAAAACATATGTTAAGTTTTTAGATGAAATCATGAAGAAATATAAATCAAGGCAGGTATAAAAGGTTAGGAAAGTAATTTAAAATATTTATACATTAGAAAACATCTGATGTATTAGAGATGAAATATACTACATCCTGGAGAAAGGAAGAAATATTTCGATTAACAAATTTTGTGCTAACGAATTAGAGGTAGATTTCGTTTTTATGAAAAATTTATTATATTTTTTATTGTTGTGTTTCCAGCGAGTGCAACTCAAGAAAACTATGCTGTAGGTGACCTATCTGGTAAGATCGGTTACAATGGAGAAAAACAGTGGGATATGTTCTTACCGTTAAGAAGTGAGTACAGTGTGGCACACCGTTCGCTTGTTATATACAAGTAAGTGGAAAAACCTGATGTTAATCATTCAACAATTTTCATTACATAAAATTATAGTTGTCTTTTTAGATGATTCTTTAGAAAAGGAAAGATACGTGTTGATGAATAGGAATTTACCATGTTTAGATTTAACTTTAAACCAGTTGTTTTCAATAGCTATGATGGTAACCAACCACTGCCTGGAAATAGAATACAGTAAAACCTCCATTTTACGGACTCCTGTATTTAACGAATATTTTTTACTGACCCGATCCCATGAGATAAAGAATTAATAAAAGTCTCCCAAATCCAGACTCTAAATCGTAAATTTTTATTTATAGCCTACAGAGTACATATTAGATGTGTAAGACAGTATGTATTTTATCGTAAGTCATTTATCACTATTAATTTTTAAACGAGATAGCGACACATATCGTGTACTTTGGCCAAAATTCGAGAAACTTATTAAATCAATAAACGTGTTGGATGCTGTTTCTTGGATTGTGAGTGCTATTGAACAGATTAAGGGCATGACTGTCGTTCAACTGTTTTTCACTAAGCGAAATTTGTGAAGGTAATGTTACAGTAAATGACAAAATACAATCAGACGATGAAATCGTTCAACTTGTGAATGAAGTCGTCAGCGAAGCCAATGTAAAAATTTTTATAAAGACGAATTAACTACTTTCATTGCAACTGACGAAAACGATGCACCCAGCAATAATGAACAGACAACTGAAGAACCTACAACCAAATTCACTTATAAGGAGGTAGTGCAAGAAATTTAAAATGTAAAATACTTTGTCGTTTCGAAGAAAGATGAAGAAGGATGCCTAATGGTGGAGAATTTACTTATGCATTTAGAAAACTAAGCATGGAATGTGAAAGCTAAAGAAAACCAAATCACAGACTACTTTAAATTACTTACCTTTCTTTACGTTAGTTTCCGTATGTTAAAACCTTAAAATGCGTAAATCACCAAGTTGTTATGTACGAACATATTGGCTCCCCTCTTGAGAGCGGACACCTCTATACAACGGACATTTGGTGTGGTCCAGCTAATGTCATCTATTCAGAGGTTGGACCAGTATACTCTATAGAGTTTTAGAAATTTTTATGAGAAAAGGAAAGATAAGTGTAAACAAATACAAAAAAATCTTTGCTTAGAAATATACTGAGACTGATAAGTGTAACTACGGGCCAGTTGTTTTAAACTGGTAGAAAGCGTCAGATTGCCATGATGGTTTTCAAACCGTAATAGGGAATAGAACATCAAGAAGAAGACCAAAGAAAATTTTAAAAAAATTTACTTTCTTAAAAATAGTGCAATAATTATCTTAAATTTTCTTTGTGGTATTGGTTACTTTTGATTTTACAATTTATTTATCTAAACATTTATATTACTCTTCTTTTACAAAGTCATTTTTCTTCTTTTGGATTGGCTTAACTGTTCTCAATAATTGTTAAATAAATAAACATGGTGCAAAAATATATTTATTTATTCTAAATTTCCGACTATGATTAAATCTTTTCTGTAAAAGTTATACTTTATTACAGGAATGGAGAAGGTAGTGAAGTACCTTGGGTATGTTCAACTCTGATTCATTATCAACACTATCAAAACCACAAACTGCCCATGAATACAGCTCAGGTGATTTTTAGGTGAGTTTACATACTTATTTGTATTATATTATATAAGTTTGCATTAATATCTCTCTAGTTTAAATAAACATTCAATGACATGTACAAATAACACCTAGTTTCACATGCTGTAACACAGTGATCATTTGTAAACTGCCTAATGACTACTGGGAACATAGTTACACACAGACAAAATTTTAAAATATTACATTTTAATAAATTAAAGTGGTAGGAACAGTGAAAAATATTATTACACTTTAATATGTAACAATTAAAAAATCTATTACTGAAGAAGAAACTAGATAATTTCAGAGAGCTTATGGTCTTTCTAAACCAAATGCAAAAGAATTGCCAATAATAAATTTTTAAATTAATAAGTGGCCTTTGGGCCAGCCCAGTCAGTCAGCTGTAAGTCGCTATTATTTGTTAATTTTTTTTTTTTGGTTTAACGTTTGACTGTTTTGCAATTACTGCTAATGCAGACGGTGAAGGATGAAATGATTTTTTGTAACATATGAAAATATGCCGTGTCTGAATGGGGTTCGAACCCAAGACCGCTAGATGAGAGGCGAGCACATTACCAACTATGCCAATGCGGCCGGCTATTATTATTTGTTAAGTAAGACTGGTTGGGCAAGGAACTTTGTATGGTGACCAGCTGACAGCCATCCATGAACAAACTCTACTGGAGTTCAGTAAATAATTTTGTCATAAATTTAGTTATCTGTGGGCTTATTTATGAATTTCATGGTACTTTGAATTTTGTAAATTATAATAATGTACAGGGATTGGCCATAGTATTTAATAAAATTATTTTTTTAAATAGTAGCTAATTATTGTAAAAGAACACAAATAGTGGAATATATGTTGTATTATTTTGTAATAATCTGACTGTTTATAGATATCCATTGGCTGGGAGAGTAGTGATGAGGCAGCCAGCAGAAGACTGGACAGCAGATACTACAATCATAATAGAACAGTTAGTCCATGCCGATGGTCTTTCTGTAAACAATACGCACGAGCATCGTTGGGGAGTTTGTGAGAATCCACCAGGCAAGGACTTTTACAATTGGACAGCTAGGTGTTTGTCTGCTGGAAGTACTTATGATCCTTATCATGTATGTAATTTAAATTTATTTGATACCTTGAAATAAAATTTATGTGATAAGAATGAATTACTGTAGTAACAAAACTTTTTTGTTGTGTCTTAGAGATTAGAAGTGATATTTGTCTATTATACAGGCTGTCCCTGAAATGTGCAGAAAACTTCCACTTCTTGGTTCTTAGATAACAATATGACAAAAAGTTCCTATAAATGTAGGTTCAAAAACTCTTTGGTTTATGTTGTATGGCCATTTTTGTGTGTTTTTTTTGTAAGAAACATGTATGCCTCAACAATGGTTAAAAAGTACCATTATGAAATTTGGCTTGCTCATACTTAATAGCATTTTATACCAATCAAATAAATCGAAAAGTTTATCTTCATAAATTTTAAAAAGGCAACAATTTAAATGTATCAGTCTTTAATATTTTGTCGAATAATATATCCAGGCATTTTATTCTAAATAAAATTATTCCTTACGTGTTAAAATTTGATTACAAGTAACAATTGCCAACTGGTTTGCGATAACTCATTGCAAATAACTGAAGCTGGGAAATGAAGCCAGATTATTTCACATATTACAAACACATGGTTGGCATTTAAATGTATTTGTCTTTACATAAATACATTTTATGGCAAACTTCATCCAGTTTTAGGCCAGTGACTTTTACTGGCTATAATAATCGGAAAAGAGTGAGGTTTTAATCATTTACAAATGTTTAAAATTGTTTTATTTTATACTGAGTGCAGTAGAAAACCAGTAAAAATTAAAACAGAACTAAGTATAAAAGCAAATCTATATAATGCATCCTGCAGTTTGAAATTATTTCTATTTCATATAATGAATTAATGTAATAATTTCACCAACCTTCTTTTTAAACTACGTCACCTTTATTTTTATTCTTACTTACACAAGTTTCGGTGGATCCACCATCATCAGAGTAAATAAAAAAATTGAAACTAAAAATGTTTTATCTCACTTATTTAAAATTTACAGAAGTCAGTCATTTAAATCAGTTTTATACAAGTGACTGAAGATGTATCATCTTCTTTCTTAAATAAATTTTAAATAAGTGAGATAAAAAGTTTTTAGTTTCAAATTTTTTATTTACTCTGATGATGGTGGAACCACCGAAACACGTGTAAGTAAGAATAAAAATAAAGGTGACGCAGTTTAAAAAGAAGGTTAGTGAAATTATTGTATTAATTCATTATATTAAATAGAAATAAGTAGAAAAAGAAACATTATTCGTATAAATACGTTTACTGAAATTAAGTAAGAATTAATTAATTAATTTAGTTTAAGAATTATAGTTAATTCATTTTCTAACAAATTTTTTTGTTAGTTAATATTAAAGAAAATTTAAATTATCTATAAAACATGTGTTTCAGGTTTACACAGTGAATAAGACATCAGATACACAATGTGTGGAAGGTGTCAGAGTTGGTTTCTGTAGAGTTGGCGCACTTTCTGAAAGATTAGGTCATATATCGATATCTGGTAGAAAGTCACAAAATTTGGTGATCACTCGAAAACTAATGACTGATTCACATTTGCCATTAAGTGGGCCAAATTCTGTGATTGGACGATCATTTGTAATTTATCAAGACAATGGACCGAAAGCAAGAGGAGATCGTCTTGCTTGTAGCAGGTAAAATCACTAAACAATAAACTTTACTGCAGTTATACTTTTTTCAGGGTGTAGTAATATTTTATTTACGTTTTTTTGTAAAAAAATAAAATGTTCTTGTTACTAGAAATGATAAAAATTTGCTTTTTTGCTTTACATAATATGCTAATTTCTAGCTTTAGTGGAGTGTTTATTGAAAATACAGAGAAAACTAAGTCTTCGTAACGTTTTTTATAGTGGGTGAAATATAGGACATATATTTCGTGAAATATAGGACAGAATGAATTAAGTTAGACAGAATGAATGCGCCGGCCGCATTGGCGCAGTTGGTAACGTGCTCGCCTCTCATCATGCGGTCCTGGGTTCGAATCCCACTCAGGTACGGCATATTTTCATACGTTACAAAAAATAATTTCATCCTACATTGCATAAAGTTCCACCCCAACGTCGTCGCTAATGACCGTTGCAGTTGATGCGACATTAAATAAATAAATAAAAAAAAAAGATAAGACACAGTTCTTTTTTAACTTTCTGTTGCTTATTTAAACTCAAATTGTTAGTTATAAAATAAACACTGGCTTGAGTGCATTTAAATTATCATACTACCTGTTTTTTACGTGTTATATTTTGGTCTTATCGTAATTAAAATTGTAGTTTAGTGTCTTTAACAGCTTTAAAACCATATTGTCTTTGGATCTATAAAATACAAACATAAGAATTCCTGATAGTAATTATTTATTTTAAATAGTAATAGGGCCACTCAGTACATTAAATTTCTTAAATTAGTTTCTCATTTATTTTCTTGTTATAAAGATATTTTTGTAAAAATAAATATTGAAAATACAAAGAAGCTGAACTAGTTAACTTAAAAAAAACAATAATTTTCTGTATAAGTAAAAACTATTGTGTGTAAATTCATTAAACGTTATCTAGGATAGAACAAAATGTGCAATTAACTAAGTTCTTGGATAATTTTGTTGTAGAATAACATCCGTATTTCGAAGAAAGGCCGTTGTAAGAGATTGGTTCGGAAATGGATTTCAGTCACCAGTCAGTGGAAAAATGGAGTTCTATCAGCAGACAGAATATGACATTGTTGATATGGAGTTCAATATTGAAAATTTAAATGGTATTTCAGCATACCGTATTCATCAAGTAAGTATTTCAGACATTTTGGCTTCTGAATCTGACATCAAATTTGTATTTATATGCTTTTTAGGGTTGGCTTACTTCAGACCCTTAATCTCCTCCTACCTCTACTTTGTTTTATTATTTGATGCAAGTCCTCTGATTTGTAGCTTATTTTCTGGTCAACTCTTTGACATTTGAACTAGTATTGGGCTAGGTTTATCACTTGCTTTGCAGGTTTACAATGCACTTACTTCAGACTCTTACTTGACTTACTTCAGACCCTTAATCTCCCACCTCTACCTTGTTTTATTATTTGATGCAAGTCCCCTGACTTGTAGCTTATTTTCTGGTCAACTCCTTTGTCATTTGAACTAGTATTGGGCTAGGTTTATCACTTGCTTTGCAGGTTTACAATGAGTTCATTTACAGATTATATAATCAGTTAATTTTTTACAGATGCCGGTACAAGAACAGTTGGAATTTCCATGTGAACAGTCAGCACTGAACAGTGAATATGATCCATATGGGTCATCTGGGAGAAAGGGGCTTCCTCCAGGTGAAGGAACTCCAGATTTATATCCAGTTGGTGATTTGAGTGGCAAGTTTGGTGTACTGGATAATCGCACTTCGCTTCAAGATTCAGCTTTCAATGATAGTTCAATGCAGTTGTTTGGTCAGCAAAGTATTTTGGGTCGATCAATTGTTTTACATAAGAGTGATGGAATCAGGTATTTAAAACATTGCTGATGATGTGGTTGTGGAAGTGGGACAAGATGGAGGTGGTTGCATTTAAATGGTGCTTGGTACGTACTAAAATTTCAACTAGACAAATAATTAATATCAGGTGACTTCAGATTTTTAAAAATATAAAAAGGCCAGTATTTTATCAGCAGGATTGAAAATGAGTAAGGGTAAACTTTCATCTATCATTGTCTTGCAGATTCATAATGTCAGTGCCACTATTACTTATGCAATAAAAATACTAATGTAACAGTTATAGTGTCGCCATAATAATGTTGTACTTTCTTAGACATAGAAGTCTTCACAGATATTGGTTTTAAATTTTGTGGAAAATTCTGTAATCCAACTCCTCCTGTAATGTGTTGGTTGCTTTGGCCCATTTTTACACTAGTCAGTGTAACTAACTTCTGTGCCCTATGTCATCAGTTTGATCCCTGGTCAGATCTTGTGATTTTCTATCATTAGTTTCCATCCTTGCCCTTCACTGTCTGTATTAGCATTAATGCCCAACAAGCTCAAAGTTGATCAGTGTTGTTCTTAATCTTATTAATTTTGCTCTTGCGTGGAAAACATTTCTTGGTTAGTTGTTTCCAACATTGCCTTCCACCCAATTTATCTACATATATTCTTTGGGTATTACTTAAGCCCTACCCTAATGTTTTAATATTACTACGTGAACAATAATTTCATTATAAAATATGGTTAAATAGTCTAATCATTAAAGTTGGTAAGTATATCAGAAACTCTTCTCTGATGCTAATTTTTATGTAGCAGCCATATTTTATTTACATCAGACTGTTGTGCACACAAGGGTTAATGAGGGTGATGAAGGTATATGAAAATAAGTGATGAAATAAATACCAGACCTAACCAGGAATCGAACCAGGACACCTAATATTGAAGCCATTTGGCCAGCTAATGGGTTAAGGGCTTTTCCTCTCCTCAGATGTCCTTATCATATTTATGACAGAAACACTATTTTAAGTATGTTTGACATAAGTACATTTTTCGGGTTTTCTCTGTGTGTACCTGCTCTTGTATCCACATTAACAGTTGGTGTCATTGGACTATTTTTCAATTATTTTGTGATCTACGTACGTTGGACATCTGTAGTATATTCTAATGCTTATGTAAATAATTGCTTTACTAATTGTAAGAGTATTAAAACTTAATTAATTTATTTAGGCTGTTCCATTACCTTTTCAGAATAGCATTTTTTTAGAACCAATTTATATAATAGTGTCTCAGTGTTTTCCAAACACGTTTACCTAACCTGTGACTTTATATTAATTTTGTTTTTTGCTCAGAATTAGGGCTGACAGGTGTCTCTTTTTCTTTCTTTTAGCAATTTAAATTTTCTTCTCATCTATTTTCTTTCTCGGGACCTTTGTGTACATTTTAAAAGTGAAACTTAAAAAAAAAATACTTTTAAAAAAGTGAAACGCCTTAAAAATAGAAAACATATTGAGGTTTTAAGTTGTTATTTAAATTTAACTCTTTCGAATTTATATTAAGTTTGATATTGGGAGTAAGAATGGAGTAAAACTTAATGAAAGAAGGGAATGAAACTTAAGAATAATTTTTTAATTTCTTAGACCCTAACTGGGGATAGATTAGACCTAAGACAGCATTCAAGTACACAACTGAAATAAAAACCAGTCAGCCCTGTAGTAATGTTATTCCAGGCAAATTTTTTCTGATAAAACTCATGTTTCAATTATTAACTTTAAAATAAATATGTTTTCATGTCTTATTGTGTACAATGGTGTTTTGTAGATGGACTTGTGGCAGTATAGAACGTGGATATGCTCCATCTGAAGCAAGGGAATTGAGAGCAATCGCTTCATTTCACCATCCTTTAGGCTTTGCTTGGGGTTACATTAAAATGGTATGTCTTTACAGTGTACCATAACATAAGTCTTATTTTATGTTTTGGTTAAAAGTATAGTGTAGTAGGTACAGATTACATTTATTAAATTAGCATATTATAAATAATCAATTCAGCTAAGGTGTTCTTGTAGTGTAGTGCCCTAATTAAAGTGAAGATGATCTGTGTAAATAACAGTGGTATTCTATGTATGTTAACATATCACACAAATTAATTGTCAAGAATGATTGAACTAATTTAGCTAATTAATTATGTCAGTTATTTACTTAAGAGTTTATAAACCTCAAACCTATCTGAAAATTCTTTTCGGTCTTTTACTCCAGTTTCTTTAACCGAGCTCCTTGAGGTATTACTCATTGAAGATTACTCTTCCTCAACATGTATTCTTCTTCCTTATTGCTTTTCAGTGTCATGTCCTTCATCAATCTGCAGTTATATGCTGGTTTTTCTTGGGATTTTTTCAGTTGTCTTACTTAATTTTTATTCTTTACCTGATAGAACAATCCAAACACTGGCAATCACCATCTGTTATATTTTTCTTAACCAAGAGAACTGTCTACCCACACTTCACTGACTCATTCATATCAGCTAGAGTAGTTGATAGTCATTTTAAAGAACATGACCCAAGTATGCCAACTTCGTGCTCTTTATGATATTAAAAACTCCCTTGTGGTATTAGAGCTACGCATAAATATTAAGTTTTACATGAAGAATAGATTCTCCCATGGGTTTAGCTTTTAAGAAGTAATAGAAAAAACTACTTAAAACGTACTGTGTGTAATAATTGAGAAAGAAAAACGGTTCATACTTAAAAAATGCATGTGACAGTTGTTTTGATGTAAAATGAAATACTGTTAAGAATACGACAAGACCTTCTTTTAACCTAATGGTACTTTATTTGTTTTCAGACTCAGTTGATTCATAGTGATGGAAGTCCAAGTGACACTGTTATTGAGGTTACTCTAAGACATCCTGGAAAGACTGATCGTAATTTTGTAAGTGATAACTGTATTTGATCCGTATTTATTGTGAAGTTAATATTTACCTTCAAACAAATTTTAGAATAAGATATTTTATTTGTATTGCATTATTAATTCTGCAAAAATGAAGAGATGACTAGAAACATGATTTGTAGAAATTAATAATGCAGTGAAGCATCTATCCACTTCTCAATGTATGTTACAAACCTACAATCAGAACTATCTGTTTGGCAGCTACAACTGTACCCTAGCTATCCTATAACTACTTACTTTTGTAGTGCAAAAATATTCAGTTTTAAATAAAACTTGATGTAAACTAAGCTTTTTTTGTACTCAGACGGCTTTTGATCTTTACTTAAACCCAAAATTCCAAAAATATTTTATTATACTTTATGATCAGTAAGATCCATAAATGGTATCTAGTAAAAAAATGGAGGCTCTTGCTTTGAAAAAAAATATTTTTTTGAAAAGTTGCAACCTTCGTTAAGTTTCCGACAAAAATGTATGTACTTAACAATTAAAGAAAACTGAAAATGCTGCAACTGATCTACGTTTTCATGTTTTCAGTCTTGGATCGCCAAAGATAATTTTTAAAAAGTAAATAACGCATACAGGAAAACTTTATTTGAAAAAAATACTAAATTCTTTATACTAAATTCTGTACTAAATACTAAATACTAAGCTTTTTTTGTACTCAGACGGCTTTTGATCTTTACTTAAACCCAAAATTCCAAAAATATTTTATTATACTTTATGATCAGTAAGATCCATAAATTGTATCTAGTAAAAAAAATGGAGGCTCTTGCTTTGAAAAAAAATATTTTTTTGAAAAGTTGCAACCTTCGTTAAGTTTCCGACAAAAATGTATGTACTTAACAATTAAAAAAAACTGAAAATGCTGCAACTGATCTACGTTTTCATGCTTTCAGTCTTGGATCGCCAAAGATAATTTTTAAAAAGTAAATAACGCATACAGGAAAACTTTATTTGAAAAAAATACTAAATTCTGTATGTCCAGTACGTTTCTTCTGACGCAACCCTTACAGTTCTTGACAAATAGTGGAAATTGTTGCCCACTTTAATAAAACTGTGTAACAGATGTTCACAATTGTATCCACAGATATTCTCATGGTTCTTGTACCAAAATTATGTACCTTTTATATTTTTCTGACAAGTTTTAATGTAGTGTTCTATACAAATGGAAAACTAAATTTATAACAATCTGTGTTTAGTTTTCACACAGCATTATGTTTCCGTACTATTATATTTGATCAGATGTGAGGAATTTACTTCTTATATGAAAGAATGAACAAAAATGATCTTTGTGTCCGTTTTCAAAGACAAAATCCTAAATTTTCTTTAGCATCATAGAAAATGATTTTAAATTTATAAAATTTATTGCTAGTTAAATTTTCGTTCACATGTATTTTGTATACATACATATCCAGTGCCTGTTCCAGCAATCGCTGGGTCTGGATGTTCACCAAGCCTCTCCATCTTCTGTCTGTCCACCATTTCTCCTTCTCTACTTGTTCCCAGTTGTATCCCCATCCCTCCACACTCTTAACTTCACCCTTCATCTTTTTCTTGGTCGTCCTCTTGATTTCATTCCGTCCACCCTTCCTTCTCCCATCGTAGGTAACCTTTCCTGTCCCATTCTCTTCACCCCATACCATCTTATACTCATTTTCTCCACCCTCTCCCTCATACATTCCGCATTTAGCTCTGCTCTAATCTCAGTATTCTTTATTCTATCTCTCCTTGTCCTACCCTTTATTGCTCTTAAGAACTTCATCTCACCTGCCAGTAACCTACTCTAATATATTTTGTATATTTGCTCCAAAATAGATCACATGACTGATTTTGACAGATCAACATTGACGTTTCACAGGTTTGCAATTTTTATTATTGCATTTGTATTAGAGTTACCAGGAATAAAAAATATTTAACTTCACCTTTTATTGACAAAATAGTTATTTTACTGGGTGCTATTCAGATTGTACAATGCATTCTGTTTTACGGTTCATATTTCCATTCACTATTATCAATATATAATGATAACATAAAGTAATGCAATTGACTGGTAATTTTTTATACATTTCAGACTAAGAATCACAACTGGGCGATATTTGTGAATCCTATAAGCGTTGATGCAACAGTGAAAGTTCAAGATACAAGATGCACGGCTGGTGGATATGTGTGGAATCCTTATTACACTCAGCTTGCAGACCCTCTTAATGTAACAGGCAATTTTCTTCATTTATTATCTAAACAAACATATGTAGACTTAAAATAGTGGTCAGCGCTACTGGCTTCTATGCTGGGGTCCTGGGTTTGCAGAAATTCTGGATTAGTGTTGACTTCATTCACCAATTCTTGGCCTCGACGTTCTTTTTGTTAAAAATTCAGTAATTTCGGAACAAACTTTGTAGCCACGCGTTTCATGCCCATAACATCCGAAAAAATTGCTTGACTTGAACCAAATGATATACTGACCTCATCAGAAACCTCTCTGGCAGTGATTTTGTGATCTTTCAAAATCATTTTCCTCATTTCTACGACGTTGTTGGTTATTGATGAACTAGGGCATCCAGGGTAGTCGTCATTTTCAACGTTTTCACGGCCGTTTTTGAACAGTTTGTACCACTCATAGACTCTTGTTTTACTCAACGTAGATTCACCAAAAGCCACTGTCAACATTTTGAATGATACTTGATACTACTACTACTACTACTGTACTTTATATCATTTTTCACACAAAATTTAATGCAAACTCTTCGATAAATTTTTTGGGAAGTAACAAATCGCTGAGCGAATGCAAACACGTGTATTCTTTTCAACTACTAACAATAAAATGTACATTCAAAATGGCTGCAAATGCAAACATATGTTATAAACAGGTCTATCAACGAGGTAAACAAAAACTTTGAAATCAAATTTACAGTTTGTGAAATTTAAAAATTCCTGTTATTTTTTTGATCAAACCTCGTGTGTCACCTCATATTGTTACCTACACACAAGCCAAGGCTTGCGTAGGCATCACTCAAAAAAAAAAAAAAAAAAATTATATTAAGGCAAAAGGCTTAATAACACATTGCCATTGAACAGTTATGTTTACTAAGCTAATTTGTATTACTAGTTTACCCTTTAGTTATTAACGAACAATATGTTTGTTAGTGAACTAGGATAAACAAAATTGTCCCTCCCATGATGGTGGTATATTGACATGCTCCTTAAATTTCCCTTATTTTTCATCTATTTCAGCCATAATAGAATAAGTGAGCAGTGGCACCGCATCACACCATATTGTATCGTATTGCATTCCGTCATATTGTTGCATCATATATTGCACCACAACTGCATCGTATTGGATTGCTTTGCATCATATATTGCATCGTATCGTATCGCACCGGAAACTCCCAAACGTAAACTATGAGATCAGTATGTGATACTGCTGACTTTCTACATAAACCGACGTAAACTCATTAAAGTTAAAACAACCAGGAATAATGATAGATTCCAACTAGTTAGGAAGGTACGAGAAATATGTAGAGGGTGATTATAAATGAAATAGACAGTTTTGATAGCTTATGGAAAATTTATTTTTGTAAAGTTAAGGTAATTACTTACATGATTATATAGAAGAATTCATCAAGTTTTTATTGGTAATATTTACAGATGTTCAATGTGTGCACCATTTGTAACACGACAGATATCAACACGGTAGTTGAATTCTTCCCACACATGATTAAGCATATGACGGTCAACTATGGCGAGAGCATTTGCAATACGTTGTTTTAGATCATCGATATCTACAGGAAGCGGTGGTACAAAAACTTTGTCTTTTACATAACCCCATAAGAAAAAGTCGCAAGGCGTTAAGTCTGGACTACGAGGTGGCCATGGCATAAACACAATGTTTTCCTCACTTGCACAGCTGATCAATCGTCTAGGAAGACATTCATCAAGATAATTTCTGGCCTGTAAGTGCCAGTGAGGCTGCACTCCATCTTGTACAAAAATGAAGTTATCACTATCTTCTGGGAATTGAGACATTAACCATTCGTTTAACATGTCCAGATAAATTACTCCGGTTACTGACACTTAGTGAAAGAACGGCCCATAAACCTTTTCACGAGATAATGCGCAAAAGACGTTTACTTTACGGGAATCGCATGTATGCTGTAAAGTTATTTTTGGGTTTTCTGTGCCCCATATTCTAACATTATGTCTATTAACTTTTCCACTAATGTGAAAATTACATTCATCACTGAAAATTAGGCGACTAAAGAATGCGTCATCATTTTCAACATGCCCATCCTCTGGTAACATTACTTTGTAACTAATGTAAGGTTACGCATTACCTCTAAAATGTACTTTGATTGCTTTAATCGTTAATTAGTTGTTTGCAGTCGTAACATCAGTATAAATGTGTTGTAATCATTGATTCTTCATCAATTTTTAGAGTGAACTGTATCGTCAGGAATGTGGACCTGATCATCCTTTAAGGTGTTATGTTGGTGATGTATCTGGACGCCTTGGTCCCATTGATTTGGGTGGCAAACGAAGTGTATTTTCCGATCCAAACTTTCCTTTGGGTAAGTAATCAGTTTTTCAGAAATATAAATTTGTAATCACAAAAGATGTTCAGTGAGAGGCATCATGATTTTTTAAAGGATTGGAAGGATATATCTTCAAGGTTACATATTTATTTGATGTTATATTTATTTTAAATATTTTTATATTTTACATATTTATTTGCAAACGATACCCCACGTACATGTGAGTTAAACTTATTTTTATTAATTTCTGAATTGATTTAGCTATTGTAGTATCTAGAATGACACGAATAATTGATAAACATTTTAAATAGCGTATTTAAAAGTAAAATCCATTGTTAACTGACAATGTACCATATTTCCTCAGCTTTTGAAGAATCATAAAAGTTAACGAGTTAATAAAATGGTGAAATCTT
The DNA here is from genome assembly GCA_035578175.1 of Catonia carolina. Lineage (NCBI taxonomy): Eukaryota > Metazoa > Arthropoda > Insecta > Hemiptera > Achilidae > Catonia > Catonia carolina. The sequence goes on along the minus strand of JAQMRL010000001.1, from coordinate 66,753,216 downwards.
TGAAAAATCATATACATTGAAACTGACAATATTAAAAGTTAGTAGGAGACAGATTTGAGGCTACATTTTTATAAAACATGTCATTTATACTAGCATAAAAATAAAAAATAAAATTTTCAAAATTCTAAATTAATAAATGGTGTAGTAATTTTTATAATTTTAAATCTTAAATTTGAATAAATTTTATTACGCATTGTTATTCTAAATTTAAATCGTTTATGTTAAATAAATAAAAATATTTAAAAAAATTAAATTTTAAAAAAGAATAAGAATTAAAAAAAAGGTTTTGTCGTTACCTAGTTATACCAGTCAGTGAAGTTGATGTTTGTTTATATGAAATAAATAAGTTTAATGTATCATGCTACATGTTAATGTTCTTTATATGAAATGTCATCATCAAGGAATGATTTTTTTATAACTTGCCTACTACAGACTTTAGAAAACCTAACATACACAATTTATCAAAACAATACTACCTGGCCTGTTCCAACTTATACACAGCCGCATTGGCGTAGTTGGTAATGTGGACACCTCTCATCATGCAGTGTAGGGTTAAAATTCCATTCAGGCACGGCATATTTTCATACGTTACAAAAATCATTTCATCCTTCACCATCTGGATTAGCAGTAATTGCAGAACAATCGAACGTTAAACAAAAAAAAAAAAAAAATAAAAAAAAAATTTTCCAACTTAAAAAACTTATTAATGTGCTATTTATTAAAGAAGTTGGGAAGCCTATCTCTTCCAAGGTTGTTCAATACTGTATTATCCAGTTGGAAAAAGTAAACACCTATCAGACTAAACAAACTAAAAGATTATCTTAGTGTTTGAGCAATGGTTGTTCAATCATTTAGTGTACACAACAAACGACTATATTTTCTTGCCTATATTTATGAATTGTTGATATTACCCCTGGCACATTAAGTTTATGCCTAATATCTTCGCTTCTTACCCAATTGAATTGTGCATTTCCACAACATAATTGCCAAAAGCAAAATTTTACTGAAGGAATAAACATATTTATGTAAACAATGTTTTGACCAGCACAAATGTTTCTCGAGTTAAAATTTTTGTCACTAGGATCAGTAGTAGGCTGGGAATCTACTGTGCTGTTGTTAAATGATTTTTTTTTTTTGTAAAATGATTCAACTCCCCTCCAATAGCATTTGCAATGTTTTGGAAATCCACGATCTAGTTATTTAAGACTAAAACTACAACATTATTCTACTTATTCTCGCAAAAAATTATAGGTAACAACCAGAAATTGAATTTGTGCCAATGTTTTCAAATCAGGTGGAAAACTGGGAAAACAAATAAACCTGATAGTACTGTACGAATGTTTTAATCTTGTTCTGTTTGTTTGCAGAAGGGGATGTTTCTGCACTGGGAAGGTCAATAGTAATATTTGAAAGAGAATTTGGAAGTCAAAGATTCGCCTGTGCCAATATCGAACCAGATAAAGATATCATTAAATACGTCAATATCAAGAGAACACCCAAATTTATTGTGTAAGTATATTTACTTAATATTTTTTATTTTAGTAAAATGTAATACATTATATTTAATGTATTACATTTTACTCTCGGTTATCTATGGGTAATAAATTAAAATGAAAACTAAAAATTTATGTGCAGGTAGAGTGTGCCATTCATTTAACTAGCTGGATTCTAAATCTTTTACTATAGAATTTTTAACTTGTGGTGAGTAAAATTTATAAGTGAATCCTAATTCCATCCCTGGTTCTTGCACTTCTCTGCTCTGCCTTTGTCCAACATAATTTTACAAACCATACCATTAAGTAGCTCTGTAGTAAAGATTACAAGTGTATGAATCTTCTAAAAAAAAATATTGTATGAATATAATAAAAAATAAAACTTATATTTTAACCCTTGAGTGCTGGGAACCACATATTCGAGGTCCGGGTAGTTGCGAGCTTTGAGCAGCCATATTTATTGCTATCAGGGCATATGATATCACAAATTACATGCACAGAAACGTAGTCAAATTTGATATAAAACACTATCTATTTACTTATGATTATGCTGGCGAAGTTTTTCCAACCTAACTTTCGGCTTTACCAATCTTTCAGATAGTGGAACTTTGGAAATATTTTCACTTTTAGGGTTGGTAAAACTGCAAATCTATAGTGGGTGTGTGTTATTGTCTGAAGAGAGATCAAACGTTTATGCCATCGCTGAGCTAAGTTATGCAGATGTTTATAAGAGCATAAATTTGTTCTTTCTTTCTTTGCTGTGATGGATGAACCTTTTCACCACCTGTTTCCCCACTACATCCTTTTACTGGTGTAATTTTTGTATTTGTATAGTAAACTATTCCTGGAAGCAAGTCATGCCTTTATTCAACAAAGAGCGTTACAGGAGGCAGGGGAGTTGCCAACCTAACTGATTCCTTCATTAGCATTTACCAATTTTTCAGATAACGTAACTTTTGAAATACAGTATTTCATAGCAACCGTAAAGCGTAACCAATTTTCATGTTTTTATATTCACAAAAACCTTACATATTATAAGAAGTGGCTGTAATTTTTTCATAATTTTTTTATCAGTAATGAACTTAGCTAAATGGATTTATTCGGAAGCATGTTCTGACATTTACAGATTATCATTAGCGCGAAATGCAGAGCGGTGCAAGAGGGTTAATAACAAATTGTTGATTTGTTTTGTTTGTAGAGCTTCATTTGTGGATGAGATACATGAAATAATGGGTGTTCCAGAATGGTATTTAACTGTAGATACAAGGAAAACCCGCATCCTTCATAACGGTGCTTGCATACAACTTTTCATTCATTTCAAAGGTAATTCTTAGCATTTAATTAATAAAATCATCTTTTTACTTTCTCTTGTCCTATAAGAAAATATATTGTGACAATATCTAAAAGGAAAGAGGGTTCAAGAATTCTCAAGAAGGACCGAGATTTAAAAGGTGTGCGTGTGTGTGAATAAATTAGCTCAAAAACAGTGGTAAATCATATGAAGGTGAAACTTTTAACTTGGGTACCATGAGGAGATCCAACACAACAGAAAATTGGAGCATTTTTTGTCAATCCTACAATACAATTTAAACAGTAAAATGCACCAAACAAACTACAAGATTATCAGAAATGTGCAACTCCTAATAAACAATTTAAAACAAAAGAAAATCGTTAAATCCGGATTCTTATACTGTGTTCATTGTTGAAACTGCAGAAATAAAAAGCAATTGTGTAGAAATAGAACAGTGGTGTATATAAAAGTTCCTTTAAAGTAATCAGTAAACATATCAAATGCTCCTACATTCAACACATTATCAACAAGCTAGAATCACTTGATTTAAATAAACTATTAAAATTTTAAAATTTAACAAAAGAAAATCTTATGTCTTAAGTATAACAAGATCCAATTCTCTATAAACATCTTGATGTACAAATGTACGTCCAAAATTGGCCGTTTCTGAATTATTCCCCTCCACTGGCACACACATACATACGAGGTGCGGCTAGAAAAAAACCGAACTAGCACAGGTGAAACAATAAAACGAATGCAATAAGGCTGAAAGTCGCCTGGCCTGTCACGTGACTCTTGCTCCGCCTACTGCTCGAGTTTCATCTGCCTCCTGCACTCAGTCTGCCCGTGGCGTCTGTTCTAAGTAGTTGACGTTTTGTCTGTGCGTCGGAAAAATGTTGAGTGTACAGAAAGAACAGCGTGTTAACATCAAATTTCTTTTCAAACTTGGAAAATCTGCAAGTGAAACGTTTGTAATGTTGCAACAAGTTTACGGCGATGATTGTTTATCGCGAACACAAGTGTTTGAGTGGTTTAAATGATTTAAAGATGGCCGCGAAGACACAAGTGATGACGCTCGCACTGGCAGACCATTGTCAGCAAAAACTGATGCAAACATTGAAAAAATCGGTAAACTTGTTCGAGAAGATCGCCGTTTAACAATCAGAGGTCTGAGTTGACAGGAATTGACAAGGAAAGTGTTCGGCAGATTCTTCATGAAAGTTTCAACATGAACAAAGTGTGTGCAAAAATGGTTCCAAAGTGTCTCACAATTGAACAGAAGGAACGCCGAAGAATGATTTGTTCTGACATCCTAGAAAAAATTGAAACAGATCCCACCTTTTTACAAAATGTTATTACTTGTGATGAATCATGGTTTTTTACTTACGATCCCGAAACCAAACGCCAATCGATGCATTGGAAATCTCCTGATTCTCCACGACAAAAAAAAGCACGAATGTCAAAATCGAAATTCAAGGCAATGATGATTGTTTTTTTTGATGTCAAAGGGATTGTACACATTGATTGGGTACCAGAGGGACAAACAGTGAATCAGCATTACTACATTAGCGTCCTGACTACCCTACGTGAGCGAGTACAGAGAAAACGGAACGATTTGTGGAAAAAAAAGACATGGATCCTGCACCAAGACAATGCCCCAGCTCACAATGCGTTGTCAGTGAAGACGTTTTTAGCCAATCACAACATTCCCATCTTAGACCATCCACCCTACTCACCTGATTTGGCCCCCTGTGATTTTTTTCTTTTCCCTAAACTCAAGTCAGCTTTGAAAGGAACTAGATTTGAGAGTGTTGAAGCAGTAAAAGAAAAAGCGACGGAAGTAATGTATGGACTTACCGAAAATGATCTGCAGCATTGCTATGAACAGTGGAAAATTCGTATGGAGCGGTGTATAGACCGAGGAGGAGAGTACATTGAAGGAGATAACATCAAATTGTAAATAATGGAAAATAAATTTTTTTTATAGCATCAGTTCGGTTTTTTTCTAGCCACACCTCGTATTTTTAAGACACATAGTCACACTACTTGGAAAAGACCGCTATATAGTTAGCTTAAAATACTATTAGTAATGAATCAAATAGTTTTTGTTTTGGGGGTAAATAAATTGTCAACAACTTTCTACTCTAAATGTACAAAGTGATGTAATATTAACACATGTTTGTGTCTTGTGTGAGTATGTATTATTTCTCATGTGATTGCATTAAAAATAGGTATGAGGTCAACTGCTATAACTCATGTAGTGGGAAGGGTGAAAGAAGGAGTGATGCAATTAGGTGTTACAAAAATCTCTATTCCAATGGTTCCGACTTTAGTTATTTTAAATATCTTTGCTGTCTACGTAGTAAATATTCTGTCTTAATGTGCATGCATATAGTAAGCTCAACTTTTATGTTGACACATATTAAAGAAATAATTTTATGGTCTTTATTTCTCATGTATGCTAATACGATTCAGCTAAGAGAAAAATACAAATGTGTTTTATTATTTTTGCTTAGTAACTAAACTAAGATACGGTTAAGTTAAAACTATAGCAACTACATTTTAATTATTTGAACATAATATTAAATATTTTTAACCACCAAAGCTACAAATAAATATTTTAAACATAAACAATAACTATTTATGTTTAAAGTATTTTATATATAAATACATTTTTATTTGACTAAAAACAAGCGATTGATCACTTTTGTTGTAAACATTTTTATACAAAAGCTGAAATAAGTGTACTTTATATCTGAGAGTATTATTAACCTTTTTGCTGTTGTTCATTTGTATTTGTTACTGACTTTGATTACCATTGGGTGCTGTCCCCTATATTTATGTTGTAAAGTTAAATTGTCACTTCCAGTTTACATTTTATTTTTTGTACATATTGATTAATGGCTTATTAAAATCTCTTAGAGGTACAAAGCATTCTATAGCCTGATTTTCATAAGGAGAGCACTGGCCAAAACGTGCGTCTGCATTAGTATAGTCTTGTATGTACTGCAATAGTGCAGTGTATGTAATCAATAATCGAACAGCATGCGTACTAAATACAGTGGGTGTTTTCAATTTACAACAACACTCTGATTGTACAACTAACTGTAGGTCGGAGGGGTATGCAGTGTCCAAGTCAAGTATGCGCATGCGTAGCCCAGCGCTCATAGCAATTGGCTTGGCCTTCACCATCTATTGGCTAAAGATTCTACAAAATTAATTTCTTTCCACATTCCAGACTGACGACTGATTTCTTAGCTAAATCGTAAATACTAATGTGGATGGGGAATTAACCTTAACCTGTGTGTGTTTATAATAATCTCTTCATTTTTTGTATGTGTGCATTGTGCAGTATAATCAAGGTTTTTGTGGAAATTTTCTTTTTAATATTACTGTTAATGTTACTTTTGTTTAGTTTTAGTTGAACTGAAAAGCTAATCTTTTTGTTTCATGTACGGTTGATTGTATTGTTCCATGTAATCATTTTTTACAAAAATTTTCGTTTTTACTGTTTTTGTTTATATGTATTATTCTTAAATATTTTCACTGTGTCATCTGACAGACTTACTGAGAACGCGGTTGTTGATTTCCTGATTCAGCACAGGGTTGCCTAATAATAGTAACACCGTTACTAATTTAGCAGTGAAAGGGTTAAACTAATATCAACCCAAACTGTATTTATAGAATTCTTTAACTTCATTTACTTTTCAGAACTGTAAATCAATGAGAATTATAAATACCAAAAGAGTGGTTTCTCTTTGGCTAATTTTAAATTAACTTTCATATCTTCCTTTGATAATAATACAGAGTACAGTTAAATTAGAATACACATAGCCAAAATATTAAATAACTGCTTTTCTTTAATTCTTAACAGTAAAATTTACATATCATTTGAAGCACTCACAATTTTGTTTTTCTAACATTCAATTTGTAAAAAACAAAATTTATTCAAATTCTAATGGACATTTTCAGTTTCCTTATGTATCTACGGCATGATATCTAAAATCATGTTGGTTGCCTCTGCATTGCAGTGGTTTTTAATTACTAGATTACTCTGAACTGCAAAGGTTCCATTCCTGACCTTGCCTAGAAAATGATGCATTAAAATGTACAGATTCTGTAACAATTGTAGTCATTAATAAGGTTATTGTTTCTTGTAGTTGAATTGAATTTAAACTAAAAAATATAAACCGTATTTGTTAAGCAATATTAAATACATCTATCCAAGCATGATTTCATATGCAGAGAAACACAATTAAATGGCAAAAGTTTTAAGGTTCAAGAAGTACTTAAAAATATATCCTACAAATAGGAAGTTTCAGATGATATCTAATTATATATGTTTACAGGACCATTGGCTAATACTCTGGAACAAGATTTCAGCCGGCTTCTATCAGGTGGACAATTAGGCTCACCAAGTATATACATACCTGGATTTGTACCCAGCTCAAAACGTAAAACTAAAATACAATATAAACTCTGTGGCAGCGATGTTGACAATGGTATGTAATTAACCAATTATCTCCAGTTTAAGTTAATTCAGTTAATACACAATATAAAACCTGTTGTTTCTTTCCATGTTACTGTTATAGGGTAGTATATTTTTGAATAAGTATTTAAAAAGAACAATTAAAAAAAAATTTGAATGGTTTTTTGTAAATAGTTAGAAAAATTTTTTCAGGTAAAAAAGTGTGATGGTGAACAAGCTGAATGAAAATTCAGTTACAAAATGCTCTAGCTGACTTAAAAATATAATTCAGCCTAAAGCTAGAATAGAATAGCTGTTTTAGAAGTACTTACAAAAATTTAAATATTAAAGCAATTTGATCAGGTTTGGTACGTAAGGCATTCCTTACACTGAAATAAATAAATAATATTAATATACCTTATTTGATAATTTAGTTAGTTAATACAGCACATACAATACATTTTTTGTAATATTTTTATTCTTAAAACCAATACCCAAGAATTAGGCTCATGGTAAAGTAACCTTGTAGTTGTAACTGTTAACTCTAGTGATACAATTTAATATAAACAAAGAAGCTGAAAAATGTGAGTTCTTTATCATTATCAGCTTCTTGTTCCTTTTCCAGGTTCCTCGAGTTGGGCTAAACACAACTTCTCTCCATTTTTTTCTATCATTGAACTATCTCTCCTCCATTCCTCTCTAGCCCTTGTATCCTTTCTCTAATTCATCTATAACTGAACTCATTTATTTCACTCTTGGTCTACTAATATTTATCCTAAAATAAAAGTCTGGATTACAGTTGTCATTGGATAGTGAGCATGAGTGACGTGGGGAAACCTTAAATGTTTGGGACCCTGAAAAGGGCTGTTTAAGTGGTTGTTTATAGCCAGTAAGAGTCGGTCGTAGTCTTCATGGTGGTTGAGTAGGTGGGTGACATGGTCTCTCCCTGTCATCTAGCAGAGACATCATCTTCTCTCACAGTAGTGCACGATGGCTGCTTCAATAGGACCGGGTGGGCGCAGCACTTGGTTGAGGGACACTGCTGTGGGCATCGCTTGCGGCAGCGGGCGATGATGGTCCTAGTCAACAGTGGTTATGGTTTTGGGCCAGCGAGTGGAAGCATCATCTTCTCTCTTGTTGGGTCGTTGATCAGTCTTCGTCAGAGTCCGGTACTCGTGTGCCAATGGTCGATATGAAAAGGATCTTTATACTGAACTTACAAGCTTGCTTCCATTTGCTGACCTGACATTGTTACCATCGTCGACTGGGACCATCATTGCCTGCTACCACAAACGATCCCCACAGTTGTCCCTTAACCGAGTTGCAACAAAGCAGCCATCAATGCACTACTGCGAGGGAAAAAGATGATTTCTCATCTTCTCATCACAGTGACGAGACACTGTGTCACCTACCTCCTCAACTATCGCGGCAATTATGACCAACTCTTCCTGTCTAAAGGAAGTTTACTTAAAGGTCCTTTTCAGGGCCCCTAATATTTAAGGTTTCCCCATGTGCTTAATGTCGGCATCCAATGACACGGTATTTAATTTTTCTAAGTAGTACCTTTGGGCATCACCTCTTTAGAGCAAACAGTTAACTAAATAATATGTTTTATTGTAAAAAATAGTTCATTAAGTAAAAGAATTAATTTATTTAGTACAAATTACCCTGGACTGTTTTTATTACTTTTATAAACAGCAATTGTGTTGCAGCATGGCTTCTTAAAAAATTTTAAAATTGACAATTAGTAATTAGTTTTGATGTACTCTTATTAAACAAATTAACATATTTTAAATGGTTTCAAAATAAAAAATTCCCACAATTTTGAAAAGGATAAACTTGAGTTTCAACATTTTATATTAATAATGATCCTAAAGGAGCCAAAAAGATTGTTATTTTTACCCACATTTTGTTTTCTTTATTTTCAGCCAAAGGACTTTATAAAAGTGGTGGTCACCAAAAGATTTCATTCTCTGGAGCAGTTAAAACTATATCACAAGTAAAAGTTGTTTTATTTATAATGTGTCTGCCCATCATTGTTAATATTGTGTCACCATTTTTTAAATAAAACGGATTTTATAAAAAAAATCTATGTATTTAATATATTAAAACTACCCATCACTAGTAATTATTATCTGTCTTATTGGTTATAAAAATACAGTCCAGATTTATCCCCCATCTTTGAGCCCTTAAAAGAAGCACTGGGAGGAGAATGATTTGAAAATGATCAAGCTTATGAAGATTACAAGCACAAATTTGTATAAAAGTAACTTTCTTTACTAGTATTTGAACACAGAGCCTTCGTTTTCAAAAATCAGCTGTTAAGTGTTTGACGCACAGTGGTACTCCTTTAGTACCACGGAGTTACTTCACTCAGATGCACACATGTATTTAAAATGAAAAATTGTTTGTTTGAACTTAATGAACTACATCTAAGGACCCTCCTATAATATATTTTCATAAAAAAAAATTGTCATAATCAGTTACCCTTATCAGTGGTGATATACCATTTGTACCACCATGCTTGTGTACGTAAAAAGTTACCAAAATAAAAACAATTAGGTATTTACTATTTATGTGATTTATTTCAATAGAAACTTAACATTTATTGGCTTAAACTAATTAATAAAAAACATACAAAAATTAAGTTTTTTTTGTATTTAGTTCGTATGAGAACAAAAGCACAAGTGCGCACTGCTCAAGAAAAATAGATATTATGATATAAAATTTTATAGAGTGCTTTTGAATTCTTTTTTAATGTATATTTAACTTACTACTATATTTTATAATTTATGGTAATCTATGAAAATCTTCAAAACATGTTTTATCTTTCCTGAGACACAGTGGCACCTGGCACATTGTGCATAACCACATGGTGTGCACTTGTTTTTTTTTATTACTGCACATAGCACATCGCCTATAGGTTCCTCTCTGAGGCATGTGAGCTGATTTATTTGTTCTAATATCTTTTGGTACAATTTTTTTTAATTTTTTTGATAAGCGCTTTTTTTGATAAGTGGTGTGGGTCCTCTTGGTGATTTCACAGCTTTGACTACTCGACGCAGTATTGCTCGATAAACTAGCTGTGAAGATACACTTCGCCTGAAGTTTTTCAGTGTAACTAGTTCTACATCTTACTTTTTATACATCAAGAAGGCATTTACAATGCTGGCATCAACTAAATGCCAGAAAATGCAAAGATACCATCGTTTGCTTCGTCGATCAATAGAGTAATTTTTTTTCAGTTGATTGAATATGTTAACTTTGTTCATATTTGAATTATATTGTTGGATTGCTAAAGGACAAGGGACTTCATTTGCACTACAATCTTTAGATCTTCACCTGACAAGTGCAACATCATTAGTATGGAAATTTGATAACATGTGTACACTTCGATTGTCCTTCCATTTCATACATATAAAACCTAAATCACTTATTTTCCAATCAATAGCTCCCTTTTTCAACTTCATCTTTCAATGTTGGCAAGTGTTTCCTATTTGACTGCATGGTCCCACATGCATAGATATTTTTTTCAAGCAGTTCATAACTATTGAAATAATTGTCAAAATATACTTGACGGTATTTCCCGTTAAGATCTTCCATCAACCTTTTTTACAACACTTGCACCAAGTTTCTTTTCTACTACATTGTTTTTTTTCCCAGTATGTATTTCAAATTTATTATTGTACCCATCATCTGAACAAAGCATCCAAACTTTATAACCCCTTTTTATTGGCTTGGCTTTATTACATTGCTTTAGTGTGCTTCGCCCTTTAAATTTTATTACTGATTCATCTACAGACAGATATTTTGTGGGGTTATAGCAAGCTTTGAATGTTTCAGATAAAGTTTCCAATATTGGCCTAACTTTGTATAATTTATCAAAATTTTCAGTGCCAGGGTTTGGTTGAACAACATTATCATTGAAATGCAAGTGATTTAGTAGCCACCCAAAACGATTTACTGACATCATGCTGGCAATATATGGATCATGTAAATCTGGATTACTGGACCAGTAGTCCCTATACGAAGGCAATTTCTTTATTCCCATTAAAATATTCATGCCCATAAATGTTTTCATTTCAGTGGAATCTGTAGGAATATACTGTTTTCCAATCTGTGTACCATATAAATTCCTTTGAAATGAAATTTGGTCAATAATATTAATTATTGAAAATTTATTATTTTATGAAGATTTTCAATATCAATAATTATAGATGTTGGGCCAGTACTATCTTTAAAATCATTAATTGAACATCAGGCATAATATCACCTACCCAAACTGGCGTTTCCAGCTCGTCAACACGATGAATTGAATCATTTTCTACCTGACCATCTACAACAGAATAATCAATATTCTCTGGTACTAGACCAGGATCATCAACAAACTCATTATTACATTGAACATTCTCACCACTACGGTTGACAAAATCACTTTCATTGGCATCATCTGCATCGGAATCAAAACCATCTACTGACTCTACATCAGAAGGAATTTCTGTTAGAATGTATCTGATTTCATCATCTTGTAGTGTATTTTCCATTTTTCAATCTGAAACATAATATTAAAAACAAATATTTTACTATCATTCATAAAACTATATCACAATTTGTAAAACTAAACGCAATATATTTTACATGAATAAATTTTCGTAAACAAAGACACTAAGTAAAAAAATAAGTAATAATACATGCATAAGAATATCTAATGAGAACTCTACAAGTCTTGTATGTTGAATAATTGTACTGAAGTAAGTAAATAAATAAATGAAAATAAGAAAGTGGAAAACGTGGGCTTATCGTAATAATTTGTTTGTAAATATAGTAAGTATATAATAAAAAGACAAGAAAAATAATTGTAAAAATAATGTGCAGTTAAAAAAAAGTAAAGCAATAAGATAGTAATTCAGGTAAAAAAAGCACATGTCTTATAGGTTAAGTCAAAATTATGTAAACTTGCATGGTGGTACTAGTAGACTACCACCACATTTGGAACTTAATATTACAATATGTACGGCAAATTAATTTAATTTGAATAAGTACTTACATTTCTTGATGTGTTTTCTGATGATCTTGCACAGAAAACCAAACTGAAAACGCACTGAAACAAATTACGCAACTCGAGAAAATTAACATACAACATAACCTCGAATACAACTTTACAGAATAGCGTCAGTATAAAAATTTAGCTGATCGGTGGACTGGATCGATCTCGAACGGTTCAAATGAACTACGACGACGAGATTCGGTAAGTGGTTGTGCAAAAATACCACCATGCAGCTCAGGAAAAATTCCTAAATAAGTGGTACTAAACGAGTACCACCATGCGTTAAAACCTTATACCACCGGTTGTAAAGGTGTACATCAGAGTTAGACAGCTGACTTTACTAATACATGTCTTATCAATAAAAAAATAAGTTTAGTTTAATAATAATCAAATCACAGCTGTATAAAAATGAGAAATAACCACCAAACTGTGTTTTAATGGCAGCAGTGGGCTAATCATCTTTGCAACATTACACTTGATTTTGTCTTCATTAACAAAATAATACATTTTTAGCAACACAATCAATGGAAGTATTATAAAAGCCCTCAGTTTTTTGTGTCAACTGGTGTACGATAAATATAATGCACATTAACACTGTAAATTGCATTTCATTGGACATCTGATAGATCAGATGCGGATAGCAAGGCATAACCTATTAACTTCCATTATATTGGACACTAAGGTTGAAAGTGTTAAATGAGATGTAGAGCCTGGAGTTATTTAAAAATACATATGACATATAAATAAATTATAGAAAACCATAAACAATTGCTATATTTAATTATCATAATTACAAAGTTAAATTACTCACTGTCTGAAAACTGCACTTTAAATAAAATTATTCACATATAAAAGTTTATCTATAAAAATTTACTCTGTCCCTGAGAAAATCTAGTATCCAGTAACTGAGCTTTTTTGAAAATGGATTTCTTTTGAGCTTCATCAAATCTATTTGCTTGTAGATCAATGTTTCTATCGAAAGGTCTCCTTTCTGGTTTCTTATCCTTATTCTTCTTTTTATCTTTCTACAAAAACAGAACACAATACAAAGATTAAATTACAGTAAAGCTTAATATTTTTAATTCGTTGATAATAGGGTACTCAGTTCTACATTACATACTCTTCAGTACAAATATTACCTCCCATAAAAGTAACACAACACTCAAGCTTTACAAGGCTACGCATTATATTTTTACACAACATTAAAACTAAGTACAATCGATCAATAAATGTACAATTTCTAATATACAAGGGCTGTTCAAAAAGTATCGGACTATTGTTAATTAAAAGTGCATTTATTGAACTAGAGCTACAAACTTCTAATCCCCTTCAAAGTAGTCTCCTTGGTGATGCACACACTTCTCCCAGCGCTTCTGCCACTGTTCAAAACATTTCTGGAAGGCATTTTTTGGAATGCTGTTAAGCTCGGCCGTCGTATTCTGTTTAATGTCTTCTCTTTCTTGAAATTGAGTTCCTTTCAGGGGCATTTTCAGCTTAGGAAACAGCCAGAAGTCGCAGGGAGCCATGTCGGGGGAGTATGGAGCTTGGCGAACCAGAGGAGTGTTGTTTTTAGCAAGAAAACTCTGAATTAGATGTACAGAGTGGGCAGGTGCATTGTCATGATGGAGCTGCCAAGTTTTGTTGCCCACAGATTCGGTCGTTTGCACCGCACAGCATCACGTAGGCGACAAAGAACCTCAAGATAGTATTCTTTTGGTCCTCGGTGACTAAAGTTTGCACTTGTTCAATAACATTCTCATTCCGGCTTGCCGATGGCCTGCCTGAACGCGATTCACTGTCCACTGATGTTTGACTATTTTTGAATCGATTGGATCACTCTTTTATTCGAGTACAGCTCATGGCAGACTCCCGAAAAGCCTGTTGAATCTTGCGAATTGTTTCCACTTGTGAATCCCCAAGCTTTTGGCAAAATTTAATGCAGTAACGCTGCTCAAGTTTTTCTGTCATTTTATAACTTGATAAAAATCGCTGAGCACAACAGAGAGATCTACACTACTACTAGGCTGACTGCTGGCGACGGAAGCTTTGTCATGACACGAAACAGTGCATGTGCCCGCATGACAGTCCCCTCTACATCCCCACTAAGCTTGGTCGCCAGCGCTTCATTCTTTTCAGCAGGAGGACAGAAGGTCCGATACTTTTTGAACAGCCCTCGTATTTAACAGTCTTAACAATTCATGTAGATCACATTCAAGACAAAAGTAGTTTCCAAGATAACCAGAAGGGCTAAAGTTTGATTTCAGGTCGGTCTTGAAATTTGAACATTATTAACACTTGGCCATATAAAACCCAAAAAGTTTTCCCTTTGTGAACAGAATTAGTTTTATTCCACAAATGCATTTTTTTAGAAAAATTTGTTTTTCGAGATAGAAAACTGTTAAAGGTGCATAATCCACATAAATTTCATTTATGTTTCTCTTCACTTTTACTCAATACTAATGGATGCAGAAAAATCAGTCGTTAGTCCTGAGTGGCATGACTTATGTGAATGTATCTATAAATATAAGTGACTAAAAACATATTTGTACATTGAATCACAGAATAAATGAAGAAAACAAATCTACAAGTACACAGATTGTTTAAAAACTGTACGAACATAACACACAAAATTATTAACAAATAGAGGAACCATGACTGATATAGAACACTTGGCAGGTAGTGCTGTCAACCAAACTTCTGTAGGTAAAAATTTCCCAGAATATTTAGATATTTTGCCATAATTGTGATAAATTGAGACAAATTTCAGTCAAAATAATTTTTTACTTTATTTGTAAAATGTGTGGACGTATCCATAAAATTATCAGTGGGAAATTTTTTTGGTGAATATATCCGTTAATAGTCCATGAAGGGTTAAATATTTTATACTAAAAACAAACACACACTCACTACATATTTCTTAAAACAAATATGTGTATCTCTCTCACTTTACATCCTAAACACAAAAGAATATAATTATTAACCATTAAACTTTACAAAGCCTATTTCTTCCAATGCATTCAGTATGATATATTTTTGTTGTGATTATTTAATGTATAGTACATTTAAGCATGTATACTTAAACACAAAACCTTCAATTTCTGTATTATATTATTGTATTGCTTAAATGTATACTTCTAGTGACAAGACCAAAGATACAAATAATAGAATTAACATTTATTGACTGACTAGTGACTGAAATTTTTAATGATTAATATGAATTTAAAGTTAACCAAGTAATTTTAGGCTTATCCTGAGCTTCTCTTCTGTGCGTCCCATATAATGATTTATGATAAACACAAAGATAAAATCAGGTTTTTTTAAGTTATGAGGTGGAACCCTTTTAGTTCACGCATAAATTTACATTACAAGAAAAAAACAAAATTGGTAAATTATCAGATCCTTATTTTTTGTGCAGAAACCTTTTCAGTTAAAAATAATTAACATTTACACTAACCTTTTGTTTCTTTTTTAATTTTTTCTGATGCATCTCCAATAAAGATAATTGTCTTTTATCGTCCTTCTTTTTACATTTTTCTACCATCTCTTCCATAACTTTATCTCTTTCACTGATTACTGCTAATTTCATCTCTTCTTCAGCACTTTTCTCATCACATTTCTCACCCTACAACAAACAATCAATGTACTCAGACTAATTTCAATCTGTTGGTAAAAAGTTTCTGCTGCCAGCTTAAATGTAACTCCTGTTTTCCTTAACCCACCAGGACTCATGTGTGGAGGATTCGGCTGAAGTTTTCTTAGTTTGAGTATAACTTGTAAAATGAATTTTTTTATACCTTCCCCTCCCGTCAATTCCTAGGAGGGGATGTACAGTGTGGGTTGGATTGATGGCCAACAAAACAGTTAATTTTCTAGTATCAATATACATTTTTACACTTTATCTCAATTTCAATTATCAATATATTTTTAATATGGGTTCTAAAGACGTAGATCATACTGCAAAACTTTTAGACAAAATTGAGGGAAGAACAAAATGTAGTGTGTAGTCAACTATCATAACACAGACACAGGATTCTGCATAATATGATTATGCAAAGAATGGGAGTCATCTTATGCTAATATTTCAAGAGTACATTGGAAAAGACAATATGGTAAATTATGATTTTTATTCAATTCTGAACACTGCAGATATTAACTGTTATGTAATATTCCCAAGTAAAATATTTATCTGTTTTACTTGAAACCTGGTGTTTACCTGATGAGTCTTTCAAAATCACTGTGCCAAGAATATATTGAACACAGAGAAACGTACAATGCACTCCTCCTGACATAAAATTAAGACTGAGGGAATATCTTGGTATCAGGGTGTAACAACAAAAAAGAACCTGAACATTTCAGGCGATAGGGAAAAAATAGAAAAACAAAAACTAAATATGTTGAGTGTTCGAATTACAGTTGTTGTTAACACACAGTATTTTCACATGCGTCTTGAGCAAATAAAGACCTAGTGATTATGACAAAGAAGAACTTGAAATTGAATAAATATCCAAAAAGTTAGTAATTACATTTTGATAATTTTTGTGATATTATATTTATGATTTTTTAAATTATAACTTTTTAAAATGAAAACAACAAACCTTCACCGAATTACAGTAAGACAACCATTTACGGCTTTAAAACAGCAGTGCGGTCTTTTCCACCGCACGTGAGCCCTCACGTAACGCAGCACTGCCGAGTTCTGCCAGGTTAAATATGTAGACTATTATTTTCAAAAAGTAAAATATAAATTTTACAAAACAAATCAAGGATTTTTGTTTTAATTTTGTATTATCTTGATAACAGACTGAATTGAGTTTTCTTTTTAATATATTATCTAACCTTTTCCTTTTTCCTGTTTAACATATAACTCTAGTAGGTATGTTTTTTTGAGTTAAATACTGACAGAAATAGGCAATAACTTTTTTTATCTCTAATGTGTACATTGAAATCTGTTGAATTCAGAACAATGAGCAACCCCATGACCCAATGAGATTAGGATGATGTGTATTAAGTGTAAATGAGGTGTTAGTCTTGTACAGACCCTAACAGAGTATGGTTAACTGGACCCCAGCCGTCAAAATACACCAGTAACCACTGTCTAGCATTCAAATTCGTATTTTCACACAGTTTCAATGAGACTGAATACCAGTATAGTCAAACATAATTATATTTGATTAAAATAAAGTTTTTATTTATTATTAAGTCAGATAAAGTGCTACAGCAACAAACTAAAAAAAAAGAAATCCGAAAATGTACTCGCGCTTAATTTTATTAAAATTATTTCACTGATAAGGCAGTAGCTTGTCAATATGCAAATACAGTACCATGAAAATTACTCGTTGAACTCGAGCCTTTGAAAAGAAATTCACAATGAAAATTCCACAATTTTAAATTTTCAGTGAGCTGAAACATTATTAAACTTAACTCAGAAGTGAAGAAACAAAAATTAATTTATAAAACACAACAAATGTCGAAGGTAAATTAAACTTACAAGCATTTTTTTTCGTTCGCGATCAGCTGGTGTGTCAGTCCAATCAGAACGGTTTCTCATATCAGGAGCAGCTTTCATCCGAAATGAACGAGGACCTAACCCTAAGCTTGTAGCCTTTTCAGGAGGAAGTTCAAGCATCCAACTTTCTCGCATCATTTTGTCTTCTTTAACAGATGACCCCTGAAACAAAACAATCCCTTACAAAAATAAACTTATAAATGAATTTATACATTTAAATATGTATAGGTTTCCAAGTTTTTCTAATTACAGTTCTGATCTTAGACAAATGACTTCATAACAATCTCAAATTTGTGTTGATTTCTTTGTTAAAATTTAAAATGTAAGCCATGACAACTGCTCCACGTTAAATCAACATACTTTTAATTTAATTTTAACAACACAATCTTAAATTTTTATGGAAATGCTGCAGCGGTAGCCTTCATATAGACAAAAAAAAGACTCATGTTTGTGAAAATACATTACACATTTTCAAATAGCACAGTATCAGTCCGAATTGAGTTAGAAATATGAAAAAGGTATCATAATTTTCATCGGATTACCCATGACAAACAACATAAATATCGGTTACAAAGAAAAAAATTTTTAAAACTTCGAAAGTAAAATTTTCATTTCATATTTAAAAAACATGTCTCCAAAACTTTTTATAAAACCTAGGCAATAGTTTGTGTACTACTATTGCCAGATGATTACATAAAGTTTAAAACTGGGATGACAGTAGTTTTATAATAAAAATAATTAAAAACTAAGTAACTTCCATCACAAATTGGGTCACAATGCAAGTGTGCTTGGTTGCTCTGCAAAGTGTAATTTTGTGACAGAACTTAGATTCTTCTGGTTGGAGTCACAGGACTTGCTGTAGAACGGGCCTCTATTAGAGATATAGAGATAACCACAATAGATCTTGTTTCTTTTGATAAGCAAGTTATGGTGATGTACCATGTGAAGAACCAATTTTTACCTATATAAGAAAGTGGATGAAGTTACTAAATACCAAGTTTTCATTTTTTCAGTCACGTAAGCTAGCCACCTGTTTTCATCTTACACGTTTAATAGAAATGTATATATTTCAATCATCTGGTGGAAGTTAGTTCGGTGATCTTGATACAACACTTACTAGCAAAGAAGCAACTCGCTTCACAAAATGTTTTACTGGAGTATGTGATTCTGATAGGCTTGAGCTAACATGTACATATGCACGCTTTTTTTGAGCGTCTTTGACAACTCCTTGACTGAAACAATCTTTTAAAAGTGTTTCCAACAGAACATAATCCTCCCATGAAGTCTAGTGATAGTGAAGTATGCAGAATAAAAATTTTCTATGTCCATTCATATAGCTAGAAAGTAGGATTCGGTTTTCATAGGCTCACTACAATCTGATTCTTGCTGTCAGCTTTATAAATGTGGTACTAACTCTATCTCAAGGCCCATTCTCATGATCTGCGAGGCTGAAAAGTGCCATTCATATTCAACGTTAAAATTTTTTTATGATAGCTGTGTATTTAATTTTCCTCATGGAGGCTACCTCTGCAATGAATTCTATGAAAATCTGAAGTGGTGAGGTTAAATAACTAGGATTGTTCAATTGGTATCAATGAAATATGCTAAGTCTCATCCCGAAATTCTACAGTTATATTGAGTGCCAAGGTGAGAGAATTTGTTAACTTAAATATAAAATGAATGTTCATTATAATTACCAGTACATTTTTCATACTTTGTCCTAAGTATGGCTAACTGCCAAGTAAAAAACATTAAATGTAAGAGTTATTCCCTATTCTTCTGCCTTGCTGCAGATTTGTAGTCTTCCAAACAGAATTACATTTATTTTCAATGAACAATTTCTCCGGTGCACTGTAACCTGTGTTTGTAACAAAAACTTACACAGGGGGAATCTCTAGTTAACACCACCCTTTAGCAGTTAGGAATACATGGGTATTACAAAGCTACAAGCAAACATAATCTTTGGATAAATCGGTCTTTACAAACTTATTTGTCATGAAGTAACCTCATGCTACAATTTAGACTACAAAATATTTTCGTTAGTTTACCTCTTCTGCCATTTTTCTCTTCAGGTAATTTGCCCGCATTTCTAGCTGATGGTGGGCTAATGAGATTTCACCATCTTTATTTATTCCTTCTGGAAGAGGTCCAAATGCTTCATCATCATCATCATCATCATCTTCTTCTTCTTCAGTTACTGCACTGGCAGTAAGACTAGACTTGCTAGGTAGCTGGGCTCCAACCACCGGTTTTATTAAATGCGGAGGTAAGGCTGGACCATACAAATCGCATTCATTACCGCCAGATCCAACTGCGTCTGAGGCTTCACCTTTTGATTCATTACTATCACTTCCATCTTCTTCCACTTCAGGTCGTTCATTAGATTTAAATTTCGAAAGAAGATGAGGTGGGAGCGCAGGCCCTATTATTTTATTTCCATCAGACATATCTAACCCAAATATTACACAAAATTGAACACAGAAAGTTTGTTTTAATAATAAAACAAACTTTACTAAAAAATATGTGATTTCAGTAAAAAATATTTTATCTTCACATGATATTGTAAAAGATTACCGATTACGTAGTACTACAATATAAAAACAATATTGTTACATTTTATTTTTAGCAAGACCAATAATCATTAACAACGAACATAATAACATCCTACTTCACAACAAACAATAACATAACCTCAAACTTAAAATAGAACGTGCTGCCAACGTATGCGAACTATAATACCGTACCGGGTCAGTGATATGCAAAGAATCGTGAACGATTTTATTAATCTCACTGTTTATTTAAAGTTAAAATTATAACTTACATTATCTTGGGGCCTTATTATATAGGGTCGTATTAATTTATCGTATATATTGTATACAGTCGAGAAAAATTCGATATAATATAGAGAATTTATATAAAGTCGTATTATTGTACTTCGATGTTTTCATTTTTTGGTGGCTTACTTAGGCACCAACCTAAAAAGGAAAAAATTAACATTTTCGCCCCTCTGAGTTACCTCTCTCATGCGATCGATAATTTCATGAAATACAATTTTCTGAACAACCTATAAATGATTTTAATGATACATTTAGCCAGCATCCATTTCTCTTATTATCCTACGTTTTTAATGCCGATTCACTTTTAATTTTTCACCGCCGGGAACAAAAATAATGGTTCAAGCACTTGCCAGGGCCGCCAAGAGGGGGGGGGGCAATGGGGCAGATTGCCCCGGGCCACAGAAGAAACGGGGCCACATCCTAAGATGTTTTTTATATATTAAGTCCTTTTTTTTGTTTTATCATTAAGTCCAATCACAGATTCTAAAAAGAGTGGTAGATGTCAAGATGTCATTAAAAAGAGGACTGTTCTTGGGATGTGTGTAATGCTCATGATTTTTAAAACTGTAAATGAAAACTTTACTGTAGGCCTACAATGTAAATGTTTATTTTTTAACTAAGGTTCCTGCATTAAACATATTTAGAATAAAATGTGTCTTGTTTGTTTTACCCTGTATAAGCATAGTCAATCCAACACGCCTAGCTTAAACCAAACACCTTAGGCTACTAGATCTCCTTACTTAATCTATCTATAAAGATAAATACAGACGGGCACGTGCACGGATTGTATTCAGTTCTAGGTAAATTTCGTACAAAACAAGAAGTTGGACCAGTCAAAGGACGAAGCTATTTTGATAAAGGTTTTTTTATACGAGGGGGGCCTCACATTCAAACTCTGCCCCGGGTCACAAAAAGGCTGTCGGCGGCCCTGGCACTTGCTGGTACAAAACAAATTATGGTGTCATTAATCCAAACGAAATATTATACTTCAATTTTAGTTTTAATTCTGACGTGTTTTTTAATGACCGTTAGGATCGCATTTTCGATTAATATGTTCTTGATGACAGGCGCCTTGTGCGTCAAGAGGCTTCCCTGACAAGAGAGGGAGTAACACGCATCCCCCTGGTTGCCAACCAGGCTCACCCTCGCTCTCGAAACTTTTAGATACTTGCCAAAATTAGGTATGTGACAGTCGCCAGTCACGGTAATAAGAGTTCTACGGAACGGCCTCCGGGTCTATGGCTTCGGGCGAACAATCCGTGGGGAGGTGGCAGGAGAAATGCCAGCAAACCAATTACCAATTGTCCTACGTTTTTGACGATGCCTTTTACTACACTTAGACTACTTACATTTATATATATTCACTGCATTTTTGTCTTCGATGAGACGTTATTTAATGGTAGCTTCCACATGAAAGAATTCAATCGTTGTGGGGCAAACTACTTTTTTTGCTTAATGTTTTTGTTTTGTAAGACAGTTAATGAGCAATTTATAATTTTTTGAAAAAAAAACGGTCACAATCGATTTAATTTTAATTAGAGGCAGCTGAGAGCATAATTACGCATATGAATATCTGCGTTAAAATCGTCGTTTGTATTCAGTTATTAATTTTGTAGCAGATATCAGAACTCACTTCACTAAGATGTAGGCTAGTCTGGTTGGATATTCGCGGCTAAGTCAATGCAGTTTGTTTACAGTTCAGCCTCTCTAGTTTGCTCCTAATGTAAACAAATAATGACGTCACTGAGCATGCGCATTATATCAAAATGTGTACACGCTGATTAAAAAGTAACAACAAAAGTATTTAAATACATAATACTTTTAAAAGTATTTTTCTAAATGAAATTGTTAGGCCTACATCATATCATAACTGATGTTTTTAGTACTTTAAGTAGTTATAATTTAAAAAATAGTTAACTTAATAGGAATACGACATCCGTAAAGTCGCAGACTCTAGTGTGCACCCTGTAGTAGCTGGCTTTTGTTTGTTGACAGTAGGAGCAAACTAAGAACGGCTCAACTGTAGGTCCACTGTTCGCTCATATGGAAATGTTGAGTACCACATGCTATACGCCTACTATTAAAAGTTCCTGGAGGCGGTAATCGAAATGCGCCCCCTTCTCCTAAAGTATTGCACCATCCGGGCAGGCGACAACATCAATTTTTTTCATCTACTAGATGCCCCCAACAAGAATCAAAAGTCAGACTGCGTCAAACATTTAGTGCATACTCAACCCCCTTCAGATCCTCGGCTAATTATTAGTATAAAATTTGAATTTTCGTTCGGGGGCTGAAGCCCCTTGCCCCCTGTTTACATGCCTGCATGCAACAACGACAGAATGGAAATGACTCGTCTCTTTGCTTCACCTTGCAGAGATAAAATTATAAGCAGTACAAATAGTCTAGTGGTTCAATTTGTTATAAAAAACCAAAACACCTTACGCTGAACGGTCTTAATGAAAATACTGAATGAGCTACGTTCGTGTAGATTCTTAAATTATGTTTCATGTAGGCCTAGTAATAAACTATGTGTATTTTGTATGGAATTTCCCTAATGTTTAGTCACCACATTGGCATACATTAGAACAGTACACGGGTTCTTATTCATAGGATGATTGCCGTGTTATGTTATTTTCTTTTAGTGTTTTTAATTAAATTTACTTGTACAGTTTCGCTTGACCGACGATGCTGGTTAACGTACCTAGCAAACGAGGCTCCAGAAGCGGACTTGTTATGTTGAGAGGCAGTAAGACAAGCGAAGTACGACGGAAGATTACCACTACTAACATATCCTTGGATTTCCTCATTATACTGAATAAACATAAAGATTGTAGACAGACAAATTGGATACAATTGGGCCATGGACATCTGTTAGCAAACCGACAGCCGCTGACTCTCATCGATGTTTAAGATTCTTCTCAAGGAATTAACGAACATAAGTTAACATTTTATCTAAATCAAGATATACCTATATACAACGAACGGTTTAAATTTAAAAAAATAATACTTCTGTGTATAAAAAATGTATAGGCCTACATATTTAAAAATCTGATGTAAAACGCTCACATGATTTCTCTTACCAATTTAAATAAAACCTATTTAAAAACATGTTTCCATACAATAAAATGAAAAACAACCTAATTTAAATCATGAGTGAATGGGACTAAATGCAAATAAACCTCTATTGGACTTAAAAATACGGAAAATCACTACCTAATTATTGACTCTTTAAAAAACATTGCTTTAGAAAACATTCTTGAAACAAAAGTTTTAGTTGTTTTAATTTTTATAACTTTAGTTTATACTTTTATCGTGAAATGCATATTTTGTCACACGCGCGCGCGCGCGCACACACACACACACACACACACACACACACACACACACACACTTTCTTTTGGTTCAGCGGACCTGACGTGTATTTTCGGTGTAAACTCGTTTTCGAAAAATCGGCATGATAACTGTACTTTTCTAACTCCTTATTCCCACTGGGCAAGAGAAAGTAAACAAAAAAGAAAATACGAAATATTTAGGTACTTTTGAAAACAAGTGTTGGGCCTACTATTTCAGTACTCGCATATTTAGTTTACCACTAAATACGAAAATACAAAAATAAGTAAAACTTATTTTTATTTTAAGCAGTTCGTATGGTTTCATGAACTTTTGACGTAGTTTGTTACAACTCTGAATTTGAATGTTTTGGTGATTACTTACGACGTAGTACAAAACACATGCATACCTAATTTTACGTTTGTGACTTTAATAGCTAAGGAGTTATTATGTTGCAGGTTTCTCGGGATTTCTCCATATTCGATTATTTTGGAATGAGTTACCAGATTTAAATATTTCTATGATCACGTAAGGAACATTATCTCAGAACACTTGTTTTCAGCTTTAGTGATTATTGAAGAGTTATAGTTATTATGGGTTGAACCTCATTTTTACATACCTCCATCCTTGTAGAAAATCGATACATAAAATTTCGCTTCCAGTGGTAACTTAAGTAAACAAAAGAATTTCACGCGCCAGATTTTACGATTCCCGGTTTAGGAGTGGTAAGGGAACATTAATTTATCAGTTAGAGCTTACTACTATATATAAATAAAGACTCAGAAATTATTATTTTCTTTAATTTGCCACTCATTCAGGGTGAACAAATTACCCAAGTTACACTTAATTGTTTTCAAGTGCACTGACACTAGTGGATGTAACCTAATCCTTCAGGCCTATATTGCGGTAGGACCTCCTCCACTCTACACAAGAAAGGAAACATCCTTGAATGTTGTAGGCCTAAATGAAGATCATGTGCGTAACTCCTTACACTTAATGACATGACGTAAACAAAAACTATACAACCGGAATACACAAAGAGGAGATGAGGTTAGGCTGAATATTTAATTTTTGACATAAACAGGAAAACCAAACAAGTTTTTTTAACTACAGGCCGCAATAAAACTAGAAGTATTTCTTGGAATTCATTATAATATATTTCGTAAGTTATGTACAACTTACCTTATCATACGCACGATAAGGTTCATTTAACAAACACCTTGTGAGTTATTTTAACAAAACAATATTGTTTTTTGTTTTTTCATTACACGTGTAGGCTTGAATCAGTTTTCACCCAAAACTTATAACTCTTCTTCAAGCGCAGAAATAGTTGTGTCATCGACAAGATTACTATCGAATTTAATCTACAGTATTTTGTTCTATTCCGATAAATTTGCCTCTTGTATTTCTGAATTTAAATCTCTTTTCGAAATTTAGGGGTGATCTTAAAATACTAACACATAATGTAGGTTTACTATACTATTTCAATTTCCACAAACAAAATATATGCCCATAACGGGCAGGAGGAGTGTTAGATTAATTGCACTCGATCTGGTGGTTCCAGGGCTACAACAAATAGTTCTGTTTCTTATCATATAGTCAGCCAATTATATGACTGAACTATTTAAGAACAGAAGAGGAAGAGTTGTAAAAGACACTAGTCAGAGTTATTTCGTCTGAGAGTAATGAATTTCACTTTACAGCCAGACCCTGTGGTGAATGAAGTGAAGGTGTCATTTGTAGGGTGGAAAGTAGATGCTTTTCAGAGGGCCTGGCATGCTGATAAGCATACTCTTTCAACTCAATGAGGAAGGCAATAGTAAACCACCTCACTCCTCGTTTTTACTTAGTGAAACCTCTAGAGGTTCAAACCAGCCGTCTGTTGATCTTCTGTTGTCAGTCTGTTGATCTAAACAACAAAACCAACAAACAAAATATCAACAAAAACAGTGGGTCTTAGCACCTATGATTTTTTTTAAATGTATTTTTATCCTACTGACGAGATTATTACAGTTATTTACTGCAACGACAAACCGTCCCGAAGAAAACTGTCATGAAAAAATGAAAAATCGTTTTATTGCATAATAATGAAGTAAATACATAATAGTATCTCCCGTGAAAAGAGTATGAAAGTGGTTTATTAAATTCACCACCAGAGGGCACTTACTTCTGTTTTCTTCCAACTACCTGTTTTGAAAAGTCGCTTATTGTTGGCGAAAAGTGCATTATTTCAAGTTGTCGTTTTTGTCTGGAAACTGTTGTAGGTTTATTTTGTCTTATTAGAAAAGAGTATAACTATTTTAGACTTAGTACTGTTTTATTTGGAATGTTGTGGTTGTTTGAGATGACTTACGGGGACAGGTCATTATTTTGTTGAGTTGCATCGCTATTCTTCGGAAAGTATGTTCATACGTATATGAGTAGCCTATATAGTTTTAAGAGTGATGCATTTGGTCTTACGACCCCTTTCTTCTAAAATACCATCAAGTAATTGATTTTTTTTGTATTGTTATATAAAAATTATTTGTAAACAAATTGTGGGCCATTGTAAAAAAGTATAACAACATTCAGTATTCAGTACATAGTCAATACTTTTGAAAATGCGCAAAAAATATATTAAATTCTACAGTTATAATTCACAGATAAGAAAGAGTGAAATCTCCTTTTTGTTCTGAAAAATTTACATTTTTTGACTTACGACAGTTTTCTTTGGGACGTACGAAATAACTTAACCTTAATCGTACGTATATACACATTTTTGAGAACATCTTTGATACTTATATGTAAACAGACAAAAGTTAACTTCGTGCGTTCTATTACTTTTTATACCTGACTTTTGTAGGAAAGTATCCATCGCTTTTTATCTGACTCTTCTTAATTTACTATCATAAAGATAAAACATCTGTTTGTGCGTTAACAAAATTCTCAAAAACTGTCAAACCGATTTTGATGAAACTTTCACCGATGCCTTTATCTCAAACTTGGGAGTGTTGTTGGGTATGCTGTAAATGTGAGGAGATTTGGGGACCCGTGAGAGGGTCACCGAAAGACGTCGTCATAAGACTCGTATTATCTTAGCCGGTATTTTGTGCGTAGACCTAATAGAATTTTCGGTCTACCATAATATTTTCTGTTTATAGATCGCAAATGAAATTTTGTTTTGCTTTTTGATATATAAAAATCGACTTCACCGTTTACTAATTGTTAAGATTAATGTGTTTGGCATTTTTGAAAATCCCTAATATGTATACGTTGCAATCTGCTCAATTTAAGAACAATAAGCAACCCCATGTCCCAATGTGATGAGGATGGTATGATGTGTAAATGAGGTGTAGTCTTGTACAGACTCTGGCCGACCATTCCTGAGAGAGTATGGTTAATTGAACTCTAACCGTTAAAACACACCGGGAACCACTTAAACATCAGCTGATTCTCGGCGATGACTTTACCACGAGACCAATCTATTTTAAACTGTAGTAAAATAGTGCGATAATAAATTTAAATTTTCTAACCAAGCTGGCTGGCTCTGCATCAGCTGAGGGGAAAGGTAAAAGCAAAAAACCAATAGACCTACTTTTCGATGGCGTTGAGTGTAAAGCGAAACGTTTATGGGAGTTATACGAATTCAAAAGAAGGTATCGAGTTCTAAGCTTGCAACTTCTGTAAAAAAAATACTTCAATTTATTCTGTTTTGTTTCAAATCCTTGTATCATACTTTCTCGTTAGAGTGAAAGAAATAAAATAATAAAAATAAACTACTGATTACTTATACAAAGATTTCGCGCATGCAAAACAATTACTGAGAAACTGTTCATTCCGCTTTTGTTTCTCTACATTCGTTATTTTATTATTTAAGAGAAACCTAAACATTTTTTGATCAACCGACGTAAATAATAATACATATCTGGAAACATTTCAATCGTTTCACAGAGCCAGAGATATAGAGATAGTTTTCAAAGCAAATACTTACTCCAGGTATCCTTTTTTATCAATTGTATTTTTAATTGTATCTTTGTACTGCGTTGAAGCCAAACGTCCTAATAAGTGGGAAATGGATATTGATTACTATTAACGTATTAGTGGTAGATTACTCGTAATTTTAATAGTGCCACTAAATATCTTCTAAAATTTATTATCGTAGCCATATTTATTATCGACGCCATATTTTCCAAACGTGTTGAATCTTTATGC
Source organism: Catonia carolina (assembly GCA_035578175.1). Lineage (NCBI taxonomy): Eukaryota > Metazoa > Arthropoda > Insecta > Hemiptera > Achilidae > Catonia > Catonia carolina. The sequence goes on along the minus strand of JAQMRL010000001.1, from coordinate 66,725,053 downwards.
TACGCTACATTGACAAAAATACCACATTGAGTTTCATTTTGATGACTGAAGCAGAGACGGATTCGTCATAGTAGTACACGTAACATTGATGCTTATTCTTGTCGGGTAACTTACTTATTACGTATGCCTATTACGTATTTTCAACTGAAATTAAAAGGTTTTTTTGGCTTATCAGCTAATAGGACAGTTAAATGGTTATTTGTCTACTATTAAAGTTAAACTAATAATAAATTACAAAAATATACTTTTATTATAGTAGTATAGAATGTACAGAAACTTAACAATATTTTTTACTAATTTAGGATTTATCCTCTTAGAATCTGCCCGTAACAGACAGGTGGAGTGTCAAATTATTAACACTCACTCTGTTCGTTGCAGGGCTAAAATAAATAGCTCTGTTTCTTATCACATGGTCAGCCAATTAAATGACTGAATTATTTAACAACAGAAGAGGCAGAGGTGTAAAAGACGCTAACCAGAGTTACCTCCTCTGAAAGTAATAAATTTCATTGTACAGCCAGACCCTGTGGTGAATGAAGTGAAGTTGTCATTTGCAGAGTGAAAAATATGTGCTTTTCAGAGGGCCCGGCATGCTGATAAGCGTACTTTTCCACTCAGTGAGGAAGGCAAGGGTAAACCACCTCACTCCTCGTTTTACTTAGTAAAACCTTTACAGGTTCAAACCAGCCTTTTGGCTGATGACCTAAACAACAACCTCTCAGAATACAAAAATATAAGTTTACGCAGACTGCTTACCACCACGACCTTCTTTTTGATGAATATTTGAAATGAAGATGAAACAAAAATTTAATGAAGAAGTTATTTTATTCATAACCATATTACCCAGTTCTTTGGTTTTGCGTCCGACTGTTATGCACATTAAGGCAAATATAGATCGCGAAAGATGATAGATGAAAATGAGTGATAAAAAACTACCAGACCTGACCGGAAATCGAACCCCGTACCCGTGGCGTAGAAACCAGTTGCTCTGATCACTTTAACACCGAGCCGACCACTCGTGTTCTCGAGTGCTTTGCAAATTAAAAATAACTTCTGTTGAAAAACCAGACCTGAAATTGGGTAGAATTTTTAACGTTATCAAATTTTATAGGCGAAAAGTGTTTTGAAATACAAAAATGGAGTCTGATATTTCCATTTACACAAAAATGTGTTTCATACATTTGCAGAAAAATTATAATTCTATTTAAAAATTTCAGTCGGTATCTAATACTATTTGCCAAAACATATGTTCCTATAAATTAATGTCCAATTACCAACCTAAAAACGTCATCATGAAACGGATTTAAAAGAAAGGAGATAAGATTATTCACTAAATTTTAAGTTTTTTAGATTTTCTCTTAATTTTTTTAACTTTATTGAAATCGTAGTTTAACATTAAAGAACATGTAAATAAACCACTAAAATAACTTGAATTTTTAATATTTACTTACATGTCAAGAAAAAACAAATCAAGAATTCAAGAAGGAATTTCACAATATCCTAATCCAAATCAGTTACTGTGTCAGAATCTACTTAAAGATATAAAGGAAAATACCTATATAGTTGTAAAACAGTTTTTGTACACCTTGTGAACTACGGTTGTTGATATGAAAGTTAATTTTAGTTTGTTTTGTTATTTTTACTGACTTTTTTGTGTATATTTTTTGGCTGTCATTACAATTACTTAGACGATATTCTAAGTATACAGTTTACATACCGAGGCAGTGTTGCTTTGTACTTACAGAAAAACTGAGTTATTTTGTGGATGTGTAATACGTTATTGCGGATGTGGAAATATGTTTTTAGAAGTTCAGGATACATATAAGAGGTACGTCACCGATATTTTTTTTTGTTCATTCTACCGAATGAGTACCCGATTAAAAATAGGTTTTTGTTCAAATGCTGACATACATGTAGGTTTATTGTTATGTTAATTCTAATACATATTTTCACTATAATTATTTGTTTTGTACTTAAATAATATTGATCAATGATATTATTTTTTAGCTTTTACTTTTTATCGGAAACTATAAATTATTGGTTTTCATACAACCAAATTCCTTTTCGCTAATCGTTTGGCTTGAATTGGTTATTTTTTTTTATTTGAATTTGAATTGAACATGGGGATCCATTGGTTTGTGATCATCCAGTTAGCTGTTTAACTTTCCCGTGTAACTTAAATTCAAAGATACTTTCTCTCAACTGACTAGCTGGGCTGCCCCTGAGGCTTATCATCAAAAGAAAATGATTAAGCTATTTGTTATTTATTTTAAACACTTTCAATTGCCACTTATTTTATTTCCTATTGAAGTTTCTTTTGTGCTTTGATTTTTGACCTAAAGTAATTGAGGACATTATGAAAAATACAGCTTGCATTTGAATTTATGTATTTTGGATAACTGCCATCGATTTTTTTGCAGTGATAAATAAATGACACAGATATCTGATCAAATAATCTTTATTTTTTAAAATTATTTTATCTGATTACAAAGTTCTAAAGATAGTTAAACAATGATGTGGATTGTCGAAATTTTTAATGCGGGCTGTAGTTTGCATTTATGCATACACTAATCAATAAAGTTGCTTTAGAGTTAGGTAGTAATTTACGGCGAGGTAGTGATTTTAATGATGCAAGACCAAGTGGTGCAATAATTGTGAAATTAGTATTCTAAAGGATAAATAATATAAAATTATTTAGATAAGATTATGTAGATAATTTTAGTCGGGAGGAAAAACTCAATGTAAACTTTCATGTGGGACGTATTTTCCCCCAAATTTAGTTTTTATGGTGCAGAACTCTATTCATTACTCTTGATTTTACGACATCGAGAGCATGTAAAATAGGTCATAACTGCCGCAAAACTATGACATCAAAAATCCAGTATTCATGACTGAAATATTTAACAAAAAAATACCGTAATTATAAATACACGTTTAAACGCACCGTTCCTTAGCTTAAAGGGGTGCTAATGGTCTATATTTACAGCTTTAAACTTTTGATAAAATATCTGAAATCAATTTCGTGGTGTCACTTTTTGAACTAACATTTTGAGCTAAAATTAGGGCATTGAAGTCCAATTTATCATCTCATCCTTAAATTTGCATCCCCCTAAAATTTTAGCGCTTTGAATCAGGTACTTGAGTTCTGCCGAAATACTGTACATTTTCTGAAAACTATTCGAGAACTATTCTGAGAACTAAGTTCTATTTATAACAGTTATAGAGCGTAACCTTTGATAGAGTGATGCATGCTTAAGTAAAAATAAAGATAATGTAACATAAGAATAAGGATCTTGTCAAAAAAATCACTACAATGCTATTATAATAGAGTAATAACAAACTAGCGTGAATGTCATTGCCATGTAATTGTAGGCTGTTCAAATAAAAAAAAAAACAGTTGTTCTATGATTCGTTTATTTCAGTAAGGACACCGTCATGAGTGTAAGGTCTACAGTTTACAAGGTGGGCCAAATGTAATTTGACTATATTATGTCCAACTACTTAAAACTTTCTCAAGAATTTATAATAAAGCTTCATTCTGTTTTCCTGATTTTCTGATTTTATACGTGATTGAATGTAATAAATTGGGAATGAATATAAATTCAATATGTCTATAATATTTGTAATTACATGATATGATTAATGGTCCGAAAATATTTTGTGAAAAGTAAGTAAATATTTTCCAAAGAGAATGTATTATAGTGATATGCATCAAACTATAAATACACTGAAAGTATTTTTCAATTGGCTACCAAAGTAACAGCAATAATTTTGAATTTATATTTTGATTAGTGATAAAATAGATCTGGTGAATATTAGTTTTACACGCATCTCTTTACAATTTGAATCTCTGTACAATTTTGAAACAACCGTTTGCTTTTTCCCGTTTATGACGAACCGGCAAAACGGCAAAAACCATAAACAAAGCATAGAGAGATTAACCAAAAATTTAGATTTTCATAGATAATTTGACTTAAATTTCGTTATTTTAAAATTGGAATTGGGTCTGGGCTGTCTAGAAACTTAGTCTGAGGTAATTAGTAGCCTACAAAAGCACTAGATGTAACCATCGTAAAGTAAATAACGAGTCATTTTTATCAACTTTAAAACAAAATTTTTGACAAGTTTACTGAATCTGTGTACAACAAATAGCAGCCCAGCTTTAAAAACGACTAAAGCGTACGATAGGAAAAATGACCAGAGCAGAACTGTTGCGTCACGTAACTTATTTTATTCCTTGATCAGTTTCTTTGGATCAGGTAGATAATTAATACGGTTAATTAATAAATAATTAATCACATGTTAGGAAAGAAACCGAGATATTTGCAAATTATGTGGATTCTACTTCTCAACAGCATCCTGACGATTAATCCGGCTCTGAACTTGTCAAAGAGAATCTACAATCACTGCATCAACTACGAGTATGTTTTCTTCCACTATTGTTATAGTGGCAGATACCAATTATGTAATTCGGTCCCTACTTCGTAGAGAAGTTGTAGGAAATTAATTAATGGATTGATAAAAATAAAATTCTTATATGCATCAAGTTAGAATTTGGGCATTAGAAAGAAAGTTTCATGTAATATCGTTGAAATTAGCTAATTTAACCTTTTCTAGAAGTCAGACAAGATAGTTTTCATTCCATCTTCTTCCTTCTTACATTCTTATTTATCCTGTATACCAATAACGGGAAAAGTTTTTGAACGTTCAGTAATCTATTTCCAATCTCCAACGAGGAAAGATCTCATTATCCATACTAATTATCGGCTTGTTTATGGCTAGTCATTGAGCAGTTCAATAGTGTTACATACTTTTTTTTTAGCGGAAAGAAGGTTCAGAAATATGAAGTCTGAAAATGATTATTTTCTTGGCATTAGCTTTGCACCTGATAAAGTATGGTAACGCACTGTTACACATATTAAAATGTGTTTTCTCTGGTTTGTATTCCACTCCTGTTTTCAGATATTTCAGGGAACTGGAGGTTGACCCTTAATCTGAACTTTTTGATATACCGGCTGAATTTTATCAAAGCACGATACTTTCCCCGTTTCTGTAGAAGGCCTTTACCTCAGACTCGTAACCATCATAACTCAGGTACAACCTTCATAACTAGATACGCTGACGACACGGCGAACTTTATGACCATGCAATAAGTTTGCACGGTTAAATATTCTTCGGTACCCTGTATTCCTACTGTAGTGCATTGTGTTATGTTAAAATAAAGGCTGTGTAATTTCTAAACGAGTGATCGCTTCCAAGGTGATCGCTAGCTTCTTTTTCTCCTTCTTCAACCAACTGCCTGCCGCCACCATTTTATCCTCCTTCCCTTGTTAATTTTGTTCTTTTCCTCTTCACTCATAAGCCTATTTCAGTTGTCAGTTGTATTAAAGTACCGTAAAACATTAATGAATATCCTTTTAAACATTGTTATTATTATTTTATTGTTCTTTAATAATTATCCCATGTTTAGTTGTTGCTGCTATTAAAACGCATACGATTTCCGTATGCCTATCTGTCCGTACAACTAATCACTTCACACACTTAATAATACGCACGAAGGCCAGTCAGCTAAATGAAAAAGTTACTATCAGTTGTTCAGTAACACCTGTTGAGCGATTGACTTTAAAATGGTGACCAGCTAAAAGCCACACATAAACAAACTTCACCGGAAGTCCCTGTTCAAATTCATACCTAATCCACGTCGAGAACACAGAAAAAAGCACCACTAAAATTGGTTGGTTGTCTGTAATATACAGTTCTCGATAACAAAATATAAAAGTTAATCAAATAGTGCACCCTAATTTCAAAGTTTTATTTAATACGTACTTATTTTTATACAAATTTCCCAAAAATTCGCTTTTCATAATGGTTAAGTTTGTCTTGTTAAATACATTTTTAACATTAAGTAAATAAATTATTATTATTATCACCACAACTATCAGGTTAAAAGTATAAAAAATAGTATACAAAAAATGAAACAATAATATCGACAGGTTTGTTGCATCTGTATACAGAAAATGTAAACAATTTGACAATGTCTGTAAAGCATGTGATACGAACAATATTAAGAGCAGTAAACGATGATGTAAGGGGTATTTCTGCTAAAACTGGAATTTGAGTTTTTAAAATAGAGCTTTACGGTTTATTATTTTATTTTATTGAGTGATTATGCCTAAGTACGCCTCAGCTTGTGCGTCGGCAAGCACGAAGCCAGGATTTTGGTTCGGAGGGGCTGAATCTGGTGATTTTTTTGGTGGGGGCGGGTTGAGTTTGGAAAATCGAAACGGGCGCTCGTGACATATTAGTCCGGCATGAAATTTGAATTTCCGTTCCGGGGGCTGAAGTACATAGCCTCGTAGCTCTCCTGGCTACGTGCCTGTGCGTAGATAATGATATGAGGAGACATACCCTACCAATGAAAAAAGCCAGATCGGACAGAAACGAAACCGGGACCCCTGCTATAGAAGCCAATTGCGCAGATCACTACAACAACGGGCCAAATCCGTTTATGGGGAAGGGAAGTAATCGTAATTCAAATTGAAACAAATAAAAATTAAATAGAACAGAATTAAAAGAAGTAAATTTGGAATAGCAAAGAATTATAAGGCATTTTAGGACGTTAAGATGAGGAGGAAAACCATATGAACTAAATGGTCGGAGAAATGGAAAAATTATTTAAAGATTTAAAAAAGAAATAAACACCGATCGTTAACATGATTCTTAGTTATTAAAAATTAAGTAATAAATTAGGGAAATGAAAATAATTACGTGGTGTAGTTTTGTTGCCTACATAAAACTATTCATTGTTATAATAAAACACTTTCTATGAATTCAATTGTTTAGATTTGTTTTACAATATTTATGCAGGCTAAATTGCGCTTTACGTTTTTATAATATTATAGACGAGGAATTTTTATTATGATCTCATTGAGTATTATTCTTTAAATTTTGGAAGTATATTTATTCATATAATTTTACCTAAACGCTACTACATTAACTTCATGCATTAAACATAAAAAGTCCTGCGCTAATTGTAAATTAACGCAGGTTTACAAATAAATTAATTCCTTTCCGTTCAAAATCTAGTGGGGCATGAACAAAGAAAATTTCTGATAGGAAAACACTAACACAAAGTCTTGAGAAACAGTTGTTGTTTAGGTCAACATCTTAAAGGCGGCTTTGAACTTCTAGAGGTTTTACGAAGTAAAACGACGAGTGAGGTGGTTTTCCTTTATCTTCCTCACTGAGCTGAAATGGTGTCCTTATCAGCATGCCAAACCCTCCGAAAAGCACCTACTTTCCACCCTGCAAATGACACGTTCACTTCATTCACCACAGGGTCTGACTGTATAGTGAAATTCATTACTTTCAGAGGAGATAGCTTTGTCTAGTGTCTTTTACACCTCTAACTCTTCTGTTCATAAATAGTTCAGTAGTAAAATTGGCTGACCATGTGATAAGAAACAACTATTTTTTGTAGCCCAGGAACTAGCAGATCGAGTGCAATTAATTTAACACTCCACCTGCCTGTTATAGGCCAAAACAGCTGTTGTTATAGAATATGAAGTTTTAATGGTTAAGAGAGAAATATGCTGTATAAGATTTCATTGAAAAAATAAAGCGTGAGGAGATAAAAAGAAAGCGTAAATAAAAAAATTATATATCACTGTTTCTAATAAATCGGTTCGCAACTGGCTTCTACGCCGGGGTCCCGGGTTAAATTCCCGGCCAGATCTGACATTTTTTAATCACTCAACTTTATCCATCCTTCTCACCGTCTACATTAGCAATTATTGCAAAACAGTCGGACGTAAAATAAAAAAATAATAGTAATAAATCGCCTAAAATGATCTCAAGTATTCAACCGAATACAAAATTGTTTTACATCTAGTTAGTTTTCTATACTTCTTTATGAACTTTAAAAACAGATAATAAATAAAATTCAGCAGCTTCATTTAAACTGGGGGAAATCAACACCAGGGTTTATTTTTTCTCCAAAATATTTTTTTTTAAATTTCAACCAGTTCTTTAATGAATTATTCGGATCAAAATTGTATTGATGTACTTCGATTTCGATGAACTTCAAATTTAACGATAGGAACTCCTTAAGAGGAAACGAAGACGCCCTCCAAGTTAATGAATTATAGGAAGGTAAGAAGTTTAGAGTTTTATTCAATGGGTTACACCAATCAGAAGGTAAGGTCAGGATTTTGATGAAATTGAGGCACAAAAGTTATAAGGTCTATAAAGTAACAAAATGTATATGAACGGGAGTTCGTCGAGCTACTCCAGTATTTTACTGACCTTAACCGGATTCTATCATTACTGAATTTTCGAGCTTCATAACTGGTTCATTGCAACACTGAATTCAAAGAATGCAGAAAAGTGAGAAAGCCTTGTCTAGTAAATCCGAGCTTTAACTAAATTTCAAGTTTACTTTACATCTTACTTACTTTACTTTTACTTTATGCGGGGTTCCTAAAGATTACTCCGCATCCCGCATCTCGATCTCCACCTCCTCCTGTCCATCCAGTCCCGTTCTCCTAAATCTCTTTCTTCCATCGCCCTTCGCACTCCCTCTCTCCATGTTCCTCTAGGCCTACCTCTCCTCCGTCTTGCTGCTGGACAGTACTCCAAAATCTTTTTTTGGCCACCTCTCCCCACTCATGCGTTGTACATGCCCATACCACTCCAGTTGCCTTCCTTCAATCCTATCCACAAAAGAATGAGGTCGTCCAACTCTGTCCCTTATTACCTCATTCCTAACTCGGTCCATTCTCGAAAGCCGACAAAATCTGCGGAAAAAATCCATCTCCAAAGCCTCCAAATAATGAACATTTCGGCTGCTGATTTGCCAACACTCTGCTCCATAAGTTGTAATTGGCTCAACCACTGCATTATACATAACTTTTTTTGTTCTTAAACTTATTTTTGGAGACCACAATATACTGTTCAGCTTTCGAATTGCCGCCCTTCCCTGACCGACCCTAGATCTGATGTCCTCCTCACATCCTGGATGTGAGGATGTGAGGAGGACTTTACATCTACGTAGCCTATTTTGTAGTAGGGCAGCGTTTACTTCATTCACTCCTTTCTAAGCAATCGAATCCGATCATACTGAAAATTAGCATCAACCTGTACGAAAACTAAATACAACCCTACATGTTGTGTCTTACGTAATGGAGTCCATCCAGCAAATTATAAGATTTATTCCATAATGAATAAATCTATATGCACAATTTTCTGTATCGACGAAATCTTTTTTCCTTCAATTACTCCAAATTTTACTAAAGGAAGGAAGCAAAAAAAAAAATCCTGGCAAGATAAGCCAAGAGATTTGTCGATTAGTTCAAAATGAAAAACCCAACACACTTTTTTCAACATGTTTTATTTTTAAAAACATATTTTTTAATTTCCTGTAGATATATACCGAACGAGGAAAATAAATCTTAAGTTTATTAAAAAAGGAAATAACACGCAGTAATTTCATTGTGCTGTTTTCCTGTAGACGTACTTCCGGTTTTTTTCTAAACGAATTGCATACTAAGGAAGCAAATCGTAAAAACTTCGATTTCTTTAGTAAAAATGAGATAGGCCATCGTGTACCATTGATTTTTCTGGGGAAACACGATTTTATTCCTTATCAGTAATAACCTCTGTTCAGAATTTTAAAAGAGTTGTCAAAATCTGTCTTGAAGTATTTTCTAAAATTATTTGTTTATAATAATTATAAATTACGTAGTATACTCACTTCCAAATATAAATAAATAACGGAAGACTTTTACTCGTTATGTAACGCTCTAAATAAATTTATTTATGCAAAAAGTCTGTAAAAAATAACAAAGTTAGATAGATTAACGTAAAATATGTATGCGTAGATAGAGTACAAAAGAATACAAACACCCTTCATAGTTAACATCACTGTTAGTTGTTGTTGTTTAGGTCATCAGCCAAAAGGCTGGTTTGAACCTGTAGAGGTTTTACTAAGTAAAACGAGGAGTGAAATGGTTTACTATTGCCTTCCTCACTGAGTGGAAAAGTACGCTTATCAGCATGCCGGGCCCTCTGAAAAGCACATATTTTTCACTCTGCAAATGACAACTTCACTTCATTCACCACAGGGTCTGGCTGTATAATAAAATTCATTACTTTCAGAGGAGATAACTCTGATTAGTGTCTTTTACACCCCTACCTCTTCTGTTCTTAAATGGTTCAGTCATTTAATTGGCTGACCATGTGATAAGAAACAGAACTATTTATTTTAGCCCTGCAACGAACAGAGTGAGTGTAAATAATTTGACACTCTAACTGTCCGTTATGGGCAGCACTGTTAGTATTAATCGTTATTATAAAATAACAAGATATCAAAACTTTGAACGAGAGAAGACTTTATTCAAATTTACATCAAAAGTTCTCCAACACGATTCGTCATGGATTGACTAGTGCACACCTATTTGCAGGTCACTAAGCTAGACTGCTAGAAAGTTCCATAGAGAATATTCCAGAGCGACACAATACAATAAAGAATGTTTAAAACAGTCAACACATTACAAACAACATAAACATTAAAGTGTGCTAGTGCGGTTATAGCCTATAGATAAAGAAAACATGACACGTCATAGTTCAATCGAAAATGATTGTAAAATGTTCTACAGATATTTCTTACAAAAAATAAGTTGCGGAAAAATACAAAGTCTGACAAAAATCAAAGTAGTGGAAACCTGGGAAGATATTGACAAACGTTTTCGTAGATTGGGAAAATGTTTTGTAAGCAGAGACGTGATATAGTACTTTATTTTACGATAGGTTTATTGCCAGCTGTGATAGTTGTGTAACAGGTAATAATAATTATTATTATCTGAAAGTAATCAATGTAGTATATTCTTCTGCGAGGCGAATGTTGCAATTAAGACAATCATGATTGTAGTAGCTAAGTATAATGTACTTGATGAACCGTTGTGGAGTTAAAGTCAAGTCTAGACCAACGTAATTGAATTAACGATGGTTCAAAAAATTATTTTTGAAAACAATATAATCCTGTCTCACTTTACACTACCTCAGTTAACACGGTTTAAAATCACGCAAAATGAAAAATGTTATAACTTCCTTCATTAACAACTCATTAACGTGTTTCTGGCAATTTCTATAATATGGAACAAAAATTTTATGTTTCTGCCTAAAAGAACTGTTTCTTTAAAAAAAACTAAACCTTAATTAATTACCGAAAAACTTCACCTTGTCTCAAAAAACTTTATATTTTCTGTATTATAGTATCAATAACTTTATTTTTGTCTCGAGAATGATTTGATCAATAAGACTGACGTTTTCTGAGAGTGGAATTTTTCCAAATGATCGATACTTTCTTTTTGACCAGAAAAATGTGCTAGTAGAAATATTTCTCTTTTACAGTCGCATCTGAGCGTAACTGCCTTCTATGCCAGCGGTTCTATTCACGGTCAGGTCTAACATTTTTCATCACTCATTTTTATGTCACCCTTCTCATCGTCTTTATATGCAGTATGACGGAACAATTGGACGTAAAACAAAAAACAAACAACTTAAAGTCTTATGAACATCTTCACTTTAGTAACTACTGTGGGTTACGTCACGTTGGCTTTTGACTTGTAATAATTTTTAGATCCTGGCCGGGTATTGAACCTGGGGGCTTCGCTTAAAAAGCTAGATCACTAACCAATACGTCCTGGAAGTGGACAAATAAAGCGATTATTTATGTATGTACCTTAAGTTTATCAAAATTGTTAGATATCGGAAAAAATTAATTTTGAACGGAAGTAAAAAAGTACCTGATTTTGGGGTCACGTAGATAGTTCCAACAACCTTAGGGAAAGTGAACAGAAATGTTTAATTTTCAATCTTTTGCGTAATGTGGTAGTGTTAGTATTTATTTTTGTGCCCAATCGTTCTTAAATACGAAGACAAATATCCTTCGGGAAAACGTTTTTTGGCGTGCACCGCCAATCTTTGGGCATCAAAATGTTCTCACGGTTGTTATTCATTCTACTATGTTTTAGAGTACAGAAAAGGCAATAACTTGGTTTTGTATTATTTTAGTGAATATATTTCAATTAAAAAAATGCAACAGTGCATGAGTTTTATGATGATCCATAAATCACGCAAAACGGAGCTCTGTACAGTACTAAGAGGGTTGTTGTAATGATCTTGGTTTATTATTCGCTTGAGTTACGATATCGGTCACAGTCTACGTGACTCAATCAGCATAAAAGTCATAGATCTTACCCTCCATTCATTTACCCTCTCCTCATCCTCACAAAGCATCTTTATCTCGTCACCTCATCTGATCTTTAATCATTTTTATCTTTTGATGTTCTTCCTTTTCTTCTCCATCTTCGTTCTTAAGGAGCACTGTTGTTTATTAAAAGAATATCACGGTGGCTATTATGTTTGTTGTTAGATTACAGTCCGTCTTTGACCCTGGCCGAGTTGGGTGAAGAAATCATAAAACAACGCAATAGTTCACACTACTCTCTTAACATCTGCAATTTATCCTTACTTTTTACATAGCACACTAAAAAGGTTAACCAAGGCGTCTTTTATAAAATTTATACTTACCTATAATTTACTTTCTCGTGATTTTATAATAAAGGTATTTTATTCGTAAAGGAATCGAATATCTAATCGGTCAATTTCAAATTGTCTTTTCAATTGATTAACCTTACAAACCAAAGGCAGGTGGAGGGTTAAATTATTGCACTCAATCTGCTTGTTCCAGGGCTACAAAAATAGTTCGGTTTCTTATCACTTGGTCACCCAATTGTATGACTGAAGCATTTAAAAACAGGAGAGGTACAGGTGTAAAAGACACTAATCAGAGTTATTTTCTCTGAGAGTAATGAATTTCATTGTACAGCCAGACCCTGTGGTAAATGAAGTATAAGTGTCATTTTCAGGGTGGAATTAGATGCTTTTCAGAGGGCCTGGCATAATGATAAGCATACTTTCCACTCAGTGAGTAGTAAGGCATTGGTAAACCACCTCACTCCTCGTTTTATTTAATTAAGCCTCTAGAGGTTCAAACCAGCCTGTCGGCTGATGACCTAAACGACACGACAAGCCAAAATATATTGTTTTTGATACTAAATCCGCCTGTTTATGTGTGACTGTACTATTACACATATCTTAAAAGTGCATCTAAATTTTATTTTATTTTTATTATCTTAGAGCAAAAGCACTGATATGACTCAAACTTGAAAACAGCGCCTTCTCGGTTATTTTAGTGGTTTTTGAAATTGACTGACAGGCCCAGAATTTATATCTAATCCGATTATAACAAATAAAATAATTACATCTTAAAAACTCCTTCATTTTTGGCTGTACTTCTTTTAATTACACTGTTTGTAGATTGCGTAAATGATATTTTTTTTGCTAAAGACAAGAGAATCACATTTCTCATTGTAAAAAGTCAGTTTTTAAAATCACATCCTTACGGTGCTGTCTGCATTAGTCAATCAGTTGAGTTCTTTACGTACCAGAGAAATCTAGACGGACTAATTTTCGATTTAAAAGTTTAATGTAAATAAAATACGATATGAAATCTTTAATTAACTAATTTTGAGTTCAAGAAATTTTTTTTAAACTATAATAATAATTGTAGCCTACGGCTCGATAAATGTATGACTAAATAAAAATTTTGAGTAAATTAAACATTGTTGTTTGTTTCTTCAATGAGTATCTTGACATAACTCTAGTATCTCACGTAATATGTCAATAACAGTCACAAAAATATATAACCTAATTAAAAGTTGATTGTCGTGATTACTTACAAAAATTACTTATTTAAAATTCCGCGGTAACTTATTCGATGTCTAGCAATGTTTACTAGAACACATTATTTTGACAGCAAATTTTATTCGTTTAATAGATTGACCCACCGGGTTGCTCTAGAGGTAAAGTCATCGCCGCAAGTCAGCTGTTTAACAGCTGATTTTCGGAGATGATCGTTCCTGATTCAAATCCTAGTAAAGGTAATTACTTTTATACGGATTTGAATACTAGACCGTGGTTACCTGTGTTACTTACCCGTGGTTACTTTGATGGTTGGGGTTCAATTAACCATAACTTACTCTTTCATGAATGGTCAGGCTGAATCTGTACAAGACACCTCATTCACACGTCATACTGATAATCCTCATCTCATTGAGTCATCGGTTTGCTTATTGTTTTTAAATTGAATGAAATGAGACGTACACACAATAGGAATTAAAAAAAATTGATTCTTGTCATACACGTTTCACTGCTGTTGCCAGTATCCAGGGCCAAGAGCTGTAGGGTGTAACTGTTAATAAGTATTTAATATTCTAAATAGAATCTTGAAGGCTGTATATTTGATTTCTGTAATTTTTTTAAAGGTGTTTTCAATTAAAACTGGATCTAATATCCGATGCTTTTGATATTTTTCTTGTAAATTCATTCTGCAATCTATAAAATCTTTCAGATGTGCTACCTAGACAGCTGTTCAATTAGTAATAATGAATAATAAGTAAAGTAATTAAAAGGCCTTGGATACAACCGTTTATCGCACGTGACCTACACGTGATTCTATGGCTAGTATTGTATCTTCAATCTGCGAGGTCATCTTCTTTAGTGGACATTCTCTTGTGTTAAATCCGCCGTTACTTCTTTTGTTGTTATTATTTATTTGGCTTTTTACTTTACTATTTTGGATTAACCATTACTATTTTTTATAAAATAAAACTTTAAATAGTAGGTAAAAGAATCAATGAACGTACTACTTTTATTCGACAGGTTTGCCATTCAGTTGCTCTTTAATCCTTGTCTCTCCTGGTGTTTCTCTAAATTTTTTTAATCCAATGACTGCTTTATATCCTTCATTTTATTTTTTTAAACACTCTACTAAATAAAAAATCTGGTGTGAAACACTCACACAACTTTCTCTTTCCAACGTAAATAAAACCCAAATAACCAATGTTTAATCGTTAGTAAACAATCAAAATGAAAAACATAACCTAATATTTTAATCATGAGTGAATGACGGAAAATGAAAATCAACCTCGTAAAACTTAAAAATACGGAAAATCAGTAGGTAGGCCTACAGTTCTTCTAAATTAGGCTTTGTAAAGAAGAATGGTTGAACTAAAAGTTGTAGGTTTTTTAATTTCCTAAAACTTTGATTATACTGTTATATACATATTTGTAGTAAAGTGAATACTAAGGTCGCATCTTTAAAAAAATAAAATTTTTTACAGATTTTGATGAAAAAAATCAGAAAATCACTACTTGCCGCTAAACTAAGCTTTGTATAAAGATGCTTTTTTAATTTTTTATACAAAAAATTCTTGAAATAAAAGTTGTAGGTTTATAAATGTTCTACAACTTTAATTATATAGCCTACACTTTTACCCTAGACTGAATATAAGGCTGCAATTTAAAAAAGAAAACAGTTTATTATACGAGAGCACAGCCTTTCCAAGAATTTCAGCAGACATGGCGCTTCTTGTAGATTATAAAGAATGTAGTAAATGAGCCGATTTTTTTCAAAAATTTTAGGAGCCGTATCTGAGGAATTTGTAAAAAAAGTTAAAAATTGCACGAATAACTACAATTTCCGGTTGACCGATTTTTATGAAAATGTTCGTGTCGGGTCCGGTAGTGGTACGTAACGTAACACATTCAATGCTGAGCAAGAGGTATCTCTCCCGTCGGGCTGGTTACTCATGCAGCGTGTTCTCCGCTTGCTTTATGTGGAAATGTAGGGCCTACAACTTATGTGACTTACGTTTTTATAGATTTATATATTATTTGCGACCTATACTTGGAATTATGTTTGCTAATACCATAAAAGTAAACAATTCAATGTTTTTAGGTTTATTTTCGCCTGTTATAATAAAAAATGTACTTCTTGTTTGAATTTTTCCATTTACCTTTACGATTTACGCGTAATTTATTGTACAATTTTAAACTATAAATAATTTATTTTAAAGTAAATCTGAAAGTGTAAGCTATTTTGCACCGATACCTGCAAAGATACGAAATTCACGGCTTCAACTGTACGCTGAAAATCCGCTAAAAATACTAAACGAGTATACTGTACGAGGGTAGAACATTCGAGGGTATGACGAACATTCAAAAACGAACTGCATCATTACAAAGAAAAGCCCTTTCTGAGGGCTATGTTATAGCAACAAACTGATATCCGATAGGCGGTGTCCCTCCGGAATTATTTAAAATGATAACAAAACAGAACCCGCTAGGTGAGACGACAGCCTGTGGGTAACACCTATCCATGGCCCGCTAGGCGAGTCTCTAGCACTGTATGTGTTAAGTTCCCTTGTAGTATTACATAAACAGTTCCAAGGGAGGTGGAGAGTTCTTTGCTGATGTCGGATCAAGTGGCCAGGCGGCGGGTTTTTGGGTTGGTAGGCGGTTGCGGCCTCCTTGGGGCTGGACGAGGACGCCTCAATTGAGTCCAACTTACTTCCCCCATCGTGAGGGAGTGAACATGAGTTTTTCTCGCCGCCTCGGATAAAAAAACTTAAGTTCCGAGTTTCAACTTCGTACGATATTCCGTTTTTGTGATATTTTGTTCACACACACACTCCAATCTCTAAAAACATGGTTTTTGGGTTCAGGGGGGCCTGAAAACATGTAGGTATATCCGATGAAAAAGAAATCGACATGAAAACAATACTTTCTTCCCTTTACAGTATATATTCACATAGAGCAAGAGAAGGTAAAAACCTAATCTTAAGTCGCTGATGGAATATGCTCCTGGGTGTTTTTTATAGTTAAAGTTTGATTCGTGAATTATTTAAAACTAGCAATAATTGCTCGTGTGATTATTGCATAGGGGATGAATTGAGTAAATTGGTTTATTGTTTTTCCGGTTATCCCGGTTTTCCACACCTCAATTTTGTTAGGTATTTACCTATTTTGTGTTTACTCTCTTTGTTTTATGGCACTTATCTATTTTTCTGAAGATTTCGTTTCATATTACCTTGTGTATATTTTCACACGTTTATCCTTGTTTTTAATACTTATCTTATTCTGACATGTTATATGCAATGTGTAAAACACATACTTTACGTGACAATAAACGTTTATTTTATTACTTGTAGAAAGCAAATGGTGACTTTTAATGCTGTAACTCATTTCGAACGTAAATAAATATTTGTTACTATAAGGTAGATACACTGTTTTGAGTTTATAAGATTCTGATTATAAGCATATAAAAAGATTATAATAATTACCTTTTGACCACCAGTTAAGTACAAATAATATGAGAAAGTAATTGAAATTTGAATACTTAATTCAAAATTCGTATCACTTACAGATTACGTTTACCGATTTTTAAAACTGTTCTTAGGAAGGGTAGGCTATAGAATTAGACCGAATAGACTAAGAGACTTAGGTTGTAAGGCAAAATGGGAGTATTTTGTTTGCTTCTGAGGCCTAACAATGGACCACTTTAATCAATGTTGGAAGATCTTTTAGACCAATTTCTGGAAACTTTGGGTTTTAGTAGTTTCTTTTTTGCCCAGTAATCTTTAAGGAGTGGAGATCTTTGTTGTCGAATATCGTCTGAAACGACTCTTAATACAGGTTTTTTGGTTTCGTTTATTTCGTTCAATCTGATGTTAGCGTTTCGTAATATTTTTTAGTTTTTCGGTTTTTATCAATAGATCTTGTTCCGTTATGTTCAGTTCTTTCATTTTTTCGTTTTCTCTAACCATCTGGCTTGTTGTTTATACCCGTATAGTTTGTTTAGCAATTGCTTGATTAGTCTAGTGTCTGGCATCCTGAGAAGAATAAATGTCCGCAGTAAGAAATTCGTTTTTTTGCGCATGATGTCAGTGATTGGTTATATTTCTTTTAAATGGGTGTTTTTTGTTTATAATTTTTACAGCTGAGTAGACACATAATTAATTTATCATTTACGTGGTGATCTTGTAAAAGTTTGTTAAAGCCCTTGACAGCAGCGGTAATCAGTTTGAGAACCTATGAAGACTCAGTAGCATTCGAATTTTTAATTTTTGATAGATACTTCATAGTTGTAGAAATCGTCAGTTATATCTACGTATACCAGTGCAAAAGACTTCATAGACTGACAATTTGATGACTTGCGCCTAAGGGGATAAAATGGAGGTAACTACCTCAAAGAAATACATATCTACTCTTTTAATACTTCCCGAATAGCTTCAGTTCTAAAAATTGGTGTGAATAAAAACTTAAATTTTTTTTTAAAATTGCAATTGCGCCCGCACTGCATCATTAAGTAGCTGGTTTATTGATTTTCCCGGGTTCGCTAAATTTTAATTTCTGTAGGTAAACCGTTCTAGGTGCAACTAATGTTTTTTTTTGATGTGAAACAAAAAAATATTTAGGAAGTGATACATAGAAAAATTAAAGTACGGAGTTGAATAGGGAAAAGCGATAAACCAGCTGCTACGTAATAATGCAGCTTTGGCCCAATTACTAATTTTTAAATGAATTTAAGTTTTTCATTTGGAATTGGAACCTGTTAGACCCTAAGGAAATCAACCGACCTGCTGATCTTTGAAACAGAACATTAAAAACTTTATACTCTTTAGCGTGTACAAGGTACTGGCTGTCAGAGTATCCTCACCAAATTTTCGCCCAATTGGTGCGACTTAACTTAATTAAGCGCGACCTTCTACTAATGACTTCTTGGCTGGCCCGGAGTTTTTAGTTATGAATTTAATTGCCACTGAATTGATCAAACAGTTTAAATTAATTACACTTTACCTAATTGCAAAGATGTAAATCAATTAATTAAGAAACAATTATTTAATAAAAACGTGTAATATAACATTTTTTTTAATTTGTTTAATTAACTTATAAATTATTCTTACAGGTGATTGCAAAAATACTATCTACATGATAAAAATTGCTGATCGAGGTGTAACAATAGATTGGACGACGAGTTATTGTTCTTTTTCTATCTTTTAATAGTTTAGTTTAGCAATTATTATTGTCTTTAATAACTATGCCATTAGAAAAATAATTAATAGCTATTGTCAATGTTAACAATGCAACTGGCCTCTCCTTTGATACTTTAGCCTACCTGTATTTCTGTTTACGTAATATTTATGTAGTAGGCATCAACTGCTTCTTCTCTAATCAATCGGATAACATCTGCATGTTGTCGTCATCTACTTCTAGGTACAGTAGACTCTCAGAAATCCAGACTAATGAGGCGGACGGCCGGTCCGGATTTTAAAAAATCCGGATTTCCCGGAGGTTGGCAATTTCGTCTTTATGGTGAATAATTATGACAATAAGCATTAACATTTATCTGCTAAGATAAACTAAGCTAAGATAAGAGTGAGCTTCTGAAAAAACTTTAAAACACTGTAGGCCTAATAAATTACAGTAGGCTACTGGTACTGTAATTATTCAATATACGAAGACAAACATTGACTAAACTTAACGCTACTGTACCGTAATAAGATTCGATTGCACTCTTTGTAAGATTTGCAAGTTACGGATTTCAAACATTTAATAAAATGTTTCATATATGTCTCAATTATAGAGTAATTATAATTTTATAGAGTAATTATAGTATGTACAAATTCATTAAAAAACCAATTCTTAAAAATTGTAGAATTCATCCATGATTTTTGTTGGTTTGTATACCAAAGTGGCAACACATCGTCTTTCTTTAAATTTTTAAAAGCTCTGGGTTTTCTTGGTTTTCCTATTAATGTTAACCTAAGTTTATGACTGCCGGTCACATTGCTACAAGCCAACACCGTAACCCGTTCCTTGCTTTTTTTATAGCCCGAGGCTGAAGCTTCTTTTTTGGATGCGAGAGTTTTCGTGGGCAACATTTTGTAGTTCAGACCAGTCTCGTTGCAATTATACAGCTGGTCACCGGAAATTCCTTCTTCGTCAAGGATTTTAAAAAGTAAGGTCTTAAATTCAGGAACAGCGTCTTTGTTCGCCGATAAAGCCTCTCCACTGATTTCATCGGGCCAATCCCATGAAAACTTTTTACTGGTTGTTAATTTAAAAGTTGTAAATTTTCAGAAAATAAAGTAAAAAAAAAAAATTATCGTCCGGACTATCCGGAGTCCGGACTAGCGCGATCCGGATTTTTAAGTCTACTGTACTACTTACTTTGCGTACTGATGTACATAAAAGTGATTGATCCAAATATTACCCTCATTTCAGGTTTTATAATTAGTATAAACAAGGCATATATTATCAATAATTTAAATACGTTAATTAATCTATACAAAGATAAAATATATCTTACTCGGTTAGCTTACAACATAATCTGAGATTATAGATTACATTAAATGATATTGTGTAAATTATTTATTTATTACACGTGGCCGTCTCCGCTTTTAACCTCCAATTTATTTTAATTAAATAACGTGACTTTGATCTCTAGACTCAATCAATTCAGCGAATAGGCCATTTTATTAATTTAATAATTTATTAATTTAGCCTAATTAATCTGTCAGTCGATTCTAATGTAACATAGAATAGAGATAGACACGTTGGTCCGACTTTCTTTAAGACCTAAAATCTTGAAATTTGATTAAAAAACTCTGTTCTACCGGGAACTGTATTTTATTTGTAACAATCACAGAATTTGATCGCGTTAAGCCCGGACACCTGTTGTATTTGTTCATGTATAACTAAATATAGACCTACAAATTTGCTCGCTAAACCGATGTTATTTAATAACTCAAAGCTATTTTCCTAAAAGCTTGCTGACTAGGCTGTTCTAATAATCCAACAAAATGAATTTAAGTTTCACTCCGTATATATTGTAAGCGGACGAATAATAGCTAGTATATGTAATTAAGAAGGCCAAACACACGGACTTTGTCACGCTAAACCTATACCTGTTAGATACACTTTCAGACAGTCAGATCTGAAGAGCGAATGGTTTAGTACTTGCTTTTTTATGAAATTTACAATCCTTAACGAATGTTAACCTCCTGCAGAATCCTTGAGGTAGTTCACTGTCGCAGAATGTGATTTTGGGTATAAGACAAAACCCATCTGGAGTAATTTTGTTTTACAATTTTTAATTTTATTTGAAGGTGTAATAAATGAAAATGCCAGTTTTTACACTGCTGTTTGTCGAGGATATAAGGGACAGGAGTAAAATATGTTATAGGGTAGGAAAATATAGGGTAAGGACATGATGGGCGTGGTTGAGAGAAGTGAGAGAAATCAAGTACCAAAGTAGGCAGGGTTTTCTAAGTCCCAGAAGTAGATCTATTCTCTAATTGGTGTGTACGATGTATCTGCTCTTTATCCGAATTAATTAAGAGTTGAATTGGAGTTGGGGTGATGATATTGCCAGATAGGATGATAATAAAGTGGACGAACAAAAAAATGGAAAGGTGGCATAGAGAGAGTAGATATATTGGACTGTCTCAAGAAAAGTGGGCTCATATTATGAGAGTGAGATAGGGATATCAAATTTGAAAAAAAAACTAAGGGAGGCGTGTGGCTATGAAAGGATGAGAGAGGCCGTGTGTGTGAGCAAAGAGAGGGAGAGAACTGTGAGAGAGGGGGAGAAAGCTGAGGTGCTATTGTCAAAAATTAAAAAATATTTCAAAATAGATTTTATAGGAAGACTAATTTCTACCATAGAATTTTCTTTTCTCCTGATTAAGTACCTATAATCATTGCTAACTACGAGTATTTCCACGAATAACACCATCGATCAGTTGTTAGTTAATCGCACGCTCAGTTACATGAGGTTAACACTTAATTAATTACGGTAATTTAGGTATCCTTAAAACATTTTTTTTCAAAATATTTGAATAGGAGAAATCAAAATACGCAATTTGTGTAGTAGCCTATCATTTTTAATGGGATCCAATGAGTCGTTATGTGAATAAAATGCAGTAAAACATATCACATTCCATATTTTATGTACTTTTCATAACAATTTAAAGTTCTAACAAAATATTATAAATAAAACTCATTATTAAACTTATAACGCTAAATCTGGTCCAATATATTTTAAATGGAGATTCTGTTTGCCCTCAAATGCACAGTTCTACGCAAGAGATTAATAAAAATTTTACATGGTTGTGAAAAGGACGCTTTCAGGATTCTGCAAAATCCCCGAAAATAATAAGCCGTGATATGATATTGGAAAGTAAATAACAAAATGATTGAATTAAAGTTTAGATGGTTCTAATATTCTGGCTAATAAAGTTCAGTTTGCTTTCAAAAGTCTTTATGGTAACGGGAATTGCTTATTTAGGTGCATTATGTTATTTCATAAATTACACTGATAAACAATTTAACAACTATTACAAATTAACAAACAACTATTACAACTACTATTACAATTAACAACTATTACATCTATTACAACTACTATTACAATTACAATTTAACAATTTTACTGATTAACAATTTTGTGATAACTGTTAAAGTAAAATAGTGAAATTGGTTGTTAAGATTAAATTAATATCGTTGTGGGAATTAATTCACAGATGTCAGTTAGTTGTAGATAAAATTTAACCAAATTTTGTTTATTGTGTGATGATACCTACATAAGCCTTGGCTTGTGTGGAGGTTATAATATGAGGTGATATACAGATAAAAAAATCCCAGACCTTACCGGGAATTGAACCTGGGACAATTTTGTGTTACGTTTTAATCTTGTATTCTGATAACCAGCGTAATGAATATATCTAAATTTTTAACTACAGTACTTACCAATTTTTATTTAAATTTATGAATATTTGCAATATTTTTTGTAATAGTTTTCTTTCATTTTCAAATCCAATAGAAATAATATAAAATATAATATTAAAACAGCTTTTTATGTTTCTCTTTTTTGAAATTATTAGTATTAATAAGTAGTGTTACAATAAACATGAGTAGGTTACAGTTAATTGTTGCATGGTGTAAAGCGTGTTTAGTAGGTAGCCTAAGGTAAATTACTGTGCTTTTTCTTTGAAATTGTTATTTCAATAAGAATTTTAATTCAGCGATTTGTCTCATATTACGCAAGTAAAGGAATAAACGAATAATCAATAATAATTATCTACAAATCTTGTTTTTTTAATTTTATAACTTTATTAGAGAAACTCACAACTGTTATGGACAAACAACCAATAAATATACTCGTATATGAATAAAAAATATAAATAAATATATTATAAATATAAATATAATATGAGGAAGAATACAAAGCACAACATGAGTGACGTGATTGGAGAGAACTAACCATTGACAGGTGTTCGAGATTCCTATTACTTCAGCGTAAGTAATTAATTAACGAATTTATTAACACAATCGTGTCACTAAATTAGAAGACCTCTGCTTTACTTTCTCTTTAATCTTTGAATCTTATTTGGAAAATGGTTGAAAGGAAATTTGGCGTATCCGTTGGTTCGGATGAGCCAAAAATTTGTCGTAGTAGTTTTAGTGAAATTGATTGAAAGCATCTGTCACGAGAAAAGTTTTGAGATAATTTGTGTAAAGTATTCTTAGAAACGTTGGAGGATGAATTGACCAAAGAATTTAGACTGAAGCTTCTGAAATCGAGCTAAATCTGATGACAATTCAGCACATCTATAGATTTGACGGGCGTGCATTCAAACTGGCCTAAAAAGGAACTTGTGTATTGATAGTAGTTATTTTCTGTCTGGACGAAAGTACTGAACGACACGCAATCAGTCTGCACAAAGTTTTTTATTTATTGTACAGAGTGTTTTTTATTCGATACTTGGGCGTTTTATGTAAATCACCTATCAAGGAATAGACCCAAATATTTTACAGAAGTAGACTAGCAGTCGGTTTTGGTGAATCGAAAAAAATCCTTAGAACAGACACCTTACCGTAATGTGAAAGTTATGTCTTCTTCTTCTTCTTCCAACCAATGATTAGGCCGCAGCCTGTTCCGAACTCACAAACTATATTATCTATCTCCATCTTCTCCTAGGTCTACCGACATTCCTTTTACCTTCTGGAGCATACAAGTGCGCATGCTTAGGTATCCTGTGATCTGACATCCCTGCCATGTGCTGTCTCCAAATTCGGCGATAATCCTTTATCTTTTCGTTCAAGTTGTAAATACCTAATTCTGACCTGATTCCCTCATTCCCCACTCTGTCCAAGCGTGTGCACCCCTTAGTTTCTCGAAGAAATCTCATCTCCGCCGTCTGGATTCTCCGCTCTTGAGTTCCTGCTGTTGTCCACGCTTCATCTCCATACAGAACAACTGGAGCTGCCATAACTTGTAGAACTTAAGTTTTGTGACCTTTCTCGCTCTATTACTTAAAGTTCTACTTATAGTCCCGCATATCCTCTGGAATTGGCTTAATTTCTTCTCTATATCCAAATCAGAATCAAATCCCACATTACATCCTAAACAATGAAAGTGAGATACTCTCTCCACACCGGTATGATCCACAACTATTTTAGAACGAACGGATATTTGCCCTTAAAAGTCATTATTTGGGATTTATCAATGGAAATTTTTAAGCCAAAATCATTACACAGTTTGTGTAACACATGGACCGCCCGTTGAAGATCATTTTCTGTAAAAGTTATGAGTTTTATTAAAATTTATTGTTACGCGCCATTTTCTGAACCATTTCTAAAGAAGGTGAATGTGGCGTTGTAAGTTCACGGAAGTTTGCTTTTCATCAATAGAAGAAAGTAAAATGACTCTATCATAGGGAATGTCTCCAGATGGATGGTGCAAAAGCCAGATTATCAGAACTAGGATTTATACGACTGAAGTCCTATATAAAATACAATAATGAATATTATAATACAATAATATCCATTTGAAGATTAATCAGTCTGTTTGCAGTCATATAATAAGAGAGGATTGAAAAGTACAAAAGATATGTAGGAGAGTATCCGGGAAGTTGATTTTAATATTTAAGATAGAACCAGTGCAAAACAATATTTATTATCTTTATTTATAGAATACGGGATTTTAATAAATAACGATATCGTATTATATATACATTTGTGATCTATATGACACGATAATATCCGCCAGTTTAGTCGTATAAATCCATTGAGTTCTATAAAAAAAACCAGCGTAACAACAACAATAATAATAATAATAATGATTATAATCACATGATTGCTACATACTTATAAGATGGACATTGGAATGAATTGATACATATAAATGGAAGGGGGGTCAGGCGGACACGGATATTCCCATCCCTTATGCGTTGCAACGTGCTGGCACACCTTCAGAACTACTAACTTAAAATCCTTCAAATGGCATTGTTTGCTAATTAATATGAGATCAAACTCAAAGAGACTATCACAAGTGATTCATTTCATTTAGTTACTTACATGTGAGTGGCGAGTAAAATATGTTCCAGGCTTTGGGAAACTCATATGGAAATAATAATGTTTATGGTAATGATTAATTTGCACATCTCTTTATGTTTGTCTTTATGGGTAATTGTTTAATTAAAGATATAAAATAAAAATTTTAAATTTAACAATGAGGTAGATGATGATCCATGGAACAAGGAACTTCAGTAGCGGAGGATTTGACTGGGAAAGAGAATTAGAGGTCGTCCACAAACATAGAGATGATTTGAAACTGGTGGCAAGATTTAACTGGTAAAACGGGTATAGAATAGAAAATTGTGGAGGGAAACAGGGGATATTTATTTTCTACACTGAATGATGACATTCAGATGAAGAAAGGGGATTTATATATTTTAAGTATTCCGGATGAAAATTTGTATCAACTGACTCTGAAATAAGAATGATTTTGGAGTCATTCGGTTTCCATATCGCAAAATATTGGTCATATTCTTAAATTACTAACTGATGACCGGGAATCGAACCCAGGACCCTAGCATAGACGGTGTAGTGGTCAGTTGCGCTGACCACTACACTAACAGGCCAGCCAGTTTGAAGTTGGGACAAGCCAGGAGGAATAATCTGGGTTTATGAGAATGGTGATACAAACAAACTTACTTTATAAAAATGTTTGTCTGAACTGAATGAATTCGGCAAATAGATGCATATAATTTAAAGATGCCTTGATTGGCGAAAGTTGGTGAAAAATAAAGCGTTCACAAATATTTACTTATTCTCAATTTTCAAAGCAGTCTGATAACTTCTCATCGAATTATTATTATTTTTTTTAAACAGTAGGCCTATAGTATTTCTTTTGCAATCAGTTAATAAATACAATAACTTTGAGCAAATATGAGAAAATCTGAGTAATGTCCTTAGTATCAAAACACAAACGACACTCAGTAGTGTGTTTGAAAAAGACCTGTGAAGAAACAAAAAAATATATCTATACAAAACCAAACTTGATGAACCGTGAATCAACATCCCAAAACACAAAGTGTTGAAGCTGGAGATGACAATGACGATGGTAGAGATGAAAACGACGCCAATTATGAGACGCCGATGATTAGGAGTTTAAGTAGAAAAGATAAAAAAAAATTTAAATGACTAACAAAATCGTAGAGGTAAGTCCAATGGTTTAAAGCGTTTCAGTCTGTGAGTATCTTCGCTGTTGTCCAGGAGGCTAATCGCTAATGGATTCTGATGGTCTTCTAGTTTTTGTAAATGTTTTTCGCTATGTTGTTTAATTTCTTCTTTTATGAAGGGCAGGTTTAGGTCATTGTGTAGTATTTCATTTGTTACGTACCATGGGGCTGCAGTGATCAGTCTCAGGCATTTTGATTGAAAGCGCTGCAGTATTTCTATATTTGATGAACTAGCTGTACCCCATAGCTCTAATCCATACGTCCAAATAGGTTTGAGTATTACTTTGTATACGAGTACTTTATTTTCAAGGGAGAGTTGAGACCTACTGCCTAAGAGCCAGAATAATTGACGTAACTTCAGCCCAAGTTGTTTTCGTTTCGCCCATATATGACTTCTCCACGTGAGTCTTCGATCTAGATGTAAACCCAGATATTTAACTTCATCCTTCTGTGGGATTACTGCACCGTTCAAGCTGACCACTGGACATGTTGGTTTCTTTAATGTAAATGTTACGTGCGTTGACTTATCCTCATTAATCTTCACTCTCCATTTCTTACACAATTCGTGAATGTTGTCAAGATGGGTTTGTAACTTCTCCGGGGCACATGTCGGAGAAGCGTCCGCCGATAAAATCGCTGTGTCATCTGCAAACGTTGCCGTCATTACAGATTCATGTTCTGGAAGGTTGGCTGTATAAAGCGTATATAAGAATGGGCTCAAAATGCTACCTTGAGGAACGCCGGAATTTAATAAGTAGAAATTGGAAAAAACATTATCATATTTAACTTGGAAGAAACGATTTAAAAGATAGTTTTTAAAAATCAAGAAGTATGGATATTCTAATTTCATTTTAATTTTGTATAACAGACCTAGATGCCAAACTTTATCGAACGCCTGTTGAATATCCAAGAACACAGCTGTAGTAAACTCCTTCAATTTTATTCTAAGCTCTTTTGAATAAGTTTGACTAGTCTGTGGACTTGTTCTACAGCCGAGTGTCGTTCACGAAACCCGAATTGATGATCTGGAATCAGTTTATACTCTTCTATAAAAGGTGTTAAACGATTTAACAACATTTTCTCAAATACTTTAGAGGTAATTGGAAGCAGGCTGATTGGTCTATAGGAGCTCGGTCGTAAAGGATCCTTGCCTGGTTTAAGGATCATAATCACCTGGGCATATTTCCATTGAGCAGGAAAGCATCCGATGCGTATAATAGCATTAAAAATCGCTGTAAGTAACAAGAACGCTTTTTTAGGCAGTTGTTTCAAGATTTTGGCTGTTATTAATCGAATTATTATTAATCATCGAATTATTAATCGAGCAAAAAGTGGACCAATATTTATTTCCTCTAGTTTGACTATAAACGTGGAATAAATCTTTCACAAAAATAAAACTTCAGTCAAATAAAGAGTTTTCGATTCTCGGTCAGTTCTGGTATTTTTTAATCATTTTCATCCATAACCCTTTATTGCACGTATTAGCATTAATGTGAAAAATCGTAGACGAAAAACAAAAAAATCTTAAGGTTTCTATGAGATGAGATTATTATTATTATAAGCAGGAGATTCCTTAAGTATAACATTTAATTCTTGTTTCTTGCTTGCCAATCTCCTAACATTCCATGTAGCTAATTGCGTGTATCCGCAATTCCAAATCGTTTCTTGACATTCCTCTCAGTTTTATTTCCCTCGTTTTCTGTCCTGAATCCGAGGCTGTTTGTAAGTTTGTCAGTAAGTTAATAAATCAACTGGCAGCGTTACGAACGCTGCGCAGGTTGAGCTTGATAGTAGGGTCACTACTTTACTGCCTTCAAGCATGCAGGACCTTTTATTCGAGTGTCTTTCTAGGTTCTTCCGCCCTTTCTGCCGTTGGGAATTTCTTTTTCTTCCTCTTCCGCCTTCAAGGCCGTTGACCATTATCGCCTACTATCTTCAGGTAGGGGCCCTGACAAGATGCTACCATCTGGAGCCAGATGAACCTTGGTTTTTTTAACGAGGTTGTTACTCCTCCCGCTCTTCCTTCCTCATCGCTTGGAAGATGAAGCCCCAGTAACCAGCGGCATGGGATGATTGCAGAATATCGTAATCGATGGTGGGTGCACGTAAAGAGAATGCCTGAAGGAAGGATCCCCCTCAGTGTTTTTTACTACATACCGGTGGAAAGAAGAGATGTTGGGAGGCCACGTAAAGATGACAATAATTCAGTAGTTTGTCGCTGTTGTGAGTCGGAACAGGCGGAAGCCTAATCCTTGTTTGTGAGAAGAAGAAGAAGATAAGCATGAGATTTTTTCTGTTATGTAAGAAATATTCTATATAAAACAAATATATACTGTATAAACACAAATATTATGTGTTGTATATAAAACAAAAGCGATCTAAACTAGAGCTTATAAAATAATAGATTTTCCGATTTTCGTTTTCAATTCATTAAGTTGTCAAACTTCGTATTTCAAAGACCACTCTACCACCCTACCGATGTTGGCGATGTGCCAAATTGCTTACAAAGATTTGAATGGAATAAAAACTAACAGTGACATCACACACGGAATTCAGTTTTGTAAACATTTTCTTTTATGAGGTACAATTACGTTCTGGGAATTACAGGGCTAGGTTAATTTTAACGTATTACGATTATAAATAATTTCAGGCCTACGTTGAGCCTATTCATTGAATCATCTTAAAATAGTAACAAAACAAATAAGGTAGATTTAAACACAGTGCCATTGTCATTGGTTGACTTTCCTAGAGCATGTCTTGGTTTTTCCGACATATAATAGTCTGTGTCAAAGTGGTAGGCGGAACGAATTTAACCACAGAATTAGATATTAATAATTACACTATGTTATTTCAATAAACGTTCTCCGTTTCTGACGCATTATATTAAAGTTTTACAAAAGTTAGCGTAATATTCGAGATTGCGCAGAAGGTTTTCCAAGCTACCAATGTAATTTATTTTGATTTTTTTTTATAAATACTTCTTAAATCATACGTACGTACATTTTTTAAAATGAAGTAATTATAATAGTTTATGCAAACAAATTTACATCAAAAGATAATGCAACTATTCAACATTTGAAAACTCTGCTACTTTATGTCTACAGAAATTAAATTAAATTATCAGATAATTTTGGACATGAGAATACACTTGCATTCCAAATACAACAGACTTGTGATTCATGCATAAAACATATCGACTACTAACATGAAATATTATGAAAAAGAAAATCAGAGAAACTAAAGAGTGACAATAATGGAAATATATGATTTTTAAACTTATTTTTTTAAAGGCATATAGGACTACATTTCCGTTCATTAAAGAAGAAACATCTTATTTCAATTCTTGTTGCGTTAGAGTACTTTTCCTGATGTTTCTTTCCTTGATTCTTCTCCAGTAGGTATTCCTTTAGTCTTTCTGATCTCATCTGGCGTTCTTCGACGGAATATAAGATTTTCTGTCGTTTAGTCGGTTTCTTCTGTTCAAGTCTTGTGTTGTTCAATTTGTGGTAATTTTCGGATTTTTTTTCAAGTCCTCAAG
Source organism: Catonia carolina (assembly GCA_035578175.1). Lineage (NCBI taxonomy): Eukaryota > Metazoa > Arthropoda > Insecta > Hemiptera > Achilidae > Catonia > Catonia carolina. The sequence goes on along the minus strand of JAQMRL010000001.1, from coordinate 66,695,023 downwards.
TGAGTGGATTTCGTTCATGTCCTGTTCAATTTTTGATCCAGTGAGGCTGAGATTTTCTGTTTAGGAAATAATTGATGATTTGTATGGAGATTCTGGTAGAGTCACTTCTTAAGAAATGCCTAAAAAAATAAATTCTTTTTTCCTCATCTGGTCTGCTAGAGGTTCTGAATTTCTGTAGACTTCTTCGTTGAGGTCGGGTTTCCAGATCCCATCAGTGAAACATCTCTTGTTCAGGTATTTTCTGATGATCCCACGTTCTAATTTTGAAATTCTTTTAAAATATAAAAATAATTTTTCGTGCATCTTATGAAACTGTAATTTTAAATGAAGAGTGGAATTGAACCAGGGATCTTCCGCTTTGTTGGCTAGCGTGCTAACCACTATTCCATAGTGGCGACCCAAATTAGACAAAATTATGTTTTCTTTAGTAGTAACTGTTCAAATTAAAAATATATAAATTTTTGGGTTTCATTATTCACAAAAACCTTTCCGAGAGATATTTTCAAAACTTCGAATACCAAAGAAATTTTATCAGTGCTAATTTATTGTTTTGTGTTAGCTTCCAGGTAAGCAACAGATAGATTTTTAAAGTTTTTTCTTCAGGAAATTACAGACTCTAAAGCGGCATCTAAATAATGATTCCAGTACGTGTGTAAAAGATGAAAATATTGAGTACCTTTCAATTAGTTTAAGCAACAAATTAAGAAATTCGGATATTTGTCTTAAAAAATTCATAGGGTGAATTTGTGGAGAAATGTAAGTAATTACATTAAGTAATATTAGTTGTCCAAACGTTTAAGTTACACATGGATAAAAATTTAGAAATTTTACATTTTTAAGCTCATCAACAGCTAGGTAATTAGCCAGTACTTTGATTAAGGGTGGTGGGTTTGAACATGTAGTATTGGTTCAGAACCTAGCCAGGAATTCAATCTGGGACCTTCCACTTTGTAGGCTAGCGTGCTAACCACTACGCTTTGGAGGCAGCCCAAATTTGAAATTTTTTAAAAGAGGACTAAGGTGGAAATTTTGTAATTTTTTAATTAAATAAATATATTTTCAGTTTTGTGTATTTGAAATTATAAATAAATATTGTATTTTAACAATTTATAAGATTTTTAAAAGAAATTTAAATTGATACTTGAATCAACATTAACTTTACATAGGCCTACTTGATGAACATTAACTTTCGGTGAAAATCTACAAAATTTTGTTTAAGATTCTTGATTACAGTTCAAATAATTGACAAAAAAACTAAAAATTTTCAGGAGTTGCAAGCCTCATTAGGTTGATACAGTATACACAATTTTGTAGTTATAGGACTACTATTACGGAAGTCGATATTTTCAGTAGTCTCAGCTTAACAAATTAAAGTCAAAATACTCGGAATTTCACCTGTTTCATCCATCGCACCCAATACTACAGTGTTTTACGCGTTTTAGATAAAAAAGCTATATGGAAAAATAGTTTGGTGAGCTATATTTTATTTCATCTAACAACAAAACCGTTAAAACACTATTTTAGGTATGAGTATATTAGATCAGAAGTGATAAAGGTCCATATGGTCCCTTAAAAAATAATAATTTAAACACTTCTTAACTACCGACAGTTGACATTATTTAAAAGACAGAACATTAAAACATTAAGACGAATGAAGACTGTTTTGCGTGATAGATAAAAATGAGTAATGAAAAACTAACCGGGAATGGAAACTCGGTACTCTTGGCTTGAAGCTAAAATACAACGGTAGTATAATATTTTAATTATGGCTGAAGATTCGCGATGAAGTCAGCACGGTGTTAATTATTATTTAAGGTAATTAGAGTGAGGCATTGTAGCGTAACACGGACAAGGTAAATGCTAACTAAACTACATAATGTTGTTGATATCAGTCAATATTAATGAATGGCATTGGTTACTTACTATAAGACAAAGAGAGAGTGAGTAAGAGAGAGACAAAAATAGTTTAATGACAGTAAAACAAGTGACTTTTGGTCAGGACTAGCTTTAAATCCTTTAGTGCCTATAAAATATGTTGCAATAATTGTGTATAATAAATACGTATTCTAAATAGGCTGACAAACTAAATCTAAATCTGACAAAACTACCTATTACAATACTAATGAATAGAAAAAAAATTCCCGACCACAAATTTAAAATTAAGTTAATTTTTCCTTAAAATATATTCATGTTGTAATTCTGTCATCAAATGGAAAAAGTGATTCTGTGTTTTTCCTGTAATAATAATAATAATAATAATAATAATAATAATAATAATAATAATAATAATAAGAATAAAATAAATTTACAAAATGAATACATTTAAAATGTATTCATTTTAAATTAGCAGCAAAATTATTTTTCTTTTCAACTGTTCATGATGACATTTTTTGTCATTTGTAAAGATATTTCGAACAGAAACTTCCTAACACCAATTTTTTATAAGTAAAGATTTTTTTAAACCTAGCAGGCAATCATCTGCTCGCAAGGTAGTGGAGGAGAGACATGACATAGGTCCTTACAAATTATCAGTGGTTGTTGTTCCAATTCGTATCGTATTTCTAAATAATATTTCTCTCTAGGGATATATGCCACTAGAACACTATGGTGGCGATACCACACAGAATACATGTTAGCATGTGGAGCATATATTATCGTCAGGTGTCGGCTTGGTTGCTCCAACAGTTTGATTGTATGACCAGCCGTGTAGCTTTCGTACATTCTACTGGTATCTCCACCGCTCTGGTTGCGCCACCAGTTAAATGTACAGAATTATAAGATACGTCACTCACTCGGACACCAGGTTGTCGGAAACCAGGGCCAGTGTTTACTTGCGTGCTCTTCAGTAGTGTTGTTGCAATTGTGTTTTCGTAGTAGCTATCATGAATTTTGATACTTAAAGTTTTATAACAGAAATTCAATTCGGATCTTCACTTTGTGATACTTCATCAAATGATTACTTTAACCGAAATCTAAACAAACAAAAATGTTGGGAGGAAGTAACTGATTTATTTGGTGGCGAAGAAGTTGCTCCTGGAGAAATCTCTTTATATGATAATTAATCTCTTTGGACAAATCATTTTTGCACAAACTTAGTAATTCGTCGAACGAAACGATTAAAATCCGTACATAGTTAAAAAATTTATTTGGATGATTTCGCAAATCATCGTACAAGGTTAAAAATACTAAACTTGTAAAACGATTGTTAACCAAAAGGGTGTATCCGAAATTTCCACTTTTTCTTTTTATTTGGCATTCTCCGTCACACAGAAAAGAGCAGTGTTATCTCTTCAACGTTCATATTGCAAATAAATAGTACGAACAGCACTGCTGTTGTCTTTTGGTTGATGCGGTAACCTCGGTGTCGCCACTGGTTACGCCACCGTGGTGTTCTAGTGGGGTATAGCCCTAATTAAGCCTTATTTAGACCTATAAGTCACTTTTTACGCCATTCTTTTATTATCACCTCATTTAGTGATTGTTTATTACAGCTGTTGTAAATTTAGTAAATAAAGTTAAAAAGAAATTCGCCTTCAGGAATTTTTTATTGATTAAGTTTTCACTAGATTTATTAACATTAAGGAATCTTAAAATATGCTGCTATAGAGTAAAAAAAAAAAAACAAACAAAAACTGAAGTAATTAAAATAATTCACACAAATAAATTTACAACAAAAATTAATGCAACTATTCAATATTAAATTAAACTATTACATGAATTTGGACATTAGGGGTTTTTTGCATTACAAACATAACATTCTTATGATTCGTGCATACAAATTTGCTAACATACAAATTTATGATAAAAATCAGATAAATAATAATTGTAAAACTGGTTCAAACCTCAGAAAAAGTAATATGTATTTGAATTTTAAAGAGTATATTACACTACAAAATTGGTTATAGTTCTGATTAACAATTTATTGTAATGCTGATCAAATTAAAATTGATTGATTGACTTACTTTAGTTGCAGTTCTGATAAATTTATACCAAAAATTGGACAGTTGTTTTTTAAGACAGTCCAGATTGTAAACTTTTTAATTACTTCATTATAGTTTAGTAAAAATTATTAAAAAATAGAGATAACAAGAAGGGCGTAAGGTAAACCTTGAAAAAAAAACTGGAATGAATAATTAGTATAAATTAAGTTAATTAATAATTAATGAAATAACTATCTACGGTTCATTATTATAGAAATACTTCTTTAAAAACGAAAAAAACGACAGAAGTAACATTCGCTTCATTGAAATGCAGGCACCAATACATATTTCATTGTGTTCAATTTATATTCTAAAATATGTAATTATTTCACTTCTAAAATTATATTATCATAAACGACAATGATTAAACCTGGCGATTTCCAATTTCAAAAGTAAAAGGCCTAATCTGTTCTAAAAGAGTTTAGGATGCCTTAACTCTTCCAGTTCATCCAACATTATACTATCCAATTAGCTTATAACTGAAAAACCGATTGGGCGTTTGATTGTCTGGCATGAATAACTGTTGGCTTTACCACTTCTGCCTGTATCTCCCAATGGTTGATGTCATCTCTAATAACTTAATTTCTCAATTAGGCTATGTAATAAATGAACATTGCATCTTATTCTAAAACATTTTTTTTTGTTTTACGTTTGACTGTTTTGCAATTTCTTTTAATGCAGACGGTGGAGGATGATGATACATGAAGATGAGTGATAAAAAAATGCCAGACCTGACCGGGAATCAAACCCGGGATAAATTAAACCAAACCAATGAGTACTACAAAAAACATGATGTTATTACGATTTCGGTCGGAATTTGATAAACGTTGGTATTTCTTGATGCAGAGCAATTCGTAAGTAGTTATAATGTAGATTTTAAAAAATAAGATTTGAGCTATTGCTATTTACTTTTATTTGATTAATTTGTTATTTTAAATATTTCAAATATTGTTTGTTGAATAGATTTAGTAACTTTCTACACTTAATTCAACTACGTTTTTACAATTGAAAACCATACTACAGGAGCATGTAGTAATTGATTTATAGATTTACAGTAGCATGAAGAAATTGATTAAGTTGGGATCTATTCAGTAGTTAATTGTGAGTAAAGAACTTGGTTGATGAAAATTTATTTATGCTAACTAAATTGTGTAAATTCGTAACGAGGAAAAATGATTTTAGTTTCCAGTCGATTTGTTTCAGTGCCCTACATTTACTTCGAAAATCAGCTCAACAAAAAGTTGAATATGAGGAAACATTTTTGAGTCTACTGAATGTTTTGGTTCATTCTTTCCAAATTATTGAATGGTTTTGTTTCTGATTAACGAAATACCCAGTGTGATAGCAACTTTCTAATTGCATGTTTGGCGTGAGTAGGCTTTTAATACAACAGGGACAGGGACATCCAACAATATTAATCCATGTTCGGCTTTCAGTCAGTCCCTGTAATGTCTTTGTCCCCCAATCGGTGTTACTTAATAATATAAAGCGACTTTCTACCATCTGCCTGAGCTGGATTGACTATTAAGATTCGTGATAAAAGAGTAGAATAAGTTTTATTTTGGAGTTTTTATTATTGTAAAAAAAACATTTGCGTGTTATAGATAATAAGTAGGATGCACATAACAGGCAGGTGGAGTGTTAAATTATTTGCACTCGATCTGCTAGTTCCAGGGCTACAAAATATAGTTCTGTTTCTTATCACATGCTCAGCCAATTAAATTACTGAATCATTTAAGAACAGAAAAGGTAGAGGTGTAAAAGACACTGGTCAGAGTTAAACCTCTGATAGTAATGAATTTCATTATACAGCCAGACCCTGTGGTGAATGAAGTGAAAGTGTCATTTGCAGAGTGGAAGTTTGGTGCTTTTCAGAGGGCCTGGCATGCTGATAAGTATACTTTTCCGCTCAGTGAGGAAGGCAATGGTAAACCACCTTACTCCTCGATTTACTTAGTAAAGCCTCTATACTTCAATACAGTGAGATATTTAAATTAATTACCTAAAGTGTAGGTTATTAACTTAACAAAAATTTGGATACAAACTGGTTTTATTAGATGTTGTGTTACTAATGTTTAACAAAAAATTTCACTTTTCGTATTGAACTTTTTTCAATAATCATTCATACAGTACATACCGTAATAGATACCCTAAAATTAATTAGCACTGAAACTCGTTTTTCACTGAACAGTAATACACATAGGATACATACAATTAAAATCTCCTAAAACATAGGCTACACAAACACAAAAAAATACACAGTACAGTATATATTTTTACGTTATTAAGGAAACAATGACTGTGAAGTACATTTCATTTCGTAAAATAAGTTGTAAATTTTGTTTCGTTTTCAATTCATAAAACATGTCTTCAATCTCATTTTCAATGTTTAAAACTTGTAAATTTTCATTTACATATTGGCAATGACAGTACGTGTAAACAACAAGAATAGCGTCTAGTGCCTGTTTACTTGAAGGGATAACATTTCTGTTTCCATTTCATCGTCATTTTCACTTTCTTGCTCGTTGTTTTGGGCTAAGACATTTTCGATTATTGCATCATCGCCAACATCTGCTGAAGTGGCTAAGTCATTGTCTGCCCCTTAATAGGCGTCTAAATCCATATCCTGAAGATATTGTTTTGTCGCTATAGAGAGATTTTTGTGCCGCTATAACGAGAGTTAAATACATTATCATAGTATACGAAAGGGTCGGGGTCGGCAAATAATGCCGCTAAAGAGAGATTTCCGCTATATAGAGTTCCGCAATAGAGAGATTTTACTGTACTTTAATTTTATAAATAAACTAGCAGTTGCATCGACTAGTTTATTATTAAAATTTATTATTAGAATTTCACACTTCTAAGCGAAGCTTAGAAGTGTAAAATGAATCACTGGAAAAAAATAAATCAGATCCGTAACTCACCAAACCTAAAAATTTCAAAATTTTCCTAGGCATGCGTGCGATTGCGTCTGTTCGGAAACTATGCTTTTTATGCTTTATATTATGTCTCTTGGAACCGAAAGATGACGAACCGACTTAATTTTAATAATGAGTTGATAACAGAGAAAGAAAACAACCTATCTCTTTAATCATGAGTGGTAAACGTAAAATGAAGAGCATAGCCAATTTTTATTTTTAGTTTATTTGAAGTCACATCCACATCTTGATCATTAGCGACAACTTTGGTATAAAAAATGGAAACGTGTAATAATTTTCCAGACCCTAGCTTGGAATTGAAACCGGAACTTCCGCTTTTGCATCGCAGTACGCTAACCACTATCCAACGGATGCAGCCGTAACATTTTTTAATCATGATGATTTTTAATAAAAGTGATTTTTGATCATGGCAGTCGAAAAATGAATAACTCTGTCCTAGTGTATGATCTCAGTACCAGAAATTTGATTCAAATGGACGATCAACTGTTTGAGAAACACATAATTAGAAATTTATAAAATAGGTAATTAAAGTTTTAATAAAAAATATGTGTAAGATAGTTTATTAGCCAGGCTACACTAGCACAAGAACTTAATTTAGGACTTGAACGCTGAATATTTTAAAATATTTAAAATAGACATCTACTAACTGAATGCTGATAACTTCAATAATTTGGTTGTCTAATAGTGCTACTTAATTTTTTAAAGAGACCTTGTGAAGTTCACTGATTAAACAAACTGAGGAGGACATTGGTATTGTAAACAGAACATTACAGTAAAGAAACCTATTGCAAACTTGACTTTCATCCGGTCTAATAATAACGGTTCTAGTGACATACGTGACAAGGTTATAGTTCACAAGATAAGTTGTCATGTTGGTTTATGTACAGGCCAGCGTATTTTCCTTAGTATTATGAAATTTACATCACACAGTTAATGATATATTAATTGAACAAAAGCTGGGAATTTTCTTAATTTAGTTTTGGTGGCCTAAAGTCGTCATTTAACTAATTTGCCAATATTTTCTTCTTTTTTAAAACCGAATTCACTTAACAAATCCTTGCAAATTGCATCGTAAAAAAGTTCAGAGACAAGGTTAAGACCTTGATGGATAATTAGGAATTAATTTGAAGTTATACTCGTTTTTTTAGGTCTTACAAAAAATACTCTGAGGTAATTTCAGTAAATTTAAATTTTATTTTCAGTAACTAATAATTATAATTTACTATCTTGTGCCGTGATTCTACAGAATTTATTTTTGTTCTTCCCGAAGCTGAAAAAAGTAATTAAAATGAAAATTATAAACAAAAGTTTATTATTTTTAAAATTCCTCTGATTGAAGTTTAATAACCAACCGCTTTAATATACTTCTAACTCTCCATTCTAACTAAATTGAGATCGTTCTGACGATTATAAGACTGAAAATTTACAAAATTTTGACCCAAATCCAACCATAGCTCTTTGTTACACTAGTTGTAATTCCTTTAATCCTAAAATTAATTAATATATTTATTTTAATGTGTTTTAAATAGGTCATAAACTAAACTTATTAGCTATCATTAGAACTTACACCCTAACGAACTAGACTGCAGATGAGATCTAGCCAATAACAGCCAAGGTCGGGTGTGAGGTTGCCTCTTAGCTAAGTCACACTCTGTTCCACCGAACTCCAGCTGACATTTTGTAGACTGTCATACACAACGTGACAACGCAGGATACGATTAACGAAAGTCAATTGGCTCTGTGTTGTGATCTAGCTAAACTATGCTCCACCTTCATCTGCAGTCTCTAGTTCGTTAAGCTATAAAGTCCTGTTTCTTATCACATGGTGAGCCAATTATATGACTGAAGCATTTAAGAACAGAAGCGGTAGAGGTGTAAAAGACACTAGTCAGAGTTATCTCCTCTGAGAGTAATGAATTTCATTAAACAGCCAAATCCGTGGTGAATGAAGTGAAAGTGTCATTAGCAAAATGGAAAGTAGATCCTTTCAGAGGGCCTGAGGGCCAGAGGGCATGCTGATAAGAACAGGCTACTTTTCTACTTAGTGAGGAAGGCAATTGTAAACCACCTCACTCTTTGTTTTACTTAGTAAATCATCTAAATGTTTAAACCAGCCTTCGGCTAATGACCTGAACGACAACAAGTTAAACTTAAGAGATCAAAATATTAAGCATTGCGTTGTCCAAACTAATCAATACTCTGCAAAGGCCTTTGGTTCGATTCCCGGCCAAGGTCTGAAAAATTATTACCGTTCAATTCTACCGTTCCTCAAACACAAAATAGTCGCTAATAACCAATATGTTGATGCGACTTAAAATAAACTAAAAAAAGTTAAATATGAAAATTATTGTGTTTTTATATATTTTTTGAAAAGATTTTTAATCAGGTGCGTCTATTCCAAAAAGGTTCGTAAGGCTGTAATTAAAAGAAATCTATTTAAGGTCATGTAATACGAAGGTATGTTGAAAAGAAAAATGTATTTTCAAGGCCTAAGCTCTTTTCACGATTAGTAATAATTATTTGTATATAAAATCATACAGTAGCCTAATCGATATTAAACAGTTGCCAACTATCAATTAAATATCAGTTTCTAAGAAAATTTAATACTGAAGTAAATGTCTTTTGCGTTTGGGGGAGGGGATGAAAAACGTGATGTGATGAGAACATCTTCAAAGAACTTACATTATATTTAGTTCTTCCCCCAGTAAAATTTAGGTTTTCCATTTGAGGTTTTTTGTTCTTAAATGTCAAATACAACATTTAGCTGTAAGAAACTAAGTATCCAACGAAATTCAACGTTTTGGGCTTTAGTTGTTTTTTTTTGGATAAGGGTGATGGAAGAGGAGGAAAGTTTAATCAAATTCCGGAATTCTGGTTTTTGGGGTCGAGAAATTTATTGAAAATTTACAGTTGTCTGTCTTTTATAATAAAATAGCTAAGCTCTTCTTACGATTATATTTCAGGGTTGTCTTTATTATGAAAGGATTAATTTAAAATACTCATTCTTTTCTTATTTAGTGCCCGCGTTCTGAAGAGGTTGTACTTTCCAAAGTTTGGTATACTTTCCAAAATTGACTATACTTTCAAACGCTTACTATACTTTCTAAAGTTTACTATTCTTTCTAAAGTTTACTATATTTTCCAAAATTTACTATACTTTCCAACGTTTACTATATTTTCCAAAGTTTACTACTATTATTATACTCAGCGATTTGCGTAGGGTGTTGATGAATTCAGCGCTACTCAGCTAATTGATACCAATCAATAAAACAAATCTACGCGTGGAGAGTCACGTAGGTAAAAAAATGGTATAGCCAAGCTTGGCAAACTTCCAACCTCATAGAATTTTACAAGATTTTGAAATTACAATGATTATCATCTTCGTAGAATATGTTGTCTAAAATTTTTATGGATTCTAAATAATGATGAGCTATATCGGAAAATAGTATATTTATAAGTAAGTTTAAAATAAAATTTGTGTAATAAAACTAAAATAGTTTTTCTTTATTCAAATTTTTGTAATAATTATAAAAATTTCCTTATTTAAATTTAAATGTAATTAACTTTTATATTACTTACGGTATTTACTTAAACACTTATGCATTTTCCTGAATGTCATCCTACTGATTTAAACGTATCCTATTGTTTAGTTTATTAAAAATCACTTCAGTTGCTAAGTCATTGCCAATTGCAAAAGATGGTTTCACAGTATCGGAGGGTCTTCATGTATTATAATTTGCCAGACCCCGGTCAGACGTCGAACCCTGGACATTCCACTGTGCAATTCAGCGTAATCTAGTACCCTAAATCACTGATACCAAGGAGGCGTCATAGATTCACATTATAGTTTTCTTTATAAATTTTCCCCGGGAATGATTAGGAAAACTTTGGAAATATTAACTGAATGAAAAAGGAATATGAGGTTTGGTATGGGTAAAATATACTTGACTGTTAATTTACCTATTGCAAAGCATCGTTTCATTGTGTTTAATGAGATTGGTAAACGAGGACTAGCCAAGATTTTATTTTAATAAATATGTACTTGAAGAGAAAGGAAACTCTACGATTAATATAATAACTGAAGTTTTAATCTTGAAGTGCAACATAAGCCTGCCGATTCAAAGAAAAATGTGTGACCGAGTAGATACCCTTAATGAATTTACCCAAAAGGATATTTGTGCATAAAAGATAGTCAATGATGTTTTTAGCTCGATGTGAAAAAATCTTTAGAACAATTTTAGCGAAAATCAAAATTCTTTATACTCGGAAGAAAGTAATTATCTTTAATTTCAAAGCTGAGACAGTAAATCCAATCGTATTCTAAAATGAATCTTGGTCATATGAATTATTTTGAAAGTTAATCAATTTAGAATAACTTTTAAAATTTTAAGTTCAAGCTGTTAAAACGTATGATGAGTTGCAAAATGCGAGAAATTACATTTTTTACTGTTACGATACTTTCTCTTCTACAATAATTCGAAATTTAGAATATGTTTCACGTTCCGCGTTTATTATCGTGACAAATGCTGTGCTTAAAATGTACGTTATTAAAGGTAGGCTACTTTTGTTTTGTTATTCGGAGTACAAATATCTGGTGACTTTCCTTATAGTATTCGTGGCGTGTCGAAAAAAGGTTTTTGTACTCTTGTAGTAGCAGAAAATAAATATCGTGCGAATAATTGGAATTTGAACACTGGTAATATTAGTTGTAAATTAAGGAAAAGAATTTTGCTATCGTTCATAACACTCAAAATCTAGCCAGAACATTTTTTTATGTTTAAAATACAAGGAAAAAGTAATTTAAATCTTTCTCTTTTCGTTTAGGAGTTTGCTCTCATCCTTTTACACAACATTTGACGTCATATGATACAACAACGCTTGTTAAAAAATATAGCTATTGCATATCGTTATGTTATAGGTTTTTACTAAATACAAACTGGTTGTAGGCTATATAGTTTGATCTTAAGTTACACAAATTCAAGTTTAGAGCGGATTTGTAAAATATATTCTACGCTGTTACTTTGATTTCGCCATTACAAAAGGACTATTTAAAAAAGAAGTTGTATTTTCATGAGAGCCTTTTCACTTTCTGGAAATTCCTGTAATGAATTTTGATTTTCGGCTTTTCTGCTATTATTTCGCTAAAACATATCTCCAATAATGGAGATCAATCAACTAATTTAAAAATTTTAAATCAGGTCTCCACTCCAATATAATCCCTGCCGTTTGCTGTAGTAGAAAGTTGCATTGATTGTTAAGGTACTCCGGTTGAGCGTACAACTTTTTATCGAGACCAGCTGACAGACCTCACGTGAACAAACACCACTAAAACAAAATGGTTGTTGCAAAACTTGAGTAATTTAACCGCTTATGCAAAATTTTTAATCTTTTTCCTCCCATTTTTCCCTCCCATGAAACCTGTGCAATTAAACGGGCTGCACGGCTCTAGTGACTGCCCTGCACCACTAAGTGTCCTAATAAAGGCAGCAATCAAATTGGGTGGTTGTCAACAATGTTAAGTAACCGATCTGATAAAGAAGCAGTGTTTGTTTCTTTGTACAAGGTAATGTCGGAAAATACCCAATCGATTTCAAAAATTACTTCACCGTTGGAAAACGTTTAGCTTCCTGAGTAACATAGGCTGTATGGAATTACGTAAAACTTAAATTTTGCACCAATTATTGAGCATAAGTGGCTTGGGAAAGTGGGGAAACCTTGAATATTTTGGGCCCTGAGAGAGCCCCAAACATAATAACTAGCGTAACTTTATATAGTAACTAGTCCTCTGCAGTGCCGACAAAGATCTGCCGACATTGTCGGAAGTATTGTCGGTATGTCTAAAGCTTTGTCGGCCGGGTATATAGGTAAAATGCGCTTTAAGACTTAGAGATCACCACTCAATAGTGGGCCTCAGTTGTAAATTTTCCGTAAATGGTTTACAACTATCACTTTAACGTAAATGATGGTTGTCTAGGCGGGAAGAGTCGCTTGTAGTCATCCTGGCGGTTGAGGAGGTGGGCGACACGACGTTTCACCGTACTGTGGAGAAGTAGTCTTCTTTCTTCGCAGCAGTGCGTCGATGACTGCTTCCTCGGGACCCTGTGGGCGCAACGCTTGGTTGAGAAACCGCTGTGGGAATGACGGTCTCGGTCGACGGCGGTTATGGCGTCGGGTTGGCGAGCGGAAACATCATCTTCTCTCTTGTGGAGTCGTCGATGGGTCTGTGTCGGAGTCCAGTAGCTGTGTGCCAATGGTTGTAGTCTGGTCGAAGTTTTAGAGCAAAATTAAATGACAATCGGGCTGAGAGGAGCGCTCTTACATAGTAACTAGAGGGGCTTGGCTAGCCCTCTGCAGTGCCGACAAAGATTTGCTGGCCTTGCCGCAAGTATTGTCGGCTTTCCTTTGTCGGTATTCGAAAGCTATGTCGGCCGGGTATATAATACCTAATCAGAGGGGGCGACTGTGACATTTTGAAAAAATTTGTAATTGGTAAAATTAAGTCATATTTTCTTTTATTTGTTTGGTAAGGTTAGTCTTCCATCTATTCTTTCCTACCATATACTGTATTTTATACCATGTATTGTAATATGCTGTTAGGTACAATTCAGTCAAGTATTAGGTACGGTACAGTACAGTACCGCCCTACAATATAACATCATTCTTTTATTTTTCCTTTTATCAAAAATTTTAAAAATTATTTACATGACAGATATCCAAAAAGTAATGTCACACCCAATTGCTACACAGAAAGTTATTAAAATCACCAAAACATCAAACAGTACCCATTTTTTAAGATATAGATTTTACCTAATTTTTATCATTAAAATCTATTTGTATTTTACTATGTACTGTACAGGTAAAACGCACTTAAAGACTTAGTGCAGATCAACACTCAACAGTGGACCCTAGTTGTAAATTTTCCGTAAATGGTTTACATAATTTTGTGTATATCGGAATCATCTAATTCACTCGCTGTTTTGTAAACAGTTGTGAATATTACTAATTAGTCAAAAAATTTGTTATATACGTACACATTCAGTTATTTCTTATCTTCCACTAATGATTCATATTGATGTCAAAAATTTTTATTTCCAGTTACTAATTTGTTTTATTTGTACAGCGTGACTGGGCTTCGACGCGTAAGTTTGTGTAAGAAGAAGCTGTAAGTTTAGTTAGCCACGACGCAGCAAGCGGTTATAACAATTGAAAAATGTATGATCTGAAATAATTCACAAACACTCAGAGAGAAAATTTTTCTGCAGTGCATTTTCAAATTTTTCTGCACTCAGAGAGTTGGAATTTTTTCCTAATCTGTAAATCAATGTTTGTAGTCAGTACTATACAACCTATACATCGTTAAGAGAGTTACAAGTACTTATAAATCATGCTAAATACAGTGATGTAACAGTACAGTGCAAAGTACATGTAAAGTGATGTACAGTGATTTCTTTTACATCCATATTTACAAAAATATAAATTTTCTTTATTCACTAAACAAGATGTAGCTACAGAATTTGAAGTTCACAAAGTCACTTATTTGAATAGTTATCTGAATACTTGAAATATCTGAAATCACTGAATCTGTTAGTTCCAGGGCTAAAAAAAATAGTTCTGTTATCACATGGTCAGCCAATTAAATGATTGAAGTATTTAAGAACAGAAGAGGTAGAGGTGTAAACGACAATAGAGTTATCTCCACTGAAAGTAATGAATTTTATTTTACAACCAGATCCTGTGGTGGATGAAGTGAAGGTGTTTGCAGGGTGGAAAATAAAATTATGTGCTTTTCAGATGGCCTGGCGTGCTGATAAGCATATTTTTCTACTCAGTGTGGAAGGCATGGTAGACCACCTCACTCCTGGTTTTACTTAAAAAACCTTTAGAGGTTCAAACCAATCTTTTGTCTGATGATCTAAAAAACAATAACCTGAAATGTGTATGGCTCTGATTTCCCACGGTTCAGAAAGGGTTTTCTGGTAGGTGTTGTTTAATACAAGAGTAGTTAATTAACAACGATTACATAAGAACATTACGTTTAGTGACCTTTTTGTTTAATTTGGTCGATTAATATCACCTTTGGAATTTCGCGGCCTATTAATCAATCTGGCAAATCGAGATTTAGTATACTATTTATTAATGGAACAGCTGGAAAGTTGAGGGGGAGAATTAAAACTGTAATTGCTTTGAAGAGGGGGAATGGTGTACAATGACTCAGTAGTAGTAGTTGTAGGCCATCTGAAGTAGTCTTCGTTATCAATGTGGTTTTTGAAGGCCGGGAATCCCCGCCGACAAAATTTCTTGTACTATACCCAGATGTAAACATGGATGCTAGTCAGTCAGTAAGGTGCGTGCTGCCGTTACGCCGACTATCGTTACCATCTTTTTCTTCTCTCATTTCTCGCTCGAGCGTCGCCACTGCGTTGTACATTACAATTTGTAAGTGTCAATGAAATTAATTAAGTACCTGTGCTTCAGAAAAATAAGTGTGCAATATTTTTAATGTATCTGTTAGTTTCTTAGTGATTTTAAATAGTAAATTGTAAAATTTAAAAAAGAAAATTATTTTGAATTGTAGTGGAAAAGTGAGAAATTTTTTTTTAGCTGGGAATCGATCAAAGGGTCCCTCAGTTAACTCGTCAGATATTTTATTAACATCAGTCGGTGCACTCTTAAACAATATATTAGTAGATAACAAAAAATATGTTAACCCGTAATTTTTTTTAAATATATTTTTTTACTTTATTTAAAGTCGAATGAATATCTTAGTCATTAGAAAACTTTACTTTGGTTTGAGAAACGTTGGGTTTGAACATGTAATAAGCAAATTTTTATTTTTATTTTTAATAAACAATTTTTCAAACCCTAGCCGGGAATCGAACTCGGGACCTCCACTTTCCAGCGTAGTACGCTAGCCACTGAGCCAAGGAGTTTATTGCTATTGTTTCTGCGTTTTTGAGATATTCAAAATTGTTATTTAGGCATATTTCTGTAACAAAAATTGAATTTATATTATAATTTTTTCGAGGACCTTGAAGGATAGATACTGTGGTGGTAGTACGGGCCTAAATACAGTTTTTCTGCATATCACTGTTTTTGGGTCTTTTTTGTTATCCCCCTTCTCCAGCATAATTTGTCACGTTTTGGGGATATTTCGTATGTAGGTAATCTTACAGTATTTTTAACGATAAAAACGCGAAAAATATTTTTTTTTATATCATATAACTTATCAATATTTTTCAAGTTAACGTTAAGCTATTTATTGAAAGTTATTAAAGTATTTAATAATATTTAATTTAATTATGTTAAATTAATTTAATCATTAATTTATTTTAATGATGCCATGTACTCAATGAGTTTATATTTCATTATTACATACAGTAACAATATTGAGAAAAATCAATGTATTTACCCTACCAATATTTTTTAACTTTAACTTGAAAAATATTGGTGCAGGATTTTTTTAAATATTTTTCATGTCTTTATCGTTAAAATACTGTAAGATTACTTACGAATATCCACAAAATGTGACAAAATTTGCTGGAGGGGGAAATAACAGAAAATACCCCTGTTTTTAAGTCATATTACAGAAAAAATGACTAAATTATAGACTTAATATTTAAACTTTCTAAAAAACGTGAATTTGTATGGCAGCACTTAAAACGTATGTACTTTATTCAATTAGCTACAGAATTTTTCAAACCAATATGATGTAAAAGGTTGTCGCAGGTTATCATGCCAAGATCATAAATTATAAACAAATGCCAGTGTTTGAATATATTATAAATATAATCGAAAAATAACGAATTTGTTTTACTAGGCTAATTTATTTAAAATTTATAAAATACACAACTTTTTGTACCATCTTTGGTCATAGTAAACCACATCAAGTAAATTCAAACGTCTGGAAGTTCTTTTTGCGACCAGTTCTTTTTGCTACCTAAGGGCAGTTTCACTAAGTTTTCTTGTTTTTGTTCTTTTTTTTTATGGAAACCCTAAGTCTGTAAACTATATTTAAGAATTATGATCTGTGCTTTATTTCGTTTAATATTTTTAAAAAAAATTTTCGATCTTTTAAAGGTCATCCTGACTTCATTCGATTACTTGTAAAATACATCTGTTTAAAATTTATTGATTTACGTGTATGGAACTCAGCTTAAAGAAAAGAATTTTTATAAATTTTATTCAGAAAATAGTAAATACAGGCAATATGTTGAACAGAAATATTAAAATACAAATTCAAGCAGTTCTTAATTTCTTCATCTCTTTTCCGTTCACGAATTTGTCTCTTATTTCACTTTGAACTTTTTGTTCAATTGAATTCTGTAACCTGTTAGCCTATATCTGCAGATATTTTTATTTATGAGATATATACTAACTGTTCAATCATTGGCAACTGCAATTGGTGTGGAATATTTTACAATTTACTGTTCACTGTAAAACTTTATCCACCTTAACCATGGATTGAACCCGTGACCTTCTGCTATGTAGTTAGCACTGTACTTATAGGAAGCGGCCTGACGATTTTTTTATCATCTTCAGATCTACCGTTAAGTACTATAATGTAATAAAAAGCTAAATCGTAAAATTCTTATCTATTCCAAAACTTAAGTCACAAGAAAAGATACCAACGCGATTACCATTCTTTTGGCAACGTAGCAATTCAATTGGATGTGTTATGATGCCGAAAGAAGTGATGGTATTCCAGTGTACACGGCAACTGAAAAGTTCCGTAAATTTTATTTTGTTTGTGCATGGGTCTAATAGTCTTAATTGCTCCTAATGTTAAGATAAATGTGGTAATATTAGAAATCGTTGCTAGGTGACAAGTATTCGTACATTCAAATAAGATCTAATTGTTTTTTATGCCTGTACAATATGAAATTGGTACAGGAGATATTAATCGAAAGCCTTATAATTGAAAATTGTACACATTTTTCATCACCGTTCGTTTATATTTGACGGGAAAAACTACATTAATACAAAAAGTCGATTATTTCTGTTCTTATTCGAGAGCAAAACAAGGAACAACAAAGAACGAGGGCGAACAGAGGGAAACAAAGAATGCTAAATGGTTAGGCTTCGTTGTAGTTGAACTAATACATATTGTTGTTGTTTAGGTTATCAGCCGAAAGGCTGGTTTGAACCTCTAGAGGTTTTACTGAGTAAAACAAGGAGTGAGGTGGTTTACAATTGCCTTCCTCATAATACATATTAATATTGTTTAACGTTGAGAATCGATTGTAAAAAACTCAATGTCAACCTGTACAATCTTTTTTTCATCAGTCATCAGTCTCTCGACTGGTTTGATGCAGTTCTCCAAGCTGTTCTATCTTGCGCAAGTCGTTTCATATCTACATACCTGTAACACCCTACGTCTTTTGTAATTTGCTTTATATATTCTAATCTTTGCCTCCCCCTAAAATTTACTCCTTCAATATTACCCTCAATTATTGATAGCCCAATATCTGGATGTCTTAAGATATGCCCCACTAGCCTATCCCTTCTTCTGATAAGATGCTTCCATATACTTATTTTTTCATCCACTCGCCTAAAAACCTCTAAATTATGATTTTGTCCACCCACCTGATCTTTAACATTTTCCTATAACACCACATTTCAAAAGCTTCTATCCTCTTCTTTTCTATAGACCTTATCACCCACGTTTCACTCCCGTATAATGCTACACTCCAAACATAATGTTTTAAGAAATTTTTTCCTAATCTGTAAATCAATGTTTGTAGTCAGTACTATACAACCTATACATCGTTAAGAGAGTTACAAGTACTTATAAATCATGCTAAATACAGTGATGTAATATTGGTTTGATAAACTATTTGTAGATACGATAATTAAGTTAAATGGAAAAGAAGTTATAGTAGTTATCAACACAAGCAAACATATGTATCTTATAATACGTAATTGTTCACTTGTTAGAAAAATCTGGTGTGAAACACTCACACAACTTTCTCTTGCCAATAGAAATAATTAAGAATAAACCTAATATTAGTAATAAAACATTAGAAATAAACAAAAAACTAACCTCAATAAACATAACCTAATTTTAATCATGAGTGAAAGACGCAAAATGAAAATCAACCTCAGTTTGGCTTAGAAATACGGAAAATCACTCTTTCTCTCTAAACTAGGCTCTGTAGAGAAAAATGCTTTAAATAAAAGTTGTACATCTTTTAATTTCCTATAAAATTAATTATATACACTTTTGTCGTAAAATGGATTCTAAGGCCGAAATCTTTAAAAAATCAATTTTTCACACGTTTTCGTGAGAAAAAAACAGAAAATTGCAAATTACCGCTAAACTAAGCGTTATACAAAAAAATGTTTGAAATAAAAGTTGTAGGTTTTTAAATTCTCTACAACTTTTATTATATAAGTTTTTGCGCTAAAATTTATATTAAAGCCGTAATCTTAAAAAAACAACGTTTTTACGTGAAAACAGCCTCACCGAGAATTTCAGCAAACATGGCGCCTACCCTATCTTGTAGAGAATAAAAAATTGAGTAAAATAGGTGATTTTAAAAAAAATCGTAGGACCAGTTTTTGAGAAAATCGCAAAAAACTGAAAAATTATACGAATAAACTACTACTTCCGGTTGACCGATTTTGATGAAAATGTTCGTGTCGCGTCCGGTAGTGGTATGTAACTTAAGTTTCAAGTTTCAAGTTCGTACGATGTTCCGTTCTTGAGATATTCTGTTCACACACAGACACACACACACACACACAGACCAATCGCTAAAAACATGTTTTTTGGGTTCAGGGGGTCTGAAAACGTATAGATCCGGTGAAAACTCGATTTCGAAAAATCGACATGAAAACAATACTTTCCTTCCTATATATTCATCTAGGCAAGAGAAGGTAAAAACTATCTGTTATTAACATACTTCTACAGAAACCAACTGCCAAAGTTTTTCTTGGTTAAAATATTACTCTTTTCGTTTATACTGCTTTTCTAAAGTACCAAAGATTAATGTATTGAGTGGATAAATATGTTGGTTCAATAACTTAAAAACTTTAGTAGCTTGTACAGTGGAACAGCAGTGATTGAAACGCCATCAAATGAACTCAATCCAGCCTAAGGTTCTATTAAGTTTTTCTTTTAGTATATATTAGCAACCTTCCTTACACTACGCTTTACAGCTAACTAAACATAGGACTAAAGCGTCTAACTTTTCACACAACCTTTGTAACTCTCACCAAGGTGAGATCTCTGTTACTTAAAATTAACCTGAAATTATTTTCATAAAGATAATAAACAATTAGTATTTATGTAAATATTAAACTAAACTTATCTCTGTTTGATTTATTATTATATTGAGAAGAGTAATGGCCTTAGGCCTCAAAATAACAAACGCTCTTCGAGCTTTTTAGACATAAGTAAAGATTATTTTTCTTTAAAAATCAAAATTGTTTAACCAATCAGAAATAATTAATAAATTAATATTTTAATATATTCATTTAATTGTTTTTATAAACTATTATAAAAACTTAATAATGTTCAAAATACGTTTAACAATAATTAAACAGCCCATTTCATTAAAATGTCAAAACAAAATTAATACAAATATATCGATATAACGTATTTGGTTCCAGCTAAACTGTTACACCTTATACGCCTTGAAATCAAATAACGGTGTACAAATAAAACCATTTAGTACTGGAAACAAGAATTTTGCTGATAGCAGTATGAAACATAAGTAGAATATTACCTGAGAATGTGGTGTACGTAAAAGTAGGTAAAATCTATTTCTTAAAAAATGGTACGATCTCTGTGATTTTTGAAAGGATTGCGTAACTTTTTATGCAAAAAAGGGCGTGACATTATTTTTTAATATCTGTCCCGTAAATCATTTTTAAAAGTTTTGAAAAAGAAAAGAATAAATGATTATGTCATATTATAGTGCGGTCCTATATCGTACCTAATACCTGACTGAATAATAAAATAGATGGCGTTGACTACTACTAATAGACAAACGAAATAAACTTACCGAACGTTCTACACGAAACAAATAAAATAAAAGAAGAATTCATTTTACCAATCACACATTTATTTAAACATTATTTAATTACCATAAAATAACCCGTTATTCAGGAAGCTTCCAACGGTGAAATAATTTTTGAAATCGGTTGGGTAGTTTCTGATATCACCTGGAACAAACAGGAAAACGTTACTCCTTTGTAATATTATCGTTGTATAGGTTATAAGTGAAAGGCTGGTTTGAACCTCTAGAAGCTTTACTAAGTAAAACGAGGAGTGAGGTGATTTACCATTGCTTTTCTCACTGAATTGAAAAGTAAGCTTATCAGCATGTCGAGCCCTCTGAAAAGCATCTACTTTCCATCCTGCAAATGACACCTTTACTTCATTAACCACAGAGTCTGGTTGTATAATGAAATTCATTACTCTCAGAGGAGATAACTCTGACTTGTGTCTTTTACACCTCTACCTCTTCTGTTCTTGTATGCTTCATTCATATAATTTGATGACCATGTGATAAGAAATAGAACTATTTTTTGTATTGTACTCCTGGAACTAGCAGATCAAGTCCAAACAATTTAACACCTTCCTGATATGGATAGTTTTTAATATTAGTATAGATTAATCTGGTTCAGGAATATGTTGTATGGCGTATGGATCCTTTACGTGCCAGCTTCTCCAAAAATTGTTAGAAATCATCTTGAGGATAATTACTTAAGTTGTTGCAGTTCTATGTAAATCAGTGGAGCTGCAATTGAACCAGCATATGCGTCTTTTGCCACCACCTCTTTTACCCATAATATTCCCCTGAATTATTACATGAAGTAAGCTGTACTTTTCCTTTCTCATCACTATCAACCAAGTATTGAAATTTTCGTGTTTTTATGGTTCTCACAACCATTTTCTCCTTCTCCATAATTCTGAGATCACTCTAATTTGTGATACGATCCATCCAGCTCAACTTCAAAATCTTTCGATATGACCACATCTCGTACTGGTGTAGAGATTAGACTACGGAAATATACACCAGACGTGATTTAAATTCTTTAACTCAGCGTGGATTTCCATCATGTATATGTATCATGGTTTTTCTTGTTCACTGGTGGTTTTAAAACGTAGCACGTTTTCTGTCACGTTTACATTCATGTTGTAGAATGAGTAACGTAGACCGAGTTACACTGTAATGGAAAATGATTGTAGTATCAGTATGTTACTGATCTCGTTTGAGACAGGTTGTTGTTATTGCTTATGAAGGTGATGACGATAATGAACATATTATGACCATTAACTCCAGAAGGGTTATGTAAATTATAGCCTACTAAATAGATTTAAATTATGTGGTGTTTTATGAGAAGTATGTAAGTTACATCGCTGTGGGCCAACTTTATAACATTTAGTTTCCTTAATTCGCTTACACCATATGTCAACTAACTCAACGTTTACACTAGTGTGTAATACTATGTTTAATAGTCCAGTACTTTAAATAGTGAAAGTATTTTCATCAGCATACCATTCAATTACGTTGAAAAAAACTTCCGCAAAGTTTTTAATCAATTCTCTTTAACATTTAAAAAAAAGTTTTTTAAAAAATAAATCGTAAGAAGGTTAGCGCTTAATTGAATGTCTCAGGTTTGATTCGTGGTCTGAATGTAAAAATTGTTTTGCACTTTTCTTACTTATAGAAATTTTCATTACCGTTAACACTTTAGTTGTCAGTAGGTAACTTAGTAATTAACTTAAAATATGTTAGTACTGAAAAAAAGTTAAACGAGTAAATTAACTCGACGAAGAAAAAATATTTGAACCATAGACTGTTAGGTAAGACACTACTTCAACCAATTTAAAACTAATCCTCCTAACGAAAAACTTAACGTTATCTGTTTTGTTAAAAATGTCTGCCTTTTTTCTTAACTGCTTTATTTTTAATGTATTATTTTTTCTTTTATTTTTTTAAAATTTTATTTATTTTTTTATTTAAGTCCCATCAACAGCTTGATTATTTGCCACTACTGTGAGTTTTTGTACTGTAATAGTGGGTTATAACGTGATAAAATTTCCAGACCCTAGCCAGGAATCGAATCCGGAACCTTCCGCTTTATTAATTTCTTTGAAATTAATTCAATATATTTTTCGTTTATTTTAGAAATCAATGATTTTTTTTTTGGTGTTACGTTTGTTTTTTTCGCACATAAATGCTAATGAAGACGATGAATGGATAGATGAAAATGAGTATTAAAAAAATATTAGATCTGACCGGGAATCGAACCCTAAACCCCTGACGTTAAGTCAGTTGCGCTGACCACAACACCGCAAGTTAACTAAGAGAATTAAAGCAATGAGAAAGATGGTATGAAAATGATTTTGAAATTCTAACGTATAAATTTAAAAAAAATATTGTATGGAAGCTTATTTTGTAACTTGTTGACATGCGGGGTAGTTATTATAAGAGTTTCTGGGTTAAAAAACGGGTCGATCCTTTGTCTGTAAATCAATCAAACCCATCTCCAGTTTTACTGTCCTCTAATTTGCATTTAAAGACCTTTTTAGCAGCTTGAAGTCAATTTAGTACGTAACAACGAGGAAAACTAAACTTTTGGTAACAAAATTTGGTCATATACTGAATGCTAAACATATTTAGTTTCCTTCGGTGCAATTCACGAATTGTACCACTAAAAATTATATATTTTTGGTAAAGAGAAATAAATAGAATCTGTAAAAAAATTTGAATACTTTCCTTGCGTTAAGAATACGAAAATTTAAAAAGACAAATAAATTTGAATATTTTATTAGATTTTTAATGTTTGTTGGCTGTCGATAGCTACAGGCTTAATACAAGAATAAACAGCAAAGCCAACTTTCAGTATAAATTATATAGTAGAAAACATACGTATAAGACCAGTTACATCATATTCGCAACGATCACTAGAAAATAATTACAAATTAACAACTAAAATATATTAAATAAGATGGATAATCAATAGCTAATTTAATTAAACTTGGGGAAAATTCTATAAAAAAATTCTATTAGGCCTACCTACCAATTTAATAATAATTCTAAGAAAATTTTACGTTATAAGAAAATTATTAAATGAAAACATAATCACAACAAAATTATTTTACCTTGGTTGTGCAGAAGACAACGCAAATAATAATCAATCAAACGTGCTCTCTAAAATGGGTTATTCGAAAAAAATAAACATATTGAAATATTTCTTTATTATTTTTAATTTTTGTTAACGTCGCATCAACTACAACGGTCATTAGCGACGACGTTGGGGTGTAACTTTGTAGAATGGAGGATGAAATGATTTTTTTGTAACGTATGAAAATATGCCGTGCCTGAGTGGGATTCGAACCCAGGACCGCATGATGAGAGGCGAGAGCACGTTACCAACTACGCCAATACGGCCGGAATTTCTTTATTATAGTAAATTTAAAATTAAAGTCACCTGATAGTGATGGAGGTGCACGAGAGGCGTCAAGCCTCGGAACTGGCGCAAACAGTGCGTCACAGCATATAACTTTTCAATACCCACGCAGCGTTCAATGAGAAAATGGCTGCGCTGAACATTATAAACCAATGAGTTAACTTGGCTACTAATGTTATTAGTTTAATGTAGCACATAAATACTATTATAGCTACAGTTTTTATATATTTTCTGTAATTACTCGTATTTATCAAATATGAGTTGTAAAAAGACAGAAATGTTTGCTCAAGAATAAAATAATTACAAAATATTTTTTTATAGTTATCCCCGTTGCAAAATTTTTGAAAGATACGATCGTAAACCTAGATGTGAATTACACAAAATAAGGTATGATCTTAATTTGAAAACATCGTTAGAAAAGTTTTTAAGAAATTACAACATCGATAAGCGTTAGAAAGACGCGCTTTTTCAAATACAAATGATTAGGATGATAACATTTCATTTAAAAAAATTTGAACTTTAAAATTAATTTTAACTATAAAAGCTCAGCAAAACGCATTTCAGCAGCAACAATACAATGTATCCGAGTACTTTATGAAAATAATTTCACGGACAGAAAAAAACCGTTTCGCAGTATTTTTATTTAGATTATTTATTATTGTTCTTTTTGTGTTCTTTTTTTTCAAATTTATAAAGGTTTATTTTATCATTTATTTATTTTTCTCTGTTTTGGCACAAATTAACAGATTGACAGGTATTATTCTATCAAAATTAATATTATTTATATAAGCAGTGTCAGAACTTTTTAAATACTGAAGTAAACAAAATTGAAAATTTAGATAACGCTGTAGATGAACATCGTGCTGTAAAATGAAAGGTCTTGTGTACTATACACTACAGCTGTATGTCATAAGCAGCGGTTGAATTTAGGTCGCTGTGCAATAAAAGATAAGGTTTATAGTAACCTTGTAGGTGGTCACCATACTTCCATTTCTTTCTGTCTTTATAGGTAATAATTGAGATAGAATGAAAGAGAAGACAACGATGATAGGTCCCTCTGTTTATGTAGTTGTATTTATTCTGCGTACATTAACTTGGACAATAATAATATGTAATAAACAAACTTTATATTATGTTTTGGCTTTCTCGTAAGTTAAAATTGCTTGAACTCATAACTGCTTGATACACTATTAGAACAATTCAATGAATAAAAAATGAACATCAAACCGCACAAATCGACTGGTAGATCTACTAAAGTTGTATGTTACTCTACTACTACTATTTGGACAAACCGATCCGCAACAAGAGACGGATTGCAGTATATTAGCAGCAACAGTAAAACGTAAACGAGTACCATATGACAAAGTTTCGCAGGCAGCCGGTTTCATTCCTAATGTGTGTCGTTCATAGTTATTTTAATTATAACTAGTTGACTATAAAGCTAATTCGACAAACCCCTTGGAGGAGGGTTGTGGGAAACCAATTTTTCAAATTTCAGCTCAATCGGGGTTTTGTTTAGGCTATCGGACGATTAAAACACACACGCTGCACATCCTTTTGAAATTCTCTATTTTTAGTTTCTTGAGGTAGGCTACTGAAACGGTAAGATAGTTAAGTTTGAAGTACCAAAATTTTCCAAATTCATTTCTTCTTCGTAGCGTGCCTATCCGCTTTGCATGTTGGCGTTCATCATGGCTAATTTAACCTTGTTGGTTGCTACACGGGACAGCTCAAATTGCCAAGCCAGAAAATTCTTCTTTGGCCAGGAGTTCTTTTTTCCTTCTACCCTTCCTTGTAGGATGCGTTGTGGTATCTCTTTCTACATTTTTGTTTTAATTCCTAATGTGTCTACGTTGAAATCTCTTCAATTTAAGAACAATAAGCAACCCCATGACCCAATGAGATGAGGATGATATATAAATGATACATGTAAATGAGGTGCAGTCTTGTACAGACTCAGGCCTGAGAGAGTATGGTTAACTTAACTCCAACCATCACAGTACACCGGTAATCTAGTATTTAAAACCGAATAAAAGTAACGACCTTTACTAGGATTTAAACCAGAAACCCTCGTCTCCGAAAATCAGCTGTCAAACAGCTAATTTGCGGCGACATTTTTACCACTAAACCAACCCAGTGGGTTACATTTTTTTAATTAGTTAATTTAAATTCGTGTTAACTACTTTAGTTATTATCTGCTACTGTGGATTACGGTACAGGACCGGTAGGTTTTAACGTGTATTGATTCTAGATCCTAGACAGGAATCGAATATAGTACCTTCTGCTTTGCAGTGGGCAGCGCAGTCTAGCGCTCTAACCACTGGGCCACGGAGGCAGCTACTTTCTACATTAAAATAGAAAAAAGTAAATATTTCAGATAACTATGTTTTACTCAAAATTTTAGCATTCTATCCATCTATGCTAATACAATCTTTCCTTCTAAGAGATCTAACAGTTACATTTTTTTTTTATAATTTTTTATTCATCATAGAAAAAACGACTAAACCTAATAAAAACCTGTATTCTATTCTGTCTTAGATAATTTAAAAAAAATCTACATTATAACGTGTAACTATTAACCGTACAGAAATCAATACCACCTTTTCAACTGATCTTTAAATTTCGATTTGACGAACATAAAATTGGTTTCGGATTAAACAGTTGTTAGCGTATTTGCTAGAGCGCAATTTGCCATTAAACAAATAACTCTGCTCCAATCAAGAAATAAGAGAAATAAGAAATAAGAGAATTTTTCAAAATAACAGACTTAAAATGATCTCATTTCACGGTTAAAAGCACGACGTATGTAAGATAAAAATTCTATAATTTCTGAACTTATTGTTACTTTTTATTTATTTATTGAACGTCTCATCAACTGCAACGGTCTTTAGCGACGACGTTGGGGTGTCACTGTGCACAATGGAGGATGAAATGCATTTTTGTAACGTATGAAAATATGCCGTGCCTGAGTGGGTCCGAACCCACGACCGCATGATGAGAGGCGAGCATGTTACCAACTACGCCAATGCGGCCGGCTATTATTTTATTTTTTTACTTAATTTTCAGTTTTATTTTGTTACAATTTTAAACACTAGTTAGGATTCGAACTTGGGACCTTGCGCGTCCAGTACGCCAACACTACACCCAATTTCTTGTACAACGTGTGTGTATCAATAATTTACAACACTATTAAAAACCAAATTTAAAAAAAACCTCAGCCGCCCACATTGGCGCAGTTGGTAAAGTGCTCGTCTCTTATCATGCGGTCCTGGGTACGAATCCCACTCAGGCATGGCATATTTTCATACGTTACAAAAATCATTTCATCCTCATTACGCACAGTTACACCCCAACGTCATCACTAATGACTTCGCAGTTGATGCGACGTTAAATAAATAAATAAATAAAAATCTTACAAAAATACGAGTGCGCACTTACAGACGTTATTATTCTAAAACTCACTTTTTACTTCTGATGGACTCAAATCAACTCTGGTATCTTTTTTGGTCGCATTAATATATATTCATATACAGTATTGTATGCCCATAATAGACAGGTGGAGTGTCAAATTATTTACACTCAATCTGTTCGTTGCAGGGCTAAAATAAATAGTTCTGTTTCTTATCACGTGGTCAGCCAATTAAATGACTGAATCATTTAAGAACAGAAGAGGTAGAGGTGTAAAAGACACTAATCAGAGTTATCTCCTCTAAAAGTAATGAATTTCATTATACAGCCAGACCCTGTGGTGAATGAAGTGAAGGTGCCATTTGCAGAGTGGAAAATATGTGCTTTTCAGAGGGCCCGGCATGCTGATAAGTGTACTTTTCCACTCAGTGAGGAAGGCAAAAGGTAAACCACCTCACTCCTCGTTTTACTTAGTAAAACCTCTACAGGTTCAAACCAGCCTTTCGGCTGATGACCTACACAACAATACAGTATTGTATGAATATTAAATGCAAAGTCAAGAATAAGTAAAAACAAGAATTTTAAACATGATAAGAAATGAATCAATGAATACGGTGGTAAAGGTTACAAGAAGTATTTTCCTTATAACGGATGGGATTGATTTTTTATTTTTGCTGAAGAAAGAAGAGTTAGAAGGATATTGACCCATGGTGGGAATCCCCAGCTAAACTGCCTTCGGCACTAATTTCTTTTCAGTCTAGTTGTACACTATTAAGTTCATACATTAAAGTTAAGTTCCTCATTCAATTGGCGAGTTGTTGAACTAGAACTCAGCACAATAATTATAAAGAAGATGAAGGACACTTTATAATATCTACACATTTTTCAAAATAGCAATTTACTTTCAGATGGTTTTCAAAAATAATATTCTCTCGTATTTTCCTCATTGGAATATTTTCACTCATCTCTACAACCGGTTGACATCATTTCAGAAATAATAATGCAAACCTTGCGAACTTTCTCGTGAATGTTCAAAACTAAATACAGGTAGTCTATCTGCAAAATTATACAATTTGCAAATTGATGTAACCGCTACAAAATCGTAAGTTAAATCTAAATGAAGCACTTCTTTATACAATAATTTATTACAACGCTTAATATAATTTAAAAGAGTCAACTATCTAGAATGTTACTTCATTGAATAAACCAATCTTTATGTGGTTATCTCAACAAAAATGTGAATTATCGATGCAATAAACGCTGCACAAAAAATTAAAAATACTACAGAAGTTGTAGCGTTTTTTTCATTGTATGACGTGTTTTGTCTCAAATTGTGGATCGAAAATTTGATCCTAGATATATAGTATACAAATCACCTTACAAAACAAAAACAATTCTTGAACAAATTCAACTTAATTAAAATATAAGGGCCGTTTTTGAGAAAACTGCATTTTGTAATTTTTGGTTACAGTGTGAAGCCTTAATTCCAATGGGTATATAAACCTGGAATGTGAGGAGCATGCTTGAACTTGGTAAGGCCCACAATATTGTCCAGGAAATGAACAGGTTAAATATACAAATAATGGGTATCAGTGAGTGTAGATGGAAGGATAGTGGACAGAGAGACCTACATGATAGTACCATTTATTATTCGGGTAGCAATGAAAATTCAAATTTGAATGGTGTAGCGGTGATAATTGATAAATCCATCAAGAATGCAGTGAAAAATTTTCTTCCTTTGTCGGACAGAGTAATGCTTCTTCAGTTCCATTTGGACATTGGCACACTGAATCTGATTCAGGTCTATGCTCCAACAGCAGACGGGGGGGAGGAACTGATAGAGAGATTCTATGAAGATGTCAACACTGTGATGAATATGTTCAAACATCAAGATGTTACTATAGTCATGGGTGACTTTAATGCAAAGATAGGACAAGGTCAAAGTAACCAATGGATTGGTCGTTTTGGATTGGGTGAAAGGAATGAGAGAGGAGACCGTCTCCTTCAGTTCTGCCAAGAAAACAGCATGGTCATCACCAATACTCTGTTCGAGCTACCGAAAAGACGACTTTATACTTGGAAATCGCCTCAAGACTCCAATGTGAGAATCATTCGCAATCAGATTGATTATATCATGATCAACCAGAGGTATAGAAATGCTGTAAAAAGTGCTAAAACATACCCAGGTGCTGACATTAGCTCAGATCACAATCTACTAGTGGCAGAAATGAAAGTAAGACTGAAGAGAGCAAAGCCAGTGAAAATACATACTCAGTTGGATACCAAAAAGCTCAAGAATGCTACAGTAAGAGAAAACGTTTCTTGTGAGATCAATGAAAAGCTGGAGTTCATGTGTAATCAAGTCTGTGGAGTTGATGAGCCTGAATTGATATGGAAGGAGTTCAAGACAGCGCTACTGCAACCGTGTAGGAAGTATCTCAAGTGCCAGAGAACAAATAAAGGTAAACATTGGATGACAGAGGAAATTCTAGATCTGATGGAGGAACGCCGTAAATTCAGAACTAGTAACAGGCAAACATATAAGGAAATCAATAACCAGATCCGATACAAATGTAGAAGGGCAAAGGAAGCATGGTTGAGGGAGAAATGTGAGGAAATGGAAAGGTTACAAGTCCTAAACGACTCTCATAACATGCACAAGAAAATAAGAGAATTTACTGGCAAGCAAAGTAACAGAAGCTATTTCATGACTGATGATAATGGGAGAATAATTCTTGATACAGGGGAACAGTTGAAGCTGTGGGAAGATTACATCCAGGAGCTTTTTGATGACGAAAGGAAAGTTCTTTGTTGCAATAGTAATGACAACTCTGGTCCAGACATATTGACAAGTGAGGTAGAATTTGCCATTAAAAACATTAAAAGTGGGAAAGCTGTAGGCCCAGACGAACTCCCTGGAGATATTCTCAAACTCATTGACGAAGATTATGTGAGAATACTTACTCACTTATATAATCAGATATATAAGACTGGTGTGATCCCTGCTGAATGGCTGAAGTCAATATTTATAACGCTTCCAAAGAAAGCGAATGCTAAGAAGTGTCAAGATTACCGAACCATAAGCCTCATGAGCCATACACTGAAGACATTTCTCAAAATAATACACAGGAGAATACACAGAAAACTGGAAGAAAACCTGTCAGATACTCAATTCGGCTTCAGAAATGGCTTAGGCACACGAGAAGCTCTGTTTGCTTTCAATATTCTTTCTCAGCGTTGCCTGGATGTAAATCAGCCAATATTTGCCTGTTTTATTGACTACCATAAGGCTTTTGATAAGGTGCAACATACAAAATTATTTGATATTTTAAAAGAAGTTCAAATAGATGCACGCGATTTTCGTCTGATAAGTAATCTATATTTCCACCAAAAGGCCACAGTACGGGTGCAGTCAGAGTACAGTAAAGAGCTAAATATCAAGCGTGGGGTACGTCAGGGATGTGTGCTTTCGCCGCTCCTGTTCAATATCTATTCCGAGAGAGTGATAAGCAAAGCGCTAGAAGAGGAGACAGGAGGAATAAAAATAAATGGCATATCCATCAACAATCTGAGGTATGCAGATGATACTGTCCTTCTGGCAGAAAACATGGAAGATCTCCAGAGAATGCTCAGCCATGTCATTGCTGAGAGTGAATTGAGTGGTTTGAGTCTTAATACGAGAAAGACCAAGTACATGGTAATTACCAAAGACACACCACCTCCTGTGGGGGATCTTCTGGCGGGAAGTGATGTGCTAGAGCGAGTGGATGCATACACGTACCTTGGAGCTCGAGTGTGTTGCAGTGGTGATCACTGTGCTGAAATAAAAATTAGAATTGAGAAAGCACGCGCTACTTTTATCAGAATGAAGAAGGTACTAACATCACGAGATATAAATCTCGAATTACGAATGCGTCTCCTTAAATGTTTCGTGTTCCCTGTCCTGTTGTACGGTGTGGAAGCTTGGACTCTCAATAGATTCAGTGAGAAGAAACTACAGGCTTTTGAGCTGTGGACCTACCGTAGAATGTTGAGGATCTCATATACTGAGCATGTCACGAATGAAGAGGTCCTCAGTAGAATGGGAAAGCAGCTGGAACTCATGGTGGAAGTTAAGGCACGAAAATTAAGGTACCTTGGTCATGTTATGAGGGGACCAAAGTATCAAATATTGCATCTCATCATTCAAGGCAAAATATTAGGAAAAAGATCGGTGGGCAGGAGAAGGATATCCTGGCTGTGTAATTTGAGAAGGTGGTTCAGGTGTTCCTCAAACGAACTTTTTAAAGCAGCGGTCAACAAAATTCGTATCGCCATTATGATAGCCGACCTCCGTCATGGAGATGGCACGTGAAGAAGAAGATATAAACCTTAATACATGTGTGTGCTAACCTTAATTCCAAAGTTACATGGTAAAATATTTCCAACGAAAGACAGGAGGAGATTAATTGTCAAGTTTCAATTATGTATTTTTTTTCAATTATCAAGAGAAATCTAAGCAGAAGTTTTCGCTCTACGATGAAAATACTCCTTCTACACCCGCACACACTTCTTTAAACTACTTTTTGATTTGTAGTGATCATGAAAAAGTATATTAAAGAATTAGTCATTGAAATTTTTATGAGTTTTTTTTTCTTAACACTGGTCTATTACTGTCGCAGGAATGAAAACCTAACACGCACAGGAATATCGATAATCATAAATGTGTTTTTTTTTTTATTTTATCGATAGAAATTGTTGATTATTCTATTAAATTTTTCGTGACTTCAAACCTTTTGATCTACGAGTATTATCGAGAAGAAAAAAAACAGAAAAAATATTTTGTGTAACGTAAAACTAGAATAATTTCTACCACTCAGAAATCTCTAGTGTTTTTCAATTCAGGCATCTAAGGTCAACCACAGTAGTTTTATACCCTCTTTTATTGTTATCGACTTAAAAATATAACTTAAAATATTTCAAACGTAATACCTTACTAAACCGAGCAAGGTTATTACAGACGTTTTTGTATTCTTTTTTAAAAAAGAAAAAATATATTAGAAAAACAACATTGTTATTTGTACAAATTGCAATAATACTTCCATATAGTATACGTGACAATTAAATAGGCTGTACAGAGTGTTCGTGTTAAACTTCATTTTTATCATTAACCATAGAGTTTCTGAGATTTAATTTGTCAGATACTTTTTAAGTTATTAAAAGTATAGGCTACAGTAAAATCGGCCACAGTTAGTAAATTCTTGTTTATAAAATATTAAATGGAAGCTTACTTATATTCATCTAATCAACCTTAAACATCCATTTCGGACATAGGCCTCCTTTTCCCATCTCATTGTTATCTATTATGAGCGATTGCATTCATTCCTGTCCAATATGACTACTCAGGTTTTCTGTCATCTCATCTGTGGTGTTCCTCTTCTCCGTTATATTCACAGGGTCGCTAATATCGGATCCTTTTAATTGGCTTAAAGTCTTTCTGTCGCACTTTATGGCCGGAAAATTTCCATTTAAGCTTGACTGTCTGTGTCAACACATCGCTTCTGCTCTGTTTCTACTCGTATTAATGTGTTTTCTGCTTTTCGATCTGTCTGCTGCCCAGCATCTCTATCGTCATTGCCTTAATACCTTTGCCATTTTTTCATTGGTTTCTTACTTTTAAATGCCAATTTTTGGGATCTATATGTAAGAACGGGTAATTCACTGGTACATTGATCGAACGCTCTAGTTCTCATAAGCTATAGGTACTTCTGAATTTTTTTTAGGATGATTGCGAGTTTGCTAAACTACGTCCATGCAAGTCTAGTTTTTCTCTGTATATCCTTCATCTAGTTGGCCTTGTACAATTTCGTCATTTGACCTGAGTTTATATACTCTGAGCCTTCCTCTGTCACCTAATTCTTAATTCTGTACCTCAATTTTAACTGATCAAATTAGAACACATTGCCAAGCTTATTGGCCGTTCTAGAGACAATATTGTAACCGGTAAATTTAATGTAGGCTTCACAAGTTCATTATATATTACCGCAATACATTAATTTTTTTAATTTTATTTGTCAGTTATTAAAATGTCATGGTTCATCGTTCAAGTTTGAGTACTCACACACCAAAAATCAGGAAAAGTGAACAAATCGGCAGGCTTTCAAAAATACGCAGTTTTCAATAAAAAAAATCCGATAAAATAATATGTGATATTGCATCAATTATTTTGTTAATAGTGAAATGGTATAATGTAGGGCAATGAAATAGGTGGTAGCCCATTATATTAGCAGGTTTAACTTTTTTAACTATATTGAACTGCACAGTTAAAAAGTATGGTAATTATTTTTAACAAAGAAATTGCAAAGTAAATATTTTTTCTTGATAGGTTTTTTTAGAAATCTTCATTTGATTACTCTGGAACATTTAAAAACATAATTTGACAAAGATTTTATAATGATCACCCCATACTCCTGATCATCTCATTTAAATTGTGGAGTTTTCGATCGTGTACAATTTAATTTTATAGAAATTGAACATTCCATCTAGCAGATGGAACTGCTACATTATTAAACGAATAAAAAGAATTTACCAGAAATGAGTGTAATATCAAACAATAAGATTACGGGACAAGTATGAAACTATGATTTACAAATCATAGCTTACATTATGGCATAATAGTTGTTTATCCTGCTTGTTGAACCAGCGTATGTTTATAATTTTATAAGTTTTAGTACGTGACAAAATTAGCAAAGTTAGTACGGGACAAACATACCAGTATTGTACAAAGTGCTGTCTGTAGCTTGATGGCCTCCGGCAGAGGGCAGCAATATGCGGATTGTAAAACTATATCAGAAAACATAAGTTACACCTAATATTTTTAAGTAACTGAAACTCGTCGGAAATGTAATTTTATTAAACAAATATTTCGCATGTGTTTAGTTCTATAAAATTATTTTGAAAAACAAACACTTAATAAGATAATGTATAATTTAGTAAAAGTTTTGTTTTTTAAGAAAATCCCGTATTTTTAAAATACATCGCCATTGTTTCAAACAACTATTTCACGGATTAACGTAATATTTAGCAGGTTTGTTCTGTAATAATTATGAAAAACGATGATGCAATATAATTTAACAAAATATCATTACTTTTTAAGTTACAAGGTATTTTCATAAATCAATTTCGTAAAATCGCGAAACACGACATAAAAAGTCAGCATGCGAGAAACTTTTCGGTCTTTAAAGATATATAAAACTACACACATGTAGGAAACGAAATAAAGAGAACATTTTTAATGACGATGTATTTGAAAAATACGGTTATTCTTCAAAAAAAAAAATTTTTACGAAATTATACATTATCTCATTAAGCGTGTGTTTTTCGAAATAATTTTATAGATCAAAAAAACATGCGAAATACTTTGTTTTATAAAAATACGTAATTTCGGACAAGTTTGTTACTTAAAAAATTTATAAATGTTTTCGAAATGGTTTTACAATCCGCATATTGCTCCCCTCTTCCGGAGGCCATCAAGTTATAGACAGACAGTAGTAGTATTGGTGTAGTGTAAATGAAAGTGACTTTATATGGTTGGCTTGGGGCGTGGGAAACGGAGCCGTTATAGTCTATTCCCCCACCAGGTACAGCTCAAATGAGGTGCCCCGGACAGTATCTGTATCCGCTTGGGCCTACAAAGAGGTAGGACCTTCCCTTCGTTCCTTATTTAATTGCATTTAGCTGAGTTACGCGTACAAATATAAATAAATGCCTCACTCTGAAATAGTTTATTGCGGCCTTGGTTATATCTATACTAGTTATAATTAGTGAGTTATTTTTATGATGCTGAAACTAACCTATTACAATAAATAGGCTGAACAATAAATCCTGCTGCTATAAATTTCATTAAAAAAATATTTTTTCTTAACAAATGAATTTCATTGTATTGGTTAAAAGTTGTTCCACACGTATTAGGTTTAGATGACGGAAACAATACATTTTAGTAAGCCTAAATGATGTTTAAAGTTTAGATCTATATCCAATAAAAATCACCGTAATAAAGAACAATAATTTTAGTAAAATAACCTTCTAAATAATGTACTTAGTACTGAAGAACCTGGGTTAGATTCCTGAAAAGACTTTCTATAATGTTATATTTTTGGCTTATTGTATTATTACTATTAGCGATGAAGGCAATGTAAAAAACTTGATGATTCGTACGAGAATCGTGAGTGGATTCCGAATGTGCTGATGAGGGGTGTGCGCAAGTGATATTAAATATTTTATTTAATAAATTAGAAGCCTTCTAATAAATAATATAAAAAGATTTGCAAGACTAAATTTTATAAACTAATTAAGATAGAAAACGCGGAATATTATAAGTGGAACTAATTTATTTTTACCGATTTAACTACGTTCAGTGAAGAATCAAATTTAATTTGGAGCAAAATTCGTGTACTCTACAACTTAGCTAATGTGCAATGAAATTGTACAATATCTTGATATTTTAGTACAATTTACTTTTTTGTTGACAGGAGTGAGCGATGGCGGTGTCAGATGAGGAGGACAAACGAGAAAGCAAAAGTGTTGGTTTAAAAGGGCTGCTCATCCTTTTCTTCATTCTTTGTCAAATACCAAGTTCACTTTCTCAACATCCAGGTCAGTCACTACACTTTATGTTATCATCCTTCTCGAGCAGATTCACCATCATATGCCAATGTTTGTCACCCATTCCCAAACTTAGGTGCTGCCAGAGTGCAGTCTGTTCTCAGGAATTATGTTTTTCTTTTGGAGGGTAGTTCCTTGCTTGCACCGGGCACACAATTTTTCGTGATAGTTACGTAGGTTGACCTGATTTCAAATATTTGAGCTCAACTTATACTAACTGGCCCTTGGGTTTGTAACCAAGCAATGCGTAAACCAATGTAACTACGTTAAGAATTAGAGGTACCTCAAAAACATAACTAATTATAAATGAGAAGGAAAGTCTTGTCGACACAAATAGCATAGTAAGAAGGCCCTGACTGGTTCAGTCTCATTCCCAAGCGATGGAACCGTGACAGAACTAGGTGCTTGGCTAAGGTCCCAACCCTATAAAGGGGACATTTCATTCGTGATATCCTGAGCTTCTGGGACGGGTAGGTTGGTAGGCCTATTTCTGTTGCTAAACATTATAACGTACATTAACGTCTTTTACTTCATACTGGCGTACGTTATTTATTATAGTGTGTGGAAAGCAAAAAAGAGACTTTAATAGTAGGTGAGTGAATATTACGTGAGTGATTTTTAATGGAGCGATTTTAAGGGGCTGAAAAGGGTTTTTATACTAATTTATTATTCCGGTTGTTTCTAATTTTGTTTTTTTAATGCAGTCCTTTGTGTAGTATATGTTCCTGGACTATGGAAATTTGTCATTGTAAAACTTTTCTTGAAACCTGGAAAACCGTATTATTTTCCTTAGTCCTGCGGTCCCATCAGTCTTCTACCGACAAAAGAGAAACTTTTCCTACTACCACACTTGCTGTTGCAATGTGAAGACATCTCGTCATTCCATCTGATTAATTTAAATTACGGCCGCTACACTCGACAACCCAACTGCACCGAGTTGTAGACTTTATTTCGGAGAGTCTAGAGAGAAAGGAGTATGCTACTGGCTTTTCCTTGGATATCAGTTCCGCTTTTGACAAAGTATGGCACTGTTATTTAAATTGAATACATTTCCAATGACTCGTACTATTTAGTTGAAAAACGTTTTTATGTTATAGGTTTTTTAAGGTTTAGTATGCTACAGCTTACTCTAAGATGTACAAAATTAATGTCGGAGTACCCCAAGGGTCAATACTATCCCTATTGCTGGATAGCGTATTTAGCCTACATCGGA
This sequence comes from Catonia carolina, assembly GCA_035578175.1. Classification (NCBI taxonomy): domain Eukaryota; kingdom Metazoa; phylum Arthropoda; class Insecta; order Hemiptera; family Achilidae; genus Catonia; species Catonia carolina. The sequence goes on along the minus strand of JAQMRL010000001.1, from coordinate 66,657,416 downwards.
TATGCCTATTTTGAACACATCGGTAACCGCAACATTGCTGATGACGCAATTTTTGTAAATGCAAAGACCGCGAATGAAGCTTCTAGGTTGGCGCAGCGGCATCTTTTACTAGTAGCCTACAGGACTGGCTTACCCGCTGGCGTATTAAGGTGAACACAAAAAATTAACACAAGTAACCCTCACCTTACGACGTCTAATTTGTCCACCTGTGGTACTGAATAACGTTCGCATCCCCTAGGCGAGAGTTGAGTGATATCTTGGCTTGTGGCTTGACAGATGACTAACTTAAAAGCATCATCCGGGTACAAAACGTTCAGAACTTAACCATCGCCAGAAGCTACTCTTCTGCTTATTTAACTCTCGATAAAAATTGAACATCCTTTCCAAAATTTTAATTTACAAAACTTTTGCGACCAATCTGGAGTTATTATGTTAGCTCTCTGGAGCAACGTCGGGGAGAAGCTTAACTTAAAGTCGATCCAGGCCTTTCAGTCCGAATTATTAATACTTGCTGCTGGCGCCCCTTCCTATGTAAGCAAAAATACTTTCCTCAACGATTTAAAAATTCCGACAGCAAAGGAAATTTCTAACCGCGTCCTTCTACATTAAATTTCGCGATCGACTTAACCATCGTAAACAAGTAGGTAGCCCATAACCAAACAATAAGGAAATTCCTAACTGTACGACGTCTAAAGCGAAAATGGAGCAGAGACCTCTTGGTTTGAATAGCAGATAACACCCATAGATTAAATAGAGCTTGTATAACTCGAACCTCTTCTTCTGGCAGTAACTCCGCTACCCGTAATAAAATATTAAATATCATATATGGAAATTGTGCAGATTATGCAGTAACGTAGGTTTATTAAAATCAAAGACAAAAAATTTTTTATTTCCTCTAGGGGTTCTGAAATTAGTCAGGTAATACCAAAAATTAAATATGGTGATATCAAAAATTATAGATTTAAGCCTATTTTAGTGAAGATGGTTTCAACGAGTTACATGACAAGTCTCTCAGGTGAACCGCTCACCCTGACGGACAGCTGTTTCTTTTTTTTTGTTAGTGAACTTGAAAGCTGAAGGCTTGTTAACAAAGGCATAATCATTTTTTCGGTGTTTGCAACCTAACTATTTACTGTATAATTCAAAGGAAACACAAATAAGTGTTTGATGCGTTAGTTGTAAGGAATATTTTTTCTTTTCGATAATGTAAGGTGCAAAGGACTGACCGAAACTTTATTTTATAAATTAAAAAAAGTAATTCTTCATAGTGATGAAAAAAATCAGAATTTTCCACGTAACACATTGATAAAATGCGATTTTTTAATATGAATTTTAATTAATTAAAGAGGAGCCAAAAAAGGAAGGAAAAATGTTTTTATTTAAACCTTGGTTTTAAGGGATTTGGTTTGCAATTTTTCCGGTGGAAAATTATTATAAAACTAGGTAGGTAACATAAAACTATATACTTACAGCTTGATTAGGAAGTGTGCAGAATGTCGAAATCGATGGAGGGAGCACATTGAGAGAATACCTGGGGGAAAGATCCCCCTCAACATTTTAAAATACAGACTGGGGATGGAAAGAGGGTGGGAGGGCATGCAAAAGTTAACAATAATTCAATAGAGTTTTGTCACTGTTGTGAGTTGAACAGATAGAAGCTTACTCTTGATTGTGAGAAGAAAAAGAAGAAATTATCGTGGTATTTATTAGTATTATTGGCCAATAGTTAATCCTTGGGATTTTTTCCTGATACCTGTGTCTAAAGATTGGTACGTTACAACACGTAACCCACGGGGTTGGTCTAGTGGTAAAGAGTCTGCCGCAAGTCAGATGTTTGATAGTGAATATACAGGAAACAAAGGATTCGTGGTTGAAATCCTAGTAAAGGTATTTACTTTTATGAGGATTTGAATACTAGACATTGGCTACCAGTGTACTTTGATGGTTGGGATTCAAAATGAACCATACTTCTCAGGAATGGTCAGCCTGAGTCTGTACAAGACAACTCATTTATACATCATAGCCCTACATTTCATCCTCATCGCAAGGTGCTTATTGTTCTAAATTGAACAATACAACATACACACCTTAGGGTTTAAAAAACATGTAATAAATCAGAATGTTCAACTGAACTATCCATAACAATATTGTTTTTGAGATAAAATTGTTTTTCTCTATCCACTGAATTATTAACAACTCTTAATTTTGGTACGAGACCAGTAATCCACAAAACTCTTCTGGAAAAAAATTAAAAGCCCTAGATAATGACTTTTAACAAGATTTAATCATGAGCTACTTTGTCTCTAGAAGCAGAAACAAAAATTTTTAACCTATTCTCATCCATTCAGAGGGCCATAAATGTAAAAAAAGTTTATGATTTCAGTGTTCTTTCTTGTTTTATATTGTGATAAAATAAAAACAGTATTCTATCTTCCATACTTGTTAGCTGAATACAGTAGGGCTACATTGTTTTTGGTTTTTGTTAATTCTATGTATTTTAATGCTGATTTTATTCTATTTTAGGTACAATTATTGAAGGAGAATCGACAACAGATGAAGCAAGAAGTACTTATGAGAATGATTATGTTGAAGAATCCACCTATAGCACAACTATCATGGAAAATTTGCCAACAACAACATTACGTAATAGACAACAGAAAGAAACCACAAACAGATCTAGAATTGACTCACTTGGCCATAGACATACAGAGCAAAATAAAAAGATAAATAATACACAGGATCCAAAAGAAAATATAACTATTGAATTTGATTACAAACATGTTATCGGGTCACCAATGGATACATTGAATAATACAGAATATCATGTAGGTGATCAAGAAGGTGTTTATGAAGACAGAGAAGATAATCACCCTTGTGTCAGACAATGTTTATCCGGTGAAAAGCCAAAGACTTGTTATTACAGATTTAATGTAGAATGGTATTATGCGATGAGCAAAGCGTGTTTCAATTGTTCCAAATCCAATATTTTGGATTGCTATCGCCAGGACTGCATCACTGCAGATGGTATCAAACGCCCCATCATCGTTGTGAATAGAACTCTACCTGGACCAAGTATAGAGGTAATTAAATTAATCACTTACTTTTTACACACTATGGGAAGGAAACGTCCACACATACATGCAAGAAAAGCACCTTCTACACCACAATTTAGAGTGGCTAGGCATGCAGATGGCATAGTCAAGTACTATAGTAGTGTTACCAATTGTTGTAATAATTCTTTCTTATTAAATTTCTTATTTGCCTACTATTTTTATGTTTTTTTTTCATCTGTTGAATAGTTTAATTGGCAGTCGCACAATATAAAATCAACTGAATGTGCTTTAAAATCAGCTTTTATCACTTTTTGTGAAAGCACTATTGTCTTTCACATAATTTCTTATATCTTCTCCCTATTTCTTTCATCCATTTAATTTCTTATTTCTAATGATATCTTCTAAGATCATTTTAGGTTTATCTCTTGTCATTTTTATTAAATTTTCATACTTTCAATTTCAGCTTAGGATATACTCAATAGTACATAAAATATTTTTAATTTGACAAAACCCTACAAGTTAAGGTGTACAGTAACTTTGGATTTTAAGTTTTTTACAAGTTGAAACAAAGAAATATTTTACTCCAAAAAAATCACTGTGCCTCAAAGTTTCTAGAGTTGGCCAACTGGATCTTGAGGTGGTTATTACTGTAGCAGGCAGCTACATATAGAAGATAAAAGTAGAAGCTACTTTTACGTTAGCTTGCCATAATGTTTTATTAAAAAAAATTAATAACTTAATTTTTAGTTTATTTGAAGTCGCATCAACAGCAGGTCATTAGAAACTACTGTTGTTTAGGTCACCAGCCGAAAGGCTGGTTTGAATCTCTAGAGGTTTTATTAAGTTAAATGAGGAGTGAGGTAGTTTACCATTGCCTTCCGTACTGAAAAGTAGCCTATGCTTATCAGCGTGCCAGGACCTTGGAAAAGCATCTACTCTACACCCTGCCAATGACACCTTCACTTCATCACTACAGGGTCTGGCTGTATAATAAAATTCATTACTTTCAGTAGAGATAGCTCTGACTAGTGTTTTTTACACCTCTACCTCTTCTGTTCTTCCAGACCCTTGCCAGGAGTAGAACTCAGGTCCTTTTGTTTTGCAGAATACCACACTAACCACTACACCATGGTGATGATTCAATAACTTTTATTGCGAATCCGATAATTTTTAGTCAGGTCATTTTTTACTTGCAATTAACTCAACACTAACATTGTAGACCTGTGGACTGAAATACTTAAGAATGCTTAAGTTTGGGGTAGAAAAAAATCAGAATCATTGTTAGTCCAACTGAGCCTTATTACTACAAGTATTAAGTACGTAACATGAATAGTTACAGCTTCAGCAATCAGCTTGAAGTTTGGTTTTAATCTTAGGAGATTTGTACAAAGTATGACTGTGAGTGAAGTGTTTTATATTTCATATCAGATAATATACTCTAATCAGTAAGTCAGATATCCTGAAACGTTATATACTTTGTCAATTTTTAGCTGACTTCTCTACTTCATTCCCACAGACATTGAACTTGTAGTGAATGCTATTACTTTCAAACGAGGTAACTGAGTTAAGTTTCAGTTTTAGCTCTGCATATTTTCTTTCTAAATGTTTTATTCTCTCATGAAAGCGAAGAAGAAAGTCATTCGTGAGGACTCCAAAATTTATTAAAATAGAATCTGTTTAAGGGGACTTGCACGGCCTATCCTGACAATGTTAATTTGACTGATTTCAGGTACACATTTCTCCACAACCAGACCACGTATAAGCATGGGTCTTTTATGATTTTGTTCGTTACATCTTTCTTTATAACATGGTGGAAATCGTTTTTTTATTTACTTAAATTTAATATTTATATGATTTTTAACCCAAACCCTTACCTTATTCATGTTCTTACCGAAAATATTAAATATTTAAAAAAGAAAAAGCTAAATATACTGTAAATTAGGCTCCATAGCAAGAAAGAAGAGACTGTTCTGAAGAAAATAAAAAAAAATTTGTTAAAATATCTCATCAGATGGCTGAGAAAAGTGTACCTACATGTAAAAAAACCTAATTTACGGGAAACAACAATTAAAGTTACCTGACTGAGAGAGTAGCTGCTTTAGTGCATACCTGCACCATATACTGGATCATCTGGATCCTCATCTTCTTGATATTTATCTTCTAATTTCTGTCTTGCTGTTTTCACTGCTTCTCTGCATTTTATTCTAATTTCCAGTATTTTATTTTCAGATTCTTTGATACGCTTTTCATCAATTTTTTTTAATGCCTGAACACAATTTTTCCCCGGGTACAATCCAATTTTTTGAAATACTAAACATTTTGTGATGTGACCAATATTAAACGAGCTCACTGCTTCATATACACCAAATTCCAATGTGTTTCTAGATACAAAAATATTCTTTGGTATCCGAGACCAAATAGTGCTGTTCAGCGATTCACTGACGTTCTGAGTACCACCATGTAAACATTTTTGTAAAAGAAGCCGATTGGACAAATCACGAAAAACTGGTTTTATTGCCTGCATAACAGTTGGTGGAAGATGTGTATGCTTACTATGGTCGTATGGTTCTTTGGCTCTCAGAGCCTTTACATATTTACACCAAGTGTCCTCTGTTTTTGGGCACAAACCGTGACTTGGTTCCTCGTTGCTTGCTGAAAGATGAAAATACTCACTCCATATAGCTTTATTCATGTCTTCAGCACTGCCTGTGTTTCTTCTTATAGCCAAACCATAGTACAACTGAATCTCATTGATAACTGAGTCAGTTAGTCGACCACGTCCACCCAAAACTTTACCATCAGATAGTACCTGACTCGTCATTTTTGTTTTTAAATTTCGTAAACGCGTGCCCATTCGTTTTTGGACGTGGCCAATACATTCTAATTTTTCTATTTGAAAATTATCTCCATAAGGGTTTTTATCACAAACTGTTTTGTATGCTTTTGTATCACCATCCCCTAGATAATACTTGTACCTTACGTTATACAGTTTTTGGGACCGTTGAAACATATCAAGCACACCTTCCACCTCCATGCCTCCACTAATTCCAGTGTAATTAGCAGAGCAATTATCATTATGTTCATTATTAAATCTATTTTTACATTTACAAAATTTTGAATAAACACATAAATCTATTATCTTGCCTGTTGATACGCTTGCAGCTGACACAATACCATTTTGTGATTGATAACCACGTTTTTGCCACGACCCATCAAAAGCAGCTGCAATGTCTGTGTTACCATCATTCTGTAATACAGCCTCTGCCACAGCATCTTTCATTGTACCTTCACATACCTCTTTTGCAACATTGCATAAAATATTATTATATAAAGTAAATCTTGGTGGTGTGGGCAAATTCATTACACCACAGAACGTAATACCAGCATTTCCGCCTTTCCCGATTGAACGAAATGCATACACTAATCGGATATTTATATCATGTAATTTCTTATTATCAATATCTACCTTTTTAGAATTGCATTTTGATACCTTGTTACTACATGAATCGCACTGAATATTTACATTGCACGCCAAACCCTTTCTTCCACTACTATATGCATGTAGAGGCCCATTACAATATTTACAAACACTTATTTCAGACAGAAGTTCATTTAGTAAATTGAAAGTAAACATATCATAATTAAAATTATTATTATCTGTGTCATACTTATCATATTGTGGCAAAGAGTTCAAAAGTTTCTCCGTTGAAGAACTACATTCACGTAACTTAGTTTTACTTGCACTAATATTGCTACTTGTACTTGGGTCCTGGATGTCAACCAACATTTCTTCTTGAGAAGCAACATTCTGTTGGGTTTTCTTCCCTACATTCTTCCTTTTATTAAATACTTTTATTCTAGGCATTTTGTTTATAAAATATAAAAAAAACACTATAAAAACAAACTAATTACAAGAAGAAAACCAATTTTATTCCCTGAATGTCTCAAACTGAAACTCTTTTACACACTACACTGTTGGAAACTGAATAACAGGAATAAACAAACAAACATAACCTAAAATAGGTTAGAATTCATCAAACAGGTTAGGAAACACAGGCAACAGACTTTAGCCACACTGCATAATAATAAAACATTAAAAAATAATTTCGGTAGTACACACAATTTTCTATGAAATATTGGTTAGTAACTATATTTTCAAAACTATTTTTAAAACCTTTTATATCATTTTAAATTAGTAGTATTATATATCATTTTAAACAGAAAACCCGGGAGAATTTGAATATGTAAAAAACCGAAAATCGAATTTTTGAAATTTTTTCTCTGTGCAAGTCCCCTTAATACTTTTACATACAATTTAAATATTCTTTCAACTAAATGTGTAGTCACCATCAAATAATTTTTGTTGATATTATGACAGGTATGCTTGGGAGACAGGATAATTGTGGATGTGGATAATCATCTTATGGAATCAACTACTTCGATACATTGGCATGGACAGCATCAAAGAGGTAGTCCCTATATGGATGGTGTGCCATTTATAACACAATGCCCAATTCAACCTCACACTGTATTCCGTTACAATTATTTGGCAGCTACACCTGGTACTCACTTCTGGCATTCTCATTCAGGTTAGTAACCACATCTCTACAAAAAATGCAATGTTTTTCTTATCTGGATTACTTTAAAATGCAGAGCTGTTTTTTTTTGTTGATCTGCAAAGTTGCAACGGTAAGGTTGTCTTGGCAACTTAGTACATAGATTTATGTAACCTCAAAGTTAGTCTCGCAACCAGAACAAGACTAGTATTAAATTGTTATTTATTTGACACAATCTCAGTAGGTGATTGTTAGCTAATCAATTGACTTCAAAAGTGTTTGGTCTATGTACACTGCTTCTAACCCAAATGTGAATCCGAGGCTGCTCCTTGTACATCAATATTGAAAATATAAATGAGTAGCTCTCCAAAAAAATATTTACTGTACAAAAGAAAGAAGAAACATTTTAATGAATAAATAAATGTTGCTAATTCCCACCAAAATTTGAAAACCATTTTAAATACATCTATAAGTAAGAAATAAAAGTAATGATAATAAACTATAATAAATAGACCTATAATTAAGTTAATTAAATTGTAATTAACAATTCTATTCTGTCATGAAATTCGTAGCTCATAGTTCTGACCAATGCCCATAACCGACAGGTGGAGTGTTAAATTATTTGCACTCAATCTGTTAGTTAAGGGCTAAAATAAAAAAAATAGTTCTGTTTCTTATCACATGGTCAGCCAATTAAATGACTGAATCACTTAAAAACAGAAGAGGTAGAGGTGTAAAAGACACTAATCAGAGTTATCTCCTCTGAAAGTAATGAATTACTTCATTGTGCATTATTATTCATTATAAATTTTTTTCATTATACAGCCCAGACCCTGTGGTGAATGAAGTGAGGGTATTATTTGCAGAGTGGAAAATATATGCTTTTCAGAGGGCCTGGCATGCTGATAAGCATATTTTTCAACTCGGTGTGGAAGGCACAGTAAACCACCTCACTCCTCGTTTTACTTAGTAAACTTCTACAGGTTCAAACCAGCCTGCTGATGACCTAAACAACAACAGTCCTGACCAAGGGAATCTGATTGTTAAGTAAACTATTTAGAAACTGTATGAATATTTTGATATATCTTATTTACTGTATACTTTAGGTTGTCAAAGAACAGATGGAGTTGTTGGAAGTATGATAATTCGGACACCAGATTCTGAAAATCCTCACTCAGAACTATATGATCAGGACCTTAGTGAGCATGTGATTAATGTAATGGATTGGTCACATCAACTGGGTGTCAGCATGTTTGTGGCCCATTACCACAGTGATGGCAGTAACAAACCAGAATCAATTATAGTCAATGGTAAAGGAAGATTTTTTCAAGATTCAGTAAATGTCACATCAACACCATTTGCTGTTTTCACAGTTAAACAGGTAAGTTTAATTGTAACTTGTGTCACTTTTGGTTTTGGTGAACAAATACTGATGGGGTCTAATAATTTAATATTTTTAACCTCATTTATTAACTCTTTTCTGTCACAAAATATGAACATTTCACATCACATTAATGAGAGCATTTTTTGCCTCACTGACTTTTTAATAACAGAACCATAAAATGACTGTAACAGGGAAGGCTGCTTACTTAAAAGTCAATTGTATCTAAAGTTCAATAATTTTAAGCTCATGATACATAAAAAAATGATAACATACAGCTCTTGTATTAACATGAATGGAGGGGATTTCTAAAAAATTAAAAAATTGTAGTGTGAGATAACTAACTTTGTTCAACATTTTCCTGTGTATTGTTTAGAATTATATATTATAAAAACACACCGAATACACAATAGATGACTCTCACCCAATTAAAAAAGTCAATAGGTATTTTTAAATACCTATTTTCAGTATGAGTATCTATCTTCAGCTGCTACTTAAAAATATCAATGCATGCACACTTTCATCACTTTGTCATGATAAACTGACAAAATGGATACATGATATCTGAAAGGACCTATTACCTTTTTTAATCAGGTGAGAGCCATCTATTGTGTATTTGTTTTATATTATACAATTATTAACAATACAATTTTAAGAAATTCTAATTAGCCTTAATAAGTTATTTAGATTATTCTACTCTTTTTTAATATAGCTGTGTTACTACAAAGTAAGGAATATTGACTTCTGGTAAAAGAAATCTGTATATCTACAATTTGATTTTTCTTCCTATCGATTTTTGGTTTAGACTTTTTGTTTCAAAAATTCAGTTACAATGGACTTCTCGGTAACACCATTGGCTTTCCCTTCTTTCCCACATTTCCTATTTAGTTTTTTCTCTGGTTCTCTTTTCTCTTTTAAAAACATTAATTTTATCAGATTTTCTTCTTTTTAGCTTCTTCAGATAGTCCTGGTTTTTGTTTCGTGTTTTTCCTTTCCTTAATCCCTTCCCAATATTTTTCTTATTGTATTATTCTTCCCGATATTTTTTCATGTTTTCTGATCTGAGCTTTCTTGCGTCATAAAAGCTGCTCTTTCTCTAACTAAGAAAACTACCTTTTGGTAGTTTTCCCTTTGTAGTAACTACAGGAATTCCAATCCATGCAATTTAAAACTGAACTTAGTTTTATTCAAATTTATTTATTTATTTTATTTAAATACATTTTATTTATTCACTTAGAAAAAAGATTTTTAATCATTCTTTCACAGACACCACTACCAATGCTGGAAATCCTATTTACACATAACTTTGCTTTAATATTGGATACTTTAACATTACATTGCCGGCCGCATTGGCACAGTTGATAATGTGCTCGCCTCTCATCATGCGGTCCTGGGTTCGAATCCCACTCAGACACGGCATATTTTCATACGTTACAAAAATCATTTCATCATCCATTGTACAATAGTTACATCCAAACGTCGTCGCTAATGACCGTTGTAGTTGATGCGACGTTAAATAAATGAATTAAAAAAAAAACATTACATTCATTGCAGTTAATAGAAGTTCAGTGTGTTTTGTTTTAGCAAAAGCTTACCATTTTTATATTGATAATAAATCCAAAAAGTTGTTACTGTAACATATAAATATTTTTAGAGCTGAACTTTTTCCAAGCTTTCTAAACATTTTGAGACCAATTTTTTCATAGACAGAATTCAGTTGTAAATTAATTTTTGTCTTACATTTTAAGTACGTTTTCTCTTGATTTTAGGGAGTAAGGTACAGATTTCGTTTGATAAATGCTGGTAACCAGAACTGTCCTGTTGAATTATCTATTGATAACCATACAATAATTGCAATAAACAGCGATGGAGGAAATTTCAAACCAGTTGAAGGTGATTATATAAATGCAGTAAAATTTTACCACATATTATATGAGCAATAAAATATATCTAGTAATATTTAACAGTATTATTAATAGATTTTAATAATAATCATTTCAAACATCTTATACGTGGAGAAAAATACCATCTATTGTAGTTCATTATACTAGAAATTGCAAGAGAGAGGAGTTTAAAAAGATGATGAACATTATGGTTAAAAATACCATAACCTGCAAGACTGGTATTATATTCCTATTTGGAACAATTTAGTGCAGTAGTATCAAAAGTTTAAAATTATTTTTAAAAACCTGTATCAAAGTTCCACTGTAGTCTGTTGTGATAACTTACCTGTCGCAACAAGGTAATTGGCTGCCTCCATGGCATAGTGTTTAGTACACTAGGCTACCAAGTGGTAGGTCCTGGGTTTAATTTCTTGTGTAGTCTGAAAAATTTTACAGGTTAAAACCCACAGTCAGATTTAACATCAGATGGTAACACCAGACAACAATACTTTGTTAAAAGTTGGCAGAGGTAGGACCATCACTAGAATGTTACATCCTGTTTTGTGAAGTAACATTTGTGGTAATATGAAGTATCTTGTGGTTCAAAAAAGAGAATCTTCTGTTCTTTTGTTGAAAGCTCCTCCAATTATGACTCAGAAGTTTGGACTCTCCAACCAAGATTTAAAAGCAGAATAACAGCTATGGAAATAAGTTTCTAGAGGAGAAGTAGTCAGATGTCTGTTCTACCTAGAGTTAGGAAACAAGAAATTTTAAAGAAAGTTGAAAAAAAAGTTTATTAATTGATGAAATTGAAGAAAGACAACTCATTTGATACTGTCATCTCCAAAGAATGGAGAACAGGTTACCACAGAAGAATTGGCTGTGGGTTCCAGTCAGATAGGAAGCTAGGATAATCAAGAAAGGTGTGAATGGAATGCGTTATGAGTTATGGAGAGGAGGGGTGTAAGGGAGACATGTTTGATAGAAATGAATAGTATTTTGGTATTTGGTATATAATGGTATTTTGGTAATTGGGTTACCGTAGAACAGCTACAATAATAATAATAAAACCCTTTGTTATAGTACCAAAACTCCCTTCAGTCGCTAATGACCATGCTATTGAAGCAACTCTAAATAAATTAAAAAAAATATATTAATAAATTAAAATAAATTTTGTGGTGTATTTGCAAAAAGTTAGTATAACTATTGAATAGTTATAAATCAAGTGGACAGAGATTTTTTTAAATGTCGAATAGATATTAACCTCAGTTTTATTTTTGATGTTATTACGTATTTCAGGAGGAGCATTAGTCACATATGCTGGTGAAAGATGGGACTTCATAATTCATGCAAATAGTAAGAAAATTAGGAATTATTGGATGAGATTTAAGGGTCTGATGGATTGTGATGAAAGATTTACAAAAGCTCATCAATTAGCCATTCTCAATTACGAAGGTGCTTCTGCTGAAGATGAACCTCAGGAGCCAGTCAGTTACTTCGGTCCTCCAAAGACTGGATTGGTAAGATATATTTTACATTCCTGAATATTAGTATTTAATATACTTTTCAAAACTTATTAAATAAATAATGCATGTGATAACGTTTTATTTGTTTCTAAAAATGGAAAATCTGATCAACTCTTCCTGTAATTCATCACAAAAAAAAACACAAAGATTATTTTGATGGCTTAGGCAGTACCATTCTCAAACAGTAAGATGAAGGTCTCATTCTTGGCTTCTTGGCGTAAATGTGGATCCAACTCGCTATTATTTAAAACATTCTACACTGAATGCAGTTGTTATTGACCTTAGTAGTCAGATATGAAATTAAAAGAATACATCGGTGCTAGTTTTAGTTTATACAAGGGAATACTTATTATGCAATTTTTTTGTTTGTGTTCATATTATGTAAATATCTTTAAAAAATTCTTTTAATTATTTGTTTTAGGTAATAAATGCAATGAATGTTCGTTTTGATGATTCAGGCAGCATAAGTATGCCACAGTTGAATGCAATTGACATTGACAATGATCCTAGCTTAAAAGAGAAAGCAGATCATCAGTTCTATATTGGTTATGACTTTTATCCAGTCAGCACCAAAAATTATCATAAGCCTACGCTATATGGGTTCAAAGATGGTAAGACATCCAATTTACTTTTTACAAAATTTTTATTTGTACAAAAAAAAAGTGAACTTCTTCTTCCGAAACATTGATGTGAGATTGATTGTGCAAAGTAGTACTATAATTCTAATTGAATATAATTTGGAATTAACTTACTAAGGAACATGCATTTTCAATGAGACTTAAAAATGCGTGCTTCATCCTCTTGTATTGAAAATATTGTTTATCTTTATTTTTCAAGTGTATATAAAAAGGCTGCAAGAATTGTTACTCAGAATGATAATCATCAGAAGCATTGAGAATCAGAACCTAAAAACGAAATATTTTTTTGCCTCACAGTTTTGAAGTCTTAAATTTATTTCTAGTTCTTACTAAGTATAAATAATAACCACTTATACAAAGCAATAAAGTATTGTTACGGAACTATTGGAAGCTTTTGTAAAAATTACAATATACAAGGAATGTAAACTTGTATTTTATTAAGATAAGTCACAAAAAAAATTGTATTGTATATGCTTTAAAATTAAGTCTGAAATTTAAAAATTCAACCTCCTCTTTCTGTTACTCACGTTCAGTAATACAAAAAACAATTTTTGGAATCTGGTTCCAATAAATTCCTATTAACAACTCTTCACAGTGCTGTAAATCAATATTTAATTTAGAAAAAATTATCTGGAATGTTAAAACAACATTTTCTTAATTTTATTTTAGTAGTTCTAAAGAGAGCTACACAAACTTCTTTTATATTAAAAACATGTTTCAAAATATTTTTATATTATGCCTTTTATGAGGTTTTGTTGAATGCTGCCTTAATATTAAAAAAATATTGAATAGACATTAACACAATCAGATATTTATGAATCATGTGCAATTAGTTCAATTATGCACTAAAATAGCAAAGCCTCTTTCCCCTAGCGAATTCATGGCCATCCTCTACTTCAATAAGAATTTGAGTTGCATCTGAATACAGCTCATTTTCCTAAATATTAATCATGCCAATCCCTCATGATTGCCCATAAACCATAATCACTCTGGATCTTATTGTTCTATCTTCATGAACAGAAGAAAAATCAATAAAATACTTGAATAAGTTTGTCTGGTTGTTTCATAAAACCCCAAGAAGTTTACTACTCTTAAATTCCATATATAAGAATAAACACAGCTAATTATAATAATTTTCAATCTTTTTGGAAGTAAAAAATTGGTAAAAATTGGTTTTTTGTGTAGGTATAAAATGAAACAAGTGTCTCTTTATAATTTCAGTACTGAATTCAAGAGAACGTGTCTACACTCCACAGTTCAATCACATCTCAATGAAAATGCCATCTGTACCTCTACTTTCACAAAGAGATCTCATTTCTTCTGATATGTTTTGTGATCACAAAGAACTTAAAAATTGTACTGACAATCAACATTGTGAATGCACTAATGTTGTTGAGGTACCACTTGGAGATGTTGCTGAGATCATCCTCATTGATGAAGGTAGGCCAAATGTTTTCAACTGTTATTTTATTACTGATATTCATCATTGTATTTATCAGGAGGATTAAACTGTTGCTCTACTAGTGTTGTGTAATCATGATCCACTGAAATAACCATCACTGTCAATCATAAACATTGTCTCTTATATGTAGTGATTACCATGGTTGAACAACATTAAACAACGGTATTCTCCTTCATTGAGAACTGTAGATCTTTAGAATAATGAGTAAGGAGGAAAAAAATTGGAAGCAAGAAGAAACATTGTGGTATATTTCTATTTACATGTAAACATCCCTTGTGGTTTTGCCATTCTATTTCATACCATCGCTCTAATTTTCCTGTCTCTTTCATTTTCCCACTCCCTACAACTTCAGTTCTTCAGTTCTTCCATCATTTTGTGTAGAACACATGTTTCCCTTTCTTGTAATAGCTATTTAATCTGATTAGGTATTCATTCTTTTAATATATCCCCCAGGCACTTTATTTTATACGCTGTAATAAAGAGAACTACTTTTACCAGTGGCAGAGGGTGAATCCATATAATGGGAAATCTCTCATAAAATAACCTCCCCCTATTTATTTATGAACTTAAGTCATGAACCCATAAATCTCGTTCGCTACATATAAGTGAGATATGTTAAATACTAAGTAATAAATTATAATAAAATAAATAAAATATTAAAGTTAATTTTATCAATAATCAGCATAATGTTGTAAATGTGTTAAAAATCACGTACACTGGCTTTCGACTTAGTCTTCCATTGATAATTTTTCAAAGATGGTCTTTGGCACCAGTCATGTGCAAATCCTATGCTATATTCTAACTTAATGACTGAGTGCAGTGTTAAGATACTTGCACTGCAATACTTTAAACATGTGCCACAATAGCTTTCTTACTGGAAAGAATCATGTTTAGCAAATGATGGCCAGCATCTGTAGGCCAAATCATCTATCTAATAAAATTCTAATTGAGTTAACAGTGGTTATAAAACACAGTGTCACATTTTGTACCATTAAATGCTTCACTTTAACCTTACATTTTTAGGTATGAGATATTTTTATGGTTTGTTGCAGTTCACCGAGATTCCCTTGAATATTCACCAATGTCCTTTACCTTCAAAAATTGTTCTGTAGTTCAATTCTTTTCTTCTCTCTATTACTTATAATAATAATCTATAATGATATTCATCTCATTATCATTCTTTCAATAATCTTACCAGCAGTATTTTTAAAATAGTAGAGACAAAGGTATTCAGTAAAGCAGCAAGTGGTCAAAACCAACTTTATTATATAAGAAAAATTAAAATATTTTTCATTTGTCATTTTCAGGGAACACATATAATGCTAATCATCCATTCCATTTACATGGACATCCATTCAGAGTGGTAGGAATGGACAGGCTGGGTCAGAACACAAGCGTTGAATATGTCAGAGAACTTGACAAAGCTGGACGTTTATGGAGAAATTTAATAGATCCTCCATTAAAGGATTCTGTTACTGTCCCAGATGGAGGTTACACAATTATAAGATTTCATGCCACTAATCCAGGTTAGTACAGCTATAAATAGTATTAACATAATTTTTCATCTCACTGAAGGCGGACTTACAGTGTAGAATAACAATTAAGTTACTTCAGAAAAACTTAGTATTTTTAGTGAAGAAAAATTTCTGTCTGCATCCCTAACATAGTGAAAGCATGTTAGACAACAAAGAAGAAGGTCCTAGGCTCAGCTCCTATGGTCTGGATATTTTAAAATTGTTCCACTAACCCACTGAAGTCACTCATTATACAACTATGAACTCATACAACTTTAAAATTTTTAATTTGATTTATTTTAAGTCATTCTATTGTTTATTTCATTGTACAGGGTAACAGGTTTTTACTTTTCAGTTTGTCTATGTATTATAACACAAAAATCATTGTTAAAATTCTTCTTATATATTTTTATTACTACATCCAAAAGACTCCAGAAGGTACTACCTTCTGACATGTTACTAGGACATAACGTCTAGGACATGTCAAGATAAAACTGACAAGCCTAAATTTTAACACAGCATTCAATTCATTACTTACCAAAATTCATTTATTACCACCACAAACTTGCTTATGCAAAAAGCGTGTCATCCAACCATTAGTATAAAAATAATACATAATGTGCCTCAGCATGCCTCAAAGTTTATATATATTTTAACCAAAAACTATCTAGAGGAAGTCATGTACACTGCAAAATGTGTCATCAATTAAGTACCTATTTATTTAGTTTTTTTTAAATAAATTTAATTCACCACAGCTTCTTAAAGCTTGTTGTAATTTATTGTTTTTTTTTCACCTACGTAAGTAAGTTTTTTGTTAAACAATATTTAGTGTTGTGATTAGCAAACTTTCAGTAAAATAATTTGATGAGAAAAAACTAGTAGAAAAAATTCTGCCAAAAATCAAAGTGGTTAGGAATAAAAATCTTACGGCCACCTCTGTGGCCCAGTGGTTAGCATGCTATGCTGCAAAGTGCAGGTCCCGCGTTCGATTCCCAGCCAGGGTCTGCAAAATTATTGGAAATTCAAATCTACCATTCTTTAACCCAAAGTAGTTAGTCATTAATAACCAAGATGTTGATGCAACATAAAATAATCTAAAAGAAGGTCTGATAAAAATACATTTTTGACTACCGCTTTAAGAAATGAAGACCACAGCACAGATGAAAACACAGAATAATAATTAACTTAAAATTTTTAAAAAATCCTATACTTGTGTATCAAAATTAAAGAAGATTTATGAGGTTACATTATGATTTTTATCCATTTTCTGAAATAAAGAGCTCCAGTAGAAACAATACTCGTGAAAACTCCAGACATAATGAATATATTGTGCAGTTTTCAATAAAAACAAAGCAATCTGTGTAACTTAAGTGTTATTTCAAATTTAAGGCAAAAAAGGCATTCTGGATTTATTTTAATATAGGTACTTCATTTGAAAATCCAAATCAATAAATTAATTTAATTTGAATTAAACCCCTTTCTTAATAAAAGAAACCCTAGTAAACCAATAACCAATGTTTGATACAATATTTTTACTGTGAATTAATCAATGTTAGTCATGTAATAGAAAGAAAAACTTTCTAATTTCTGAAAAATTTTGTTTAAATGTTGCAGGTTATTGGCTATTTCATTGCCACCTTGAATTTCATGTTGAAGTTGGAATGGCAATGATATTTAAAGTAGGGGAGCACTCACAATTTCCACCATTACCTGATGGGTTCCCGACATGTGGTGATTATTTACATCCAAGATTACCAATCGACAAAATACGTAATGTTAATAATATCAAAGAAAACGAAGTGAACTTTGGTGATGATTTTGCTGGAGGAGTTGTTTATAATGTAACTGGTGATAAAGACAGTGAACATGATACAAAAAGACAAGTTGTTGAAGTTGAAGAAAACTCATTTAAGTTGAGTAAATTATGGCCAATTAAGTCCATCTCAAATAGTGGTTCTTCAATTAGTTCTGGTTTTATGTTAGCGAATAATAGATTTAATTTTCTACTACTACTTAGTTTATGTTTTTATTATTTTTTCATACAGAGATTGTAGAATATTACGTTAGTAATACTTTCAAGCTTTAACAATCAATATTAATATTGTAAATGTTACTTCCTTTGTTTGGCTGGAGTGGAAGCAGTAAAGCTATGCCTTTGATCATATCAAAAAAATGTACGAAGTTTGTCATTTACTGAACATAGAATTTTACTGAAAATTGAATATAGATCCAACGAATTAAAATTGTCAGCCTTTGACTAAAAGTAATGGTAGCTACTTAGGTTCATGTATTACTTTTTATTTTTTTTTTTATTACATGACGACACCTATATAAGTCTGAGCTTGTGCATAGGTAATCAGTGATATACAGATGAAAAATGCCAGACCCGACTGGAAATCGAACCTGGGATCCCGGCATAGAAGCCAGTTGCACTGACCCTAAACCAATGGGTCAGCCATTTCAGTGAAACAGAACATTACAGAAGTAGATTATCATGAGCTAAATGTACCAGTACTGTAATTAATTTGTAAATTATTGTGATTTAGTTTTAGTATATCAATGTAAAATAAATTAGATGTTAAATTAAAGCTAAGTTAGATATAGCCTAATATCTTAATATGAAAACCTAAAGCAAAACCAATATCTGCTTACTTTTTAACAGTTATTAAAAATTTTATTTGGAATATAATCTTGCCACTGTCTGTTTTACAGTAGTTTTAACCTCTTAACTGGTCAATCTTTACTGGCCTCTGAATTAATCAGCTGCATAAATGCTGTACTCTAAATCATTTTGCTTTTTTATTATTATTTTATATAGACTTCATCATATCTGGCACTTGATTTGTATAGAGTAGGCCTACTTTTGTTTTCTTAACTATATCAAACGTACTCTTTTAACTTTTTTCTAAGCTATTCAATTTTTCAACTCAAGTGTTTCAGTGAGGGCGACACTATTTTATTATGCACTACATTGCTTTATATTTTTTCATGTATTCAGTAATTTCATTGTTCAAGAGTATGCTTACTTTTGAATTTGTTGTACTTCATATTGTTAAAATGTGAAGTACAAAACATAAATGGATTGCCACAATTTATTAAATATAAAATTGAAACCATTAGAGCACATGAACAAAAATGAATTAGTAAAATTTACATTTTATTAATTGATGTTTTGTCCAAAAAAATATTGTAAATGTCTGGAGACATGCTTTTGAAGTAATTACCCATTTGTATGAACAGTCAAGGGTCCACTCCTGTATAGAACAGGTAAAGAGGGACATCATTGCATTAAAAAACTGATATGTTAACACACAGTAGAAGGATCAACAGTCAGTTTTCATCCTGAATAAAACATGATAGCTTTCTATATCTTAAGTGTTTTTTTTATTAGTTACTAAACAATTATTGTAATGTCATTAAAGGACAAATAAATGTAGAAAATTTTGTACTTTTGTTTTATGTAATTGTAAATATAAGTTAATTAATTAATGTAAATTTTGTAAATATTTGTATATAATTATTTTTATAATTTAGTGTAATGTTATAACTGTGCAGTACAAGACAATCATCATAGAAACTTACTCCTTCTTTTAGTAAGGATAAAATTTGAATTTGTTTTAGAAAACTGTGTAATGAGGAATAACTGAATTAGGGCTCTATTTGACATGTAAGCAAAAATGCATAGAAACATAAATATCAAGAAAATTACAATACCTACATAAATAATAAAACATTGTGTGGTCTGTCTGTCACAGTTATGGATGATAAAGTATTGGACATGGACTGCAGAGTATTAGGTATCAGGGTTAAGTCCTGACTGGGGTTCTGGAAATAAAAACATGTTAAAAACCTCCATTATTGTTCCATAACCCTATTGTTGATAGAGAACAGTTTTTTAAATAAAAAATAAACTTAAAATCGTTTTGGTTCTAATACTTTGATTAAATTTTTCACCAACAGAACCCTAAAAACCCTAACAAAGCCCAGGGTTATAGGGAAAGTTCTGTAATTATTTATTATGACGTTTAAACTTATCTAAATCCAAAAGAAGGCAAATGAACTATCTTTAAAAAGTAGCATAACATCACCTCTAGTATAAAATCTGCTCAAGTTAAACTTTAAAAATAAATTATCTTTACTGACTGCCTCCAGGGTGCAGTGGTTATCATGCTATGTTCCAAAGCCGAAGGTCCTGGATTAAATTTCTGGGCCTGGAAGATTGTTACATGTTTAAACCCACCGTTCCTAAACCCAAAGTAGTTAATGACCTAGCTCCTAGCTGTTTATGCAACTTACTAAACTAAAAAAATGAAATTAGCTGTACTCATGTTGAAAAATTATAAGAGTTAAAATTTTCCTCTCTCAAAAAATAAATAATTAGACATGTATGTATTATCTTTAAAATAATTTAATGTATTAAATATGAAATTATTATATCAATCTAAAAAAAATATCAATTTGACTATAATAATAATAATAATAATAATAATAATAATAATAATAATAATAATGGATGTTCACCCAAGGAATTTTATGAGTTTGATTTTTAGAGCTCGGAGCTCCATGTTGCCTTTGAATAAGGCACCGCATAGGATGGGGGATAGACAGCGATGTTCCATGTGTAACTTAAGAGAGGAGGAGGACATTGTGCATTTTATGGGTAATTGTCCGATATTGGGAACGATTAACTTAGAAGGAAATGGCTCGATAAAGCTGTTTTAAGCGAGGAAGAGGTTGTACGTCTATTGAATGGTGTAAATTGGATTAAATTGGTTGCCTTTGGGAGAGCTGCATTGCATTATAGAAAAAATTTGGTTTCTTATTTTATTTTTTAATTGTTTTCTCATTTTAGAGTGGGTTTTTTGAAATTTTTTATTATTTGTCTTTTGTATGTTTATTTTTTTTTATTTAAAATTACATGGTAATAAGTATGTATATCGCCAACCTGGCAGACGACCAAATGGTTATGCCAGCAGTGTGTTGGTTATAATATTTTTTCACATTATTGTAAAAATTGTATATATGTAATTTAAGAAACTAAATGTAAGAATTGTATTTGGAAATAAACACAAGGTTATTATTATTATTATTATTAAAACATAATTTGCAACTTACTAAACTTTGTTACAGTTGCAAAAAACTTTGTTACAGTTAAATTTTTACAACTCAATGTTTGTTGTCTGAAACTATACTACAGTCATTGTTAGAGAGTTAAGATTTTTTATAGAGCCTGTGATGTTAACTGATTTAATAAAATAAACTTTTGTAATATATTTTATAAATGTTTGTTATTTTCTTATTGTGTTGTGTTACTGGTATACCTTTAAATTGGCAATTCCTCTAGTAATCTTACATAATGGATAAATGGTCAGCAATCCAAATTAATTTTCTGGTAAAATCCATCTAAATTTAAATTTTATAACAGTTTTCTCTCATTTTAAAACTGTATCCACTATCTTGCTGTAAACTGAATTTAAATTTAACCATTTCAATAAACTAATTACCTATAACAACAGTTATAATTTTGTATAATATGACTTACTGAAACTTTAATGTTAGAAGTATAACTACTTGCAAAGTTTTGAGAGAGAACTGAATCAGACTGTCAATGACATTCTGAGACATTATATGGTTGGCACTGTTTATTTTGTTGTCTCACATGTAAGTAGACAAATTTGGTTGAGAGAAGAACCATGATGAGTTTTTTGTAAGAGTCTGGGAGCCCCAACAAACAAGTAGGGCTTTTTTAGTTATATTGAATTACCCATGCTTGCTATGGAGAAAGTGGTACTTCCTCCTGTTGGTTGGATTGGGTTGAACTTGTCCATAGGTAGGAGGAAATAATGTCCTCTCTGACTGGCTGATGTTTGCAAATGGGTAGATCTAAGCTGGCTACCTCTGCTTTGTTACAATCTGTCACACAAAAAAAAGGAGCTTCAAGGTCACTGTAGCCAGCTGCAGTATTGCCAAATCACACACTACACCCACGCACACAGCATAACAAGACAGATGCTTGGTATTCCCTTATCTGTTACATGACAATATGACAACACTGGTAGTGAAAATCTAAAAGCCGAGGGGTGAGGAAAAATGGTTATTAGTGAGTTGCCTTGAAGCTCATTTTCTTGCGATGCAGTTTGAAATAATTGCTATGCTCTAGGTGGAAAACTGTAGCAGCTTCTCCGAATGATAGTGTAGTCCAGTGCACACAGTGCTTTTGTGGAAGGGGAAACACTGTTGGGAAAATTCCAATAAAAGACAAAATAAAAGTAATGATCAAATGGTTTAATGAAAGAATTGTAGGTTTTTGTTATCAGTAAATTATTGTGATTGCACTTTTGACACAGAATACACCGTGAGGCAGATAAAATTGAATTAAGTTGAACTAACTGTGATTCTGGTGCTACTGTACATGATAATTTCTAAAATCACTCAGGAGTGCACAATGAGAAAACTGTAGTTTTCAAATTTTCATCCTAATAAAAATACTTAGGCAACAGGTTGTAACTAATAAAATTACTTTGGTGCTGTGTTCTGTGCAACTGGCTTCTATGCTATTAATGCCGGGTTTATTTCTTGGTCAGTACTGGTATTTTTTCATTTTTAACTCAACTCCAATTTTTATATCCTTACCTACAAGCCAAGACTTTTTTTGTCTAACAAACGATTTCAAAATACGTGATCGGGGCGATAATGTGAGCATGCGCGCAGCGGGGCGACAGAGAGCAAGTGAAAAGAACATTTTGTTAGAGAGGCACATAGAGTAATAACTTGTACAATTTTTAATACACGGCAACTATAGGCAATGTTGTCTCCATATAGTGTACTAAAAGGTAGAATTTTATAATATTACTGAACTTTGGTACACAGTATTGCTTCTGCAATTGAAATGAATTCTTAAAATATTTGATTATATTAAAAACAATAATAAAAAAATCAGTGCGTTGTTAAATATTTAAACTTCCTAGTTTGGTAATTAACTATTTTACTTTCTTCCCCGTTGAACAGATTTTGCTGTTAAATAAAAACAGTTTTACTTTTACCTAACTTGCTAGTAATTTTCGGCATCACCTATAAAAATAACACACCAACTACAAGTTGCGATAGTAAAGAATAATAGGCTACTTAAGGAACGGGTCATTTTTATTTTCCCTTTTAACTTATTAAAACGAAGAAATCCCTGCATACTGATTAAATTCTACCAAGGTAATGGTTTGCTCTTGTTAAGTGACGGTAAATTCCTTTACTACATAAGAGCTCTCAGTAGTTTTCATGTTAAATTAATATTTCAAAACCCAGAAGGTCTAACTGAGTTGTTCTTCTTCAGCTAATTGTATATGAGGCAGAGGTAGATCATTTTCAGCCATTTATTTTCCATTTCTGTAGTAACGAGATCGTCTGTTTGGAAGCACTCTGAATTTTTATGTTGTTTGTACAAAACAAAGAGGTTTTATACTTAAGTGATAAACGCCACCTGTGTTTGTAATTCATTACTTATGTATTAATTTGAATAGGTACCACTACGTTCGTATAAATCAAATAGTGCACCAATCGAATTAACTAAACGTATGGTGAAGAGTTTAAAAGCATTTATCCTATAGAGTACTAAAAATTTTGAAATTGTGCGAGAGAGACAGACCGTGTAATATTGAGTGCTCTCTGTCTAACACACACGATACGACATACGTGTGGCGGGGCGATGGAGATTTTTTTTTACGTGCGACTTTCCATTTTCATTTTCATGAATTTTTATTTTATTTGTAGATCTGTTACCGTAACGCAAACCCGTGTTTGTTATTATATGTAGGTGATTAGTGTTGATATAAACGATTTTCAACTTGTTTTTTCTATTGAGTACGTTCTGGATACCCATAATGGCATTAACAAATGTTCTTCTAATAAGTCAGATTGCTGGTTATGAGTTAATGAAAATGAGGGATGGAAAAATGCCAGACCTAACCGGGAATCGAACCCAAGACCCCAGCGTAGAAGCCAGTTGCGTTAACCACTACGCCAACGGGCCGGCCAGGGGGCGATGGAGAGCGAGTGAGAGAAAAGATGGTTAGAAAGAAACAGATAGCGTAATAACTTACGGAATTTGTAATACCCGTCCACTATAGGCAATGTTGTCTCCATATAGTATACTCAAAGGTCGTAACATACACATATGACATAACGTACGGCACGCATTTTTGTTCTCGGTTACTCAATCGACGGTAACTCATCGAGTAAATTAAAATTATGTTACTGAGAGCTCTTACGTAGGAAAATTGTGTACTAGACATGATGATTTATAGCAAAAATTCAAACGGCGAGCGTTAAGACTATGAATTCTATTGACTAAAGTGGTCGGCATAAACATTTTAACTGAGTACTTTTGTGGATTCATATAAAATATTTGATATATTTTTTTCAAATGAGTTTCGATTTGTAATTTGTTTATAATGTTTACGCATATTTGACTTTGAGTATACTATAATACATCAATACTCAATGGTATGTTATTATGATGTATGAGATAATTAGCGACTCTATCGGACACTGTACTTACTGCACGAATTGGCATTGTAGATCATCTATCTACGGTATTTTGGCCTTCTAAGATAGTCTGTGGTCGGAACAATAAACAGCTGTTTTCATGTCATTTATGTAATTATGTAGGATCTGTGCTGTCATAT
This sequence comes from Catonia carolina, assembly GCA_035578175.1. Lineage (NCBI taxonomy): Eukaryota > Metazoa > Arthropoda > Insecta > Hemiptera > Achilidae > Catonia > Catonia carolina. Next base: position 66,632,725 of record JAQMRL010000001.1, on the reverse strand, counting down.
CTGTGCGCTTTGTTAACATTTGTTTATATATGTTACATTCTTGCCGTGTGTTATTTTCTTTATAGTGTTTTAATACATACTGTGGAGTGGTTCTGTTGACATGAATTTTTATTTTATTTGTAGATCTGTTTCCGTAACGCAAAACCGTGTTTGTTATTATATGTAGGTGATTAGTGTTGATATAAACTATTTTCAACTTGTTTTTCTATTGAGTACGTTCTGGATACCCATAATGGCATTAACAAATGTTCTTTTAATAAGCCAGATTGCTGGTTATGTAATTGCGTTTATCTTATCGTTGTGCATTACAATTCCTATGAGTTTTCATCAGGATGAATTTAGGTAAGGTTATGCTATCTCTAACGCCTATCTTATAGGCTAAATGCACTTTAACCTCTGTTTGTTTTATTTTCCTGGCAAAGTAGAAGTTTTGAAAAGAGTATTAGTTTGTTAAATTATTTCAGCTAACCTTTTTTAATACATAAGTTAGCTTTTATTTCATAAAGTAATATTATGTAGTTGGTTTAATGACAGTAAAGCTATAATTTAAAAGTGGATACAATTCATGGCTTCTACACGTTTTTGTAGGTTGTTTTAGGTTTTCAGCCTTTGGTACACCTAGAAACATTTCGATAATTTTATTTCCGCAGCTAGTTGTTAAAATTAATTACTTATATACTACCAAAATTAGTAATTTACTTTTATAATAAATAAATAAAATTTATCATTGATCAGTTAAGATTTTTTTCTATGTGTGCATTTCATATGACAGTTAATCTGGAGTGTAAATTGTAATTTTTAAGTTGATAAACTAGTTGCATAGATATAAAAAAATCATTAGTTATTATTGTACTTAATAATTCAGTAAGTTTTTATTAACATAACTGTGGAAGCTAACCTCTACAACTATTGTTGAACTTGAACTGTACATTTGTGTAGATTAATCTATTTTGAATTGCCGAAATATCAAGCCCAACAATGTTTTTGTTTTCTTTTTCAATAACAGAAATGTAGTTTTTAAATTCATTTATTATAATTTGCAGTTTCTTGACATAATGTTCTAGCAATGGTTAATGCAAGTCGTCTATTATTTACTCTTCTGTTACAGTGTTGCACAATCAAACCAAAGATCAGATTAAAAGTGGTAGTGGATTCTGAGCCCTATATGTCTATCTCTTGTATGTGTAGATGTAGGCCTGCAATTGCTTGAGATTTAATTGAAATAAAGGGGTCAAACCTGTTGTCAGATTAGTTCAGTTTTATACTGTAGAATTAGATGCACCAGTAAACTATTAAAAAAAATTCACAAAGTTAATACTTTTACTGACTGATAGATTGTATTATATTATTCATTGAAGAAATCGTACTAAATTTCAATTTTGAAAAAAATTAGTTATTGATTAATGAGAATTTCAAAAAATTACAAGCATTGTAAAGTCATTTGTTGCCTTGTGAGGTGTCTCATTAACAAAATTAAAATTGATCAGTGGTTTTCTTATTGCATCGTATTGTTCAATTTTAGTCGAACAAGCCAAGTTGATCAATGAAAATCGAATTATGAGAATCCTCACCTTTCCTATGATTCTTTTGTTGTGTTTTTATCAGTGGTATTATTTGTTTACGGTCTTATTTGAAATGGAACTTATCTTTTGTTTTCTTGTGTTAATTAAATTTGGGTGAGAAACAGCAAATATTTTCAGAATATTTATCTATTACAAGTATTTTAGTATTATACATGTAAAATTCTGAGAAGCATGTTGTTAATGTTCTAAAATTATAGAGAGATTTCTTCAAAATGACCTTCGAAAATGAGATGGAAAGCAGTTACTATGGAAGTTAAATGTTCTTTACTCTATTTCACTTTCAGAATGCAGTACAGCTCTTATGAGAACTCATTGTATGTTATCAGGCATGTATGAAAACATTAGGCATAGCCAATACAATAAATACAATTGGAGGAGAGTAATTCTCTCCTCCATCGACAACATCTGAAGGTCATGGGCAAAAATACTTACGAGTTTCGCTTCCTAATGAATTCTATTTTTATTACGCTATAAATGTTACTATTAAACTTTGATATTTAGATACGATATGCTTATACAAAGTTGGACGTTGAAATCTCGTGACATATTTTGCGTTTCACATCATATAACTGTTTTTTATTCAACGACAACATGTGTGTTTTATTATTTTGTTATAAAATGTAGAATTTTATCTGTAATTTGTTGTATGATAAGTCATATATTGCACGGAACCAAAAATAATAAACGAGTTTGAAAAAAATCACTGATGTTTTCGTATTACGTTATTTAGTAGGAGTTAGTAAAATGAGAACGTGTTGTGGTGTGTAGTCGATATTTTTACTTAGTGTAGTAGTGCTCAAACTCCCATACGAAATACATTGCTTATGGACTTCCTGTACTGCATTCTGAACGTGAAATCAACTATAGAGAAGGCATGACTTAAATGAAATTTTAGGGACTTACATATTATAATGTAAGTGGTGGTGGGGAGCACTAGATTTCTCCAATAAACATAAGTAGTCACTTGCTTGTAATCGGAGGCCATAATCAATCACAAAAAACACAATTCTTAAGTTAGTCGTTTTTGTTAGTTAAATCTTGGTTAGTTTGTTAGTTAAAGTAAGGCAGGTAAGTTAGTTGTTTGGTTAGTTAGTTTGTAAGCAAGTTTCAGTATGTAGTTAAAAAACATTGCTTAGCTGTAATGAAAATTACAAGTAAATAAGGAAAACTCAAGCGCCCTCCCACATTTTCATATGTGAGTACCAGATTTTAAATGAATCAATGTTTCAGTCAGGAAATATTACTGTAAACATTGTGACATGTTCAGTTAATGACACACTACTAGTAAATAGAGTCTAGTAGAAAAAGAAACGGACCTATTCCATTATTTCACATCATCAAAAGATCATGTGAATGCACCTTTACGGTTCGACCCAGCAATCGCCAGCACGTGCTCAATATCATTCGACCAGCAATTGCTTGTTTCTTTTATTTTCGGTTGTTTTCATTTTTATTTTATTTTTGGTTGTTTTTTCCTTTATTCTTTTACAAATTTCACAAATTATTTACAAGCTTTATTTTACTAATTACAAAACAATTAAGATCAAACAATTACAAAACATTAAAATTTAAAAATACAGAAAATAAAACAAATTTATTAAAACCTACATCTTTGCATCATTTAATTGATGTGTACTTTTTGCACAGACAGTAAATGAAAAGAATGGTTGTTCAATAATCCAACTTCGTATTAGCGTGATGTATTGCTTAGAGGTTTTCTAATTTCTGCAGATTGCTTTATTACCCACTTAACGTCCTGGCCAGTGGTGGTCAGTATTATATCTTGTCCATTTTAACAAATGCGCGAATTATGCAGTCAGTATTCCTTTCTGTTGAAGGAAACGTATAGCTCTTTCCTTAGTAGAAATAATAGGAGCAAATTCGAAAAAATTTATTATTTATTGAACAGAACACTTGCGAAGCAAACAAACAACTAATGTATATTATTAAACATGCAAAAAATATCTACAATTAATTATAGTGAGTGGGAGTCATCAATAATAATAGTAAAGATGTGTTTACACGAGACGACTTCAAGGTTACAGATGATGTGATGTGAAATAACGGAATAGGTCCAAAGAAACGCTAGGTCACATAAGTCTGCAGTATGTTTATCGGAATCTGTCATACACAAGAAATGTTTTAATATTTTCTAAAATTAAAAGCTGTAATTGTTTTATTTAGGCTAAATGTATGTTTGTTTATAGAAACTGCAAGTTTGGTTAAGTGGTTCTGACCAAATTATGAAGTGGTTTTTTGTGTTTGTTAAATTTTAGACAACCATACCAAATTTTATAGTTCCAAAAATTACTGGTTAGTGTGGAAGGTGGTCATTTTTATTAAAAGATATCACTTTAAATGCCGTCAACAAATCCTAAATAGATGCACTTATAGTCAATCTGAAAAGCTAATCAATTCATCTGGCATTACACAGATATTTATTATATAATACCACTTTTTTACATAAATGAGATAAATAATGTTAATCACTTTACCATAACATCTTTAAATTTTACTTTCTCCTTATACTAGCCTTGAATTTGTGTGTTGGTGTTGATTGTGATTTAATGAGCTCCGTTGTTTTTTTTGTTATGCAGGGGTCATTGTCTTCTATTTTCAAAGGGAACTTGGCAAGAAAAAGATGGACAGTTTTTGGTGAATTGGGCTTCACAAGCATATTGCAACTATACAATTTTTGTTGGTGTCATATTATTAGTAGTTTCCACCATACAGATCTATCGAATGTCAATTTATATTTACAAAGGAACTGATAGGTAGGCTTATTATGCATATTACAAATTTTTTATTTATTTTTTAAAACCTTATGGTGTAAATTGCAATCTGTTCAATTTAAGAACAATAACCATCCTCATGATGCAACGAGATGAGGAGATGAGGATGTGTGAGGATGAGGTGTATAAATAAGGTGTAGCCTACTCTTGTTCAGACTCAGGCTGACTATTCCTGAGAGGGTGTAGTTAATTGAACACCTACCATCAAAGTATACCAGTAACCACTGTCTCTAGTATTCAATTCCGTGTAAAAGTAAACACCTTTACTAGGATTTGGAACACGCAATCTTTGTCTCCGAAAATTAGCTGTTAAACAGCTGACTCACGGTGATGACTAGATCAACTTGATGGGTGTACAGCTAATGGCGTAATAAAAATGGTTTTGTTCTACTTTTATCAAGCTAATGTTAATAATCTCTATTAGGTATGTATAAGTATTGTAATTAATTTCAATATGATGTTGTATAAGTAAACATAATTATGTGTATGCTTTTCAAAATATTGGTTACAGCAACTGCAACTTCTGAGTGTGGAGATTTTTTTCAAATGCTTTGTTTCTTTATTGTAACATTTCAGATAATTTTTTGTTGCGGTTTTTTAGAGTGTAGTTTTATAAGTTTTTTTTAAAGAAAAATCTTGACGCGCATAGTAAAAACTAAAATAAAAAATATAAATTGTGTATCAAATCAAGCTGTATAATGGAAAGGAAATAAAATAAACAAATTTGAAGTATATGTCATCTTGAAAAGATATAGAAAAATTAAAAATATTTGTAACAGATTTTGCATGTAGATTGACATTAAAAATGATATGAAGAATTGATTTTATGGTAGTTGTTTTATTCTTATGACTTGCTTTATTGAGACTCTCTGTAAATATGTTTTATCATCTGTCATGCTACTGTTTGGATGTATGACTTTAAGTCTTCCTGCCTAGGGATTGTAATTTAAATATCTGTAACCCCTTAATCTTACATTGGTTGTTATTTGTTTTGAGTATTCTGATCAGTGTTTCCTGTTGGCTTACCCCTTCCTGTTGGCTTACCCACAGAAAAGATTAAAATATTTAATAACTTCTTTCTTTCATGATTTGTCTCAGTATGTTCATAATTCTTTATTTTCCTCACCTAAGTATTTTTCTGTAACAATCTTAAATGGGAAAGCCCTCACTGGCTGACTGACTGACTGACTCACTCACTCACTCACTTATCCTTCACTAATTTTCCTACTTGCACAATATCTAGAAAGCTAAAATTTTAAAGGAACATTCCCTTCAGGGTAAATAGAAAAGTTAAACATAAACAATAATTACATTCCACCATTAAGGGGTTGAAAAAGATGTTGAACCCTTAAACTGATATTTTCTGTTTACTAACTTTCTGGACAAGCTAGGTGACTGAAACTCGGTATAAATGTTACTTATAGTTCAACTGCAGAGATGACCCCTTAACCATTTCAAAAATGTATCCCCAAGGGGATGAAAATGGTGTTCAACCCTTAAACCAATATTTATTATTTACTAAATTTCAGACAATTCAGGTGACTGAATTTCAGTGGTGTTATTTATGTTGTTGTTGTTTAGATCATCAGCTGAAAGGCTAGTTTGAACCTCTAGAGGCTTTTCTAAGTAAAATGAGGAGTATGGTGGCTTTCCTTCCTCACTAAGTGGTAAAGCATGCTTATCAGCATGCTCGATCTCCTGAAAAGCATGTACTTTCCACCCTGCAAATGAATCCTTCACTTCATTCATTACAGGGTTTGGCTGTGTAATGAATTACAGTACTCTCGGAGGAGATAACTCTTGACTAGTGTCTTTTACACCTCTACATCTTCTGTTATTAAATACTTCAGTCATATAATTGACTGACCACGTGATAAGAAACAACTATTTTTTGTAGCCCTGGAACTAGCAGATCAAGTGCAAATAAATTTAACGCTCCACCTGCCTGTTACGGGCATGGATGTTATTTTCAGTGCAACTAAAAAAAATTACCTGTATCTAATTACTTTATAAAATTAACAATAACCGAAATGTACCCTTAAAAGATTGAAAAGCGTATCCAACCCTTAAACCAATATTTTTTATTTACTAACTTCTGGACAAGTTGGATGACTGAAACTTGGCCGAGATGTTACGTATAGTGACGCTAAAAATATTACATCTCAACAATTTCAAAAATTTATCTATAAGGGGTTGAAACTAGTGTTTAACCCTTAAATCAGTATTTTCAGTTTACTCAGTTGCAGATGAATCAGATGGCTGAAACTCAGTGGAGATGTTAAAAATTACCCCTTTATGATTACAAAAATATACCTGTAAGGTGTTGAAATAAATATTTTAAATAAATAAATATATTTTTATTTATCTAAAAGAGTTGATTATGTCTCTAAAAGAGTTTTTATATTTGGTTCACATAACTGTAAGGAGCCTACTATTTTGTTTTTATTTATTGAACCAAATTTAGAGAGGTCTTTTACAGTGACCAGTTATAAAGATGTAGGCCTAATGTCTTTTATGACTATTTAAAAAAACTATTGTTCAAATTTAAAAAAAATGATTGTAAAGGTTAAGATCCCATTTTAATCATTAAAAAATACTATTAAAAATGCCTAAACCATTTTTGTGAGATAAACCCCCTTAACACTAGTTCACACGCATCAGTTTTGTTACGCCATCACACGCACGGGCGGCGCCACGCCGCTTTTCAGTAAATGAATATAATGTCTCCATTACTTGACACTTTATTTTGTTTGTGATTTTTTTTTATTATTTTATTATTTTGGGTAATTTTTTATATATTTTTTTATTTATTTAGAAATGTATACAAGTATCTGAATTAATAATTACAGTTAACCTACAGGCGCATACCAATAAATGATAGGCCTACATATTTTAACGAAAATAACAATTTTAGTAATTATATTTAAAAACCCATTAACTAAATAATCTAATTACAAGAATTACTCAAAATCTTAAACTACTTAAGAAATATTACATTAAACTACTTATATACAGTACTAACACTACAAAATATCATTACGAATCTGAACTTACAGCCTATAGAAAATGACAAAAATATTAAAATTCAAAACTTATACTAAAATACAAAATAATTATTGGCCCATATTATGATCTGGCCAAGTACAATTTTTACAAATCGTAATTGTATGTTCTCCACATATCCGTCTTTTGCAGGAAGCACACACAGTTATCGTTTTTCGGTTTTTCTTTGAAGGGCAGTAAGCGCACAGTTTTCTGCCAACTGGAGTTCTATTTACATCTTCTGGATGTGGTGGTGGGGGTATTCCTTCCCTTTCCTGAATACCGAATAATTCTCCCAGTCTTGTTTTCATAGTATTCGGTATGTGTGTTTCGTATATTCTTCGCTTTGCTTGCCCTTCACATAAAGTTCGAGAGAGTGAAATCAAAAATTCTTTTCTGGGTGTCTTTTTAACATTATTAGCAGTAAATATTACTGAGGAGTTAACTCCTCCAACATTGAGCAAGAAGAAAAACATGGCAAGAGGCCATCTTCTTGCTATTCTAGAAACGGAGTATTTTTTTTGTAATGCATCGCTAATATCTACTCCATACTTTGTGCTGTTATAAAAGCTAATTATTTCGGGTTTCAATAAATCTCCCGTATCACCATCGATGGTGTCGTCATCATGCATCGTAGAAAGGAGGCAGACAATTTTGTTTTTGTTCGCCTTATAAGAAACAAGAGTAATGTTTTTCTGAAATGCAAATATGGAGCTGGCTACTGGTCTCCTTTTGTTTTTAGCAAATAACAATTCTGGTATCTCCCGTTTTTGCTTTCGAAGCGTACCGACAAGCGTCAGCTTTTTTGCCAAAAGACTTTCTGCAAGAGGAATAGATGTGAACAGATTATCGCATGTGACATTACGTCCAGTGTTTTCGATAGGTTGAATCATTCTCTCTACTACGGCTTGCATGTGATTTTCAACATACGAAGGACCTTTTGGTTGATTTCGTATAAAAATTTCCATATTTGAGGTGTAATATGTCTTCGAATCAGAGCATGCCCAAACCTTGATTCCATATTTTCCTGGTTTTGAGGGCATAAAAACTCGAAAGCTGCATCTTCCTCTAAAGTTAGGAAGCATCTCGTCAACAGTTACACATATACCATGGCTGTAATATTTCTTACAGTTAGACACAAATAAATCAAAAACCTCTCTAAAACAATATAGTTTATCGAGAGCCTTTCTCTCTAATCTATTTATATCGGAAATGTCATCAAAACGGAGCATTTGAATCAAAAATTTGAATCTATTTACCCCACACATGAGGCGAAAGAGTTCTACTCCTGCACCATCTGTTCTCCATAAATCTAAAATATTTCGTTTGTTAGAGTGACAAGATCCTGCCAGATAAAGGAGACCAATAAGAGACTTCATTTCCAGGTAATCTGTGTGTTTCGCATCTCTTTCTCTGCTATAGTTTTCTTGAACATTTGTTATTTTTATATTTGTATATTCAACAATCTTGTGTAGCATTTCTTCTGAAAAGAAAAGATTCCAAGCGTCGATGTCGCGTTGCGCACGTTTCGCTTCTCTTATTGGACCTGGAAGATTTGTTACTATATTTTCGGAGCGTTTTTTGGTTTTGTTTCTCACGGGATTGCTGAACCAAATCGTAGTTCCATCCTTCCCCAGATAAGTAGGCCCAGATGGCTCAGTTTCCTCTCCATCCTCCTCACTTTCTTCAGAATCACTAGCTGGTTCTGGATTGGCCTCCAACTCGCGATCCTCAACGTCACTGCAATCCGAGTTATCAACGTCGATTTCATTCTCACAATACAACCCATCAACTTCACGTTCCTCGTCACTTAGTTCTTGCAACATACTCTGAATTCTGTCTTCACTGTTGTCACACATCGCCATGGTATCAGGAAATAAATATATGAACAATTTCTTAAAATAAAAAACTAAATATAAAGTATTTATAAACTATATTGCCTACACTAAATATAAATATATCTAAATTACAAACACTATAAAAACTAATAGAAATTAAAATATATTTTATAATACAGAAAAACTATGATAAAAACAATAACAAAAGAACACGCAAGGACGGCGCACTGGTTAACAACATAACAAAATACAGAAACGTCAACACACGCAACGGCGGCGGAGCGCCGAATATCACGTCACTCTAGAACAAAGACTAACTCACGAGTGACAAATTTACTAATAGAAAAGAGGGGGTAATGTAAAAGCATTCCTAGCCGAAAAGCGCGATGGCGGTGACAATGTTGCCAATACATTGAAAAATAGACTAAAGCGGCGCTCCGCCGCCCACGCGTGTGATCCAGTGTTAAATGGTCTTCAACATTTTTGTAAGGGTAAATGTTAAGAAACCCATTTGTAAGGCTAGCACATTTTACCTATTTTTACCTTCTACCTATTTTATGGTTCCTTTGTTTTTTTTAATTAATTTTCTTTCAAGTCTAGAGTATTGTAAGGCTTAAATTTTTGGCGTTGTTTTTTTAGGTAAGAGAGTGATCAGGTACTCAAGAGTAAAAAAAAAAAAAACAAATTTACTGTGAAAGACTGATGTATCTCTCACTGAAATTTCACTAACTTGTATTCCTATAAAATATATGTATATTATAAATAGTTTACTTAGGGATATTTTTCAATAAAACTACTTGATAATGATAATTAAGTTTAATAATTTTAAATTTAAAATCTTGGTACTTCCAATTGAAAAAAGGAAAACAGTTACCTGAAAACTTATGACCAGATACTGAATGAAAAATGCCATCAGTCGAAAAGTTGAGTTTGAACTATGTTTTCTGAAAGATCATTTAGGCCAAAAATCACCTTGTTTCTTCCCATTATTTGATTCACCTAGGATAACGAGGAGTTACACAAGAGTATTTAATTTTTAGCCGGCCGCATTGGCGCAGTTGGTAACGTGCTCACCTCTCATCATGCGGTCTTGGGTTCGAATCCCATTCAGGCATGGCATTTTTTCATACGTTACAAAATATCATTTCATCCTTCATCGTCTGCATTAGCAGTAATTGCAGAACAGTCGGACGTTAAACCAAAAAAAAAAAAAAAAAAAAAAAAAGAGTATTTAACGTAGTTACAACAGTTTTCCAGCAAAAAAAATTTTAGTAACCTGTAATGACAATGTTGGCTAATAGATGACCCGTGATGACAATGACTAATTCTGACTAATCGATTTTAATCAGCATAAATTCTAAAAGAAAATTTCCATGACTGTATCAATAACTACACGAGGTGATGTGACAGAAATTACAATTTATAAATAAAAATTTGTACTACAAGGCTTTTGAAAGTTATAAAACTTTATATCACAAACTCCAAAAATTTTAAATAGGAATTGTGAGGAATTAGGCCAGAAGATCTGACTGAAAAGGACTGATACCTTACATTACATAACAGACAGGTGGAGTGTCAAATTATTTACATTCAATCTGTTCGTTGCAGGGCTAAAATAAATAGTTCTGTTTCTTATCACATGGTCAGCCAATTAATGACTGAATCATTTAAAAACAGAAGAGGTAGAGGTGTAAAATATACTAATCAGAGATCTCCTCTGAAAGTAATGAATTTCATTATACAGCCAGACCCTGTGGTGAATGAAGTGAAGGTGTCATTTACAGAGTAGAAAATTTGCTTTTCAGAGGGCCCGGCATGCTGATAAGCATACTTTTCCACTCAGTGAGGAAGGCAATTGTAAACCACCTCACTCCTCGTTTTACTTAGTAAAACCTCTACAGGTTCAAACCAGCCTTTCGGCTGATGACCTAAACAACAACCTTACATTATAAAGAATTGGAGTGGAATTTTACAAAAAAGTCTGGTAAAGTGGATAACTTCATTAAAATTTTTTTGGGTTGAATAACATAATTATAAAATTGTTAATTTTGTTTTATTTTACTTGGCCTTGTTGTTTCTATTTTATTGTTTCTTGATTTCAGTTCATTTTTATCAGCATTTGTTGATGTGGTTGGTAGCTTGTTCTTATGTATGATGACTGTAATAGCAGCTCTAATGATCACTCTTGGATTCATGGTTTGGTGTAAGGACATGACTGAAAGATTCCCATCGTAAGTAATAACTTTATTATTTTTTGTGAATAATTTTGGCCATGTAATATTGTGCACAATGATACATGTGACTGCTTGTTTGCTTATTTTGTTATTGATAGGTAAGAAATAAATTTGGAGTGCGGTGATTTTGTTGGACAGCTAATGTAGACATGTCCATTGACTTTCCAATTATATCAACAAGATCATAATTGCATAACTAATGATAATTAACATGTGTATGTGTGTGAGCACATAAATGCGTGCTCGTACTGCTATAGACTGAAACATTTTAAAATTTTAAACTTATTTGTTCAGACAAAATTAAAAATTATTAGCATCAACTGATGCCACTAAATTTTGTTGATTCTTAGCCATCAATAATTTTAAAATGTTAAATGTATAGAAAAAATTAAAAATTAACCTGACCAACATTGGAAATAGATTTTTTAATTGGGAGTTGCACCAGTGGGCGTAATCTCCATCAAGTTTTATTCTCTAATGACTGAAAATTTAATTGTAGTTAAATGATCTAACTGATTGTAAATAGTATAACTAAAAGTAAAAAAATATATAACTATTGGTTGTTTGTAAATACATACATAAAATAACAAAGTGTGTCAATATCATATGGTAGACTTATTGAATAGTTCTGCCTGTTCAGTGTTTACTTTTCAAGAAACAGTTTATTTTAATGTTTTCAATGTTATTCAGTTTTTAAAGATTTTAAGTATTTTATATTTTAAATATGGAGCAAGTAGATGTTTTTGTTTGTATTTGTAGTCCTTTAGTGTTATTTATTATAACAATTTACTTTATACTTATTTTATTTTGTTTTTTATTTGCTATTTATGAGTTCATAGTTTTTATTTTTATACTTATGTGTCTTGATATCATCTGTGCTTGCTTGGTTTGAAATACTTTTTTTAAAATTTTAATTTAACAAATTTTGTATTCTCTATTTATTAAATATTGTGTATTATTCTACTTAAGTATGAGAAATATCCAATAAGTAACTGAACAAATTGATGTAGAGAAAAAACTATTTATTCATTCACAATGAACTTTTGCTACTTTTCAACATAGTCTCCAGCAACATTTAGACATCTGTCCCATCATTCTGCGAGTCTTATGATTCTCGCAGTGTGGAAGTTTTTACCTTGTTATTTGCACCATTCATGTACTGGTTTTTTGACAATTTCATTATTGTTGAACTTATTGCCCCCGTAAAAAGTCTAAGCGAAAGCCAAACAAATGAAAATCAGATGGGGCAGGGTCTATACTGTAAGGAGGATGTGGTAACAACTCCAAACCCAACTTTTCAAGTGTTTTTCTTTTCCCATTGCTCTTCCAGTGTACATATTTTAAGTGAAGGTGTCGTTTTGACATGAACAAAAGGTTATTATTATATTAATGATAATTGAATAGTTAAAGTGTTCCCAAGGTTTGCCTACTTAACCCTCAAAATGTCTTGTCATTAAATGAGCAGTTGTTTACTCTACATTAATTTATATTGTTAATTATTGAGCGCCTCTTATATTTAGTAATAATGATGATAAAGTGCAAAAAAACTGTTTTTTTAGGACAGCACTGTTTTCAAAATCTGTATTGTAAAATTAAAAAAATCGACACCAATTGAGATTGAATGTCTGTAATAATAATTTATAGCAATATAGTTAATTTTAGGAAATACAAATTTAAGCAAATTATGTACTACGTACTACAAGAAAAACTGAAGTTTTCTAAGTTGTTTACATGCTTAAGAGGAAGTCTACCTAAAAACAATTGTGGTGCCAATCGAAAAAAGTGGAAAATGTTTTGTGTTTTTAAAATGAAGCTATTCTTTTAATTAAATCCTGAATAAAAATTATTAGACCTTTTACTTTCAACCATTAAAATCAAGGTGGGATGAAAAGTAATCACTAGCTTCAGAAATCAAAACTTGGTATGATTTGGCCAATTTTTAAGAAATTTTTGTTGAATTGAAGGAAACGTGTTATACTAGAGCGCTGTATAGGATTGCAGTTGTCCTTCCCTATTTATTCAGATTTGTAAAAGATTTCTCTTACAGTACGAAGAATTTTGATCAACAAAGAAACAAGATAATTTTAAAAAAATGTTTAATTCACAGAATTACGTTTTGAGTAATTTATAAAACAAATTTTGGAAATCAGTTAAGTAGGGATCAAAAGTTTATCTATGTAATATATAATAATATATGTAATGTAATATATCCCAATATTCTTGAACAAAATTTTATGTTTAAAATTTTCACAAAAATATTATTTGAGTTGGCTGTGACATTGCTTTCAAGTTAATTTTTTGTTAATGAAAACAATTTAATAAATTTAAAAAAATATATATATTTTGGTTCATATTTACTCTACAATAATACGTAGAATAATTTACTCGACAAAAGAGTAATTTAATTTTTGAAAATGAATCAGTCATTTCAGAAAGCCCATAATTCAAAATTTTACAGTTTTTCTTTAGTACATTTTAGAACTAACTGAATGTAAACACTCCATCCCTTTAAAAATCATGTAAGTCTGGATTTCCTTAGGTAATATATAACACTGAGAAAAGGCTTTTCCTTACGGATATAAAGTGTTTCCTTCTAATTAAAAAATGAAAGTGGATGTTCTTTTGAAGCTTAAGCTCTACTTTCTAGTGGAAGAGGCCATACAAAGATTCTATGCAAAAAAATTTTTAAGGTGTATAACTACTGTTTATGACAACGATGAAGAACGTGAATTGCCCTAAAAATCAATATTTTTCTTTCTTATAGTTAAGAATTTCAATTTTTATTATTGCAGACAGCTATTTTAAGTTATAATGTATACTACTGAAATAAATGAATGAATATTATTGTACATAAAAATTTTCTTCTGGTCTAACAACATATTTTACAGAAAATAATGTAAGTTAACATTTTACTCCCAATTTATTTCAGAAACACTAAGTCTAAACTTTCAATGTTTTTTTTTAAACAAGTGCCTTGTCTTTAATAAGACAAAAGTATATTTTATATTAACAGGGACAGCCTTCTTACAATTTATATTTTTTAATATTTGTTTTTAATTGAAACATAATAAATTACAAGTTTTTTAACTTTTCCAAAAGTTAGTTTTTTGACTTATGGGCGTTCTGAAATGACGGATTTAAATATTGAAAAATTAAATAGTTTTTTGTTTATATTTACTAGAATAAATAGAACAAATAATTTACTCAACAAAATATTTACTTAATTTTTGAAAATAGAACCCTCTCCCAAACATATTTGTGTCAATTGAAGACTTCACTGACACAATCTTGTTTAGATTAGTTATTTTTCAGTTACTCCACTGTTTGCGTGTATCATTATTTATATATGTGTTGCAGGGATAAATTAAATAATAAATCTTTTTGCCCAACACTTAAATATGAAATAATAGGTAAAACAGCTCACGTATTGTATAATACTTTAAAGCAGAATGCACTTCAACTTGTTTGTGAAATCATTCACTTGGCACAGATGTGAATAATGAAACTGATGAAAGTAAATATGTATTTTGTCACCTGCAACAAGTTAGCGCTATAAAATATATAAATTGTAATATAATAAATTTAAAAATAAAGAGTTTAAAATAAATAATAAAATAATTCTGGCTACCAAGTAATGCAGACAACACATTTTTGGGGAAAGTTGTACTTAAATCAATTTTATTGTATACATTAAAAAATAAATCCTTATAATGCATCCTGCAGCTTAAAATGAATTCTATTTTAGTGTACAATAAATTTATATAATAAATTTATTATTTTATCAAACATTCTATGTAGAATTTTAAACAGCCGTATTATTTGAAATTGAAATATATATTTCTAACCACCAGAATACGGTAACATAAAACACTTACCAATGTTTATAGCGCTTTCGTGTATCTTGTACACATCTTCAGCATTAAAATTTTGATGTAAAAATTTTAATTTACTGAAGATGTGTACAAGATACACGAAAGCGCTGTAAACATTGGTAAGTGTTCTATGTTACCGTATTCTGGTGGTTAGAAATTTATATTTCAATAAATTTATTATATAAATTAGAATATTGTATAAATATTATAAATTTCATTATCCTTTTCAGCTGCCTTGATCCTTATCGTTATCCTTATCCTTACTTACACGTGTTTCGGTGGATCCATTATCATCAGAATACATAAAATATCATACGAAACTTTATTACAAATTTTAAAACCTACAGAAGATGTTGCCTCTTCTGTCATCTACATGTATATAAAATCATTTTTTTTAAGTTTCATTATGATATTTTATGTGCTCTGATGATGGTGGATTCACTAAAACATGTGCAAGTAGATCATAAGAATCAAGGCAGCTGAAAAGGTTTGTGAAATTTGTAATATTTATACAATAGAGTGATACTTAACACCTCTGCGCACTTGATCATCATATCATATTTAACTGTCATTGCTTTTAAATGATGTATTACGTAAATTTACAAACAAAGTAGTAAAATTTTTACCAGTTTGTGTAGCTAACCTTACACACTAAACGGTTTGAAGTTGTATGGCATGGAAGTTGTGGATTAATTGTATACATATTTATTGTGTAAGTTACAAAACATATGGAAATAATTAATAAATTACTGAGAGTAGGGCTATAGTCATATAAGTGAGTGATTATATTGCCAAGCTGCCACATGAATCTAATGAGCAACCAGCAAACAAAATTTAATTTGTTCTAGCATCATTTTTGGTTTCATAGTAGTCCGTCTTTTATTTTTAATATTTAAATATTTATCGGATATTGATATCTTAGTACTTATGGTTTGTTTGTTTTAGATGTGAAACAGCAGCTGGAAATGCTATAGACAAACAAGATGGAATTGATACATCAAATTTTTATATCGAACTAGGGACAGCACAGGTAAACAACTATTCATTATCTTCTACTAGTAATGCCAATGCTGGCCGCATTGGCGTAGTTAGTAACATGCTCGCCTCTCATCATGCGCTCTTGGGTTCGAATCCCATTCAGGCACGGCATATTTTTATATGTTACAAAACATCATTTCATCCTTCACCGCCTGCATTAGCAGTAATTGCATAACAGTCGGACGTTAAACAAAACAAAATTCTACTAGTAATTCAGTTAGAGTTTACTCAGTGTAGACTGGTCATTACTAAGGGTTATTCATGATAATAATTTTAAATGATTTTTGGTAAGATTTTTCATTTATTGAAAAATCAAACTTTGTGAGACCAGGGTGGTTCAAATTATCAATAAATTTGATTTTTAAATGTATAATTTTAATATATTTGAAAGTAAGAAAATAAGAGCATCTGCAATTAGAATTGATGTTTTTTTAAATTTATCCGTGTGTGTTCATATGTTGTTAGGCCATGATGTAGTGGTCAGTGCAATTGATTTCTAAGCCAGGGGTCCCAGGTTTAATTCCTGGGTAGGTCCGGCATTTTGTCATCTCTCATTTTCATCTATCACCCTTCATTATCTGCGTTAGTATTTATGTATAAAACCATTTAATGTAAAACAAATAAAAAAAGAAATGTGTTCATATTGTGTTCTTGTATTGACAATTTTAAAGCTACCATACAGGACTGTTTATAATAAAAATTTATAAAAAAAAAATTTTTAATTTATAAAAATTTATCTTAAGTTTGTGTGCCTTAAAATTTTGATAAAATTTTATATATTGATTTTTTTATGTTTTTCTCTTTGACAAAATTACACTGCTTGTTAATGAAATTTTATAAATTGTTTGTACGCGATAAAGTTTGTGTTAGAGTGAAGTGTTTATTATTTTTTGGTTTCAGTTTGGAGCTTGGGCTTCAATGGCATGTTGGGTTGGCCTAAGTGTATTTGCATTACTAAAACTGTGCCGTTACCATCAACTTGAAAATATGCGAGTGAGTATGTTCAGAGAACGTCAGCGTTTGATCAATGAAGGAATGGGTCCATCTTCATCTCTAGATAAAAACGGCGGTGGTGCACAGACTAACACTGCTGCTACAGTCGCACCAAACAATAATACTAATAATGTAACACCAACAGTTCCTGCCTGTGAAGTGACAGCTCCTCACGCTGTATAAAATTAAAACACCAAACTTGTTAATTTCTGCAGTTTGGATAAAATAAATCTTTTATAAAAACTGTAGTGAATCGAAAATGTTGAGAATGAGTGGTTGTAGAAATTTATTTTAATGAGATTAATATTAATTGTGATTAAAAAAGAAATGTATTATTTAGTGTAAAAAAGATATGGAAGTTAATAAGTGACGAGTACCTTATGTCACTGCCTTCTTTTTTAAATTGAAAATTTATGTAAAATATTTATGTAGTATTGCAGTATACATAATAGGACATGTTGGTTTGTACTTTTTTGGTTTAAGGCTAAGCACCACTAATACAGTAAATTATCATTCTGTCAAGAAATTTAGCTGATCTAAGGCTTATTATACACTGGGACTCTTTGAATCCAAAGAGCCCAGTTGCTGCTTTGTGACAAAAAACCATGTTCACACCAAGTTTCATATTGATATTGAGACCTTTGTGAAAAATGATGGAGGAAGTTGTTGTTCAGAAATTCCTCTAGTTTCTTTTTGTAAATTAGTAATATCAATAAGCACAATAAAAATAACAAAAATTATATGGCAGGTTTGCAAATTACTTCATAGCAGGAATAATCTTTTGTAATTTTTAAAATGTGGTTTGTAAATTTTTTGAGAACGTCTCCAACCGAAATCATTATAATCAAAGCTATTAAAGGGCCAATATTGTTCAATTTTTGTAGTCTGTTAAAGACACATCCAACTAACAAAAATGGGAATGCGTCTCCTCTTTTAACTGTAAGTTTAAATCTGCATTCAACAACTTAATTTTTAAAAAATAAATCATCACTTATAAATGAACCAAAAACCTAGTGCTTAGCAGTGAAAATCGCTGGCTTGTTCACTAACATTGCATAACCAAGAGTCTGAATCTTACATCGAACAGGATTCGGAAGATACAGAAAATATTAACCCACAACACACCAGATTCACCATGACAATTAGTCTGGGCAGCTCAGGCATTGGTTGGGACGCATGCAGGATTAACCCCAGACACAATGAGGCGATTCAAAGAGTTGCACTGCTTAATAGCCTTAACTAAAGAAAACTGAAGTAAAAACTTTTCTATGAATTTATTATAGATGTACCATAACTATTATCTAAAGTACAGCAAATTTTTTAATTTAACTAAAGTCTGTTTACTTCGAAAAGTCATGTACCAACAATTTCTTGAAATGAGGCAACATTTATTTGTAATGTTTAATAACATTCATGTACTCTGTTATATGTAATCTTTGTATAAATTTTGTAATAGTGTAAAAATAATAATTCTCTTAGAGGAAGACTGTTTATTAACTGAGTGATTAAAGTTTTAAAAATTTACCTATAAGTTAAGTATACAATACAATTAAAATTAATGTCAAATGAAGTCGTATGTGGTAAAAATTATTTTGGTTGTCAGGTATATGTTACTGAAATGATTTTCCGTGTTTCGTCTTGCAGAACTTAATAAAGATTAAGGCTGAAAATGTGATTTTCGTGAAATTTGATTTCTAGAGTTTTTCTGATAGGAATTTATGGGCAGTTTAATGACAAATTGGTTGTAAAATAAAAATTTAATATCTGATTTTTTGGGACGCTGATTTTAAAAAGTTGAAAGTGTACTGGTTTATTGTGTAAGGTTTTTGTTCTCTTTGGTTCAACAGCTTAAGTGAAACAGTGGCACTAATATGTCTGACTTTTTTTAAATTTTACTAACACTAACTGAGCTGGTCAGAGGCCATGTCAAAGATAATAAGCGTTATGGAGGTAGTTTTAAAGTTAATTAACTTTTTTTTAAATGTTTCAATCGTAATAAATAAAAGTTAAATGAAAATAATATATATTTGAATATATATAACATGTTAATGGTATTTAAAAAAAAAATCAAATTTTGTGCAATTTAGGTTTAGTGGACTGTATTATAAATGAAATTTTTAAAAGAATAGGTTTAAAAAATGTTGTTTAATACATTAAGATGTAGTGGGTAGTACGTGTGGGCAAAAGGTGACAGTGTAATAATGGTATCAATATATTTTTACGCTTTTAATGAATTTAATTTGGCAGCTGGACAGAAGTTTCCTTTTCTTAAGCAAAACATTTAATGTCCTTACTGTACGTTCGTAAGTTCCGTCTGCCAGGACAGAACAAATTTAAATATTTTAATAGTTATACGTATATAAAAAATAACTAAATAACCGTGTATCAGAATCTACAGAGGTTCTGATAGTTAAATTTTAGCCGTTGTTTATGCCTAAAAATTCTTATTGGTAGAAACTTTGAAATAATTGTTGCTAAAAATGTTTGGAAAATCGAATGAACTATCATCACAATTAGTCAGCACATTTCTATGTAAAAAACATCACAGAGTTCATTTCTGCAAGAGAAGTTTCAGTAATATTAGAACAGATGAAGCTTGCATATCAGTGTTTGTATAATAATAAATAATTCTTGGTGAAGAAGCAGTTAATGAATTTTTATTTTTAAGTTAAATTTTAGTGTGTATATAATTATAAAAATAACATTTTTATTATCATGTAGTTATTAGAACAATTAGTATTTTTTTACGTAAATTTTATTATTATTGTATTCTGAAATGTATGTTATTATTATTATAATTGTTTATCGCTTCAAAGTTGGCAGCAGATTTGAATTTTTTTATTAACAGCTACTGAGGGTTTTAACATTTTAAAATTTTCAGGCCCTAGCTGGGGATTGAACTTGAAACCTTCCACTTTTTTGGCTAGCGTGCTAGTCACTACACCACAGAGGCAACCAGACTTGACTTAAATGCAAAAGAAAGTGTTGTGGTGGCACATTCTATCAGTTTGTTATTTTTGTACAATTCTGTTATCTTACATCAGTTTGAAACTGAGGAGACACACATTGGTTAGTGGTCAGCTGATCATATTACAATGTTAATTGTTCAATTGAGACTTAAAGTTTCATAACTTGATATATCGCTGTGTGCTTGGAGGCCTTATAATTTTATTATTATTTTCTTATGTTTCGAGTTGTGGAATGTTACAGAGAAATTTAATACAAATTAACTTAAAAAAAGTTTTATTTTATTTTTAATAATAGTGTCAAAAGTTATTTATAAAAAATATTTTAATGCAAACAACTCATTATTTCATGTTCTTCATGTTTTTAGGTTTTTTTGTAGTTTTTTTTGTAGTTTTTTTTGTAAATATTTCTGAAGAGTTATGAAATATTTATTGAAAGGTTCTGTATTCAAATTTTGTATTATATAAGATTTATTGCATAAATTTTGATTTTGTTATTTTGAGTTTCTTAACCTGTCATTGTTTCTTCATTAGTTTGTCTAATATTTTTCTGTTACACTGTAAACATGTTGATCGTTGCTTTCTAACTGATATACTTTTGTTGTGATTTGTTGAGAAAAAGTAAAACTGCATTACTATAATCATCTTCTTGTAGCTCTACAACCCTCTGTGGACTTTGGCTTCCTCCAATCCTTTGGTAATTTTTGGTCTGATAACCATCAAAATCAAATCATTTATGACATCCATCAATCTCTTTCTAGGATGGCCCTTTCTTCTTATGTGTTGTCTTCCTTTCTATATCATCTTAACCATCCTCTTTGTCTGTTCTTTCAGTGTGCCCCAACATCTTTGGGCCTTTATAAAAAGGACTATGTCTCTATATTCAATGAGAGTATTCACTTCATAATTTTTATTTATTTTTCAGTTATCTCTTTTCCTTACCAGTCCAGAAATCCTCCTTAAAATCTTTCTTTCAAACCTTCTTTCTTTGTCAGAATTTTCCAGATCATTGTAAAAATCCTATTAAAACATTCTAAAACTTATTTTTATGACAATTTGTCCAAATGCCATGATACAAAATTTTTCTCATCTCTGCAATCTGTCATTATTGGAAATTTCTTTTCAGGAGTTTTAATAGAAGAAAATATCCTGATAGATTTGTTCAATATCATTATGGTGAATAAAAATAAATTAAAAACATAAAATTAAGAACATTATTATGTTAGTATTTCTCATGGACTGTTTATAATAAAAGTTAAGATAAAAATATTGATTGTGTTAATTGCTAAAATTGATGTTGTCATTACTAATTCTAGTATCAATATGTGGCCTAATGTTCTCTTAATATTATTTTATTATTGAAAATTCAATTTAAATATCAAATTCTGTTGCAGAAAAAGACACGGTTCTCACGAATTGTCAATACAGTTGGTAGAAGAAACATGAAATAATTGATTGATTATATTTTTAAAAATTTATTTCTTGTAAATGAAGGTCTGCTGTTCTTCTATTTGTGTGCAATATGCTAATGTGTTATGTTTCTTAAGGAGTTCTCTCAGTTTTATTTTGATCAAGAATTAAAGTAATAAATTAATTTCTCACTTGGTAGATCATAAACTTTTATTTCTTTGTATTCTTCTGTTTTAGAAATTTCAATGTAATGTAATTTTTTATTTTTAGTTTCCTTGTAAATATTAATTTTTTTAATCTTTTTAATTTTAAATATTATGGCCTGTAGACTGACTTCTAAAATTTTAGATACTGGCTTTCCAAACTTGATTTGGCTCTTGTTTCTCCTAGGATACTTAATTACTTTTTGCTCTAAAGTCTTTTTTTTGAAACATCATCTCTAAAAAATAAACAACTGGAAACAAAACTTCGCTGTGTAGAAATTTATTATGTAAAACAAAAGAAATTATTAAGATTAAAAGACGGTATATTATAAAAACATGTCAACAATTTATTGGTTATACATATAAGTTAACAACCAAATTGAATTCTGATTTCTTAAAGATTGTTTAAAAAATGTTAGTAATTACTGTGATCCTGTAATGAAATGGTTTAAAAATGTGTTACTTTCCCAATACTTTTAAGTTAGCTGTACTAAAATCCACTAAGTTTATTAATAAAGCAATTTTTCAGTTTTTAATACTGGGTCCGGCAGAATAATCCGACGATTTTGGAGATTCAATAAATAAATGTATATTTCATAGCATTACAAAGTTGAATATGGCAAATTAAAATTCAATTTGTATAGTTTTACTTAAATATTTAATAACAAATTATGTAGTTTAATTGAAAATTATGTTGCCAAATGTTTCTCATTTTTTCCTCGTGCAATCATTTTTAACCTCATTCGAAAATTTTCTATCGCTCTCTTTGTCATCGCTGGTGAAACTGCTGGTCGCTGTTGAACTTCTCGTGGGTTAACTTCAGCCCAATACCGATAATTCTTTTGTTTACATTTCCAGACAGATGATGTTCTCCTAAAGTTATTCACCCACAGCTACATTGTATTCCTACTGGGAACAGACGTGTTTAGGTTTAAATTAAAATGTCTATGAAATAAATGCTGCAAAGCGATAATGGAAAGTTTTTAAAATAGGCCTCACTCACAAAAGCATGATGCTCACCCGACCAACTCATGACTGCTGCTAAAAGTATTAGCAGTGCTATCGCGTAACAACAGTCCCGCCTTTCCATTGACAGTTTTGCCAACATACCAATAGATGTAAAAACGTCAGATTATTCTGCCAGACCCTGTTGTTACACAGAAAAATTATGTTCAAAAGTTTGTAATAAAATTTTTAGTGGTTTTTAATATCGACTTGCAAACAGATTTTTATTAAAAAGTATTGAAAGCATAATAATTGTTCAACTTAAAATAAATTAGAACCAGTCTTGTGGGACCATTATATTACAACCTAGTTTTTTTAATAATAGAATTCTAGTGTACTCTTGGTCATTTGATAGAGTGAGAGAGAGCTCTTGGTGATTATGATTCCCATAAATTTTTTAAAATTATTTTCCTTTAGTGTAATGAGCTTAATCTACACCAATACAGGGTTTCTTTGAAAATTTTCCTTGTAGTTTATTTAGAGAATTAAAATTATGTAAAATTTGCTGGTTTGTATTTACTTAATGCCTCCCAAGGTATAATTTAGACCAATGGTTTTAGGGAAGGAGAAATGTGTGATTGTCTGTAATTTTGATTGTAAATTTATTTAAATGAGAATATGCTATGAGTGATAGTAATATATGAAATGCAAAATATTTTTTTGGAATCTTGGATTATTTAGAGGTAGATTCTCATTTTCAGAAATCAGAAAATATTTAATGAAAAAGTAAGTATGATGTAATGTGTATTTAAGTATTTGTACCATTGTAACCCTTTGTTTTGTATTGTAGAAATTGTATCTGGCACAAAATTAATTTTTAAAATATCTTATTCAAATGTGTTTCAAATTAAGTATCTGTTGCATTGTTCAAAAAAAATTTTGAAAATATAGAAAAGTAAAGAAATCGTTTAAAAATTACTATGATTTAAGTGTTAGTAATTTTTTATAATTTACATTTAAATATTGTCTGTAACTAAATTTTATCAGTATGCCTAGGAAAAATGTAAATAATTTTTAAGGTAAAATTATATCTAATTAGAAATTTCAGAAATTATTTACAGTTCAATTAATAATATGTATTAATTTGATTTAACTTAAAAACATTCCATGTAAGTCTATGAAATATTGTACTCCCAAACATATTAATTACACCATTAACATCATAATTTATTTTGTAAAAAACTTATTATTTTTTATTATAGGTTTTCTTACATAAAAAACCTACAAAGATTTTGGTTTAGCCAGAAGGAAGGAAATGAATTAAAATTTAAAATGCCTTGTTATACATTTAAACTTCCCAAAACCATATTTTAATTCTCTTGATAAATTATGTGGTATGATTTTGGATAAATATATTTAAGGACATATTTACTTTACTTTCTTGTTACTTTATGAAGTAGTTTATATAACTGAATGATATTTTTATTTTTGTTAGGTTTAAAAATATAATATTAACGTGTTTAGTTTTGATAATAAACATTAAGTGAAATGGTCATTGATTCGTTATAAATGAATTTTGTATAAGACCCTGTGAAACTGTAAAATAAAAACCCATAAAACAGAAAATGCCAAAAAGGTTATTGTAAATATATTTATGTTATGGGTTAATATAATGAAAGTTATCTGATGATTTTATTTTTTTGAATGACTTACAACAAAGAGATGTGATTGTAGTAGTAACTAATAAACTATTGCTGACTATTTTTAATAAAAACGTGTTATATACTTTTGGTCTCAATATTAAATTAGTTTTAATACAAGACAGTGATTTATATATTCTTCCAGTTACTGGGTCTTGACCACTTCATTTAAGGTTTTTATGTTTACAACTAAGTTATTAGTTGTAAACTGGCTTTACATTTGCATTTTATTCATGTGCACTAGTCACCCACTTGTCGCTCCACTCACTTTTAACTAATTGTTATCATTTTAAAAAGACTGCATGTGATTGTTTGTTATTATAATTATCATTATTATATAATTACATTTATTATTGTATGTAATGTTATTTTGTTATTCATTTCATTTTGTAAAAATGTAATTATAATTGGTATAATAAATTTTATCTATATTTACTATTTATTTCATTTGTATTTTAATAACGTTATAAACATTAATAATAATAATATTATTTTTATTTTTGTCGTGATTGTAATGGTTATCTACCTGACAATTATGTGCTAACCATGAGAAGACAGCTTCCTTAACATATTCACTGCAGGTACGATAATGCAGAGTTTTATCTTAAGGCATATTCCCACGATGCTACTTTACCAGCTGTTGGTACTAATGTTGTGGGAACAAACAACTAGCAGCTATAATAAGCACGATAATTACGATAAGCAGCTATCGCGCACAAATTTAGGCGGGTGGGAGTTTGCTAAGTACTTCTCCACTTCCTCACCTCGCCATTCCCACCAGTCGAGCAATTTCTTCTCTCTTACTGCTCCTATTGACTTCAAAATTATACCTTATTCTAAAGTTTACTTTATCCTTTACGCTCAAAAAATGTACTCTGCTTATAATATTTAATACACATTAAGTGATAAATTTATTATATATGCAACATATGCGTTAAAAAAAATTCAAATTAAAAAAAGAAAAATTTCCAACTGTTTTATTTTCGTGTTTAAAAATTAGCTTATCGTATTTGATTGTATAGGACTACTGCACGTATGTTTTGTTACCTGTAAAGTTTATATTTGGTACAACAATTAAAACAAAATGTAAATTACAATTTATATGTAAATACATTACAATTCTGTTTATACTTTATTTATATTAATAATATATTATCCAACTGCAGTAAATAAAAATACAATAAAATACAATAAATGAAGAAGTACAGTGAATAAACTACTTTTATTTAATCTTGCATGTAAAAACAGTGTACTTTTTGTAGCACTGCAGAGAGCGTAAAGGGAGTACTATGAGTACATAGGAGGTTGTGGAAGGGATACATGAGTGACAATTTGACCCACCAAAATCTTTCGTTTTTAGTACAGTTTAGTTAAAGCGCTAGTAACTTTGAACACATTAGATTTTACTATAATAACCCGCATGAAAATGGTATGATGGTAGTTGAAGTTACCAGATTGCTGCCCGCACATTCATTCAAGTTGGCAAGAATTTTTAGAGGTCTCCCTAACTAGCCTTCTTAAGCTCATTTTTAATCAAAAAAATCTGGAAAAAATACTGTGGATTACTAATGAATCATATTTTAGTATGATATAAATGTTTTTTTTTTTTTTGGTTTTACATCTGTTTTGCAATTACTTCGAATTCAGATGGTGGAGAATGATGAAATATGAAAGAGTGCCAGACCTGACCAGGAATTGAACCTGGGACCCCGGCGTAGTTAGGTCAGTTGCGTGGACCAAAATTAGACAACCTAAATTTTGCGACGTTTTTTGTATTTGACAACGAATAACATTTTTTTGAGATCAACAATATATATTTTTTATTATTTCATTATAAAATAAAGAATTTTAGTTTTAATTTCATATATTGTATTTCCTCGATTCTAAGACACATCTTTTGTCACAATTTGATACCTCGAAAAGTGAGTTGTGTCTTACATTCGAGGGTGCCTTGCATTCACATTCACTTATTATCTTTGAACCGGTATATTAGCTCTCTAAACTACAAATGAGACATCTACTACACATGACAAGATTAAATAAATTATCTTTTAAAATAGAAATTAAATAAAACATTATAAATAATTATCGGAATTCATAGAAGCAACACGCACACAAACGCAATCTGTGATTTTGAAACGCAGCTTGTGAATTTCCAGCACCATGTTATTAACTTACAAACTGAAAATATCTACACTTGTGATCAGATAGGTAATACAGATGAAACTCCAGTCTTATTTCAATATGCCTGGAAACTGCTCGATCGATGTGAAAGGTGCCAAAGAAGTACAATAGAAAACTACTGGGTACAAGAAACTGTGAATAAATGTTATGCATAACAGCCGATTAAAACAAACTTCCTCTTTATTTGATACTCAATCAGAAAAGTGAGTTCAAGAAAGTTATTATTTCTAATAATATTGGGTTACATTTAATTCTGTTTCATTGCCAATTTCAGTTTATAAAATTTCACTTTATATTAGAATTAAGATTTTGATGATTTTTTTAGATTTTATTTTTTCCCAAAATTTTTTACTGCCAAAATAAGCTGTGTCTTAGATTCGAGGGCGTCTTAGAATCGTCGAGGATGTATGGAATTATTTGTCATAGATTACAGAGGAAAAATAAAATTTTTAAATTTAAATGTGACTAAAAACCAAAAGGATTGCTCCGTAACTTACCCAATACGATGATCCGTTTGTACACGCTGTCTGTCTAAAATTTTCACTACAAGAATCTATTTTTAAAAATGACACAAAACGTTCAAACTACAATACGTTGTTTTTATTTCGAAAATATCGCTGGAACAGGGTTTTATCTATTGCCCAGAAACACAAATATGACATTAGATTTGGCAATGTTGGAGGGTGAGGGAGGAAGCACTCTGTCTTAGTCGCCATTGGACCACTTTCATGTGGGCTACTGTAGTAGACTAGCAGTAGTACTAGCGGCATGAGAATGAACAACTAACGGCTAGTTTTGTTAAAGTATTAGTATCACTAGCGCTTTGAACAAATCTGTAGCCCGGAAACCAAAATGTTAAGCCTTTTACTAAGATTTTCCCGAAATGCAGCTCGCGTTTTAAACTAAAGTATATACCGGAGAACCAAGGCAGTTTATAAGCGTCCTGTCTAAGACCAAAACGAATGTATAGGGTACAGTGGTTGAAAAAGGGTAATACACAAGGAAATAGAAGACTCAATTTACAACTGGACTTATAACTACGACCAAAAGAGGCCACTTACTTGGTATTAAACTTAGTCGAGTAGAGAAGCCTGTAGAACTGGATACGACGAGCACATTGCGATGAAGAATCGTTGCGAAAACACGTTAACTATTAAAGCACATTTATACGAAAACAAATACCATATTATTACAAGTTCAACAGTTAAATGCATAAGCAGGCAAATAATCGAAATTAGCACAACCACAAACAAAGCCTTTGTCAACACATCCCGCTAGATGCGTGACCGAAGAGAGCCTCACAAAACGATGTGTTTGTAGCACAAGCAACATACGAGTCAGTAGAAAGGAAACAGAATTTCACCTACTCACCACTTTGCTTCACAACCCGCTTACCAGTTAGTCTTGCCTTTGGGTGACTAGCTGATCACCACTTTTCGATTCACCATATTTTCATTTCGTTTCCCACTTAATTTTTTTTTTATTTCATTCTATACTTCTTCGTTTGTTTGCTTCATCTTCTGCTATTGTTCTTAGTTTTCTTCTGCTTCAAATCTGGTTACCAGCCCTCGCTGGTTCTCACTTCAAGATCATTCCGTTTTTTCGTTTGCCTCAGTGCAGGCTGTGGAAGATGTCCGTTCTTCCATGTTCCATCCACTGGTTTTCCACGGCGGGCGGATTCTCCAGGCTTCTCTTCGTTTGTTCTGTGTTCTTCAGTGCTCCGTTTCCACTTCTTGGGTGGGTTCTGGGCGGGCGGCTTCTTTCTTTGTGTCTTAAACAATTATGACGAGAATCTAGAATTGTGGTACGGCAAAATTCACAGACTGGTTGAGAGCGAATCCGTATTCAAGGTTGAGGCAGTGAATGCGACATACAAACTTGCACCAGGTGTTAAACGACGGCCGAGAATTGGAAACACAATTATCCACCGGGCATGAATATTGTTTACGAAGAATGAGGCGCCGCTCGCCATGAGCGACATACAGCTTTTTTTTCTATCTTAATCCTTTGGAACTTCATTTCTGTTGTCTTCATTCCACTCTCTGCCTTCCACCTGTCCATGTTTCCACTGTGTAAGTTATTATTGGCATCAAATATGCATTACGCACAACTTTCGTACAATACTTAAGAAACTTTTTGATCCCAGACTATAAGCTTCTTACAGTTTGGAAAAATCCACTTGCTTTCTGCACCTTGTTCTTAGCTCCTTTTCCAATTTTCCATGTGATGAGAAAACCATCTCCAAATCCGTAAATTCTCTTAACTTCATCCATCCCCCTATCATTTACCTTAATTTATTCTATTTTTCCGTATATCTGTTTCACATACATGGAAAACAACGTGGGAGTTTTAGAATGTAAACCCAGTCTAGGATAAACCATAGCCTAGGAGCAAAAGGGTTAAACATGGAGAACTGACTAATTAAATTTACAACCTTAAAATAAAAATATTTATTTTAATAATGACAATAAAAATGAAACACTAATAATACTCCTATACACCTGGTTAAAACCAACTCAAACTGTACAAATAAATTACTATTATTAAAAAACACACAAACAATTAACGTGCATATAATTGCTATTAAATCACCATGTTAAGCCGTAAGTAAGCTCCTTTAGTGTAATGGCAGTCTCAAATATGTGGTCCCAAAAACTACTACTGATACCAAAACCTGAAAAATTTTAAATATTATGTAAGTTATTATGAAAGAATTACAACTTAAAAAAGATTTAGGGTGTAGGAATACAAGTTTTTATTTCCTGTCTATTTGTATATATCAAGATTTTTCCTCAGAAAAAATTTATCTCCTGTCCATTCATGTAGTATTTTAACCGATGTAAGGGTTCTGTACATCATCTCAGTTCCACTTTTTATCTTTAGTAAATAGTTTGTCCTGAAACGGTACTATCAACTACTTCAGCTGATAATTTTGATGGATACTGTTACAATAAAAAGTATGTATGGTATATTTTGGCCTCCAGGCCACCCCTGGCAGCTGGTAGATAGTCACTCTGAATCGTTAAGTAACACTGATTAGGTAACCAACTGACTGTCCAGCTGACAGTCGTAAATGAACAAACACTTCATTGCCTGTGTTCAATTGTATGCGTCTACAAAATGTACATTCATAAAGTATATAATTATATATATTTTAGGTGGTTGTTTAACGATTACACAAACGACAAGGAGTCCTCGTCATCACTGAATTTTTGTTCCAATGAGTCATTGGAGGCTACAGCTTCTGCATACCTTCCATGCCCAGCCACTACATAAAATAGTGCAAAATCACTTAGTTTTCATGCACATAATTAGTTTCATCACAAATTTCTTAATTTAAAGCAGGTGTTATTTGAAACTTTTGCTTATAATAGTGTTGTTATATGTTCTCAATTTACTTATAAATCCAAAAAGTGAAGATTTGGTACCTATGCAGGTTACAGTGTTATTGTTTTTCTTGATTAGTTATCTAGTATATTGTGAATATTTAACAAAATGTAATAAAAATAATATGTTCAAACTTTTTGGAAAAATTTAGTTAAGCTGGGAATCCCCACTACATGTGTAAAAGATAGCAGAATCAGAACTAAGTTTCAAACAAAGATTTTTCATTATGTAATAAATATCTGCTAGATAAGTTGAAATAGTTACCATAAAAAGATAATATCAAAAAAAAGTAGTAATTTTGTTACAATTTTGACGCTTGTATTTAATTTTAAGTAGAGCAGATGCCAAATAAGCTTGCTGGTTTTCTGAAGTGCGCAGAAGCTTTATTTTGGTAATGGTGTGCTTGGTTGCTTCAGCAAGTGTTGGGGGTCAGTGCTGTACTAGCTGTGATCAGAATCACATAGCTCTCGCAACATTAAATATCAGCTGACCTGAAAACATTAGTCTGTAATATGTTGTATGTGGTAGACGTTAATTGTTGTATACAATGTTTACAATTGAATGTTTTTAACGTCGATAATAGATGAAAATTTACATCGTTCACCACCTGTAATTTAGTAGGCAGTTAGGTACAAAGACACAAACTGTACCGACTGAATCCAAACTGTTCGCGCAGCTATACCAACAAGCTTATTTGGTGTCTGCTCTAAAAACTGTTTCCAATAGCACAGAAGGTTAAAAAATAATTTTTATTAGTTGAAATGCTTACTTGCTGATTTTACGTCTTACTCTAAATGTGTCTATGAAAATGAAAGAACTGAAACAAGTATTTCCAAATAATCCTTTGTGTTTCACCATAATAAATTGTAAAAATTGATGTTGTAAGTAGAACATTTCATTCTGTGCTCTAAGCTGTTTCACCAAAAAAATCCTGATTTATGATGGAATAAGCAGGGTTGTAAGGGTTACAAGAATGTTAGGTATACTTAATTTGTTTAGTATTAGAACAGATGCACACAACACATAATGGATAACCCAATAGGTGCTTGATTTCCATTGATAGACGAGCTTGTATTTGGATCAAAGTGGGATTTAAGAGTAGGATAGCAATAAAATATGTAATCAAAGTGATCAGTGTACCTTGTTGATGCTGGGCAAAGTGATGTTGGTTGTGGTAACGTTTCATATGGTAAAGGTAAGTGTTTTCCTTTGGTGAACCATAATGCAGGTAAAAGTGCATCAGATCATATATTACATAACCTAGAAGTATTTGAATAAAAACAAATGATTAACAATCAGTTAAAATTAATTCATAGTTATTAACAAAAAGATATGTTAATAATTATTTATATAAAAATCTCTAACAAATTGGAAGACACTGGGGACAGGAAATGATGTGTTCGTTTTACAAAATTTGATTTATTAGCCTTTAAGACAATAGTAAAGTGATGTACAGCAAAGTATTATGAACCTAGTTGAACTAATATTACTATTATTAGATTCAAAGCATTACTCAACACTGACTATTTTATGTTTGACTCATCTTTTATTATTAGGAATATACTTATTTCTATAGAATCTCTAAAAGACTTACACTTATACTCTCTCACAACAGAGTACATTCATGACTCTTATCTATAATCTTACTAGTGAACTTCTTTAAAGATTTCAACAGCAGTCTATGCCAACACTTACTATGAACATTGATGTATGGAAAACTAGATTCCAAAGCAACTAGGAACACAGCTGTCTTTGCTCTGTGTTGCATGTCAAAGCACAGGGTAAGACAGGGACTCTGACTGAACATTGTGTTGGGAACAAAACAGCTGGAGGAGGTAAAAGAGTTTACCTATTCAGGAAGTAGAATAACAACTGATAGTGGAAGCAAAAGGGAAATAATAAGCATGATTCATCAAGTCAAAACCACATTTTACTCTTAAGTGGAATATCTTTACCAATAGAATCCTTTTTCAGTTACTGGATTTAAACTAAGCAGGTTCTTTACACATGATCACCCTTCGTTAAGTCCGGTCAACTGATTCCCTGGACTTTCATGCTCTTCCCTCATTGATAAACCACAAATGTGGTGTAGGAAGAAACATTTCTCCGGACTAATGAGTTGTTGAAACTGATTTCCCAAGAAAAAGAGAACGTATATAATTGTGGTTCACTGGTAGAGTACTAGACTTTCAACACTGAAGCTACCAGATTCAGTCTGTAAGATTAACGATCTTTTCCCACTTCCTTAAAAAAAGTAATTTTCTATAACATTTAAACACTAATCAATCTCGGAACAACTAATCTGTAAAGTGATGTTGATGACTTTTGAAGTCATCAACAGGCTACTTGTTTTAACAAGTAGCCTGTTTACAATATTATATGGTATGGACAATATATTTCACATATACTAACATAATCACAATTTTTTGGAAATTAAAAAACTTATTTAGTATCTAAAAATGATTTAGCCATATGTATCTTATCTGTTAAGCATCAAAAAGTTAATTTGAAGAATACAACATAATGTGGAATATGAGAGTTCTGGTTAGTTGTATACTTTTTTAAATTACATTTAATGCATTGATGAACTAATCTGAAAATAGTGAGGTGCATAAGATAATCATGGTATACTTTTTGCAAGAAAAGTGAACCTGAAGAATCAGAAAATCCCTCTTAAGGTTGTTCTGTCAAAAAATAGATTTCTGTTTTTTTTGGACTAAGAACTTTTGTTTTCAGACAGTGTAGTTCTCATGGTCCTTTAAAAAGGCCTGATTGAGAGCCTGTCTAAGACAAAGATCCATGGAGAGAATAATGATAATATTTTGAATATTAAATTGGAAGATTGAGAAAAAAATTAGAATACTTGTCACAAAAGTGAATTAATAAATGCAAAAGAGCTCATAGCATCTATCACTAAAATGGCAATGGGCCAGACAGATGATCAACAGAACAAGGAGATTCAGCAATGGAGGTCCTGGAAGAAAAGTAGAAGTAAAGGTAATCCATAAACATGGTGAAGATTTGAATTAAAACTTTTGGCAGAATTTGACTGAGTGGGAAAGTGCAGAATAGGAATTTTGTAGGAAAACAAGGGAGCCTGCCTCACATCCAACACTTGATGATGAAGAAGATGATTAACAACTTTGTACAAATTCTCTTAGAAGCTATAGGCTACGTGTACATCTTTATCATTTTAATCTTATCTTGAAATTCTAGTTATTTTTCTCTTCTCGGAGAGTATATTTTACCCTCTAAGAGGCACTCTAGCTAATTGTGCCTGCAAGTGTTTATATAAGTACACGCACACACACGTTATATCAGTACTTGACTAATAAAATTACCGATCAATACTTGAAACTCATTTTTAAAAATTTGTAATGCTCACCCTGTATGGTTCCAGCAAGTATTGTTGGTGCCAATCCAGCTGGAAAAATAAAACTAAATAGGAAGTAACCCAGTGCTGCTACCAATGAACCTGGACCAGGTGGGAATAAAAGTCTTCCATCATCAAATGGCACCTGAAAACAAATGGTGATATTTCTACATAATACTGGTTTCAAAAAAGCAGGTTGAATTTCTAAGTTTTTAATAGCAAACAATTTTTTATGCCTACACAAAATAAATTCTTTTAAAAAATTGTGAATAACTTATAGAAAATTTACCTATTTTAATCATAGAAAATGTTGATGAAATTTTGAGGGCTATTTTTTAAATAAAGTCCGTTCTTTTAATAAGAATAAAAATAGGTAAATGTCATTAAAATATTTTTTCCATGTTCTACATACTTTTATATTTTTTGCAACATAATTTCAATTTTTGTTCAAACTTATGTCATCAAGTTTTTGAATTCCGACGTCAAAGAAATGTGATGCCTGTTAAGAAGCTCAATCCATACCTGCAGTTTTCACTTCTTCACCGTTGTTGAACCATTGACCATTAAGGAACTCCTTTAAATACCAAAACAAATGAAAATCCTTGGGTGTAAGGTCATCCACTTTACTAGTGACATGACCTACTGGCTTCCACTGTGATGTTGCTCTATGAAAATGGAAGATCACATGTTTCTGTACAAACACAAGGTATAATCAAGTCTTTTGAATGGGAACAACTGGATCATGAGTCCAAACCTTGCATCTAGTGATTTTCACTTGTTTTTGGATCCTTAAAGGAGTTCCATGGTGGGCAATGGTTCAATGTTGACAAAATGTTGTTATTTAAATGTATTTTTTGTTAAAGGAAGACACATAAAGCAGACCTAGTGCTTAAGAATGATTTTTATATTTGTTGATCTAAGTCTAAAATTATGAATAGTTTATTACGGTTTAAAAGTAAATAGGAAATAATAATTTTCTCCTATTTTAGTCTCTACTCATGTACACCATTATATTTACAGCACTTTCAATGCAGGACATAATTTACAAAATGAATTACAAAGGTAAGGTAATTATAGGGCAGTACTACGGGGGAAAATATACATGTTGTAAAATGTTAAATTTTGTTTCATAGGGACTTGAATAAAGCATTTCTAGTGCCAGAACAATAAGATATTTATTTTGTTTTATTTTAAGCCCTGGTAAGTATACTTATCAAGGACCGTTTATTGGAAAGGGATTTACATAATGTTTAGTGGTAAGAATGCTTATTAAAAAACACTTGTAGTACTATATAACAGAAAAATGCGTAGAATTGCTTATCTTAACTTTATATTTGCATGAATGCTTGCTTTCCCGTAAAAACACTCGAATTTTCAAGGCACTGTACAAAAGTAAAAACAAAACAACACAGTTTCGTACGCTGGTATGAATCCTTACCACAGTCGTGTAACTCATGAAGCAAATGGTCGCTGCGCACTAATTTCATGATGTGGATAGCCTACTTACCAGAGTGCTCTCTGGAGCATCTATAAAACCATAAAATGCTAATAGGGTTCAATAGCTGATTCATAGCTTTGCATAGCTTATTCTTTAAAATATTTTACCTTATTGCTAGTGGTAAGTATACTTACCAAAGACCTACAAAGGGTTAAAGGGGATACATTGATCCATGAATAAAATCTTTCTTTTAAATAAATTTACTTATATTTAGTTTTAGTATTAAAATGTTGTCTAACAAATTTGAAGTATGAAAAAATGTATAAATCTAATGAAACAGTGATTTATAAGTCATAGGTACTACAATAAGAAAACTAATTAGAACCATTTCAGAAAAGTAAGGTAATCCTTGTTTTCCCAAAAACAGTATAACCAATCTTGATCAAATTTACTTGAAAAGATTATTACAAAACTTAATTTAATTTACAAAACTTAATTTATTTTGCACAGTATGTGTTGACTGTCTATGTGGCAAAAATCTTAGTGACAAGTGTTTTTTAATTAATAAAATGTATTAGGTAACATGAACTGTTTTTGTGTTTGTAAATCAACTTTTTTCATTACCAATTATTCAATAATCTAAAATCTATGTACGAGGTATGATACTAGAATTTAATGGATCCTAGATTACATGCTCGGAATTACATGTGGCAATTCTGTTACCAGTATTTATAATTATTATTTTATTAAATGTGTTGTAACTTACCTTATGATGAAGACCATGTAATGCAAAATGCATGGTTATTAAGGTAGGTGAATCATCAGGAGGTTTTAAGTGAAATAACCACCTGTGTATTGTATACTCTACCAAAGGCCACAGACATAATCCAAATATATAACTGAACACCATTACTATTACTGTAAAGCAAAACATTAAATATAATGTAGAATAAATTTGTAATATTTTTCACAATTTGTTACAATATTATGCCATCTTTTGTTTAGGCTAATTAATGTAGTAGAATTTTCAGGTAAAACATTTAAAAATATTAAATCAATTTATTTTTTGTAAATTTATTTTTAAAGTTGCATCAACAGCTTGGTTATTAGTGACTATGGAGAGTTATGAAACTGGAATGACGAGTTTTGACTTGTATCCAGACTCTAGTATCAATCTATCTGGAACCTAGGCAATCTATCTGGAACCTTTCACTTTGTAGGCTAGTGTCCCAACCACTAACCCTTTAGAGGCAGCATTAAAACTAATAAAAGTAGTTAAAAAATGAAAGCAATCATTTAAAAATATTAGTTCAAATCAGTTTTCATTATTACGTGCCTGAAGTATGGTTCCATCTGTTAGGGAATAATATTACAATATACTGCTCTACACACTACAAAGCAGAAGGACCGGGGTTCAATTCTCAGCCAGAGTCTGAAAATTATTACGTGGCAAAATATGCTGATTCAGTACTGCAACCTGTAATAGCTGCTAATAACCAAAGGAGTTGATATGAGCGTAAAAAGCTAACTAGAAAAATAATTTTATAAAAATATGAATTAGAATGGAAAACACTTTTTTTGCTGCCAGTTTTTTTCAATTTTGGGAGCCAGTACTTAGCTTAAAATTTTTTATGAGCATTTAATGATTGACTTTCATTATTAATTAAATGCATAGTTATATTTAATGGAAAATATTTGATGATAAGAAAGACTTATACTATTTTTCAAAGCTGATGAGCTCTGAATGTACCTATTGCTCCCCTACCCACTTCATATATAGCCAATGACTTGCCAGCAATGTTGCCAATACTTGCTCTGATAACTCTGTTATATATTTCGTCAGCCATTTTTTTGGTCTTTCAATAACATTATAACCTATGAACATACAATCAGCTGATTATATTATAAATACTGCATGTTAACGCACTCTATAATTGCTGTGTTCAGTACGAGATGCAAGACACGAGTTAACTACTGCTGCTCTTATACGCATGCACACGTAGGCTAATATTTGTCAGGCTGGAATCTTCGTACAATCTGACAACGCTGGCAAATGTTCTGATTGGTCTAAACATGTGAACAGCAGAGCTCATCAACCGTGAAAAGCATTATAGAGAGATCTATATCTCTCTATCTGTTTGTAAAGAAATCAGGGGATTTTGCCGCAATTTTATTGTTGTAATTTCAAAAGTGGATGACTCACCGTTTGAAGGGAATTGGTAAGCGAGTCTCATATGTGAGCAGTAGAGAAGGAACATAATGACAGGACACCAAAACCCTAATACCATGTACCATGATGTGATGGTCATTGCTTCTAATAAATCAGATTTAAACAGGCGCAGTTTTCTATCCACTGGAGCTAATACCCAAACACCATATTTTTGTCTCAATGAACCAACTTGACTCAGCATTGGTTTACTCCAGTCTACCAGATCCTGCACAAGAAAACAAAAAGACATCTCAAAAATTAAAACTGGAATTTATTTTGTTTCTCTTAATTTTAAAAATTTGAGTGTATGTCAACAAAATTATGAAAAAAACATATTCTTTATACTTTGTTTTTGTCCTTTCACCATAACAGTGGCACATACGTAGTCGACAATTGTATGTAAAAATATTTTTAGAAAATGAATAATCTTTGGGCATGATCTCAAAAAAATTATTTACTTCCAAGGTGGTGTAAAATTTTAAAATCATAAAACTAAATTAGGTTAAATAAGATAACAAAATAAATTTCTTAACAACTTCATTATAAACATGATGTTAATTTAGTTTTTAAAAACAATAAAATATTGTGGTGAGAAAGAAACATTTGTTACATTTGATTATTTTAGAAAGTCCCTTTACATTTCTTGTATTTTGGTGGATAAGAAAGTAAAATATGTACATACTTATGGCTGATTTTAGTGCTGCTGCTGAAAATTGAAACTGATATTAACACAATATGAAAGGCAGGAAAGTTGTTTCTCAGTTTCCCAAAATCAATATGTTTTGGAATGTAAAGGTAAAATGAAAAGGATATTTAAAAGGCCTACATATTTAAATTGAACCCTTCTCTTAAGGGTTGAGTTGCATATTCGATAACACTGGATATGAAGTGAGTTAAATGTTTAATAAAGTTTATTTAACCATCATCTCCAAACGTTTATCATATTTTGTGCCAAAAGCACTCAACTTAAGATTAATTTGAAGTAGTGTACAACCATTTATTTTCTGTAATAAATAAATCTTTCTTACTAAAAGGATCTTTAAAAATTTACATTCCAGTGCATGTCTTTTCGGAGGAGTAGTGACGTCTTTAATATTAATAATTTACAGAAGTACTTTATGAATTCAAAATATGCAAATAAGTTACAAAACCATTTTTATTGTAATAACTTTTATTTATGTTTTATTCAGTAGCCTTAACAGATAAGTTACCAGTACGTATGTTGAAATTCTTCTGGTGATGATATGATAGAAAAATTTTGGGTACCGCAAGTTATTAATTTTTAAGATTTTTTCTTTTATTACCCTGGAGGTAATGGACACTAAGTACAATTTGAAAATTTTCAGGAGAGCAACTTAAAGTTTTCTTCGCATTATTTTTTTTTTTAAAACTTCACAAAAGGTTAAAAAAGTTAA
Source organism: Catonia carolina (assembly GCA_035578175.1). Taxonomy (NCBI): domain Eukaryota; kingdom Metazoa; phylum Arthropoda; class Insecta; order Hemiptera; family Achilidae; genus Catonia; species Catonia carolina. The sequence goes on along the minus strand of JAQMRL010000001.1, from coordinate 66,594,103 downwards.
CTGAAATTTTATTAATAAAATTATTACTATATTTTATTAGGCAAACTTTAATTAGTATTTTTTTTGTCATGTGTTCATTTTATTACGGACTTAAATAAATGGACATACAATTTTATACTCCTCTATTTGATGACTCATCTGTACATTATTTAAGTTGATACTCTTAAGTAATTAAATGTTTATAAATTTAGAAAATATATGGTTGATGACTCTGGTTATACAGCATACTGATGAATACATTTACCTTGAGCAAGTCATTAAATGTGCAGAAACAAGCCAAACCACTGAAATAGAGGTGCATAAGATCAGCGTGGTTGCTTTCGGAAGGCAAAGCAGAATCTGAAGAATCAGAAAATTCCCTTAAAACTAAGAAGAGCGGTTTTTAATCAGTGTGTACTTCCTGTTCTATCATATGCTGCACAAACATGGTCCTTTGCATAAGGTATGCTGGAGAGCCTGGCTAAAACACGAAGATCGATGGAAAGACAATGCTAAATATTATTAAATTAAAAGACCAAGTAAGAGATGAGGGTAATCACTAGAGGACTGGATTAGTGGACGTGAAACAACATGTGACATCACTGAAATGTTGAGGGGCTGGACATACAATGAAGCAGGTGGATGATTGATGGAACACGGTGGTTCAGTCGAGGTAGCCCTGGCTGGGGAAGAGGAACAGGGGTCATCCATAAACATGGTGAAGTGACTTAAATAACTGGTAGCCAGATTTGATTCAGCAGGGAATGGCACATAGCAGGGAATTGTGGAGGCATACTGGGGAGGTTTATATTCAACCCTGGATGATGATAGGGTGATAAAGAAGAAGAAAAAATTTAGAAAAAGTTTATTAAGAATTAGTAAATGTTTAACCAGTTAATTAAGCTAACATTTTTATAATGAATAATAAAATAATTGAAAGAAACTTGAGCTGTCAGATGCTTCATAATATCCATACATTTGCAACTTAAAACTTACTTTTAACAATATTAAACTTACTTTTTTGAATTTTTTTATTAAGATGCTTCATAATACACGTCATTTAAAATAAAAAAACTGATTGTCTCAGCACTTTAAAATAACATGTAAACTTAATCATTCCTAAATACAGCAAGAATTCTCTGTGTTATTATGTGTTTACTGGTATAATTTACGTAAAGCAATGAAAAGAGTAATTACCCAAAAACCCAAAACGAAGTTAAAAATATTAAATCTAATATTGTTGTTTAGTTAACTAAACAACAATATTAAATTTAATATTTAAATGGCATATTGTTGTAAAACAAACTGTAAATTGTAAATTTGGAAACCTCCATAGCATGGTGGTTAGCACGCTAGCCTGCTATGTAGAGTCTCGTGTACAGTTCCAAGCAGGGTCTGGAAATTATTACTTGTCAATACCCACCATTCCAGTTACAAGACCCAACACAATCACTAAAAATCAATCTGTTGATGTAACCTTTAAATACACTAAAAACAATTTATAAATTAGCAGATTTTGTTAAGGAGAGGTTAGTTTTTATAGAAGAATGACTGTATTTAGTTCCTGGTAGCTAACATATATTATTTTATTTTTCATCTAGTTTCCAATTAATGAGAAACTAGAGAAAGAAATACTGTAAAATGCAATTTTATAATTTTATGGTAAGTTTCGTAATATTAAAAATCCATGTTCTAATAATTGAAAATGCATAATATCTCCTATTTAGGCTAAAATCTGTAAAAAGGAAGGAGTTGGATTATAGAGTGACCAGATGGCAGAGTCCTCTAGGAACCAAACAAAAACTACATTATCAGTACAGCCTCACCACCCTAACTCCATACACTGATCAAAATAAAAGTAATACCAACCTCTAAGTCATGTGAGTTATTGTTTTCATTTATTTGTTGAGGAACAGAGTACTCCTTAATGAGATGATATGCAGATGTAGAATGATGAGTTGCTTGGAGTACCTGCTCTACATCTTTACCGTTGTACCATCCCAAAGTATTGGATCCACCTGGGTGGAACTTTCTAAATCTGTAAAAACATGAATCCAAAATTACGGTAGGAGAAACTACTGTTGTGAAAACAATTTAACTTGCCCAAAATGAACTGAAAATGGCAAATCCAGTAACATGAACACTATTAAATATTCAATGTGAAGCTGCTATAAAACTTTTATCTATTCTTGACTAATTTATAGAGAAAGAAAGCATAACTCATTTCTAAAATGTATTTAAGTTTATTTACTGCTGACAGAAGTGTTAATAACGTTAATAATATAACTATGTTTCAGGAGAATGATGGGAACTTATCCAGTCTATCAAAAACAGAATAATAGTTCTTCTGGTTTTGTGTCCGGTTGTTTTGTTATTAATACTAATGAAAATGATGAAGGGTGACAGATTGAAATAAGTCATAAATGCCAGATCTGACTGGGAATTGAACCTAAGATCCCTGATGTAGAAGCCAGCTGCTCTAACCACTCACCAATAGGGTCGGTGCTAAACAGAGAATTAATCATCAAAGTATCCCTAAAAAAATTGTTTAATTATTCCATGCTAATCAACTGATTATTTTATAATGTAAATGAATTTAATTTTTGTGCCTAAGCAACAAAAATGATTGCAGTAAAATAATTCTTGGCTAATTCTATTCTCCTGGAAATGTATTTCCAGGAGAATACTCCTGTCAAAGTCATTGTAAAATTGTGGATATGCCTCTATAGATTATTTCTAAAAATATAGTCAACTTAAATCGATGTTCAGGTTGATGGGTAGGCCTATACAATATTTTTCTCTGTATTCAGTCTTACAGAACCTGATCCTTAAAAAAATTCAGGTGTAAGAACAAATGATCAGTTGCAAAATATTAAATATAAGTATACAATACAAAATGATCTTTGTTGAAAGATATATATTTACTTAAGATATATATTTATTTTAATTTTAAATTTAATTATGATAAATAGTTGCTTGTTAGAATGAAGTAAGTTTACCTTAATTAAGTGCTTAAGTGTTCATTTTCAATATTAGATTATCGTAATTTATGGCAGTAGCATTTCTAAAGTACAAGCAGGATCAGTAATTTTTTAGGATAAAATTTTGTAAAATTGTGAGGAAATATGTTATTGTAAATGCTCAAGACTATGATATTTTTTTGAATAAATTTTATATTTCATTATTACCCAAATTAAAGAGTCTGTTGGCTTGATCTGATAAATGAACCAGTTTCCTGTTTGCATTTGGTGTAATAAAAATGTTGCATAGTATGAAATAATTTTACTTTAATTAAATCATGAGAATCTGGTGCATAAGGAAACAGATTAGTGAAATGTGGTGTCAAAATAATGAATATGATAGACAATAAAATGAAATAAAAAGTTGCACCTAGTTAAATCATGGTCTTTTCCTTTGTATTTCAACAGCAGGCTTCCTTTTATTCCCTGCTCTTTTTCAGTAGTGTTTCTTCTGCCTGGAGCTTCTTTTTTATCCTTCTGTTGAAGATCCAAATCCATTTGTCATCTCTTCGTCATCTCATTGTCTATAACAAAGAACAATAAATTATGACATAAAATAGAAACCACACAACTTTAGAAATAAAGTTTATGAGGTAAATAAATTTATTAGCTAGATTGAAAAGAATATATAAGTAAACAGTTTAGATGCCAATACTGTAAAAAGTAAAATAGAAACTTTGGGAGCCTATGAGAAGTGATACTAACACTGAGGAGAGAATGCTTAGCAGTAGCTACTGATGGGAGGTCACTAAATATTTTCAAACCAAGACACGGAGCTCCCTAACATGAAATAAAAACAAAGTAAGTAAAAACTAAAACCACGCTGTAAAGTGGAGGTCCTGATTCCAGACTAGGGTCTGGATAATTATTACATGTTCAAACCCACAGTTTCTTATCCCAAAGTAGCTGTTAATGTCCAAGATGTTGATGCAATGGTATGTAAACTAAAAAAAAATTAAGAAGTAAAACCCTAAAATAGTTTTTAATTAAATATATGTTTTAGTTTTATTTATTTTTTGGGAATCGTTAATTATGAATAAGTACCCAAATTTGATAAATTCATGTGCTGAATTTTTGAAGGTGATTAATCATGCATTTGGTCAGGTAATCCTAATGATTTCAATTCATGTACAGCTGCCAGATGGTCAACAATCAAAGTCGCTTATTTAACCGATGTCACTTGACAACGCAAATCGATTTCCACCAGCTAACTGAAATTTAAACTGGTTAAGAGGCCTTTTAATAATAAATTTAAGTTAAATTTTTAATTTGTTATGAGAGTTGATAATGCTGATTAGTACTATCAAAATGTATTTAATATTTTATTTGTCTAATGTAATTTCATGTTAATTAATGTAATTGCATGTAATTTCAAACTTGTGTTGTGTTGAGAATTGAATCACGCTACATTGACAACAGTCCAGTAATTTAAAAATACAAGGGATTCTTTTAATCTGTCATACTTGGTAGAACATAGTCTGCCTGCACGCCTACATGCCGCAACAATACACACATTTCTACTAGCCAATAAAATTGTCCGTCAAGTGATCCAACCTCTACGTACGAGTAAAATTGCAAAATGTATCACTGACTGTCCTTAATTCACTGATTTCCCGATCACTTAGAGAGCTGGAATTCGGAAAATATTGTTATTGAGTAGGTAGTTGAACAGAAAAACTGAGGCATATGAATTCTGATCACTTGACAGTTCATGATTTTTTTTTGTGTGAAAAATATTTTTCTTGATTTCATCACTATTTTTGCATAATCAACTCGTTCGTATACAACAAATACACTGGTAAATAGTGAAATTTCAATGAAAAGCAAGAATAATTTTGTTTTTCATCTTGACGGCAAAAAAGAACTAAAAATTCATTTGTTCATGATTTTTTGTGCTAAAAATATTTTTCTTGATTTTCATCACTATTTTTGCACGAATCAACTCGAACACAACAGATACACGGGTAAATAGTGAAATTTCAATGAAAAGCAAGAATAATTTTTTTCGTCGAGTGAAAGTGTACGTAATGCTCTAATGGGCAGAAGGGGTAACTACCCAAAAATAAGCATTTAAATTTTTTGTAATTTTACAAGGGGTTGAATTTCCAAAGATTAGCATTTTTGTATTCTTAATTGATACCTAGCAAACGAAAGTTCAGCGTGAACCAGGAAAGGCAACAAATAAGTTTATTTCATTACACCTCTCAGAGGGTAGCAGTAAGCTCCGGGGTAGTTGATGGTCTTATGATAAGATCATCGGGTCCTTCTTGACAAATTCTATGTATTTACACAGATTTTTAGAGTTTCTTTTCTGAGAATTTGTGAAAAATCCTAGTAGTAAAGAAGCTACAATAAAAAATATGATATTCAACCGGAAAAGTTTTTTTGGTAAAATTAAAAAGCATAATATTTTGGCGGGCATTAAAACTTCATTTTAAAAATTAAAGTGGTCTGTAATACCGCAGACGCGAACCGTTCAAAAAATGAGTTTTAACTATTTTTCATACTCGATTAAAGTTTCGTCCTGTTCAAATAAATCGTTATAAATAGGCCCCATTATTGGGTAAAATCCTCCACCTTTGATAAAACATATGTTGTATTTCATCATCATTATATCCTATTGTATATCCTACATAAACCTTTTTATATTTCTCATTTTGTTCTTGTATAACAAAAGAATAGAAGACAATAGCTGCAGTAAAACACAATTCAAAAACCGTTTTTATTTTAGCCTAACGTTTTTATGAATTCCCAACCAAGTAACAATGGGCTGATTCAACAACTCGTAAAAATTATTTCATAATTCATATTTCAAACGTAATTTATAGCTTTATACAAAGCATTTAAATGTTTTGTGGCCTAATTTTTTTTTTATAAAAACATTGTTTATTATGGAAATGTGTTTGTTTAGGTCATCAGCTGAAAAGCTGATTTGAACCTGTAGAGGTTTTACTAAGAAAAACGAGAAGTGAGGTGGTTTACCATTGCCTTCCTCACTGAATGGAAAAGTAGTCTTATCAGCATGTCGGGCCCTCTGAAAAGCACATATTTTCCACTCTGAAAATGACACCTTCACTTCATTCACCACAGGGTCTGGCTGTATAATGAAATTCATTACTTCCAGAGGAGATAACTCTGATTAGTGTCTTTTACACCTCTACCTCTTCTGTTCTTAAATGATTCAGCCATTTAATTGGCTGACCATGTGATAAGAAACAGAACTATTTATTTTAGCCCAGCAACGACAGATTGAGAGTAAATAATTTGACTTTCCACCTGTCTGTTATGGGCAGTATTATGGAAATATAAAATATTTATTAAAAAAAAAAAAAAAATTGTATCTGTTCATCTTATCGTTTTTATCTATGGTATGTATTTTACATTTTTTCCTACTCTCACGAAATACAATCAAGAAAAACATATTTAATTATTCATTCCTCTTATCTTTGAAACTGTTTGTAAGTAATCGTTCTGCTCTGCTATTGGCTGGCTGTGTAATTTGCCACTAAAAATGCTTAGCGCGGGCCATCCCAATGGCGAGAGTAAAATCGCATCTGATTGTCATAGTATTTAACCGTGATAACTTTTGTGATTAAGCATTAAATTACATGCACAAAGCACTGTAGTAGCCTATTACTGTGTCAGAAGCAACATATTAAATATGTTGATATAACTTGAATCGTCACTGGTGCCTGGCCGTCCGATACAGACCGACGGTCACATTAATCTCATTCTTCCAACCGTACGCTCATATGATCTGTTCACACCAGTTCCAAAGGTAATTGGAATAAGGTATAGTAACAGATTTTTCTGAGGAAGAGTTCTTAATAGAAGTAACATACTTTGACATATCGTTATAAGTATGTGGGACAATTGTGTTGGTGGGTTTTGTGTGTGAGTGACCCTCTAGTACATGGTAGAAAGTTTTATTGTATCCCACTAGGTTCGATCATTATTTATTTCTCTAGATCATTCCTTGTGTTCTTTATCTTTCGAAAGGATTCTATGGTAAAAGTTATAAAAGCGGCTATCCTTATCTTAGACATTCAGTAATGTGTAAAAAACTGTGAAGTAAAGTTGTTAAAACTGGTTTGTATTCCGCGTATTAATGAAGATTCCCGTAACTAAAAAATAATATATACGATTGTTATCAGATAGTAAGTGAGCATTATTTATTTAATTGTAAATAGCTATATTTATTTTAGTTAACGGTCGTTTAAGTTTTAGAATATTGTGTATTCAATTTAGTCTGTTATTAAGTTAAGTAGTTTATTGTGACTGTACAAGCTGTTACGACTGTAAAAATTATTGTAATCTACTAATTTGATAATAAATGTCTGTTATAATTTTAAAAAGACGTTATTAAATAACCAGATTTTGAACAAACTCGGGATAAACATCATACTTTTGTGATCCTAACTTACTGAAGTATTTTTGTTTGATTCACTTATTACGTAGATGGTTTTTATGTTTCATAACAAAAAAAATAATTAACTACCGATAAACTTTTGATAAACTTATTTCAAAAATCTTGTAAATTTTGGTTTTTCACTTTTCATTTTCTTTAGGGTTTCAACTAATACGGGAAAGTTCTCGCGTCAAACGCTTATAAATTGAACGTTTTTAAAATTACCAATTACACCCAAATAATTAGAAAATGGTTGTTAAAATGATCATTAGGAGAAAATTGTTTGTGATATTTCACGGTAAAAATTTATATGTATCAGAAAAATAAATTTATTGTAAGTTAAATCAAGTAATTTATATACTGATGCAGAACGCGTTCACATTGAATATGCCTGTTATAAAAATGTCAGTATAGTAACTGTGATCTATAACGATAACACAACAATTTTTTAAATCAAAATGGCGAGGAAAATAATTTCCGTAAAGGCTAGAACTAAACCGCTATCAGAAGATATTCTTTTACATAATTATTATTAATCTTCAATAAAATTAAACCTCTGTTCCAAAATTTTATTTTACTAAAAAGTTTTTCAGCTGACCTAATTTTGTGGTGTGTAACGGATTTATCAATAGATCAACTAGAACGTGGACCAAGGGTGTCCCCTTTGTCTGCACGGGAGCTAGCAAAATAACAATTATTTATAGAGAAAATTTTGATTTCTCAATAAAAAAACTGACATTATTATCCCATTATAGTACTACACAGAGGAGAAATATTATAGTAAACAAATTTAAAAAAATTACAATATTTGTCCTGATGTCTTCGTATAATAGGTGAGGGGGTCTCAGAGAAATCTGGCCTAGTTCCGCAAGAATTTTAATTCGGCGTAGGAAGAGAGAATCTACAGTTGACCCTTTCAGTCTAAATTCTTATGACTCCTGGTGCTGAATTCCTAGGTCAATAATTAGACCCTCCACAATGATCTTACCGTTTCTACCGTAAAAGAAATAACCGTGATATTATACCTGTGATACCGTGAACGAAAGAAAACTCTTAGATAAATTAGCGAAATCTAATTGCAAGAAATTTACAATTACAAACTCAACAGTATCTAGGGCGGAAATCAATCAAAGATCTTTTGGTCTGACTGATAACCATAGTATGCTACTAATTTTCCTCTCAATCAAGTTCCGAACAGTCAATCATACTATTTTTAATACCTAGTACAAAAATTGCGTCGCTCAGCGTACATTAACTAATATCAAAGACAAGAGTGAAATAAATCAGAGAAAGTAATACCTGTTCATGGTGATATTTATGACGATTAGATAAATACAGTAAGAGCGAATAAATGCAAAAGTACTTAAATCGCTTTTGAAGAGAATCAGCGTTCAATATACAATGTGGGCTACTGTTAATTTTATGGTGTAACCAAGGTACAAATTCCGAACCCACATCCTGTAGAGCGAGATTGATTGATAAAAAATACGCTGCGCTTTTAATAATCGCAAAACGGAAATAGATATAATTTGGTTTTATTACGTTTTCACAATGATGACGATAAGTACTAATGATAAAAATCTAATTATGGTATTTTATATTAGAAAATAACTAATTGTTACAGTAAATATGCTCGCTAATCATGTGGGAAATTTACCAGTAGTCATCAAATATCCCTCACAATTTTTAATAACAATACGTATTATGAGAAATACTACTTACCTAAACTACCTATACTACCTATGTAAAAGAATTTTTGACAATCTTTATTTCTGCTTGGAATATAAAAAGAGACTCCTCACGCATTAGCTCCGAACAACCAAGTGAAACTATCCAAAACCCTTGGCAAAAACTAGTTCGAATCAGAAAAAACGCAGATTTGTGCAATTTGTATTTAAAACAAAAAGACAAAATTTAAAAAGTTCTCGTATATTTCTCCTGTCAGTATTATACAGGTTATTTAGCTACAAAACAAATTTGTAAACTGTATTCTTGAACCTTCCTTGGAACTTAATCTATCCATTAATGAGAACCGTAAAAAAATATTTTCAGTACAGAGGGTACAGACAGATGCTCCGCGGAACCTTGTTTTATAAATCTATGAATTATATTATTGTATTTTAATATTTAAAATATTTATTTCCACCACTTATTTAATGGTTAAGTTCACTTAGCAATAAAACAATACTACATCCACTAATAAATTTCTTTTACAAAATTAAAAACACCTTTTAAAAATGTAATATAGAATTTTCAGAAACATAGATTGGATTTTTCAGAAAATAAATAAACATCCATTTTCTACAAGAATTCAATAACATTTTCTTCAATTTAAAAAAAAAAATCTTTTATAGAATTCTACAAGGAAAGTCAGCTTAGTAGTTATTCTACACATATGTCAATAACGAATGTACCAAAGAAATAACTGACACTCACCTCATGAGTGAGGAAAAACCAAGAAGATTATCAATACTGGCTGTTTAATATGCATCGACTGAAATAACTTGTATAACTAAATTATACTGCAGCCTGTAAATGTATATTTTATTTTACGATCAAATTTATTACCCAATCATTGTTTTATTTTTACAAAATTAAAGTAATTACAAAGTGAAGAACCTTGGATTGTGTTGAGGCACCTGACGTGAATCATCTTCAACAATAAAATGATAGGGAAAACCGTACTAAATTTCTTAAAACGTTTCAATAAAAACCAAAACATCGTGCCATTTTTCGTTTGTATTAGTTGGATGTCGATCAGCAGTGATCACACGATTAAACATAAACCAAACTAATAGCTTACTGTGTGTAACATTCCTTGCAACTTTGTAATGAATTAGGGCTGTGCGAAAATAAAATTAACGAATCTACTGAAATTACTTCTAAAGAGAGCGCTAATTAAAACAAAGAAATCGTTAAATTATTTGTGTACTCCAGACATTATGATAATGTATATCATTCGCCATGCAATTTACCACAAAACTGAACACAAAATTGTATTAAAAATTGTATTGAGAAACACGAATAATTAATATTTTTGATAGAAGTAAAAGAGAAAATGAAAAAAAGTGAGAGATTTTATACTCTTAGATATATTAGAGATTAGAGATAATCTAATAGAGAATAAATCTCCAACAGAGAAAGAGAGACACCTTTTAAGGTTGCAAAAACCCCCGATCCTACGGTAAAAAGCAATCCAGGCAAATTAGTGCATGGCTTGTGGGAGATTCGTTTCACAGTAGTAGGCCTACTAACAATGTCCAAGTATGAGAGAACTCTGACTGTACTGAGATTTATTTCTTCAGTACTTGTGATAATGAAATGAATCTCAGGTAATTACAGCGACGGGCAAAACGGAACGCCCACATGGAGTAACTTGTTATATAAACACTATGTCTGTTTCTAACTCTGGTACTTTCAGCCGATGAAGGCAGTCCAGTTGGAGTATCCTCACTGATTGTTATGACAAGTTAAAAACAACTTCCAACAACAAAAGAGAAGAAAATATCAGCTTTTTTGGTTTATCGGTAAATTTAAATCTACACTTATAACACTGTATCTATAAATTTACTGTTATCTATGAGGTCCAAGTACTTTAATCATTTAACGCACTTCAATTAATGATATATGCGTTTTGGATGGCTCAGAAAGCCAGAAAGTGTACAAAAATTGGATAAAAATGTTTTTACTCTGATTTTATACGAATCTATTTCCGGTTGTGTAAGATAAAAGAACATTCGTCAAGAATTCTTTTTGTTGAAGGTCGAAGATAATAAAAGAAACACGAAAGAACAAGCTGTGCTGAATTCAACAGTTATCGACACATTTTACAAAATCTTAATACAGTAGCCTATCCAAAAAAATATGCGAAAATTTTGCCTGATTTATGAAGGTTTCTCCTAGTCTGTCAAGTCGGTGGGATATCATACCAACAATCTATAGTTATTTTCGAACGATTCTCTTGAAAAAAGTCAGTAATATAACGACGTTTCAAAAAACCGCGAGTTAATTGTCTCGACGAATGGACTCTTTCAGAACATGCCGTGGTTGGTTATTTTAACTTTTAAACTAAACACGATCTGCAATTCAACAGGTATTTCCAAATTTTTAAAAAGTAGAGTTGAGAAACAAATACTCGAGTTTTTACGTAGCTACCCTGAAAAATTCTCATTTATTTTTTGGTTCACCGTGTTTAATGAAAAATTAGATTAAAAATAGAAAAAATTAATAATACTGTACTTTTACAATGAATCATGGTAAGTAAAGATATATATTAGGTTGTTGTATAGGAAAGGAAATAAGTATTAATATCAATCGGTAAACTAAACTAAACGAAACAGGAAATAAAAAATAAAAATGATATCCATCAACATTGTAGTTTCCCTTCTACTAAAAAAATTGCCTCTCCCATTCAATAACAACTGATCGTAAAAAGATAAGATATTCTACATTGTTTGTTAGCTAATGACAGTAAATATTACATTTTCCCCGCTTTAAATTCGTACTCCAGAAATTTTTCATCTATCAACAATGAACACTTGGTTCTCCGGGGCTTATTGATAAATCAGTGGGGCCACCTCTTTAACGAACAAATTCGATTTTTATGAAATAAATAAAATACATAAAGTAATTCAAAATAAATGGTAAGTTATAATGAATAATTCCAACTACAAAACCTGTATAATTCAAAATGCAAAATTATGAAACAATGGAAAGAATAATCCATAATATTTGCGGTTGAAACATTACAGAAACTAGAACAAGACAAAATAAACCAAACTGAAAACTTTACACAGACATTGGACTTTAGAAGATACAGTCATAAAAAGAATAGCAGGATTATTTGGTCACATGAAAATTATGATCGTCAACGTTCACGCAATTTAAAAAAAAATATATTAAAAAAAATATATAACAATAAGACTGCTGAGATTCGCCGATGATATAGTAGTATTAGTCGAAACGAAGAAAGAACTCGAGGATATCTTAAATAGAATGGATAAGATCATAAGAAAGGATTACTTCATGAAAATTAATAAGAATAAAACGAAAGTGTTGTGCAGCAGCAAGAGTGGTTTAGAAGAGATGGGAAATTTAAAAGTAGGCAACGAAAACATACAGAAAGTTGGAGAATTCTGCTATCTAGGAAGTAAAATAACAAAGGATGGTAGAAGCAAAAGTGATTTTAAAAGTGGAATTGCTCAAACTAGAAAAGCCTTTGAAATGAAAAACAGCTTACTGACTACAAACATTGACTTACAGATTAGTAAAAATTTCTTAAAACACTATGTTTGGAGTGTAGCATTATACGGGAGTGAAATGTGATAGGGTTAAACGGTGATAGGGGCTGTAGAAAGGAAAAAAGGATAGAAGCTTTTGAAATGTGGTGTTATACGAAAATGTTAAAGATTAGGTGGGTGGACAAAATAATAATTTAGAGGTTTGTAGGCGAGTGGATGAAAAAATAAGTGCATAGAAGCATCTTACCAGAAGAAGGGAAATATTGAGGGAGTGAATTGTAGGGGGAGACAAAGGTTAAAATATATAAAGAAAATTACAAAAGATGTAGGGTATTACAGGTATGTAGATATGAAACGACTTGCGTAAGATAGAACAGCTTGGAGAACTGCATCAAACTATTCGAGAGACTGATGACAAAAAACAATTTTTTTGCGACTTATTTCTAGTATTTTTTCACCTTTGTTTGATAAAATGGTTTTGTTTTAAATAGTCTTTAAAAAAATTTTAAAACAATTTTTTAAAGGGAGAATAAATTGGAGAAACTGTTTTTGGAGCGAGCAATTAAAAAAACGAACGTATACAAGGAAGAATGAAAATTATAAATTTTTGGTTTTCTTTTAGATTGCTTCAGATTCAAGGTAATTCGTGACCACGTTGAGGTATCATGCTAAATAGGCCTAATTCTGACAAAATAATTTTTATGGGTGATTTGAAGCTGCATTCATTAAATAAAAAACCGAAAGTTGTAACTGCACAAACAAACAACTTCATAAAAGTAACGTCATTGCTTCTGTTTAATTTAAAAAGTAGGTATAACTTGTTTTCTTACTATTGAACCACTCTATTGATGGTAAAGTTTTTCTGAACGAATTATAGCATAAAAAAATTTAAATAAACAGATTTGGCGTATTATGTTAATTTAAATTTTGTTAGGTCTCTTGTTTTCCTGAAATTTTAATCTAAACATTCAAAGTAAAACGATGTGATATTTATTATTACATTACGTAATCACCACCAATCGCGACAACTGCAATGCGATACGGATTTTCTAAATAAACCGTATTAATGCACAACAACAATTTTTATTCTTTACTTTGGCTTCACAGTTTCGTATTTCCTTTTATTTTTAGGAATCTGAGAATCATTCAATGGACGCTTCTGAGAAGCTTCAAAAATCTGTCACATCTCATAAAAGTAATATTCAATTAAACATCCAGATTAAGGATGGAAGTGAATTTATTTATTTTTTAATCTTTCGGGTTGTACACAAAATAATATTCCTCAACGATGATCGAAAGTTTTTAATGGTCCAAAAGAGAATCAAATAATTGTTTGATGAGAAATCCTTTTTCCAATCTCTAGAAAATATTTTAGACCCGATACAAAACTTCCCTCCTTATACATGGTAGACCAGAAAATAGAGCGTAAAAATTCAATTAATTGATGTACCTAAATTAAGTTATTTATGTGAAAATAAAAACTGGAATTTTTTCTTCGGTTACTTTATCTGTACAGTATAGTCGCGGTAATCCGATACAGTATACCAGTAACTAAGATGTCCGAACTTTGTGAATTATCGATGTCTGCAATCTTAGATTTCGGCAATACAATTACAAATACTACGATATACTGTATTAGGATACAAAAATACACATTTAACAAAATACGAGAACACAAAATTATAATTGATACCTTATTTGAAATCTGTTGCAGTAGCTATTATTTTCATATAATTTTGAAATAAAACACAATTGAATGGGTCAACGGAAAAATGTTGCAAGTAAAAAAACAAATTTTTACAGAAAGTGAAAGATACCATCTGATTCTTAGCTGTATAACGATTTTTCACTGTATGAAGACTTTGTTTCAAGAATTTCCTAGATTTTAGTTACAGTTTTACCCATTAGAATTCACTATTATGATCAAATAGAGGATTTATAGAACGTATTCCACTGAAACCTCACTTTTGTAAATTTTGTCAGTTGTAACGTTTTACTGTTGAGCCATTAAATTTTAAAACAAACAATGGTAACATGTGACTGCCAGTGCTGTTACTTCACAGGAAAAATGGTATACGATCGTTTTTAACTTTCAATCCAGCGGCAGTCTTTCCCTCCTAATGAACGAAGGTTTCTCCTGGCAACATTTTCCAGTACAATACCACTGACTAGATTACCTTGCTCTTTCTTGCAAAAACCATGAGTATAAAGCTCGCTCAGCATCATTTTTATCTGTTTCTTTCAATGTTTTTCTTTTCAGTGGCCCGCACTCCATTTATTAGACTTTTTAAAGAATTTTTCTAAATGCTAAAAAAAATTAAGCACATTAAAATAATAAATTATTATTCGGATTACTGGAGATTTCGGTGTACCGAGGGTTCCGATTGCCGCGACCATACTGAACTTATTGAAGTTTAAATCCACTAACATACCGATAATAAAACACAGAAACAACAATAAAAATTAATTAATTTATAGCCAATTTACTAATAACATTGTTTTTTGACTATCTTTCTGTATAAAAAAGGTCTACCAACCAGACATTTTAGGTACACAAATTATAAAATACAGAATAGATGGTTCACAGAAAATGAAAGGTTACATATTCTTCAAAATGATCCTCCATTTTTACAAATGAAGCTCTTAGGCAGGGAGAGAAATGAGTTAAAACCCCAGATAGAACATTTTGATAGATTCCTAGAGAAAGAGCTACCAAGGCTACCAATACATGTCAGAAGAAATGATGAGAGATTTTAATGAAAAAAATGAAAAAGGCTTGAGGGAGACGAAAAATAGCAAAGAAAAAACATCAGGTGAGACAAAATTATTTAAGGTGATCATAAGTAGACCAAAATGATAAAAAAAGATAAAAAGAAATCTTAAAAACTACTTACCTAAACAACGTACAGTACAACTCTAGAATTAATTGTTTAAAAGATCTAATGAACATAAAAATATATAAATCAGAATAACTATAATTATTCATAACAATATGACTAAGAAGAACACATCACGGTGATGAATGTACTACACACTTAACGTGAATAAATGTATACACTTAACGTAGGCAAGAGTCGAAAAATTGGATTAGAACTTTTTATAAATAACACCAACCCACTTAAAAGTATAACGATAAGCTTAAATAAACTGGGTCTTATTTATAGTACTAAGAAAATATTATCTTAACCATAATTTCCGATATCTTATTTAATAATATAGATACGAGTGCTAGAAGGTGTTCACTTTTATATCTTGTAGTATTTCTCGTAACTACTCATTATTCCGATAATTTTACAGTAAATACTGGGTGTTCGTATATGATATTTTTACAAAAAAGTTTTTTTGACTTTATTTTGCTTATTTATAATCTCTTGGCCATCAGCGATTGAGCCTTTTCCAAGGATTACCTGGCATGTGTGAATGCATCTACTATCTGAACGGATTTGAGTGTGTTTTAAATCGAGCATAAAATGAAATAAAAAGGTCTTGTGCTGGATCTGTACGTGTGTTACACTGAAGAAAGTCGTTATGGAGAGTGCTGTTAGTTACTTAGTAGGGATATTTTGTTATTGTACGTAATATTTTGTTCTTTATTACCTAATATGTTTTGTTTGTGACGGTTTAGCAGAACCCAATAATTTTACTGTACTCCGTAAGTCCAGACTGGTCTTATGACTGTCTTGTAAATTCGTATTTTATTCTCTAAAGATAATTTTGAGCGTCTATCCAATTACGGTTTCAGTAAATAAAGGTACGTTTTGAATTTGACATATTTTTGTAATGTGGAACCTAATTCTCATTGTGGTAATTCTTCATTGTGGCGTTAGAAGGAATCTCTTGTCACACTGTCGGAATTGTGCACGTGATAAAAGTAGTGCATCTTCAGAAGCTTAGATTCTCGTTTTTTACTTTCTCAAATATTCGCAGAAAAAATAAAACAATAAAAAACTAAATTTTGATATATTATTGGAAAATATAATTTTTTAATAGTCGTAAATGATTCTCAGAACGTTTATCTTTAGATGCAACTTCAGTGTGATTTTTTTGATCAATTTGTCAAATTTAGCGGATATATTTAAATCATCTTATTAATAACATGTAGTAAGAACATAACATCACTTTATAGTGGTTGAGATTTTCTCTAATTCTAAAAAAAATTGAAAGGAAAATACACATTTTCAAACCTCCTGAACCCATAAAACATGTTTTTAGCAATTAGTATGTGTGTGCGCGTGTGTGTTTGTGAATGTGAACAGAATATTTCAAGAACGGAACATCGTACAAACTTGAAACTCAAAACTCGAAATACTCTCAAATACTCGTAAATACTACCTACTACCGGACCTGACACGAACATTTTCACCAAAATCGGTCAACCGGAAGTATTGTTGCTATTTTCTATTTTCTCAAAAACGACTCGTACGATTTTTTTTAAATCGCCTCATTTACTAAAATTTCTTACGCTCTACAAGATAGGGTAGGCGCCGTGTCTGCTGAAATTCTTGGAAAGGCTGTAAGAAATTGTTTTTTTAAGATTGCGGCTTTAATATGGATTTTAGCGCAAAAATGTATATAATAAAATTTGTAGAGAATTTAAAAATTTACAACTTTTATTTCAAATATTTTTTTGAATAACGCTTAGTTTAGCAGTAATTAGTGATTTTCTGGTTTTCTTTTCATGAAAAGCTGAAAAAAATCGATTTTTTAAGATTTCAGCCCTAATATGCATTTTACGATAAAAGTTTATGCTTCATAATAAAATTTATAGAAAACCAAAAGATCTACAACTTTTATTTAGAGCATTTTTACAGAGTCTATTTTAGCGTGAAAGAGTGATTTCCATATTTTTATGCCAAACTGAGGTTGATTTTCATTTTGCATTATTCACTCATGATTAAAATAAGGTTACGTTTTTTGAGGTTAGTTTTTTTGTTTATTTTTAATGTTTTATTACTAATGTTAGGTTATATTGTTAATTATTTGTATTGGCAAGAGAAAGTTGAGAGAGTGTTTCACAACAGACTTTTTCATTTTACAATGTACTGCTTCTGTTAGCCTACTAGGCCTAAATTGTTCCGTAGTTTGGCAAACTAAAAGAATAGAAACCGAACAATTTTTCATATCCCTAAAATTGACAGACCAAGGTCGATCAGGTCAATAATTCAGGTGCGCGTGAAGATTAAAATTACTTATTATTATTTGCCTTTTATTCAAAAATTACTCAATTTAATCAATCAATACTTTACCTGATCTTATGACAAGAGCGTCTTGAATCTGAAAAGAGATCAACAACAGCGATTCTTTAAACCAATCTGTCGGCTAGCTTCTTTACAAAGCCGCTTGTCCAAATTGTTACTTAAATTATTTAATAAGATTTTTAACAGTTGACTAAATTTGTTAGCCCGGAAGCAGATAACTACTAAAGTTACTGAAAAGAATAATTCCACTTAGGTTTTCATAAAAATTTTGTCTTAGAATTATTACAATAACTTTTATATGTAATTTCCAACGGACTATGAATAATTACGTAATTAAATTATGCCTATAATCAATAATCCTGTAAAATTTCTTCTGGACTCGCATTTTTATCGTTTATAGAAGGTTAGGCTTTTATAGATTTGTAATTAATGAATTATATAACGGTTAAATATAACTGCAGTATAAAAGCACAAATCTAACAAATGTTTTGTTATAAAAGTTATTCTGTTACAGAAAAATAAATAATTAAAACTCGCATAAAATTAAATCGATCGCCCAGAAAATGCATTTCACAGTTAAACAATTACTTGAATCGAAGGTCTTTGTTTCTATTGGAAACAACGAGAAACACTTAAATACAACGACGAAAGTAAGAAACAATTAGCCCTGCTAAGGAGTAGAAAATATAGCCTATTAGTATTTCATATTACAACGTAAAATTAAATTACTTTATTCCATCTATATTTACAGGAATACTTAAAAAGAGTTTTAAGGAATTGAGCAGCTCATCTTTTCTTTCAGCTAAAACCCGTTAAAAATTTCAGTATGAAAGTGTTGGTGGGATTACCTAGGTACCTACTGTTAAGTAGGCCTATTAAATTTTTACATAAAATAATTTTCAGTATGGTTTCATGTTATAGAATATTGGGTGTAAGGGTACGGTACCGAGAATGCCTATCTCTGTAATGTTAATGTAAGGAATATTTTTTTAAAACTATGAAAGTTATCCTGTCCAATTTTCTTGTGTTTACTTTTCAGGTTGTTCTGCACTCACTGAGTTAAGAGCATCTTGATATATTGTTAGGAAGATAAGAAATCTTTTTTTGAAATTACCACTTTTGAAAATCAAAAACGAAAAAGGAAAAGTTTTTTCCTTTTGAAGTAGAAAATAAATATTTAAATACTTTATTTTACTGTAATATTACCTCAGTAAATTAAATTTGTGGTATGAAAGGCTGTGCAAAAATTTCATAAAAATTAATTTACAGTTGGCTGGGAAAATGTTCCTTATGCGTCAAAAATTTGTATTACAGGAAACAAGAAAATAATAAAAGATAACACATTATACGTTAAATAATTCAATAAGTTATTTTTTACAGTTCGGAGGTTAATATATTACATTCACAGGTGGTCTGTTGCTAACAAGTTTTAAAAAAAAAAATATCGCACAAAATAAAAAATTATGAATTTATCTGTCATTCAAAAAAAAAAATTAAATCAAAATTAAATTATCAAAATACCGGAAATGTAAAAATTTTCAATATCTTTTGTTCCGAGTACCCTTCTACTACTTCAAATGAAGTCTTTTGAGTTTATCAATCGTTCTTGAAATTAAAAAAAGTTAAATGAAAAATGATGTAGGTACGGTAGAAAACTGGTTAAAAAAAGAAGAAAATATTAACATTTGAAATGCATGTTGAATGTAATAGTTTGTTACAAAATGGGCGATGTATGAAATTAATAGCACATAGGTTGACTCAACGAAAAAAAGCGTTTGTTCAGGAAAGAGAAAATTGGTATTTACAAACACCAATTAATAAATTATGGGAAAATATTGTTTATATTCATTGTCCACATCATGGAATATTTAAACAGGATGTTAAAAATTATTAGTTCGGAGGACATAAACTAAGAAAATTACGTCATTATAAATGCAATGTTAGATCGTAGAATTAGGTTACGCTGATGGCACATGGTCTGTGCGACGCACGGATGATATATCCGTGCGTTTGCACGGACAAGTAGCAGCAAATAGAGAAGCTTTGGGATTGGCACACGGTCCGAGAGTTGCATGGTCCGGGCGAAAAAGCGCCCAGACCATTCCGCTTAAACTCATCCGTGCGAACGCCCAGATGAATCTATGACTACATCTAGCAGACTACTGTATCAAATGTATGCTGGCACACGGATCCGATAGTTATTCATCCTTACGCAATCTAAACAGAAAGTTTTTAGTGTGTAAACAAAAAAAAAAGTTGGAGGTGTTTGGACGATTAGTAGAAAAACGTATAGGATGATCTTATAAGGAACATATAGATTAGTTGGAGATATTTTGAGACACGAAGGAATTATTGGAAATGAAAGGTTATAAATGCACAGAAGGTAAGAGTTGTAGAAAAAGAAAATCATAAAATATTTAAACAGTTGAAGAATTTGTGAACAGGGCGTCACGGACATATGAAATGACTTGCTTAAGATAGGAAGGTTTCCAAAGTTATTTCAAATAATTAGTTATAATTTTTGATAACAAGATATATTATATTCTGTAGTTTCGCTCAAGTTGCGATTTGCCAGGTTATTTATTCTGTTAAATATAGACAACCTTAAATTATCCTGAATTTCTATTTCACAGACACACTGATTTGTGCAGTAAAACTAAATAACAACTTGTAAGTCTAATTTGTTTATGTTGTTTGAAACCTGGTTGAATATGTGTAAAATCATTAACAGTTATGTCTATTTATTAATAAATAGTATTTCTGTTACATGTTTGTAAATGTCAATATTGTATATGAAATTCAATACTTTTCACAATGCGGTAACACATATAAGCTATTAATAACTTTAATTTGTACTCAAAGCAGTGTTTATTAGTAGTACAGATTCTTAAGTTACGTTTACAGAGGTGTTAGTAACAAATTTAACTAATATTTTTGTTAGTAACGATGTTAAAATAACAAAACACTAGTTTGACTTTTTGGTTGCTACACTTTGAAAAACACTTCCAAATTTGTTACTAACAAACTGTGTTAATAACAAGAATTTAGTTATCAACTTCAAAACGGTAAACATCAAAAAATTTTGGCAACATAATAACCGTGTTTTATTGTGTCTCTTCGATGTTCGTGAAATTGTCTTTACAAGCTTTTTATTTACTGGAATAGATTTTCTGTAATTAGTACCTTGTTTAGCAATTTTATGTTCTGTTTTTAGTATTAAACACTCGAAGTTACAAAAAACTATTTTCAAATGATTTTGCAACTCTTCACATTTTAGTTTGCCTGCAGTGAAAATCCAACCCAGAATCTTCAACGTTACACACACAGCTGGAGCGAGAACAACGTCCTCAACACTCAGCATTTCGTAGCCAATTGACAAGGTGATAATACATATTTATTTTTTACTGTGTCTTTTCAGAACGTTGGTAACTATCACTGGAATATTTGCATTTTATTGGTAGCCAGTCTTAAAAAAACAATCGTATCTACTACGTCGTACCAGTCGTGTAGATTCTTTAGCCACAAAATTTATTTGAATATGGACCATGTTCACCCATTAACTACTTTACCTTAGCTACATGATATTCAGCAATAACATAATTTATACTTCTGACCTTTTCATCACCTGTCCAAACTATTTTAATTTCCTTTTATAATGGTGCTTGAAATTTCAATGCTCTAATCTAAACACTGGAGTATTCTGATGTTCCACCTTTGGTAGTTATTAGAATCACATAAAATATAAATGCATGTCTGAAACTTATAAAAGATAAAGTAAAATTGGTTTATTTAAAATTGGTTTAAATAAATTAGATGTTACTTAATTTCTTTAATTTCAAACGGTCGGATGATATAACGATTAATTAATATACTTTGTATATTATAAATTATACTAGGCCTTAAGCCGTTCTTATAATCAGCTTAACATTTCGAGTTCTAGGACATAAGTCAAGAATAAAAGTTATTTTTTTTATAAAAATTAAAATTATAACAATGAACCTTTTAAGTATGTAAATCGATATTAAAACAAACAATCATTAATGAAAAAATTATTAAAATAATTTAAAAAAAATATGAACGAACTATTAATCAATAAAATGTAATGTGGTTAAATTATAAATTAAAATAAAAAAGTAAATCATTTAACGATCACATTTATGTATTATATGTACTAATACAGTATCTAGGAGTTGCAAAATATTTCTATCCAAGAAATTTTTAACATTCTGTATCGAAATAAGACAAGTTCATATTGGAAATTATTAGATTATTAAAAAAAACCAAACTAACAAAAATCAGAATCAAACTAACAAAAATATTAGTAACATTCAGTTACTAACACCTGTGTAAACGTAGCTTTATCAACAATAGTTAATATGTTGTATTACTTACACCGGTGTAAACGTAGTTTTATTCGTTCTTCCAGTAATGTCTTTTCTCAGCGTACCTTCTTTTTTCTTAGGCTTTTTTCTTCTTGTTCGATTTTTAAATAACGAGATTTGTAATTTTCTTTTGAATTACCTTTACCAAATGTGTAATTATAGTATGTGAAATTTTTAAAACTCAATTTAAGTTTTTTAATTCTTTACGAGACCTCCAGGTTAGCTTGCTATTAGTGGAAAAGTTCTTCAAATAGTTAATTTTTCAACAGTATTAGATAAGTGACTAATTAAAGATGACAAACTGAAAGATTAGCATCAGTAGACCCTATTATATACGTTTACTCAGTTTCAAGATTCCACGACAAAAACAGTTTCAATAGAAAGGAGGAAATAAAACTGAGAGAAAATAATCTAGGACATGTAATCAAGCTTACATGTCCTTAAATACAATAGGAATTGCAAGTTCGAATCGTAATGAAGCAGTTTACTGTACAGTTGTAATAAACGTGATGTATGCAAGCCCTGATGCAGGATAATTATACGACTAGCATTATGACGTCATATTAAGGGACAAAGGAGACGGAGGGTCACCTAAATTGGATTAATATATTATTACTATCACCGTATGACATACAACACCTGTTACCTGTTATTCTACACCTCAGCACTACTATCGGTTTCATAATCATAGATACCCGAGTTTGAACCCTTGCATCTCTAAAACTATGAGTCAGATTTCAACATATTTTACATCAAAATTTAGCTCATTTTAGTCTGCGTTGATCCGTATTAGTCCTATATTTTTATGTTGTTTAAAAATTGCCATATCGCAGTTGGAAGACAAAGAAGAAAAAGTTAATAACATGAAATATTGATTGGCCAATGTTGTGGTAGAATTCTGAAAATTTTGAAAAATAGACTGGGTAATGCTGGGGGTGGGGGTGGGGCACATTATCCATGTTACCTAAATTTAACTGTCTACTACCTGAATTGACAATGCAGTCTGTCAATTCAGGTAGACAGTCCGACAGGATGTCACTTACACAAACTGGCAACATGGATAGTAGCCCCCACCCCTAGCACTACCCAGTTTATTTTTCAAAATTTTCAAAATTCTACCACAACATTGGCAAATCAATATTTCATGTTATTAACATTTATCTGCACTAAGTTTTTTACGCTGAATAAAACGATAGTTTGTCCGTGCCGAACGATCAAGCGGTTACCAAGATAGCAAAGGTTCAGAATATTGTTAATAAATACAAATTTAAATAACGTACGAATTTGAAATTTCGAACACGCTGTAAGAATAAAATTGTCTATGTAGCGTTAAAATTTGAAACTTTTCAGTTAAATAGTTATCGAGTTACACGCTTCTAAACGCATGAAATTTGTTGGGGTAGCAAAAAAACCGGGTCTTTTTGTCTTCCATCTGCGATATGGCAATTTTCAAACAACATAAAAATATAAGACTATTATGGGTCAACGCAAAAAAATGAGCTAAATTTTTATGTAAAAATTTGTTGAAACCCGACTCATAGTTTTGGAGATGCAAGGGTTCAAACTCGGGTGTCTATGATTATGAAACCGATAGCAGTAGAGAAGGAAAGAAATTAGGAATAAACCCAAACGAAAACAAATAAATACGAAAATTTTCAGCTAACCGGGCTTACTCAAAAATTTTTTAACATATGTTGTAAGTACGTCAACAATTTTAAGCAGGATGGTCTCCACTTTAATGACTTAAAATTTCATTTAAAAAAAATTATAATAAACAGATTAAAGACTGAAAATAGTTTTTAAGATTACCGATTTTTGTTACAACATAGCACATATAGCCTACTTTATATATTACTTAATTTTTGTTTTTAAATTTTTTCTCTCGTACAACTATACAACGTAAAGAGAAATTACGGTAGTTATAAACAATTCTATTTAAACAATAAAAAGCTCCCAACAGGATAAAGCTCCCCTTATATCTTCAAAATGTACCGGATATCCATAAGAGCAATAGCCATGAGGGTAATGGAAGTAGGAAGAAAAATGGTAAAAATAATGGTTACACCAATAATCCTGTGAGCTCGTTTACCGGTCCAATGATGTGTTTTTATATTTGTGAAAAAGCTTTTTGAATTTTCATATTAAATTTGCATTTCTGAATATGTTTTTTGTATACACATACAGTATATTGCAGCGTAATATTTTAATAGTCCTTTCAGTAGTTTCATTAGTATTTAAGTTATTAACAAGTAGATATACATTATTGTAACTCACTAATACAGTACGTAGTAGTTGAAGTAGTAAAAAATAAATTCAGAAGAACGAAATCGATCTACGCTTGGATATGGAAAACCATATTCGGGTAGATTAGCCTGATTTTCCTACCACAAAATTAATAGGCTATAAGTAAATTTAGATTGTAAATCAAGTAGGCTATGGTATTACAATAATTTTTGTAAAGTAATGGAAAAATAAACGAATAAATAAATAAAATTGCATATTGATCTTCACGTTACATGTATGTTTTCCAGTAGGACAAAACGAAAAATTTACTTTTGGTTGGCAGATTGTCCGCCTACCTGCAAGTCCGATGGCACTCTCATCCGTGATTGTTTTCGTATTATATTTTATGGAATAAAAACTTCTTTCAACTGCAATTTTATAATTTTTTGTTCCAAACCGCATTAAAGTCAGTTTATTCTTTCTAGAACCGAGTTCCACGCTCTTGAACAAATAACAACTACAGAAGTAAAATAGTAAAAAAAAACGTTGTTTACAATTTTTTTAAATAAACATATTTGAAATCGCTTCAAAAACTTGGTCAATAGCACTACATTGGGTTAAGGTACGGTGGGTTTGAAGTGAAATAATTTTCCAGACCCTAGTCTGGAATCAAACCCGGGACCTCCGCTTTGCAGTGTAGCACGCTGCAGACTACGGAGGTGGCCTGTTGTTTAGATTTAGTTTCAAATTTTGTGAAGTCTATAAAAAAATATTGGTCTAAACTGTGATAAATACAGCCAACAATGTAATGTAGACAATAATAAAATGCAGATTTGGCTGATGCTATAAGAAACATTGATATAAGATGCCTTGTCATTAAGTATTGTTATTATTAGACTCATATTGCAGAAAAAAGTATTGTTATTATTAGACTCATATTGCAGAAAAAATAATCAAAAAGATTTCGTTTTTATATCCGGTAAATTAATCCAATAAAGGCAGTTTTATAGGTAGGTTGACATTTGTTCGAAATTACCTAAAGCTTTACTGGATTAATGTGTAAACCGATTGCGTGAATCAGTAAAATCAAACAACGTCTCATTTTTTGATATCATACGAGTATTATTTCCTTCCATAGTTGGAATATAATTGGTTATAACGCGTCGGTTGTTAGGAAGTGCGGTGGACAGGAAGGAGGCAACATCACATACATTATTCGGTAGTTTTTATCATAAAATCTCGACAATCTTATCTCAAATCTAAAATTATATTTTATTGTTCGCTGAAACCAATTCAAACTATTATAGGCCAACAAAATTGCTGAATATTGATTCCTTTTCAGCTACAAAAATAATCGTTTGTAATTCCATACGATATATTTCAGACTTTCATAATTTATGAACAGATTTTAGGAAGTCGTATTAAATTATTTTGTAACGTACAGAAAGTTTTTTTTTCAGTCTAACTTCTCTATATCACAAATTAATTAAATTTGTACGATAGAATAAACCTTCTACGAGTACTAGTATGTAACCGATTAATTAATTTAACTTTGAGATTACCAATTGTGTAAGATAATGCTTTCGCACAATTTTTTCTATCTACGTACTTACAATAGATTGGACTTTTACACATTCGGCGAAATAGTCTAGAAATATGATTTTCGCAAAACCAGCAACAAACTCTCCGAACTTTCATTTTGCTGGTGTTGAAACGAAAGAAATATTAATCAATTTGTTATTTGTCCCAAATATATATGTTATTTAAGGTGACAATAAAGTTTATTTATTTATTAGCAGTTTTCTCATTGGGAAATCGATTGAAAGACATTTTTACTATTTACAACCTTCAACGGTTAAAAAATTAGGTCGGTTCTTCTCTTTTCTTTAGGATTTTCCTACAATTATTAATTAAACGTTATTTTGAAATGTATTTAACAGCATTTGGACAGTAACAAAATTTATTAAAATCCGGCTGTAAGAATAAGTATCTACATAAAATCCCAACTTTATAGTTTAAAATATACAGTAAAGATGGACTGTGTAAATTGTCGTTATTGCGACAACACAGGGTAAGACAATACTAAGACACTTACACTTACAGGGTAAGACCATACAGGGTAAGACAATACACAGGGTAAAGACAATACTATAAATTCTATATATTTATGGTATATATTTTTGTTAAATTGTATGTAATTCTATTTGCATTGCAATATAATTTGTAGTAGGCCTAATTGTTATAATAAGTAACTGTTGTTTAATTGCCACATCAAATGGATGCATTGTGAATTATTAAAATTGAGTAATTAGGAAAATTGATTAACATGATAATATAATAATTTATTTCATAAATACGAGTAAATCATAATAAATTTACTAATGTACTATATTGCAGAAACAAAACAGTGAGCTTCAAAAAACTCGTTTTTTAAAAGTCGCATATCAACAGTTTGGTCATTAGCCATTAATGCGTGTTATGGAACGATGGATTTAAACATCTAATAATTTTCAGACCCTAACCAAGAATCTAACCCGTGACCTTCGCTTTCCATTTTAGCTTGCTATTCACTGTGCGATAGGGGACGCCTCAGAAAACTGTAGTGGTTTTTTATAAATACGTTAAATTATTTGCAAGATACCTACCTTACATGGGTATTATTTAATTTTTTGTGACCCTAGTGTATGTTGCAGTCTGTTCAATTTAGAACAATAAGAAATCCAATAACCCAATGAGGTGTATGATGTGCATATGCCGTGTCATACACACGTGTCATTTACACGTCATACACTTTACGTTTACATGAGGTGCATTCTTGTACAGACTCAGGCCGACCATTCCTGAGAAAGTATGGTTAATTGAACCCAATATTTAAAGTACACCGGTAAAAAATGCCTAGTATTCGAATCCGTACAAAATACCTCTACTAGTTTTTGAACAACGGAACTTCCGTTTCCGTACTTTAGCTATCTCACACGTGACTCACGGCGACTACTTTACCCTTAGACCAAAACGTAGGGTTATATACATTTGTTTTAGCCCACCGGGTTGATCTAGTGGTAGCGTTTTCACCACGGGTCAGCTGTTGAACAGCTGATTTATGAAGTCGTAGGTTCCGTGGTTTGAATCTAGTAAAGGTAGTTACTTATATACGGATTTGAATATTAGACAGTGGTTACTGGTGATCGTTGATGGTTTGAGTTCATATAACCATACTTTCTCAGGAATGGTCGGCCTGAATCTGTGCAAGAATACATATCATTTACACGTCACATATATTATTCTCAACTCATTGGGTCATCAGGTTGCTTATTGTTCTTAAATTAAATAGATTGCAACGTCCGCACATTAGGGATTAAAAAAAGAAGTAATTGTCCCTAAAATTGTACACAGAAACGAGTTTACGGTTTCTATTTTTTGAGCAATTATTTACTAGATTTTACTTAAACCAAGAAATAATTCGTTTTGAATTGATTTAGAAACAATTCAAATTATGTATCTTAAAATCGGCACACTTTGAAAATTAAATATATGTCATACCCAAATCCTGTCAGTGAAATAAGTTCTTGACCAATCACTACTTCTAGAGCATTAATAATACGACATTGTTTTCTCCTGTTGTGTACAGAACTGCTTAAACTGTCCATATCTAGTAGCATATTATTAAATAATATGCTACGATAAATTTTATCGTAGTACAGGATGGTGGGACAGAGCAAGGGGTGGTATGGAAGCAAATGCGGTAATATTAGTTTCATTGGAGTTGATAAGTATAAAATTAAGGGCTTCAGATAAATTTTTACTTTCTCTTGCCTATATCAATACATAGGAAGGAAAGTATTGTTTTCATGTCGATTTTCGAAATCGAGTTTTCACCGGATCTACACATTTTCAGACCCCCTGAACCCAAAAAACATGTTTTTAGCGATTGGTCTGTGTGTGTGTGTGTGTATGTGTGCGCGCGCGTGTGCGTGTGAACAGAATATCTCAAGAACGGAACATTGTACGACTTGAAACTTAATTAAGATACTACTACCGGACCCGACACGAACATTTTCATCAAAATTGGTCAACCGGAAGTACTTAGTAGTTTATTCGTGTCATTTTTCAGTTTTTTGCAATTTTCTCAAAACGGCTCCTACGATTTTTTTAAAATCGTCTCATTTACTAAATTGTTTATGCTTTACAAGATAGGGTAGGTGCCAAGTCTGCTGGAATTCTTGGAGAGGCTGTTTACGTAAAAATATTTTTTTTTACGATTGCGGCTTTAATATGCATTTTAGCGAAAAATGTATATAATAAAAGTTGTAGAGAATTTATAATCCTACAACTTTTATTTCAAACATTTTTTTGTATAACGCTTAGTTTAGCGGTAATTACCGATTTTCTGTTTTTTCTCACGAAAACGTGTAAAAAAAAATCGATATTTTTGCATTTTACGACAAAAATGTATATAACAAAATTAATAGGAAATTAAAAGATCTACAACTTTTATTTAGAGTATTTTTCTCTACAGAGCCTAGTTTAGCGTGAAAGAGTGATTTTCCGTATTTTTAAGCCACACTGAGGTTGATTTTCAGTTTGCGTCTTTCGCTCATGATTAAAATTAGGTTACGTTTATTGAGGTTATTTTTAGTTCATTTCCAACGTTTTATTACTAATGTTAGATTATATTGTTCATTATTTGCATTGGCAAGAGAAAGTTGTGTGAGTGTTTCACACCAGATTTTTATTTTTCTTGTGCTCGTTGCAAAAGTTACGAACAACGCAATTGCTCAAACGAGTTTTCATTAGGTAGTCTACTCTGTATAGGCATATATAATGTTCAATTGATTTATTGTACTTAAGAAGCAGGTAAAGAAATCGTTTTTAATTTAACAGATATGGTTCACGAATATGGTTCTTTCTAGAATCTAAATCCATTCTCTAGTGTAATCACTGGAAATGTTTCTGACAAAGTGTTCGCTAATAAACGTAGCATTTATTGTTAAATTAGGTGATCCTATGTTTCCAAAAAGAAAAAATAAGAATGTTAATTTGAATACAAAACAACGGAAATACACAAGAGTAGAAGAACATAAAAAAAGAGTAACCAGTGACAGGTGAGGTTAATGTGAAAGCAGTCAAGGTCTCTGGGTCTAATGAAAAAGTTCGTAATAGAGTCGGTTAATAAGGCTATAATTATGACATCGACTTCAGTGCCCCTCTGCACTAATGCACTTGAAAGATAACTCATTCCTTAGCTTGTTGCTCACTGACTAAGACTCTTTCAAAAGAAAGTATTCTGGCTACTTACAATTAATAACAGTTATGGTATTATCTGCATCGTATTAAATAACATAAACAACTGACACATACAATCATATTAGAGTACGTCATAAATAATGTCTATGGTAAAATACTTTCACGACTTTTGACACTACCAATTTTGATTATGAGTACATTACAGGAAAGAAATGTTAAGGAATTTTAGTTTACTTAACAATTCTTCTTTCCATCTACATAGCATCGAATGAATTGCTGGACCCTCCTCTAGATCCAAGAAGAAATATTTTATCATCTGCAATAACCAGAAGATCACACGAAAGCAACGCTGCTGAGTATTGTCATCTTTAAGATAGATTTATAAACAGTTAAAATAATTAACCTACTAAAATTTTATTTTAGTTTATTTTAAGTCGCATCGAGATCTTGGTCATTAGCGACTACTTTGGGTTAAAGAACAGTGGGTTTGAACGTATAGTAATTTTCCAGGACCCTAGCCATGAATCGAATCCGGGACCTCAATTTTGTAATTTAAATTATAAAAACAATAATTTCATTTACTTAACGTTGCATTGACGATTCTAATTATTTTAATTCTTATTTTTAGAAGAACGAACGATTCTTATAAGCCTAATTGTTTTTTAACGGAGACAGAAGGTAACTGACAAGTAACAATGGCTTTAAAAAAGTCACAATTTTCTGGAGTTTTGACAGGAATCAAGCCCAGGCGCCTCACTTAATCAGTTCAGCCATTTCCGACTGAGTCATTGATGTTGATACAACAATTTAATCAAAGTTTCTTCTCAATGTTTTCATAAGTGTGGTTTAATATATTAATTTTAAGCACTTTCGCTTTACATTAGTGAAATGCACTAAAAATCATTTTCAAAATGTCTATAAAGAACAACTTAATAAAGTTTTTCCTAAACTTAAACTGTTTATAATTTAACGTTTAGAACTTAATAAACATTTTAGCGTTTGAACGTTTGAACTTACTTACTGAAAACAATTTAGAACATTTTTGAAATTTTACCTTCTTTTACATTAGCTATTTTACACCTCTATAATTGTTGCATCATTAATACAAACATATTTAGTTGGTATAGTTCACATGCGAACAAGCTTGTTTAAACCGGTGATGACCAAGACAATATTAAATTTATGCGAATTATGTTAATAAAACCGACATAATTTTAATAGTAGTACATACCAAATATTAATAAAAATGTTTTATTTATAAAAAAACTATTTTATAACAAACCTATCGAAATTAAATAATTTATTTGGATAATCGATATTTATATAAATAAATGTAAGAACGACTATTTTAATTAAGAGGTAATTAATTTATTTACTGATTTTTTTTTAATGAAGGGTTAGATTTCTTTAATACCTGTATTATCTTTCTTTGATTTATATTTTGTGTTTTAAATATGTCTTGTCCACCTAGAATTAATTTATTTTCTAAAGGTTTTCTTGTTATTAGACTTTTGATTAGTTACTTTTATCCGGATTTGAATACTAGACAGTGGTTACCGGTGTGCTTTAATGGTAGGGGTTCAATTAATCCATACTCTCTCAGGAATGATCGGCCTGAGTCTGTACAAGACTAACCCTCATTCACACGTCATACATAAATCAATCGTCATACATAATCGTCATACATACACATTCACACGTCATACATAAATTTGCCCATAACAGACAGGTGGAGTGTCAAATTATTTACACTCAATCTGTTAGTTGCAGGGCTAAAATAAATAGTTCTGTTTCTTATCACATGGTCAGCCAATTAAATGACTGAATCATTTAAGAACAGAAGAGGTAGAGGTGTAAAAGACACTAATCAGAGTTATCTCGTCTGATAGTAATGGATTTCATTACACAGCCAGACCCTGTGGTGAATGAAGTGAAAGTGTCATTTGCAGAGTGGAAAATATATGCTTTTCAGAGGGCCTGGCATGCTGATAAGTGTACTTTTCCACTCAGTGAGGAAGGCAATAGTAAACCACCTCACTCCTCGATTTACTTAGTAAAACCTCTACAGGTTCAAACCAGCTTTTTGGCTGATGACCTAAACAACAACAACATAAATCAACTTTATCCCATTTGGTCATGGGATTGCTTATTTTTCATTATTTGAACAGATTGCAATATGCACACACGTTGGGGATTTAAAACAATTATAACAAACGAGTTAATCCTACTCATCCTATTTTTCAAGGCGGTGGAAATTAATATTTACAACAATGGTTAAAAAAGACCTGCTGGGTATGTAAAAATATAAGTTCACTAATACCGTATTTCAAACTATTTCCAACAAAAAATATAGTAAGTGATTTCACAATCAACTTAACGTTTACTTACAATCCCTTCCATCATGTCCCTTCAGATATTAATGACCTATTTCTGGATATTAACCTTAAATTTAATTTAGTTTAATTCTGTTATATTTCAAGTTTTCAAGTTGAAAGCCAAATAGAGCGTGTTTTTCGCTTTGTCTATAAGGAGCAGAAGCTTTTTTTTTGTGTCGTACTTATGGGTTTTATTTTGTAGTTTCGATTTACTCTTATGTAACTTTGTCAAGATCTCCCTTACAAAGAGTTGCCTGACATTCATCACTTGAAACTCTGCAAAAAGTAGGTCAGACGGATAGATGGCCGGATTTTTGCTTATAACTTTTATAATAAATTTCTGAACTATAGGGAACTAAAATAGTAAACAGTATAATGTAATTGTTCCAAATGTAAATTAACAGCATAAGCCTACTAATAGCTTACTACCACTAATAGGGTCATATAATAGTAATACTAAAGGTCTTTAGACTGTAGGCTACCACACATTTTTACTTTCTTTAGCCTATATGAATATATAGGAGGGAAAGTAGGCCTATTGTTTTCATGTCGATTTTCGAAATTGAGTTTTCACCGGATATACACGTTTTCAGACCCCCTAAACAAAAAAACATGTTTTTAGCGATTGGTCTGTGTGTGTGTGTGTGTGTGTGTGTGAACAGAATATCTCAAGAAAGGAACAGCGTACAAATTTGAAACTTGAAACTTAAGTTAGATACTACTGTCGGATCCGACACGAACATTTTCATCAAAATCGGTCTACCGAAAGTAGTAGTTTATTCGTGTCATTTTTCACTTTTTTCCAATTTTCTCAAAAACGGCTTCTACGATTTTTTTAAATCGCCTCATTTACTAGTATATTTTTTATGCTCTACAAGAGAGGGTAGGCGCCATGTCTGCTGAAATTCTTGGAGAAGCTGTTCTCTCGTAGAAAAAATAATGTTTTTAAGATTGTGGCCTTCTATGCATTTTAGAGCAAAAAATTATGTAATAAAAGTTGTAGACAATTTAAAAATCTACAACTTTTATTCCAAATATTTTTTTGTATAGGTAACACTTAGTTTAGCGGTAATTTGTGATTTTCTGTTTTTTACATGAAAATCTGTAAAAAATTGGTTTTTAAAATTTCGGCCTGAGTATGCATTTTACGACAAAAGTGTACATAATTAAATTTATAGAAAATTTAAAGATCTACAACTTTTATGAAATCATTTTTCTCTACAGAGCGTAGTTTAGCGTCAAAAAGTGATTTTCCGTAATATTAAGCCAAACTAAGGTTGATTTTCGTTTTGCATCATTCATTCATGATTAAAATTAGGTTACGTTTTTTGAGGTTAGCTTTTTGTTTATTTCTAATATTTTATTACGAATGTTAGGTTATGTTGTTCATTTTTTGCATTGGCAAGATTAAGTCGTGTGTTTCACACCAGATTTTTTAGTAAAAATTAGAGTGTACGCTCCAATTTTAAGGAGAATATTGGAATTTTTTTATTGCAGGTATTTATTTTTATATTAAGTTTCCAGAAAAAGATTGTAGTGGTAGGCTACATCAAAAGATTACAGGCAGTAACTCTTACCTATAGGGTTTTAATTGTTTAATTCCGATAGATCTGTCGTTTCTGAGTAGGCTAATATCTGCTAGATAGGTAATTGTAAAATTGTTTCGTTATATTTAATAGCTTTACTTATCTAATCGTTATTTTTTTTAATGTCTATATCAAGTTCTTATTGAAGATGTTTTATGGAGTTCATATGAATTAGTGGAACACTACAACTGAGCCTGGTAAGCAGGTAAACAGGGAGATTAAAGGAATTTTATTATTGCAGGTATTTATTTATATTACACCCAACCTGATGAATTCGTTATTGCCGCTCCGACGTTGTCTTTTTATAACAAGATAACTTACAAGTTCATTGTAAACTGAACTAGTAGGTCTACTTACGTAAGACAAACCCTGCTTTATTCAATACACGTCCGTCCCTGTTTAGGAACACACGTGGGCTCTCCTACCTTTACCTTCACGAGATTTTACTGCAAATGAAGCCTACTTAGGCTAAGTTATATAATATAAATACCATAAATGACTTATTCTATTTTTAGATATCTTCAGTCGAGTTTGCAGAAATTTGCTATTCCATATATT
Source organism: Catonia carolina (assembly GCA_035578175.1). NCBI lineage: Eukaryota > Metazoa > Arthropoda > Insecta > Hemiptera > Achilidae > Catonia > Catonia carolina. The sequence goes on along the minus strand of JAQMRL010000001.1, from coordinate 66,559,890 downwards.
TTAATCCTGTTTATTTTTAACTTACTAATGTACTCTCATTAAACTATCTCTTATTGACTAATTATTTAAATCTTTTCGGACTTACTATATATACTTAGACTATAACATAAATCAGAAGATACCGGGTTCGATTTTATTGGTAACAAAGAAAAGTTTCTCATTTTCTATTACGATATATTTAATGTTTTATATCTACCATGTTCACTAATACAGTAGTTAAAACAAGAAATTAAGTAAATGAGTTTTTAAAATGTAGTTCCCATCAAACCGTACAAACCTGAACACATTGTGAAAAAATCTCTTTGAAACACATTTTTCAACAGTTACGTTCATAAAACTTAAAATTTCAAAATTATTAGAAATATTTTTGCCTAAATTGTCAACCGAGAAGATAATAACTAATTACTAAAAGACTAAGCAAAGCGTGTATTTGTGCGAAAATATAGTTTACGCACAAAATAAATAACTTGTTTTATTCTTACATCAGCTAAGTAAAACGTCTATTGATACAAAAACGTAACTGGGACCATAAAGTAGTCATACAAATGACATTCGATAATATAGGCTAATTAAAAGCTAAAACCTAAACTTCGATCCAGTTATTAAACGGTTTTTTAATATCACACGATGTTTTTATAAGACTTCATTTTATAAAGTATCATTCAGTTAAAAAAATAAACAAAGTACACAGTTTTGTAAATTTAGATATACCTACCCGTGGAATCGTAGTAATTTTGCAATAATTTTAGATCTAATGAAAAAGTGACCTAATGAAAATATTGACAATTATTATCGTTCGTATCTTTCTAAATATTGTAGTTAATTTAGCTAAATATTTTTTTTTGTAATTTTGTAATTTTTTTTTTAAATATTGTTGAAATTTTGGCAGTTTTGGTTTATACTTGTAGGCCTACTAACATAATGGCAGATATATTCCAATCTTTATATAAAAAAATAAAACGTTATTCAGACTTTGTGATGTATAATATTACAGCGTTTATTCCGGTTTTTTTGGGATTTGATTATTTATAAATAACAAAACTTTCTTCTAAACTTATAACAAGCATTTGTTGACCAATTATATAGTGGTTAGCACAATTCGCTTATATGCCGGGGTCCCGGGTTATATTCCCGGTCAGGTCTGGTATTTTTTCATCTGTGTATCACCTCGTATTATTAACTACGCACAAGCTAAGGTCTGTAGAGACATTATCAATCAATAAAAAAATAAATAAATAAAATTAACTCTTTAACCTTATAACAAATCAAATTGATTACAAAATGTTTTAAAATCTTAAGACTTACTACTGCCCATAACAGCCAGGTGGAGAGTCAAATTATTTACTCTCAATCTGTTCGTTGCAGGGCTAAAACAAATAGTTCTGTTTCTTATCACATGGTCAGCCAATTAAATGACTGAATCATTTAAGAACAGAAGAGGTAGAGGTGTAAAAGACACTAATCAGAGTTATCTCGTCTGATAGTAATGGATTTCATTACACAGCCGGACCCTGTGGTGAATGAAGTGAAAGTGTCATTTGCAGAGTGGAAAATATATGCTTTTCAGAGGGCCTGGCATGCTGATAAGTGTACTTTTCCACTCAGTGAGGAAGGCAATGGTAAACCACCTCACTCCTCATTTTACTTAGTAAAACCTCTACAGGTTCAAACCAGCTTTTTGGCTGATGACCTAAACAACAACAAGACTTACTAAACTTAACTTAACAGAAAATACGGTCATTTACAATCAAATAAATAAATAATTCCTTACAATTGTTTAGTAACACTATTTGCTAGTATGTAGAATCTATTTCAGTACCGTACGCATAACCGGTTTCTAACTGTTTACATGGCGACTTACTTTAAAATCCGTTTATTACTCACTTAATCTGACTAACGAGTTGGCTTTATGTAGAAATAATCACCCAACTAAAAAGACAACTAATATACCTACCAAATAAATAAATACACCAAAAGAATTCTTGAGCGGATAAATAATAATAAAAAGAACATAAAGGAGTAAAATATACCTTACTGAAACTCTTCCCTCGTTATTATCAAAACACAATTGGATAAAGGCTTGTAATAAATCACACCTTTCTAAGCTTAATATGATAGTCGCTATTGTCAAAACACAATTTTGTCTCATTACATCATTGTTGAGCTCATTATGTTGTCCATACCTCGCAATATGAAGCTACGTTAAATATACGTGTCATAATTTACTTAAAATTGTTTAATATTTAGTTTATTTAATAAACACTGTCGACAAGATTAGAGAGGCCTACTAAATTAAAAAAAGTACTGTAAATGAAAAAATAATTACTTGGAGTAAAAATTCAGAGCCGTATGCAATTTTCACATGCAATACACAATAGATTTAAAAAAACAACACCTGGGTTATTATACCTACATGTAATCAATAGCAGCTAAATTAATTAATTTGTTCGTGTTATAAGCGCAGTTGTTTTAAAACAAACTAATAGTTCTACTTTTGTTATTATTCAATAAGTATTAAAAGGAGATCATAATACTAAAAGTGACTAAAATAAAGTAAGTAAGATGCAATACTTCACACTTCCTTATATTTTGCTTTAATTTGAGCGACATTAACAGTTAACGATTATCAATTTTATTGTTAATGCTATATTCACGGGACTTCATGTAAATAAATTTTGTTAATTAAAAGGAATATACAAAATACACCGTTTTCATCGATAGCACAGCATTATATTCATTCAATAAGTCCATTATCTAATGAAAATAAAATAAGTCGCTTGTTTATACCAGTCTAAGAAATGACTGACTCCTACTATTAAACACAATTACATAAACCATGGGAAAATATTTCTTATGTAATCGCTGATTATGAAGCAGTATGTCTACTTTATTTTCTTTCAGCTCATCCACTTGTTTGAACCACTAAATATTTTATGAAGTAAAACGAGGTTTTAAGTGGTTTACTGTTATTTTTCTCACCGAGTTACGAAGTTCAATTGTTTATCAAACACATCAATATCAAAAACTCGAAACCGTCGTTTAACTATTTACATTATCAAAACACAAGGATTTAAGTAACAAAAATTTAAAAGCTTGTGAAACTTTATAAAAGCCGCAAATGATCAATATTACATTGAAAATTTTAAACAGTTGGTTCTCGATTTTCCGGGGGCTAAGATTTAACGTCACTCATTTGAGAAAAGAAAATGAATTAACAAACTAGTCTGGTAATTCCACAAAATATGAGTTACATTAATTTACAATGGACAATGGATTATTGATATTTCCGTCTTTATTCAGTAACATGTTTTGAATAATGTCCTATTGTAGTCCTAATGAAATACATAGGTCCACTGTACACATAGAAATACACAAATTTCCCCACCCTTTTTTGAGGGTTTGGATTTAACGTCCCTTCGATTTAACGTCGGTGATCAGAATTTAGCACGGTAAATCGAGGACCTAATGTAAATGTTAATGTTGTAAGCCACTTACAGAATTTAGGCCAAATAAGGGACGTTAATCAAACTTTTATCTACAAGTCAACTATCATCGTTCATAAAATAGGCGTCATTTAATAAAATGTAGTATTTTCATAAAATTCAGTAGTTATTATTTGCACCGTCATCTTAAGGTTCAGATTAATGAGATTCTAAGAAGCCCGTTTTAAAGTATTAGTTAGCTTTCTTCATGTACTTACATATTTTAAAACATGATAAGCGAGATAAAAGCGTGTCTACTTTTAACCAATTTTTTTGTTTACTTTAAAACTAAAACTATACATCAAGTACAGTTTTAAAATAAAGTAATTGACAATATTGTACAGTATTTTACGAACTTCTATTTCTGTAAGCTTACTAGAAGCATTATTTTATGACTAGTCACTTATACAACCTTGTCAAGGTCTTCAATAGCTCATTTATTTGCTGTTTGCATTTCATGTTAAGAGAAATTTACATCTAACTCTAACAACAATGAAACAACATGGGCGTTAACAAAGACTGAAACTCTTAAATAGTTTTTCATTATAATATAATGACAGAAAACAAGAATTTTAGAACACACTACTACATGATAAGATCTATCACTCGGTACAAAACTAACAACCCAGCGCCCAGAGTTCCCTTTAAGGGCAATACAAACATTTTGAACAGCAAGAATACAGTTTTATATTGATATTCTAAGGATATAAAGAAACTCGAAGTAATTTATTTTCTGCTACAAACATGCAAACGTTAGCCACATTTCAAATGATATACCATGTCAATTGAATTTTTAGATGAAAATTTAAATAGGCCTACTTTATGAAATTCAAAATTCACAATTCAAAAGATTTTAGGTACTATCAGGCTACATAACAAATTGATTAAATCAATGGAAAGTAGAAAACGTATTTTATACAGAGGTTACGTTGACAAAACATGGGGGATTCAACTAGTAATTTGATGCGCAAACATGAATATTAACAAATACAGTTCTTTTAAATTTGCATTTCTGTGTTAACTTTTAAATCAGACAAATGAAAAATAAATCGTATTTGTAGTAATTTTGTCAGCCACAAAAACTCTTAAATGGGTTTTCATTACGATTCTAATCCAAGTATTCATACTGTCATTTGAATGATTGCCTCGACATATAATTAAATTACCATAATTTGATACAGCTGGCTGGCTCGGCGTTGTTGTAGAAGTCAGCACAACTGTCCCTACGCCAAGGATCCCAAGTCCCAATTCAGATCTTTCCTGGGATTTTTTTATCACTCATTTTCATCTATGATCCTTCACCGTCCGCACTAGCCTTGTGTGCTTAATAGCTGGACGTGAAACATAATAAAAGCTGAAACGTTTTTATTTACCTTTGTGAGGACCATGAAGGTTTTTATAATGATGATCCTAAACCGAAAGACGTATTTTAGCTCTAAAGAGCATACTCTAAACATCATTTACCTTAGTTGAGAAAACGAAATATTATTTACGAAATTTATTTATTTTTAAAAATTAAGAGTCATTAAATATTTTGAGATTTTTGGCTTAGGGCCATTATATCATGTATAATGATTTTGAATAAAATAAAATTCTAAAAATTTGAATCTCTTTCGTGTACACCCTATACTTACACCAGTAATATAGTACGTAGAGTGCATGATTATTTTACGTACGAGGTTGCAATAAAAAAAAACCAGTTGAGTTGAATGTATTTTAAAACAATCTTACAAAAATACAATAAACTAAATAACAGCAGTGGTTTAATGTGTACGTAATGTTTGTATTTCGTTGAATATTTTTTGTCAATATCATAGACATGCTCTATTGGGAGTCGTTCGAGACAAATGAACAGAAACGAACATTTGGTTGTGTTTATTATGACAATTTCTGCCATTCCTGGGTTTTCGAAGCAGATCATTCGAGTGTGATATTTTCTGTTAACATAGAACATTTAAAAACGGAGTAGCGATTAAGCAGGCGTTCTGGAGAAAATATCAGGTTTAGTAGAGTGCCTACATAATATAGTATCCCTAATAAAAATTTCTGATGTGTTATAGAATGAAATAAGTATCAAGTTAAACAAGTATCAGGTTTTGATGTAAACCTTATTCCACTGAACTCTGGAACTGATGAACAAATCTTTTGAGCGTACGGTTGGAAAAATGATTGTAACTGACTGTATCAGGCGGCCAGGCACCAGTGAAAATTCATGTTACATCAACATTTTTATGTTTATGTATGCATCTGATACCGTAATAGTCTACTTCGGTTACTTCTTGTGTGTACTTTATCATACACATTTTCATAATTTAATATGATTTCAATTCGATGCGATTTCGCTCTCGCAATTGGGATGGCCCGCGCTAAGAATTACAATTACTCATTTAGCCAAAAGCAGAGCAGAGTCAGTTTAAAACAGCCCCAACGATAGGTAAAATAAACTATAATTTCGAAATTATAGCATTATTACTTCAGTGTCACTAGTGAATTTTTTTCTAAAATATTGAATATTTTAATATATCGAAGAGCTAATATATTTTGCTACCGCCTCGGTGACTCAATCGGTAGAGTTTTCCAGTTTTAAGCCTAATTTTCCAAGTAAATTCCTAGTTAGGGTCTGGACATGGATATCACACCTTCAAATTCTTTACAAAGTTTGTGACTCCGTACGTTATAATAGTGGTATATTACTAAATATCATTATTACAAACTACTCGTATATATACTTACCAAATGTAGACTAATATCAAATCCAAAAAGTTTTATAGTTTTCAGCATGAAATATTAAAATAGGAATTTTATATTTTAATTTTATTATAATTAAAGTTGTTTAAAAACCTCCAAAAACGGCCAAAGAATAAGTAAGAACACTTACCGATTGAGAAGTACTTTCGTGGCTTTACCACATCGTCAGCTTGTTATAATATTCAAATTATTCATATTTTTTAGAAATATCAACCTCCTTTGTATGTCATGTCAATTACAGGAATCCTGTAATTTTAATAATTTTATTTATAATAAAATAAAAAATTCATTTAAACGGAGGATATTATGTTTAATAAATTGAAATAGGAATATGAAATCAATAAAAATAAATTTTTGTAATAGGAATTATTTTTCTAGTGGTTTTGGTTTGTTATCAACCTTGAAAGAAATGCCAATAATAAAAATAATTTAAAGGTTTAAATAAACTTGAACCAATAAATAATGGGGTTCAGTGTTACAAAAGGTAAATTCTCCTCTGCATACAACATATCAATCATTTTACACCTTTACAGTCATATGAATTATGTGTTTCACAGTATAGTTACGTTGGTAGTACTGTATAGGTAGAAACATTTAAACATCAGTACTTATGTACCTGTGCTTGTTTTAAAAACAGTATAAACTACAAGGTGTTTCAAAAGTCCGAAAACGTTTGGTTAACTTTAAAAATAGCCACTGTTAGACAATTAGTTATTCTTATCTGCAAGTACTAGTTCATATCACTTATAGTCAGTTAATTCAATTACTGACAGAAGGATTTGCTGAAACGCTATGCTAAGTTAAGTCTGAACTAATATTCTCTCATAATTATCTCAGTAAACACGGATTATTGAGGATAAAGAAACAATACAGCATTGAAGTGGTGTAAGAGAAATGATTATACTTGAGTAGTTTTATAAATTAAAAAAGTTGTGGTTTTGAGCGAATAAAAACGAACTTTTACGTAATAATCTTGTTGGAAGAAGAAAATATTAAATCACCGAGGAATAATAATAGTAATGAAAATTGTCGAATGATTGGATATGGCACGATACTTTCAAAAATTAATTTTTTATTACACAATAAATAATTAGGAAGTGTTTAGTTCAATTTTTCAGAAGCTAAACCATGGTAAAATTTCACTTTTTTCACACTAAAAATACTTATCGAACAAAGAATTCTCTTAAAATTCAAACGTTTTTGACTACATGCTACAAAATTAGTAAAAAATTTATAACTTTTTATTCAGCCTGTTGTAGCATGCTCCCATTAAAGATAAACTATCGACGCTTATTGTCACGTACCGTATTTAAAAAAAACTGAACCATAGCATAAGTTAAAGCAAAACAATTAAAATTGAATACTCTACAGAAAGTAGTGTACTTTTAACAACCTTGCCTGAATAATACATCATTAAACATTGAACAAAAATATTAAGAAAACGTGTATTCCTTTAAGTAGCCGGTGTCCAAAAAGTTCCAACACATGGGCAAATATAAGGTAAGTAGTTATCAAAGGTAGATTAAGTTATGTTTTCCTGGAGAATTTTTCAAACATTAGGTTACCTATGTTGCTGCATATTATTATTTTTTAATTATTGTTGTTATTTTTTATTATTAGTTATTTTTAATATTGTTGTCAGTAATTAATTTTTTTATTAGTATTGTTCTATTAATGAATTTATCATTTTTACGGTGTATCAAAATTATTATAAATTACTTACAGTTTATAAAATTACACAATATTGTCAGTTGACTGCTGTTGATCGAGTTAGGAATGAAGACATTTTAAAGCTGTACAAAACATTTTATAAAATGTATAAAATTGAAGAAAGATCAAATTCATCTGGTACGGGGTCATCTGTAAAGGATGAAGGAGAACAGGTTGCCAAGATTTGGCTACAGGTTCCACCCTAATCGGAGGAACCGAGGACGACTCAGAAAGGAGCAGATAGATGGTGTTACGAGAGCTATCGAGTGTTCATTTCTTAGAACCCTCGGTCTTAAGGATGAAGATGTGTTCAATAGGAGGGAACGGCGTTTTGGACCGCGATAAATTAACTAATGCAGTAGAACAGCAGAAAAAATAATAATAAAATAAAATTATAAATTACGATTAAAACAGTATTATACAGCACATTTTCAAATGAAAAACAATTAATCTTGATTAGGTTTTACACATCGCACCTATCTGGTTTTCAGTCAATTGCATTAAATGAAATGTTCAGAATATTTGGAGGAAATTAAAGGTATTTTACACCAATAGACCTAAGTAAAACGTTAAAAAAATGTATTATACGGGAGTTAAACGTGGGTGATAGGGGCTTTAGAAAGGAAGAGGATAGAAGCTTTTGAAATATGGTATTATTGGAAAGTGTTAAAGATTAGGACAAAATAGTAATTTAGAGGTTCTTAGAGAGTGGATGAAAGAAGAGGTATATGGAAACATCTTATCAGAAGAAGGGATAAGCTAGTGGGGCATTTCATTAAACATCCAGGTATTGCGCTATCAATAATTGAGGGTAATATTGAGGAAGTGAATTGGAGGGGGAGGCAAAGGTTACCATATTTAAAGTAAATTACAAAGATGTAGGGTGTTGCAGGTCCGTAGATATGAAACGACTTGCGCAAGATAGAACAGCTTGGAGAACTGCATCAAACTAATCAAGAGACTGATGACAAAAAAATTGAGAAAGTTAATTATAACGATTTTGGAAATTAACAAAAATCAGGATAATTAATATTATAAAACAAATGTAAAGTATCGATAGAATTTGCAAAAAGAAGGGATGTGAACGTGGACAAAATGAAGCAAGGAGAAAGGTGATATTTTCTAGCTTCTGATTCATACCACGGAGAAAGGAAAGAGAAAGAAGAGTCAATAGTTACATCTATGCAATTATTATAACAGAAAAACATCGTGAAAAATTGCCTGCGTTTTTGGGCCTACTGAAAACTGGGGAAGAAACCCCTTCTAATTGTCTCATTGTGGGAACTTTGTTATAGTGGTTAACTGACTCTGTTTACCTCTGTTTGGCGTACTGTTCTATATTTTTTAACTTTTTGGAATACTCGTGCGTCTTTTATCATAGAAATATGGGTTTCATATGTTAAATATTGCTTGCTAATTGCTCCTTTACAGATTTGTGTAGCAGTTTGGCAATGTTAATAAGCATATTGATTCTACAGACTGTAGTCACGCTGACCACTGCACCAACGGGCCAGCCAAATTAAAAAATTGGAGTGTAAATATCTTTAGTAGTATAAAACTTTCTTTTTAAAAACTTATTCTAGGCCTATGTTTAAATGATGCTTTAAAGTAAAACAGGGAGAAACAAAGCACTTACGTACGGGTGCTACAAACTGTAAACAAATAATAAACAATGGGCAATAGACGTCAACAGGCTTATTTATGAACATTATTAATAGGCGTATGAAAATTATTGTCGTATTTGAAAATAAATATGATTAATTATATAGTACATGGGCTTTAACAAATGTAGATATTGTCAGAAAAGGATAAGGATAAAAGAATCTTGTCAAAAAAAGTTATATGTAGACAGTTCACTAAATACATGACGTATATTGTATGTAAGGTACAATAAGATATCTCCTCGTCAAATAACGGTTAAAGATAAAATAATTTAAAAAATATGTTATTAAGAAATGAAATGAATAAAATAATGTAAAAAGGATTAAATTTTCATAAATTCGTAGGCATACACACCCACCAAACCACCTCATCAGAAATAAGTGAATTTCTGCACAAAATAAATATATGTATTTAATATTTTGTAAATTACAATATACTTTTATGCGACATTCAAGGATCGCGTAGAAAAATGTGCTATTCTATGAAAAGAAAGAGAAACAAACGTACATTCTTCTAGTGCCACCACCGATAAAAGATCCTTTCACCGAAGATTAACAAAACATACAAGGATGGGATTATTTAAAAAACTGATAATAATAATATATTTATTGTCATTTAACATTTGATTTTAGCGGATATCCGCTCAAACAGATGACTTGTCATAATCACAAACAATAAATTACATGATACAATCATAGTAACACTAATTACTCAGTCAATATATAAATACATTTAAAAATACATACCACATAAATATGAAACATCACAATCAGTTTACATGCTCAGTGGTTTAGGTTATTTATATACTCATCAACAGAATAATACACTTTCTCCAATAATAAATCTTTCACGAGTTTCTTAAACAATGAAAAGGAAGAAACTTTCCGAATGCTTTTATTCAGTTTGTTATAAAGCTTAATACCCATATAATATGGGCTATTCTCATAGAGTTTGAGTCTGCGTATTGGATAAATTAAGAGATCAGAATTTCTAGTATTGTGATGATCACCTGTCTTATCCTTTTATAAGTGTCTAAATTTTGATGTTAATTATGTAACGAGATATATATCAGCCGCTTCTGTGGTATAGTCGTTAGAGCGCTAATCTACAAAGCGGCGTTCGATTCCTTGCTAGAGTCTGGATATTACGTATGAAAACCCCCATTTCAATTTTTTAACTCACAGCAGTTGCAAATTACTAACTAGTCGATGCGACTATAGATAAAATAATAAGTTGTTGATAGAAATTAAAAAAAAAAAATTGCTTGAATTATCATGGGGAGTTCGAAATAGGATGACAGACAAATTGTAGCTTATATGATATAAATCTCAATTCAGAAGATCAAATAAAAAAATTAACTTACTCATAAAGTTAAATTCATATAAAAACCACCTAACCAAAATTTTTGAACGATTTTTTTTGCATTGATTGAAAATAACGCACACGTTACCTTAGTTATAAAAAAACCGCTTTAATTTGCCATCTGCGATGTGCAGTGATCGGAGCATGCTTTATGTTAGATTCTACTCCAAAGCAAACCACGTGTTTAGTTTCCGTTTGTTTTAGAAAATGTTTAAAATATCGTCCAAGTTCACAATAGAAAAAAATTTAATTGAAAATGTTATGTTCCATCCAATCAATTTAGGCTATATATTTAAAATTATAAGGGTATTTTGGTATCAGCTCCAGGTGGACTGATTCGGGTCAATCGTTTTTTAAAAAGCAGCTCCCCATGTGCAGATCTTCTATCACCCATCGTTATTTTTTCCAAATTCCCAATTAGTGCAAAAAATAGAAAATTAATGGTTTTTATTACATGGTTCTTTGAAGATTACCCCTCTGATGCAGTTTTAAATCAATTTGTAGCCTTTATAAAGATTAATTAGTACAGTTTTACGCGCGCGTTCTTAGTTTTGGATGAAACTGTACTGTTTTGAAAAATCTGGACACTGCCAAATGTTCCCTGATCCGTTCGGATTGAGATTTTTTAGATTTCTAGGAAAATTAATTCAGTAATGTGTTCAGTCATTTTTTTAGTTTCATCAGTTAATCTAATCAACCCCTTTACTACTTGCAACGCCAATCTTATTGTATCCTCTCTGATGCTAGCAACAAGCTCACGCTTAGCGCGAGCGCATTGCTAGTTTAATTTATATATTTTCGTAAATCTTTGAAACGCTGTTCATCAATCAGAATACAATTATTTCAATTAAAAAGAATGGGAGTAAACATTTAGAGTAGGTCTCTCTCACATTATTTACGAAATAGACAAAATAATCTGTAGTAATGCAACACAAGAATAGTCTACCTAAATAAGTGTCTAGAAAGATGCATCAAAAAGTCTAAGCATCTTGACCGCTATATCAAGGTACAGTCTACTATGTTTTCGTTTTAATTTTGTAAAGACCGAGTCAACTGATAACTCTGTGCACAGAGACAGTCACACGGTATCAAAAATAAAATATTTTTATGTGATTTTCGTTGGTTACATAACTTTCTTTAAGAACAATACATGAGAGAATGAAAAAACCGTAATTACTGGTAAGATTTAATTAAATGTAATTAAGTGGAATACAGGTGCTTACAATTAGTATCTCTCTAATCGCTGTTACACAAAAGCAAAAGCTATCGGTCACTCAACAAATCACAGTATCTACACAAAGTTGGAATTTAAAATCGTCAATTATTTTATTACAAGCGTTCTAAAGTTGTTGGTAACAGTTAAAGAAAACAAAATGAGGAATATCATCCCAAATTAGTTGAAAACTTGTAACGCTTTGAACTAAAATTATTACAAAATGAACTGTTTTAACGCTGAAAGTTGTTATATAGTTATTTTAATAAGAAAAATTTCTAGCAAGATTTAAAAACTAACTTTATTTTTACTCATTGAACTAATTAAACACCAAAAACTCCGGCGAAAGTATTATTTTTTTAATCGTTTTTAACTTAAGTGGTTAATAAATCGGATAAATCAATTTGTAAAATTTTATGTACATCAATTTATCTCATTCTTAATTATTATTAATTATTATTATTATGCTCGCCTCTCATCATGCGGTCTTGGGTTTGAATCTCATTCAGGCACGGCATATTTTCATACGTTGCAAAAATCATTTCATCCTTCACCGTCTGCATTAGCAGTAATTGCAGAACAGTCGGACGTTAAACCAAAAAAAAAAATAATTATTAAATTTTGTGCATAGTAAGTTATTTTCAAAATGATTTAGTCGCCAAGAAACTCTTATCATTAAATAGAAAGTGATTTCCAGTGAATTGTATCAGTTTGATAAAAAATAAAAACACAATCTCGTTTGTTAAAAATTGTTAGCATATTCCTTAAGCGATGTAAAGAATATTGTTTATAGAAAAATTATAAAGGAAACATAAGATATTCCAATAGTTTCGTTTTAGCCAAGCTAATTACATTAACTTATGAGAAAAAATTAGTATTGTAGTATACGTAATAACTAGTACAAAATTTACCTGTCACAGTTGAGTGACTGGCCGATAATACAAGTAGAAGAAGTAGGAACAGTAGGTCTTCTATGCTGCAATCTCACCGAACAAGGTATCGGACCGAGTCGGTGGCGGCGGAAGGAATCCACTGTTGTCACTCACACAAACGCACACATAGCCTGCAACTACAACAATCCACAACTACTATGCGTAAATATCGACGAGTTCACATTATTTAACACAGAGTACGGTTACGCAATTATTCATAACCGGTACTGATTATATAACTCTCTCTCTGACCAATGATTTACTAAGGCTAATCATATCAAAAGCGGTGATTACTATAGATTTCAAAATAAAAATTACTACTGATGAATTGACATAACGCACTTGGGTGAGAGTAACAACAGTACGATCTGGCAAAGTAGAAAATAAAATGACACTGTTACTACAAAACATTAATCGATTAATCCGTTTTCTAAAAGTTTAATCTTTTCATTCATTATTTCATCTAGTACTGATTTTAAAATATTTCAGCATGATTTTTATTCAGTTTAATTAAAAATTATTGATTTGTTTTATAAATTATAAATAAATAAACTTTTATTGTCAAATACGAAATATACATTTTATAAATATGGCATTTCACATTTTAAAATTTAGGGATTGGGAAGGGACATGTTACTATCTAATTATTATTACAGCGTGTGCACGTAGCCTACACACAGGATTTTTCATTAATTCACTCACCAATAATTACTTAATTTGAAAACAAAACAGAAATATCGATGAAAGTACGGTGGAAGAAAACCCACTACCAAAGGAATTTGCTTTAAGTCTTAACAATTTTAGAAATGTTGATCATCACAAGTCACTATTTTAATTACTTGTTACAGAAAATCGGTGTCACCTTTGTTCATTAATTTAGTTAAGGTAGTTCTCCGTAATATATAGTAAAATATTTTTGTACTTTTGGATACAAAATGCAGTATTTAGCTTATATCAATTATTTATACTTATGAAATTAATATTGTATTTTCAACTAAAAACTAGGTGAGCGCCTCCGTTACTTGGTGATTACTGCGCTACATTTCAAAGAAGAAGATCCCGGGTTCCATTTTCGGCTAGGATCCGGAAATTTTAACAAGTTAAAATACCTATTATTCCATAACCCGCAGAAGTAATTTAAATTAACTAGACAAATTAAGCGCGTACAAAAAAGGAGAGGGAGGTTTAATAATCAATAATTCTACGTACGAATTCAATAATCTTCATACCAACGATTTCTAGATTAATATTATGAACATTAATCGAAAATTAAAATTTCACTTAAATTACAAATTGTATCTTTTCATACAATTACATCCAAAGCTACGCATAGAATGTTTAACTAAATACAGTTTGGAAAAAACAATCCGACAATCTAACCTTCGGGTGCTTTTCAGAATATAGCCGGGAATGGAACTTCGAACGTTTGATTTACCCGTCCAGTAACAAAGTGCATTACCGACTGATCCATCGAAACCACCGGTATTTTTAAAATATTGTTTCATACACGAGTGAATCTTGTACTATAGTATAAAAGTTTGACCTATTTGTTCGAGAAATTACATTCCAAAATCCGTTAGTGACAAAAAAATATTATTTATTCTGCGATTTCATCAAAAAGCGATGTAGTTTTTCTTAAAAAGAATAAAATATAGATGGAATTCATAAAAATATTGCAATTATTCATCACTCGACTACGTTAAAATAAAAAAAGTAAATAAAAGAGTAGTTATAGAATACATTATTCTTTTAAATTTGATTAGTCTAATAGTTGACAAAAAAATAAATAGAAAATAAACTTAATGAATTCATATTATAGTAATATAGATACTGGGGATTGCAAATTTTCTAAAATTATTATTGCAGGTGGTAATTATTATTATTAACTAAAAATACTTAGTTATTAAAAATATTTATCTTAGTAATCACTGCTTGTAATATGTGTTAACAAACCTATTAAAAATTTGTCACAAACACTTGCACTAAAATTTTATAGGTTATGTTTACGAATACCTAGATATTTTCAAACAAAAATAAACGTAAACCGTACGATTCACGTGTAACGATATCGCTATAATTTTAGTACACGTACATTACAAATTATCTAGTATTACTATTATTATGTAGTACGAGCCGAATTGAATAACCGCTTTTGGTTGTAGTGATGTCAGTAAAAGAGAAATATCCCTACAGTCATCTAAATATACCTACTTTTACATTATAGCGATTATTCCAGTTCTTTACCTGTACAGAGTGGTGTAGAAGTAACGTCACAAAACAGAGTTTGACTCTTTATTAATGTTAAATTTTTTACTTTTGTAATTTACAACAAATTTAATACATAATTGTTATTATGACCATTTTAGGGTTAAAAAAAATGTGTGCCTAGTAAATAGTATTGGTTATCGAAAGAGATTCTATCTTTTCGTAACTACATTACGCTCTTTGATTTTATAAAAAAAGAATATCTCTTGGCAATGTAGATAATGAACAATAAACCTATGTTTAATCATGAGTAAACAATGTAAAATGAAAACCATAAGTTAATTTTAATCATGAGTGAATTACGAAAAATGAACAACCTTTGCAGAACTTAAATTTTTATACGGAAAATCAGTAATTTTTTTATATAATAAACAAACTCAATAATTACCGCTAAATTAAGCGTTGTACAAAAAAATGTTTGGAATAAAAAATGTAGGTATTTACATGTTCTACAACTTTGACTATGCACACTTTTGTCGAAAAATGCGTACTAAGGCCGCAATTTTAAAAATACTACATTTGACAGATTTTAATGAAAACAGAGAATTACTAAGCGTTGTACAAAAAATTTGCGGGTTTTTTGATTATGAACACTTTTGCCCTAAAAATTATGGATATAATATTGCCTTAAAATGCATATTAAGGCTGCAATCTTAAAAAAAAACAATTTTTTTCTACGAGAGCACAGGTCCCCCAAAAATTTCAGCAGACATGGATTACCCTTCTTGTAGAGCAAAGAAAAAAAAAGGGTAAATGAGGCGATTTTTCAAATAATCGCTGAAGCCGTTTTTGAGAAAATCGTAAAAACTGAAAATTTCATGAATAAACTACTTCTTTCGGTTGACCGATTCTGATGAAAATTTTCGTGTTGTGCCTCTTATAGTACCTAAGTTCCTTGAGATATTTTGTTCACACAAACACAGACCAATCGCTAAATACATGATTTCGAAAAATCGAAATGAAAACAGCATCTACCTTCCTTATAAATATTTATATAGGGCAATGATGTTCCCAGTAGCCTTTGTGGCCCAGTGGTTGGCTTGCTACAATGCAAAGTGGAAGTCCAGGGTTTGAAAAATTATAACCAGTTCAAACCCACTGTACCTTAATACAACGTAGTCACTAATGACCAAGACGTTGATGCATCTAAACTAAAAATTGATGTTCCTGACTTTATAACATGGCCGGCCCAGTTATATCCCAAAGCCACTGATGTAGAAGTCAGTTCGCTAATCACTACACCTAGTACTGGCCAAGAAACCACCCGAAATATCAATAAAATACATTCCTATGTTGTTTGAAATAGGACTTTTTGGTTTTTGTAATTTAATATCACATCAACTGCATAGATTAAGATTTTTTTATTAGGAGCATAAACAATATGATATTTCAGACTGTAATAATTAAACTCTGGAACCTTTCAAAAACAAGAAACTTCGTTTAAAAAGAAGAAACAGAGCCACAAAGATAGTCCAAGCTGTGTAAATTACTATATTAATAAATAATTTGGAAAATTTAACACTTGTTTTTAATCAGGTAACGCAATAAAAGAAAAACCATAATAATAATAGAAATGTATCATAGACAACTATTTATTGTAATATCTGGTTCCTAGCGATACATTTGGCAAGAGTAAAGCTTGAAATTAAATGACTACATTTAATAGTTTTACAGTAGCGTAACTAGTCTGACTGCGCCCCAATGCCAGTATTCCCCATGCGCCCCTATTCGTAGACTCACTCCCCCCCCCCCATAACTTCCAACGAAACTAACATTTCTTCGACATTTCTGACTGACATTTCTTTCTGACAAACTGACATTTCTCCGTACTTCCACACTTCCTGGATACTATTTCACTACACACGACATTGTACAAGCTCTATCCAATTAGAGAAAGATTATTCAAAGAAATATAATTTATTATGTACAGTAATTTTAAAGTTAATTATTAAAAAAATTATTATTCAAAAAATTAATTGAAAGTAAAATTAAGTTACTAAACATTTCCAAACACCATTAACATAACTGAAGTACAGGGAGTTTTGCTTCAACATATTTTTTTGCTAAAAATTTTCCAGAATATCAGTTTTTTGCGCCCCCCTAAGGCCTGCGCCCCAATGCACCGCATTGGTTGCATGGGCGTTAGTTACGCCACTGTAGTTTTAATCATCTTCACCTGTCAGTGGGTCATCACTTTTGAAGTTGTTAGCCACCTTTTGTGTTACTGAATAATATGTATCCTGAGTTAGGAGCATACAGGAAGAACAGGAAGCATTGTAACAGGAAGAAATATTGTAAATGACAATAGAATTATTGTATGTTAAATTGAAGTAGGATATATTTTTAAGTTAAGGTAATAAATATAAATAAAGGCACATTGATGACATACCATGCATACAAACCTTATTTTTTTGTATAGTGGAAGCATACAGAAAAGCTGGCTGGATGGGGGTAGTTTACTATACCTCACTCTACTTTTTAGTGCTCTATCTTAGCAACACACTTTAAAACTAAACTTCAGTACTTTATAAACATAATTAACATAATGAAAATTATAGTTTAAGGTGACTGAGCAGACTGATCAAGGGTTATCACTGCTGTAATGTATTTATCAAAGGTAAAATGACACCGAATAGGCAGTGTATATTATATCCCACAGAACCGTGCAGCAGATATAAACAAACTAGGGGTTGAAAGCCAGTAAAAAGGATGCATGATCACGTTTCACTTTACCAGTGCCTTCAGTCAAAACAACCGGCAACAGACTGGATGCTTTTTAATAGGCCTACTCTATGAATTCTTTCTACTGGTACTTTCGTATTTTGTATTTAGTATATGTTTCAGTTGTTTTATAGCAAGTTTCATCTGAAAAGCAAAGAACATTTTGTAACTCGAATAGATCGCGCTTAGTTCAATCACAATTTTAATACATTTATGTTTTGATGTGCTGCACAGTTCCATGGGAAAGAGTATACCTTTAAAAACAGTCAGGGAATGATTTGAAATAAAGGTCGTAATATTGAAGGGAGGTGAATGGGAATACTCCATTAAGGCATAAAAATTATTTTTATTCTCAATATTAAAAAAAAACAAAACTTGTAATTTACACTAAATTAACATTTACAAATTAAATTTTGTTACATCAAAAAATTAATAATAGATCTGTAACGTAATGTTAATTATTTTTGAACCACTCTGTAACAGAAGTAAATTTCAATCCTACATTCATCTTCACATTAAATGTCAGTTATAGTTATAGTAAAGTTACTTTCTACTCTAGGCTATACCAATAAAAATAGTAATTGTAAAATGCACTCATACGCACAATATTGTAGTAACCTCATTACTTTTTACAACACTACAAGAATGAAAAAGTATTGTAATATTCATGAAAAGTATTGGTAACTTATTAATATCAACATTAAAGAGGATAATTAATTTAATCGTTGATTTAATATCTATGTCAAACATTAAAAAATATTTAAATAAAAATTACATTAATTCATTTCCTATTCTTCATGAAGTAAAATCTATTACTCCAATTAATAAAACATTAACTTAAAAATCAGATGGGTTTTTTAAAGTTTTTGATTTTCCTTCAGATGTCCTGTACTCTGGTAACTTGAGTTTTGTCAACAGCCCATTGAAAAAATGTAACTGAGCTCATATCAGTACTGAAGATTCTTTAATCGCAATATCCTACATCAACGTGAATGACCCTTATCATCTACTTATCCCTACACCACATTTTTTATCTCTTACCTCTCATTACATCACCAAAGTACTCCACTTTTATAGATTTCACAGTATACACAATTTTAATTTCCTAATTCAACCTTACCATGACTTCCATGTTTTTATTCTGTTTATATTATAATACCCACAGCAATCTCCTGTAACATCCTGTAACAACACATCTCAAATCCTTGAGTATTTTAAAAGACCATACAGTCTCAAAATTAAATCACGATAAAGTCATGAGTAAGAAGTTCGAGAGATTAGATTATTCTATTAAAGAAAAACATTTCTAAAATAGATTCAATAATTTTAATGAATTTAATTTTTTATATAAATACTTATAATTCTGGTTTCTCTGTAAAAATATCTGTTAAAAGTAGTAGTTATTTCTCAGAACTATAGCCTAATGGTCCATTCTTGGACTGAACTTTTCATAATAAATGTCCTTGAAGTAACAAGCAGGTTTTTTATCATTAGCATCTGCAGATCTTACTGTAGTTCATTTTGCTTATTTTGGGGACTATCGTAAACAATCACTCTCCTCTGCTATTAGTTGGACGCATATTTGTAGTCACAGAAAATGTTAAGTGGAGGCCATCCCAACAGTGAGAAGAAATTGCATCTCATTGAAATAAAATTTTGTATTTAACAGTGATAATTTTTATGATAAACCTCTAAACTACACTAATGAAAGTGAAACCCTGAAGTACTTCTGTGTCAGAAGGAAACATAAACATAATTGTTGATATAACATGATTCGTCACTGGTGCCCGGCCATCCAATACAGACTGATGGTTGCATTAGACTCTTTCTTCAAAATGTATGCTCATACAATTTGTTTACATTGGTTCAAAGTTGACTGGAATAACATGTATTAGTTGGCAACACAACTTTTGTTTAGGAGAGACACTGCGGAAGTTCAGAGATCCTACCCTGAAAAATTTTCAAAATTAAGTTTTAAAATTAGCATTTCTAAGCAAATTTGAATCTGTGTAATGAGTAAAAAACAGTCTTTGATGTAACACCAACGGTTCATGAAATTTTTCACAAGAAAACGTGTGCTGGCTTGATACTTTTTAAATTATAATACATATGATTACTAATGATTGTATACTTTTTCTTTTATAAGTGAAAGGGTCTATACTTATAGCAGCATTCTTCTGTTTGGAGAAATAAGAACTTTAAACTCTTCCATAACTGGTAATTTTTTAGGTCATTAGGTAATGTTGTCGAAGCATTGGCACAAGCGCATACACAAATTCTTATAATTCCGATTCACTGTGATTGTGGTCAAATGATAGTAACACAATAACTAAGCCAGTGCTCTAGAAGTGCTGTAACTAGTATGCCATCAAAAATGGAAGAATTGCTGAAAATCCTTTTTTAGCAAACTCATACATACCCAAATAGAACTTACATAACAAATTTTAATAATATCTTGAAATGCTGGAGATATTGTGAGTGGATTCACACATATGTAGATAAACCAATATACATATAATATAATTAGAAAAAATGTTTATTTTACTATGTATACAATAAAGTGTTATTATATTAATAGTTGATAAGAGTAATATTATCACAGATTTACAGTTGTATAATATATATCACAGTGCAAACTTTTGTGCAAATTATTTTAGAAGTACATACATTGCTATTCTAAAAACCAAACAGACGAGGCAGCATATATTGAACTAATTATTTATCACCTGTATTGCACAATGGAAAGTAAAATATATAAAGGCAGTCAAAACCCTAGTGTCTTTTATTGGTTACTTTCCAGGTACTTAAAATTACATCAATTTGGGCTATCAAGGAACAGAACTCAGTATAAAATGAAAGAACATAGATGTGTAATTATTACTTAACATCTAGAAACTGAACTAAATTGGCACATTTGCCAAAAATACTGTACCAGCTGGTCAATCAAAAATCTGTTTTACGTTTAATCAATCAGATTTATCAATACATAAAAATATGTTACTCATCATTATACAAAAAATTCTTGATGTGACTATACAAGATTGCTCAACCAGCTGTAAAATATATATGTTAATATCACTAAACTGTACCAATGCAGTTTAATGACCAACATTATTGTTTTCTTATTCATAAACAACTTAAGAAATTCAGCAAAATCAAAACAGCGCCTTCTTGTGAGATAGCCTTGAGATGTTTTCATCAAATAATTATTTTTACCAAATTTTGAACAGTATGAACTCAATTCTGTATAAATAATAAATAATTATACATATTTGTGTTGACAATAAAAATATCATTAAAAAAGTCAAAATATTAGTTCAGGTAATAAGAAAGTTTAACTGAACAGGAAATTACTGTACTGTGTATAAGGAAATACATTCATTTAATTTACGACTGTCAGAATGGATAGAAAATTTCATATCCATGAGTGTATTTTCTTCTCTTTGGCACAGAGTAAATCATATTAATTGTTTTTTATACCAGCACATTATATTCTCAGGTAAAGAAATAAGAGAACCATTTATGACAATATTTTGGATCATTTAAAAGTAGTTGACACCTTCGCAATGTTTACAGAAAAATTCCTCATGAAATGTAAAAAATTTAAAAAAAAATTAAACATTTCATTTATCTTTCAGCTCAATCATCGTACGTAATTTTATACAAAAATTTCATCTTTGTATTCCTGGGGTATAGTAAAATTTTATAGGTGAATCTATTTAAATATGCGAATTTATTATTTTAAGAATACTAATCATGATTAACTAATGAGAAAGGAAAAGTACAGCTTACTCATTGTAAAATAATCCAGGGGAAAATTATTGGCAAAAGAGGTTGGAGTAGAAGACGCATAATAAGGCAGAAATGAAAACATTTTTTTCTACAAGAGCACAGCCTCCCCAAGAATTTCAGCAGACATGGCACTTACCCTATTTTGTAGAGCTTAAAAAATGTAGTAAATGAGGCGATTTTTAAAAAACTGAAGGAGTGTTTTTGAGAAAATCGCACGAATAAACTATAGCTATATCAATAGGATGTTGCAGTCCCAGTGCGCAAGCGTCAGGAAGTTGGGGTAAATCCCCACTACAAAATAGCCTCACTACGTTAATTTTAAACATTCTGTTACCGAGTCGCTACTGCGTAATACTACAATGGTGGGGGTAATGTTTCCCCTCCAAGGTTGAGGCTTGGAACGCTCACACTGCAATTTCCTTACAGTACGCCTATAGTAGGTTACTTCCAGTTGATTGATTACAATGAAAACGTACATGTCAGGTCCTCTAGTGGTACCTAACTTAAGGTCCAAGTTTCAACATTAAACGATTTTCGATTTTTGAGATATTTTGTTCACACCAACTTAGACCAATCACTAAAAACATGTCTTTTGGTATCAAGAAGACTGAAAAAGTGTACATCCAGTGAAAACTCGATTTCAAAAATTCGACATAAAGACAATACTTTCCTTCCCCTTCCCTATATAGTCATAAAGGGCAAAAGAAAGTCCACATAGTAAACATCACTAAGTTTGGTTCTTATGTCCAAGGGGTTTGATCACTAGTATCACTTTCATTGAAAAGAGTTTAAACTAAATGTTTGCATCAATTTACTCGAATTGGGATTTTAAAAGCATATAAAAAATCTGTGTATTAAAAATTATGTAATTGTCAAAAAGAAGTATCTGAAAAGGCAATCTGTAACCAGTACACAGGATATGAGTATCACTGATATGGCACATTTAAAATCCACAATCACCAATTGCTTATGACTAATGACATATTGACACGTCTGTTTGTCCTTATAACTAATAGGATACATTTACCAGCCAATAACAGATCAATTAGTTACATATTTACAAATTTCAGTTATGACTAATAACAATAAATACATGATAAGTAAATTAAATTACAAAAGAAAAGTTTTACAGAGTGGGTAAAAAGTTCAAAACGGCTTGATATTTTGAATGTAACGGAAATTTCAAGATAAAAGTAAATGAGAACCTCACTCGATTACAAAATACTATTTTATGATGAATCAAAAGATTTTGTCCACCATCTTGAATATAACTTAATTTTGTAAAATGGAATGGTGGTCATAACACACGATTTCAATGTGAAATGTTAAGACAATTTGAATGGCATTGATCAACTACATGTCCAACCTATTGGTTGGTCACGTGACTTTTGATATAAAAAGTTAAGTTACATACAAGATGGACAAAATTTTGATTCATCATAAAATAGTATTTAGTATTAGAGTGAGGATCACATTTACATAAATCTTAAAATTTCCCTTACATTCAAAATAACAAGCTGTTCTTGACTTTTCACCCAGCCAGTATATTTATTAAATATAATAAACTTAGCCTATTATACAATAGGCTAAGGAACAAGATTAACAGAGAAGAACTGGCTGTTCAATCTTCATATGAATAAATATAGAAGAATTAATTCATATTTACATACAAAATATAGAAGATGACACAATAATTTATAATGCTTTTCATGGTTGATGAGCTTTGCTGTTCCATGCGTTTAGACAAATCAGAACGTTTGACAGCGTTGTCAGATGGTATGAATGTTTCAGCCTGACAAATATTAGGCGCATATGTGTACAAGAGCAACAGTAGTTCACTCGTGTCTTGCATCTCGTACTGAACACATCGATTATAGAGCGAGTTAACATGCCATACTTTATAATATTATCAGCTGGTTGTATGTTCATAAGTTGTTTATTATTATTGAAAGACCAAAATAATGGCTGACTAAATATATAACAGAGCTACGAGAGCATGTATTGGCAACGTTGCTGGCAAGACATTGGCCAGCTATGAAGTGGGTACGGGGTAATGCGTACGTTCAGAGCTCATCAGCTTTGAAAATAGTTTAAAAAGGGTGCAACATGAAACAATACCGGAGACTGTACATGATTTTCGGTCGGTAAACATGACACTAGGAGGTTGAGAACAAACTGGCCGAAGGTAGAAAGAGAAAGAACAGGTTGACACCTAATCCTTGTGGGTGGAAGATAGTAATTCTCATTAACATGATGACACATGCAGGTGCTTTAACTCTTTGATAAAAGAGGCTTTTCTGTTTGTAAAAACTCTACTGACCATTTCTCCATAAGTAGGAACTTAGGAGTTTAAGTGGTCACTACTCAATGTTGAAACATCTGAATTAGCTCTAAGCTACCTATGACTGTTACTATTACATAACAAATAGGGCTCATTATGCAGATTTTTACTGTACAAAAGTATAGTTATCAACCATACAACAATTAATCGGTCACAATGTATAAATTTATAAACGGCTTGCCCTTTGGTGTAGTGGCCAGTACAACTGGCTTCTATGGCAGGGTTTGATTTCTAGTCAGATCTAGCATTTTCTCATAACTCATTAGCATTTATCACCCTTCACTGTATGCATTAGCCTTCATGTGCACAACTGCATACCTATGGCGGAAAGACTGCATAGGTGTGTTCATCCCTCTGTTCAATTTAGCTTGATCCGAGCAACTACATCATTCATGTAAACCTGATTCCTTCCATTTCCATTTGTCTGCTTTAGACAATGGTGTTGCAACCAAATACTGCACAGAAAGGTATTTTTAGGTTAGCATCAGTAACTGATACCGAATACTATATCACCGATGACTAGAATTGTGAATAATATTTTAAAGAACAAAACTGTTGTCACAGCAGAATGATCTTCCAAAGTGACATCTCAGCAACATGCAAATTGATACACCCATGTATTCTTTAAACCATGATGCATAACAGCTGAACATAAAACCCAAAAATTGTTAATACATAACAAGTATTTTACGCAACATTAATCACTGATGACACCTATCCACTTCACTCTTCTTGGTTTTTGTACAATATCAAAATGGAAACGTGACATTCCGGAGGTCGGATGAAACCATCGGTAGTAAATCAGCATAAGAATTATTCCTAGAATGAATGTGCCGACTTGTGAACTGATGACTCTGTAGTACAAATCTTGATCATTTACAGTCGCCACTGAACTTATATCAAAAAACCTGAAGACAAAAACAATAATTAACATACACAGAGTACATGGGGAATGAAGTGAAGCTTCGCCCTACGGCTTGAAATTGAATTTAACTGGTTTTGTAAGTGAAGGGAGTAGTGCTGACTTAATCCCATGAGTAACAACAAGCAATAAACCTGTTAGTTACTTTTCTGAAAACATTAGTCTCCTTCATTTAGGATTGTTTTGTTCTCATTTTGTAATTTTATTTTAATAAAATTTTATTATTTGACCGCAAGTAGTTCTACAGTAATTTATATTTGTACCAGTAGTTTACTAACTGTAGGCTTTTCTCCTTTCTTCTATCAACCTGGTGTTCTGTTTTTGCTCTTCATGGAAGCCCTTAAAGTCCATAGAGGTAGACCGTTGATTCTAATGAATAAAATTTTAGATATGGTTTGGGATCTCAATGGCATTCTTAAGGATGTGACAATCAGATTCATCTGAAAACACGTTTTTATTTTCACTTGAAGATATTCCAACTGAGTTAATAGTGTGCTTCAACACAAGTAGGTCATCTGGGAATTATTTGGTTATTACAAATTCACAAACGAACAAATCAGCACAGATTCAATCAAATAATGAACCATGTACATTTATTCAAAATATTTTAGAGTTTCTGGAACTCCGTTCCGGCAGAAATTAAGCCCTGACTGAAACCATCTACTTACGGTGTAGTGAATAAATTACAATTAAAAACCATATTTGATGCAACACTATTTGTTAATCTTAAATACAATTTGTGATTTTGATTACAAAAAGTGATATACATATTAAAATTAATAATTTAAATTTGATAAGCGACTTGTAACATAAACTTTTAGGAACTAAGACTAATTAGTTCCTTCTTTTGTAGTACCCGGTTTTGGAATGATCACATTTCAAATTAATAACTCCGTCTTTAAAAATGATAATGACAAAAAAATGACTTACCAAATAATTACCAAGATCCCGACATTCTCAATGAAGCACACCAAATAATATGTTAGATATGTGTATCTGGTCTGTCCATCCCGTGGTGGTATGTAAGTAAGGATATATGCGAAACCAAGCATGAGAGTTAAAGCAACTTCTTCACACCAGCTGCCACACCCACAGAGAGTTGTGTGCAAATTAGAAAGTGCCAACCAAACAGACATTACCAGCCAATGTAACACACACATACAAATCGTCCAAGTTGGGTACAGAGATGCAATCAAACTTAATGCCATCACTCTTGATGCTGAAACAATACATTAATCTTTAAAGTCTACCAAACAAAATTATATAATAAAACTCTTTTGTCGAAGGTTTACCTCTGGTGAACTGTAGTGTCTAGAGTGCTAGTCATTAAAATAACATCAGTTGAAAACATTCATGCTGTTCATATTAATAAATATGCTACATAATTTGGAATGATGTCATCAGCTACAACAGTACAAGCATTATTTTTGACTGTGCAACTCTCTCTCCTAAGCAACTTGTTGTCTATTCAGTCCTCAAGGTCAGAGACAAAGCTTTGAAAAAAGTATAGTACATATGAGCGAGATATTAAGTTCAGTTAAACCACAGAAATACCAATTTTGAGTGGAGGAGCAAGTATATACAAGTACAGTAAACTCTTATTTATCTGCAGAAATGACTGGTGCGGTACCCAAGGATAACAAATTCACAGACATTACAACAATACTGAAGAAAAGTTGTAATAAAAAGATATTTATCTGTAATGTAAACACCTCGTTTTATTTATAATAAAATTTTATTTAGTTTAAGTACAATAAAACATTAGAAATGATAATTGAGCTTGATAATAATAATTGGCATCCAGAATTAAGTAATCCTTCCAAAAGTTCTCAAGATCATAACCCTATTTTTTTACTTTGTAAAAATTCACTTTCGTATTAATGTTTCATGGTTTCTGTAACCCCTTGGTCCATGGGTTGTACAAGAGCAATAAAATTTTATCACTTCATTTCTCATATTACTGTACTTACATAAGTTTTCAGTTTCTGAAACTAGTCGTGAATAATTAAGAGTTTACTGTACATTGATTTCAAGAAACAGTCACATATAAAAATTTCACTTGGGATGGTAGTATCTTTATAAAGAAAATGCAAGGGAAAAGGGCTCAATACAGCTTTCAAAAAGCTACTGCTTTTAAAAATAAAAAATGAGTTAGGTTTTTTAACACCAAACACTTATAACAGATTTTTACATGATACTATAATAAACTTAAAAAAATCAAGTTATGTAAAAGAAGTAACTAAGTTTTTTGCAGCCAGAAAAATTAAAAATTCAGATTTAGATAGTTTAAATATAGTTGGATCTCTCTACTTCGAATCTGAAGGGATCAATTATTTCAATTTAGGGCAGTTTTGATTCACAGAAGTGAAATATTGACCCTCAAAAATGTAGGTACTTCAAAATTACTTGCTGTACTAAACATTCATATTATTCTTTAAAACAGTACACTACAAAGATCAAAAATTTTAAGAGATTACCTATTTGATAGAAAAACTATAACCATAAATAATTTTTACTCAATACTGTGATTAAGAATTGGGTAAATATGTTTATATTACATGTTGTATTAGTACACAAGTTAACAAATTCACAAAAAAAGATATGACAAAGTAAAAAAAATAGAACAGAAAAACAGTATAAAATAAAGTCAAGAAAAAACATAAACAGTACATACATTATTAAAGTAATATTGTACAGAAAATTAAAAATAAATTACCAGAAAGTTTAGAAATTATAATGAAGTAAAATATTACATAATTTATATGAACATACAGTACGTTTTTTAACCAACTTCTACACAAAATAATATACCTAAGAAGAAAAGGTTACATACCTTAAATATAATAAAAGAAAAGTAGACTTACATTTAAACAATATAGTGTGGGACAAAGTTCAGAAGCCTCTGATTCTTAGAATTAATGCTTGTTGTGCCCTTAACTGTACACATGCATACATGACCACGAAACTCTCAAAATTGAATAAAGGAGTGTAATTTAACTCAAATTAGGGAGGATTTTTCAAGGGGATAAAGTAAATACCTATTCAATTTATGGAGTATTTTAAATTACAAATTAGAGAGGTCTGACTGTATTTGATAGTGTAAATTTTTTATAATCAACCATGAATGAGAGAACAGTTTACAGTAAATAATACACGCAGTGAAACAAGGAAAATTTCATCTAGTAAGGATTGCAATCTAGTTTTTCTCCTAATAAAGAAGCACATCATTGTGCATAATACTCTATTTATTTTTGCTTCTTATTATCATTTTCTTAATACACAAAACCTCCACTAACTAACAGTAAACTACAGTATTTAATAATACTAAAATGGATTTTAAGTAATAACTATTATTAATTTTATCACTTACCTGAAATACTGATATGCCACAAAAATAAAAGTGCAGTGCCAAACCACGAAACATTACCTTTGTCATCTCTAGCATATCTGACAGAACGGTGATATGTCGCAATAGACCATGCTATAGACACAAGAGAACAAATTACTCCCATCAGCTGATAATCTGTAACAAATTACTGATGTCATTCTAATAGCATCATTAATTTTTTAGAACCAGTTTACCAGGTGGCAAAATTCACTTACCATGAGAGAAATTATATCAGCGATAGCTATGCTGAAGTATCATTTCATTAAAGATTAAATTTGGAAGACTTTCAGAAAAAATTTAGTAGTCTTTTGTTAAATACTGGAGTGATTAAAAAGCTGTTTTTAACAGAAGGTCTTAATCTAAATTTTAACAAACAATTTTTCAATTTTGTTAAACAAAAAAAAGATTTTGTTAACTCTAATGTGTACGTTGCAATCTGTTCAATATAAGAATGATAAGCAACCCCATGACCCAATGAGATGAGGAAAATACGTATGACGAGTAATGTGTAATTTTGTACAAACTAAATTTTGACTTAACCTATTTTATAATGAATGGTCAGTAGATACAGCATTGTAAATCAGTAATTTTGTTTTTTTAAAACTTACATATTTGTGAAACTGAACAATTTCTGATTATATTTAGATGCTATAAATAAAAATCTGTTGGAACCAAAAAGATAACTGATGTACTTGAGCATTAAGATATCTTTGTTAAGTCACGCATTTTTTTTAATCCCTATTGTATGTACAGTACATTGCAATCTGTTTTATTTACGAACAATAAACAACCCCATGACCTAATGAGATGACGATGATATGTATGACTAGTAAATGAGGTGCTCATGTGAGGCTCAGGCCAATCATCCCTGCGAGAGTGTGGTTAATTGAACCCCAACCATCAAAGAACATCAATAACCAGTGTCTATCATTCAAATCCATATAAAAGTAATTATGTTTACCAGGATTTGAACCATGGAACCTTCATTTCCGAATATCAGATGTTAAACAGTGTAACGTCATCTCGTTACTGGGATGTTCGTTTGGTATTTTGAATTTGTCGCGGCGTTGTGACGTCATCCTGGTGTTGTGCGCTCTGTTGGGGAGTTTTGCTACCTGTTCTTTCTGACCTGTTCATTCTGTTATAAGATGTCTTTCGAAAAGCATTGTGCGTATAAGGTTATGTACATTATTAGTGATATTTTCTTGATTTTGTAAAATCAAAATTATTTATGTGTTTCTTCATTTTACCCTACCCCGTAGGTAAGTTCTTGTTTTTTCTATTTCTTTAGATTTAAGCAGACAACCTGGAAAGTCACACAAAATTTCTTATAAATACGATGTTATTTTTTTTAACATCTAATTTTGGAAATTAAGTTGTACCTTTATTTCTTTTTGTAATGACTTTTTCAACTAGTTTTTTTACTATTTTCTGTTTTCTGAATATGATTATATTCACCTTTCTGTGGGACTTAAGTTACGTTTATTTTAATTAGTTGTGGCGTTTTCCTTCTGGAAATTTCTACAGACATCTCTGTGCCTGCTTGGTACATGTGTCGTAATTTATTTTAAGCACACCTCTGTATGCTTTATCTTTTACCTTTTTTTTAAAAAAAAATAATTCTGCAAGTGTTTTTCTAAATTTAAATTTTTTTTCTTTAATTTCTGTTTGTTTTTTTTATATATAAGGGGGGCTTTAAAATTTTGTTCTCTTGGTGAGTGCAAGATTTTAATTTTTGTTTGATTTTGTAACTTTTCAGGGTTCCATCCTATGGTTTCATTTCTTTGGGGTTTCTACTTGGTGTCTAACCTGGGTTTCTGTTAACCTTTTCTTATAATGATATCTACTTCTGTCTTCAACTTTGGCTACAAATACATTTAAAGAAAAGTAAAGATGCATGCGTTCGAAATGATGGCTATTTAGTATTATTTGTTCTAAGATTTGGATTTTGGTAATGTACACCTTTAATTTTTTAATATCTTTATTGGAAATTCTTCAACGATTAGTTTTGGTTATGACCAAGGAATTCTATCTCACCGATATAAGACCAACTACTTCCACTAATTTTGGAAACTTGTTTTTTTAAGTGAACTAGTTTTGCTATTTAAAAACGTAAAGTGTTAAATTTTGTTAAATATTTTTAAAGAAATGCAAAAATAATAATTGTGTAATATGATAATCAAGTCATTTGATATATGTATGCCGATTTATGAGATGTATAAATTTTTTTTGCGGTTGTCGACAACACAAATTTTGGCTAGTTTTCGCAGGGTGCACCCATCCTTTTGTAATATGTATTATTTGTACTTTTGTTAACATGGAGCGACTCCATATCTTATTACTAAGCCATAAAGTTAAAATTTAAAAATATTTTTATTTGAAGATATTAATAATTTTCTCATAAAGAAATCTTTGAAACTGTGTCAATTTAAATTTAACTTTTTATATTTTTCTTTGGTAAAATTTTGAGCCATCAATAACTTTTGCATGAAATTTTTTTTATACTTTTTGGTCTTTTCTTGTTAACTTTAATATTATTAAATTATTATCTTTTGGTGCAACTGTAACTTTGGTTAATTTATGTTTTTTTTTCCTCTCAACAACCACAATTCTACGCTTCCTCTTTTTTTTACTTTTTTTATTTTATGTTCACCTCACTTAATATCGTTTTTACGAGGTGTTACAACAGCTGACTTAAGTAAATAACACATTATTAAATAATGCAAAGCTGTTAATACCAACTACTTATTCACAAAAGTTATACTAGGAATCTTTTTGTTCCTGAATATAATTATATTTTAAGATAATTTAAAATTATATGCCATTGGAAAGAATAATTCAGGAAAACTGAGGAAGAAGTGCATACCAAAACAAACCTGGAGTGATAAAACTGTTTAAAAGTATAAAATATCTAGCTAAAATTTTTAAAATCTACCTTCCAATGTAGAATGAGTAATTCTCTGCTTTCTCGCTGATATGACAGCCGACAACTGTATAACAGCCTGCATCCCAGCAAACAGAAAACAATGAAATAATCTAAGAGAAGCTGCATTGGAATCCTCATCTAACATCTTTCTGTAATAGCCGTCAACATGAAGCATATCTTCATTGCATCGTGCTCTCTTACTTCTGATTCCATACACTAATGTATCAAAATACCTGAAAAAGTAATATTATTTTAAATATGTTTAAGTCCAAAATGAATCAAGGTAGTTAATTACTAAGTTCCTCTCCACCTTCAGATGTTTTTGAGGTCACAAAATATTGAGGTAGTATGATCAAGTCAAATCATACCATACTATTACAGTAACATTGCATGTCCAACCTACACAAAAATAAAATAAAATGTTTATTAAGAGACAGCTTTTTTGAGACTTTAAAAGAAGGAAACTAATAGTACTTTAGGATAACTCAGAAATCAAGGGTACATCTGGGGTTTACTGTGATGCAGAAAACCATAACAGACCAGGATATAAGCAACAAACAAGAAGAAGAAAGAACAGCTATTAGGTAGTTACATTCTGTCAATATGGAATAAGAATATCAAAACCATGGAAAGTATATTCAACTCCATAATATGAAGCATAATGATGTATGCTGCAAAAGTATATGCAATAAACAACAAAAACTGAAATAAAATTATTGGAACAGAAATGGAATACTATGTAGATGCTGTTGTTTGAACAGGTTAGCTATCAAATGATGAAATTACAAGGAACATGCAACAGCAAGAGAATGTAATAAAACATATAGAGGAAAACCTATTGCTATGGCATCAGAAGAGCGGAGGCCAGATGGATAAGTAAGATAGTGGAATGGAGCTCAGGGGGAAGAAGTAAAGGCACGGTACAAAGACTATGGAGGGACAGGGGTGGATGAGGCTACATGGGAAAGATGGGTGATGGGTATAGGGAGAATAGGAGAATCTGCAATAATGATAGCTGTAGATGCGTTACAAAAGAAACTAACACTAAACTTAAACTAAGTTTTTGAGTTTTTACATGCACAAGTTCTGTTATCATACTCATAGTTCAAGATATTGTAAAAAAATTGAACAAATTATTTCCCACCAATAGAGAAGTAATAGATTATTACATACATGGTATCATCTACGCTAAAGAAACAATACTACACAAGTTTAGACATCATCATTAAAGAATTTTTACACAACACTACAACAGAGCCTTTTTTGTGTAAACAAGACGTGTACAAAATTTTGGGATGAAGTAAGGGTAAATTTTATGGAGCTAATTCTGGATTTATTATTTTTACATTTAATTGTCTAATAGCAAAGTTTTATCTTAGTGTATCCAGACAAATTTGTTAATCACTACTCCAAATAAAATTTATTAGTTTTTACTGAAGATTAAAGTTACAAATATAGCCAAATACAATGCGTATGTTTTCTCACATAGTTTACAAAAATTAAAGCATTACAATAAGATTATGATGAAACAATTTTCAAATATACTAATCCACTCAAAGGTGGTTAGCAATGCTGCCTACCAGTCAGCTATTTTATGAGACAACAAGACAATTGATTAAAATCCTTCAAATAAATAATATTATTTAACTGGGATTTACACAATAAAACCTCTTATTATAAATGGGTTCAACAAATAGTATCTGAAGATTTGCCAGTTCAATCAACACAAGACTATTATGGTTTTCACTATTGACGAATTCTGCTATTCCATACGTTTAGACCAATCAGAACATTTGCTAGCGTTGTCAGATTATATGAATGTATCAGCCAGACAAACATTACGCGTGCATGCGTTTAAGAGCCACAGTAGTTCACTCATGTCTTGCATCTCATACTGAACATGTCGATTATAGAGCATGTTAACATGTATCACTTTATAATATAATCAGCTGATTGTATGTTCATAGGTTATTTATTGTTATTAAAAGACCAAAGAAATGGCTGATGAAATAAATATATAACAGAGCTACAAAAGCAAGTATTGGCAACTCATTGGCTAGCTATGAAGTGGGTAAGGGGCAATGAATACATTCAGAGCTCATCAATGCTGAAAAATACAGATGTTACAGATAACAAATACAGATGATGATAAAAGATGTATATTGTGTATATTGCAGTATTTTAAAATTTTATAGCTTATGTAGTAGTTGTCAGTCATATGAATAAATATGATATGACTAAAGTTAATGTTTATAAAAGAAAACTTTTAAAAATAATGCAATAATGGAATCCTACAATAAACAAAAGTAACTTTTTGGGGGTTATTAGCCTTGCAACTAATTAAAATTATAGTTTGGCATAAACTATAGTGTTAACATGAGTATTCTTTTTCACATTTTTAATGTAAAATAATTTCAAGCTGCAGCAGCAGCAGCAGAAGAAAATTTAACCAGCAAAAGCAGATTAATTGTCTAGTACAACAGCTGCATAGTTACCAGCTTACAAAAAGTATTTTGAAGAGTACACAGTGTGTGACATCCGTTATTGTACTATGCGATAAACTAATAACATTATGTTGTTTGTACAGACACTGTTTAAGTGTGGTATTCTCATAATTTCCAGTCAAACAAAATGGTTATTACAAGTTTTTAATAGTTTAAAATGTTTGTTATCTTTAATATATCATAAAATCTGTACAGTATTATTAAAAACTAATTACAATAAAAGAATATAAGGGCACTTAAATGCTGGTCGTTGAACTTGCCCATGCTCTCTGACTTAATGAAAAATATTATCAGGTTTGGAATACACACAAATATAAACAGGCTCTCATTTGAAGTGTTAGAGATAGCAAAACACTTTTTGTAAGCTGCTAATCTATATCATTTTGCTTAAACAAAAATTATCACCACAATGATCAGAGGTGGCCACAGAGTTACCTAAGCAAATTACAAGTAAATTCTCTTATTTAAGTCAGTTTCTGTAGGCCTTTTGGAAGAGAACGATAACCAATTAATATTAATGTTATCAGAGCAATATTTGGCCAGCCTGTTCGTGTAGTGGTCTGTGTAACTGGCATATATGACAGCGTCCCAGGTTCAATTCCTGGTCAGGTTTAGTATATTTTCATCTCTATATCATCTTACATCATTACCTACCAACGCACAAGCTTATGTAAACATCATCAGCCAATTAAAAACAAGAAAAAACTATATGCTTGAAAAATTAATAACAGTAAGCAAAAAATTAACAATTTATTTTAAATACAAATTATAACAAATGGATGATACCTCAGTACAGGTGCGATCTGTAAAAGTAATACAATCACTCTAACAATCCATTTCCAGATTGGTGGTCGTGATATGCTCGGTTCATCTACATCTATTATGTACCTATAATCATAAAATTCTTATAACATTACTTGTACACAAACTTGTTTTAAAAACAAACCTATTTATTATTTCAACATAAAAATTTTATTTATTACTAAGCTCTCTAAAAATCATTCTAAGAAACTTTTAAACTGAATCAGAAATGCGAACAAAAATAAATTGCAACCACACAACCCACTCAGTACTAGTGATACTTTTGTGAGCATCCAAACTAAGAACTTTCTAAACCTGTACACTAGCTAAGTTGAGACGTGGTCAAAACAATTTGAAAGAAAAATCTTATGTATCGCGATCCAACAAAAAAATTTACGTTCATTATACAGGATAAACATTTATTTGTTACTAGGCTTGAGGTTGTTATTTGTAAACAAAGTACTGTAATAGGTTACCTTATTGTAATTCTTCATCACTACTAGAATCATGTTCCAAATTAACAACAAGTTTTTTCACCTGAACTTTGCTCAAAGAATCTAAATCCCACATATGTTTCTCCTCCTTTTCCACTTGAGCTATTCAGTTTTTACACTTATTCAGCGATAATTTAGAAACCCCAATTTCAAAAAGTTTTGTTACTTCTTAGAGCTTAAATGTTTTATTGTTTTGTAACCATGTGATCATTCACCTGAGCCCACACTAACTCAATAGGATTCAGGTTACAAATGATATACATGTAGAAATGAAAGTGAGCGAAGGGTGCCAGCAATCCAGTTACTCGAAGTCGTAGACCAAACAGATCCAGACTTACTTGTTAAAATGTTGTTTACAGTAGTTTTCAACTTAAAAGAAATATAGTATAGATACACATTTATGAACTTCTATTTTTTTACAGATATGAATGACTTAGGTGCTACTATAGTATGCGGCCTACCGCATAGTGAAGTTAGTATTTGTTGATGTGGTAGCACTTTTGTGATGTCCACTACAAGCTAAATCAGAATTAAGTTAGTTAAAAAATAATAGTTTAGATAAATAACAACTAGAGTAAATCTGAATTATTTAAAACTAAATTAGTTCAGCCTTTTCTGCATAAAATAAATAAATTTTCAAGACATTAGGTAGCCTACAAAGTTTTCATTAAAAACCTGCTATTTTTATAAACCAAACATAACGAGCTACAATAATATGGTTATTGTTGATAACCTATATGGTAGGATACCAATAGAGAAAAAAAATATAAAAAGAAAATATAATTTACTAATAATTAATTTGCCTAATTTACTATCGACGAATATTTAAATGATCACATTGAGGTGCACAGTGATGATGATTGATAGCCTTTGTTTTCATTAATTAATTTCATTAATTTGTATCTTTATACAAATTCAACATCTCTTTATTTTGAGGCGTGGACACTCACCAAAGAATGTGAGACCCGACTACAAGCGTTTGAAATATGGACCTAACGAAGAATACTTCGAATACCGTGGACGGACAGGGTCACAAATATAGAAGTCTTCAGAAGAATGGGGAAAGAGCTGGAAATCCTGCAAAGCATAAAGATCATTGGTAAACGCTCGGTGGAACACAGAAGAATATCCTGGTTAAGAAACCTGAGAGAAGCATTAAATTGCTTGTCGCATGACCTATTCAGAGCAGCAGTAGACAAAGTACCACTAACCATGATGATAGCCAACCTCCGTAATGGAGAAGGCACCTGAAGAAGAAGTATTTTTATTTGCATTTTATATATCTTTGTGTATTTTTTATCTGACATGATCTATTCAACTTTGGTTGGCTAACAATTGAAAAATATGTAATGTAATGAGAGTATTTTTGAATGAATTTTTAGACTAATGCAATAAACCATCTACAGATCAACTGGATCAAGAAAAATAAGAATAATGAAGTATTTCTGTGAATAGAATGCACAATAGAACTCATAGCAAAGCTTGAACAAAGGTAAACGTATTGGGCACAATATAACCAGGGCGGTAGCAAGGGGGGCTTGGCGGTAGTCCTCCGCCAAGGGTGCAAAATTAACCATGAAAAATCTCCCTTTTTTAGACTGGAAGAAATCGTTCAGGTTATTAAAAATTACTTATCAATAGTATAAGCCCTGGTATTGTAGGGTGAACATTTTGTCAAACTCGCCAAAGGCGTAGAAGGATCTTGTTATGGTGCTGATTATGCCAAATTATTTACAGAAATCCAAAGAAACCAGATTTTTTCTAGGTATGGTGAATCCAATACCATAAATAAATACCTATTGGTTTATTTTGGTAAAATGTGATTACACAAAATGTAGTATAAGGAGCCATCACAATTTCTTCGCTGTTGATTTTAATGTTTGGAAATTGGTTTAATAAGTTAATCTTTATATATTTATACATCCTTACTCCTATATCTGAGGGGCAAATAATTTATTTAATATACCAAAACTGTCACAGCAAGTCTGGTAAGAAAAATATCTTAATGGCTGTTGGTAATCTCAACAAACATCTACAGTACTTTAGACTGTAATCTCATACTTTGAAAACGTTTATTATTTCTCAACCAACAGATTACTATAAAAAGATTAAATAGTGGTAACTTACCAACGCAAGCTAAAGGCTGTTGTAACCAGAGCAGGGAGTATGATGAATATAATAGTTAATATAAAGTTAGCAAGTTGACCATAAGCATAATACAAATAAGAGAGCCAGCAATGAACAGTGACATCTAGCATATACGTAATCATTGAAAAGACAATGCATATTGGGTAACAGATTCCAAAATCCGGACACTCGTTTTCATCAGTTTCCTCATTCTTAGATGGAAAATCTTCTATTCTTGATTGCATTTCTTCTGCAGAAAATTTCACTACCGCAAATTCTGACATGTCTTACTGTTTACTAATCAAACATCACAATTATTATTTTTAAAATATGCGAAGAATAATACACATAAATACTTAAAAAGTTACATTTCGAACCGTTTTAATCTGCAAGAGTATGTACATACTTACTCCCCGATCATCAACATGGTAAATATTACCCTTACAAACATGGTCAACTTTCTGCTATTTGTACCCACAACTGGCCATATTTTACTTTCTTAAAATTAAAATAAACAAAATGTGCAGAAAAATTACTGTTAAGACAAAAAGAAGCGCTAATTTTACGTTAATTTCACACGAATTGTACCAAGATGAAAACAACATACTATACTGAGACCGCCATGTTTTGGTTGCTATGACAACAGATAATTCAAAAGATAC
This sequence comes from Catonia carolina, assembly GCA_035578175.1. Lineage (NCBI taxonomy): Eukaryota > Metazoa > Arthropoda > Insecta > Hemiptera > Achilidae > Catonia > Catonia carolina. The sequence goes on along the minus strand of JAQMRL010000001.1, from coordinate 66,521,838 downwards.
TATAGAATATAAAAGTACATAGAGTACTCATAGAAACGTTAAATATTGGAAGCCAGTGTAGTACTCACAACATGTTATAATACCTTTAAATATTCTTAAAGTATATATCTTTTAGTATTATAGTACGTATACTCAAATGCCTATACAGAACTGCTAAGCACATGATGGAAAATAATAAAGTAATTGTAACTAGGCACAATAAATGTAAATATTATTATTTTTATGAAAATGGTTTTACATATTATGTTTCCCATCTAGTTATGTTTTCTTTTCTAGTTTAAGATACGTAATGATGAATGACATAAACTACGATAGTTATTTATGTCTGACTTTTTATACATTTCTTCTAATGAAGACAATAGAGTAAGACAGACAAAAATATGCAATGAAAAAAGCCCAGACCTGATCGAAAATCGAACCTGGGATCTTGTCATTAAAGCTATTTGCGCAGACCACACGCTAACTTATATAAAGGATTAATCTTATGTTTTAGTTTCCTTCTATACATATATTATATAATAATTTATATATAACTTACATAAAGGATTAATTTTATATTTTAGTTTTCTTCTGTAAATATTTTTTTAATCCCTAATGTGTGTACGTTGCAATCTATATATTTTAATCGCAAAATCGCTTCCAACTTATTTTAAAAGGGAATTCTTTTAACTCTTAAATACAGAATTCTACCGAACGAATTTTACCCCCTCCATAGCCATATTTCATAAGCATACAGAATTTCTGTATGAACATGTTCAGTCCTGTAGAACATGATGCGTCATCTCTCTGTCATTTCACAGCACATTCAGTCGGTACACGGAGTAAGTAAGAATCTTGATTTACTCCGTGAGTCGGTATTAGACTGTCATTGTGTAGAAGTCATTCTATTTCAAGTTTTAGTTAAAACCGTTTTTCAGGATGAAACTATCGTAAGTACTACTGTGCTTTAGTCTTTACTCTCCGTTCTTCTAACTAAGAAGTTTGTTAATTAACAGCTTAAATCAGTTATTTTATAATAGGGGTTTGAAACCCAAGACCACATTTTTAATAACTTAATACTAATGTAAATTTAATGTGGATCTAGGGCGCAGGCCCGAAAATACCTGCTCATAAATTTTACTGTATTGTTATCATATGCGTTTTAAATATTTATTAGGTAGATTACATTTTTGTTACTTTTCCTGTTCATTATGGCCAATAGTCTACTACCGTGTAGTCGGTAACTGGTGACGATAATTGTTTATTTAGATGCTTATCTTTTTTTCACAAATAATACTGATGCAGATCACCATGATTTAGGCTTAAAATCGTTGAAGAAATAACTAACCATTGGAGCGACTACCAAAATTTCGTTTGTGGAGACCCCTTTTATGAAATTTTAATTACTGATTTCAGTAAGACTGATGTCCACAGACGGAGAGTACGCCGGTGATGTTGGAATTACGCTGCTTCAAAAGTATTTCCCCATTACCAGTTTAGGATATATTCTGAAAATCTGAATGTTATTTCTACCTGTGAGTCTGGAACGCACATTTGCAATTTAAGATTTTTTGGTCTGATAGAAGTCATAATGACGTTTGTATTTTTAATGATGAGAGCGATTCATTCTCATTCCAGTTGCGTACAGGTCATCCCAAACGTAAACGTCAAAAGAATACTCTTTCAGGAAGAAAGGAATGTAAATATCAAGTAGCAAATGTTAAAAAATTTTTAAGTCTCTGTTACCTAAATAAGTTACAAATGTGCAATTCATGTAATTCAAACATTTCCTCATGCCACTTTGGAAAAATGAATATTAAGTGAATTAGTTGTAATGCCTTGAATTTTGGTTGTGAGAAACATCACTAGTTCATCTTTCAATTTACTGTTCGAAAGGTAAGGTTCCTTCCTGAAAGTAGTAAGCCCAAAGAAATATTAGAATTGTATTGCGGTTCAGATGAGAAAACTAAAAATTTCAGGAAGCACATTAGACACCTACAATAGTGCAATGTCATTTGCTTCTTTTGGTTCTAATGTTGTATTATCTCCGGGACATGGACCATACATTTTAAAATTTCAGGAGATGTATACCACTGTGTAAGTTCCCTGTACCCAGTAGGTAATTCACTCCCGGTCTATGGTCAGTTATATATTTTGGATACCGCTGACACCACCTGAGTAAAACTTAAAAAACAAGAAAATTGTAACTTTCAAGTCGATACAACTTTGTTGTTGACTAATATAATTCAACTGCAATTCTTACACAAAGTCGTATAAAATGATGGTTGAAAAAAATAGAGAAGAGGAATATTGTGCTCAAAAAGAAAACTGCAAAATACATGCATTTTTATGAGATTTTATCATGAGCCTAAAGAAGACAAAAGATGCCACAATGACCCCTCAGCATCTATTGTGGCAGTATTTGAGTCCGTGGATGGTGCATTCTTTACGTTGATGTATTGCTGTTTATTCTAGATCTGGGGAACTGAAAATAATAAACTACGAAGCATGCACTGCAATCCTACGAGCTGTTTTAATTTGGCCACGTAGCAAGAGCGGCTGGAATATAGATATGTAAACTGGTGGGGATCGGAAAACAAAAATCTGACATAATTTGACTATGTGGGAATATGTTTGCTAGCAAGTTCTAAAGAGTACAGGATATTTCAAGATAAAATTGATTAACCTAATAACACTAAGTTAATTTAATTTAATACCACTACTTGTTTGCTTATGGTAAGCTACAAAGACCTTTTCGTGTATAGCATCTGCAATTTTGACCATCCTGTAGGTTTATTACATACCACACCCATCAAAGTAGAGTATTAAGCCTTTTTACATTTTTATTACATGAAAATGTACTATAACTCAATAACTTAATGACCTGGTTTGTTGTTTTGACTTGTCTAGTTGTAATACTCGTTCATATTTTACAACACCTGAACATAACTGATGAGCAAATTGCACGAACATTTTTCAAGAGTCTTCGTTGCTGTTGTATCAATGATACTCAACTATTTGAACTATTGGAGGTTATGAAAATATTATTTCTATAATAATGATGAAGATAATACAGGTTTATCTCCAAATATGGCGGTTGGTGATCTAACAGATGACTCATGTGATGAAGATAATTCAATGATTAACAATGAAGTGCACTGAGTAGTTGAGACACTTGTTATTCTGTTGTTTCAGAAAAACACGAAAAATAAAATTACTCTGAACCATACAAGAACAGTCGGATGTTAAACAAAAAAAAAAGATTTATTACATGCAGATGTGTGTAATCATCTGTATGATTACTTTGGTTATTTTAATGTTTTTGTACTTAACCCTAGAAAGCTTATGTATCGTATTTCCTACGAGCGCGAATCAGTTTTTTAGTTTCCTCCCCTGGAAGTGGCAAGCAATAGATTCGTCCTTTTTGGTCTACTCATATATCACACTGGCCTGTTCAGACATGCTTTCGTTTGCAATCAGTGCAGTCTGTCAGTCCATTTTTTTGAATACAGCTCGTAAATTTTACGACTTATTAGCCTTACCGTACCTATGTTTTGTTTTTTTAGTTAAATATTTTTTATGATTTTTTTCTGTACAAAGTTAGTTTTTAGTGATGAAATCTACTTTTAGTACATGAAAAACCTACTGTGAATCCTGTTTCAAAAAACCTCACATTATTGAAACATACAACGCAACTAAAGGGGCAGTGGACTCCTTGGACCAGATGTACAACCAAATGTTGTGTAGCCGAAAAACCAGAAGGTGGCCAGTCTGTATGTTTTTCGGTATGATAAACATACATCATATTGGTAAATTCTTGTGTGATTTATGTCCACAATATTGTTAAGCTGGGCCAGAAACCAAAGTCAAGATGAGATTTTGCAAAAGAACTTCATTATGAGCTAGGGCACCGTGGTTAGGAGTACGTTTGGAAACTTCAAATTTACGAAGGCAACTCTGGCAATCCATTGCAGATATTTTGGGTGTACCATTGGCAAAACCTCAAGTTGGCCATTCTGAACAAGGTGCAAGAAAAATTTGCTAGATATGTCCCTCTGCCAAGAGCAGAATGACGTCCGTGTACTGCCGTGCGTGCAACAAGCCGATTTGTGCTGAGCATCGTGCAAAGTGTTGTGTTGAGTGTACTAAAGAACTTCGAAAACCTTTCATAGCATAAAACAATATTTTAAGGTATGCACTTTTATTGTAATATTTAATAAAAATAAGTATATTCGCCTAAAACAATTTTTTTTTAAATATACCATCAGTCGTAAATTTTACGATACATTAGTTTTAATGAAACTTTTTGATAACATTAGCTTTCTAGGGTTAAACTGGTTGACAACTTTAAAAATTAAAATACTTTCAACTCCTTAAGTATTAACGTACATAATATTGTTTCTTAATACTTTATAATACAGAATGCAATATGGTACATGAACTATAGAATATATAAACACTGATACTAGGAGATGTTAAATTGAAATGGAGTGGAGTGAAGATGACTGCCTGTCTGTTGCTATTACGTTCAATTCACAAGCACTATTCTAGTTAAAAAGCACTGGTCTGTGTGCTTCAATGGGACTATTAGTAACTAGAATTAAGTATTTGAAAAAAAAATGGAACTGAGAGGTACTAGGCAATTATTAACTTAATAGTTGTTTAGTAATATATACTTACTTTATAGAGAACTATTAGAAATTCATGACTGTTGAAGTCTTAAAAATTTATAGTATTTGAAAAACACTCCTTCATAAACAGACTGACTTACGGTTTTAAAAATGACATGAGTTCGATGTTTACTCTTTGAGTTTAGATTACAAACTAGTTTACTGTTTATTCTCCACCACTCTGCTTTGTACTAGAACCAATGCACAAATAGAAAGCAGAGTTCATCACCAGTCAACTAACGCATACTTTAAATATTATAAAATATTCTCGAATAAATAAGTTAAATACTTCAAATGCAAAAATATGTTGAGTATGTTATAATTAATATTTGAATGCATATGACACATATTTATACATTTTAATTACGTCTAAATTATTTTAAGTGCAATAAATAGTTACTGACTCAATCTTGCAGGTCTTCAAGTGTACTTTATGCAAACAAACTCTCAACTTTTGTGAAATTGCCTACAACATCTTATGTGTTAGGTGTTAGATGAAATGCACCGTGCCTTGAAGTTAGGCGTCAAGCCCAAACATAGGTTTGGGTATCACCTATGTATATTTGAGACAATGAGTCTCCACAGTATTGTATTCACAGTATGAGTATTGTCTTCACAGTATGTAAATTAAATTTAAACACTCTGGCTTAGCCCTGATTATTGTTATTTTAATTCACAAACGAAATGCGCATAATTTTTTCAACTAAACAGGAAACCAAAAGGTAAAGTAAAGATCAATTTCATTTATACTAAAATTATTTTTATCAACTAAAAAATTTCTAAAGGATTAATTATATTGTAACCGATGTTATGATGTTATCAGATTAATATTTCAGGTTTACCTTGACCACGTCTAAGGATAGAAAGAAAAATTAATCAAATTATTATAATCAATGTTTCAATTTTATCAAATTCTTATGTTTTAAGTTTCCAGTTGGTTAAAAAATTGTGGTTTCTATGTTTTAACCACACGAAGATATTTCCTAATTAAAAATACTTTCCTTATTAATTTCCTTTGCTTGATTCTGTACAGATTTACTATGATAATAAAATAATTAAATGAAAGTATTCAAATCAAAATAAAGTTCAAAATGAAATAAATTCAAATTCCCTCATCATCATCATCATCCTCTTTATTACTCTTCACAGTGTCCTCAGGTCAAGCCCAAACTCCAGACTCTCTATTGCTGAACCATCTCTATTGCTCTCTTGGTATCCCAACTTTTTCCTGATTCATCCATAACTGAACCCACTTACATGACTCTTGGTCTTTCTCCCTCCATCTCCAAGTCAAGTACAGCGCCTTTCTAGGAAGTCGACTCTTGTCATCTTACTCACAACTCTATTGTCTGTCCAACTCTCCTTGTCAGGCTGTCCTTGCTCAATTTTGTTCCCTAATTTTATTATATCACTCTATTTTTTTCTTGTCTTCCTAGCATACTCCTTCTAAACTTCATTGTTGTTGCCTGCATTCTATTCTTTGCCCTCCTTGCAACCATTCATGTTTCTGCCACATAAGTCAGTATTGGTACAAAATATACATTATAAATAATTATTTTCATACAATATATAGGAACGTCTCAATCCCAAAGTTTCTGGCATGCTTGTTTCTGCACTTTCTTTATTTAACTCTTTTTATATGTGTTCCAAAACAGTCCCCAATGTGTGAATGTGTGAATTCTTTAACTTTCCTCAGCACTCTTAACATTTAGCATTATTCAATGTCCCTAACTTCCCTCCTCACAAGCACTTTCAGCACCAGCACTTCAGTTTTTCCTCACTGAATTCCTTAAATTCTCTTACTTGACATAAACATTAATTAAATTTAAATACTCTATTCTACAACATACCAGTTAGTCAACTAAACACTACAGTTATAACCTGATTTTCATAAGGAGAGTGCTGGGCAAAACGTGCAACTGCATTAGTATAGTCTTGTATGTACTGCATTAGTGCAGCATAATGTTATCAACAATGGAACAGCATGCCTACAAAATAATATGGGTGTTGTCAATTTTCAACAACACTCCGACTGTACATCTTACTGTTGGTCGGAGGGGTATGCGGGGTCAAAGTTATGTATGCACATGGGTAGTCCAGCGCTCACAGCAATTGGCTTGGCTGTTACTTATTTGTTCTCCTGCTTTATCTATAGCAACAAACAATTTTCCTTCTTCAAGAATGGTAACACTCATAAATCAGAAGTTATAAAGTCTGTTTTGTCATTGTAAGAATGAGGAAATGAACACTGGCTAAAATTTGATACACTAGACCACATAGCATTTACTCATAAAACAGAGAAATTACTCATAAAAACAGGATATACCCAAAAATCAGGCTGAACTAGGTACTTTTTTCAATAAAATTTTAATGTATTATACAAAAAAAATAATATAAATTTCTGCAAAACAGTGTTGTGTGGTCCCCAGTTAAATATATTTATCTGAAAGAATTTAAAGATTCTAAACTAGTGGAGTTTTAAATTTTACAAATTAATGTTTTTATATTCCAGCATAGCTTTATTAGAAAAGTTATATAGGTATAGATTATACACTCAAAATTTTCACTACATTTTAACAAACACATTTTTTTACAAGTTGTAAATTTTACAACAAATTTAAAGTTAAAGGTGTGTAGCGGTCTGTTGCATAGGCAACAGAATACATAACTGAAAATTTGTCTTCTTCTTCTTCTTCTTACTATCAAGGATTAGGCGTAAGCCTGTTCCAAACTCACAAACCATCCTGTATGTCTACACAAACACCATACATCTCGACTACTGCCATTATCTTCGAGGTCTTCCCACCTCCCTTCTTCCAACTAGAACATATTCTATCACTTTTAGAGGTATTCTCTCCTCTGGCATCCATTCCAAATGTTGCCTCCATTGATTCCGGTACTCCTCCACTTTTTCATTCAAGCTAAATACACCCAACTCGGATCTAATTTCCTTGTTATGTATTAGATCCAGCTGAAAATTTGTATGGAACTAATATGGAAGTCTTGGTTATTGTAATAATGTTGAATTTATAATTGGAAATGCTTATTCATGGAAGTGGGATACAGTTTGTGTGAGTGTATATTATTTGTAATATTTTTGTGTTGGATGTGTTGACTTGTGTTAGATGGCATCAATCTAATAAATAGTATGTTCATAAAAAATAAATGTTTTATTACCCCTATATGTAATAATTTTGGTGCCCAACGCATGGTCGAAACAATTTGGAAGTTCAGATATTTTGTACATGTGTTTTAAAGTAGCAGTATAGGATCTGATTGAAGTCAGTAAAGTTGATAATTTAAACTCCTTAATATAAGTCATTTACATTTAATACACTAATTAGTCTAATACAGGTATTATTCTTATTATTATTATTTTAAATAACATTATTTGCATCAGTTTTAAAAAAAAAAAATTTTTTTTTAAAAATTTAAAAATTTTAAAAACGCTTTTATTTAACAATTACTTAAAAAAATTAACTAAAAATAAAAAAATAAAAAAAGTTTACAAAAAAAAAAATTAAAAAAAAATTAAAAAAATTAAAAAAATTAAAAAATTTTTTTTTAAGAAACGCTATTATTTAACAATTAATCAAAAGAAAAATGAACTAAAAATAAAAAAGTAAAAAAATTTACAAAAAAAAACTATCGCAGACATTACAGTTAAAATAAAAGCGTGGCGCATTAATATATATAATATTACAACGAATATTTTACAATAAATATTATATATATTAATGCGCCACGCTTTAATTTTAACTGTAATGTCTGTGATTGTTTTTTTTTGTAAATTTTTTTATTTTTTTCTTTTTAGTTCATTTTTCTTTTGATTAATTGTTAAATAATAGCGTTTCATAAAAAAATTTTTTTTTTAATTTTTTTTTTTTTTTAACTTTTTTTTGTAAACTTTTTTTATTTTTTTATTTTTAGTTAATTTTTTTAAGTAATTGTTAAATAAAAGCGTTTTTTAAATTTTTAAATTTTTTTTAAAAATTTTTTTAAAAATTAAAAAATTTTTTTTTACAAACACCTCCCAGCGTATTGTCATCGAAGATAAACAAGTGTGCAAAGTTTGATTCATATTGATACGGTAGAAGTATTAAAATTTTAAGTTGCAAGATTTGATGGATCCAAGAGTAAGTTAAATTAAAAGCGTTATAAAATTTTAAAATTTTTTTTTACTAACACCTCCACAGCGTATTGTCATCGAAGATAAACAAGTGTGCAAAGTTTCATTCATATTGATACGGTAGAAGTATTAAAATTTTAAGTTGCAAGATTTGATGCTTCCAAGAGTAAGTTAAATAAAAGCAGTTTTATACAAGTGACTGAAGATGTATCATCTTCTGTAAATTTTAAATAAATGAAAAAAATGTTTAGTTTTAATTTTTCATGTACTCTGATGATGGTGGATCCACCGAAACACGTGTAAGTAGGAATAAAATAAAGGTGACGCAGTTTAAAAGGAAGGTTAGTGAAATTACTATATTAATTCTTTTTATGAAATTAAATAAAAGCGTTTAAAAACTGTAAACTAATCTTTTGAATTTACAAATCACAAGTTGAGGCCTTATTACCCTGAGTACCTCTCATTATATCAATTACTCATGTGTTAAAAGAAAAAATTACTATGTACAAAGATATTTACATTTTACAAGGAATACTTTTCACTATAATTTTTTGCGTGCATTTAAACTGTTTCAGACAAGTCCAAAACATGGTAACGTTTCAGGCACCTAACTTCTTGTGCATTGTTTAGAAGATTTATGGCAATTCATTTTCGTAACTTTCAAGTCTTGCCTGATATTTTCTATTAAAACGCCTGACTTTGTCCATTAAATCAGGAAGGTTGCAAAATGTATTTCTGCATTCCTTGCAAACCATGGTGCCCTTGTTATAGCTCGAAGAACCTTATTCTGGAACGTTTGAATTACCTCTGTGTTACTTCTGCTGGTAGCCTAATATTATTGTTCAGATTGTTTATTTGATATTGCTTATCTAACGTTTTCAATATAGCAGATGAGTTATGATCGAGAAGAGTTATGTCATAAGAAAGTGTTGTTGAACAAAGTGACAATCTCGATAATCTACAATCTGAATTATTAGATGTTATGTATTCTGTTGCCTAAGCAACAGACCGCTACAGGTTTTAGAATCATATCAAAAGGATATTACTCTAGATATATTATATATTTTAGTCGTAAAAGTATTTACATGTTGCAAAATATATTTTTTAAAAGTTGGTTAAAAATCAAGGAAAATTGACTTGCAGATTCTCCTCATGAACATCATGAATGATTGATATAATGTCAAGTAAGTTAGTTGCACACCCTGGATACAGATGATTGCATTTCTCACTGCCTTGTTCACGCCCTAACAGTTCTGCCTTTATGTAATCTGGATCGGTTCCCTCTTCTTCAGGTGCACTTGATGATGGCCTTTAGAGAGAAACAAAAATAATACAGTTAATAATTAATTTTCATTACACAATCATTTTAGATTTAAAATATGTAAAATGGTGAATTTGATTACATACCTGTTCTAACTTTGTGTTCAGACAGGAATATTCCTTGTTCAACCAATCTGGGGGATTGAATATGAAAGTTGTAGTATTTTTATGGGGAATTTATATAATAAATTTCACTAACTTTCTTTTTAAACTGTCAACTTTTATCTTTACTTACACGTTTCGGTGGATGCACCATCATCAGAGTAAATAACAAAATTATTGAAACTAAAAAAAGTTTTTTATTTACTACAGTTTAAAAAGAAGGTAGTGAAATTTATTATATTAATTCATTGTATAAAATAGAATTAATTTCAAACTGCAGGATGCATTATACAGATTTATTTTTATGGGGGGTTTAAATTTTTCTAAAAAAACTTTTATAAGATTAAATAGTTCCATTTTTTGAACTTTTACGGCCACATGGGACCACTTAAAATCAATTTTTTGAGATTTTTTTGAGCTGTTTTTCTCTTTGCCCAGTATCTTTTCATACTCTCAAATCTTGCTTTTCTTTCCTCATCTGAATAAACTTTTTTTCTCTTGTTTCCTCTTTAAATTTAAATCTTGTATTTTAATTTTTAAGCAGTTCGATGTTTTCCTGTTTTATTTCTGAGATCTTTATCTGAGGTCTGTTATTTATAATTCCTGCATATCTTCTTTTATTTATTTCATCCAACTTAGTAGGGTTGTAGTGTGCTTTGCTTTTCAATTATTTGTCTTAAAATTTGTGTTTATGGTGTTCTTAGCAAATGACCATAGATGAAACTCATTTTTTTCTTATCACATCATTTATTGGGTCAATATCTTTATAAACTTAGTTATTTAGTAGTTGTACAAATATACCATTTTTCTGATGCTTATTATCAATGCATGTCCTTAAATTTTTTTTCACTTTTACGATATTTTCTATTAAATTATTCTGTTTTGATTTTGAGAGAGTTTCACTACAGTACCTATGTTGTTAGGTTTATTACAGTTTGATAGTGTCTAAAATTTGTGTTTACTGACATGGATTTTAGATTGTAAATATTTGTAGTAGATTGTTATAAACTTATAATTTTTCCTGTTCTTTTTTCCCATGTTGCTTTCTGTCCACCATTATATCTTATTGTTTTGCCTAAATATTTAAAAGTTTCGACAATAGCTACCAGATATTCATTCATTTAACTTTGTTTATGAATAGCTGGTTTGTTATCATTAATTTTGTTTTTTCATATTAAATTTTTAGTCCTAATTTTCCTGTTATTCTTTCTAGTGTAGTTATTTGGGGTCAAGCTTCCGCTAAACTATTTGCTAAAATTGCTAAGTTGTTGGTGAATCCTAAACAAATTAATTATATATTTTCTTTCTCCTTGCCTATTTTGATATAGCCTATTCTGACTATTTTGAAATAGGTCCTTTATTAAAAGAAATGAAATAAAATTATACTTTTGGGATAAACCTACCTAGTTTTTGGTTTTGCAGACATTGACTTGTTACCTGCATAGACCTGTGTTAAAATATTAGCCACAGATATTACACACTTTTAGTAAATTTTTAAAAAACTTTGTTTCAAAATTTAAAAAAAACATAATTTCTTTTTTATCCTTGTAGTATGAAACTCTAGCCCTAATGTGAGCCTAGAGGACCATAAAGAAAAATATTTAGTAAAATTTTTATGGATTTTCAAGGGGTTGTTTCATAACAACCTTTTGTAGTATTTTCATAATTTAGACCCTACTCAGTAGTCAAAAATTAAAATAAAGTTTCTGGGGGTCTATGGAAAGAAAAAAATATTTATTATCTATCCCTGAGTGATATAAGGAGAATAATAATTGCCATACTTACATGAAAATAAGTTGTAAAATTTCTCCGATAACTCCATCATGGCCAAATGTTGCATCCGCAGCTTGACAAACACTTCTGAGCAGACAGTCTCTACCACCCAAAGATAACCTGAAAACATTTAGTATTATTGTTAAACAAACTGTAAATATATTATGTTTGAACAAAGTTGTAGTACTAGACTACAGTACTATATTAAAGTTCTTCAGGGAAGATTTTTTTTAGGATCTTAGGATCTTACCCTTTTACACGAATTTTATAATGTAACTACTTCTAATCAAGTACATATACATAATTTTCTAATAAATTAATCAATTTTCATATAATTCTGCATTGAAAATTCCTGGAATTAAATTTTGTAGCAACAATCTTTTTCTTTAACCACCTTCAGAAGTAAGCACCATCAATGAAATAGTGTTAGAGAATGTAGCATGGACCAAGTCACACTACAGCTCTTGGAATGTTGGAACAGTTAATGACATGTTTTGTAAAGCAAGAAGACTCAATATCCTGTGAAATTTTGACAGTAAAACATTTATGAGGTGTACTGATCATGCAGTCCAGAAAAATTTGTCAAAATTAAAGCAAAAACATAACTACGTGACCTTTTTTAACTGACACAGTCAAGGATGGGCTACTTCATTCTCTTGTTCATACATTGTGATTTTTTTGTAAATCTAAACAAAATGTGTTAAGTGTTCTTGGTTTTCTTTTCTATATCATGTTAATTTTTTGTTTCGTGTTTGACCACATTGGTTCACTTTAGTCAATTACTTCCTGAATCTCTTGAAGTTTTAGTTCCCAGTATTTTTTCCATTCTATTGGATCTGGCTTTTCTTTCCTCGTCTGAAAACACTCTTTCCGAGTATTTTCTGGTTCTAGCTTGTAATATGATGTGTTTGTCTTCTAGTATTTTAGTTTTTCCTGTTGTGTGCCTTAAATCTTCCAGTGTAATCTCTATTTTTCTTCCGTATCTTTTTTAACTTCCTTGAACCATTTTATTTCTTATTTCAAATAACCTCTATAGCTTTTTTTAAGGCTGGTGTCCTAATTATATGTCCTAAGAAGGAGATTCTCTTTTTCTTAATTGTGCTTATTACTAGTTCTATTTCCTGATATACGGATTCATTTGATGCTATCTTCCAGTGACCATTTTCCCATGTTTTCTTATTCAAGCATGTTCTAATTATTCTTCTTTCTAACTTCAGAATTTTATCCACTTCTATGGAGTGATTCATGTTGAAAATGGTTTCACTCACATATGTTATGTGACCATTTTATGATGCCTTATTTTGGTGGCTGTGGAAATGTTTTTTTTGTTGTATTTGTCTCCGCTTATGTGTTGAATTTTGGTCAATTTATTTATTCTAGGTTGCCAGGATAATTTTTCATTAATTTTATTAGATATGATTTCTCCTAGGTACTTAAACTGTTTAACAATTTTAATTTTTTCACCATATATTTCTATATTTCAAGCGAACAAGGGGTTGTTTATCAATAATTTCAGTCTTTTCTCAAAAGATATTTTTAAACCAATTTTACCAGTGATTTCTTGCATGAACTGTGTCTGTGATTTAGCTTCTGAGGTGTCCCTAGCTAGGATTACTAAATCATCTGCAAATCCTAGACAGTATAATTTTACACCGTCTCTTTGCCCTCCTATTCGGATGTTTTTGGGGTTTTTTTTGTACCATTCTATCACAATGTATTCTAGGGCACAAATAAAGAGTAATGGCGGTAGACCATCTCCTTATCTAAGATCTGTTTTAATGCTAAAAGCGTTTGAGACTGTTACTTTATAAATATTGTTTTTATGGTGTAGTGCTGTAACAACTTAAAATTTTTCTATTTTATATGTAAGATAAGTGTGATCTATGTGCGATGTATGTAATAGTGATCTAAAGATTCACCTATTAAATTTACTTGTGGTCATATATATTTGTCTACTTACTACAGTTCTAGATGAACTTATTGGCATAAATGAAAAATATTGGAACTTATTGTTATGGAAAGAATCAATGATGGAAGATAAACAGCGTGGAGAGTTTACTGAGAAATTAATTTTTTTGGGAGAAATGAGAAGTTTGAATATGCCCATTAGAAAATGAAAACATATAATTACTCTTAATTCTGTCACTAAAATCCCCATTTAAAGTTACTTAAAAAATCGACATAAATAAAAATTAATTTTTAGACTAACCTAGTAAGTACAGTTTCGATTGTTTTGTAAAGCATCCAGCGAGTGGTAGTAACACCAGAAGATTTTCTTAGAAGCTCTTCTGCTTCTGTAAATATACTTACATTGGTCGGGAGCTCGTAGTTTGTTTTCAATATCAATCCAAGTGATAAGCTTTGTTTCTTCAAATCAACAGGAATACCAAAACCAGTAATTATCTATAACAAATTTATATACTATGTAGACTAACATCTGTTTTTAAGATACAGTAGTAAAAAATGGATATTAAAAAAACATCAATGTCTCAAAAATGTTTTATCAAACCACATTTAAGATTGTATTCACTACAGTGCTTTAAAGCACTACCTATTTGTAGTAGAAGTTGTTATTTTATGAAAACAGAGTTTTATATTAAGTTAAAGTTTTTAAAGAGTTAAATTTTATTCTTCATAAGGTAACACTTCATCAAGTAATATCATAAAGCTTCTAGAAATTATTGTGAAGAATGCATCTTCCTTTGTCAAAGTTTGAATTCCGAGTGATTATAAAATAGAAAACTCTACTGCTAATTGCTATCTATACCAGAAATTTTATGAAGCTTAGAAGCTTTATGATGTTACCTAATGGAGCGGTGCGTACTGTGAACTTGCTCACAAGAAGTTAAAGAATAAAGATACAAAAAGCAGTAAAAAAATTAAATATTAAAAGGTTTTTTAAAACTCATTATATTAATAAAAAATTATGTGCAGTAAGTAAACTAGATTAGCATCAATCTGAAAAACAGTTGAATACTTGTAAATTTTTTGTTCTCTACATTTTGTTTGGAAAAAGTATACCTACAAATTTTCAAGGTGCAGTCTACCATGATTCTAACAGTTCTAGATAACTTGCTAACTAATTTCCACAGATAAAAATATCAAAAAACAAAAAGTGTGTATGTGTACTGCTACCATTAATTTTCCAACCCAGGAAATTCTCTGTTCTTCAATTTCTAAATAAACCTGTTATTTCTCAGAATCCTTCTACAAAACCTCTTTAGAGAAATGGTGACACATACGAGGTTTGATAAAAAAATAACGAACTTTAAAATTTCGTGGGCTTTGTAAATCCAAGCTGCAAATTTTTTTTTACTTGTTGGTACACCTTTTTCTAACATGTTTGCATTTGCAGCCATTTTTAATGTACATTTAATTGTTAGTAGTTGAAAAGAGTACACTTGTTTGCATTCGCTTGCTGATTTGTTACTTCCGATAAAATAGAACAAAGAATTTGCATTAAATCTTGTATGAAAAATGATATCAAGTGTAGTACCACATTTGAAATGTTGAAAGTGGCTTTTGGTGAATCTACTATGAGTAAAACAATAGTTTATGAGTGGTACAAACAGTTCAAAGATGGCTGTGAGAACTTTGAAGATGATGACCGCCCTGGACGCCCTAGCACATCAGTAACCGACGACGGTGTCATAGAAGTGAGGAAAATGATTCTGAAAGATCAGAGAATCCCTATCAGAGAGGCTGCTGATGAGGTCGGTATATCATTTGGATCAGTCAAGCAATTTTTTTGGATATTTTGGGCATGAAACATGTGGCAGCAAAGTTCGTTCCAAAATTGCTCAAACAAAATTCGAACAAAAAGAACCTTGAGTGGTTATCACTCAAGTATTGCTGAATCAAGTCAACAATTATCCACAATTTCTGCAAACAGCCATAATAGGTGATGAAACATGGGTATACATGTATGATGTCGAAACCAAGGCCCAGTTATCCCAATGGAAGCTGCCTGAAGAGCCAAGACCAAAAACAATTTGTCAGGTCCAATCAAATGTGAAGGTTCTTCTCACTGTGTTTTTTGATTCCAATGGTTTAGTGCATCATTAGTTCCTGCCATGTGGTTGTTTGGTCAATAAGGAATACTACTTGAAGTTATGTGTCGTTTGCATGAAGCAATCCGCTGAAAACGTTCCGAATTGTGGCAAAACTGCAATTTTTTGGCAAATAAAAACACCATTTTGTTACCCTAGCCACTATATTCACCAGACATGGCCCCCTGTGACTTCTTTCTATTCCCGAAGGTGAAGAGAACCGTATGAAAGGACAATGTTTTGCTACTATTGATGACATAAAAACAGAATCGCTATAGGTGCTGAAAGGTATATACAAAAAAGTGAGTTCCAGAAGTGCTTCCAGAAGATTGGAAAAACCGCTAGCACAAGTGTATTACATCTGAGGGGGATTACTTTGAAGGGGACAAAATTGATTTAGATGAAGAAATAAAGATTTTTTAAGAAAAACTAAACTTCCCGTTATTTTTTTATTAAACCTCGTATACCACTAAGATTAAAATACTTAAAAATTAATTCTATTTTATATAATAAATTTCACTAACCTTTTTAAACTGCCTTGATTTTTGCTATTATCGTTACTTACACAAGTTTCGGTGAATCCACCATAATCAGAGTACATAACATCATTTGAAACTAAAATGTTTTTAAAAATCTGTAAAATATGTTACATCTTCAGTCATCTATATAAAACTGTTTCAAATGATATTATATACTCTGATGATGGTGGATCCGCTGAAACACGTGTAAGTAACAAAAAACAACAATCAAGGCAGCTTAAAAAGGTGAAATTAATTGCATAAATTTATTATATGAAATAAAATTAATTTCAAGCTGCAGGATGCATTATAAGGATTGACTTTGAATTTTTAAATAAGCTTCAAAATATAGACTTTCTTGTCTATTGAAGTGTCATTAAATTTTGATGTAGGTTTAGGTTCTTGGATTGTTACTATTTTGAAAGGTCCTGGAGGAAATCTGAACTACACAGTTGCTATGTCGAAAGCAGGTACTGGATGGAAAAAATCCAGCTTGATTGGCTTTTAATTATTAAAAAGATCATTGAAATCCTCTTTTGCTTATTGCAAGGTGTTGTCCATTAATTTATTAAAATTGCCATATCAATTATACATTACATCTTCCTACGTAAATTACTCTCTTTTCTTCTTATTTAAAATTTTTCATATTGTCTGCCATATTGACTTTATTGATCGACTGTATAGCTGGTGAGAAAAAATTAAGACACTTTGATCATACTAAAGTAAAATATGCTATAAATAGCAACCGAATTATGTCAACTTGGATAGACACTTTAACATTGCTACCCCAACTGGTATGTCAGCAACAACTGATGAATTCATTATTTCTCCAAGAAATACTCGTAGTAGTGAGCTTTTGGATTCTGGAGAGTTTTCATTGAAGTTTATTAGTAGATTGGAGCATTCTACAAAACCCTTAGAAATTAAATTAAACTTAAAAAATGAATTATAATCATAAGGGTTTTCAAGAGAAAAAAGTTACAGAAAGCAACACATTGAAGTGGAGCAATGAGAGAAAGAAAGTATTTTCAGGATTAATGGGAAAAAAGAAAACTCATGTTCCAAAAGAAAAACACAGACTAAAATTAAAGTAGTAACCAACGTAGCCCTAGGAGATTATCGTAGTCTAAAGATAACTTGACTGAAAAAACCCTGAAAGTAAATTCTAATGTATTGGCTAAATAGTTTAAATTTCTTTACTAACCTTTTGTAGTGCCTTGATTTTCATTTATTTATGGTTTCAATTAAAAACTTACACGTTTGGGTATATCTACTATTATCAGAGTAACTAAAATATCAAAAACTAAAACTAAGTTATTAAAGAATTTTCATACCTAAAAAAGAAGTAGTTTCTTCAGTTATCTTATAGGGTTGTTTAATTGTTAAAATCTATCTCTCTTCATATTCATTACAAATGGCCAAAACAGTCAATATTATTTCATCATTCATCATTAAAGGTCAATAAAGAATTTAAAAAAAATGTATAAATACATTAGAATTGATTACAAGCTTTAGGATACATTATGAAGATTTATTTTAAAAACTTTAAATTATTTCAATAGCCTATAAAAGGATGTGCAATTTTGACAATTTCTTATTCAATGTAAATGTACAGTCTTTAGTTACAAAAATGCCAAAGGTTGCTCATAGAAACATATACATCTCACAGTACTAGTCATTACATTAATGGAAAATTTCATTAGACTTACTTGAATTTTGTTGCCGAGCCCCATTGGAAATGGAAGGTAACGAGGGTTTGGTTTCACCCATAATTTTTCACCATCAGTTAATCGCATAAGATATAACACCACTAGTAATTTTATTGAAAAGTGTTTTGTCAGAAACCTGAAACATAGTGCTGAATAAATTCTTGAAATTGAGTTATATCACATAGTAACAATTAAGGTGCTATGTGAAATTATTGTTACAATCCTAGTATACACAATGTTAGTTCTGCAACTAAAAATGTCATTCTTATGATTTATGCTTGGTATAATTCAAACAAAAATGATTCAAAATAATTCAAACATTTAGAAAAAACAACTGCAAATTTGACTAACCAGACTTAGCACCTCTGAAAGTAATCAATTTCTTTGAAGCCAGTTCACGTGTACAAAATTAATTGAAAAATTGGTTACCCTTTAAAAATCAGTTGTACTTTTCAATTCGGTGATTATGTGATTTTAAATTACTCTGCATCTCAAAAACTTTCGAGGTTCGGCCTTTATTTAAAATTAATTACAAAAAGAAAAATCATTAACACAGATTATGAATACAAATATTGTTAAAGTAACCCCTTACCATAACTTCCATGAAACTACGTAAATTTATTTATGTGTTTAGTAATGTACTCGTACATACAGTACTAAATAAAAAAGATAGTTATTTATAATTTTACATATTATTTTTATATATTATAAATGATACATTTATTTTATACAGGCTATACAGTATATACAACGTATACGTATTTTGTGTATTAAAAACCATTTTTCACTACAGCAGGTACGTATAACAGTATACATAACGTATAACAGTATAACGTATACAGCAGGTACTTCAATCAAAAGGACGCTCGTTAGTAATCCAAAAGGCGGCGGGTAAAGCCACACTAGAAGAAAAATTATACATGGAAAATCAAAATGCTAATAAAAATTTCGACAAAACAATTCGACAGTAACAGAATCATAAAAAAGTTAATGATGGTTCGTTCCTACCATTACCGAAAAACATAACAAATCAGACGCACTATGTGTGTAAAAATTAAATAACGAAACTACCAATAATGTAGACTAGATAAGATCTTAAAATGTCAGAGCGCTGTTGAAATTTTAAAAACGCGAAACATTCAAAAATGGAAGTTATATTGTAAACATGCAGAGAAAAAATTATTGATATTGCTCTTTGATCGAGTCATTGTTTACGTAAACCTACCTGTATCTGACAGTTGATTCAGAGATGTACATTGACTCGTCCATGAACCTTTGACTGTCAAATCATGTACTGTACTGACGTAGTTTCTAAGAACCGAATACAATATTAACTACTGTTCACCGTTAATTTATGATAATTAGTTCTGTGAACTAAGTGGTAATAATTTAAAATAACCTCTTTTTAGATTACCTTTGTAAAACGAAACAGCAAACAATCAGTATCAACAATAACAGTATGTGCAGTATTATTATGACTATACATTTTCCCCAGCAGATCTTTTTTCACTTCGTCCTTTCACCTTATTTATTAGCCTTCATAATTTCTTTTCTTTGTTTTCCTTTACAGATTTTCCTACCCATCTTAGTATTGTACAATAATATGTTATTTTATGTCATACTATAGACCTACTATTAGATTTATAAAATAAATACCTTTGGCCTGCTGCATTTCTTTAAAAAAATATTTGATCTAAGAAATATAGGCCTACAGCCTGATTTACTAAACAAGCCATTAGAAAACATTAGTCTTATTACAAGAAAAATATAGTCTTATTTAGATAAAATTTAGGCGATGAGTGGTACATCAAAGTTAATAACAGTATTTGTAATATAAAATTCATTTAGGATTGTCAAGAACACTAGTGTAAATGTGATGGGATCGTTTGTTAAGTTGCCTTTCATAACTTTACAAAAGAGAAGCATGAACGGCAACATGGTTGTAATCGAGAGCAACACCATATGGTACCTAATATAAGTTTCCTCTCTGTTACTCGCTGATAACAAAAACATGTTATTGACTCAATTGGCAAACTACAAAAGATTATTAGTTGAAACAAAATTGTTAAAAAATTATAAAATTTGATTTCTGTATTTTTGTAATATGATCAAGGTTACTTTCTTGTTTTTTAAATTGTTTTATGAGTCGATGGTTATACGAATAAACCGTTAGCTAAACTGAACTAACTTCATCGCATATCTGCTAAAATTATTCAATATTAGTTTGACTTGACTTGAATGCTGTCGCCCCTTAAAAACGCATTCTAATTTACTTCTCAGAAAAGCGTCTTATACAAATTTTCCGTACACCCAATCACACTGTTAACAAATAAACGAATTCGATTGAAAATAAGTATTATCTTCCAAAATACCTAAGAACACTTATCAGAATTTTTTGAAGTGAACTGTAAGGAAGCAATTTGAATTAGAGATGGTGGTGGAATATTCAGAGACACTTTTTTGTAGTATCCCCATTTTATTTTTACTTCAACTAGCCCTGTATGTAATATTGGGTAGGAAAATTTTATTTTACAGCGACTTTTCGAAATCTAGTTTTCATAGGAGATAAGTTTTCAGATCCCCTGAGCCCAAAATAAAAGATGTTTTTACCAATTGGTTTGTGTGTCTGTAAGCCTATGTGTTAAAAAAAGTATCTTAAAAACGGAAAATCGTACTAAGTTAAAACTAGGAATTTAAGTTAGGTACCACGAGGAAACCCGGCACGAATATTCTCATCGAATATTCTCGCTCAACCGGAAGTCTTAATTAGTTTAATCGTACAACTTTTCACTCTTTTGCAAATGGATCCTACTTTTTGTCTAAAGTCGCCTCATCTAGTAAATTTTTGTGCCCTACAAGATGCGGTAAGCGGCATGTCTGTTGAAATTCGTGGGAGCTGCGCTCTTGTAGCAGCTAAATGGATTTTTTAAGATTGCGGCTTCAATAAGAATTTAAGAGCGGAAGTGTAAGTAACCTAAGTTAATAAAAATGATAAACCTGCAATTTTTATTTCATGCGGTTTTTCTACAGCATAGCGTGAATTAATAATTTTCAATATTTTACTCATTAAAAGTACAACAGAGGTTCCACTCATGATTAAAATTAAGAGCGATTAAAATTAAAAATAACAATAAAAAAGATTAAAATTAAAATACAGAGCGTCTTCCACTCATGATTAAAATTAAGCTACATTTTTCATTATTTTGCTTTGGCCAGATTTTCTTTCAGCGTAAAACGAGATATTACCGTAATTTCATGAGAGGACCGCCGTAAACTATTACGTGCAGGCGTATTGAACACATTAATTCACCAGTTGCTACAGAATTTGTCTCCTAATTGGTATACGTAAATTAGAAAACTGTCCTTATTCTGAAGCGTTTGCTGTACTTTAAAATTGATACAACACATAAAAATTATCTACAATTGATTTATTTGAAATGTTCATGGAACATTCGTGCTATTCTATAATTTTAATACCCCATATGCTGGCGGTTGTAATTTACAATAAATTTCGTACGAAGCTCAGCGTGTTAATTATGAAAAATTGCTAACTTCTAGGGAGATTAATGAACTCGATCATATCTTTGAAAAAATTATTTTGTTTTCTTTAAATTAATACAATAATTTGAAGGTGCAGTAGGGTATAAAATGAAATGCAAGTAATGAAATTAATGTTAAAACAATGACATTGGCATTTAAAATTTTTGATTACACCTTAAATGGTCGGATATACAAAAAATTATGAAGCTTGTAGGTAACTTATTTATTAATTTGCTGCATTAGTTTCTACTGGTTTGACAAAGTGCATTAATTTTCCTGAATCTTCAAATAACTTACGTTCATTTGTACTTAGAGTTCAACGCAAAAGCATTTGCCGAACCAAAATGGATATTTACCAGAGCAACATAATGCATTTACAATGAAAGATAAAAGACAACCGCAAGGATTAGGAGGATTTATAACCGCCGTCGTAGTGGGAACAACATTCGTTATTGTATGCAAGCTGTCAATTAATTGGAACATGACTTGAGAAAGAGTGAACCGGGTTTGATCGGGGTTGTAACTTTAGATAACAACTTAACTGAGGACTGCATTAAGATTTTTAGATTCAAAATTTTTTTTATGGCAATTTTTACATTTTCTGCTGTTTTTCGCTAAATTGAACTAAAGGAAGTAGATTTAAAAAACTAATTGTCCTGATAACATCTGGGCCTTCCTACAAACTTTCCTACGGACTGTGCTAATGTAACTGTATTAGGCATTGAGATATACGAATATTTCCAAATGAGGGAGTCTAAAAGAATGAATGAGATAAAACAGGACTGTTGCGCTAACGACCATGTAAACATTTTTTGAATGCATTAAAATGTTCTTTATTTTCAAAACACATAACCAGTTCCATACGAGGGTTGCCTTTTATATTTCGGGAGTGGACAATACTGGTGCTGCAATCTGTTAGCCAATATCGATATCTTAAAGTTCGACTTTTTTCGATAGATTGCGCTCTGTTTCGCTCGTACAGTCTATTGTTGTGTTGTTTAGTAGTGACTTGAAATTGTTTTCTCGGTCAAAAAATGGAGTTAGTCGTGAACATTTTTGTGCAATTATTTTTCACAACTTTCGACGTGGATTATCTCAACAACAGTGCACCAATGAACTTAATTCGACATTTGGCGATGAAGCACCATCGAAAACCACTGTATATCGGTGGTATACGGAATTCAATCGTGGCTGTGGTTCGCTCAGTGATGAATTTCGCGAAGGTCGTCCAAAATCGGTTGTTGTTAAATAAAATGTTGATACTGTGGGTGAACTGATTATGCAAGATCGTCATATAACATCGCGAGATTACGGCATTCTTGGGCATAAGTGGGACCAGCATACATACAATATTACATGAACATTTGGGCAACAGGAAAATTTTTTCGCGTTGGATTCCCCATAATCTGACAATCGCTCAGAAAAAGGCTCGTGTCGATTGGTCAAAAGAAATGCTCACGAAATACAATAGCGGTGCGTCAAAACACGTTTATGACATCGTCACGGGTGACGAATTATGGATATATGCCTTTGAACCCGAAGCCAAAAAGCAGTCGACCGTATGGGTCTTTCAAGACGAGCCAAATCCGACAAAAGTTGTTCGTGCACGAAGCACCTCCAAGCAAATGGTCACTTGTTTTTTTTGGAAAAACCGGGCATGTGGCAACTGTACCAATAGTGGAACGTCGGACGGTCAATTCTGAATGGTACACAACCATTTGTTTGCCAGAAGTTTTTGGAAAAATAAGGGAACCAACCCCCGAAGACGAATCATTCTCCACCAGGACAATGCGAGCTCTCACTCGTCGGCTGAAACAATGAACTTTTTAAGAAATAAAAAAATTTAATTGATGGGCCATCCGCCATACAGCCCTCATTTGGAACCCAACAACTTCTTCTTATTCCCGCTCATCAAAAATAAATTAACAGGTCAACGTTTTTCGACGCCTGAAGAAGCAGTTGATGCATTCAAAAAGCACAGTTTGGAGGTACCTCAATCGGAGTGGAAAAAGTGCTTCGAAAATTGGTTCAAGCGCATGAAAAAATGTATTGATCATCATGGAGAATATTTTGAAAAACAATAAAGCCATTTACATTGATTAATTTGTTTTTTTGTTTTCTATTCCCGAAATATAAAAGGCAACCCTCGTAAAACCCTTGAGAAAGGGTTAAGAAAAACTTTGGTTTTTAAGTTTATTGGGAGGTAGCTATTGTTCTAGGATGAATGAGGTACACGTGACCGCCTGTGCGAACGGTTGGACGAATATCATCCAAAAAATTACTGTTTGCTGGAATAGAAAAATATGTAAATCAGTAAAACTTTGGCGCCGAAGTTTTCATGGTTGAAACTCCTATTTGGTTTTAATTAATAGTAGGCCTACATTTAATTTGCCCATAACAGACAGGTGGAGTGTCAAATTATTTACACTCAATCTGTTCGTTGCAGGGCTAAAATAAATAGCTCTGTTTCTTATCCCATGGTTAGCCAATTAAATGACTGAATCATTTAAGAACAGAAGAGGTAGAGGTGTAAAAAAACTAATCAGTTATCTCCTCTGAAAGTAATGAATTTCATTGTACAGCCAGACCTTGTGGTGAATAAAGTGTAGGCGTCATTTGCAGAGTGGACAATATGTGCTTTTCAGAGGGCTCGGCATGCTGATAAGCGTACTTTTCCATTCAGTGACGAAGGCAATTGTAAACCAACTCACTCCTCATTTTACTTAGTAAAACCTCAACAGGTTCAAACCAGCTTTTCGGCTGAAGACCTAAACAACATTTAATTTAACTTTTCGCTTTCTTTTTATTAATTAATTAAAATAGGGCGTTAATCTAACTCCTTAGGAACTAATGAAAAAGTGGCAATTTCAGTGAAATCAAATTCTAAACGTTTATACAAAAATATTTTGTTATCTTTACAGATGGCTTCTCTACTTGGTATGTTTGCATTAATACAATACAATAATTATCCTATAACACGCTTACTATAGTTTAATAATTTGTACATGTGCGTACGTGCAATAAAAGTGAATTAAAAATTACAGCTTTCATTTTGAGTAAAATAATTACAAAATGTTTTTTAATGTTGTTTTAACAGACAAGTTTTACAAAGGAAAACAAAACCTTTAAAGTGTTAATAATAAAATTGGATATTTAAAAATTGTTTGTAAAAAATTTAATCCCCCCACCTTATTTTTTTAGTTTAATTATGATGTGGTATATATTCATATTACAGCAAAGATAGATTTCATTTAGTATTTGCGTTTTATTCGGAAACAAACAACTCAATTGATACAGTTCGTTGATTACTAGCTTTAAATTTTTTGTAACTAACTGAAGTATTGTGTGTTGGAGAAACGATACAATGGTGAGAGTAATTTTATAACAATGCTATTTAAATTAATTACATTTTTCTCCTGTTATATCTTACTTTTATATTAGTAGGCTACTATAGTTTATTAATGAGTAACGATTCCTCAATTGCGTGAGTAGTTCCGTTATTAAAAATGTTGAATAATAATAAAATACATACATGTTTGTATATTTTATTATCAGCAGAAATTAATTTTTTTTTTAAGAAATCGCTGATGATCTGGTACTGTTTGTGGAGTCTGAGGATGACTTACAGAAATAAATAATGATCTCTTTAAGTGATAAGCAATATATAAATATTGCTGAGCAATGTAATTTCTAATTTCTTTAGAGAAGACAAAGATGATAGGTTTCAAATATGATGATAGGTTTACTGACCGTCATGAAAGCCAAAACGTTTTGAATGACAAAAGCTAAGAACAGGTACATTAATTTATTTACTTGGCATATGATATCTCTGTTCGGTCATGAGGGACAGAAATTAAATTTTTAAAAGTTTTATACGCTTTGAGGAAATCGATAGTCGGTAAAGTGCAGAAGGAGACAGTTTTGAAATTTTATCACACCTTGGTTCTACTAATTTTATATGGTGCAGATTGTTGAACCCTGACTGCTCAACAGATACCAAGAGTAGAAGCTGCTGAGATGAGATTGCTAAGATCTCTTTAGCTGGGTAATGACTGCTGGAATAAAAAGAAAATTAAAATATTAGGCATGAACTTAATATGACAACAATTCGCCTATTCAACTCTAGTTGAATATAATTGTTCTATTGAATTTTTTTTTCATTTTTATTTATATAACAATCCGAAAATACAGGAAAGAGTGGTATGGTCATTTTCTGCAGAAATTAAATGATTGAACACTGAAACAGGCATTTACTTACAACCCAGCCGGATAACCTGTCATTGGACGACCTAGGAAGAGATAGGCATCCCATCTTCTTTAAGATATTACTAAGTTTGAAGTCAGGTGCCTAATCTGTATATTGTTTATGATAATAATGTATATATTTTGAGCATAGTGGTTAAAAATAAGTTTCAGCTTTATTCCTAATCATGTCCAATTACTTACAAATTTTAGGAAATTGTTACTTGGCAGTCGTTTATATGGGAGGAAAATATTATGTTTATTCCTTTTGTTAATATTGCCATTGTCTTTTTATTTATTTTTTGATTTGTTTCACTTTTGCTAGGGCATTTATATTACCGATATTTTTTTTGAAAATTTTGGCTTAAACTCTGAGAAAATCCGATCAAAAAATATTTTTTATAGAGGCTTGAAGAACAGGAATAAATTTCTGAGTGACTAACACTATGAATGCATGTTTAAATTAAAATAGTATAAATTTCCTGTAAATGATGTCTTCAATTTGTAAATTTCGATATAAAAGTAAGTTCTTACGTAGGTCTATATTTTCTCTATAATTTTTTTTGACCCCCATGATGGCAGAAATACGATAATGAGATATTAGGAATTTTTTTTCAAATTTTCTGCAGAAAATTTGTGCCAGGAATTTGTAATTATTTGGATTATAAAAAGAGCAAATAAAAACCAGTCACCCGACCAAGAAAAGACTATAAAAGCAGGGATGAATTGAAAACTAAAATAAGATAAAAATGCTTTACGAACAAATTTGTATTGGGAATATAATATCTATGAAATTCATTTGTATAAATGTTCTGAGCCCTTCTATTATATCCGATAATTAATGATATCCATTTAGTTTGTTGTATCACTGAATTAATTTATGTCTACTGTTTTAAGAAGGAAAAGACAGAAAAATTACTGATATAATTTTTCTCTTTCTCATTTTAGGGTGAACCAGAAAAATGGTTACCTGTGGGAATACTGTTGTTAGTGCTACCTTTACTGACTTTAGTAAGACCTATAGACTGTACAACTCCAGCTCCTGGTGAAGAATATCATGGAATAGAACGTCCACAGTTGTCTCAAAATGCTAAAGATGCTTTAAATTTGGCCTCTATATACTGTAAACTCTTTGGATTGAGGCGGTATACAAGAAATCTTGTTTTGACTGAACGGTATATAAGCTGCAGAAGTGGAATCTTTGGTTATTTCAAGTTATCTGTTGACCGAAACTTAAGAGACGATGGTGTCACCATTACTAATGTAAACAATATTTTACGGGTTTTTAACTTAGTGTAAAATAATTATAGTACATTTAGTTATACATTGAATTATTGCTTTTACTATAAAAATTATTTAGTTTAACTTTTTTATAATTTACTTATCAAATAAAATTTACACGTATGTAATTTTACACAAAAGTAAAATATCAGTTACATTTCTATCAACTAAATATTAACACGTTACTTCATTTAGTCCTTGTTTACACTCCTGGTTGAAGCCTGTAATTATCCAAAAGGACATTAACAGAAATTAAAATATTATTTGCTTTTAGCAAGTTTCATTATTAAGTCGTTTGTTTGTTTAGGTGATCAGCCGAAAGACTGGTTTGAACCTCTAGAGGCTTTACCTAGTAAAATGAGAAGTGAGGTGGTTTACAGTTGCCTTCTTCACTGAGTGAAAATGTACGTTAATCAGAATGCTAGGCCTTCTGAAAAGCATCTACTTTCCACCCTGCAAATGACACCTTCACTTCATTCACCTCTGGGTCTGGCAGTATAATGAAATTGATTACTCTCAGAGGACATAACTCTGATTAGTGTCTTTTACACCTCTGCTACTTAGTCGAATAAACATTTTAATGTTTTTAGCGACAACGTTAAAAATTACATAGGTCTACATTGGAGAATAATTAACGAACACAAAAAATTGCAAAGGGCCAGTCACATCCATTATCAAATTTTTTATCTTCTTCTTCTTATCGTGCCAGTCCGTTCCGGACGTTGGCTATCATCCTGGTTATGACTACTCTATCTACTGCCACACGGAATAGTTCGGTGGACGTCTTCGAAAACTATGTTCTAAGATTCTTCAACCACGAGAATCTTCTTCTACCCACACTTCTTCTACCTGATACCTTTCCCTGCAATATAGACTGCAGCAAGTGGAATCTGCTTTCATTCCTCATTATGTGACCAAGGTATTGTAGTTTGCGACATTTCACCGTCAATAGGACCTCCATATTTTTCCTCTTTGTCCGGAGTATTTCTTCATTTCTCACCCGATCTGTCCATGACACTCTCAACATCCGGCGGTAGAGCCACATCTCAAAGGCCTCCAACTTTCTACAGGAGGCTTTAGTCAAGGTCCACGACTCAACCCCATAAAAAAGAACAGAGAAGACATAACATCTTATTAGCTTCATCTTTACCGTCATTGTTAAGTCGTGGCTTGTAAAAATGTTTTTCATTTTATTAAAAACAGCTCTGGCCCTTTCTATGCGAGACTTTATCTCCTGAGATTGATCCCATTGCTCATTTACGATGGTCCCAAGATAGGAGTATTTGCTTACTTGCTTGATACGCTTATTGTTAATAATAAGATGACATGTAGGGATTCTATTTTTGCTAATGACCATCAATTTTGTTTTGTCAGTATTAATGTCAAGTCCATACGGTTGGCTAATATGAACCAGTCTTTCCATGAGATTCTGTAGGTCGTCAAGTGAATCTGTAAAGACAACTGTGTCATCTGCGTAACGAAAGTTGTTAATTCGTTCTCCATTCAAGAGGATCCCCACTTCCATGCCCTCCAAGGCATCTCTGAAGATGTACTCAGAGTAAATATTAAACAAAAGTGGGGACAAAACACATCCCTGTCTGACACCACGCCTTATCCTCACTTCTTCAGTACTGTCATTCTCCAAACTCACGGAAGCTGACTGATTCCAGTACAAGTTCACAATAATTCTTAAGTCCTTGTCATCCAGGCCAATACTCTTTAAATCTCGACCATCCTCCCATGGCGAACTCTATCAAAAGCCTTCCGATAGTCCACAAAACATCCATAAATACTACAATTGACGTCTCTGCATCGCTGGAACAAAACTTGCAGACTAAAAATGGCTTCCCGGGTCCCAACTGCATTCCGGAACCCAAACTGTGTGTAGGAAACTTGTTGTTCACAAAGCCTATATATTCGTCCATGAATGATTTTCAAAAACAGCTTCAGGAAATGGCTCATGAGGCTTATCGTTCTGTACTCACTACATGTTTTGGCTCCTGTTTTCTTTGGTAGCAGAATGAATACTGATTTGAGCCATTCATGAGGGATGTTACCACTATCATAGATTTCATTGAATACTGAAGAGACCCATTTAACATTCCTTCATTTAAAAATTTAAAAAATTCTGATTGAATATTATCAGGTCCAGATGATCTTCCCTCTTTCATCCGATTGATTGCCACTCGCACCTCTTCTTTCAATATTTTTGGACCCGTTTCATTGCCAGTCGGTGGGGGCTCTGGTCGATCGTCATGGAACAATTGTTCGACGTATCTCGTCCATACTCTTTTCATCTACTCCTGGTCCAGTATCAGACTTCCCTCGTCCTCCACTCTGATCCCTGTTTTTCTTTTATATTTCCCTGTCACCTCTCTGACTTTCCGGTGGACATTAAAATCATCATGAACTGCCTGAAATGCCTCTATCTCCGCACATCTCTCCTGTAACTCCCTCCCCTTTGCCTCTCTCACTTTCCCTCTGATTTCTCTATCTAGAGCCTTATATTCCGCAGGGTTATTTTTAGCTAGTCTTCTCTTATTCATAATTTCCAAAATTTCATTAGTCATCCATGTTTTCTTTTTGGTTACTTCTGGTTTTAGGAAGTCATGTCTAATTGTTTCGACTATGGCAGTTAATTCTGTGACCTTTTCTTCTGCACTCAGGTTATTGGATATAGCGTTTACTTCTTCGTTGAGAGTTACCTCTACCAAATCTCTCGTCAAAGGTTCTTTCAATTTCCTAATATCATATCGCTTGATTCTTTTCTTTGCTACCCTTTTCACTCTTGTTCTAAAAACACCAACTAAGGGGTTATGATCTGATTTGATATCAGCGCCAGGATATGTCTTCACTGATAGGCAGCTATTCCTGTATCTTTTGTTTATTAAGATGTAGTCTATCTGGTTCCTAATCACATTGTCTGCTGAGTCGCCAGGTGCCTTCCATGTATATAGCCTTCTAGGGGGCAACGTGAAGAAAGTATTAGTTATTACAAATCCTTGTTCTCCTGTAAATAGGCTAAGTTGTTCACCCCTTTCACTCCTTTCACCTAGTCCATGTGGGCCTATACACTCACCCTCGCACCCTTTTCCAACTTTTGCATTAAAATCGCCCATAATTATTGTCAGATCATGTCTTTTTAAGTTTTTCAATAAATCCGTAATTTGGGCGTAGACTTCAGCAACTCCTTCATCACTTTGTTCAGTTGCCGGGGCATATATTTGGATTATGTTCATTTGTACAGGACTGGCATTTATCTGAAGGAGCGCTATTCTTTCTGATACAGGTGTAAAATTTTTAATACATTCTACGACTGATTTACAGACAATGAAACCTACACCATGTTGATGAACATCATTAGGTGTTCCCGAGTAATAAACCCTGTGTTTTCCAATGTCACAATAACCTGATCCTGGCCATCGCAACTCACTTATTCCCATAATCTTAATGGCCATTCTTTCCATTTCTTGAATGGCATTATGGACTTTTCCACCTTGTGCCAAAGTTCTTACATTCCAAGTGCATATTCTAATATTAGCACTCATTGATAATTTCTTTCCATTCACAACCCCGTTCAAAACCGTCCCCCCCGGAGAACCGATCGGGGGACTTGAAACTCCGGAACATTTTGTATTGAACATAGCCATGATTCATGTACTAGAGAGTATCCTGAGGATCCTTAATGCAGTGGTTTCTCATTGCCTTCTGCATCCTAGTGCCGTTGACCACCTTCCGTGGTTCTTCCACCTTCTGAGATACTTACATACCTCAAGGACAGTAGAATGCCCCAACCGTTGCTCGCTCATCCGCCCTCCATGAGACCGTTGGCACTTAGCAAGGGGAGTCTCCTTATCCCGGGAGACACTCGGCTGGCTGATTGCAGCACCATTGGCACTGGGCGATGGGATCGCCAACCCCTACGCCTCAAAAAAACTTTTTTATACTTTATCTTATTCCGTTATTAAACCAAATTTTACTGTCACATTACTAGCTGAACTTCATTTCCTTAAACACTATTAAAAATAACTAAATACAGCAAAAACTTTCAAAATGGTTGGTCTAAATAAATGTCATTTTATTGGTAGAAAAATAATGTTAAAAAATAGACAAACAAATTTATATCAAAAAAATTAAATCTGAATAAAATAGTTAAATAAATATTATGTTTAGCTTATCAGTAACAGGTAAAATATACACTATAGGTAGCTTTGGGTTTCCAGTTCGTGGAGATCTTTTCTCTTTTGGCCAATAATCTACATAACGTGTCCTAGCTAACAAGATTAGACTCATATTACGTAGTTTTTTCTTCAGCGACATTGTCCTGTATCGAAGCCTACAACCACTCTACGCTAAGTCCCAATAAGACAAATTACTTTGTGATTAGGAGACCACGCCAAAGTCTGAAAATTTATTCCAAATTCTCTGATTTACCAATAATACTGATATGCTTTTGAGATGGACCCACACAGGCCTATTAAAGATTTATTTCACGTTTTGTAAGTTGATACTTTTATGTTTCTTCTTGTAATTACCACAACCAGTGATGATTTGCAAAACCTCAGATTCTTATGAGCGACTCCTTTGAGTCTGTGAATTAGTACCTCAAACGACTCAAGAATGATTGGGATTCAGAGACCAACTTGGTGGATGCCAAATGTCAGGTTTCTTTATATTCATCGCCATACTTCCCTGCAGTATTTATTTTCTGAAAGGTACTGGAGCAAATATATTTGAACCAAGTAGCTCTCACATGGCAGACAAAGCAATTACCCGTAGGAGAACAGCTGTTAACGAATCTTAAAGTATGTAATTAAAAACCAACTACATAGTCTGTTTTCGTTTCTTTTTTATTTTAATTTTTATATACAGCAGGTTCGTTGCAACTGGAGATGCAAAATTGTTCCGTCCTACTTCTTCAACATTTTTTTAATGTTATTTATTTAAGTGGACGGTCTAAATTCTAGTCCTTTGAGTTGGAGCTCCTGAGAAGAAGTAATTCGGTCCTTGCAACGATAAAATGCTCTCACAATCTTTTTTCATTTAAAATAAATTTCTAAAAAGAAAAAAATTGTTATGAATTTAATCAGGAAACATTAATTTACATCAATCTTCAAATTTTTCCTTAAAATCATTAAATGTTACTAATTGAGATTTTATTCAAACTACAAAATAACTAAATATAATATATTTTTGGTTGAATTGTATATTTAACATTCACTGAAGTTTTTAAACATAAACTCAATAAGATATTAAATGTAAAAACTTTTTAAAAACAATACTAAGTTAAATGTTGTCGGATGGATTTTCTGTAGTGACGCAAAGTAAAAGTTAATGAATTCCTGTAGGATGAACATTATTTTGTTTTTGAATTATTTGATAGTGAATTTATCAAGTGTTTAATCAGTTCCAGAAATTACTTTTTTTCAGAAAAGACTAAAAAATTATCTCTGGTATTGTTTATTGAAGTTTTTCTAGGATTAATTTATGTTTACAGTATGCACTAAAATATTTATAATTTACTGATAAAAATACTCTAATAGGGCCTATAAACAATAATTTTGAAAATATTTTGATTAGCTGCTGAATTGAGTTGGTAACCAAATGTTTACCTCTTAGAAGTTTTATTCTCCTGTAGATATAGAAAAAACATTTTTCTTTTAAAACAATAGACAACTGGACTTTAATAACTGTTATGGTGAGACTTACTCTACACTAATTGTTACAACAAAGCGTTTGGAATATCCTCATCATCCAATCTTGCCACCAAATCAATTTAACATTTTTAAAAAACCTCTACGTACTTACTAATAAGGTTTGGTTATTTTAATTTTATTTTCCAAGTTCTCATTGAATGCAGAATTTATTAGCACTTTTAATGATATCAAAAGCAAATTTGATGGGCTCTATTATTATAATGCAGCTACAAAAAACTAACTAATATTTTTTGTTGGAATTATTTAACAATTGCTTCATTATGAATTGTGACTAAGATACAGTCAAACTTCTACTACGGACACTGAATTGCGGATATTTCCTAATACAAACAATTTTAAAAGTCCCGGCATTTTCCCATAAGACACAATACTAAAATATTTCCTAATAACGGACCCTCCACATAACGGACTCGGACAGTTAACTTGCATGGTTTTGAAAATTCAATTTCTGGAAAGCGGACAAAACTTATCCATAAAAAATATTAGTACAATGTATATAATACATTGTGCATATACATGGTGCAGTCAGTAACTCAGTAAAATAAAAAGTTTGTGTTTTAATTTCAAAAGTTGTTGTGGTTTTACAAAACATGTCACACAAACGGAAGCGCTTAAAATTAAAAGAGAAAATTGATGTTATAAAAGCAAATGAAAACGAAAAAATAAGTGTTTGTGTCTTAGCAGACAGATTTCAAGTCGGGAAGACACAAATTAGTGAAATTATTCAAAATAAAACTAAAATTTTACAGTCGTGGTCTGAAAATGACAACCAGAATAATAAACGGGCATTTCCAAAAACTGGTGGATTAACTTATTCATATATGTGTCTTTAATTGTATTAATCACAGTATGAGTTACGAATAAAATAAAAAAAAACGTGTTTAATAATATTGAGTGCATTTATGTGGTTAAATTTATAAATAGCATGCGCTCTTAAAAACAAAACATGATTTTATTACTGTAGGTATTGTGTAAAATGTGTAATCAACTTATGTATAATCCTGGAATACAAACATAAAGTATGTTGGATTACTTATGAGTACTGTACATGCATGCATATTTTTTATATTACGTATAGATATACGTTTATTTTTTGGTAATTTTATATACACGTACTATATATTACATGCTTATGTAGGCTATTAATTTTTTTTTCATTGCATAAACGTGTATTTTATATATTGTAGTTAAATACGTTACATTACGCAATACATAATATAGCCTCAATACAGAAAATTGTACAGTACACATATTTCTCAATAGCGGACAAATGTTTTTGTCCCGCGAGTGTCCGTTTTTTCAAAAGTTTGATTGTATCTTTCAGGAGAGTTTTTCCTGAATCACAGCCTAAAACTTGTACTTTCATAAGTTGTTGTATGTAAACTCCATTCGTCTGCCATAGAAAAATTAAGGTCTAATCTACTTTCACGAGTGAATTTTGAGACTATTCTATTTCATTTCTGTTTAGTTTGGAATGCAATGCATTATAGTTCAAGTAGATGAAACTGAATGTTCCGGTGTGATGAACCACTTTTCAGCTTTACTGTACTCAATGAGTGATGCAGCTGAATTATTGACAGCACTAAAAAACAATCGCTACTTCATTGCAGAAGGAAATTACAGAGAAATTAATCTGGTACATACTCTGTGGAGGGAATACAATAATAGAGAATACCCCGACCTTGATATTCATTTAAGTTACAATGAGTTTGGGATTCAAGATATAGCAGAAAGTACGATAGCTATAAAGCACTACACAGAACATTTAAATGCTGAAAACAAAGCTGTAATGAATCAGTTAAGAAATAACCGTTCTCGTGGATGCAACAGCACTGAAGCTATTTTTTTGTACAGGATATTTGTTGTAGGGTAAGCATTAACATTCTTTTTCTTACATAAAAATTACAATTTTTTTTTTTTTTTTTTTTTGGTTTAACGTCCGACTGTTCTGCAATTACTGCTAATGCAGACGGTGAATGATGAAATGATTTTTTGTAACGTATGAAAAAATGCCGTGCCTGAATGGGATTCGAACCCAAGACCGCATGATGAGAGGCGAGCACGTTACCAACTGCGCCAATGCGGCCGGCAAAATTACAATTAGGTAAAATAATTAAAGTAATAAGTTAATAATAGTTTTATGTACCAAAATTATTACTCTTTAACAATATTAGGCATACATTTGACTTGACATATTCTACTCCAGTAGTTACCTATTTTTCGAATATAAATTTAGTTAATTAAAAATAATAATTATTATTCCTGGACCTTCTCTAAGATTGTTTTTACGTCCGACTTATGCATATTACTGGTAATACAGTCGGTGAATGGTGATACATTAAATGAGTGATGAAAATATTTCTTAACCTGAACGGAAAACGAACCTTGTAGGCTTCTGTAAGGGTTGTAATTCTGAAATTCAAATGGCATAGATACTTGATACTATTTGGTATATTTTATATATAGGTATATTTTATACCTATACCTAGGCTATTAGGTATATTTTTTATTAGGTATATTATTTTATACCTAGGCTATTAGGTATATTTTATATTTCATTAGGGAATTTTCATTCCGGTTGTTTCCAGGGCCTGGTTATTTTTCTAAATAAAAAACCCTTGTTTTTAAATCTATAACAAATATTTGTTTAGGCTGAAACATAATTACTTAAATTTATTGTTAGTAATATTATAAAAAATTATAAGTACCTACACTAAACTAACTAAATTCATAACACTAATTTTAATAGAAAATGTTCTGAAACGTAACTAAGGATTAAATGAAATTTACCTAGAAAGAAATATGGTAATTTACTTTCAAATTAATTAATTGATTCCTACTTACAACCCGATAATAGTTTTGGAACTTCGGTTTTAAATATTTTAGTGTTCTTTTGTATTTTCAGATATGGTTTTACAAGATATGAGTTGGCTAACATTTTTAAATTTGTGTGTACATACGAAGGGCAAAAATTATTCAACTGGAGCAAGCCGCAGTTACTAAAAATTCTGAGTGCTGTGTTAACGTATCGTTATTCCATAAAACCTGCAGTTACGGCAAAATTTTTACGAAACGGCTGGAAATTTGCGTTTACACAGTGGGGCGTTAATGACGACGATGACTGGGATTTTATTTACATATCAGAATTGCTGAGGTTTGAAGACGATGCGGAATACTTTAGTGTAACTGAAACACTTACGACTGCTTACGATAACGGTTTCACACAACATGAATTTCGTCTTCTTTCTTTGGATACTGATCGGAGAGTTAGCGGTTATAATCCTGGCACTTGCATGAGTTCCATCTTCAAAGAATTTTTCTATTTGAGAGAAAACGATACTCAAGCTTTAGATTATGGTAAAATGAATTATTGGAGGGGGAAAGAAAAACAACCACTGATAGATTATCTAGTTGCTGTAACTCGATTTGCTCATCGAGAGGTGAGAATTTTATACTTATCTGCTTTTTATGTGGTAAAATTAGTTAGGGAAAAACTCATTCAATTAGATTATTTTTGTAAAGTAACGTCTACTGTAGAAGTATCTCTTCTTTTAAAGAAAATATCGATTCAATGTAGCCTTTATGAAAAAATGTATTTTGACGGTGCAGATCCAGAACATTAGCTCTCATGTATACAAGGGCTTGGATTTACATTTATGGCCTAAAATAATTAAATATCAATTCAACTTAAATAAAAAAAATACCCGAGTTTGATAGTTTTCAAATTAAATATAAATTATTAGGCTAATAACTGAAAATCAAAATGCTTGCTTACTAGAATTTTTATTCTGTGATTTTCCTTAAATTTAAAAAAACCTGTAATGTGTGTACTTTGGAATCTGTTCAATTAAGAACAATTAGCAACCCCATAACCTAATGACCAATGAGATGATCATATGTATGTCGTGTAAATGAGGTTTTTTACTGATGCAGACGGAGTATTATTGAGAAAGTGTGGTTAATTGAACCCAATCATAAAATTACACCGATAACCACTGTATAATATTCAAATCCGTAAAAAATTCAAATACCTTTATTAGGATTTGAACCATGGATCATTCGTCTCCGAAAATCAGGAGTGAAACAGCTGACTTGTGGCGATGACTTTACCACTAGACCAACCCGGTTGGTTTCCTTAACATAGTACGATGGATCAACCTGATATGACTTGACATAAACTAAAACAAATACAGTAGGTTTATCTCAACTGCATTATTTTACCTTATGGAACAATAAAAACGAAGAGAAAATAAAATCAAGAATAACTCGATGAGAAAAGTGGTTATACCATGCGTCATATGTGTGTGTGTTTTCAAAGTCGATGGAGTTAGCCACAGTATTGCCTGGTCGCATTTCCAAGTGATACTGGTACGTTTACTTCAATTAACGAGCGCATTGTAACGATGGAAGTCTATCTATCTAGATAGGGGGTTTAAAAAAATTTAACGGAAATCTCTCGGAGGCTGATTCTATAGCTAAAAGAAAGATTGTTTATATGAACACATGTCTGAAAACGCTTCGTTAACGATTACGGCTGGCGAAAGATTTTGCTCGGAATTCAAGTATCTCTGTGAAAAACGGCCATTGAATGGTATTGAAGTTTTAATGGTTTTATTAAGAAGGCTAACTTGGTGGCATCTTATAGGTTTGAACCTAAAAAAATTGATTAAAATTGGTTCCAGAACTTTATTTCTCATAGTTTCAATGATATCTGCATAAAAAGAGCAGTCGAATTACAGAAAATTAAATACTGAGAAAGCTGATGTAAGTAAATGAAAGCAAAATAATTATAAAAAGATTGAAAGAATTGTAAAAGAAAGAGAAATTCGACTTTTACTAATAACAAAACCAGAGTAATTGTTAAAAAGAATTTACTGTTTTTCAGCAGAATGAAATAATTTTCTACATAGGTTTATAATACTAACTTATCAGTTATGTAATTCAATTCTGAAAACAATGAAGAACAAGATCATAAGAATGGTGTTGTTCGTTACCTGCAATTTGGTCGAAATGGCCTTCATATTGTTCAATATATAATTTAGCTCGACAAATCCATTATTATTTGGTACGAATCATAACAGCAGAAGTATTCTTAAGAGTTTCTGCAGGTTCTATTTTTAGATTCCTTAGATGGTTTTGTATGTAAATACGTTTTGAGTAAATAATTGGCTTCATCCAACCCCACACGAATAGGTCTAATGGCGTGAGGACAGGAGATCATGGTGGCCATTTCCCTGATCCGTTTCGACGAATGCGTTGTCTACCGTATTTATTATTTGTTTAAATTTTCTGCTACATCAGAAAAATGTGGTTGTG
The DNA here is from genome assembly GCA_035578175.1 of Catonia carolina. Classification (NCBI taxonomy): domain Eukaryota; kingdom Metazoa; phylum Arthropoda; class Insecta; order Hemiptera; family Achilidae; genus Catonia; species Catonia carolina. The sequence continues at coordinate 66,483,493 of JAQMRL010000001.1, read as the reverse complement.
CCCGTCGTGAAGCTGTTACTAGTGCCAATCGTTAAAGCTCTTACAACGATAAGACGTACTCTCGACACACGTAAGTGTTGTTTTTAATAGTTTAAGTTCCTCTGAAAATACTCGTAGTTTCTTAGAGACAAGGAGGTATTAGGGTCGTTTTTGATTAGTGGGTAATTCGTATTCTTATTTGTTAGGTTTTTAATACTACTAACAGGACCAAGAGAAATTATATTCGCATACTGCAACACCTTTTTTCAATAACTCTAAATAAATCTGTATTATTTACCGGGAGACCAATTGCCTATGGTTCAAAACATGAAAAACCTGTCAGTAAAAAGGAAGATGCGGAAAACTAAAGGAAATTGCTGGAGAATAAAGAAATTGTTAATTTTATTTAAAATTATTTCTGAACTAATTTATTTTAAAAATGCAACTAACGTTTTTCAGCTTATAAAATGTAGAGATGTAATCCCACATATTTCTACTTCGATAAAAATAATGTTTCAAAGAAACTGGGGATTAGAGTCCTTAACTAGAATGATAAGAAAATCTATAAGAAGAAACAAAACTTTCCTGAAATATTCTAGTTGTTTGTCGCTGACGGCTAACATGGAAGGGCTTATCAAGGGTGGAGATCCAAAACAACGGTCTGAGTATGAACAGGTAATGACAGAACTAAAATATTTCATTGCATTCTTCTTCTTTGTCTCCTCAACCCGAAGGTTGGTGTACCAAGAATATCCTTCTCTCGGATGGGTACCGAATGGTCTACTCGCCGTTAGGGCTAATCCTTTGATAATTCGCCGACGCCAAAATGTGCAGAATGGTCTACTCCTTTTGATACGTCACCGACACTTAATTGAGTTATTACAGCTGTGTAATAATATCTCAACCCTATTTTTTGCTTAGTTTTTTGCCTTAGTTTTTTTGCTCGTCCACCTACTACATGAAGAAGAGAGAGAGAGAGAGAAATAAACTATTAGTGCAACTGCCGACGGACGGCTCAAGTCGAGCGGTGCCGTCGTGGATCCGCAACGGCGCCGCCCAGCGGTTCGCTACACTGCACATGAGCGGCACGAACCGCTTCGTTATTTTCACTAGTAATGGAAGTGTATAGGAGGAAACAAGCAGTGTTTTCTTATTTAGTTTATAAAAACCTTATTATTAAAAAGAAAAATAAGTACTGGGTTCACCTCTTTGTAAGCGCCAGGCATTTTCAAGCATTTTAACCATGTCATTGCCATGGCATTTTTAGCCATGTTCTCGGAATTACAAAATGATAATAAAATAAAGTTTTTCAATTATTATTTTCGTCTCAGTGTTAAGTCTTTTGATGAATTAATTATTACACAAACTCGGTGAAAAATTAAAGAGTGAAAATACAAACATGAGATTGTTTGTCTCTGTAATTTTCGTTAGAAATTTGCATAATTCTGGCCGTTTTCTAACTTCATCAATAAATAATTCTATATATATTTCATCCATAATAAACATATACCAAAAAAGAACACTGAAAAAGAAATAAATTACAAAAAAATAGAACAAAATTGAACAAAATACTGCAGCCGCTGCGGTTTCGACCGTCCGTTGGCAGGGATAAATGACCACTCATGTTATTCCTCGCCGCATGACCTTGAAGCCGCTCAGCGGAGAGGCAGAACCCGACGGCACAAAATCGAACGCGACGGCGCCGCCTGAATTCTCAGACATTCTAAGTAGTCCGCGACGGCACCGTTCGCCCGTCGGCAGTCACATATTGGGATATTAGGAAAACTAAACCGTTCGGATGTTAGCCGCTTCGGCGGCGCGGCAATTTACCGCCCGTCGGCAGTGGCCTTAATGTAGTTCAATTATTATTTTATTTTTATATATGAATAAAAAACTAAGGGATTAAGGGTTGATTGATCAAGTGGGTAGCAGGTATAGTAGAAGACAGAGAACACGTGCAAACTTTTTTTTGATAGTGTTCCATTCTGTCGGTCGGCATATCGGTCTATATTTGTCGGAATAAAACCAAAGGACCCCTAACAAAACATTGACCCTTTTTTATGTAGTAGGCCATTATGTCCGTAGGCTAAACGTCACGTTTCGGTACCATTCTGTCGGTCGGCATGTCGGTCTATATTTGTCGGAATAAAACCAAAGGACCCCTATCAAAACATTGACCCTTTTTTATGTAGTAGGTCATTATGTCCGTAGGCTAAACGTCACGTTTCGCTTTTCTCCATAGCCAGTTTCTTCACTTTCTTATATTTTCTTCCCCACCCTACTTCATCGTTGTATTCCAGTCTGGGTCTTACACTCATGGCGCGAAAATATTAGTTCTTATTAGACCTTGTTAGTCCTTCAAACAGAGTGGTAAATCAGGTCGAATATCACAGAAAATGTTTAATCATACTGTTTTTTCTTCCTTTGATTGTTTTTAGTAGGGTTGTTCCTTCACATAATCTTGTGTTCAGTCTCAGTGGTCACTCTATCTGTCAATGGAATCTTAAATATTCTCCGCAAACAGCATATATTGTAGAGCCCACGTCTCCGAGGTGTAAGTTGTTATACTCTAAAAGAAGCTTCTAACAGACCTCTTCCTTGTTTCCAGAGCATTGCATTCATAATAAATAAATGTTTGTCCTGTAGTTGCTGAAATATCTACTTATTAAAGTTCACTTAAAACGTATTCACAATTATTTAAATAAATTTTTTATTACATAAAAATTATGTAATGGCTAAATTATAAAACAAATTTTTAAATTTTATTCCTTTTTCAAATATACTTTTTTCACAAAACTTATGTTGTAACGAATTTCGTCGTCTTTTTCACGTCATTAAGCGTCGTCGGTCGTTTAAATATTTAATAAATATCTGTTAAAATACCTGTCCTTTTCAAGCACGTAGATGATTTTTGGAGCAAAATACTACTACTATTACACTAATATTATTACAAACTATTGTTTTGATTTAAAAAAGGTTTTTGCCTTGGTATTATAAGTTATATTCTTATATTTTTCCCAGCTAACTAGTTACCACAGTTTACCGGCAACACAATCTTTAGAAAATTAGGTACACTTGTATATTTTGTTGGTTAAAGTAGAGTCAACAGCTAGTTCATTAGTGACTTTGGGGTAAGGAACGGTGGATTTGCCCACGTAATATTTTTTCAGACCCTACCCGGAAATCGAACCTGAGACGTTCCACTTTGCAACGAAGCACGCTAACTACAGCGTCGAGGAAGTGACTAGGTACCCTTAATCAGAATAATTAAAGCTAAAGACGGGAATCCGTTGAAACTATTAAATTGGACAAAACATAGGTTAGTGGAAACCAGTCTGACTGATTTTAACCAAAATTATTGGGGGAGAGGAACCAAATATGGAATACCATTTTCATCTTTTCATTTTTCTGGGTTTCTATGAACTTTTTGAAATTACTTGAATTTTATTTCAATAGTAGAAATAGTTTATTTCACAACTAGAAAATACAAAATCTTAAATTTACAAATATAATTAAAAAAGAAAATTTTTTTAGCGACATGATTTTTACAATTCACAAAATAGGATCGTAATACGGAATATATCGGGTTATAATATGGAATACAGTAGGCCTACTTAGAATAGTTACATAATTTTCCTACATGTTTTTAAAGCACTCTAGTATTAGTCCTATCAGTTTGTTCACAGTAATCGCAGACAAAATACAACCCTTACATCACGAACCCATTGTTCGTGATATCAATTACAATACTTCGAGCATTGAATTCACTTTTCACCTTTTTTATCTTCATTGTAATCACCTTGATAAAAAAACACGCTGTAATTGGTCTGTTAAGATCATTTAACGCATTTTGTTCAGGCCTACCAAAACCAAATCTTCTGAAGCTACTTCACTTCTCAGGGATACATCATCTTCATCAGTTTCAAAGTCTCCGTCAAGATTTTATTCCTATTTTTTCTTTGCAGTTCTTACAATCTTTTTTGATTGTATGCCTACTCCACTTGTTGATGGTCTATCATAGTAATTAAATGTTAGGCTTGCGTTTTCGTTTTGTTTCTTTATCCAATGTTGACTGGCTTTCGACTTTCCTGCTTTTGGATCTAGCTGATTGGTTTTTTGACAATTCCAATGCTGATTTGTAGGGAGAGGCGGTTATTAAAGCTGGCTTTACTGCTGGTCTTCTTCACCCTTTTTTTGTTGGTAAATAACTGGTAGAGGAGAGATGTCATGAGGTCTAACTAAGGTTCCTACTGATGAAGCTCCAGTGGATTGCAAATTTTCTTGTACATTAACGGAATTAATTTCGTTCTGTGTCTCCTCAACTTGTAAAAAAATCGTTGTCTTGAAAAACATTTCTGTTTGGTGGATAAATTCCTGTGACTGCGAACCCTTTGGCAGCAATTGCTCCAGTTTGAACTCGTACATAATATGCTCTTTCAAATAGATCACTGATGTCAAAATCTTTTACAGGTTTCCCAGTCTTTCTCCAAAAACTTGTCACTTCCTCCCGCCATTTTATCTTCATCCCGAGCTTCCTGTAGGCATCAGGTCCCTTCTTTGGCATTCTAAAAAACAAGAAGAAGCAGGATAGATTAGCCTATATGCAAGATTTAAAATAAAAATACAATTTCTGTGTAGTAGATAATTCTTAATCAAAATCTCACCTTTCCGTCATAGTTACAAATCGACTTCATCGCAAATCATACAATAGCTGCTTCTAGAATTTTTTAGCAATAAATCTCATGAACGATGGTAATCTAATATCGCCAACGTATGTTTCAAAATGTAGTTTCTTACATAGAGATAACATTATGCGAGAAAATAGGTGGGAAAGTAAACTGCGTAGCCGGGAAATTAAACCATTAAAACAATATTAAATTAAACAAATATTAACTTAATTATTTATTAATATTTACAAAAAATATTAATAATAGGCCTAGGCCTATTAAATTGACCCATTAAAACTATAATAGACATGGTTCCCAAATATGGAATAGAATTCCATATTGGGAACTTCACATATTCCATAATAAGATGTCAACCACAAGGAGAATAATTTGACATAGAACACACGTACAAAAAAAATAACGTTCTGATAGTATCGCCAGAAAAATCACTACTTCTAACACTTAATTACCAAGCAAGTACAGATTATTATCTACAAATATAAAGGTGGAATAAGAAGTTAAAAACTTACAAAATCTCAAATTTGCTGAACAAAAAAAGGTGTAGTAGAACTGTAACCATATGTCTTCAAAGCTCGGCTCAAACTTATTTCGGTAGTTGTTCCTGTCGGTATAACCAATGGTGCGAAAAAATCAGGATTTTCAACGTCCTATCTAGAAAATCACTATTATTCCATAATAAGACCCTATTCCATAAATGGCTTCCTTCCCCTACTCATGCTTAAGGATATTATGAAGTATTTAACATAACCTCTAGTTTGTTTTTTTACTTTTTATAAAAGTTTAGCACGTTATAGTCTTATGTAACTATATTTCATTCTTATGATAATTTGTTCTCACGGTCTACAAATAATCACGCTCACATTGTTTCCCTGATATAAATACAGAATGTAAATAAATGTAAAAAAATTAATACAGGTAGATGATTTATATTTAGAACAATTGTTGTATTGCTAACAGTAAAAGTATGCCCAAATCGAGTATTTTTTTTTTTTTTTTTGGTTTAACGTCTGACTGTTTTGCAAATTGCTGCTAATGCAGACGGTGAAGGATGAAATGAATTTTTTGTAACGTATGAAAAAATGCAATGCCCGAGTGGGATTCGAACCCAAGACCGCGTGATGAGAGGCGAAATCGAGTAGGCTACACCAGAAACGAAATAACCAACCTAATGATGTCGCTGCAAATCTTGGTTTTTAATACTCGTAATGTAATTTATTATTGTTGACAGAGTTCATTGGATCCTGAAGATATTTTCTCTACTCTGTTACAAACGTCAGTATCTTCTTGTGATGAGATGAGCGAACATGTTGTTACAAAAGGAGCCGTATGGTTTTACCAATTAGTGTCTGATGTATTTAACAGAAACGCTTTACCTTCCTCCATAAACGAGTTTATGACGACTATTATTGTACCAAAACCGGATGAAGGCGAATGATTATCTGACAAAAGAAAGTAAGAAAAGAAACGGTTGACACATGCGTTTCTTGTTCAGTGGTTCAGAAAGAAATACTAAATTCACTATGTGGTTTACTAATGAATCGATTAATAAATAAAAACAATAAGAGTGCGCTATAATTTATTATCATTTAACCTGTTTTCTCTTCTTGTTTTCCTCATTTTTCTTCTCGTCTGCGATTCCACCTTCTCCTTCTTCTCCTTTTCTTCTTCACCCCTCCTCCTTCTGCACCCTCTTTATCTCTTCCTCCTTGTTATTTATATTAAAATATCCAGACTTTTAGGTTACCTCTGTCAGTTGGCCTGGTGACAGCTAGACATAAAAATAGGTAGAACGCTATGAGACCTATTTTATTTATGCCACCAAAAATGCCAAAAATAGAGCGAAAGCGATAAACACATTGATAGTTGCCTAAAATTCCAGTCCCCCGAAAAATTCGGAACAGATTGGGAATTTCTACAAAAAATTTTGTTTAATGCATAAAAAGTTTATTTAAAAATATCAATATAATATAATATTAATGAATTACAGGATAGTTATCTCCTACAATTTTTTTGATAGAATATTAAAGGTTTTCAAATTTAAAAGTTGGTATCAACTATAAGGTTTTTTTTTGTTAAGTGACACGGTTGAACGAATAACTTTTTATGGTAATCAGATGATAGCCTCACATAAGAAACCTTAACTAGGGTTCAACTGCACTCACTAAGGTCAACGTCTACTCCAAGTGAAAAATACAACAAAAGTAGAGATGAAAGTGGCTTGTTGTCAACGAAAAATAAAAACTAAAAGACTGAGTATTAAAACAAACAAGTCTAGAAGAGCTGAGTAACCCTGGATTTTTTGGTTAACAGAATATCCTCTTCAATAACAGGTACTTTGTTAACATTTTATTAATTTTTTGTTTTCCAAGTTAAGGGACGATCTTCCTTTCAGGGGCCTTTTCCTATCGGAGGTTGGGGACCATAAGACTAACTCTTACTTTTGGCACTGCTGCCTTAAATAGTTCCACAGAGTTGCAATTTTACCAGTCTCTTAGGTTTTAACCAATAAATTCTTGGGTTGACCTACCTACCTATTGCGGTCTTGGGTTTGAATCCCATTCAGGCAAGGCCTTTTTTTTCATACGTTACAAAAAATCATTTCATCCTTCACCGTCTGCATTAGCAGTAATTGCAGAACAGTCGGACGTTAAACCAAAAAAAACCTACTGTTTGTCTTCCACGCTCCTATCTTCTGCTAAATGTTACAGTACAATCAACTGAATAAGAAAATATTTCTCTCCACGCAAACCGTGTCCGAAATGCCAATTTTTGTCTCATTATGTGTTAATTAATTTCTAGTTCGTTATGTGTCTGATGTATGACTTCTTTATTAGTCCTTTTCTCTGTCCATTATACCATTGAACACGTTAATATATCTATAATTCGAGGTCTTGATTTTTTTCATTTCTCATTTATAAGTCCAAACCTTCATTCGGTACAAAGAGCAGGATAGATGTAGTATCTTACAAATCTTCTTTGTGAGGTTTATGGTGTTTGATTGTTATTCATTAATTTTGTCTTTACTATTTCAATGCGAATATATTTTTTTAAGTTCAATACATCATTCCTAGCTTTTGATGCGACTTTTTTTATTTTATTTTGGTTTATGCATAAACCATTTTTTTTTATTGAGTGATGATGCCTACATAACCCTTGGGCTTGTGCGTAGGTAATGATATGAGGTGATTTACAGATGAAAAAAATGCCAGACCTGACCGGGAATCGATCCGGGACCACGGCATAGTAGCCAGTTTCGCTGACCACTACACCACGGGCCTATATGTGGTTCACTAACTCTATTCAGCCGTTACATCAAAAAGTGGGTCAATAAAAACTTCTATTTTAATATCACCAATGATTAAAATTTGACAGTTTTTTACATTCTTATTAGCACAGCAATTAGTAACATTCTGCTCGTGGTACTTTAAAATGTATGAAATACAACAAATAACAAATTAGAAGACCTAATCCACCGGGTTGGTCTAGAGGTAAAGTCGTCGCCAAAATCAGCTGTTTAACAGCTGATTTTCGGAGACGAAGGTTCCTGGTCCAAATCCTAGTAAAGGTAGTTACTTTTATACAGATTTGAATGCTAGACAGTGGTTACCGGTGTACTTTGATGGTTAGGGTTCAATTAACCATATTCTCTCAGAAATTGTCGACCTGAGTCTGTACAAGACTACACCTCATTTACACGTCATACACATCATCGTCATCTCATTGGGTCATGGGGTTGCTTATTGTTCTGAGTTGAACTGATTGCAAGGTACATACATTAGAGATTACAGAAAAAAAGACGTTCCTAGGAAAAGGAGGAGGAAGAGCAGAAGTTACGGTAGACTTCTGTTGTTGTTTGTATCTCATTCACAACGACGTTTAATGTATCATTATTTTGTCTCAAAGACATTATTTCATTACAAAAACAAAATCAGATATTAGGCGGGAGTCCAACTTGAGTTCATTGACTGAAGAGCTGAGTGCATTTCCGATTGATCCATTGTAGCTGCTACAATAATTTGCTCTTGAAATTAATTATTTGCAGCAATTAAATATCCTGCGCGATGTATTCCATATTGTTGGAAACATATGTTTGTAGAAATTGCATATGTTTTTAGATAACTTTCTTACATGTTTGGAAATAATTTTTTAAAAACAAATAAATCGATCATTGAAGAGGTAAGCACAAGGCAGTAATTTATGAATCGTGTTGAAATCTAATGAAGAAATTTGCCGTGATATTGGTTATTATAATTAGTACTTTACAAACAGGTAGGCTTATATTAAATTATTTAAATTTACATGCAGAAATAACGTATTTTGAAATGTCCGTACACAAACAAAGAATGCTTTGTAAATAATGTTCGACAACCTTTGTTTTTACAATCTATTTTTACAATTTGTTATTTTAAAATCTATTTTATCTTTGGTACAGAACTGAAAGAAACACTAGGTAGAATTTATAATTTGAAATATCTTTTAGTGTGCACGCATCAGAAGTAAATAATATCAAAATTGAGGCGCTCAGCGCCAAAGTGACTTAAGCACCACACAGCTGATCTTCAGAAAATGGCTATACAAGTTTAAGCATAACTTTAAAACGTTGTTAAATTTACATTTTTTTAATTGCATATCTCTAATTGAGACTTGACATTCAGCCTAACACTAAAGAAATGTTGGTGACATTTTAATATTGATTTAACAAAAAGGAACGATTTAAAATGGCACTTAACATACTCTGGCATTGCAACTGTTACATGTTAGTGGCAGTTACGGCGAAAATACTTGGAAGTTAGAACACTATGGCTCTATTACACATTGTTAAGATTATTTTTGTTTATGGAAAAATCAGGCCCTTTTCCTAGGTTAAAACATAAAAGTGTAGCAAAGCATAGTAATAAAAATTCTCTTTGGGTGAAAATAATCGTTTTATAACAATAAAAGAAGTGCACTGGTTCTTAGACTCCTTTGGCACATATCATAGGTCAGTGTAGTGGTGGTTAGTGTGCTTTGGCACAGACACTGTGCACTGCTTAAGAGTAAAATATTCATTAAAAAAAACACAAAAATGTGAAAAACCTATTTACTGCAAAAAGGGTACGAACAAAAAAGTTACATATTAAACAGAAAAATGTACATAATTATTTTAAGTTAAATTATTTTCAGTCTTCATCTTCACTGCTAGAGGTACATATCTTTTCTTCCACTTCGTTGGAAGAATGAAGTTTGTTATAGAGCTCATGGGCTACAGGTGGGATGACTTGCATTAAATCATCAATGTCTTTAAGTTTTTTGCGTCTACTTGTCGCCCATTGGAATATAAAATGGGTAGATGTTCAGAAAATGAACATTCGGCTTTCCTCTTCTTCAGATCTATCTCAGAAAAACGTACTTCTTCTTCAAAATTGCTCTTGTACAGCATTTTCAAATCATTTCCTCTTTACTTATTTGAATATGCATCATGTCTCTCCATTTGACAGGACCTCCATTCACTTCCAAATTTGTACATGTATTAATTTCATTCCCATTTTTTTCGATTAGGCCTACTAGGTCTTCAGAATAAGAGTCCTCAAAGGTATCAATAACTGAAGAATTAAGAATTTCAATGCCATTAACAATAAATGGTTGACAGTCTTCAAAAAATAAATAAATAGATTGTCTAAAGCTTCATTTATTACATTTTTATTTTGGTTAGACTGATAGTTTATTATTTTGTAATCATTGTCTGAAAGTAAATCCTTTGTGGGTCCTCCAATTATGTCTTCATTCTGGGATTCTATGTTTTGTCTATTTTGATAGAATCGGTATTGGAACCTGTAAAGCAACAGCTTGTTTCATGGGTACATTTGACATATTGTTATATGCCAAAGCAACCTAACCACCAAAACAATTAATCTAAGCGCCAGTGATCGGACAAAAGCAAACGCCAAAGTGACTTATGTGCCAGTTACCCATATTTTGGAATTTATTATGCTTTTTCACTATTGCACGCAGTATAAAACTATTTTAACATCTTTAATTAATCATTTTATAAGTGCCTGTTTCATTTAAACCGTCCACGTTATTAAATTTAAAGCTAAACTTCGGAAATGTGTCGGTTCCACAGCCTAGTACATCACGCTAATATCATTACATTATACTTTTTATAAAAGAGGCATACCTCATTTACTGATTATTTTCTAGAAAGAAAACAAATAAACGATTATTTTAAGATATTGCATTATTAAAAAACTGTTAAAGTTTCAATATTATTAACATCAAAAGAGACGCTCTAAAACTAACCTGCAAATTACGTGACGTGATGAGAATGCTATACTAATAAATTATTGCAAGCTTACTTTCAGTTCTGTCTTTGTTTAAGGTATTTTGACTTCTTCTTCTTCTTCTTCTTTATCTTCCCCTTCTGCCTCTCAGCGTAGGGTGTGCCATTGCCTCGATCCATCCTCTCCAGACACCTCGGTCCATCATCATATTCCTCATCTGCCGCCAGTCTTTTCCTCGAGCCTCCCCCAACCGCTCCATGTACTCCTGATAGCTCTGTCGTGGTCTGCCCCTCGGTCGGCGTCCTTCTGGTTTTGCTTCCAGGAATTGTTTTATTTTCTTCGATTCATCCGCTCTACTAGCATGTCCCAGCCACTTCAATTGTTTTTCCTCTATCAGTGTATTCACAGGTCGTACTCCCAGGTCCCCTCTTATTGTTTCATTCCTAATTCGGTCTCTCTTATTCCTGCCCATTATTCTTCTGAGGTACCGCATTTCTGCCGCAGTGGCTCTACTCCTATGCTTGTCCAAAGTAACCCAGCTTTCTGCTCCATACATCAGTGTGGGCAAGAACACTGCTTTATATATTTGCAGCTTTGCAGCTCTGCTCACCTCCCTCTTGCCCACAATTGTATTACTTATGGCATAGTACACTTGATTTCCCTTTTTTACCCGATTAAGGACTTCCTGGTCAATTCGCCCACTCCTGTCTATTATCACTCCAAGATATTCATACTGTCTAACCTGGTCCATTCTCCCTTCACCCCACTGAATCTCCATCTTCTTCTCCTCAGCCCTCCCAACATGCATGACCTTGCTCTTGTCCACATTCAGTTGCATACCCTTTCTTTCCAGTTCCTCTTTCCACTCTATTACAGCACTCTGAAGTTTTTCTTTTGTATCTTGTATCAAAACAATGTCATCTGCATAGAGTAGGGCCTGAGTCATGACTGGTCGAAGTCTCCAGTATCCCACTGTAGCTCTTCGGGTTCGTCTTTTACAAATTTTATGCACCTCATCCATGTAATTTATAAACAGCAGTGGGCTCAAGCTGTCACCTTGCTTAATACCCTTCTTCAAGTTGAAGGGATCTGAGTATTCTCCATTGAGCCTAATGATTCCTTTTGGTTCATGATACACACATTTGATGGCTCGTATCAATTTATTTGGGACATGTTTTGCTTGCAGAGCTCTCCAAATTTCTTTCCTGGGCACTGAGTTGAATGCTGGCTTCAGATCCAGGAATGCCAGGAATAGATCACGCCCTCTGTCCAAACATTTCTCTATGATCATTCTTAGACTGAACACGCGATCATGGGTCTGCCTATTAGGTCTAAAAGCAGCTTGTTCCTCCTCTATTTGATGTTCTAGAACCCCTCTTAGCCTTCGTTCTAAAACCCGAGTATATATTTTATAGACTGTACCGCTCAAGCAAATAGGTCTATAGTTTCCACACTCATACTGGCTGCCCTTCTTATGTATGGGTATGATGATGTTTGACTCCCATTCTGATGGTATTCTCTCACTTTGCCAAACAAGATTGAAAAGCTTTGTAAGAGCCTGAGTCAATGCTTCTCCCCCATATATAATGAGCCCTGGTACAATCTCATCAATCCCAGCAGCCTTGCCTTTTCTCATGCTTCCTACTGCAGCACTCGCTTCTTGAATTGTTATGTTCCCACTCAATTCCTCTCTCTGCTGCTCATCACCTTCCACCTCAGCCAGTAGTTCCACTTCTTCTTCCTCTTCCTCTCCATCAAACTTGTCTGCATAGTGCTGTCGCCAGGCTTCCAGAACCACTTGCTGTTCACTAACTAAGACTCCATCTGAATTTCGAATGCTTCGCACATCCTTCACTCTTCTTCCTCTCAAGCCCTTCACCACTTTCCAAAAGACCTTGTTATTATTGCTGAATTTGTCTTCCAACTCATGTCCAAATTCCTCCCACGACTGGATTTTTGCTGCTCGGATCACCAGTTTTGCCTGCCTTCTACACTGAACATAGTTTGCTCGATCCTCCTGTTGTTTACTAGCCAAGTATGCCCGCCACGCAAGTTTCTTTCTTTTAACCACATCCTTCACTTGCTCATTTCACCACCTTGTTCTTTTCAATTTTGTATTAATTACTTTCCTTCCACATGCTCGGTCTGCAGCTTTCATTATTCTGTCTTTAATTTCTTTCCACAGTATATTGGGCTGGTTACGGTCCTCCGGTAATGACCTCAGCTCCTCTACAAGTTCTTGGCTGTATGTTTCTTGTGTTAGTTGATCTTCCAGTTTTCGTATGTTCAATCTATTATACCTCTTTGCACGCTCCTTTACTGGTATTTTAAATCTTAGATCCATCACCACAAGCCTATGATCTGTATCCAGTTCAGCACCTCTAATCACTCTAACGTCTGTAACTCTTCTCCTCATCTCCACATTATACACAAAATAGTCTATTATACTCTTTGCTTCCCTTCCTTCAGCCTCGAATGTTATTTGGTGCACTACTTTATGTTTGAACCATGTGTTCCCTACCAGCAGGCCATTGTCCACACTGAATTCTAGCAGTCTCTCTCCATTACTGTTTCTGTTATGTTCTCCTGCATAAGGACCCATCACTCCATGAGAGTGCTCCCAGTCATTTCCAATTCTGGCATTCAGATCTCCACCTATAATCACCTGTCTTCCTCGGCTGAGAATTCCCTCTACTTCTTCATGCAATGCTGCATAGAACTCTTCCCTCTCCTGAACATTCGAATCTTCAGTGGGAGCATACACCTGTACAAAAGTCAGCTTGCTCTCCATGTCTAGATCAACAGTCATCATTCGTGGGCTTTTTGCTTGCCAGTCACTGACTCTATTAAATGTCTCCGGTGCCATCACCACTCCCACTCCCTCCTTTGCACGATTCTGCATGATCACTCCTGAGTACACCATCATATATCTATCCCTCAGCTCCACTCTGCCACTTCCCTTCTTTTTCACCTCACTCAGCCCCAGCAATTGCACTTTGTGTCTCTGCATCTCCTCCACCAATTCCACCTCCTTTCCAGTCAGTGTGCGTATGTTCCAAATTCCAAATCTTATCTTATTTTTCCTAGCCAGAGCTATCTTCTCTCTATAATCATTATCACCATTCCATGTCCCAAATCTAGTATTACAGCATTTCCGTTTATTATTCCGATTATCCAGTCCTGTTCCGAGGCTTTGTGTTGTGCTTTGAATCCGTTTTTAACCAACGTGTGGGGGATTAGCCCAACACGCTGGGTTGGAGTACTTCTTAGTCTGGCTCCTACCCTTTGACCTGTCCGGCTTGGGTGGCCCTACCAGTAGTTACACTACCGCCGGCATAGTTCGCAGGGTCATAGGAACACGCTAGCCCCTCCACCAACGACAAGGTCTTGTACTCCCCAGGAGGGGAAGGTATTTTGACACATTTCTAAAATCCTTAAAGTCCTTTGGTTATTCATTTTCACTTTTAAAAGTGTTTTTAAAGGTGAAAAACTTAAGCACTACACAACTCACTTAAACCTTATGACAAAACGCACATGTAAACGGTTGTTAGGTCAGTCTGGCTTTGAGGACGGAATGTTTTAATAAATGTGCCAAAACAAACCGTCAACAAAATTATAAATTTCCCTATTTTTCTGTCGCTTGGGCTTGTTTGGCATTGTAATACAAGATAAGCACAATGCATATTGTATAAAAACATAAAATCTTAAAATTTGGCGCTTAGGTCACTTTGGCGCTGAGCGCCTCAATTGATCTATTTGCAAACAGAACATAAATAGTTTGAAACAATTATAATTTAAAAATATTAGAACACAGTAATATCTGGGACCAACATTTATATTTCTCTCGACTGTTTTGCTAACAAAATGAAAGGTTATTGTAATCAAAAAAGACTTAATGATGAACCAATTTGGAATGCCAAACATTTTGGGTTCGACTTTTATCTTAGCCACTATTATTTTATTATCTGTTGAAAACTACAAAAAATCAGTTCATCTTTTATAAAGCCAATTATTTCACCTAGTTTCACTCAATATAAGACAGTTTCACCGCATAAATATACAGCGGTGGCTATGAAATAAAGTTACTATTTGAAATTTTCACTACTTTGTTTTGATTTAGTTGACTGACGATTGTGTAGGCTATATGTAATGGAACAACGTACTTTACTTTACTTTACTTTACAATAAGGGCGTTCAGGCTTTTGCAGCCCCTCCTCACCGCGACCTAAAAGATCTTTTGTGATTGCCCCTATTCCTATTTCTGCAAGACCCACACTTTCGATGAAGCGCAGGATCTGCCTAGGATCTAGTGCACTTATCTGAGAAGGTGTTTACACACCCTTACCCATCAGCGCTCTTCTTTTGCAGCCAACCACTTTGCAACTGCATATAAATATAGGTGTGCGACCCCCTGAGCCGCACAGACCTTACTGGCCAATATTTCATCTTAGAAGACAGTTATGTTACACCCAAGGGCCAGGGAAATCTTTCCCCCGGCCCCCCAGGCCCCCACTCCCGCTCTTCCGCTCATCATTGAGCCGTCAGTGTACCAAAAGGTAACCCCTTCCGGTATCACTGGCTGTCCCTCCGCCCACTCCTGACGATCAAAAATTTTCACCCTCAGTGTGTCGGAGAAATCGTATGCTCTGTACATACGGTCCCGAGGACCACCTACCACACCCATCCCCTCAATCCCTTTGGAGATCTCGGTGTGGCCCATCTCCCCTGATGGGACCCCGAACCCGCCCTCCAGCCTCAAGGCAGTTCTTATCGCCTCCTTCTTCACTTGAACATGAATAGGAGGCAAATCAAACAACGCCTCCATAGTAGCCGTTGGACCAGTGCTCGTTGCACAACATGTCCTTAGGCGGGCCAATCTCTTCAGCTTCCTCAGCCGATCTGTTCTTGGCCACCATACAAAAGCTTCGTACGTGACCATTGGCAGAATGATGCTCACATAAGCCCATTCTGCCATACGAGGCCTAATCCCCCAAGTCCTCCCAAACGGACTCTTAAACATCCATAAGGCCTTTGCAGCCCTCTCAACAGTCCTTGACATGTGGCCCCTCCAAGTCAGGTCCCTATCAAGGACAACCCCCAGATACTCCACCTCAGGGGAGTAGCTCAAATCCACTCCTTCCAGAGTCAAAGCATCTAGAGCCATCTTCCTTTTCCTAGTAAAAGGAACAACAACCACTTTTAGTTGTCGTTTCAGCTAGGGAAATAATCAGTCCGCCCCTGCATAGCCCCGCGTACAGGGGTAAGGCAAAATACTGTAGGATTTAGCCAAGTTTCCTACAGGCACCGTTAAGACACTGATTAAATGCCCCAGTGCCATCCACCCTTCGGCACGGTAAACGCCTGACACCACTGGGTTGGGCAAAAGCTACAGTAGGAGAAGTTGCCTCTAGCACGGATAGAAAAAGTGCTAGATGCCAGGGACAAGGATCAGGATAGACAGACAGAAGCCCAGCATCTCAGCTCACCTCGGCGGGACCAAAGCATGGCTGAAAAGTAACCATAGGATGCCGAGGAGTTTCCAGAGGCACGGGCACGAAAAACTGCTACAGAAAGTAAGGGAGCAGGTGTGCTCTCTTGGACGTGATGCTTCGGCACATGCAAGCCAGCCGATCACTGACTTACTTCGCCTCCATGGAACAACGTAATTATTGGTCAAAATGACGGTAATTATATAGAATCAGGGGCCCATCACCGATTGTAACAATTTTTTTTTTGAAATCGATATATTTTTTGGCGCTGAATTCGAATATGAACTTATTTTCCCCGCAAATCACTATGAAATTAGTTGTAAGCCCTTTTCTATCATGTACCGACAAAACTTCACTTTTTCGTATATATTTCAATTTTTCCGTTTTATTTGAATTCATTTAAAGTTTAAATGAACACTCAAATGTTAAAATATCCCTATTTTAACTAATTTTACCTATTGGTCAAAGATGTATATTTAAATATTTGTATATTAACGAAATTGCTAACCGACTAACATCTAACCTGTTAAAATACTGTGACGTCATTACAAGCTGTATGAAAATATTAAAATTCGTATACTGACCGATAACCTTTCATTTAAAACTGCAAATAACAACCAATAACCTTTAGGACTGATTTTTATAAAAAAATTAGCCTGTAAAACTGCACATAGTAACTAATAACCTTATTATGAGTAGGTTGTCAGTTGTTATGTGTATTTATAACTGCGTATAATAACTGATAACCTACTCACCATTTAAAAACTATTCAAGTTTAATTAACAGTGCACAATAACTATATGTATAACCTTTAATTTAAAACTGCATATAGTAACTAATAACCTTATTATGATTAGGTTGTCAGTTGTTATATGTATTTATAACTGCGTATAATAACTGATAACCTACTCACCATTTAAAAACTATTCAAGTTTAATTAACAGTGCACAATAACCATATGTATAACCTTTAATTTAAAACTGCATATAGTAACCAATGACCTTGTTATGGGTAGGTGATCGGTTGTTATGTGCATTTATAACTGCGTGTAATAACCGTGCCCTGATTCTATATAATTACCACTAGGAGATACAATATAGTTTTGCTTTCGTTGTAAATTACCTTCTTAAACTGGGTTCCATCCATTCTATGTTCTGGTATAGGTTTTAGTGTAGAGCTAAGTTTTAATATGGTACAGATATTAATAAGAAAAATAAGGGAGGGTCAACTGGAACGTCATCCGAATAGTGTAATTTAAAAAAAATATTCACAGAATAAAATATAATTTTTTTTATTCAGGTTAAAGTGCACAATCTACTTCGACAGTACTTGTTTCACAGGTGAATGTTGTACATTATAAGTATTTTTTTTTAGAATTTTATCATACTATAAAAGTTATTCGATTTGATTAACTTTTTATTGAGTTAAATCGATGTATTCCAAATCATGTAGGCCTAGTTATCAGATGATAAGCAATCTTTAAATAATTTGTTTTAGATCCACGGAAATTCTTTAACCTACCTCAAAAAAGCGGGAGTTTTCCGTTCATGGTAGATTTTTATAATTATAGAAACTACCACGTAGAAAAACAATCTCCCATTTAAATGGGAAATTCTTAGTTATTTAGATAATTTTGCGTTTTTTTTCTTTAGCGGACAGTAAATAGACTTCTAATTATTGACTATATTTCAGATTAAGAACTAACAATTTTTGATTTCATCTGAATAAATTAAATTAGTTTTAAAGCAAATGACAATCCATGAATCTGTTACCAAGTTTTGCGTTTCAGGATATGCCTTAAAGTGCTTCAGTTGCCAACAAGAACAAAATAATGAGGATGAATGCCCTTATCCGGAAAAACTTGAAAATTTCAAGGTTGATTGCAGCCATGAGAAACCATTTAAATTCGCTTTGAAAAATGTGCAGAAACGGAATAAAAAAGAAATTGAAAGAGAAGATGTTGAATTTTTTGGTAGACTTCACTGTGCAACACTTATCTACACAGGTAATCAAACTTTACGAAATTTTGCTGTCAGTTGAAATATTTTACCCCAATATTAAAGATAAATACCTTGGAAACATTCAGTTTTTACGTTCCAAATTTTTCAATGATGTTAATCAATACCTAGAGTTAATTCAATAAACTATATCTTTCTATAATTTTCGTTTTAGAAGAAATTTACAATTAAGCTAATTATATGCTTAGGTGAATATTGATAGCTTTATTCTGAACATGAAAGTTTTGAATGTAGAAACTTGATTTTTGTTTTATAAAATGTCAAAATACGTATTTGTTATTCTTTGAAATTGTAATTTGAAAAGTTCATGAAAATTTGTTGGGAGTAGTATAGAAAAGTAGGTTCCAGCACAACCTTGACATTTGACCTTGACCTGACCTCGGCCTGACCTTTGACACCCAAAAAAAAAGAAGAAAAAGTTGACCTTTGACCTCAAAAAAAGCGGCGTCGCTTCTGCGCCGCTTAGGGGAGCGGCGCAGAAGCGGCACAGCTTTTTTTTTGGGTGTCAAAGGTCAGGCCGAGGTCATGTCAAGGTCAAAGGTCAAGGTTGTGCTCGGACGGGCGGGTCAAAGGTCAAGGTTGTGCTGGAACCTACTTTTCTATACTACTGTTGGGAATAAAAGAAAAAATCTAGCCTTCGGGTTAACCGCAGAGTTCGTTAAAGACTGAGCCATCAGGGCATCAAAATGTTGTTTTTATAGTCAATCTCAAAATGATTCACGTGCTCACGTGATAAAGTTCTGCAATGAATACAGTCTTATTGGTGCCCCGTTCTTTACGTACCATAACTCATGATTTTGATGTCCTTTAAAATATTACTAGTTCATACGGTGTAAAAGACGTACTTAAAAATAAAAGTTAGATTAGAA
Source organism: Catonia carolina (assembly GCA_035578175.1). Lineage (NCBI taxonomy): Eukaryota > Metazoa > Arthropoda > Insecta > Hemiptera > Achilidae > Catonia > Catonia carolina. Next base: position 66,464,190 of record JAQMRL010000001.1, on the reverse strand, counting down.
TTTTACAGAAATTCTACTTTTCTACATAGAGTTTGTTCAATTATTTTGTACGATGTAACTGGTTAGTTAAGTTTTTATATTGTCCTTAATTCTTTCAAACAATTCTGTCTTTTTATATAGGGTCAATTCTAGACTAAGTGAAGTGATAAGACATTTCTGAAAACTCTTTTTGCATCGCACATTCTCAGCACTCGTTTACTGAAGGCTTTTCTCCTTTGTTCCGTCCACGTGTTTTGTTTTGCTTCTCATGGAAACCCTTTAATTCAGTAATCAGCTGTCATTTGTCTGAATCTGGTTCAATCTATTATGTTTTCTCAGTTTATTCCGGTTTTCTCCAGGTCACTTCTTACTTATTTTAACCACATATCCGACACCGTAGGTATATTGGTAGCGTCTTAAAAATTTGTTTTCTCGTCCGTTTGGTATCCAATCTATACAGATTTCCGTTGAATTTTAGACTTCTTTTCTAATAGTTTCCATTAATTTTGTTCGTACATTTATTCTCGTCCTTGTAACTTGTTCTATCCGTTTACTATCTTTAGGCCCATTATCTTGAGGGAGGATCTTAATCTCAAATTTCCCTGCTTCTCTCAGACCAGACTTACCAGCCATTCTAAGTCATTCACTTGCGTACAGAAACACAGGTTTTTCACAGTAATATCTGATCCTGGCTTGTCTTGAAAGCGTTTTCTTCTTAAACAGGTGGTGAGTTCCTCAGAGTACACCGGCCATCTTTCCTCGTCTATAGTTGTTGGCTTTCTTTTCGCTGACTTCGGTTGTACATAGTATTATCTCCCACAGATACTTGAAGCTATAAACTTTCCCAATTTTTCCGTATTGTGTCTTTAAGTGAATATTTATGTTTTATACGAAGGATATTATAACTTATAAGTGCTTAGAAAGTGATTAGACTGAGGCCAAAGGTTACAAGATAAAGGTGACAAAGCAACGGGGAACCGTAATCATTATTCTCTTTTCTGATCTATCTTCTCTTAGGATATATGAAATTGGTAGCGAACTGATATTGTCATAATTTTCGAATGAAATTTGGTTCTTCGAAAAGCTTAAAGAAAATAACATTAAAAAATTAAATATTTTACTGCGATCGGAAGATGTTAGGTTTACGTACGTTGATTTATAGACTGAGAAAGATTTTACTTCTAAAACCTGTAAAATTTAAATCAAAATACGTAATGTACCTTACCCAAAATAAGGTGAATAACTAAAACCGGAATAAAAGTTAGGTTGGTAATTGGCAAAAACAATTTCTTAAACTGAAAATTTATTTTTAAGCCTTTACAAATGATAAAGTATATTCAAATTTCCATAATAAGGTAATAACTTTTTTCACTTCGTTCTGTAGTAGGGGGTTCTTCTGAAGATGGAGGATATGCAAACGATACTGATGCTCTTGATTCCAAAGAGAAAACGGATTCTTCACAGTCGGCAGATTCTTCTAAAGGCTCAAACGAAACTGAACACGCAGACAACAAATTGCCGAAACCTAGTAAAAATAAGCAGTTTACCATACGAGCTTGTGTTACAAAGGGCGCATGCAAGTCATTGAAGAATGAATTGGCGAGTTTTAAAAGAAATTTAATATCATGTGTTGAATGTGGAAAGGATTACTGTAACCAATAAATGTCTATTGCACATTGCGATCGTTCTCTTGCAGTGGTTTTAATTTGAGAAACTCGAATATTTAATAAAATAACTTACTTTAATTAAAGTGTTATTAAACTAATAAAGAGTTAATATTTTTATTCAAAACGTTTTGCATTTATTATTTTGTACATTTTTGTTATCAATTTAGTTATCGTCGATGCAGCACACGGCTGCAAAATTTTAAACTCGCTGTATGCATGTCTTTCAAACATTTATCTAAGCTTTACTTCAGAAATTTTGGGATGATTTATATTTAAAAATTCATCCACAGAAGAGGAAAAAATTTATTTCATTAAATACCTTTAAAAAATGTCAATAAAATTTTTTTTACAATGTTAATTTCTGTAACAAAAATATCTTCTGTATTTTTAAAAATTAAATTAAAATTTTTTTTAATAAAAATAACGGTAGTTATTTCTATAAAGTTAAAATTAATAGTAGTTCACGTAATTTTATAAACCTTGTTTGTTATTATTTAGGTGATCAGTTAAAAAGGCTGGTTTCAAACTCTAGAGGCTTTACTAAGTAAATCGAGGAGTGACGTGGTTTAAAAATCCCTTCCTCACTGAGTGGAAAAGTATGCTTATCAGCATGCCGGGCCCTCTGAAAAGCATTTACTTTTCACCCTGCAAAAACACCTTCACTTCATTCACCACTGGGTCTGGCTGTATAATGAAATTCATTACTCTCAGAGAGATAACTCTGACTACTATCTTTTACCCCTCTACTTCTTCTGTTCCTAAATCTTCAGTCACATAATTGGGTGACCACGTATAAAGGATCGCTTTAAAGTATTTTAAATGTATGATAAAACGTTTTCTGGATAAAAATACTCAGGTGGTAGATAATTTCTCAGCTTTGAAATTGGGAAACAAACGGCTGCTTTTTGCAGCGTCTTTGTTTCTGAGACGCTTGTACCTCTAAGCCATAAAGAAAAAGGGCCTTCTGGAAATTCTTCCTCAACGTAACTACATAATGGTGTGCTGAAATAGACCACTAAACGCTGTAATTCTATTTTTTTTTTGGATTTCAAATAAAAGTGGTATTTAAAACCTTTATTTATCCTTCTTGGTATCGTGCATCAGTAGCCTATCTGCCACTGAGACGTCGCTTGGCCTGTTGACGCGTTAGTGATTCATTGGTAAACTTGACAAACTGAGCAATATTTGAATAATTTTCCTATGCATTTTTCATTATTTTTTAATGTTTTAGTTTTTTAATAATGTATTCTTTAATATCAATGGTCTAATGAAAGGTTTATATTTTGACAGGTAAGCTTACGTTAAAATTCAGCATTATGATTTTTTTTGTCGTACATATTCTTTATTACACATTGTTGTATTGTATTATTAAAATAACATATATTAGTTTGTATAAAAAAATGTATTCAACACAACAGTAGCTTTGTTGTAAAAGTGTTATATTAAGATCTTGTATTTCATGTCACGTGGTCTAGTGATGCAGTTTGGTATTATAGATAGTGTGTTAGAGAATGCCTTTAGTGTAGGGATGGGCTGCGAAAAAGGGAAGAAAAATCTGACAGTGCTGCCAACCTCCTCAACAGGGAGACACTATATTTTACTACCGTGCAATTGCACCGTTTGTTAACCGCATGTTGCCTTTAAATTAATATACTTCGTTCTGACTGAGACTTTTTCCACTTAAACCGCATTTCCTTTAAAATGTTTCTAATGTACAAACTTTCCAACTAAACTTTAGCCTTTCTTTAAAAACCGGTAATAACCTTTGTTAACGACTTTTGTTAAGAGGCACGGAAATATACTCTTGTTTTGTTTCAATTTCACAGCATTTTATTACATTGCATATTAGGTTTTGTTCAGCACTGTGAACAGTTCGACCGCGTTTTCGAGAAACCGACATTGCCGTTTATGGTTACAAACAGTTATTGTACTCGTACAGTTAACCTGCAAGGTTCCGCGATATACTGCATAATCTCTAAGTATAGTTTACGTTTTTGTATTGGTGAACTAATACCAAAGCAGTCGCGCATGCGCACTGATGCTTTCCCCCTTTGCCTCTCGTTGAAACCAAAGGCAAACTCGTGACTCCAGTAACTATACGACATAATTTGTCTCTAAGTATTAAAAAAAACTGGTTTTGTTATTTGATCTAGTGATGCAGATTGTAGTTACGCAGAAAAGATAGAACATCCAGAAAAGTTATGTACATTTAAAACATTTTTTAACATTGTTTCATCCCGACTGTCCAAATAATTTGCAGATGTGTGGCAGAGTCTGAACACTACGCATAGTCTGAACGAGAAACCGCATCTGTAAGCTGCTTAATCATTGAAATTTAAACTATAATGCAACTTATTATTGCCTATTTTCACATTGCTAGCTTATTAACTGCTACTACTAGCAGGACTTAATAGCGCGACTTACTAGCGCGTAGGTGATTGTTTCCACGGAGCTAGTTCATTAATGCCAGTGATCTGAAGACATACGTGAGTTGTGCTGTGTATTCCTGTACAAAATACAGCTTACTAGCAACTAACTATCTTTCCAAACGTTCCCACCCCGGTAGTTTACTAGCGCTAGTCAATCACGTGACCTTTCTCCTCTACTAGCTCTAGTAAAATCAAACATGTTCAAAGTCACTAGCGGGCTAGTGAATACTAGCAACTAGCGTTGTGGATATAAGCCTTAAATATCGCTTTACTCGAAACTTTTTTGGAGCATATTCTAATGATGTAAACACCGTCGTATTATATATAGTAGAGCACGTCAATTAAAATTTGTATTAATTTAATTAATTTTTTTATTTAAATTTTGTTATTTTGAACCATAGGTTAAGTTTTCCATGTTAATTAAAATTAATTTAATTTTGATAAAAGGTTATTCGTTTTCTTCTTTAATTTTTTAAATTTAAAGGGTCATTTTTCATTAAGTTTAAAATTTATTTAAAATCTACCCTAAACTTGAGGTTAGAAAAACGTGTGTTTTTTGGCATGAACTTTAAGTACGTGGAAAACGTTGAACTCGTGTATGTACTATATAGAATAAATATGTTTTTATAATAAGCAAGAAGAAATTTGTTTACGATTTCCCATCTTGTTTTGATTTTCATTCTCATTGTTAAACGAGGAAAAATTATATTGGAATATTTTTTGGTTTTTAAATTTATCTTGGTCAGGAATTATCTTTGGAATAATAAAATTTTCAGCTGAACTTAATTTATTGATATTAAAGTTTAGTGAAACTAACGAGTACCGAGTAAAAATACTGAAAAATTGATATTACCGGTGTTTTAAATTGACTGAAAATTATATCAGTGTTTCTCTTATGAAATGTTGGTAAAATATGAGTTTTGTTTTTATGATCTGTCAATTCAATGTTGTGATATCAGTTGCTCTTTACATAAAATTACACAGAATCAACTTATGAATGGTATGAGGCAAATACAGGATCGGTAGCAATTTTAAGTAAAACCAGGTTTTGTTGCCATCTGTGTGATGATTCTATGCACTATTTTATCAACTAATCGTTTTTGGGAAAACAGGTTGAGTCTGATGTAATAAAAATAAAAATATGGGATCCAGGTAACAACAGGATCTGTCCATCTGTATTACCTATGGAAAAACAAGTTCAGTCTAGACAGACCTGCTTAAAAAACAGCAACTGATTATTCTGCAGCTACTTCACGGTATATCTTACAGTAACGGTTGAATGTGATAAAGGTGAAAAAAAATAAACACTATCTTTTTCGTAAGGAATATTAACATTTTTTCATTTAAGTTTTAATCTATACTTTGTCAGCTTACTAAAAAGCTTACTTTGTAGTGGTCATCGCAACGAGCTTCTATGCCTGGGTCCTGGATTTTATTCCCGGTGAGGCTTGGCATTTTTTCATCGATAAATCACTTCATCTCCTTACCTACGTGAACCCAAGGCTAATGTAAGGATCATCACTCAATAAAAAAATTCTGTCATCTTAATATTAGGTAAAAATGGTTTTGTTCTATTGTCGTTGGTAAAATTTTGTAAAATAAATAATGTTCATTAATTAAAAAACACCCAAAATATTCTCTCAGTATCTGTAGGTGCATAGGTAATACTTAAAAAAATATTAAAATTGAAGAAGAGGTAGTGTATTGGCAAGCTTAAATAAATCACCTTCTGGAAAATTTGGTAAATGAGTCAACCTATTTTTTAATAGCTTGTGTCGCATCAATAAAGTTTAATAATTTTCCCATTCAATATTCAATTTTAAAATTATAAAGTTTTGAATAAATTAAAAATGTTAAATTTTAAGTACTATTCAGTGACTTTGACATGGTGGAGTCTAAACCATGTTTATTATTCGTGAAGATGTGCTTAAATATGTTTTCACTCATCCAAAAACAATTAAAAAATTAACTTCACCCATAGTATTCGCGTCAGACTGATGTTGATGAATGTGAAAGACCTATCGGTATCGTGTCGGTGCCGTTATTGTGTCGTGTCCTGTCGTGTCGGCCAGTGTGAAAACAGCCTTTATATCATAAATTGCATTAAAATAAGACGCCTTAAAAGACGCTGGAGTAGAGACCTGGTAATTTGATACACAAATTTCATTCTTGGGGAGGCACCAATGGGGGCCCTACCCCTCTCATGCCTATCATGTCATTTATATTATTATCATAATCATCACATTTGCTTGTTGTAAAATTTTACAGTTGTAAATAAAAAATTAAAGAGAAAAAAAATATACGTGTTATAAATAAATTAGAAACATATGATTTTGGAAACATATGGATTATCTCTTTGAGCACAGATTTTAGTGTTTACATAAAAGTAATCTGAGAAATTCACGTCTTCTGAAGAAACTGTAAGAGGTTTGTATCGATGAATCATGTAAACAACTAATGAAAATAATAACGTTTTCAATTTTCATAGTCATTGTACATTTAGGTAAGTCTTATACATTTTTGAATTCTAACTTTTTTTAAATTCTATAAAACGTTTAAAACCTTTCTGGTCGTAAGTACAGTGGGCGTGTAATTACAATGGGTGTATATCTGTCTACAATTTTCGTGAACTTACCGAAGAATGCAGTACTAGACCCTTAAATTACAGTTCTACCCATGTGAATCACTGTGTGCCGTCAAAACTAAAAATAATTATTTAATCTTTGACTGCACTTGATTGTTTTTAACCTATTGATTACTTTAAAAACTCTTTCGGAAAAATTAAATAGTTTTCACTAAAGTTTAAGAGAAACCGTTTTTTTTCTTGGAGGAAACACCTTAACATGTTAGTACTAGAGGAAGCTACATAGTATGGCTCATATTGTGAGAAGAGTTTTGGTCCAATTGAGGTTGCAAGTTATTAAACGAAATCATAAATATAGGTTAAGTTTACACTAAACGTTCTTCAAGTTAACATTCTGAGAAGTATTCTCCTGTTCCTTCCGCATTTTTTTTCTAAGTGCATCAAATATCAATGCCTGAAAATGTCCGTTTGTCTTCTTGACGTAAAGTTTTAATTTCACTGAACACTCACCAAATCGTTTGAGTCTCTGTTTGAGTTTTTGTGGTGAGCAACGAATTTTAGTTTTATTAAGGATACATGAAAATAAACAATTTACTATAATTATTTACAACACAGGACTTATTACAACAGAGTTTAACTTTTAATTTTCTAGCAATATTTATAAAGAACGGCCATAACACTCACAGAAACAACATTTCAACAATTTTTAAAAATACTAACTTACTGTTAGTGATACATTATAAGAAATTTTATTTGCAGAAGCTTTAGAAATCGGCGAAATTGTGTTTTTAATCTCACTTGATCTTTAGCCACTTAATGAAAATGATGTTTCAGGAAATGGCTTGCATTGCTATAGTTGTGAGGAAGAACAAAATCGTGATTTAGACTGTCCATATTCAGACAGGCTGGATAGATTCAAAGCAGATTGCAACGCTGAATCAGTTAAATTATTGTTCACAAATTTTCAAGAAGATAACGAAACGAAGGGGCGCGTTTCATTTGACCGTGCTTGTGCGAAAATTGTATATACATGTAAGTTAATTTGGTCAAATTTACACTCCCAATTTTTTATGTGCTAGATACAGAAGAAGTCACATTTATGTAGAACTACGCTATTTATTATCAGATTCTGAAAATCTTTATTTTAAAATAACAATACCAATGTATTGTTAATGTAATGTAGTGTTAAAACAACTGTATGAAATAACAATATTATATTAGGCCTAATATGTAATATTACTGCAATTAAAGATTTTTGAATCTTTACACTCACTATCTTTGACAGCCTTCAGATGGTTTTCTAAACTGATATCTAACGTTCCAAAAATAACTGTGAATATCACTTATAAGGTCAATAAAGAAAGTGCTGACCACTTTCTTTCATCCAGATCTTCAATCAAAATTATTTTTATTGCATTTCACCCCATATTCATCACGAAATGTCAGATTGAAACTAATAAATTACATAACGCTTTACAGGACCGTCCAAAAAAGAATCAGTATTATATAATTACGATGTTAAATTGTTTGTCTAACTAGCTTGTAATTATGTTACTTTTTATTAATCTGTGGCAGATCCAATGAAAAAAAACAAGCAGTATACTTCAAGGGGTTGTTCCAATGTCGGTATGTGCAATATAATAAAAGAAGTAATGGAGCGTATGAAAAGAAAAGTGACTACCTGTGATGAGTGTAAAACGGATTATTGTAACAATTCATGACACTTTTAATATAAAGTTCTGTATCTTGTTTACAAGTATTATATTGAATTATTTTTCTTGAAAAAAAGTGCTTGTACCTGTAATATTATGTACAAATAATATTAAACACAAAATAAAATTATGTTGCTTTGTAACATAGTCATAGTTATATTGTGTTTTTAATTTATTACTCGACGTAGTGTTTTACACAATTTATACAGCTGTAAATTGAAACGTCTCGATACAACAAATTAACATGAGTTTTAAAAATGTTAAAAGGTGCATAAGTTAGAGGACATTAAATTGTGTAAACTTGGGCCTATAGTTCAGCCACTCTAAGTTTGCTCCTACTGTCAACAAACCAAAACCAGCTACTACAGGGTGCACGCTAGAGTCCGTGACTTTATGGATGTCGTATATTAAGTTAACTATTTTTTAAATTATAAGTACTTTAAGTACTAAAAACATCAGTCGTGATATGATGTAGGCCTAACAATTTAATTTATAAAAATACTTTTAAAAGTATTTTGTATTTAAATACTTTTGAAAGTATTTTGTTGTTACTTTTTAATCAGCGTGTACACATTTAGATATAATGCGCATGCTCAGTGACGTCATTATTTGTTTACATTAGGAGCAAACTTAGAACGGCTGAACTGTAGTGGAGCTTATATTTTCATAAAATCTGGCAAACGTATATCTGATAATTTCGTAGATTTTAATTACTTCTAATTTATAAAATGGTTGGTTTTCCCCGAATCATCTGCATTCCTTCTCATTCATAAATACATTTTTTAATTTATATTGATCGTAGACTACGGTAAAATTGTTTATAGAACTCATCTTAGAAAAACTGGCTCTTTTCAAGATATCAACCGAAGTAGATTTCTTTATGATAACCTAGCTCTAAAATAAAATTTATTTTTCTTTCCTCCCAAATACATTCCCAAAACATCCTCTCAGGAGTGGCTTTTTCAGATAAGTTGTTTTTAATTTCTGTAGTCTTTTCTGACTAGGGTTCTGCAGGAATTTTCAATTTTTAAATTCCGTTTTATAAGAATATAATTTGTCTACATTGTGTTAAAATTTCGAACTTGGTCAAATAATTATCGAGTTACACGCCTCTAAACGCATGAAATTTGTTGTGGTAGCAAAAAACCGGGTCTTTTTGTCTTCCAACCTCGATATGGTAATTTTCAAACAACATTTAAAATATAGGACTATTAAGGATCGACGCTGAATAAAATTTGCTAAATTTTGATGTAAAGTATATGTTAAAATCGGACTTCTAGTTTTGGAGATGCAAGGGTTCAAACTCGGGTGTCTATGATTATGAAACCGATAGTAATCAATGATTGATTAACACGATTCTTTTAGAGAGGGAATTAATTTCGATACAGAACAGACGAATAGGTAAACAAATAACTTAGTGCAGAAGACGCGCAGGTAGATGACTTCGCTAGCTATTGGAGGAAGTCGAGCTGTTTGTTAAAATGAGTGTGGTAGCAGTATTTTCGAAGGGGGTCAGCAGTGACTGAGAATATTCCCTCTACTACACCCACACGAAACTTGTACATTCCTTCTTCCACAATACAAGACTCCACACAAATGAATTGGACCGTCTTCGGCGCATTTACTAACTACGTCGGGTTACCTATGTTATACTATACAATCCTGACTGGTGCTCTTAGGGTTTTTATTTTAAACGAGACAACCTACTTCCTGATAAAGCTGTTTTTAAACCACATTCTTTTAGCGAAATTTACTGCACCAAACGCTTATGAAATTATAACCAAAAAATAAATTGAAAAATCTTCATATGATGTACAAAAGGGATAACAAATCCAAAAATCTCCGTACGTTAAAATTGTCCGATATGACTACTATACCAGTTCGGATTGTTTTCATTGCAAGTAAAAGGTTACCCATGTGTGCGTGACTTGATTATTGTAAATAGAAATTTGATGTACAGTACCGTAGTGTTTACAATTTATCAGATGTTTTAAAAAAACAAATTTTCAGTTGAATTTGTGAATTTATGTCTGGTGAAGGAAATGAATCATGTAATTAACTAATGAAGATAATTACTATTCGAATCTTCATTGTCTTTGTTGCAGTCGATACAGGCATGTCACATGAATATATAATTTTATACATAAATAGAATTCCTCTTCACTCTACAGTCTGTTTTCGTAAAAGTGGATTTTGTTGTGAATATTACAAGCTTTCTTTAGTATTTTGTTCGTATACTGCAAGCAATTTATAAGAAACGAAAATTTATGGTGAATTTAAAATGATTTCATCCATGTATTTTGCTGTCAAGCGACAGTATCTCAAAGAGAATGTTTATTGTTCTGCATTTTTTAAGAAATGATAACACCAAAATCAGTGTTTCCGCTTGTTAAGGAATGGTACGATTTGTTCACAAATTTGTCAATGGGTCTTTGACAATTGAAGCAGTCACAAAGCGTTGATTTTTCGTTAGTAGCAATCTTGTTAAATTTTATTGTTCTGAAACTAGGAAATTGTACACTTTAAACTATTCGTTTCTTCTTCTATCATCAAGTATTATAGACACACAGCCTGTTACGCTATCAAGTTGTTAAGAACATTGATCCTTCCATCTTCTCCTTGGCCTCCCCAAGCTCTTGTCTCCCTATCTGATGTACCTTTCAATCACCTTGAGGGATTGGCTCGCACTCACCCTTACGATGTGCGCCAACCAGTGTTCCAGAATGTAAGATCTCGTTACGTGGAGAATTTGATGTCAATCGTAAGATCGAACGCTTCAATAAATGGAGCTCAAGAGATCGCTCAAAATCAATTCACTCCTGAATTTTGTTTTTAATTAAATTTTAATCAATTTCGGAGCAATTTTTTCAGCACAAACAAGAGTTTTCAGCACATTCAACAAAAGTTGAATCTTTTCTGAAGATTATGAGGTAGATAATGTGGATAAATGTGTGGTTAAGTCTAAAACTTGGTGTAACCACATATTTATCTTTCATGAGAGTATAGGAAGCTTCTTATAAGAACGAGAAATTGTATAGGCCGTATATTCGACTGCCTAACATACAGAATTATAAAATATAATATACAGAAAAAATATTCTAATACAATCTTGTTTTTAGGATTTAGCTTGCACTGCTACAGCTGTGACCAAGAAAAACACCACGACGAAAACTGTAAATACTCTGCAAAACTGGAACGCTATAAAGTCGATTGCAAACACGAGTTGGAAATATTACCGCGAAAACATTTCGTTAAGCAAAGTTATCAGAATAAATTAAAGGACGATGACACTGAATTAGTATTCTACGAGAAAGCTTGTCTAACAGTTGTATATAAAGGTACAAATTTTATATTTTTTCACTCAAAAATGTACGTTACAATAAGACCTTTCATTCCTTGTTTTACTGTAAGTGACAGTACTACTAGAAATGTGTAGCCTATAAGCTAGGTTAGTGAGGTAATATAAAATTTCCTCCAACTTGCAAGAAAAAATTTAAAAATCGTTTTCAGTTTTTTAGCTGCATATTATTTTTTAGACGATAATCGTGCATATTTTTTTAGACAATAATTTGAAATCAATAATAGTATCGAGGATAATAGTATTTGAGTCGCTATCAACAGCGCACTCACTTATTGGGTACCCAATAAATAAAACATAAAAATAACCAGAAATTAATAATAAATTAGTTTAAACAATAGCAGTTACAAAACTAACAATCTAAAGTCCAGCCTCTCTTAGTTTGCTCCTAATGTAAACAAATAATGGCGTCACTGAGCATGCGCATTATATAAAAATGTGTACGCGCTGATTAAAAAATAACAACAAAATACTTTCAAAAGTATTTAAATATAAAATACTTTAAAAAGTATTTTTCTAAATGAAATTGTTAGGCCTACATCATACCATGACAGATGTTTTTAGTACGTTAAGTACTTATAATTTAAAAAATAGTTAACTTAATAGGATTACGACATCCGTAAAGTCGCAGACTCTAGCGAGCACCCTGTAGTAGATGGCTTTTGTTTGTTGACAGTAGGAGCAAAGTTAGGACGGCTGAACTGTAAATAAATACAATTGAGATTTTTCTGTAACATTTTTTAAAGTGCCCCAAATTTTGTTTATGCGTCGGGTCAACCAAGTGCATGGAAAATAAGTTCAGCTGATTATTTTTTTCTGTTACGGCATCACGCAAACACCGCTAAACCAAATTCAATTAATTTCGGTGTACCGGTTGTCCCACGGAATTTGAGCCACTGGGAAATAGCATTAATTTTCATTAGTTTGTTAATATTTTCTTCCCACGAATAAAATGAACACTTGTTATAATCAGGAATCATTAGAAAATGTTTAGACTTTTTAAAAGATATCAATTTTGATAAATTTAAGCTGTATTTTAGCTTAAAATACAAAAATACATAAAATTTGTTACTATTTTCTATAAGTACTGTAAATTTTATCATCTTGTCGCATTGTATGTTTGGAGTAATGGTAGCGTTCTGGTGTAAATATGTTCTTAAAGACAGAGGGTTTGAATCCATCTGCGGTATAAACTTTTTATTGTTAAAAAATATTGGAAATATTATACACAATTAATTATTTGTTTTTTTTTAAATTTTGACAATTTTGTTTTATCATCGAAAATTATTGCAACAATCAGGTGTCTCAGAAAATTAATGTTGCTGAAGGAAATATATTAGGTATTTAAAATAATACTGAATTTGCTTCCAAAGAAAACAAACTTTTTAGTAAATAATTTTAGATGATAAAACAAATTGTCAAAATTAAAAACTAAATAATATTTTTTTAAATATTTCCAATATTTTGTTAATAATAAAAAATTTTTACCGCCAGTGGATTCGTCCAACATATTGTGACAATATCGAAGAAGAGTGTGGTTCGAGAAATGTCTAGTAGGTACTTAATTCATAAAATGTTAAATAGTAAATAGTAGAGTGACAAAGTAACAATAGGGTTAGTTACAAAAGGTTATTAGAAAAGGGCCGCGCTATTGTGTATAATAAGGGTATGGTCTTTTGTTGTACAACTATTTGTGAAAGACTCGGTTGGTTACCTGTAACACCTTTCATTCTATTGTGACTTGTTTACATTAGTTATGATCTTTCGAGAACCAATAAAAATGATTTTTGTAAGGAATAGATCGGCTTTTCGAGAAAACTCTTTGATCTACCTATATAAAGGGACTCCCGAGCGCGGTCAGGAGTTAGTATTCGTTTGATCTTTGACGAGTGTTTATGGCGTGTGCTATCGGTACGTAGTGCAGGTTACGTATCCGGGCATTGTAGTGGTCAACTATTGTTATATTATCTTATTGTGTATGTGCTTTGTGTATAATTGTTTGTAAGTAATACTAAGTAAATTATTCAAGTTATTTATTATATTACTCCATTATAATTAGTTTATTATTTATTTTGTAAATCTTTTAGTTGTAATAAATACTTGTAATTTTAAACTTTAGTGTATTAATTATTTAATTACCTAGATCCTGAAACGGACCTTAGCGATAAGTGTCACAATATCTTTACAATTCCACACCAGAACGTTACCATTACTCCAAACATACAATGTGAAAATTTGATAAAATTTACATTACTTAAATAGAAAATGGATACTAATTTATATATTTTTGTATTTAAGCTAAAATACAGCTTAAAATGTAGTAATATAATTGATAGTTTTTAAAAGGTCTAAACGTTTTCTAATTATTCCTGATTGTAGCAAGTCTTCATTTAATCGTGGGAAGAAAATATTCACTAACTAATGAAAGTTAATGCTATTTTCCTATGGTTAAAATTCCATGGGAAACCCGGTATGGGTTTTGGACATAATCGGGACGAACGTATCCTACAATATTTTTATATCACCGAGTAGTGGGGAAGTTTAGAGAGAGGAATAAATAAAAAGCTTTGAATATTTCCATTAAAAGTCAGTAGACTATGTCAAAAAATGTCGTAACAAAAATGTTGAAACGTTTCAAGAGAAATAAGTTTTGATACGTAACGTTTTTTATTTTAACACAAAATAACGGAAATATTTTCAATTATATATAATGAGAAAAGTAAATCACAATTCAGTATCGTAATTGCACTACTCTACTGCTACAAATGTACTGTATTAGCACCAGTGCGGTATTTCTATTTCATTATCCATTTGTATTTCAGTATAGGGAGATTATTACATAGACGGTACTTTGTAGCATACGTGTGGAGGCGTAATTCAATGGTTTCCTCTTTTACTATAAAGGGTGACGAGACACAATAGCCTTTAACAATAATATGGGAAACGATTGCACTACGCCTCAAGTAAGGCTGTAAATTGTACACTTGTGCATGAGTATAAGTCTTGTGTTTTAAAGTCCTATACAGTATTAAAATAAAAATACAGCAAATGCTGCAAAGTTTAGTATTCTTTCTTATTTAATGTAATAAATTAAGCAGCATCAGTTACACCCATATGGTATAGTTACTGTGTATAGTGCAAATATTTGATTCTTATATTTTTCTTAATTCACAACAATATTTTGGGATTCGAACTCACAATCTCTCGTATGGAACATCAAAAACAAAACATCAACTAATCACCGTATTACGCGCGGCTATTGGTCAGACAACAGTTTTTTTTTTTAATTCCTAATATGTGTACGTTGCAATCTGTTCAATTCAGAACAATAGGCAACCCCATGACCCAATGAGACGAGGATGATATGTATGACGTGTAAATGAGGTGTAGTCTTGTACAGACCCAGGTTGACCACTCCTGAGAGAGTATGGTTAATTGAACCCCAACCATCAAAGTACACCGGCAACCACTGTCTAGTATTCAAATCCGTATAAAAGTAACTACCTTTACTAGGATTTGAACCAGGAACCTTCGTCTCCGAAAATCAGCAGTTAAACAGCTGAAGCAGACAACAGTTGATGCGAATATTTTGTTATGTTACTGCACTATATCGAAATTGAATAACATTTTTGTCGTATTTATTGATGATTAAATTATTAGCTATTCAAATCTTTGGAGACTAATTTATATTCTGTTTCCAAACAACTGGAGTACTAATAATAATATTACACCCTTATAATGAGATTGCTGCAGACAAGATGAAGATTGCCATGATGATCGCCAACATTCGTAACGGATAGGCACATCAAGAAGAAGATAATGAGATAAATGCTGATAGTACATTGTCAATGTTAATTTCCTTATACGTTAAATTTGTTGGGATGCACAGAGTATTTTTTCATTGTAGTTTCTTTGTTATCAGCTTGTTCGAATTTGTACAGTAGGGCGTCAGTTATTCGAAATAATTGAGACTAGAGCAGTTTTGATAATCAAATATGCTAAAATATTCTGCTGTAATTTGATACACTGCACCGTAACAATGTAATATAACCTAAATGTTTAATAGGTTAATAAAGGCTAACATAAACTTAGTTAAAAAAAACACACACTTTTGTTGCATAATATTGCATTAATTGTAAATGTAGAGTAAAACTATAAAAAAACGGAAAAATACAGAATTTTAAAGCTGAATAAATTAACGAATAAAATATGGTAAAATTCTTTGTGAAATATTTGTTAACTCACTTTTATACATACCTTACAGAAATTTTTAAAACATCTTAAATTTTCTTTTGAATTAAGACTCAACTTCTTTTTGTAGCAGGAACTTCTCTCTAATTCTTTTTAGTAATAATGATTTAGCAGCACTTAATTCAGGCTGTTGTTCGCACCATAGTATTGCATTTTCTAGAGCAGAAAAGGCTTCTGCGTGAGTTGGTCCCTTTTCTTACTCCTCTTCCTTTTCTTCATTATTTGAAGAGCATGGATCTTCATGTTGAATTGATAAAACAATTTTTTCATCAGATAAAATTTGATAACCTGGGTCATCAGCGTCAGCGTTCAGCCATTCTTAAGCATCATTTTGGTTGCACTCTGAAAATCCAGGAATCTCTTGAAATAAATTCAAAATTTCACATATCTGCTATTAAATCTTCAGTTTCCACTAGGCCTACTTGATCTTGGTCCGGACACCAAAGTTTATACCATGCCTTTTTGAGATTTTCTTCTGTCAACATGCCCCAGCAATCTGCTAACATTTAGCTATAATGATTAATGTTAGTATTAAGCTTCTTTACAAACTCAAATACACTCTCTTCATTTCCCTCAGAAAATAGCAAGCGACGCAAAACTTGTTTCTTGTATAGGTTTTTTTTATTTTCGCAATGACTACCTGGTCTGTAGGTAATATTCCTAATATTACAAGGCTGTAAAGTCCCACTCTTGCCAAGTTGAACAAGGAAACCACTGTAGTATACATTTTTCATTGAATGTATGTCCGTATTTTTGTAGTAATTTTGTTTTTTAACGATGGTGGTTCGGGTAATTGACGGTCGGAAAGACGCTTCTGGCTATTTACTATTGTTGCTACTACAATGCGTTACGGAACGATATAACTGGAATTCGTGTTTGAAACTTCCAAAGAACAACAGTAAATCGAATCCTGGATCTTTCGCGTGACAGTTCTTCACTATTTAGTGTTCAGTGACTTCACATTGTTCTCTTATCAAACCTAATATTAAGATTAACATAATTTTATTATAAGTATAAGTATCATTTTATTGTTTAAATAGCATTATTTTATTGATTTTGCATATTTTTATTATTGTTATATTGTTCAAGTGTACTACCTGCCAACATATTAATTTATTAAATAATGTTATTATTATTTCCACAGATCCACATAAAGAGAAGGTGTACACAACTCGGGCTTGTACAACCGAAGATGGTTGTAAGATGGTGAAACTTTTACTGAAACACATGAATAGAACTGTGAAATTATGCGTCGAATGCAAAACTGATTATTGCAACGACATTGAAGGGGGTTAACACGTATATTTTGTTTACATATTTCAAAATTTTAAGCAGTAACAAAGAAACACATTAAAAAATATTTTTTGTATAGATATTCTTTATTTAGTAAAAATTATTTATTAAATTTCTGTTTGTACTGTATATGTTTAAGCTACTTCTTTGGCCTGCAGGTTCAGAAAAACGTTTCTAACCAGAATAAATAAAACTGAATCTAAAATAGTTAGGCTGTATTTATAAAAATGGAATAGTAAGTTTAATAAATCGTAAATAATTTGCGTACAAATGTCATGGAAAGTAAACTATCTACTTAAAATACGTTTCTCTTTGAAGTAAGAATATTCATCTAGTTCAACTAACCTAAATTACTTAATAAAAATGTAATCATTTTTCACAATGAAAAAAGTAGTTTTAATTCTAAATATCTGGGCAAATATACCTTCAGTAACAACCTTAACTGGTGTTAAGTAACTACATAAATAGTACTAGACGATCAGTTTCGTTCTATATTAAATGTTTTAAATGTTATTCTATACTAGAAATTAAATATTGAAAAATGTAATTAATTGCTAAAACAATTTTTATGATGAAAGGAAACGTAAGCTGTGAAAGACGACAAATAATATATAAAATCTAAGGCTCAATTTTTTTTTTTAATGTATATTATTCCAATCAGTGAGCCTTTTATTTAAACTAATGCAACTAAAATTTGCCTTATAATTACGAGTTATATTATAGGAATTATATATAGAAGCTATAAATCACTGAATTTGATACCTACGTTTTGCTAAATTTTTTTTTGACTTGAATTAATGTGAATTTGAACTAGGATTCTACTGGTATTTGTTCATGTGTCTTTCGCTATTCGGGCCGGTGTTAGTAAATAATTCAAAGCGACATTCTGTCAGCTGACTGACGGCTGCCCTGCAGTTGTTATGATTATAAATAGTGATTTTACCATATTGTTGTAAACATTTGATGTTATTAAGGTGGGGGCAGTCTTTGTTTATACAACCTGTTAGTGTTTTCAAAATTATACGGTTAAACAAATGTCTAGAAAAAAATTGACCAGAAACGGTTGTTATTTTTTAACCGTGTAAAACTAATGAAGCGTACTATTATAAGTTTAATTATTTTTAGTATTTTGACTGTTCATTCAGGTATATGTCGCAAGTTTCTACTTAAATTTACACATAATATTTTGATATTATAAATACTAATATTATTATATTAAATTTAACTGTTGTTTGTAAAAGTTCCATTATAAGTGCCAAATAACTAAAATAACACTTTGTCTCATAAAAATTGTTTTTAATTGTCAACTAGAAAAACCATTTTTTAAACAGACTTTAGGTATAATAACCTAATGACAGACAAATACCTTATGCGTCAACCGTATACATTTTAATTATTATCAATTACTAACTAACTAAACAACATTGGACGATCAGTTTCGTTCTGTAATAAATGTTTAACCGGTACTTATTTCTGGTTTTTATTTTTTTAATAAATTCACAGTCATACGTTATTTCCTAAACTTAAATTAACTTATCTTCAAAATTATTATTATGATGGGTTGGAAACTTTTAAATAAATATCCAAAAACTAAAGTATTAACAATTCAAAATCTACTATACTTATTTACTACACTAACTCAACTAACTACCTAACTTAACCAATACTTTGCTATTTACTAAGATTTCGATTGTATCAATTATGATACATTACATTTAATAATAATTAAACTTACACTATTTTTAATAAAATAAAGATAATTTAATACAACCTAAAATTTATTATTAAATTTAAAAACAAAAAATAAAAAAACAGTAAAAAAGTAAAAAAAAAACTATTTTATTTCCTCTTGTCTCTTTAGTTACATCTACATTTGAGTATTGCTAACCATGTTTGTTATTTTCTCTCTACCTGTTTAGGCTTTCCATTTTTAGTTCCTTAAGAAATTTTTAATTCGTTAGATTTTTTAAATCTAACGGGAGCAGGTTATATTTTGGGTGCCACGTACTCAAAATGACGCTGGTAAAGAGCAAATCTCGCTCTCTCCTTAAGACACTTTAATGTGTTTTAAACACTTCTCGTCATAATGTTTCAACATTTTTGAGTAATTTTCACCTTTGGATAGCAAAAATTTTGTCATTAAAATTTGCTCTTCCGACGTACAGTACTCGCTTTTCTACAACGAAGAGGTGTGTATTTGTATAACTGGTAGATGGAAGTTGATGATTTTTAGAGGAAAAATATCATAAAGAATCCCTGTTGGTTAATATAAAGTTAAACATTTATTGCATACTTTTTTATTGTTTAATTCATAGTTTACTGTCAATCAGTGATTTTCCATAATGGTAATTGAATTTGGTAAAAAATGATATTTTATAAGGTTGCGGCGTAATATACATTTTACTGCAAAGTGTATAATCAATGTTATAAAAAAGCTTTGCATTTGTTTTAAGCCGTTTTTCTACAAAGCTTCAAATTAGTGATTTTCGATATTTTTCTTATCAAAATCTTAGTCCAACTGAGGTTGGTTTTCATTTAGCGTTATCCAGTCATGATTAAAATTAGGTTATGTGTTTATTTTTTACATTGGCAAGAGAATGTCGTACGAGTGTTTCATACCAGGTTTTATCTATAGGTTTATAAATATTTAATTTATTCAATAAATATCTTATTAAAAAAAATATTTCAGGGTATGGATTAGATTGTTACAGCTGCCAACAAGAATTATACCACGATGAAGACTGTCCTTTTCCTGATAAATTAGAAAAGTACAAGGTATCCTGCGATCATAAAGCTCTACGTCTTGTTTTACCGAAGGAAATAGCTCCGAAAAAACAGTCTGGAAATAGCACTTATGAGGATACTGATAAAGACAAAAATACAGCTGACCCAAATGACTTCCATTGTGTGAAACTTGTATATAAAGGTGAGTAAATAATATTTTCCATTAATCGGCAGAAAAGAGAGACCTTTTGCATAACTTCACCTTTTGTAGCGAAATTTTTATTCTGGTGTTTAGGCCATAAAAATTCCTCCACAATATCTAATTATAAAAGATGGTGAAACAAAAGAAAAATGTTGAATCCCTATATTTCTTTCCGTGCATTTACTGTAAGCTCCTTAATTTATTATCTTCTTCTTCTTCTTCTTTCAGGGTATAGGCGAAACGCCTGTTCCAATCTCAAAGGGTTTATTTGTTAAATGTTGTCACATGACCATCGCTTCCTTGGCCTCCCAACATCTCTTCGACCAACTGGCTTATATTGCCAAACTTTTTTGGGAGTTCTTTCATCATTCATCCTTTCCAGATGTTCCATCCACCGTTGTCTATTTTCAAAGATCTTGTCTTCTAGTTTAAATACTGCCAGATCCTTGCTAACATCTTCGTTGTACAACCTGTCCAGCAATGTACAACCTTTAACGGACCTGAGGAATCTCATTTCTGAAGCTTGTATTTTGCTAAGGTGCCTCTTATTCGTTGTCCATGTCTCAGAGCCATATAACAAAGATGGTACAGCCATTACCCTATAAAATTTCAATTGGGTGTCTTTCCTTGTTTTCTTGTTGAAGGTGCGTCGGATGGTACCACATAAAGACTGAAACTTGTTCAACTTATTATTAATGTCTAAATCCTCTTCATATGTTATATCGCAACCGAGATACTTGAAATGAGAAACCTGTTCGATATTTGTGTTGTATACCATTATTCTTGTGCGAACAGGATATTTGCCTAAGAAAGCCATGGTCTTCGTCTTTTGTACAGATAGTTTCGTATTATAATCTGAACAGATTTGTTGTAGTTGGAAAACCGATCTCTGAAGTTCATCCTCACTTTCCTGTATAATCACTTGGTCATCAGCGAACAACATTTTATTTAAGGAAAACTTATCCCCTATTTTAAATCCAGGGCTAATCTTAAATTTCTATTCCCTAATCATGTCATCTATATATATATTAAAAAGTGTTGGGGATACACAACATCCCTGACGTACTCCTTGATTAATATATATCTCTTCTGACAGTTCCTCACCTACTTTTAGTATTATCCTTGTATTGCAATACAAACTCTTAATGACATCTATAGAAATCTCGTCCACATTCGTCTCTTCCCTCACTCCTCTAACAATTTCTTGGGTAGCATTCGGATCATACCATAGCCCCCTATAATGTTCAACCCACTGATCTTTAGGAACGAGGTTCAAATGGACAGTCTCTCTTTCTTCTTGATTTAGATGTTTCATCATTTTGTATGCGATATTCTGTCGCCCATGTACACCATCTTCTATATTGCTAACGAATCTATTCCATGAATAATCGTGTGCCTTGCGAATAATACTCTTTGCAGCATTCCGTTTCTGTTTATAAATATTAAAAGACTCCATTGTTTTTGCTTGAAGGTACTTATGATAAGCCAATTGTTTATCGTTTATGGCTTGTTCTATTTCCTCGTCCCATATTCTCAAACCCTTCTTCCGTTTATTTAGTTGCTTCTTACCTAGCACTTCATTCGCTACTTTAATCAAAAGACTCTTGATGTCATACCATTCATTTTCTATATTATCGCTGGTGGGTATCAATTTCACATACTCTGTCAACCGAGTCTGAAACAGTTGCTGGATACTTTCCTCTTGGAGAAAATATATTTTATACACCTCCTCCTTTTTCCTTTCGATCTTCTGTCTCTGCTTCCTCCATTTTGCCCAGATCTCAATCTTGGACTTCACCGTGTAATGGTCGCTACCGATATCTGGACCTCTAAGCACATGAGTGTCTCTCACTTGCGAAGCCATTCGTCCATTCAGTATTACGTAGTCAATCAATGAACGGAAGCCTCTTGCTGCCCATGAATACTTGTTTTAATTTTGACATAGCTCAATCTTTTTGCGAGCCAGTCCTCTCACATTCCAAGCTGCCAAGTTTAATATTTCCGTTATTCCAAAATCTTTAAGTTTGTTCGTTCCATGTTTATTATTACCATTATTCCTGTCCGTATTTTTCTTTGAGACTTGCAAGTAATTTAGTTTTCCCCTAAAAACGCTACTAACGTCTTGTAGAGTAAGACCAGTGGTAGGGCTGCTACCTTGGAGCCTCTGGACCTGCCCCAGGTTTCATTTGGAGACCCACCTCCTAGGTTCCTCCGCTCCTCACGCCGTTGGGAAATTTCCTCTTCCGCCACTCAGACCGTTGACCATAGAAACCAGTGATATCTAAGGCTATCACTGGTTCCCCCAACACCAATCTGTTCATCGACCCAGTTTCCCGCTGGGATTTGTTACCCAACCTTCCGCTGGGTTACTCGACTTAGCAGGGGCACCTCTAGCAGGTTAAGTGTTGGAGTTGGAGTGAGAGAGGCTAAGAGAATTCACTTGGTTGAATTCTTATGTTATGTGATGCAGATTTTGAGCATCATGACGCATCTCACTCCCATTGCCAGAACCGAAGTTCCCCCAGCCCGATTCCTGGGCCCTTAATTTATTATGTAGAAGTAATTCTGATATTTTTAACAAGTACTAACCGTTGGTATAAGAAAATATTACGGATGTCATCAGTATTATTGAAGGATTGGTATAGTCTTCACTACATTGTAAATCATATGTATGTGAGTTTTCACTAACACCCGACGTTGCCGTAATTAACGGTATCAGTGATATAGGCCTATATATAAATAACCTCACTGTGTCGTTTTTTCCTTCATTGCATTGGTAAAAATGCTTCCTTATCAATTAAATTCTGTTTCGTAATTTTACTAGTAACTGGTAAATTGTCTGTAAGCATTCAGTTTCTGTTTCTTTTCATTATAATCATTATTCATGATGCTGTGATTTTAATTAATTCATTCCTTTTTTGGTTGTACATCTGACTGGTTTTTTAATTACTACTAATGCAGACGATGGTAAGGATGATATCTGAGAATGAATGATGAAAAAACTGACCGGAAATTGAAACCGGGACCCAAGCTAGAAACCGTTTGCGCTGACCACTACACCACGCGCTGGAAAAGTATTTAAGCACTTTTCAAATACTTTCCAAATTAGTGATTAAACTAAACTTTTTTATTATATAGTATGTGTGTTAAGTGTCATTTTATTTTTGCTGAACGTAATTAAAAGTTCTGAGAAGAAGAACAAATAAAAGATAATAGTAGTAGTACTGTCAGAGGAAAAGTATCAACCAAAGGGGACTTATAAAACTGGAATTTTTGTACATATTATGATTGATAAATTAATGAGGCGAAAACTATGATCGGCCAGAGTTTCATTTCAGCCCAGGTAAATAATATTCACTATATAATAAATTGGGTGAAGTGACAAATAAGTGACACCCCGCAATCCCTGTGTAACTCGCAATACCGTGATTTGAATTTATAACAAAAATTACCGCTTTTGTACAAGAACTAAAATAAGGGGTTACGAATTCAGTTACACCCTAAATTAAAATGTAAATGAAACGCTCAAAAACACATTTTAGATTAATTATTATTGATTATATTAGTTCAAATTAGATATTTTCAACAATTTATAAATATGTGGGTATTCCAGAAAAAAAAATCAAAAAGTTGTAGTCTGTTCAATTTCATAGATTGTTCCATTTCATATAACTCTTGGAGATATGTCTGTAGTCTTTACAACTGGTATGAATAGAAATCAATTTACAACCAACATACTACTAGCAGTGACATCACCAAAGGTTGGACTCATGCGCATCTATGTGTTTACACTTTATAAACTTAGATGAGTTATACATACAATCACTTTTTTATGATTAAATCTTTAATGAATGCTGTATAATAAACAACCGTATACTGAATGTGAGTAATATGGCTTTGTTTGTGGTCTAGTTGAAGGCAGATGACTTGTATGTGTAGATAAACTACAGCTACAGTTAGACGAATAAATAGACTGTACTTCTATGGTGAGACGAGTAGTAACAGTACCATTCTTGTGGATTAGTATGGGAGGCTCATAAATTATATGATACGGCACCATCTATATATGCCATGATATAGCCTATGCACTCAAGAAACAATTTGAAAAACAGAAATCATCTGCAAGCCTACTGGCAGAACTCTAAAACTTAGCGGGTATCTGTAGCGAATAAATAATTTGGGGCTGATATAGCAAAAAAAGAACTTGGGGGCTTCATTATAGACTACAATATGGGAAAATAAAAAGTAAAATGTTTTTTTTTACTTCATGTAAATTCTTATTAACAACCATGTCATTAGGTTGTGTGGTCCACTAGAAAATTATGCGCTAAAACTTACCTAAGATTTATTCAAAGAATACTGAGAGTAAGCGAGTCACGTGAACTACTGTTTCAGCCAATGACTGTGGCACTGTTCAAATGATTGAATAACTGGCTGTAGACCCTATACCTGTTCACGTAGTTGTAGGCTATTAATAATTATACTATTCAAGCCATAAAATACGTGCTACAAATAAATGTTTTATTAGACACAACCACCTGTAAACCGATACTACCGTAAAAACGCCACGCGAATTGCTACCATCTCAGTATGAATGAACTGTAGATACTAACCATGACACCTGCCATTAATTACCTATCCTGTGACTGTCGAGTATATTACCAGCTAAGCAATCAAAGGGTCAAAATGAAAATTTGTTAACCTTCTCTTTTAAAATAGGCTATCAACTTATTAAAATAGATTAGATACAGGTGTTAATACTAATAATGGCGTATAATGTAGCATCATCTTTAAAGTACAATTAACTTTATAGCAACATTGCAAAATCCAAAAATTCTTAGGATTACCAGTGCTAAAGTGTCATAAAATTGATCACATAACTCGCAAACAGACACACGACTAATGTCATAACTATACTCTGACGAACTAGAGACTGCAGATGAGTTCTAGCTAATAACAGCCAAGGTCGGGTGTGAGGTTACCGTTTCGCTAATTCATACTCTGTTCCACCGAACTCCAACTGACTTTTTGTTAGTTTGTCATCTACAGCAGTACCATAACGTGACAACGCAGCATACGATTAAAGAAAGTCAATTGGCTCTTTGCTGTATTCTAGGTCACTATGCTCCGTCTTCATTTTCAGTCTCTAGTTCGTTAAGCTATAATGTTATGTGTACAATGTTTTGGAGTTGTAGGGGTCGTGGAATGTACTGGTACTATATTGTAACTAGGATCCTGAATTATTTTCACAATTAAACGTTTTGTTATACAACACAATAGAGTCGCTAGAAGGTGAAAATGTATTTTTTGGAGGTTATAGGCCTACCTGGTCATAGCTTTAAAGAATTTATGATTAATTTTGTATTTTTGCAGGATAATTACGGTGTTTTCTTCAGAGTTACGGAATATAGTTACAACTAAAATATCTATTATAAGGTCTATCGATTTCATAATATTTTTCTCACAGTTATCCATATGTATCTGCTAAATTTTAATCATCATTGGTAGTAAGTTTTTTTTATCTAAACGTACATTTCGGAGCCATTATTTACTATGTACGGTGTAGTAATAAACTAGCCACTACTACCGTGCTACGAGTGAGCTTATTGTTTTATTACTATTATTATTGTTTGCCATAGGGGTTACTAATTTCAAAGGGGTTTGTTAGACTACTGTAGTTACTAGCTATACTCGTATTACGAGGTCGTACTTTAGTAGATTTTATAAATATAGCAATAGAGAAGCTATTATCGAAAAAATAATAAACTAATATTTAATGTAAAGGACACTTGTCACTGACCCAACAGGCGGTTAAGCACATATCAGAAGACAGATAAAATATAGGAAATCAATTGCCATAGATAATGTACTCAAGTAACGTGTTAAGGTTCAAACATAACGTGAAAAATAACAAATTAGACAAACTAAACTTGAGAAAACGAAAAATTGGACTACACTTTGCTAACTGATTTTTGACGTTTATTCTGAAAATGAAGTCGGCGAACTCATACAGTTACTTCCAAATTAATACAGAAATTTGAAATGTTTTGATCACATTTTCATGTTAGAAAAATAATATGCTCTTTAAATTTCAGTTTTGATCTAGAAAAGATCATGCGTCCTGTCACTGTGGTAATAAAGCATCGAAATGATTATTTCTAACGTTAATTTTTATATTTAATTTTTTAATTTTTTACAGATTCAATAAAGCAGCAAGAGTTCACATCTCGTGCATGTATTACTAAAGGCGGTTGTGAATTATTGTCACAAGTATTACAGTCAACCAGCTCTAGGGAGGTTGTAAATTGTGTGGAATGTCAAACCAATTACTGTAACTTGTAAATCAGTAATCTACTTAGTATGAATTCTTGCCACGTGGGACATAACAGCTCTCTTATATTGCTACTGGTACATTAAAAATAACTGTGCGTAACTGTATATCATTGTAAATAAAATTTTTATGGCAAAAATTTAATTTAATTTCACTCATACCTTCACTCATACGATTACTAGTTGGAAATGTTTCAACTGAAATTTCAAAAAAGGTCACTGGAAATGAACCCAAGACCTGAAGTACTCTTAACATTCTATCATTATTATAGGCCTACCGACAGTACTTATAAATAATGATTATTTTTATTAATTTTAAAAATCTACAATAAAAATACAAAAAGATACTAATCCTCCAGTAATAATATAAACAAATTTTTCACTGTGAATCTTTCCTCAAAAACGTAATTGAAAAAAAATAATTAAAATTTTAGTACTAACCGCTTTTGTGGGTTAATTTGTAGCTTTCTGTTAAACCTCGGACCTGATTCCTAACTAAAAAGCAGTAACTAACTAAATCACTCACCTAATTGTTACAAAATTAAATTACCATTATTATCCTTAGCATAATGATTTGTTGCTACGATCATAAAACGAGAAAAAATTACAAGAACACAAAAAACACATTTTTTAGACTCTCATTGGAGCGAATATGGGAAGACTGGAAACTTTTCTTCTTTGCCCAATACTCTTTCATTCATTTAGCTCTCTGGAATTTTTGATCCTCTGTTATGTTGTACTTTCTTTGTGTTGGAGTTTTGAATTTTAATTTTGTTTTTTTGTTTTTAATAATAATTATTCCTACCTATTCAAAATACGTTCTTTCGTTATTCTTAGCTCCTCAAGATTTTCCTCTATTCCCCGTAGCCAATTATTCTTAACTTTATTCTTCTGTTGGTAAGTTAGCAAATTCTTGGTCAGTCTTTCTTTAGGGAGCCTTAATAGCTAAACAAACCTTAAAAACACATAAATAATGCTATATTTATTTTTATTGTTAATTTGATTAAATAAAACCGGTAATTTGTTTAGAAAATAATTATCTTTATTAGTTACTCAAAGTTTTCTCCATTTTGAAAACCCATGAAGAACCTTTTCAATTTCAATTTATTCAAAATATATAAAACACAATTTAAAAATTTTATTTCATAATTCCCCTATAGGACAAGCCGGAGCGCGAGAATGAGTTTTAATTTTATTCATAATGAATAGTTTAAAGACGTAACACGTTAAAAAAAGAAAATTTACATTCTGAAAAATGATCAAACATAGGTATAAAAATTTAAATATTATTAAATTTAATCATATTAATGATACTTCAAATAAATAAATAATTTAAAAACTTTATTAATACTACTGCAATATTAAAGGAAATTAAAATTGATTCATGTATTTTCTTCCCTAAAGAACCACATTTTCTATATACACACAAAGCGATTAGAAAGTGCTGAAACTAAAGACAACCAAGGAGTGAGGAGTGAGTCAGTGTTCCAAAAATAAACAAGAAGATAAAAAACAATTTATTTTCTAAGTAATATTTTTGTCTGAAAATCTGTAATCCAAGATATCTTGTAAGTTCAGAAGCATAAATACAGAATGTGAAACATTTTAGCATGTATGTCAAACTACAAGGAAATGCGCTGGTTTATTTAGTCAAGATCTCAATAATATTGTCTCTGAATAAAATCTATCTTTCATTATTTAAAATAAGTTAGCCCAGATAATCATTTGATTCTCCGTCTGCCAACCCATTCACGAAATTCGTCACTTCAGAACTCTCGACATTAGTGTACCAAATGTAAACACGTCAATTTGTTGTCATATTCTTTGTTGTCGTAAATTTGTTGTAATCAGTTTACAAACTAATTGCGATTTGGTAGACTTTGAAATAGGATTAATCATTATGAAACTCCTTCCAAAGTCTGCTAATACACCGGAAAGCCCGTCAAGGTATTTTGAGCAGTTATATTGTCATAAAAGTATTTAAAAAATTTTAATTTGTTAACCATAACTGTTATTGCGAGAGTATAAGCGAGAGTCCAGTATAAATGAAACTACAATCACATATACCCACCTCCATGGAAAGTTATTAGCGAGATTGCCTACCAAGCGGAGATCCCAAGTTCAAGTTCCGATTAGAGCCCGGCAATTATTACGAGTCAAAACCCACCACCGTTTGTGTAGCATAAGACATCGTAGTCGCTGAGGGTCAAGCTGTTGATACTACTTAAAATAAACTAAAAGAAACATACACCTCCGTGGCGTAGTGTTTAGCGTAGCAACCTACAATGTAAAAATCCAAATCTACAATGTGAAATTACACGTCCAAACCTACCGTTTCATAACCCACAGTAATAACTAATGACCAAGATGTTGATGCAACTTAAATAAGCTACAGATACGTATCATATAAAATATTATTTTCATGTTCTCTTTGTTCGGTAAAAATAAAATAAAAATTCTTAAAATGAAATTACACAACACCGTTCACTGAAGAAATAAATAATAACATATAACATCGTATTTATTCTCAACTACTGTTATAGTATTAGATAAATTGAGCGTGTAATTTGCATAGAGAAAATATCTTCAAATAGTCCACGGGTTAGGTAGTTTCAAAGATATTCTTAGACAATCACATACACGCTAACTCTTATTTAGATTACCTTTGTTCGCAGAAGTGGTAGTTATTTTTAATTCTCCCTCTCTTTGTTATAACCGGAACTTAACATAAAACCGCAGATATATATTCTTGAAGGCCAATCTGTACTTGTTAGGCTATAAAAAATCTTAACCCTTAATAAAATGATAGGCTAGATTTAAAACGACGTTTTTGTTACATGAGGCTTATTGTGAAATTTCTTTACATTTTATTTTTATTTATATTAGTAAAAATTTTAAAAAATCTGCAAAAGTAGGTACTTAGAAGAAAGTAACTGCATAATAAAGGCGGTAAGAATTAAAAAATTGGAACGATCATTTTTCTAAGCACTTCATTATTTTATTACTTTGTCTTGCCTATATGAATATATAGGAAGGAAAGTATTGTTTTTATGTCGATTTTCGAAATCGAGTTTTCACCAGATCTACCCGTTTTCAGACCCCCTGAACCAAAAGACATGTGTTTAGCGATTGGTATGTGTGCTTGGTAGTTTGTTTGGTGTGTGTGTGTGTGTGTGTGTGTGAACAAAATATCTCAAAAACGGAACATCGTACAAACTTGAAACTTGAAACTTAAGCTAGATACTACTACCGGACCGGACACGAAGATTTTCATCAAAATTGGTCAACCGGAACTTGTAGTTTATTCGTGTTATTTTTCACTTTTTTGCAATTTTCTCAAAAACGGATCCTACGATTTTTTTAAAAATCGCCTCATTTACTACAATTTTTATGCTCTACAAGATAGGGTAGGCGCCATGTCTGCTGAAATTTTTGGGGAGGCTGTTTTCTCGTAAAAAATTGTTTTTTTAAGATTGCGGCTTTAATATGCATTTTAGCGCAAAAATGTATATTATAAAAAATGTAGAAAATTTAAAATCCTACAACTTTTAATTCGAACATTTCTTTGTATAAAGCTTAGTTTAGCGGTAATTAGCGATTTTCTGCTTTTATTTTCACGAAAATATGTAAAAAATTAATTTTTTAAGATTCAAGTTGATTTTTTAAGAAAATTCATACTAAGGCTGAAGCCTTAATATGAATTTTACGACAATAGTATTTACCATCAAATTTATACGAAATTAAAAGATCTAGAACTTTTATATAGAGCATCTTTCTCTACAGAGCCTAGTTTAGCGTGAAAGAAAGATTTCCGTATTTTTAAGCCAAACTGAGGTTGATTTTATTTTGCGTCTTTTACTCATGATTAAAATTAGGTTATGTTTATTGAGGTTAGTTTTTTTGTTTATTTCTAATGTTAGGTTATATTGTTAATTATTTGCATTGGCAAGAGAAAGTTGCGTGAGTGTTTCACTCCAGATTTTTTAAAAATTATTGTTTAATTTTATTTTAGCTCCTTGGTTATAAGAGTTCATATCACTAAATAGTTTATCAGTTAAGCTTAGGTATCAAAGTGAAACCTAAGCCTCTTCCGACTTCAGTGAAATGTGCAGGCGATCGAATTCCCCAGTATAACCCATGCAGTATTGTAGAGCCTATATTGTATAAACCATTCAATATTGTTTTAAATAATCAATCATTAAAAAATGACAAACTTTGTAAAGCAGTCAGCGTACCTTTTGTGTTAGGATTACTGTGGTATTATGGTTGTTGTAGATCAATGCAAACGAATTACTAAATTCATTACTTTTCAATCGCATCCCGCAGGATATTTTCGCCATGCAGATTTATAACAAATGCGTTTGATTTTTGAGGTCGTGGGTGGCACGTACACGTTACGTACTTTTTTGTGTTGCTGGTCGAGTTATTCTGTAGATTCTTGTTGAAAGGTTTCAATAGCATATGTCGGACTTCCATATATCGAAATTGAAGGTTCCTTATAAAAAATTTGATATATAGAAACTTCAATAAAGATAAACGCTCATTTTTTTCATTATGACTGCTACTTATATGAAGTGAGATTACTGGACGGTAACCATATTGCCTAAAAAACAGCATTTGTTTGCAATAAAGTTTGTTTTATTGTGAAGGCGGATGTACGGGGCAATTGTCCACAAAAAGAACAACTTTTCTCTTTTGCTTAGGCATGTTTTTATCACGTAACATCTTTACCCATTTCAAAACTGCTTCGTCCACATAATCGTATTTACATATTTTTGATCGTACGTAGTATAAAAATATTACACTACTTTTGGGCGTTGACCACAGTGGTCAACGTACTGATATGTAGAGAATTTCGATATACAGACATTCGAAGAATGGAGGTCCGACTGTATTTTATTCGTGAGAGTATTATGTAGGCCTACGAATGGAAACAGTAGAAAAAAGTGGTTATGAGTGAGTGAGCGAGGCTTAATTGGGTTTGGCTATATAACCTAAAATATCAAAATCAAAAATAGTTTAAAATTAGCCTATGATATACGCGTATTTAATATATCATAATTTTAAACCATTTTTAATGTAAACTATCGTAAAATTAAAAATAACAGTTATTTTTGTTGCACAGTATATATTTTCTGTATATTTTATTGTAAATTTAAAGTAATCAAAACTAATACCAATATAGTCAGATGCGACCTTGACTAGAGGCCGCTGTGTGAGTTAAAATACCATGCAGTGAATGTCACAAAAGAAGCTCCGACAAATTATTAAATTAATGTTGTAAAAACTCCGTAATAAAATAAAAATTATATATAAACAGAAGCAGTGAAGTGAGTCCTATCTAAATAAAATAAAACAATCATAAATTCATCATATTCAATTAATAAACTTCGAAAAACAGCTAAAGAAAATCTACAAGGGACACCGACCGACCCTAACCTACGACCATCATTTTAAACGAAAGTAAAACATCGAAACGAACCGGTAATACAAACATTTTTTTACCATAAATACAGCTGAGAAGACTTTTAAATTCAGTTTCATAAAATACTTTACATAAATTCATTTTGATAACCAATAATTTTCAAAATGAAGCCAGTATTCAAAGTTAAGTTTAGCATTAGTTTTCATTTATTTTATTTCAGACTGTCAATATTGTTTTTTATGTAATTTTCAGGATAGCCATTAAGTTTAGTTATTATTATTAAAAACAATAAACAATTATTTAAATTTATCGATATAAAACCCTGAGATATTATCATTTTGTAAATTTTTCATTTCAAATTCATTAAACGTCTTAAATTAACCCTATTGTATTTATTTATTGACATAGCTT
Organism: Catonia carolina; assembly: GCA_035578175.1. Lineage (NCBI taxonomy): Eukaryota > Metazoa > Arthropoda > Insecta > Hemiptera > Achilidae > Catonia > Catonia carolina. Next base: position 66,431,825 of record JAQMRL010000001.1, on the reverse strand, counting down.
AAACACCCGTTGATTATTATAATAGTACTGTAACCTTACGTTACAATTTCCAACACGTTCGTTTTCTGTTGAACGCCAACTGATCATCGTGTCGATTACGACTTCAAGTGATTAAGAATAAATTCAGCTTAGCCCAGACACTAGTACAAGGCCAATTGCAACTCGCAGTGGTTTATCAAGAAACAATGTGAGGCGCATCCTACGAAACTCAAATCTCTATCCTTTTCGCTTACAGAAGGTATAAAATTTTCTGCTGGCAGATTACCACAGAACTATGTTTATACGAAATTTTCTTATAAGTTTCACCAGAGGAACCAGCCCTGAACGTTCTCCGTTTCTCCGCGAGACAGTCTGCATAAACTTTTATTGCCATGCAAAATTATTATACATTATACTCATATGAGTTGCCAAATTTTGGAATATGCACATTATTTCAGTGCAGATAGTTGTGCAAAGAAAATAAAGATTTTAATAATGCTATTAAAAATTAGAATGAGTTATTTAAATTATGTTTTTCTTATTTTACTTTAGTCTCCGTTGTATTTATTTAATTGATTGGTTTTGACTTCCATTTTTAATCACTATTTTAATAATTGTTAGTTAAGCCCTTATTGTATTACCGCAGTAGGCCTACTTTCTTGAATTTGTTGTCTTTTACGAATTAAATACAGCTTGTTTTTATTTAAATTAGCTGAGGTATGAATTTAATCCTATTTAATATAGTATACAGTATTAAAATTAGTATTTAAATATTTATTATTAGTATTTAAAATTAGTATTAAATAGTATTTAATATAGTTGTTGTTGTTTAGGTCATCAGCCGAAAGGCTGGTTTGAACCTGTAGAGGTTTTACTAAGTAAAACGAGGAGTGAGGTGGTTTACCATTGCCTTCCTCACTGAATGGAAAAGTACATTTAACAGCATGCCGGGCCCTCTGTAAAGCATACATTTCCACTCTGCAAATGACACCTTCACTTCATTCACCACAGGGTCTGGCTGTATAATGAAATTCATTACTTTCAGAGGAGATAACTCTGATTAGTGTCTTTTACACCTCTACCTCTTCTGTTCTTAAATGGTTCAGTCCTTTAATTGGCTGACCATGTGATAAGAAACAGAACTATTTATTTTAGCCCTGCAACGAACAGATTGAGTGTAAATAATTTAACCTCCACCTGTCTGTTATGGGCAGATTAATATAGTATATAGTATTATATTTAATACTGTAACTCTCTAACGAAGCGTTTCCAGACCTATGTATATTGAACTTTTTTCATTAGTTTCACCACAGGAACAAGCCCTGAAAGTTTCTCCGTTTCTCCGTGGTACACCCTGTTAAGTTTATCATTTAGTAGGCCTATCGTAAAATATTCTTAAATTTTGTTTGTTCAGTATTTAATTTTCTACAATTTTTTCTTTGGACGTTCATAAATTAGACTGATGTTTTAGTTTCTGTGAATAAAAATGTGTTATGAACTCGAACTGTCAGTCATTTTCTAATACAATGAACGTAGCTGAAACACAAGCGTCTCATATGTTACTTCTACGTTATTCAGACGTGTGTGAATATGAATATAGGAATTTTTAAGAAACCGCGTAAAAGTGATCGTGTTACCAGTTTCTTAGACATATTTTTTTTAGTTTATTCATTGTCGCTTTAATATTGTGAGTATTAGAGACTACTTAAGGAACGGTTAAGCATGAACGAATAATAATTTTCCAGATCCTACTCTGGGAATCAGGCCTAATTTTATCGTTAAATAAAATAATGTAACGCTTATTTAATTCTTACATCGAGATCTGGTTGTCAGTAAAGACGAACTTAAACTTATAACAATTATTTATTAACAAAATGAATTACAATAAATTTTTACGGTTGAACTTAGAAGTAAATTGCAATCAAACTACTTATCCTAATAGAAGGTAAATTATTACCTAAAAATATATTTTTAGGAACTTAAGATTTAAACTAAACTGAATTAAAAGAGATTAAATGGCCATTTACAATAAAAATTATTAATTAACTTTTACGCACAAACCCAAGAAATTGTTCATCGTTTGCTGTACATGAGAACTATTTCGACGTGTAACGTAAACACTGGTTTTAACATAAACGAACACTCGAATCACGAATTACATCCTAATTACTCCGTTCCACATCTTAATTACTACTCTTCACCGACCGAAATCTGCTTTATATAAAATATTCTGTCTACAAGAATTTTTGTGATAAATGAATACACAAAACAGATGCTAGAAAACACGAGAAATAAATGACATAATTCAGAAACAAATAAAAAAAGGCCATAATGGTATACGAACAAAACTGAATAAACTTAAAAATTTAATAGCAGCACACAATCGCCTAATGGAATACTATACAACTTTCGAATACGACTGGCAGGAAACAAACTACACCTATACCGTATTCATTGTAAGAGCTATCATGTCATGGTTGTCCTACCGTGGAACGTACAGGATGTTTCAGAGTTTATATCGACATTATAATAAGTTACAAGTTCATTAACCCACGTTTAATCTAGGTAATAAATTGTTAATCCTATTTCCCTAAACTCTAAACACTTTATTTTTCTCAAATTTTCCCTTCTCCACAATACACTTGTCATGCCTTTCCGTAATGATATTTTTGGGTCTATTGTTTAAAAAAACCAAAACTGATTGATTTAAAAATGTTATAAAATGATATTGTTTTAAAGGTCGGTAAATCGGTATCCTTATTCATAACTGACCACATAGCCTATCATTTAAGATCGGAACTTTATTACGTCGGAAAAAAGTGCGCTTTAAGTCTAATTGCCGTTTTCACAAATTCATTGCACTGCTCCATAACGGGTCTGCTTCTTTATGTTTTCTTGTTTGGTGCTACCAGTTTACCGATGCTGTGAACACTGAATGTAGACACACCACTTAACTCAGATTTCATTTGTTCAATATCTTTAATGGGTAAAGAGGTATTTTTTATACACAGGGAGTTAAATAGGCCCACATTTAAAATAATGTTTTTTCTCCGCTTTTGTGTTTCACAACATATAAGTTGATGACATTCATTTCAAAGTTTAACACTTTAAAACTCGTTTACCAATCTTAAAATATGTTTACTACGGTTTCGTCCATTAATAGTGTTTGACCACAACTGATTCAATATAAATACGGCATTTCCTTTTTAATGCATGCGTTATATCAATATAAACAAAATTATTACGTATTGAACGTAGCATACATATGATGAGCTCAATAAATATTTCCTACTTTTTAAAGATCATAGTTTTGCAACCTCCCCTTTGTTCAACCCAATAGGATCAGTTGGTCGATGGTGAAATTTCTTGGTTTTTTGAGGATTGAAGTTCCGCAATACTAGATTTGAAATTTTGTGGTAATAGTATACTCATAAAAATAAGAAACGATATATTTTGCAGATCGAGCAAAGCGACTTCCTCGGTAAAAAAATGTCTCGGTAAAAAAATGATTGAATGGTCATTCAAAGACGATTGAATCAATGATACAAAATTGCATTTGAACCATTTAGAGACTAAACTGATTTTTTTAAGAGTCCTGCCGTTTTGTACAATAATGCAAATGGTTAAGAAAATGCTAGATCTGACTGAGAATCGAACCCATTACCCTTGTATAAAGACTAGAGACCTTAAAGATACATTTTTATTTTTAACTTTTTGGAACGGGAGAGATTAAAAATTAAAGATCAAAGATAGAAAAAGATTTTTCTACAAAGATAAAAAAAGAATTTCCATATATTTACTAAAAAGAAATTTCCTTCGCTTAGGGATCGACGGTTTAAATTTTTCCCATACTTGTTGATTTCTTTTAATAGTCTACAGTGTGGTTTCTTTTTTCTCTCTCAAGGATAATTGTTTTTACTTTGACAGGTAATTTTTCACATCTCTCGTATTTTTTTAAATTCTTGAGAAGGAAATAGCATTTAAAAATATTCAACAAATGTAATCTTGAGTAGTTATTGATATGGTTTTCGTTTTAAATAAAATGAATATTGAAGTTTATTTCGAAAACCCATTAGCCAGTTCTACCTGAAACATAATATTAGTTAAAGCTTACAGGGCCTGCAGTTTTTCCTATTGGTCATTGTTTTAATACCATGTGGCATAGAAAATTAGCAGTTATTAATATTATATTCATTTAATATATACCGGGTGTCCCAAGAAGAGGTACTATTTTTGAAATAATTTGCCGGACGTATCGCACATTCTACAGACAGGAAACTTTACAGTTTTAATAGATAGGTATGTAAAAATGTACCTTCGAGGCTCATTTGCTTATAATTAATCAAAACAAAATGGAATAATAAAATAATATCAAAAATGATACTGTTGATACCTCGGCAATTTTTTAAAAACGCTTATGACTCATTGTTGTTTCGTTGCTATCAGTGCGTAGCTTTTGATGGACATCAGTTCGCATGAAGGTTAATGAAACAAACTGTGTTCATTAATAATTTATCACTTTCATAATTCTTTCATTTTATGACTTAAGTAACATTGTAATAAATCACTAATTTGAAATGGTTATGAAAATAAAATTTCCGCCATTTTGTTTTGATTAATCATAAGCAAATGAAACTCGAGGGTACGTTTTTACATATATATATATATATATTTATTATAGCTGTAAAGTTTCCAGTCTGTAGAGTGTGCGGTACGTCCGGCATATGAATTCAAAAATAGCAACCTCTTCGTGGGACACCCGGTATATTTTATTTTTATAATCAATATTATAATGATATGTAATTCTTTTAGGGTGAAAAATTAAGGTTTGCTTTATACGATTGTCCATGGGTGGAAAGCCCCATATGGTTCCGGAAATCTATATATTTTATGCTTCTCTGTGCTAAGGACTGTTCCATTAAACCATACGAATTGTATACAGTGAATTTAAACAATTTTGCTAAGGTACTACTAATTAAAAATTAAAATACAAATTATTCTTAGATAGTATTACCTATCAATGTTAAGAAAGTGTGATCACATGATGCGTAGTATTCATTTTACGTGTTGTTGTCCTAGCTTTATAGTAACAGTATAATTTAATATATATAATGGAGGGGAATGTTGGGTCTCCGGCGCGCGCACCTCTCTCCTTGCACGGAAAAGAAACCAGTTGCTCTGTGCACTCACACTATTTACTTGTGTTGTGGTATAGATTTCCATAGTTTTCATGAACAGTATTTTTCAATACTCTTCGTCGCTTCTTAAATAGTATTCGCAATGCCTCAGCCAAGTTCTAATTGCAGGTTAGGACGAGGAGTGGCTTTAAAAAGTCAAACTAAATGTTTACAAAAAGATTACTAAAGAAAATCCAGAAATGTTACAGTTAGAAATTCAAGCTCGTGTGCCTGACCTTTGCGGCATTTCCGTCGATACGATGCGAAATATTGTAACAGAAGCAAATAAACTAGGTGAAAATGAAAATTTCAGTACACAGGGACAATCTCGCAAAAGATTGAAGAAGAAAATTAATATTGATAACTTTTAACGATGCGCGTTGAGAAATATTCTGTACAATTTCCACATAGAACATTAGAGCAATTAAATTTAAAATCCGCTTACCTACTTACTTGCTGTTTTTCCTTTGTTATTAGATAAATAAAATGAGAAAAAGCAAATAAAAAACAATGTAAAATACTATAAAAAATAAATTGTTTACTGTCCGTAAAACAAAACAAAACTAGTCGCTACACATGTGGTCACAAGCGCAGTGTGTTGGCGAGTTCTATGGTTGGTGAATGCTCTGCCTCCCCACTACGGCACCGTCCTACAGCAACCTAACCACACTCTGCGCATTCACTGCGCTTTCTTAACATTGATAGGCAATACATAGCTTTTAACACTATAAAAATTCCTTAATAGACACTGATGCTGAATAATATTTTTATAGCCACAGCCAAAAACTGGAAGAACAACTAATTTTTCATCTTGGTAACAAACGCGTTATGATAGGTGGTGAAAACTGATTAGTTTAACCATGATTTAACTATTATTATTTTTACTGTAAGACTGTTTCATCATCAGATAACAAATTATTGTTGCTGAAGCTAATTCAATTTTATAAATAATATAATTTTAAGCAAAGATTTGGATTGTTAATGAAGCGAAGTTTGTATTCTGTTGGTACAACACCAATTAAATTGGTGGGCATTTACACACAAATGCACCAATGACAGCAGCCGCAATGGAGTTTAGTACAGCGAACAAAAGACTAGATTTAAATAAAACACTCTGCTGAACTATAATTTTATTGACATTAAATTATCAATGAAAAATATTTTTATTATTTCGATATATTATATCTAATATTCTTAATATTATTTTTAATTAATTATATTATTTAATATTATTAATATTCTCAAATAAATTAAAGGTAAAGTTGAGTTAAAGTGACACTCTAAAGAACGAAAAATTACTAACAAGTTAAAAACAATTTGATTTTTATTGTTAATAAGTTTCATTAACCTTAATGTGTATAAGATGCGGACGTAAATTAAATAAATTAATATATCAGCCCACATTTGTGCACATTTTAACTTAGTAATGAAACAAACCGAGCGTAGTCTAAATTTGTGACGGATTTGCTGGACGTCATGACTGGAGCTAAGCCACTTAATTTTCGGTCACAAGGCAGTGACGTTGTACGTAGTTCTCTCATATACGAATATACCTGTAGAGGAACCGCTATCTTCTGAAGAGAGTTGTTGCCGTATCGAACTCTGTAGTTGTTTAGAGGCATTTAATGTTCGCGATTCGTTTCGTGCGTAAATTCGAGACAAGAAACAAAAATTCGGCTTTTTCGGGGTTGCAGTTTTTAGGTTTTTCTTTGTAACACCACAAAGACGGGTTTCATTGAAAAAATTTTATTAGGACCACATTACACTAACTCCCGGAATCACGGGTGACTTTTCAAATTAAGGGGGTCCTACGGGGTTTGGTTCCCTTATTTAAAAATTATGAAATTTTAAAATTTTTAGAATACAAAAAATTTGATAACGGGATGTCGTTTGGCGTTAAAAACTACATAAAAATGTGATAAACCGAAAATTTTAAAGTTGCACCCTCTTTTTTGCAGTAGGGTTTGTATTTTTTTATCTCATAAACGGTGCATCGTAAAAATAAATTGTACTGAATATTTTTTGTACCCCTTTTAATGTACTTCAAAGCTATCGTTGTCCTCAACTCGCCGGTTCGGTAAAAAAACTCAAAAAACAAAATTTCGGCTTTTTTGGGGTGCATTTTTCAATTTTTCTTTTGTAACACCATCAAAACGGGTTTTTTGGCAAATTTTTGCTAGGATCACATTACACGTACCCTCCTCATTATGGGAAATTTTTCAAATTTTAAATCAAGGTCCTACGGGGGTTGCTACCTTTATCTAAAAATAATGAAAATTTTAAATTTTTAGAACATAAAAAATCTGTTTACGGCATGTTGTTTGGCGTTAAAAATTACACACAAATTTGATAACCCGAAAATTCTCAATCTGCACCCTCTAGCCTGCGGTAGGGGTTGTATTTTTTTATCTCCTAAACGGTGCATCATAGAGAAAAATTGTATAGAATATTTTTTGTACCCCTTGCAAAGTACTTTAAAACCATATAGCTATTGTTGCCCTTAACTTGCCGGTTTGGTGAGAAAACTTAAAAAACAAAATTTCGGCTTTTTGGGGTTTGCCGTTTTCATATTGTTCTTTCTTTACACCTTCAAAATGGGTTATTTTGTCAAATTTATATATATAAACAGTTACACGTACCTGTAGGATCACGGGTAATGTTCCAAATTTAAATCGGGGTCTTACGGGGGTCACTACCCTTATCCAAAAGATATGAAATGTTTCATTTTTAGAATACAAAGAGTCTTTTGACGGCATGTTGTTTAGCGTTTAAAATTACACAAAAATTTGATAACCCGAACATTTTCAATTAGAACCCTCTAGCCTGCGGTAGGGGTTGTATTTCTTTATTTCCTTAACGGTGAATAATAGGGACAAAATGCATGAACCTGTTTTGTGCCCCACAAAAACGTACTTCAACATTATATAACCAAAGTTTCCCTTAACCCACCGGTCCGCTGAGTAAACTACAAAAACCAAATTTCGGTTTTTTAGGGTTTGCAGCTTTCAGGTATTCCTTCCTATCTTTACACCTTCAAAACGGTTTTTTAGGCAAATTTTTATTAACAAAACGTTACAGGTACGTAACGTTCATTCATTCAATCATTCACCTTGTGGCAAATGGTTCTGATCCACATATGAATTCTGATCCACCTACCCCTCTGAGGTCGAGACACGGAAGCAGCGCGAAGCGCTGCTGGAGTGGCGAGTTTAATAATAGTCAAGATGCAAGTTTATTATTTTCGCTCCAACCAGGATTCTGTCAGTCCAACAGAGTGGAGGAGGGACGTACAAACTGAAACAAATCGTCAATAACAGTGTTGATTTCTGTCGATTTCTTTACTATAGATACCCGAGTTTGGATCCTTCTTTCGTCAAAACCGCTTGTATTTTAACCGCTTCAATTTTAATGTACTATACACCAAAATTTTGCTGATTTCAATCTGCTTGTCACATGTCAGTTTCATATTTTTAGCGTTTATTAATATTCGAATATCAGGATGAGAAGAAAAAAGAGCCGGTTTTTTGTTGCTGCAACACATTGGATTCATTTAGATGCTTATAACTCAAACACTGCTCCACCGATTTATTTGAAATGTCACCGAAATATAAACCTGTATGTTGTTATTTTACGTACGAAATTTCAGATATGTAGCATATTTAAATTTTGAGTTATTAGTAAAATTCTGAATCTCCTGTTAACTCTGTAACATCTCATAATTCGGCAATTTCAAAAAAACATTGTATTCATAAGAGAAAAGAACACAACCGATTAAAAGACGTAGCAACATGGTTAAGCTTCTTCCATCCCCCGCAGTATCTACCATTATATAAATATTTTAAAAATTCTACCGAATAACTGGCCAATCGCTGTTCCATAATATTAATGAATTTGTATTAATTTTTTTATACTGAATACAATGATTTCTTGAAATTTCCAAGCGGTTATGTTGTTAACAGGTGTTCAGAATCTTACTAATAACTCAAAATTTAATTATGGTACAAATCTGAAATTTCGTACATACAATAATAACACACAGGTTTATACTCCGGCGAAATTTCAAATAATCGGTCGAGCAGTGTTTGAGTTATACCACATCACGTGTTGAACATCCAACGTGTTGCAGCAACAAAGAAAAACCGGCTCTTTTTTCTTCTCATCCTGATATCGGAATAATAAACGCTAAAAATATGAAACTGACATGTGACAACGCAGATTGAAATCAGCTAAAGTTTGGTGTGTAGTCCGTTAAAATTGATCTAGCGGTTTTGAAGAAAAAAGGCTCCAAACTCAGGTATCTATAATAAAGAAATCGAGAGTATATAGATCCATTGTCTTACACGCTGCGTTAAGAGCAGTTCACAGCCTTTTGCTTTGTTTCCTACTTGTCCAACATTTCCTTTTCCACAATTAAAGACTGTAATGTCTTTTTTTTAATCCCTAATGTTTGTACGTTGCAATCTGTTCAATTTAAGGACAATAAGCAACACCATGATCCAATAGAATATGATGTGTGTGACGTAAATGAGATGTAGTCCTTTACAGACTGAGGCCGACCATTACTGAAATAACATGTTTAATGGAACCACAACCATCAAAGTACACCGGTAACTACTATCTGTATTATCTGAATTACTAGTATTATCAGTAATTACTATCTGTATTCAAAGCCGTATTATAGTAAAAATTTTTACTAGGACTTGAACCACGAAACCTTCGTCTCCAAAAATCAGCTGTTAAACAGCTTACTCGCAGCGACGACTTTACCACTAGACATCCCGGTTGGTTCATTACTATATCTTAACAATCATTTATAATAGTGTAGGTATTGAAATTCGTTATGCATGTGTCCAACATCATCTACAAATTAAATCATTATTAAATTTCTACCTTCAAATTTTCATAATGTGACAACAAAGTTAAAAACAATTAAGTATGTGTTAACAATTTTAAACGTTAGATTGCGAATAATGTTTCAATAAAAGGTTCATCAAATTTCTTTCTATTAGTTCCAATGTTAAACATTTTATTATAAAAAAATACTTCTTTTTCTCAAATTGATTGAATAATAATACTGGACATAGCACTGGAAATTTTTAATTATTTACAATGAACTGGGAAAAAATAGTATGCTACTGTTTACTGTAGATATAGTATTATGTTTACTTATATTTTTATGTTACCGATTGAAATTTGGTTTTAATTTTCAGTTACTGAACGCAGCATACTCCTACTTCAATTTGTTACAGTCATTTAAAAACAATTAACATTGATGAGTGTACCGAAAGCTTTGTTGGCGCGTTCGTGGCTTTACGGACAGGAAAACAGATTATCAAAGTTTTATTTTACAAGCACTGAAAATTTTTTCAAAACGATGAGGCTGTTGATAAACTTTTGCTGAAGTTTATTACAAATTTACCTCAAATTTATGAACATATAACATACAGTTAAAAAAATAAAGCAATTATTCAAATGGTGTGTAATAATTGCTAACATCATTCGAAAATTAGAAATTAACCGCCTTGTTAGCTTAAAAAGGCTCTCACTGCTGTTATGCTCGTTTCACAACTAATTTCTAGGTCGAACTCAATTTTTTTAATGATACTGTCTCATTGTTTGTAATTAAAATAGTTCCTAATACTCTCGACTGATGTGACTATAAAATAAAAGTAAATGAAAAGTGACATTGAAATACAACCTCTTGAAAAACTTAAATATGTTTTTCCATTATTTAATATCCCAAATCATGATTATTATAAAAATGATATAGATAAAGTCTCCTTTGAATATTGTCACATGTAATTTTGTGGGCCTATTTGGAAATAAAAAAATGAATCTTGACAAAACCACCGACCTGTTCATCTCGATATAATTTTAACTTAGGTTCTGTTCCTTCGTGAACAAAATTATAGTATTACCCTAGTATACCAGAACTATTCGTTTGCAGTATGTTTTTAGAACAAGGTAAAATAATAACACATAAGCATTCCTAATAAAGTATTGAATACACCCGAAGAATATTCGCAGCGGAAACACCAATTTATAACGTCAGTTCTATTCTATAACATTTAAAATAGACAATATAAATCGCTTCAATAATTTTCAGAAAGAAATAGTTTTACAAAGACATAATATAATAGCCAATTACCTGCACGCAAACACTTATTTTGTACACGAGAATTCCTTTTAATGTTCACTGAAAATAGTTCGTTTTATTTCTGACTTATTTCTTAGAATATCACAATAGATCATACAAACTTATTCTCTAAATGCCATTATTTACACTTTACAAGAAATGTCAGAACTATATTGCGAGATACACTGATCTTAAATTAGCAACAGAACTATTCTAGCCATTATTAACAAAAGGACTTTAAGTATTTTTAAGTTTGTACTTTCTTTTGTATTTATTTTATTTGTTACGTGGGAAATTTCATGTTAAAATTATTTTCTTTTGAATCACCTGTTTTCAGTAACTTTTTCTGGCCATATTGTTTGTCAGTGAGTTTGTTTTATTTTCTTGTAAAATGGGAAATGAAAAAGTGGAAATATCGATACAATCAAAGAAAGTGAAAATGTATTTAAAAACAGTAGGAATAAACGTAGAAACAAAAGAAATCGAATTAAAAGCTAAGTTTTTATTTATTTTAGCCATATATTTTTTAGTGATATGTGTCATAAATATGATAACGGAATGGAACAATGTCAGTAGACGATTTTTGTCGTTAGAAGACGTGAATATAACATTGATTGTTATCGCATTTTATTCAGAATTTTTGTTCAAACTTGATATTGCAGAAGCTACATTATCGATTATAGATCAGACTTATTATCCGACTATTTTGATCGGCAACGAGTACCATTTACCGAAGGTGATCGAAGGTAATATTCAACGTTTGAAATCAAATGAATCGAGATTAAGCCAAATTATTATAATTACTATCAGAGTTATTATAATAAATATTTTACTGATGCCAGCGTTGGAATCGATTTATACTATTTTTGTCCAAAATAAAAGTATGTATGATACGACCGTAAAAGATTTGTCGTTGCCTTTAGAATATTTTTTCTTCAGTGAATCAATATTATTGTATTTTGTAGTATACTTACTGCAAGTAATTCTAATGAGCAGTGTAATTTATATTGGCGGGTCGATATACACATTAAACATTTTGGCGCTTAATAAAGTTACTGCCCAGATTGAACTATTTCATGTATCTTTGAATGAAATAATCGAAAGCAATAAAGAAAACATCAGTAATTTTAAGTGTAAAGATTTTAACGATTTATTCAACAGAAAGTTCAGAAATCTGATGGGTCATCATCAGGATATCATCAGGTAAATTTTTACGGTGTTCATTTTATATCAGAGTCTTTGGAACTGATAGAACTACGACAAAATTTAAATAAGGGTATCTAATTTTTGTTCTGAAAGGTTCAATTTCAAATATCAATATTTCTTAGTTTAATTCTAATTTTCCAATAGCGCATCCATATAAATATGTTTTGTAAAATTAGATTAATATTTTTATATTATATAAAAATGAATTAAAACTGATAAACAGGTTAAGCACAGTATGAATGAAAGATCCTACTGGATATCAGCTACACTAACTGAACGGTTGAATTTAAAAAAACCTTATTGATTAAAACAGGATAAATTTTCTGTTATATTTCATAATCGACTTATGAATCTCTTAAATCTCTTAAAATTAGAGAGACTTATCTCTCCTCTTACCATACAGACTACGTCTCGTAGATAATAGTTATCGTACCAACAGTTCTTTAGTGCCTTTTACTTTCGTGAATTTTTTTATTTCTATTTAAAATTATTTTATTAACTGAGATTGCTCGTCCATAACCTTTCGCTCCATTTCCTATAATAGGCGTCTATCCAAAACACGTAGGACAACCTTTGCCGCACACTAAATTAGAATAACTGTCCCGTAGGTTTGATTTTCTACTGGATCCTGATTTTTGGAAATCGGAATGGTTGTCAAATACAATTTAAAATGTAATTTTTTACAATTATTTCACATCCATTCTTTCGCTAAATATGTCCCAAACAGCACACCATAACTTCATCAATCTGTACTTCTTCTTTTCCATCTTACATAACTCAGACTATCAATGTCCATTTTTCTTATTTAATTTCTCTTTACAGTTTTGTAATACCTACTTGTAGAAGCGTTCTATCGTTTCATGTTTCCAACGTTGCCCTCTACTTTGCTCTCAATAGTCCTATGTTAATTTTTATCTAGTGAACTTCTCACGCTTCCCCCTGGAGATTCTCGGAGTGAGAAATTATTTACCTTCGGAATGTTTAACGAACGAAGACTGTACCGTGTTGCTTTAAAACCTGAAGAAGTTGGCGGTTGTATTAACGTATTTTCCGCTTGCTGCGATGAAGCTGCCTCTTACATGAGGATTAGTCTCTTCTTGGAGTACTTCTTCACCTGGTTCCTAAACTACCAAAACTACCGCTGCCATAGTTCTCAGCATGCAATCCGCACAACCAGGCCAAAGTCTTCTAATATCTACGTAGAGCTCTGATACATAAATTAGAAAACAGGAACAAATTTGCTGCCAGTAAGAAGAAAATGAAGTGGACTAACATTATTTTTCTTAGCATTTTATTTTTATTTAATGTGAATAATTTGAAGATCGAGCCCTATATTTCTGCTTCAATAGGAAAATGTACAAATGTGCGATGAAGTAAAATCTATGATTGCTGTAAGTGAATTTTGTTTACTTTACAAGAACATACATAAAAATTCACAAAAACGATTACAGGTTTTACTATTTATAAAAGTAACAAGATTCGCATGACAAAATTGGTTAACACAATGAATCCATAATGTTATAAAAAAATAAAAAAATTTGTGTGCTCATTCAAAATTGTGTGTGTGTATGTTTTTCAGAAATGTAGCGATACTTAATAAAAACCTTGGTACATCAACAACATCTGTGAATCAAGGAATATGCATAATCATTTGTATCTGTCTTTACTGCTTTACCGAAGTAAGTCTAAAAGCATAAATAATAAATTTCACTTACGTACTGACATATATGATGTATAATGAACAGCCTAAACAAAACTAATTAAATATAACACTCACCTCAGGGTATCACATTCATTCAAAAAAAAAAAAAAATAAAAAATAAAAAAAATATCGTCTCTCTTGGAGACATCCTCAGGAACTTATTACTAAACACAAAACACATATCACATTTAAAACAAATACGGTTGAAGACCACGTCAATTATTTAATTTTATTGTACCAACCACACCGCGCGCGATTATTCAGCCGAATGACGGTATAATCATTTGTTCCTGTCTTATTTATTACCGCGACTTTGTAACAAGTTGAAATAATTTGTCGTTATCTAAGTCTGCCTGGCTGTTCATTAAATTTTCCTTTTTAATTTTAAATTTATAAATATAATATTTTTCCAGCTGCCTTAATTTGTTACTGTCGAAACATATTTCTAAAATTTCCGAATTATTTACGTGACTGCTTATTTTATGCCCTTTTGTTAGCAGATGTTCGGCCACATTAGAATTTTTACATTCCTTTTTTAAAAAAAAAACAGTATAATGCTTTTTTATACGACCTATTAGTTTTTCCGAAGTAAGAAGAATTACAGCCACTACAATTGATTTTGTATGTACCCTGAAAATTATATTTGTCATACAGTATGATTTGTTATTATATAATGATGGTAGATACTTAAATATTTTATTGAAAGGTTTATAAGAGATTTGGACATCTGTATTATGGAAAGCGTTGGACAATATATCACTCTTGTTATTCATATATTTTTGTGAACCAAATGACATTTTCCTGTTGGAGTTTATGTTAGCTAACTGGGTTAACTGTTTACAGGTGTTTTTATTTTTGTATTTTTAAGGACTCTGCTGAATATTTCTATAAATATTTATATCTGAGAAGTTAATCATATTATCATGTTCCAATTCATAAGTGAATTTCGAATTTCTATGATAATTGTTTATATTATTTACCATTGCTAATGTTCGTTCGTAGTCCTTTCATCATAGATCACTGAGATGTCATCAACATGCCTTTTCCATAGTGTAATTTTATGTTCATTAAATATTTTATTTGTTACTATTATCATCTTCAAATTTCTGACATAATTGGCGATAGTGGACTCCCCATAGCTAACCCATCTTCTTATCAATAACATTTACTGTTAGAGGTGGATAATTTTGTTTAAAAATATTCCGGATTATAATAATTATTGTGTTAATTAATTTCAGCCCTAAATTTTTATCCAGTAGTTTATCTAAAATGATGTCGTACGTTTCACATAGCGGAATATTAGTATACATGTTGCTAATATCAAAAGACACCATTTTTGTATTATTATTGATATTTAATTTATTTAACGTTTTAACAAATTGAAAACTATCTTTTATAACATATTTATTGTCTAATTTTATGTGTTTCCGGAGTACTTTGTCCATAACTTTAGTAATAATATAAGTTGGAGCCGTGGTAAAATTTATCAAGGGACGGGATTGGTATATTAATTTTTTGAATTTCCGGTAATCCAACTAATTCTGGCGGTTGTGGTACATTATGGATTCTGTTATGATATTTTAAATTATTATTGCAAATTAAAAACATCACGATATCTAGATATTAGATTTTTTTTTCAATTTTCTATAATTATGCGTAGGATCTTTTATCTCCTATAAACTTATTTTTCATGATATAGTCGTTTACTTTATCATTGTTATCATCTTTCCCCATTAAAACAGGCGTTCCAGTTTTATCCGCTGATAACAATATCGTGTTATTAATATTTAGTTTATAATTTAATTCCCATATATCTTTTTTACTTATAAACCACTGATTATTATGTATACTTGTTTCATTAATGTTAGTTAAATGAAAGCTGCTTTATCTCCAACTATGTCCTTGTCTACGCTCGAAATCATTCTTTTCTAGCGCGTCTCATAACGTTAAGAGTATTCTTAATACTTGTAGCGTGCTTTATTAATTTATTATTAATTACTCAGAGAAAATAAAAAAACAACTGCACTTACCGGTAACCAGCTACCGCCGAACAATTTTATTCTTCTTTCTTTTGTGAGACCGGTATCAACAATGTTTTACCCGTGATTCCGAATAGGCGACTGTTCTCTTTCTTCATGCAACTATTATCAGTCTTGCTCTTTCTCTCTTCGTCACTGCTGCTCTCTTCTTCGCTGGAGTTTTTTACTTCACTGTTGCTCGGTTTGCTTCTTTTATTTTGCCTTCTAATTTTAACGATAGAACTTATTTGTTTCTTAATGTCCGAAATTTCTTTTTGTTGTGTCACAAAGTTTCTCTGTAAATCGCTACATACTTTCTGCCGCTTCTATTATGCGATTCCTGCACTCTTCTTGTGTGTTATTTTGTTTGAAAAAACAATTGACTTCATCCAACCCCGTTGAAAGAAGTCTGAGGGCGTGAGGTCGGGAGATCGTGGTGGCCATTTTAAGCCGAAATTGTGTATTGATCAGAACAGGGTCACTTTGAGCACCTTTTGTAGGTAACTTTTAACTAGTTTTTAAACTGAAGCTCAATAATTTTATTGTATTGAATGAAAAATCAGCTGTTATTTCCAAACTATGGACAAAATTAGTATTTCATGCAGTTAAGTTTTTTCACAAATTACGTTTGTTTTTTTTTTAAATAAAGTTAAATTTCGTGCTCGCCTCTCATCATCTGGTTGTGGGTTCGAATTCCAATCAGGCACGGCATATTTTCATACGTTACAAAAAATAATTTCATCCTCCATTGTATTTAGTTACACCCTAACGTCGTCGCTAATGACCTTTGCAGTTGATGCGACGTTAAATAAATTAATAAAAAAAAGTTAAATTTCAATATCTAACATTCAACTTTTTCTTAAGTAATTTACATGAATTCTTTTCAGAAGTAATTTTTCTACAAATCTAATTTTTTAAAAATACACCTTAATTTACCAAGGTAACTAACTACGGGCTTGAGGGCAACCATGAACAACAAAAACAGAACACCAGATGAACAGAAGAAAGGAGAAACCCCTACCATGAGCGAATGCTGAGAATATGAGTTTCAAAAAGAGCTTCCAGAAACATATAAAGTCACCTAATGCAGTCTAAAATTTAGACATATACTAGAGAAAAAAACCGCAGTTCTTTTAAAAGTGTAAATTATAATTATATCTAAATAACAATAGGGTTTAAAAATAATGTATTTTCCAAGGTAACTAAAAATATTTTATTTAAATTTTCTATCATGATAGGTGAAGAACGTAAAATGTTATCGCAATATTTTGTAATTTTATGAAATTTTGCAATAATATTTCACAATTTAGCCTATTAACAAAATTTGTCTGACGTTCAGTTCTTAAACATAATCTTGTTACGAGGGTGACATGATTCTCTAGCCTGGTTTTTAGGGTTCAACTCTGTACATATAGAGGTAGGTTGGAGGGTTATCTATATGCACAGGGATTGGATTGGTTAAACCTAGTCCAGCAATAGATTTTCATTCGGCCATCAACCATGAACCTGCCATCCAATGCCAAGAAGACTTAGAACAAGAAGATGAACTACAAAAATTGCAAGTATCAATTCAACTCTTGTTACATTTCCAGGAGTACGAAATAAGACAGAACTAATCGAAAAGCAAAAAGAAAAAGAGGATTAAAATATGGAGTTGAACATGGCATTGGAGAAAAAAGTGCGAGGTCATGAGAGAAGAGGATGGAAATATGGTACTAGGGTTGACAATTCAATCCAGTGGTCTTATTCCAGGAAGGGAATGATGTTACCTTCTGACAAGATTCTAACGAAAACAATTAGCTATTTTTATAAAATTAGATAGAAATTGAAACAATGGAAAAATAAGCATATTTAAATACATAACATCAACGTATTTTACATGTCTTTTAGATACTGAAGTACAATGATTATTTCATGCAGTTAAATTTTTCGCAATTACATTTTTGTTTTGTTTTTAAATAAAGTTGAATTTCAATATATAGTGTTCAACTTTTTCTTAAGTTATGTACATGAATCTTTTCAGAATTATATTTTCTACAATTCTAATTAATAAAAAATATACCTTAATTTACCATTTACAAACGAAATTTCACGTTAAAGACAAATATGCATCATTTTAGCCCCAATTCTAGTACTTTTCGTGAGATCTTTAAAACTGATGAAGGTACATTCCTGGGACCAATTTTATTCAATTTATCAAGTGAAAATACATCAGAAACCATCAGATTTTTCGCTTTATTGCAGCCTTAAAACTATCTATATGGTCTCCATTTACAGAGGGTACTGAGTTCTCATCAAAATCTTTGACCCTGTATAACTCACTAACGAAGCGTTTTCGGGCCTATATTTGTATGAACATTTTTTCTTACTTTTAGCTATTGGATAAGCTCAGACAGCGATAAACGTTACTTGAACAATCAAAAGCCCCGCCAATTTTTTTATAGTCAAAAGTAATTTACCGTTGTGCAATAATTTGAAAACAGTTAGTCGAAGACAATTTTAAGTGTTCTTCGACAACTCAAGGTGCCACTATTTACTTTTCTAAATTCTGCTAGTGACGATCACAGAAAATATGTTAAATAATTGTGGGAAAATAATATTGACTTTCACGCTACCAGATTTCTGAAGATAAACTATTCCGCGTAGTCATTCGTGGGTTGCATTTGTCGATGGATCACAACCTGAAAATTTCAGAACTGAAGGAGAAAGCAACGGCGTAGGAAAAAATTTTGTTCGGGTGGTTGTTGGATTTTACATAGTGTACTAATATATCTCTACTTCCTCAAAGTGCTTAAAAAATTAAGGCTTTTGTTTTTCCAACGGAAATTTTAACTTAAAATTTCTATCCAGTATTTTCCCTAGTGTAGGGCCAATTTTAGACTACGTGAGGTCATTTCAGACGTATCTGGTAGCTCTTTTTGCAGCCCACATTCTCAGCATTTGCTCACTGTAGGTTTTTCTCCTTTCTTCTGTCCACCCGGTGTTTTTGCTTTTCATGGAAGCCCTTAAAATCCGTAATTAGTTGTCTGAATTTGGTTCGGTTAATTAAGTTTCTCTGTTTATTCCAGATTTCTCAATATCCTTTCTGACTTCTTTAAACCATTTAACCGACACCTTAAGTCTTTTGTTTAGTGACTTAAAAATTTGTTTTACAAACCGGTTGTCATCTTTTCTATACAAGTGACTGAAAAATTTTCTTTTTCTTTTTCTAATCGATTCCATTTTTCTTTCATTTTCTTTTTACACTTGTTCTCGACCTCATAACCTACATTGCCTGTCTACGATCTGCGAGCCCTATATCTTGCGGGGATCTTACTCTCGAATTTCTCAGAATCTGTTAGACCAGCATTCCCGATCATTCTAAGGCACCCCCTCGCGTACAAACACACAGGTTTTATCATAGTACTATATGACTAATCTTTGCTTATCTTGTGAGTGTTTTTTACTTATACAAGTGGTGAGTTCCTCGGAGTGCACCGGCCATCTTTCATCGTCTGTTGCTGTACACTTCATTTTCACTGGTCTTTGGTTGTATTATCTCCCCGAGGTATTCGAAACAACTTCCCCAACCAGATCTACCATTTCCACCAGTGGTTGTAACCAATACTTCGAGCTTTCCAATTTTCCGTATTATGTCTTCACGTGACGCGGAGCTGTTTTGATGTTCGTTATGTATTTAGTTGTCTCAAAGAAAAGCCGCAGTCCTGCTTTTCCTGCTTGTTCTTTTGTCACGTTGATTTGTTCTGTTGCTGTTCCGTATTCCTAGAAACGTTTGGTAGATCGTCTGCAAAAGCTAGACAGTTTATCTTTATGCCGTTCGTTGATCCTCCAATGATATACCCTCCAATCAAGATAAAGGTTTAAAAATCATTTATTGGGGATTTCCATTTCCAAATCCTGAATAACTTTCTCCAGCACACAGTTAAAAAGAGCTAGTGACAGTCTACCACCCGATTTAACGCGTTTTAATTTCAAACTCTTGAAGATTTTTCCTAGAAATTTACTTTTAATCGTTTCTGTGTTAATTTTTCCTTGATTTTTACCGTTGTTCTAATTTCCACTTCAAATTCTCCTAAAATATTCATTAGTGTTTCTCGGTCGATTGAATCATAAGCTCGTAAATTCAACAAACACTACCACTTTATCTCTTGAAAGGTAACTTTCCAAAACTCGTTTTAGGTTCCATGAACTTTCCTTCCGTTCCTGTCCGTTTGTTGATTGTTCCAAAATAATAGCGCTCTTATTTCGCAAGTTGTTTTTCTTCATTCTCGTCACGTCGTTCGTAGTAGGTATTACTCCTTCGTGCATGATTGTTCAGGCCCCCAGAATCTGAGGACTATGTGGGCAGCGTAAAGCGACTTTGGATTTTCACCTGGGGTAGTTTTTTTTAAGTAATTTTCTGCATGACCAAAAGAGCCGAGTGCAACCGAACCCAAACGACCTTAAAACGAGGAGTGATTTTACAATGATCTAAATAATTAACTAATGTTAAAGAAGGTCTTTAACCGACGCTAGTTTAAATTATTTTACTTAGTTATTTAATTTAAGTTATTTAAGTAAGTTGGTAGGTTTCCCGTTATTTGTAAAATGTACTAATCTTTATAATTATTTGACCGATTTGTAATATTCTGTGGACATTTTTGGGGCCAAAAATTCACATTCAAAAATTCAAGCCTATCTGTCAAAAATACTTTGCAAGATAACGAACGCCCCACATTGCGTAACAAATTTAACATTGCATTTCGACTTGAAAATCCCTTTTGTAAAAAAAATTACAAAAAACAAACACTCAAAATTTAACAAAACGTTACTTTTCATATGCATTTAATTTTCAGACATCAAGGGTTTTAATAAAAATAAAATACTTCACGTTGGTCATCCCTATATTAAACCTACTGTTTACATACAGTTCTTTTGGACAAGCTCTATCTAACGAGGTAAGATTCGTGTAATTAATTGTATTATAGTTCTAATAAAAAACTGTCTGTACCATTATAAAATCTGTATGGTAACATACAATTAAAAAACAAATTAAAACTTAAGAAAACAATACTGTTCCAAAGACGTGACTTCGGTCGAATAATTGAAAGGAATGGAAAATTCATGCAATGCAGAATAAAATAAAAATAACATATTAATTTTAAAATACATAAATATTTTAATTATTTAAACAATGATAAGGACAAGATAGAAAATATTAACAATTCAAACTTTATATGATTATTCTATAAAAACCTGATGTAACATTGATGTTCCCCGCAGCTCACAATATAAATTATTAACATACCGCCTTTAATTAACTTTAAAATAAATAATAAAACAATAATGATTTAAAAACTGCTTCACTTTACGCCAAACTATCAAACTATTAAGATTAACGACGAACTCTGATCTATTGAAATTAACAAACTCTGATCCATTGAAATTAGTGAACTCTTTAACTCAAGCCATAATCTACTTGTTAAATTTAACGATGAACTCTCTCCAATGAACTCCACTATTGAAATTAAATTAACGAACTCCCTGAAAAATTACAATTGCCCTCTATATATAAACTCGGTACAACCCCCTCTAAGTATGACGTTGGACCAATGAGAACGCTTCTTTTAAGTTTCGAAGGTCTCATTTTCTGTTAAAAATTATAAGACACGTGTAAGCAATTACTACACACAATACAAATTAATATTATGGTGTAGTGATTGCTTACTTAAACATCGACACATTAATTTTACTTTTAATGGGTTATTTAGACAAGTAACGAACTTTTCCCCATACAAACATTTACCAAATTTTTGCCGACACAGACATACATAAAAATGTATCACTATTATGTCGGGAATATTAATATATATTTATGAGCTTGCGGTTACATTTAATTGATTGTTCTCTTTATTTTTATAACGAATCTTACTTTTAACGGATGTTTAAATAAACTATTTCCTTTGCTAATATAAAATACATTAATTTATCAGCAACATAATTAATGACTAATTATGTGCGATACATGTCTCAATGGTAGTATTTATTGAATCTAGAATTGGATTATTTCTTTTTACTGACACATACCCTTAAATATTTTTTAATTCTAAAAGATGGTTGTGCCAAGAAATCTTTTAACCATGAAATTCATTGTAATCTTTATAATAATCACATATTTTCATCTTTCATTGTGATCCATAGCAATCCATTGTTTAAAATTTTGACCGTGGTTTTGTCCAAAATATTTAATAAACGTAATTTTAAAATTTTTATTGCGCATTATCTATTTGTCTGTCCGATCATTTTTGTGACACACAATCAGATAATGCAAATATTTCGACAGTTTTATTGTCCTGAATGAATTCAATTATCTTCGACGAGAAAATAATATAATTTATCTAAACTTGTAATCTACTATGCTATAATGTTGAAACATTTTTTATTTCTTGCGGTAAACACAACAAAAACAAGACATGAGAAACCAAAGTGCATTAATTTTCAGCTGTTAAATAATAATTTTGTCAATATGGGTGAAATACCGTTCTGCATCAACTGTCATAAGTGACGATACGTTGATTCAGGTTCAAGGTCTGCATTGCTTGATTTCGTCAGAAAAGAAATTACAGTATTCCAATTTGGTTTAAGTAACACATGTTCTTTATATTTTTCACAAACACTAAAAACGTTTCGATTATTTTGAAATATTGTGGAGGATATAATATTGCGGAACAAGAGTTATGGAATGCGTTAAAACTGCTATTTAGAGGAGTTTAACTGAAACACGAGCGTGAACGTGCCTGCCTGTCTCTTATTATTTTGCTCAATGATACGTGCTAGTTAATTATCTTTGGCAAACGCCAAAGTGACTAGTCTACGTATAGCCTACGCTAGTAGCCGGCGGAGAATGGCGTCTCCAATGTGTCTACTTTGGTTCGAATCGTTGTTTGTGCATATAGTGTGTTATCAATGCAAAACATATAAGCCTACGGCTGCAATCTAAAATGTGAATTTATGGTGGAAAATAATGCATCAAACACGTTCCAGTGGATGAGTATCGGCTGAAGTTAATTATTCACTAATTTGTTGAATAATAGTTCAAAAGTACTTTTCATATGGTTGAACGTGACTGGTAGTAAAAACTACATTAATAACTAGAACTTAAAAAAACAGTACTGCAACGTTTAATGTTAACAGGTAATTATTACTTCTAACTGTTGAAATCTAGGTAATTTACACAATCGAAAACACTTTTTCGTAAACAGACTGACAAATGTTTTCGCAAATTACAATAGCACGCGATGATTACTACTTTTTGGCTTTCAATATCAAACTGGTTACTGTCAAGCCCCCACCACACCACTTTTCACTAGAAACGCTTCTCATCTAGAAAGTATAGTTCATTTCTAGTTGAATAAAGCTTGTGCTTTTAATGATTGAGGGTTTGGCCTAGCCGTATGTTTGTATAGACTTTACGTTCAAACGAGTTTTTAGTAAATACTTGTAACAATTTAATTTTAATGTTGGAGCAAAAGATAGGAACGTCGATAGAAGACTGTAAAGTTGTTTTGAAGATGGGTCAGGCAGCGACTTTTATGTGTGCTATAAGCCTTGTTTTTAGATTAATGTTTGATTCCCGGCTAGGTCTAGGAAGTTTTCATTAGGCTACTCATTTTCATCTATTACCCTTCGTCGTCTGCTTTAGCCTTAGGCTGTACCCTAGCAGCATCCGAATTTTGCGGTGCGGCCAATGCGTTAATCGTACAGAATAAAACATGTAGGTACAAATGATGGTGTCCTAAGTTAGTCCGTGGTGTTACACTCATTACACGTTTTTCTTTACCTGCATTAAGATTAATAAAAATTATATTAATCCATTAACAATAATAATAGGTAATAGTACCTAATTTATTTACCAAAATGATAAACATGATACAATTAGGCTACATTTTTAATAATTTTAATTTTTCAAAAGCAAAGCTTGAGCGCTAGCAATGAATCACCAAGTTACAGTAAATAATAATAATAATAATGACAAAAAAATAATACCTAGATACAAAAACAATCAAAGTGACTTTTCATTGCATACTTACCAGAACAATAAATTAATAGTTTAAAAGAAATTAGTCTAAACTAAATATAACGAAGTCACACAAAAAGAATTATTAAATACAGTACTCTGGTTTTTGAATACAACAAAACATTTCAAAATAATTGGTCGCAGTTTTCTTAAATTGTCATTTATAACTTTCCTTTGTCCGTCCGTCACACCCAAATGTCGTCGGGAACTGAAAGAGATAACAAAAAATGGAATTTTTGTGGTTTAAGAATTCAGTAGGTAATAAATGTAATAATCGAATCCGGGACTTTCTACTTGGTAAACTAGCGGGTTAACTACTGTCCCAGGATTTCCAAAAATTAAACAAAACTATTTTGAATCCGGCCACTCAAATATCTTTATTCAGATTCCGTTTATAAATATTTTAAAACTTTTTCAAATTATTAAAATTGTTAAAATAGTTACAACTTTTAAAATGTTTTTTAAAAATTCTTAAAACTTTATCACACCAATCTTCTAAAATTATACGCTTTTCTTTTCAACAATATTATTTCTTACTTATAAAACATATATTTTTTCCTTTTTAAAAAATTGTAAATTCGCTTCTATCTCTTTAAAAATCTTAAAAAGGAAGGCATCCAACAATCCTTTTTTTTTGTCATCAAGAAAAAAGAATGTTCTTTTTATCTCCTTTAAATTTTCTTTAAATTATTTTATGTTCTTTTTATTTTTCACATATGACAGTAGTAAATCATCTGTTGTTTATTTATGTTTACGTTATGTTATCGTTATGTTTACGTTACGTATGAAAGTATTCAGTTTGTCCTATGAGTGTACTATGTTTAAATGTAATTGTGTGTGTATAAATGTTTTCTTACATTACAATCTTCCCCCCCCCCTGGGGTAAATACAAAAGGATATCCTGGGGTATCCTGCAAAAGGAGAAGGGGTGGGTGCTTAAACAGTAAAAATGAAAAAAGGTGAGCAGATAGCAATTGTCGGCCTGAGTTGGTTTTTTACTTTCATCCGGGGCCCCTTTCATAACACATCCATACAGCATGCAAACATCAGACACATTTTTTTTGTGTTACCATCATCTCAAGCTCGAGTGTCGCGATATACATCACCTAAGAATTACTAATTATAGTTAATTATGTAACCTTTTTAAGATTAGAAATGTGTTCTTTTGTTATTTCCCCTCCAACAGTCTTACGAAGTAAGGCTGTAACTGGTGTAGAGAAACCTACGATATAAAATGGTTCCGACCATCGGTATGCCATTTTCGCACAAATATTTTTCCGTTTCGAACTTACGGGATGAGTTTTAAGTAAAACTTTATCTCCCACCGAAAACGGATTTGGATGACGTGTAGCATTATATCTACGTGCCATATCATGATGAGATTTAATTAGTTTTCTCCTAATGTTACACATCATGTTGCTCGAACGGACAGGATTCCTATGAAGGATATCTTGTATATTCCATGATCTATCTAATGGTGTTTGAGCTGGGAAAGTATGTAAAATATCAAACGGACATACACCATGTGCTGTATGGTGAGCCATATTAAAAGCTAACTGAAACCAAAATAGAGATTTATCCCAGGTTGTTTGTGCAGTTGCATGGTACGCGATAAGAATAGACCGAAGATTTCTGTTTAATCGTTCGGCGTGAGATGGTTGTGGATGGTAAGGAGAGAGTGTAGTTCTTTTGATACCTAAATTGAAACAAAAGTTTTTAAAGATTACCGAATTAAATGTTTTGGCGTTATCTGTGACAATTAACCTCGGGATGGAGTAATTTTGAAAAATACGTTTCAATTCTTTTATAATGGAGGATGTATTAGTGTTTTTTAATGGAGCCAACCATGTAAATTTCGAAAAACTGTCCACCACCACTAGAATATGTTTGTATCCTTGGTTGGTTTTTGGTAGACTGCCTACAGTATCAATAAACAATGTGTCAAATGGTGTTGTCGGAACTCGAGAACTGAGATTCCCCCATTTGTAATTCATCGCGGGTTTGCTGCGTTGACAGGTTGTACAAGCATTCACTTTTAACGGAATTTCTTTATACACCTCTGGCCAGTAAAAGTGCCTCGTAATTTTATGTATAGTTTTGTCGACACCTAAATGTCCGCCTATTTCCGAATGATGAAAATATCGAAATACCAAATCTTTTAAAGAATTGGGGAGAACGATTTTAGTCGGATTATGATTTCTGTCTTTTAGACATAGGACTCCTTTGGATAAACAAAATTTATTGCCCATTTGTTTTTTTTGTTTAAGGATAAAGGTATCCTGTTCTTGATGTTGTCGTATGTCTGTAAAAGATAGGGGAAATTGCGATAATAAAGCATTGATATACGATATATCTTTTGCAGTATCTTCATTATTGGAATCGTACATTCTCGATAATGCATCAGCAACATTATTATTTGAACCACGAATGTGATTAATTTTAAATTTAAAGACAGATAACCGGAGTAACCACCTAGCTAATCTACCCAACTGTTTTGGTCTGGAAAGAAGCCAGGCCAAAGCTTGATTATCGGTTTCTAAGAGAAATTCACGATGTGTCAGATAGGTCCTAAAATGATCTGTTGCAAAAACAACCGCAAGACATTCGCGTTCATATGTAGAAAATTTCCTTTCTGCTTCTGTCAACGTCTTGGAAGCATATGCTATGGGTCGTCTAAATCCTTCTTGTTCTTGAAGTAATACAGCCCCTAGACCTGTATCTGACGCCTCTGTTTGTAAAATAAATTGCTTAGAGAAGTCGGGTATGGATAGAACTGGGGGATTAGCAATTGCTTGTTTAAGATCTTCAAACGCGGTTCTCTGTGAGTCTCCCCAGCTAAACTGAGTATTTTTACGTCTTAATTTATTTAGGGGTTCTATTCTGTCGGCATAATTTTTAATAAATTTAGAAAAATAATTAATCATACCACAATACCGATGTACTTGTTTCACCGATGTAGGTTCCGGATATTCCAAAATTTTTTGTGTCCTAGTTGAATCTATAGAGACCCCTTTGTATGATAATGTGTGTCCAAGAAATGGTATTTCATTTACGGCAAATGTTACCTTATCAGGATTAACAGTAATACCTGCTTTTCTTAGAATCGACAATACTATTTTAATATGTTTCAAGTGTTCTGGAAAACTTTTAGAATATATTAATATATCATCCATGTAATTAAATACAAATTTATATTTGATGTTTTTAAATATTTTATTCATAAGACGTGTTAGAACTTGTGCTCCAGTTGATAAACCGAAAGGTAATCTTTCATACTCATATAATCCATCCGGGGTACAAAATGCAGTGATTTGACGGGATTTCTCTGTCAAGGGTATTTGATGGTACGCTTGTGCCAAATCTAATGTACTGAACCATCGTGCATTGGAAAACCATTGAAAAGCGTGATTTATGTTGGGTAAGGGTTGTGCTTCTGAGTCAATTATTAAGTTGACTAAGCGATAGTCTACGACTAAACGACTTGTACCATTTTTTTTTGGAATCAAAAAGGCCGGAGATGAATAAGGGGAAACACTTTCTCTAATTACTTTGTCTTTTAATAATTTATCAATTTGTTGTTTCATTTGAAGTGTTTTTATTGGATTTAGGGGATAGGGTCTAGATTTTATAATTTCATCATTTTTAAGTTTAATATCATATGTTAATTCATGAGTACAACCTAATTTATTAGTGAGTACATCCGGAAATTCTTTACATAAATCATTAATTTTATTTTTAATGTACTCAGATTGTTCTACATTATTTATCTGAACTGGAGATATATTTGTTAGATAATATTTTTGATTTTTCAACCATTCGAAAGTTATTACAGATTTTGTGGCATTGAATATTGCCCGTGTTTTTTGCAAGAAATGCATTCCAAGTATTATTTCATGCTGTATTTTTGTTAATACCTTAAAATTTATTTTCCACGATATATTTTGTAGGTTAATTTTAATCCAGACCTGTTTATTAATTTTTAGAGGGAACTTATCAGCTGTGAGGCAAATTGCATTAATATTTTCCTCTTTTATGACTGCTTTCTTATTTTTCAAAAGTTTATACATTTTTTGATTAATAATGTTGTGTGTTGAACCAGAATCAATAAGGGCATTAAATATATCTTGTTTGATTTTTATTTTTAAGCCTTTCAAAGTATACATATTATTTAACCTTTGTTCTCTTATCTTTAAATTTTTACTCATGTCATGTTTACAAATACGTACCATATGATTATGCTGTGCGTATTTGCATTTATTTAGTTTTTTGGAACATGGTTATTTCTTTGTTGTTGCCAAAGTCTACAATTTCTTTTAATGTGACCTAATTTATTACAATGAAAACACTTCAATGTTATGGCTGATGTTTGTGATCTGATGCTATTGGATGCTGTATCTTTTAATGTGTTTTGTTTACCTTGAGTAGGTATTGCTTTATTTATAGTGTTTAGCGCGCCTGTATCATTCATTTTCGATGAGCCCATATCATTAAGAGTTCTGGCATAAACCCTCTCATACACATAAGCATCTAACTTATTAAAATCTTTTAAATTATTGGGTTTGCCAATTATACCTATGTGAGTGGCATATATTTCATTTAAACCTGTTAAGATTATATTAATTAACTCACCTTCTGTTAAATCTAGTCTCAATACATCGTGATTCTCTAAAATTTCCTTCATATATTCTGCCAGAGTTTCCGATTGTGACTGATTTCTGTATAACAATTTTAATTTTAATATTTCTTTCATTTTTGGTGTAATTAATTTATTTACTAAATTTTGATGAAACTGATCAAAATTATGATTATTCCTAATGGAATTTTCGAAAATTTGTTCTGTAAAACCAGTCATAAACGGAGTTAACAAAACTAGGGGTAAATTAACCGCATAACGTTTCTGTATTTGTTTTATAATTTTAATATTTCTTACTAAGGTATCGATATCCCGTCCATCAGTAATAGTTAATTGTTTTAACTCTTGTTCAATTGGATTTGCAATTTTTGTCCAATTGAAATTTAAGTCACGTTGGAAACATAAAGGATTGTTATTACCTGCCACATCTCGTATACAGACGTCAGGGATATCATTTTGAAGAATGGGGTTTAATATCTCTGGATAAGGGGCAAGATTAATTTGGTCACAATTTGGAATTTCTTGCCTTTGATTAGGCAAAACATTATCCTCCAAACGTGCCCTTTCAAAATTTAAATTTCGTTCACAGTTAGGTCTAACTTCAAAATTATGCCACTCATTTGCTTTCCAAACCTCAAACCTTTCTTTTAAGTTCTGAAAACCGACTACTTTATCTGGTTTGTTTGGCAATATAAATGTCAATATTATGTTAAGCCTATCATCAAAAATCTTTGCATTATATTTTTCTAATTCGTTTAAGTTTTCAACATTTCTCAACTTTGCAAAATAATTTTGACAGTCCGTCAGTTGTTTTTCAAAATCAAATCTATGTAATGTGGTCAGGTCGATTTGTCGCCCGTTCTCTAAAAGTTTTTGTAGTCTTAGCCGTTTTTGTCTTAAGTTTCCTGTTGTCGTACTTCTTCGTATCCTGAGTTGGAAGTTAATATTTGTGTCATCTAATTTACAAGTTTCAAGAATCTGTCCTTCCATATTTGTGTTCGTTCAGTTTATTTATTTTGATAAAGTATGTATATAAAACAGATGACTTACCAGTCAGAATCTGTATACCTGATCAGATGTGAAAATTTGTTTTTGGATTTTAGAAAAATAAATTTTAGAAAAATGGTTGCGTTATTTTTTTGTTCCAGATGTTTTTCCTAAAGATCCAGAAGTTTTTGTTTGGTTCAATTATACTGCTTGATGAAATTTTTGTTATCTTGTCCTTTTATTGTTGTTTAAATTTCTTGAAGTACTTTTATATGAAATCTTGAATATTATTCTGATTTAGTATCCTGGTTTATTATCCTGATTTAGTAATCCTGGTTTATTATCCTGATTTAGTAATCCTGGTTTATTATCCTGATTTAGTAATCCTGGTCACGGCACCATTTTTTGTCCCAGGATTTCCAAAAATTAAACAAAACTATTTTGAATCCGGCCACTCAAATATCTTTATTCAGATTCCGTTTATAAATATTTTAAAACTTTTTCAAATTATTAAAATTGTTAAAATAGTTACAACTTTTAAAATGTTTTTTAAAAATTCTTAAAACTTTATCACACCAATCTTCTAAAATTATACGCTTTTCTTTTCAACAATATTATTTCTTACTTATAAAACATATATTTTTTCCTTTTTAAAAAATTGTAAATTCGCTTCTATCTCTTTAAAAATCTTAAAAAGGAAGGCATCCAACAATCCTTTTTTTTGTCATCAAGAAAAAAGAATGTTCTTTTTATCTCCTTTAAATTTTCTTTAAATTATTTTATGTTCTTTTTATTTTTCACATCTGACAGTAGTAAATCATCTGTTGTTTATTTATGTTTACGTTATGTTATCGTTATGTTTACGTTACGTATGAAAGTATTCAGTTTGTCCTATGAGTGTACTATGTTTAAATGTAATTGTGTGTGTATAAATGTTTTCTTACATTACACTACTACGCCATGGAGGTGGCTAACTTTACCAAACCAGTGTTTTTACCAATCAGTGTACTTGTCGTATTTTGTACATGAAGACCTACGAGTATAGCCTATTTTAAAATCCTCTAAATACAAACATAATCTAAACTTTCAAATTCATTACATCTGACTTAAAATACATATTCTAAAAATATTATGATGGTTCAGGTCATTAAAACTGCAAGGTCCTAAAACACAATCTCTGAACTGAATAATCACACGCAGTCATTATCGTACGCAGAACACGGCCTTAATGTGCAAAACAGTTGGGCGTTAAACAAAAAAAAGAAAATTAATGCACCTTCAATGAAAGATGTTAATGCTGTTGCAAAACTGTACGGTTTTTATTGTTATCGTCGTTAGAGGAAACAGCTATATCGTCAACAAATACGCACTATTTAAACTTTGGTGATGTCTCGATGTATCAGAATTATGTACCAAATTTACAAAAATATTAGTTTTTGCTGTCACCATTACAAATATGTTTCAACTTTAGTTTTGCACTGAACTTGTATTATTATTCCATCCGGCAGTTCTTCTTAAAAAGTTTGGAATTCAACACTAACATGATTGAGTAAATCTTATGAGGTAAGGCTCCCAAAAGTGGGGAAGTGCCTTTAGGTAATTGGTTAACTAAAGTTCTTCCTTGATTATTTAAAGTAACAACAACATTTTGGTTATTAGCGACTACTTTGGGTTATAGAACAATAAATTTGAGCGTGCTATTTCCAGACTCTAGCTGAGAAGTACACCCGGGTACTTCTTTCCGCTTTGTAGCTCAGTACGCTGACGAATAAACTGAGGAGGCAGTCTACTAAATCTTCATCGTCTAATTTTAGTGCTATTAAAATTAATTCTTTGTTTTAGGGTGAAAAGTTAAGATTTTCCTTATACAATTGTCCTTGGGTGGATAGTCCTTTACTGTTTAAAAAAACAATTTATTTTATGATAATTTGTGCAAAAGACTGTACCATAAAACCTTTTGGATTGTATGCAGTCAATTTCAACAATTTTTCAAAGGTAAAGTATTGTAGATTATATTTTTTAAACATGCTCCACTCATTTTCCAATTGTTTACTTCGTTTAAAAAATTTAAAAATATGTATATTGAAAATTATGTAACTAAGGATCATTCGAACATACGAACCAATATCGCAGCCCACAAATATTTTAAATTCATTATTTATTTTTAGCTACATCAACAAAAACTTAGGCTACCTGTATTTAGTGTACTGAACGTAATATCTTCATAAAGATGTGACGACTCAAAATCATTAACAGCTGGCTTTGTTTATGTTTTGGTCTGAAGTAAATGAATATAAATAGACCCAGCTGGTGGAAGTAAAATAATAAAAAATAATTTTAATTTTAAAAGAGTTATAAACAAAATGGGGGTTGCTAGGCAGCTAGTAGGTTAAAGAAATAGGATTATTATAAAAAATGTTTTTAAAGGAAGGGGAGGTTGGAGATCTTAAAGGGACGGTACGTAATCTTGTACGCGTAATTAAATAGAAAATATTATAATAATTGGGACAGAAAAAGAATCAATATGATTGTAAATATAAAGAATACTGTTGTTTTTTAAAATAAAATTACAAATAGTTTAATGAGATATATTTAGTTTCTTTCAAAGATCAAACTAAACATGTTTCGTGCTGAAACATATGGCGATTGATGAAAAAGAGAACTTTCCTTAATAAATTATTGTAAAATCATCGTTAGAGGATCAACGCTTGTATAATAGAAATATCTGATTCAGATTTCATAGAGTTGAGGTAAATCGGTAAACGTCCCCGTGGCCACAATTTCTTTAGAACCTGCCTGCTTTCTATGACTCTCCTCTGGAAACATAACTATCACATTTATGTAAGAATCTATTCATTTGAATAGATAGAAGTCTGAAATTAATAGTCCAGGATGAATTTATTTACTTTTATAATAGAAATAAATTATTTCTATAACGAATCGACTGTCCAAAATGTTTATTAAAACAATTACATCCCTACATAATTCAGATTTTTGTAGAATTCTACCAATCCGATGTCAGTTTACTGTTCAAGACTTTTTTAATTAGTAACTCTACGTTGGAGTAAAATTATTTTGTCGCTGTTTCTAGCTTAACCCTATATTTTTAGCAACTGATGAGATATTTTGGGTTTCTTTTGGATTTACAAAGATTTATCGTGTAACAAACTGTGGTTAGATCAAATGTCTTTGATAATGATATTGTAGATCTGAAAATGTCAGGAATTGAACCTCATACAGTTTCAATAATGTATTAAATAATTTATTAGATGTTGCTACAATATTATGCAGTATGTATTTTATTAAGAGAGCTTAGTAATCCAGTACGTAGCCGACAGAGCAAACGGCAATGTATTAGTATCCAAGGGTTTATTCCTCTATTTTGATTGCTGTGGCTTTCAGCTTATAGGGCTCCTCACAGTTTCACTCTATAATAGGGACGAAACGATATCTTTAAGCAAGTTTGATTTTGCTGTTAATTGAAATAAAAATATAAATAATTTATTATGTAAATTTTATCCGGAAGAATTATTCTATGGTACGGTATATGCTTACAGTTTGATGCTTTGATGAATGATATTTCTACTTAATTTGATTAATTATCTTTAGTCGCTGCCTAAATGACCAATTTAAAAAATATATTCTAAAAAATTTCTTAAGGCCCATTTATTTTTATATTTATTATTAGCTTTACTGATAGATCAGTGGCGGCCCCAGAAATTTTTTTCTGGGTGGGCCCACTTATATATTTATATGTTAATTTTTTAAGTTAAAAAGTAGCTGTTTATATATAATGTACATTATTTTTACCTATGTAAAACATATATATATATACTTTGCCCTAGGGATTGGGAGCCTAGTTGCGGGCAACAGGGCGCGTCCACAGGTTGCGGATAGTGGAATGGCCACCAGATATGGTGGTTAGCTGCGAATAGGGTACTGACTAGTATCTGAATAAGCAGTCGCGGACAGGTAACGGCAGTGTCAGAGGTGTGGTGGGGTGCTGTTAGGGGGAAATGGTACACCTATTAAATACCACAGTACTGAAAATGACACTGTGACATGGCGAGTATTAGCCGCCAGTAAATAAGCTGAAGCCTCCCTCAAGCGCAGTGCCGCGGCAGTGTGCAAACATTCTAGAGCTAACTACTCTAGTCTTAGAGTGATGCGTAAGCACCAGCAATAAAATCGAGTACTGAGCATGATGGACAATTCTACAAAAAATTCTACCCCTGGGGGTGTCAATCCTCCACTACATAAAGTGGTGCAAGGGCTTCGTGCGGATTCTGGGGGAAGCCCGCCTTCATGCTATCGTCATATCGGAGCGGCGAGAAAAACTCCTGCTTCAGACAAGAAGACACTTAAATTAAAGACGAAGACAAAAACATTCCTCGCCACCTTCAACATTAACTCCCTTATCCAGCCTGGAAAAATTAAATCGTTGACTAAGGCACTACATGAGAACAATATATCAATAATTGCCCTGCAAGAAACAAGGTGCCGAGACGAAGAGATTTTTGAATCTGATGGCTACCGATTCTTTAAAAGTAAAGCATGTAAAAAAGTATTAAACAACTCTGTAGTGTGTGGCATGGCCTTTGCAGTCAAAACTAACGTATTGGAGTCTGTGGTAAACTTTGAACCTGTGAATGATAGGCTTTCTATTTTGACAATAAAGTGTGGCAATAAAAGATATGCACTAATAAACTGCCATGCACCTACAAATGATAAAAACAGATCGGCCCCTACAGAAGTAGAAAAATTCTGGGATAAGGTAGATGGAAGAATGGCGACACTCCCGGAAAATACAGTAAAGATTCTTTTGGGAGATTTTAATGCACAGCTAGGGAAAGAAAAAAGATACAAAAAAATAGTGGGAAACTACCCGGCTCGTAAAAAGACAAACGTTAATGGTAAGCACCTTATCTCACTATGCGAAAGTCATAACCTACAAGTCATGTCCACGCATTTTAAACATTTGGCTCGAAAACAAACAACATGGAGGTCTCCAGTCTTATTTATGGGAGAATTTCAAATTGACCATATTGCAATTTCTAGAAAATACAGCCCTGAAATTCAAAATGTTAAAGTTAAGAAGAGTATAAATGTTGACTCTGACCACTATTTATCTATGATAAAATTTCGCCCCATCCCTCACAATAACAAAAGGGTTAAGAATAAAATAACTAAGTTTGACAGAGAGAAACTGAAAACAGAAAAAGACATTTTCCAACAGCTTGCCAAGCCAACAGATAAAAACTTTAATAACACTGTTAAAAGGATGGTAGAGGCAGCTAAGGAAGTGTCAGAATTAAAGGTGGTTAAAAAACATGCTTGGTGGAATAGTATGTGTGATAAAACTCTAAATGATAGGCTGGCAAAATGGAAGAAATTCTACTCCACAAAGTTGGAAGATGATTGGACTGAATATAAAGTACAAAGATCTAACACAGCTAAAATTCTAAGAGGCGAAAAAAGGAAATATGAGAAGTCTCTCCTCTTGCAAATAGAAGAAGATTTCAGAAGAAATGAAACTCGAAACTATTACAAAACATTTAAAAGGAAAATCGCTGGTTATAAACCGCCATCATTAGCATTCCAAAGGCTGGATGGAACACTGGCTACCTCAAACGAAGAAAATTGTAAAATCCTCGCAGAATACTTTAAAAACTTACTGAACTGTGAAAAACCCCAAAACCCCCTTAAAACAGAACCTTTAGAGAGTCTGAGGAGTGAATCTTTACCACCAGATTTAAATGAAATTGAAAGACACATTAAGCGACTGAAAAATAACAAAGCTCCAGGAGAAGACTCAGTAATTGCAGAGCTCTGGAAATATGCCCCTGAAGAAGCCTTGATAAATCTACAACAACAAGTAGAGGAAATATGGGAAAAAGAGGAGCTGCCTGAAGACTGGAAAATGGCTCTTATACATCCTCTTCACAAAAAAGGTGACACAAAGAATGTGAACAATTATAGAGGAATTTCCCTGCTTCCTGTGACATATAAAATTCTTTCACTTGCAATTTCAGAAAGACTAGAGGATCAGGTAGAAAATCAATTGGGAGAGTATCAAGGAGGTTTTAGAGAGGGTAGATCAACAGTAGAACAAATACAGAACCTTAAAACAATTATAAAGTACTATGCCATTAGGTCAAAGAAATATGTTGCCACGTTCGTAGACTTCAGGAAAGCGTATGACAGTATAGATAGAGAAGTTTTAATTAAGATCTTAGAAGAATTTGGAGTAGATAGAAAACTTAGAGCCATGATCAAAGCAAATTTGACAGAAACTAAATCTAAAATTAAATTTTTAGGACATCTCTCAGAGCCCTTTGAAGTTAAAACAGGAGTGAGACAAGGAGACGGCCTATCACCTCTGCT
This sequence comes from Catonia carolina, assembly GCA_035578175.1. Taxonomy (NCBI): domain Eukaryota; kingdom Metazoa; phylum Arthropoda; class Insecta; order Hemiptera; family Achilidae; genus Catonia; species Catonia carolina. The sequence continues at coordinate 66,395,547 of JAQMRL010000001.1, read as the reverse complement.
TTTTAATTGTGTGGTGGAGAAGATAATAAGAAATTGGAGAGAAGAGTTACAGTCTAGGGAGTTATATAGACCTTTGAAAATTGGAAGAGGAACTGAAATAGACTGTCTGGCGTTTGCTGACGATATAGCTTTGCTCACAGATAATATAGAAACAGCTAAGGCTCAACTAGACCTACTGAAGGAAGTTGCAGAACAGGCAGGACTACAAATTTCGTATGAAAAAACAGAACTGATGACAACAATAAAAGGTATAACGGATAAGGCATTGAAAACAAAATATGGGAAGATTAACATTGTGGATAAGTTCAAATATCTGGGCGAAATAATCATGAAGAATGGAAGTGACAAAGAGGCGTTAAAAGCCAGGATTAAGAAATTGGATCTGGCATATTTAGCTACTAAAAATATTTACAACAAAAAATGTTTCTCAAGAACTGCAAAGTTAAGACATTACGAAACAGTAGTAAAGCCTGTGCCTTTATATGCATCGGAGACATTGACCTCAGAAATTAAAGGACTTATAGAAGATGTCGAGAAGAGAGAAAGAAGGATTCTGAGAAAGATCTATGGGCCACGATATGATGAAGAACACAATACCTATAAAAACGTTTCAAACACCAAATTGTATGAACATGTAGAGAAGATGTCAGAGACTTTCAGAAGAAGGAGAACACGATTTTACGGGCACATAAAGAGGATGAGCGATGACAGACTGACAAAGAAAATTTTGAATAACTTTGACAATGCTAAGACTACTTTGAAGTGGTTTATCAATACTAAAGATGATCTAAAAAAACTTCGAGTTGAAGAAGAGGACATTTACGATAGAGACAAATTTAGGCAGAAGACAAATGACAAAAGGATAAGTCTGCCTGTGCAATCTGCAAGAAGAGAGGGTACTGGTGGGAGGTGGACGGATGAGAGAAGAAAGGAGCATTCCGAACGAATGAAGGCTTTTTGGGCAGATAAGAGGAATGACATCCTGAGAAGAAGAGACCAAAATGCATAGTGCTTAACGTGATCCTTAGTCGGTCGATCAACGAATTAATAATAATAATAATAATATATATATATATATATATATATATATATATATATTTGTTTATGATTTTATAAATTGAATACATGTAGATAAACGATTGAGTACATTCTATCGTTATTTCAGAATTAGTATTGAATAAACAAACACGACCTTATAATTTTTATAAGAAATTTACTAAATTGAACACTTTAAATACAGTATATGAGTTACAAAAACAGTTTGAAAATATGAAAATCAAGTCCAAATCCATTATGTTGGTCAAAATTATGAAGAAATAATAACACATAAACTAGTCAACTCTCGATTATTGTTTACTTTAAAACAAACTGAACTGTAGCCGTCTTCCTTTTTGAGCTGCAAACTCGTCCACAACTGTATCTGGATCCGACATTAAAGGAAAACTTAAATCTCTTTCTATGGATACAATCTTCAGGTTAATAAGTCTTTGCTCTGCCATAGATGCCCGCAGATAAGGTTTAATTCGTCTCATTTACGATACGTAAATATCGTAACCATTATTGTTTTCCATCTTCTTGTGAATAAAAATCCTCGTTGTTTTATTGTTTCAGTCAAGTCATATTAAAAATGGGTGGGCCCCCCGGGCCCACCCGCTAGGACCGCCACTGTTATAGATACATTTTTACTTTCTCTTGCCTATATGAATATATAGGAAGGAAAGTATTGTTTTCATGTCGATTTTTCGAAATCGAGTTTTCACCGGATCTATACGTTTTCAGACCCCCTGAACCCAAAAAAACATGTTTTTAGCGATTGGTGTGTGTGTGTGTGCGCGCGTGTGTGTGTGTGTGTACAAAATATCTCAAGAATGGAACATTGTACGAACTTGAAACTTGAAACTTAAGTTACATACCACTACCGGACCCGACACGAACATTTTCATCAAAATCGGTCAACCGGAAGTAGTAGTTTATTCGTATAATTTTTCACTTTTTTGTGATTTTCTCAAAAACTGGTCCTACGATTTTTTTAGAAATCGCCTGGTTTACTACATTTTTTATGCTCTACAAGATAGGTTAGGCGTCATGTTTGCTGAAATTCTGCTTGAGGCTGTTTTTACGTAAAAACATTTTCTTTTTAAGATTGCGGCTTTAATATGCATTTTAGCGCAAAACGTTATATAATAAAAGTTGTAGAGAATGTAAAATTCTACAACTTTTATTTCTAACATGTTTTTGTATAAAGCTTAGTTTAGCGGTAATTAGCAATTTTGTTTTTTTCTCACGAAAACGTGTGAAAAATCGATTTTTTTAAGATTTCGGCCTTAGAATGCATTTTACGACAAAAGTGTGTATAATAAAATTTGTAGAAAATTAAAAGATCTACAACTTTTATAAAAAGCTTTTTTTTGTACAGTGCCTAGTTTAGCGTGAAGGAGCGATTTTCCGTATTTTTAAGCCAAACTGAGGTCGATTTTAATTTTGCGTATTTCACTAATATTTTTTGAGGTTAGTTTTTTGTTTATTTCTAAAGTTTTATTACTAATGTTAGGTTTATTGTTAATTATTTGCATTGGCAAGAGAAAATTGTGTGAGTGTTTCACACCAGATTTTTAATTAAATAACTAAAATTATAATTTTTTTCAGTTGTTGAGTGCAGCGTACTCGTATTTTAACTTATTGCAGTCTATCAGAACAAAGAACAATTAAACTACAATAAAAGAGTACAGTCTATCCGATTCATACTGTAATACTGTTATTTTGGTTTAATAAATATTGGTTTTATTATATAACGTTTTGCGCTAAAATGCATATTAAAGCCGCAATCTTAAAAAAGAAAATGTTTTTACGTAAAAACCGCCTCACGCAGAATTTCAGCAAACATGACGCCTAACCTATCTTGTAGAGCATAAAAAATGTAGTAAACCAGGCGATTTTAAAAAAAATCGTAGGACCAGTTTTTGAGAAAATCGCAAAAAAGTGAAAAATTATACGAATAAACTACTACTTCCGGTTTAAACGATTTTGATGAAAATGTTCGTGTCGGGTCCGGTAGTGGTATGTAACTTAAGTTTCAAGTTTCAAGTTCGTACAATGTTCCGATCTTGAGATATTTTGTACACACACACACACACACACACACACACACACACACAGACCAATCGCTAAAAACATGTTTTTTGGGCTCAGGGGGTCTGAAAACGTATAGATCCGGTGAAAACTCGATTTCGAAAAATCGACATGAAAACAATACTTTCCTTCCTATATATTCATATAGGCAAGAGAAAGTAAATTAAATAACTAAAATTATAATTTTTTTCAGGTGTTGAGTGCAGCGTACTCGTACTTTAACTTATTGCAGTCTATCAGAACAATGAACAATTAGAGCTACAATAAAGGAGTACAGTCTATCCGATTCATACTGTAATACTGTTATTTTGGTTTAATAAATATTAGTTTTTTGGCTTCAACTCTTTTTTTATTTACAACAGTACATTTTTTATAGCACTACTAGTAAATGAGATGGAATGGATGAGGAATGGCGGAAAAGTGACGTGAATGAGAATCGATCCTGTGACCGATTTCGGGGTGAAATTTTGCAAGGAATATGGTGCCAATATTTTTCAATGATAATGATTTATAAACTATGATGGATGATTTTTTTTATATGAAATTATTTTTTGTTTTTCTGAAATGACATAGGCATGACAAGTCAAATTGAAATGTTTTTTTATGTTGGTCGGAGAAGATTCCTATTCCACCTTCGTTTCAGTCGTCTGTTGACAGGGAGATCGTTTGTTGAAAGAGATTGGACATTTGGATTTATGTGGTCAATTGTCTTTGTGTGTAATGAGTTGTATGTTGGGTTGACAATGTCTGGAACCCTTGGTATTTTCAGGTCTTTGTGAAGGGTGGATTGGTTACGTAAAAACGTGCGTTTGTTATTGCTCTAAATGCTTCTGACTGATGTCTTTGAAGAATATTTAGTCTTGTATTGTGACAGGCTCCAAAAGTTGATCCACCATATAGCCAAATAAATATTAAAACATATAATTTCTCTAGATAGAAGTAACGTTCGGTCAATTCATTTTCACTTTGCACATAAACAGAAATTGTAGCAAAAGCTGAACACAATCGTTTTAAATAATTAATTTATAGAACATTTAAATAATTAAGTTTTAATTATTTTATAGAATATGTAACTGTAAAATACACGATACAAGGCGCTTACTTCACCATATAGAATAGATTTTGTTTAAAACATAGTATAATTTGTCTACTGTAGGCCTATTCCCCAAAACTAATAAAAGAATAATTTTTACATTCGATAATTTATCTGAAAAAATTGAATGTTTTAATATTCTAAATTTCATTCAAATAATATGAAAAAAAATTTACAATATTCCGAATTTTTTCATCTCTAAAAAGAATTCAGAATATTGTACTACTTAAGCCAAGGTTTATTCAAGATTTGGATATAATAATTAATAAAAAACCTTCCTTTAAATCTTTAACAATTATTTATTGACACGTTTAATAATTACAATTATTAAGCTGAAACTACTAACAAATGGCAATTAGATTACTAAATTAAGACAGATTTAAGTAATATATAAAAATTAACACATTCGGAGATATATCACATTCGTAATGAAAAAAAATGAACTGTTTGCATTCATGTAGTATAGAAGGGTGCGAGACAACAAAGCATAAGGTTTCAGGTTACAGCTACGAATCTTAACACGGTAAAATGATAATAACTTAGCTGTCCCGCGACTTTAATATTGTTGTTGAGGTCATCAGTCAAAAGGCTGTTTTGAACCTGTACAGGTTTTACTAAGTAAAACGAGAAGTGAGGTGGTTTACCCTGCCTTCCTCACTGAGTGGAGAAGTACACTTATCAAAATGCCGGGCCCTCTGAAAAGCACATATTTTACACTCTGCAAATGACACTTTCACTTCATTTCCCACAGGGTCTGGCTGTATAATGAAATTCATTACTTTCAGAGGTGTGATTAGTGTCTTTTACAACTCTGCCTCTTCTATTCTTAAATGATTAATAGAATCATAGAATATGGGGCAAAGAAAACCCAAAAATAACTTTACAGCATACACGCGATTCCCCTGAAGTAAACGTCTTTTGCGCATTATCTCGTGAAAAGGTTTACGGGTCGTTCTTCTTTCACAAAGTGTTAGTAACCGGAGTAATTTATCTGGACATGTTAAACGAATGGTTAATGCCTCAACTCCAGTAAAATAGTGATAACTTCATTTTTGTACATGATGTGACACATGACCACCTTCCTATTTAAACAAAAGTCGCATTCAAGATGGCGGAAAATATGTTAAAACACGAATTTCAGTAGATTTTATTTGTACTAATAAGATTATATTTGTTTTGAAGAATAACATCACTTGTTTGCGAAATATTTGGTCGTACTCTTACTTTTAGGACACCCATAGGTAATCCGTAAACTGAAATGCAAAAAAGAAATTCTTAATTCTGAGGGAAAAGTTGAAAACTACTAATTTGCTACAAAATATACTTACAAGTGTATTAAATAAAAAAGTAAGCAGATTAAGTGAAGAAGACCAAAGACCAACAAACATGACGGTTGATGCGACGTTGTGTAAAGAGCTACTTGAGAACTGCGCGTGAGACTCTGTGCCGCTGACATTTCAAATAAGACTTTTCCATCACACGTTGCAGTAATATAACATGTAAGTAGTGGACTTTATAGTAAATTGAATTACCTACAATTTTTATTTAGCTTATTTTATCGAAAAATTTTGCCATTTTTGTGTTGTTTAAGTTTTAAACGAGTTCTAGAAGAATCTTTTGCAAAAATTTCAAATTTGTTCGTCATTTTCTCCAACGTTTTGCAATTTAGGAATTGTTTCATGTTCAAAATGTTTGGTAACTCTTTTTATTTAATTTGGTGTGTATAAAAAGACTGTACAGTAGTTAGAACGGAATGTATAATCAAATAAATGAATTAATGCAGGAACGCTTGGCGGCTATCTTCAATCGCCATTTTGGTCGATTTCGCGGGAGTATTTTTTAGGGAAATTGGATATTTTTGATGATAAGGTTAAAACAAACACGTCGATGTATGACAAGTTGGGATGTGGGGTTGGGGGTGCACGGCAACCCTATCTGGTCCAAGGACTAATCTCTTCAATTTGACAAAAAGAAGTGGAGATTTGGTGGGGGGAAGAATCCTCCCTCCAGACAGGTTCGACCTCGTACCCGCCTGGCAACACGGGTTTTCCGGGTTGCAAACATGTCTAGAAAAAGAACATTAAAAAAATGCATCCCTCATATTTTGCCAACAAACTCCCTCCTAGCACCTGGACTAGTTACAGCCTGATTTTCGTAAGGAGAGCGCTGGGCAAAACGTGCGTCTGGATTTGTGTAGTCGTGTATGCACTGTAATAGTGAAGCGTATGTAATCAACAATGGAACAGCATGCCTACAAGATACAATGGGTGTCGTCAATTTTCAGCAACACTCTGACAATACATCTTACTGTAGGTCAGAGGTGGGACACGCCCCAGACCCACCAGAGCGTGCCCTTAAAACGGCGGTTTAGCTACCCTATCCTCGCCTGCTTTCGAGGTAATGGGCGCTGGCCGTAGCACCTCCATGTGCTATTCGTTGTACACGGTTGTGCGTAGTACTTCCATGTGTGGTGGAGCCACGTGCAAAGCATTTTAGAGACATACCGAGCTCGACGGCTACTCGTCCGACGTTTACACGAGTACTGAGGGGAGTGGAGCGTCCTGCGGACGTGACCACACCCATTTATTTGGGTTGGCCTCTCAGAGGTTGTGGGTTCGCCTGCTAGGTAGCATTCTGCGGCTACTAAACTGATTAAATTCCTTCAGAATGGGTGTAGTCGGCCAAGGAGTGAACAGATAACTACTCATGTAGGTCGGAGGTGTATGCGGGGTCGAAGTCAAGTATGCGCATGTGTAGTCTAGCGCTCACAGCAATTGTCTTGGTTTTGAATAAAATCTATATTATTCGCTTTGCATTAAAAATATTTAGATGAAATTATGATTTTCTACGTTTGTTTGTAAAGATGTAAAAACCTCAGGACGTATCGTCTAAATACATGCACCGTCCTTGCAAGCCTGACAGGAAGTCAGCTGGATTTCGGTGGAACTGTGAGTGACAAAGTGAACTGGGAACTTCACACTCGAACTTTCCCGCCTATTGGCACTAAGCTACACAGCATGTGACAGTAAAAACGAGTATCACGATATGCTAGTTCTTACTTCACCGTAATAGCACAGTAAAGCTGGATTTATACACGTAGGACTGTGCGCGGACCAAGCTGCTACCGTGTCGCGATTGGGTTCAACCGGTTCAATTTACACAAGACTTGGTACTGTGCGCCTACCGACCGTCGATGCTGTTGTCGACTGCATACCGTGCAGTAGTATCTCGTTCGTAGTTTAATAGACTTAGTAGCCAAATGGACTCTAGAAATTCTCGATATTTCTCCCACAGCCTGGTAAATTAGCAGTTTAAACTAGTTCTGGTTGACTTATGACGGTCTAGACCGGCCGGTTGACTTATGATGATCTAGGGCGGTCCTAGACCGCCCTAGACCATGGTGCTACCACATGGACAATAGAATGTTTTTTATTTGATTACCTTCATTCACCTAATCCTATCTATACGCAATAGTTGTAATAATAATTACATTAAAAATTGGTAACATAACTTACGACAGTTCATTCTCCAAAGAAAAATCAAGTTGTTTTTAATAAATTCACCGGAAATAAAAATATTTTTATTTTTGTAACATTTACATTTTTATAATAAAATGTTAAAGAAGATTTTGTTTACTAACAGGCTGACCTATTTAATTTTTAATCTTACGATCGAAATAGGTTCTTATTTATTGATTTTTCTATTTTATTTCATGTGTATTGTTTAGTTTAACTTTGTTGTTATTTACAGTCTATAAATATTTTATGAAGTACCTTCCATGTAGTGTAGTCCTTTTTAAAAAAATGTATATACGTAAATACAAAAGAAAAATTATAAAAGTATTGTTTTTGAAATATTTTCTTATATTCAGCCGAGATAGTGTATATGAGCGTTTTATTGTTTCTCAAAAAAAAAACTCTTTGACGGCATTGATATATTCTATTTAAGACTCTGTTCACTTTATTTTTGAAGGAAAATAAAGTAGAACATAATACGTCTTTAGAAAATCATTGTAAGGTAACTAGTTAACACATTTACATTAAGGTAGGCTATCATTTAAAAAAAAAACAAGAAAATTGGAGGTTTTGTTAGTTTTTTTAGATTCATATCTATATTTTGTTATTTTCCACGCTCTTCAGCGACTTAAACTTGCATCTACAAAACAGAAAGATTATATTGTGATTGTCTATTTATTGTTAGGAAACAGCTGAAGCTATTTTGATGAGATCTTTAGCACATTTCATTAAAGGCTGGCGAAACGAATGCAAGTAACATAGATATTCTGTACGATTATGCAGGTTAGTAGCGCATATAATTTCGTAAAATAGAACCTTACTTGATATTATAAGGAGTAAAGAGGTGTTACGTTTACAAAATATCAACTTATCCAAAATTTCTCGAGGGTACGTCAAAAACTTTTCTAGCTTTTAATTGGAAACTAATAATAATTAAGTTAGTTGATACTAAATACATAAAGGAAATCCGTTAAACGTGTTATCGTAATTTTCAAAATAAAATAAAAAATTCTTAACGACGAACGAAACATAATTTTAATTAGATTTGTTACACGGATTATAAACGGACATTTTAAAAAAGGTAATTGTTGACGAAAACTTAAGAACTTACTTGTATGAAAAACTTATAATTTTGCTAAATTTTGACATGTAAAGGAAAATACAGGTTGTATTCTTCTGACTTATAGATGCTCAATATTAGGGTGTGCCAAACCATTGGGAATAGAACTTTTTTACCGAGAGCTTTCTCGACCACTTTTATGCCGATTTTTCAAATTTTTTTTATGTAACTACTTTCTAAAATTGTGCCGTTCATTGATGTATAATAAAGTGAATGTATAGTGTATGTATAATGAATAAAGTGAAGTATAATAAAAATGAATAAAGTCCGGTTTCGGTATAAAACAGATAAATTAAACACATCACTTGCGCAAATAAATGTAATTTATTTGAAAACTCCCGGCTTCTGGCTTTTCCTACGAAATAAAATCAAGTTTCAGAAAATATTCAAACTTATGACGTGCTAAAAGAGCTTACTTGAAAAATGCTTATTATTATGCTTATGCTTATGCTTATTATCAAAATGCTATAATGTTGCTATTGCCTCGAACTATTGGAGTGCTGAGGTTACCGAATTTTAAGTTACCGGGATTGAGTCTATGAGGTTTTACTGAACACAATTATTTCATATTACTTATAATAATTTGGTAATTGGACATTTTAATTCTACTCTTACACATTTTAAGGTTAACAATGGCATCTTGTTTATTAGAATTTGGGAACGAGAAATTTTTAAGTAGCAGAAAACGGAAAAGTAATGTAATGACCACGTAGGTTAGTGCATTTTCAGAACCAGAGTTTTCTCTTAATTCTCTTATTGTACCATCTCTTTTTGCTTAACAAAAGGGGCAAAAACAGGAATCGAAGAACAAATTTCTGTAAAATTTTTGATATTTTTATCGGGTTCTAGCGAAAGTGGATTTTTTTATTTTATTATAAATTCAAACACGAAGGCGGCCAAAAATTGTTTTAGTTGAAACTAAGATTGTTAGTAATCAAAATTTAAACTCATTTTGGTTTTAAAATTCAAAAGTGCGCTCGTAAAATGATAATAATTTCTTTTGGCAGTAAATGTTCTTTAATATTCTTTAAGTTCTTTAAGAATAAACGATTGATAACCCTTTTTTGACAGTGTCACACAGTTGAAAAAAGGTAAGCCGATATTTCTAACTCCAGCTCATAACACTTAAATTAATCAAGTTGGAATCGTGAATTAATCTGCATTGTATTTATCCTTGTACTTAGATGGTCTCTGGATAACAACCAGTTCAGTATTCTCTTTCAGCACAAAATTTCAGCTAAAGATTTATTTGGAGAATCTACGTCGCACTGATTACCACTAAAAAAATTATCGTGATGCAGCTCTTGCTAGTTGCTACGGAAATAATTAAACCAAACGCGGATAGCCCTGCATAGCCATGCAAGGCAAACACTTTAAGAGGTTACCCGGTGTCCCAGGGTCTTGTTAGAACGTATTTAGGGTGCACATTGGGTTGGGTTTTCTGTCATTAATTGGGGTTGTAATTTTGCATTAAAAAGAAAACCCAAAAGAATGTCTGTTCTCCTGTTTTTTTTTTTGTTTCTGCTGTACAGCAGTGTTGACAGAGAACGTAATGATATACTGTAATTTTTTATTGTTCGTAAGTATAAGTAGGCAGTATATAAGTGTGGGCACCTTTGAGACACCTTACCCTACACAACCGCAGATTGCGTTCCAGGTGCTCTTTTTGGGTTTCAGTAACGATAAATTCCTTTATAATTGTATTCGATTTGTAGATATAGAGTCGTTCGAAATTTTTTTAATAGAGGTTCCTTCCTAAAGACTATTTTCTGCTATTTATTTTTAGATGGACGACAAAATACCTCCAAAATATTTAACAAAAAAACTGAGATGGAATTTAATGAATGTTGGAATCAATATGGAAACTAAAAGTATCAAAATTAAATCAAAACTAATATTACTGTTAGCGGTATACTTCTTATTATCTTGCATCGTAAATTTGAAAATGGAGTGGAAAGACGAGAAAAAACGATTTTTATCGATGGAGGATATAAATATAACATTCATTTCTATCTTATACATTTTAAATTTTACGCACAATCTACACAATATCGATGCAATATTATCGATCATCGACCAAAATTACTACTCATATAATGGCAAAAATTTGTTACCGTCTATCATACAAAAACACATAAAATATTTTAAATATGAGGAATACAGACATGTGAAAATTATATTTTTATCTGTTCGAATAGCTGTAGGAAGCTTTATGGTGATGCCAATGTTTGAAACAATTTATTCTGTATCAGTGCAAAACCAAAGTAATTTTGACACGACCATGGAAAAATTATCTCTACCTGTTGAGTATTACTATATCTTCAATAAGTCTGTACTAATGTATTTTGTAATATACATACTACAATTGTTTTTATTTGTTAATGTGCTACGTGTTGCATGTATTTTATACTCCTTGAATATGCCTGTTATTAATAAAGTTACGGCACAAATTAAACTATTTAATATATCGCTGAATGAAATTACAGAAATGAATCACACGAACAGCGAAAATATTATTTCTAAAACAGACTTTAATGAAAGTTTCATATTTCAACATTTAAGAGAATTTAACAAGTTTGAGGATGCTTTGTTTAAAATTAAATTTCAAAATTTAATTAAGCATCATCAGATTATAATGAGGTAATTATAATATAGGTAATAACAATAGTTAAATTCAAAATCACTCTTTATTGCTGATGAATTGTTTTGCATGTTAATAATTACTTGGCGTTCTCCTCTAAGTGTTAAAAAAGAACGGCCGGGCGAGATTTTTTTTTTTTTTTTTTGGTTTAACGTCCGACTGTTTTGCAAAGGCCGGGCGAGAGACACCGTTTAACCTCACGGATTGTATGTATAAGTGTCGGACGTGAAGCCAACAAAATTTTCAGACTTAGCTCCCTTGAAACCAAAATTATGGTTACGTGCCTGCAACTCTAAAAAAGTGCTAAAATTATCTAAGGGCAGTAGTTACAGAAATGGAAATCAAGCATTCAATAATGTGTACCTGTGATGTGACGTAAAAGTATACTGTAAGTTACGCATTGTAATACAAGTCTGTTGGTAGGGTTAGTATCATGGTTGGTTGTATTAACTGGGGGTGGTTAAAGAGGCGGAAAGTTTCCGCCTCCTAGCGTAGAGGCGATTGGCTCTAAAAGCGTTGTTACGATAATAATGATATATCAGTCCGCAAGGGCGGCTCTTCTACTTCAAAAAAGACAACCCAGTTCTTTCAACTTGATGGTAAAGATTGAAGGGTTCCTGAATTATTTATTTATATGCACTAACATTATCCCCTCATGAACGTTGCATATAGTACTTACAGTACACGTACGAGTATTATGTATATAAATGCTTATCGATCATCGAGTGATCTGGCAGCAATGTACTTTAGCGTCTACTGTCTGTAAATCTTTAACCTGTAATTAGGTCTACGTGCAGGCTAACGATACTATAATTTTATTTAGTGTTAATACCAGTGTAGTTTAATAAATGAAAAGAACGTGTTCGTTACTCTCTGAGTTAGTGAGTTGTATACGTTCTCAAAAATTAACACTGAAGTTGACCAATATTGCCTCATACTTAATTACGGTTTTCTAATGTTTAATAAGAGTTACTATACTATTTTTCAAGGCTGATGAGCTCTGAACGCACGCATTGCCTCCTACCCACTTTATAGCTAGCCAATGACTTGCCAGCAACGTTGCCAATACTTGCTCTTGTAGCTCTGTTAAATATTTCGTCAGCCATGTTTTTGGTTTTTCAATAACAATTATAACCTATAAACATACAACCAGCTGATTATAATTTAAAGTATTGCATGTTAACGCGCTCAAGAATCGATATGTTCAGTACGAGATGTAAAACACGAGTGAAGTAATGCGGTTCTTATACGCATGCGCGCGTAATGTTTGTCAGGAACAATTGAAAACGCTGGCAAACGTTCTGATTGGTCTAAACGCGTGGAATAGCAGAGCTCATCATGCGTGAAAAGCATTATAGGTGTCGTTTCTAATACGAACATTAAACTACACTATTGATTAAATCAAAAATATCGTTCGTAAAGTAAAAAATGTTGCACTTTCATCTTCATAGGAATTAATAGGCTAATAATAAATTATTACCTGTATATTAATGACTGGAAAGATGGAATCAGAAGAACCAATCGATTTCTGCTTTAAGAAATTTTGTTTATCATTATTTTGCAAATCAGTAGAGCTGCTAAATTATAACTCGTACTATATTAGTTCATTTATTACTACATTAGTTTTCTGATATCTACCTAATAAGTTCCGGAATTCTTCAAGCTTTAAAAAGTTGACCTTCCAGAACATGAATCTGTAATGAGGGCAATATTCGCAGGTGACAGCGATTTAAGCGTCGGACGGTTCTCTTGATAACATTCACAAAATGTTGTGAATGTGTTGTAAGAAATGGTGAGTGAAAGTTAATGAGGATAAGTCAACAAATGTAATGTTAACATTAAAGAAACCAACATGCTAAGTAGTCGCTCTGACGGTACAGTTATCCCGCAAAAAGAAGTTAAATATATGGGTTTATTTTTGGATCTAAGACTCACGCGGATTTCAGAAGTCGTATATGAACGAAACGAAAATAATTTGAGCTGAAGTTACGTTAAATTGTTCTGGCTGTTAAATAGGAAGTCTCAACGATCTCTTAAAAATAAAGTTATCTTATATAAAATAATTTTAAAACCTATTTGTTCTTACGGGTTAGAGCCATGGGGAACTGCTAGTTCAACGAGTATAAGAAAACTGCAGTGCTTTCAATCCAAATGCCTGAGAATGATCACTGCATTCCCATGTTATATAACCAATTAAATATGGAAAAAAATGATTTAAATCTGCCCTTCTTAAAAGAAGAACTCAAATAATCTAGCATAAAACTTTAAACAAATGGAAAATCAAAATCCTTTCGCAATCAATCTTCTTGACAACAGCGAAGTTGTTCACAGACTGAAACGTGTTGAAACATTGAACTTACCTTCATGATTTCGTTAATATTTTCACTAATAATATATTTTCCTACTTTTATTATTATTATATAATCATCGTCATTTCATGCCCGGTATCATTATCATCTACACCATGATCGTCGTAGTCGCTAACTTTAGTTTTATCTAATTCATGGTTAAATGATATAATTAGGTATAGTTCAGAGTCAAGCTTAATTTACGTTAATTAATTTATTGAAATACTCTTACCGAGTGTTGTTTTTTTTATTCAAACAACGTTAGAATTTAGACTTTTAACGTGTTTTCAGTTATATTTGCAATGAAAAACTAATTGAAAAAGGAATACAACTAATTTAAAAAATATAATATAATTTAGGCCTTCATCTTATTTTATTATTTTTTTCTTTCAGAAATATATTACTACTTAACAAAACTCTACGAACTTCGACGACAGCTTTTAACCAAGGAGTGTGCTTAGCTATTTGCATAAGTTTGTATATCTACTTAGAGGTAACTTTTCAGTTATTATGAACTCATGGTTCAAATAAACACTTAGGCCCTACATACAAAAAACGCTTTACAATTTACTGAAACCGCGAATCAGTAACATACTGTTGGAAAATTATTTATGAAGTCACCCGAATATGATTAAGACATATTTCTGGGTAATTTCACAAATCCTAAAATATATTCAATTTTTTAAACATTAGTTACAAACTCTATTCAATATATCTACTGCGTTACTCACTCTACTGACATGTTTCTTTGATTAGCTTATACAATAAACTTTCTCTTTCTTACAGATTTTTTCAGTCTAGTTAGTTTTTATAGTCAGTTTTATTGCACGAGTATGATTTCTCCCAAATATTTAAACTCCATGATTTCGTTAATATTTTCACTAATAATATATTTCCATAACACTGTAAACGTATTCAATATTCCTTTGAAGATATTATGGTGGTCTTTTGTATTTGTCAAGAATATAGTTTTATAAGTTTATGGATTCAGGGGTTTTGCTAATTCTTACTATGTAGGGTTATTCAATTTTTAATTTTAGTTAGCTGATAGAATTGTTGGCAATAATCTGCTATCCTGAACAGTTATTTTAGTTTATTCTGCTCTTGTTCCAAGAAATATTGATTAAATTATCATGGTACGGGTCAAAATGACAAAAAGGTTGAATTTTTCACTCGCCTTAAGTCAAATTGTTAGATTTAATACGCTAGTTGGTTGGCTTTAAAAATCTGTTGACTTCATGAAAATATGTACTGTACCTACCTAAGTTTTAGAAGTGCAACAACGTGAAAAGAAAAAATTTTGAAAATACCGTGAAAATGAAAATTTTAGTAGCCTAAATTTATGTTTGAAACACAAATTTTTGGTAAAGTGAATCCTTACAATTAAATTCCAACCATCCGTCTTTTTGACCAGAATTTGTACAACGATTTGATGGAGTTGGGTGAAAAATCAGTTTTGGACGATATCTTAAATTTAAACTTTACACCGAAATGTTTAATTAAAATGAAAGCTTTTGTAGGCAGTATGAAAACTTACAGTAAATTAATATCAGTTGTACTACTACCAAAATTGACCGTGGTATGACAGTATGAAATGAATTATTTGGCAAAACAGGTGGTAAGATTTATCGAGATTTTACAAACACTTTACAACCTTAAGGTATACATCTTTTTAAATAAACATGTTGTCGATATTGAACCCTACAATATGATAAATGGTTCCAGTGTTTTAACCTAATAGCCATAATTTCTTTAGGCTTACACTTTCTTTCCCTTGTGATAACCTATCCACTTAATATTTTATCTGAAATGCCCAAAAACAGTTAAATAAATTGTTTAATTTTCTTGTACTTTGTAAATCTTTCTAAATTTAAATTTAAAAAAAATTAGCAGCTACTTTACCATCTCAGATATACACACGAAGTGATGATGCACACAATAAAATTTTTTAGAACTCAGATCTTTTTTCTAGTTTGTCTTACATAACAATTTTAGGATTAGTTTAATGAATGAATTAATGAATTAATTTTATTCAGACGAGAAATATAGTTCGGTTTGGATGAAATAAAAGCGTTAGCTAAACTGTCTAATGGATAAATTATCCCGAGATTTACTGTGGCCAAACTACAAGACCGAGAAAAGAGCTGAGATAAAGAGAAAACTTTGTAATTAAAAGCGGTCAGTTTCAATGAAAATAACAGGCGATAGTATTGGAAATAGATTCCCGAGAAAGACAGTGCGAGTGCCTTAGCATTAATTTGAATAGTAGGATCAGTGTTCCAAAATTGCTACGTTTGGCTAAACTCTTTAAATTAAGAGTTAATTCATTTAAGATGAAGTTTCTCTTGAAAAACAATGATTCATGAAGAAAACATATATTACTTTATATCTCAATAGTTCATCAATGAAAACCGCAGAAAATAAAGCAAAACCATTTGTTAAGGTTATTAGCTGTAGACCTACTACGTGAGAAATGGTCGGTCTGAATCTGTACAAGATTGCAGCTCATTTACTCGTCATGCGTATCATCTTCATCGCATTGGATCATAAGGTTGTTAATTGCTCAGTAATTGAACAAATTGGGAGTACACACATTAGGGATTAAAAACACTAGAAAATTTAAAGGACATTAGCCCGAAGCAACATTTTTATTTATTTCTGTTTTAGAAGTTAAGGGTTATAAGTTAGTTTATGATTGGATGATCCCCATTAGTTTTAGAATACGTTTTAGGAACCTTTATTGTGTTTAAACTGTATTTTCTTTTTCTTTTTCAGACAACGAATATTCTATTTAGAATAAAATATATTACATTTACATTTCCTCTGATATATTTATTATTCATCTACAGTTCTTTTGGGCAGAATTTATTTAATGAGGTATGGATGCAGTCTTATTTCTTGTAAAACAGTCATTTTACTTAGTCTTGCGAGAGATCATCCCATTGCAGTGGTTCATTGGTCTTACCACTTATCAAAAGCTTTTTGCTTTACTAACCCCTGCAAATTCCCCGACCCATTTTGTTTATTGTAAATAACAGTAATTGTATAACTGTTGTATAACTGTATCTATAACTGTTGTATTGTATCTATAACTGTTGTATAGTTTCCTATACAACAGGCTAAAAGATCAGTTAAATGAAGAACTGGGGGAATACCAAGGAGGTTTTAGGCCTTGGAGAAGTTGCGCGGACCAGATCCTAACATTAAAGCTACTGATAGACTCATACAGAAGAAGAAACAAACAACTAATAATCTCGTTTATAGACTTCAAAAAAGCGTATGATAGTATACATAGACCAACAATGTAAAAGATCCTCAGGAATTTAGGAGTCCACCCAAAACTAATAAATATGATTGGACTTACCTTAACCATCACAAAGTCCATAACAAAATTCAGAGGAGAAATCTCACAATCATTTGAGATAAAAACAGGGCTAAGGCGAGGAGATGGAATATCCCCTATACTCTTTAATTGCACATTAGAATACATTATGAGGGAATGGCAGAAGTCCAACCCTAGGAATATTAAAATTGGAAGGAAAAATAATGAAATTACTTAGAATTTGCCGATGATCGGGCTTTCATGGCAGTTTCAATAGCGGAAGCAAAAGAACAGATAACAACTTTAGAACAGATCGCAAATAGAGTGGGACTAAGAATTTCATACGAAAAGACAAAGTTCATGGCTACAGACCCACTAGTGATAAACTAAATTAGTTTAAAGAGAAGAAGATAGAAAGGGTTGAGTCATTTAAATATCTTGTAGAAATTATCAGATATAACATTCACGAAAAAGAAACCTGGGATCAAAGAAGAAACAAACTAAACAGAGCACAAATTACAACTAGATATACATACAATAAGAAGTCACTATCAATCCAGACCAAATTAAGACATTATAAAACAGTAGTTCAGCCGGAAGCTACCTATTGCAGTGAAACCCTCTTCAATCTGAAAGGCTTGAAAGGCAAAATAGAAGGTGTCCTGAAAAAAGAAAGAAAGATTCTAAGAGCGTGTATTGGTAAGAAACACCAGAAAGACGGGATGTGGGTGCTGTTGCCAAACAAGCAAGTATACAAACATACGGATTCAATAATAGACAAGATGAGAAAGAAGAGAGTTTCCTTCTTCGGGCACATTCTCAGAACACCAGAGACCAGAGTTTTAAAACAACTGGTAGAAAGATTGATTACATCCAAACAACATCCAAGATGGATAAAAGAGGTCAAGGAAGACATGGCGGAACTACGGATTACAGAACAAGACTTAAGGCAAAAAACGAATAAATTGAAAATATTACACCAAAGTGAGACTAGATTTAAAGAAATAGAAATAAAGAGGAGAAAGGTGATTTATTCGGAAGCAGAACGGGAAAGAAGAGCCCAAGTGATGAGAGATTACTGGGCTAGGAGAAAAGCCTCCAAAAATTGATTGAGTGGTCTAATATGGCCGTAGAAGCAAAATAAATAAATAAACATTAAATTATGTTATTTACAATTACTGCAATTATTGTATTATTATAATTATAATAACAATTATTGTTAAATACTTAATTTCATGAAACGTAACAATACAATTAATGGGTTACCAGCAAAACTATAATATCTGATTGTATTTTCCTTGCTTATAAAAGTGATTGGCCTACAATTTTACATTTTTAAAGATTTATTATACAAATACAAGGAAGTGTTTAAGCATTTACTCTGCTTTCTCTTACTGGTGATTCTTTGTCATTTCAAATAAGTGAATGTTCTTAATTAAGGACAGAAAATACTACAGTAAGATATCCGAAGTTTCTAAGGGAGCTAAATATGATCTCGTTAGATTTTCTTAAACATCTAAGTTATGCTTTCTCTTGCTTAAATTCTATGTTCAAATTTTAACTAACTCTCTTATATATGGAGACAAAAATTCAACCTAACACAGGTTTCACTTTGATGGAACCATCGATTAGGATGCTAGCGTTATTTATATCCTTCCATATTCACTCAACTAGGATGAATGAAGTTTTGTGTTATTAAGTTTATAAACTTCTATGTAACCGAATTGGAAGATTTTACAATAAGTAAGGATCAAGTTTAGCCCTTACAAAACTTATAAGAACGACCAGTTAATGAGCGTATGTTAAGTGACTGCCTCGGACATAGAATTTTGTTTTACAGTTTCTATTGTGTCGATGAAATTCTATGCACCCAGTGTTAAAGCAACCCTCCAGAAATTAGAAAATTTTATGGTTTCCTGTTTACCTTTTAAATTGCATTAAAATTTTCAAAAAGAACTGATTTACCCAATGTACCAAAAGGTACTTTGAAGTAAACCAGTTCACCAAGTATTATATTAGTCCTTCGTATAATGCAGTGTAGGTTGGCCAATTAAAATATAAATTATAATCTTTATTTTAATCTTTCTTAACAATAATTTTGAATTTGTAAATAAAATTTTTTCAGGGTGAAAATTTGAGGTTTGCTTTATACGATTGTCCATGGGTGGAAAGCCCCTTATGGTATAGGAAGTATATTTATTTTATGATGTTGTGTGCCAAAGACTGTTCCATTAAACCGTATGGGTTATATGCAGTGAATTTAAACAATTTTACTAAGGTTAGAAATTAATAATTGAAATTTATTTACTACTTTATTATTATTTGTAGTGCACAACTTATTGAATTTATATTATTTTAAACCGAACAATAGTTGACATTAGAAACTGTTGGCTATTGAGAATTTTGTTTTAGTGATTTAAATATATTTATTTAAAGAATAATTTCAAATATATATAGAATGTGATATTTATTTATTAATAAAAATTACCTACCAAAAAATTTAATAAAGTTTTTGTAGTGCAGAAACATAAATGAAGGCTGCTTTTAGCAAACAAAGACTGTAACCCCAACGCAACTGCACTGTTTTTTCAAGATTTAAAGTTCTTAACGGTGAGGCAATTATACATAAAAGAAGTAATATTATCTCGTACGTAAATCGAAACAGGAACCTATTTGACTCGAGGAACATAAATTACAATTTAAGACCATCAAGTAGGCCTAGACTATTACTTTTAGATTGGATCGTGTAAACCTAAATATTTGTCGAATACAGTTTTCCTATGTATCATCAAGATTGATATCTTTCATTCCATGTTATTTCATTTTAAATCGCCTTAATAAAAATTAATTACTGATTTGGACGAGTGGATTAAAGTAAATAACAAAATTTTCGATATAGCCTACTATTTTAATACCACTATGTGAATCAGGTTCTAACACTGAAACTTCTCATGCAATACTACAAGAAGTACAACAAACAACTTGTGCTAACGTTTATCGACTTCAAGAAAGCCTATGATAACATTCACAGACCGTCACTCCTGAAAATCTTAAAGACACCTTGGCCTTCACCCAAAACTAGTCAGGATTATCGGGCTAACTCTAACGAACACCAAATCCAAAGTTAAATTCAGAGGAGTAATTTCTAGATCCTTTGAGATCAAGACTGGACACAGACAAGGGGATCGTCTCTCTCCACTGCTCTTCAACTGGGCCTTGGAATTTTTCATCAGAGAATGGAAAGAAAGCAATCCCGAAAACATAAAAATTGGCCGGCCAAAAGATTACATTAAAGTGAATTGCGTAGGGTTTGCTGACGATTTAATTTTTCTTACAAACAATGTTCAAGAGGCCAGGCAACAAATAACCTCTCTAGAAGATGCAGCAAATAAAATCGGGCTAAAAATATATTACGGCAAACCAAGTTTATGATTATCAATCCATTATGCATTAACAAAATTGACATCAGAGGTAATTTTATAGATATAGTTGAAAATTTTAAATATTTAACGAGACCATTAACTACAAATGCAACGAAAAAGTCGCTTGGAACAAGAGAATCGCCAAACTTACTGTAGGACAAAATTTCACCAAAAACACATTCAACAAAAAGTCTATCAATACACACCAGAGTTAAAAGTTATTTAAACACTACAAATCAGTCCTTAGATCTCAAGTGATGTACGTAAGTGAAACTCTCTTCAGCATCGACGGTGGTGGAATCAAAGAGAAACTTAGAATAGTCGAGAGACGAATCTTAAGGAATTTTATCAACAAAAAACACCAAATTCGATGGACAGTACAGGATATTACCCAACGAACAAGTCTACAAAGATATAGAACCGGTCACAATTGTAATGAGAAAAAAGAGAATTTTTTCCTGGGACACATACTGAGAACTCCAGCAACAAGCCTCCTAAGAAGAATCAGTGAAAAACTACTTACCGCTAAATCTGAAAAAGCTATAGTAACTTGGCTCAGAGAAATTCAAAACGACATGAAAGAACTCGACCTAACCATGGAGAACCTAACGCAACGTACACTTTGGTACGAACACCAAATGGGAAGTCACAAAATTCGATTGATCACCAAAACAGTCAAACGCACAATTGGGGTTTTTTCAGAAGAACTAAGAAAAAAATAAGATATGAAAAAGTTTTGGAATAGCTAGAAGAAGAAATCGAAGAAATATCCAAGATGACTAAAGTGATCCTATGTGGTCATAAAAAATCATTGTAGTATTGTAATATTATTTTCCTTATATTTATCAACTGCTTTTTGAGTCGTATCATCCAGGGATGCTTGATATAAATTTTTTTATTTCCGTAACTCATTCCTGCGCACAGGTAGTTTAACCTTTGCAGGCATTATTTCCGGTAATTTTTGTAACATAAGGGAAGATGAAGAGTAGAAGAGGGGATGAGATTTTATTTACATTAATCTTATATGTAATTTATGTAATTTTTTTTTGTTTATTTTGTTACTCATTTTTGTTTCTTTTTTACACGTAATTTTTACGGTGTGTCATTATTTTTTTGTAAAATAATTATTGTAACTTTCTATGGGAAAAACAAAGTTACATTTCAAATTAAACTGTGATATATATTGTAAAATAATTTTTATCTTTCAATATTTTACATTTGTCTTCCAAACACTCTAGTGTCAAAGAAGAACACTGGTTCTTATCTGGCTGCCATCGCTGGACTACAGTGTACTTCAAATTGCTTACGATAGAATGTGATTAAGACTTTATAGAGGTTAATTATTAATAAATTTAGTTAAGATTTTAATTAACAGTGCTGAGAATGGCGGACTGAAACATAAGTCCCGCTTAGGTAAACTGAAGTTAATTTATAATACGGTATTCCAACACCACCAATAACAATACAAAATCAAATATTTTAATTTTTTATTATTGTACTATTTACATTTATATATGTATTATTTTTTTATTTACCCGACCAGTTGTAATTTGGTTTTATTTTTCAGTTGTTAAATGCTGCATATTCATATTTTAATTTGTTACACTCATTCAAAAAGAAGCATGATTAAGACACGGTATCGACAGCCTCGATGGCTCAGTTGGTAGCACTACGGACAGACAAGAAGATTTATAATTTCTTTTCAAACACCATGAAATGGCGTATCAACCTGTAAGCTATTCCGGCTTGGGCCTTGTACAAAATAAAGTTTATCTACTGTAAAGCTCTTTTAGTTGAGTTGTGGTGACGAGTGCGTAAAAAATAATTCCATATTTAAAAGCTAAATTATATTTCTACAAAATACAATTAATTTTGAAACAAATGATTTACAATGTATGTGGATAACGTTGAAACAATAAAGAATATTTGTTAGAGTGAGGTGTAGCTGTTAAAATTAAAATCTATTTGCTTATTTTATTTTGTAAGGTTGTCTTTATTTCAATCCTTTTTCAAAAACAACTTTAAAAGAGAGCTCCAAAATAAAATTTTCGCTACGAGCGACTCGACCAGAAAATGTAAATTGGCAGTTTCCATAATGAGAACCGAAGACAAAAACCCAATGATAATCTTAGTAAATTTTGTATACTGGAGGATGGCCTAATCTATTCTACTTCAATTAACCCTTCGTTTTTTTTTTACTTTCTCTCGGCTATATGAATATATAGGAAGGAAAGTATTGTTTTCATGTCGAATCAAGTTTTCACCGGATTACACGTTTTCAGACCCCTAAACCAAAAAAACTTGTTTTTAGCAATTGGTCTGTGTATGTGTGTGTGAACAAAATATCTCAAGGATGGAATATTGTACGAAGTTGAAACTTGAAACTCAATTTACGTACCCTACTAGAGGACTCGACACGAACATTTTCATCAAAATCGGTCAACCGGAAGTTTCGAAGCATTCGTGTAATTTTTCACTCTTTTGTGATTTTCCCAAAAACTTTTTGTTATACTCCAACGATCTTTTTAAAAGTTGTGTTATTTACAACATTTTTTTATTCCCTACATGATAGGGTAGACGTCATGTCTGCTGAAATTCTTGGGGAGGCTGTGCTCTCGTAGAAACAAGTGGTTGTTTTAAGATTGCGGCCTTAATAAGCATTTTAAGGTAAAAGTGTAGCCTATGTAGTTAAAGTTGTGGACAATTTAAAAACCTACAAATTTTTTTCAAACATATTTTTTTTGTATCTAGCTTATACTATCTTACTTTAGCGGTAATTAGTGATTTTCTGTTTTATTTTTTTAATTTATTAAAATCTGTAATATACTGATTTTCTAAGATTTCGGCCTTCATATACATTTAACGACAAAGATGTAAAATCAAATTTATAAGAAATTTAATGGTCTACAACTTTTATTTAAGCATTTTTCTCTACAGAGCCTCGTTTAGCGTCAATGAGTGATTTTCCGTATTATTAAGCCAAACTGAGTTTGGTTTTCATTTTGCATTATTCACTCATGATTATAATTAAGTTATGTTTCTTGAGGTTAGTGTTTTTGTTTATTTCTAATGTTAGTTTATATTGGTTATTATTTTCATTGGAAAGAGAAAGTCGTGTGAGTGTTTAACACCAAATTTGTTTTACTAACGAAGGCCTTCAACTTTATTTTAATCTGACAAGACCACCTGTACGTTCTTAAGACACCACACGCATTGCTGCATATTTGCTGATTTTCCCATTAGGTTGGATAATCTTCATGGGATACTGAGATGATGAAGCGTCTTCAATTAATGTGTTGTAGCGTACGTATGCAACAACCTTAGGGCCACAGAAAGAGGAAGTCGTTTAGCAGAATACACCAATACGTGTGCCGTTTCTTTACAACACAGGGCAAAATAATATCAATATAAGAAACACCGATTTATTTACGTACGCCAAGACTCAATACAGGCAAATAATATGTTAAGCGGAAAAGTTGAACTCGTCCACTTTTTCACTACGTTTTTATCATCAATCTCTCCACTGGTTTGATAAAGTTCACCAAGTTGTTCTGTCTTGCGCAAGTCGTTTTATATTTACACACCTGTAACACCCTACATCTTTTATAATTTTTTTTACATATTCTAATCTTTGCCTCCTCCTACAGTTCACTCCCTCAATAATTACCCTTCATTATGATATGATAGACCAATATCTGGATGTCTTAAGATATGCCCCATCCCTTCTTAGCCTATCCGTTCTTCTAGTAATATTTTTCCATACACTTCTTTTTTCATTCACTCGTCTAAGAACCTCTAAATTACTTAGTTTGTCCACCCACCTAATTTTTAACATTTTCCTATAACCACATATCACTATATTTCAAAAGCTTCTATCCTCTTCCTTTCTACAACCCCTATCACCCACGTTTCCCTTCAGTATAATGCTACACTCCAAACTTAGTATTTTAAGAAATTTTTCCTAATCTGCAAGTTAATGTTTGTAGTCAGTAAGCTGCTTTTCATTTCGAGGCTTTTATAGCTTAAGCAATCCTACTTTTGTTATCACTTGTGCCATAGCGGATATTCTATCCGCTATGTTTGTGCTTCTACCAACCTTTGTTGTTTTACTCCCTAGGTAGCAGAATTTTTGAACTTCCTGTATGTTTTCGTTGCCTACTTTTAAATTTCCCATCTCTTCTAAACCACTCTTGCTATAACTACTTGATTTCATTACTATAAAACCAAAATTTAACTATTCTTCCTAATTTCAGTATCACCTCTGCGTCACTAGTAAAAAGTTACTGTCTGATCCAGTAAATAGTAAATTTTACCTAGAGTTAACTTAAAAACGTATTGTACGTTTGTGCTACGTTAAACTTACTCCACTTAAGTTTTGCTAAAACATTATCTTAAAAATCCATCTAATTAAGTAACTTTAATAAGCAAATACGTAGTAAAAACTAAATAATTTAATTACAGATATAAAACGCACTGCAAAATTTTATGCCAATTACATAATCATTTTTAAATGGTCATTCTAAAATTCTACGTCTTAAAGAATGATCACGAACAATTCAAAATACAGAGGACAATAGTAGAATAAACTTAAGTATACCTAACCTAAATAATATAAATTATTATTTAAGCGAAACGAAGATAATTTTTTAGTGGATCAGAAATAAGTATATATTTAAAATTGGCTAGATGGATTTACAAATTAAAGAGGGGTAATTTTGAAATT
The DNA here is from genome assembly GCA_035578175.1 of Catonia carolina. Taxonomy (NCBI): domain Eukaryota; kingdom Metazoa; phylum Arthropoda; class Insecta; order Hemiptera; family Achilidae; genus Catonia; species Catonia carolina. The sequence goes on along the minus strand of JAQMRL010000001.1, from coordinate 66,370,234 downwards.
TTCAATTACACTACAAACGTCGTAACATTGTAATTTAATGTTCACCACCGTAAACTATTCGGTGGGCAAATGCTAACTTATTTGATTTGAAAAGTTTTGGGTTCCAATAGAGCATGGAATACTAAATAAATAAAAATAAGTTTCTATAAAATAAATATATAAATAATTGACAAGTTTTTTTCTTTGGCTTATTAAAAAAAACATAGTCAACCTCGATTTTGTCTCTCATTTTGTCGAACATTGTCTCGATTTTAACTAAAAAGAAACTTAAAAACCCTTAATACAAACGAAATGAAATTGACTATACACTACCTCTAATTGGTTTTTATTTTTCTCCTCGTCCTCCTGGTCACCTCTTAGAGTAATTGCTATCTCCTTCTTCTTAAACAAACTCTTAGCTAAATTCAAAATTGAACTGATTATACCTAATCCTTTCGAAACCTCTGGTTGAAAATCCTCCCCCCTCCCCACCAACCGTTCAACCAACCTGGTGTGCCAAAAGGAAGAGAACTACCATGACAATTAGCTGAAATTAGGCAGGTGAAATAAAGGGTCAAAAACACAGAGTGGGATATACACCCACCTAAAATACAACCCCGTACTAGATGATTGACAGTTGGCTATATGTACAACCTATAGTCTAAGTACAATGCTAAGATAATTTATTCTAACAATTAATTTCTTCCTTACTCCAGTTTACTGAGTTTTACCTAATTTCTGGGAATTATTATGATTTCCATTGTTTAACTATTTGCACATTACAGCGTAAGAGTTAAATACTCGTCACTTATAATCCAAATATTATAAAACAATTACTACCTAGTAGAAGTTACTCGCCAAATCACGGGTTTGGCAATTGTGACAAAAATACTATTCAGATAGAAGTTTATCTGAGAAGATGTGGGTGTTAAACACAAATGTAATAGATTCGACAAGTACATTTACGTTCTTTTTTCTTTGAATTAAATAAAAAGTTCTAAACAACTAAGTATAATATCATAAAATGAAACTGCTCAACATACGCTTTATGGTAGGCCTGTTCAAATCACAGGTGGTTTTCTGACGGTTGAGTACTTCTAAAAATAAAAGAAGGTATTTGTGTGTTGTATTAGTACAAATACTGTGCTGAAATCAATATAGACCTCATGGTCAGTTCCGGCAGTCAACTGGTGAAACGTTGCTTTTAAATGTTGAGTAGCACCAGTTGGGGGAACTACTGTCTATTGTGACCAGCTGACGATAATCATATTCATGCATCAACAAGCCCCATTGAGTGTTCCTGCTCAAAATGCTGACACAGCCCATTCCTACTGCTGTTGTGTGTATGTGTGTGTGCTTTTTTGGCTTCTAACCGGTGCAGCTGTTTTTTTGTACACTACCTAACCATCTGCCTTAAGCGGTCAAAAGTATAAGTAGGTATAGTAATAGTTCATACAACATAAAATGATTAAAAGTTATGAAAAAATTTTTCATCTAACTTAAAAATAAGGTCCTCGGTATTGAACCCAGGACCTTGAACGTCTACCATTGTGCCAACGACATGGATAGTCTATTTATTTCATTAATCATTCCTAAAAGAAGCTCTAGCACTGAACAAAAAATAGCGGAATTTATACGTACAAAAATTCTTTCAAAAAATACGTTAAAATCAATTAAAAAATTACTGTAAAATATATTTATAAATTTTAAACACTGAACACCATGTTGGATCAATCGGGAGCATTCTCTCTGCTGAAACCCAAGCTCATTCTCAGATAGAGAAGTGGAAGAGCTATACAGCAGTGTAAGTGATATTGTAGCAACCCTCAAGAAACTATACATAGTCTACTAATCATAATGGGAGATTTTAACACAGAGATAGGAAAAGAACAAGATCTGAGTTTGTGAGACCTTTTGGGCTCGGAGAAAAGAAATGATAGAAGATATAACTAGGAACTATTCGCTGAAGCGCATCATCTAGTAATCATGAACACTTGGTTTAAACAACCCCCAACGAGATTATATACCTGGAAATCGCCTAAGATAGACTGGCAGATTATTACGTAATCGAATAGACTACATACTTGTGAATAAGAGATTCAAGAATTGGTGTACAACGGTCAGAACATATCCGGGAGCAGACATTTAGACTGATCGTTCCTCTGGTTGGTACTTTTAAATTAAGAATGAAGATAATAGTGTCTAGGACGGAACGAAAGTGGGACAAGAGAAAACTGAAAGATCCAAGTATCAAAGAGCAGGTTAAGCGTACTTTAAATGATAGTAGAATGACATTATTAAACTCAACACAGAGGTGGAAATCGAGAACTTCAGGGAGGTTTGCAAGACATCCGACAAAACAAAAACATTTGCAACCGGATCGAGGGAAAGCGAGGTCATCAATGACAGGATATTCTGAGATTATTATTTTTTTTTTAGTCTTACGTTTGACTGTTTTGCAATTTCTGCTAATGTAGACGGTGGAGGATGATGGTATATAAAAATGAGTGATGAAAAAATACCAGACCTGACCTGAAATCGAACCCAGGACCCCGGCGTAGAAGCCAGTTGCGCATTCTGAGATTAATGGAGGAAAGACAACAGAAGCAACATCCAGTGATATATAAACGGTTGCAAGGTGCAGTACGAAGGAAAGTACGTGAGACCAAGGTCTACGAGAGGAGGGAACACTGTGAGAAAATAGAGTTATACCTGAGTATGATGATTTTAATATGCATTGAAAGGTCAGAGAGGCAATAGTCCAGGCGCTAAGAGGGGTTTCGTTTGCAAAATATGAGGGACGCATTTTCTTTTAATGTACTTTTACTAGGCATGTTTGTAACCCGGAAAACCCGTGTTGCCAGGCGGGGACGTGGTCGAACCTGTCTGGAGGGAGGATTCTTCCCCCTACCAAGTCTGCGCTCTTTTTGTCAAATGGAAGATATTAGTCCGTGGGCCAGATAGGATTACCGTGCACCCTCGCCCCACATCCTAATTTGTCATACATCAACGTATTCGTTTTAACCTCCTCATCAAGAATATCCAATGGTCCCAAAACAAAATCCGGCGAAATCGACCAAAATGGCGATTAAAGATGGCCGCCAAGCGTTCCTTTCATTAATTCGTTTATTCGTAATTAGATGATAGCTACCAATGTGGTAATCTTGTGTACGTAAATTTTAAGAATTAAGTCGTAATTGACCAATTTATCATAGCGAGACCTGTCAAATTGGCTAGTTGAGGAAGTGAGTTCAGTAGAAACATTCAGTTATTTAGTTGAGTCATTCAGTATCAATCTTCTCCGCGAGAACGTCAACACGGGGAAAGATTGAAGCACTCAACATTGTGTATAATCTTTTTCTGCTCCACACACTGACCCCTCCCCTTCCCAACTACAACTCGGCTAGCCAACGGCTGCTTATGTCCGAGGCAGCAGCAAAGGTTATTCCCCACCCCTTCAAACTCACTACGCCGCCGGATGCCCTGCCGTTCCGGCCGCCTAAACTCAACCGACGAGAGCTACGCCCAGATGTGACAAAAGTTTTTTTTTGTAACAGTGTTTTCTTTTGCGATCAGTTAATAAATATAATATTTTTAAGCAAATATGATAAAATGTGAGTAATGTCCTTAGAATTAAAATATAAACTACACTCATTAGTGCGTTTCAAAGAAACTAAACTGTGAAGAAAAAAACATATACTGGGTGATTACAATAATGAAATAGACACTTTCGTTAGCCTCTAAAAAGTTAAACTGGTGTATTTGAATACAGTAAATGATATAGGTTTACAGAAATTTTTTTGAAGTTTATGTTGATACAACATGAAAATGACACAATATAAATTACAGTTAGTGCAAAGTTTAAATATCGGTAATAAAGTTTTACGTAAAAAGTTTTGTGTGGAGTTGCAGGATTGTGTTGAAAATGATGATGCCTTCTTTCATCGCTTAATTTTCAGTGATGAATGTACGTTTCATATTAGTGGAAAAGTTAATAGGTCTAATTTAATAATATAAAGCACAGAAAACCCAAGAGCAAGTTTACAACATATAAGCGATTCCCCTAAAGTGAACATACTTCGCGCCATATCTCGTGAAAAGGTTCACGGGCCGTTCTTTTTTTACGAAGTGTCTGTAACCAAAGTAATTTATACATGAATAGCTAATTCCTCAACTCCAGGAATATAGTAAAAACTTCATTTTTGTACAAGATGGAGTTCCGCCTCAATGGCACTCAAAGATCAAATATTATCTCGATGAACACCTTTCTGGACGATGGCTTGGCCGTATAAGTGAGGACAAAATGGTGTACAAGCGTTGGCCACATCGCAGTCCAGATTTAACGCCCTGCGGCTATTTTTTTGGGGTATGTAATAGACAAAGTTTTTGTACCACCCCTTTTTGTCGATATCGATGATTTAAAAAAACACATCATAAACTCTCTCGCTATAGTTGACCACCATATGCTTGCATGTGTATGGGAAGAATTCGAGAACCGTGTTGATATCATGTGTCGTGTTACAAACGGTGCACACATTAAATATTAAAGGGTAAAAACTTAATGAATTCTTGTATATAATCATGTAAGTAATCATCTTAACTTTTAAAAAGTACATTTTCTATAAGCTATCAGAATTGTCTGTTACGTTTGTAGTCACCCGGTATACAAACTCAAACTTGATGAACTGTGAATCAACATCTTGAAACACAAAGTTGTTGAAGTTAGAGATGACGATGACGATGATAGAGATGAAAACGACGCCGATTATGAGATGACGATGATTAGGAGTTGAAGTAGAAAAGAGAAAAAAATTTAAATGATTAACAAAATCGTAAAGGTAAGTCTCATTGTTTAAAACGTTTCAGTCTGTTAGTATCTTTGCTGTTGTCAAGAAGGTTAATCGTTAATAGATTCTGATAATCTTCTAGTTTTTGTAACAAAATTTAACAATGATTAAAATTATGCAAGATGTTCAATAAATTAATGATGTTAAATAATAGGTTATATAACAAAATTGCAAAATACTTACCACTACTTTAAGATTATTGAGTTTAATTTTTTTTTATACGCTCGTAGGTAACCTAGGTATTTTAAATAAAACTAGTGACTAGTATATGCCGCGCCTTGCGGTATCTGTGGCGATTCTCTATAAGATTTCATTAAAAGGCAAGTAAAAGATCACATTCACTGCGTAAAAAAATCTCACATTTAGTTAACTGTGGCAAACTTACCAGTGGTAAAAAAGAATATATCCCAGTTAAAGTCCTAGAAAAATATTTCGGCTGATCTTTCGTGGATATCTTCATGATCATCTTTAGTTTTTAAACTTTGTTAATAAAATAGTTGACCAAGAAATTATAATTTACCAATACATTCAGGGGAAGCCTTTGTTACACATTAAAGAATGCATCGAAATTTATTTTTCACAAGGGAAGAACAATTCACTGTAATCAAATTTATGGATTTGCCAGTATGATGTCAAAATAAAGATGGAAGCCCAAAAGAATTAGCCAACTTTACTCCATTCACAACAGAAACAGCAAAGCTCAACAACGTCTGATACGTTACACATGTAACGGACTGTGTTCACAAATGGTTTCTTTCAAGAAAGATTACATTTCACATCCCTAAAAATATTTTGAATGTGGGAACTACGAGTATCTACGGTTAAAAATGGAGTGGCTTTTAACAAAAGCAAACTCTACCTTCGATATACTGTGACCGTCGTAACCGAAATTAATTTTTAATAATTTTGCTTCCAGTTTTATTTATTTGATACTATTCTCGTATTCGCCGTATACTCGAAGTCATACAAATTCAGTTTAAATTTGAAGGGTTAAACGTAATGTAAGACACAGGGTTAGTATTTTTTGACATTCCTACTAGGAAAAATTTAACCTAATATGTCTTCATTTATACGAGTATATGTTGGAGAAATTTACGTTTTATGTTCCTGTTTTTTGGCATTTCGTATAGACTACTATGGAAAAAATCAAATGCTTGTTGGACATCAAATCATTATATGTTGCTTGTAGAAGTCATTATTTTAACTACCTGGTAGAGCTTCAGGGCCAGACTATCAGTTCCACAGCAGATAGAAGAGATTAGATTATGCTATGCACATAACAGCGGAATAGGCACAAATGTGGTTAGCCTTCCCCACTCATACAAGCCCAACGTTTCTTTAATACTCTACAGAAAGTGACCAGCATACGTGCAAAATTTTATAATTTTATTGTAACTGCATTACAAGACACATACATTACTGTACTACATTACAAGATATTATAATGTAGTGTAATATACTAATATTGAATATCAATAATAAATTTATTCCTTTGAAAATAATATATAGTACCGATATTCTATTAGTTATTTAATAATGTGGGTTCTCATATAGTCAAGATTTACGTTATAAAATTATTGTAGTTAGTTGGGTATTTATTATAAGTAATTTAATTGTAGTATTGTAACATTTATAGTGCTTTATAAAATATGTTTGTAATTTTAAACTTTAGTGTGTTAATGATTTAATTTATCTAGAACCGAAACGGACCTTTAAGTTAAGTGTCACAATATTCTTTTCTAAAAAATAATCCTTACAACACTTGAATTACCCATGGTTTAGGTTGATAATATTTCCAATAGTATAATAATTTTTGTACACAAAACGTTTAGTCATACTACGCCATCAACTGGCTCAAAAGATCGGTTTTTTATAGTTGTACTTCAGTCAGTTAAACTGTGTTGGTTAATTATAACTTCAATCCTTTTGTAATCAATTTTAATAGAGTAATAAAATAAAGTTTTTTTTAACACTTCTTTAATGGTATAAATACGAGTAAAATCCTTAACCTTATGTGTTTTTCCCCATTGTTTTTTGACTGCGCCATTAAAGGTTTAAAATTATAATTAATTTAATTTGCTTTTGAATGATTGTAATAAGTTGAAATAAGTATAAGCTGCATTCAGTACCTGGAAAATATGGAAGATTATTAAAGATATATTTGAACAGGGTGGATTGCTGTAACAGATTGTTTCTCTATAAAATAGACTTTTGGTAGAAGTGCTGCGTACCGCAGAAAACTAGACCTTTTCTGAAAAATGTACTTACTACTTCTTTAAAATATTGCCAATTTCATATTTGATTGTCAGTCCATTTGTAAGAGAATCATTTTGTAACAGGTAAAAAAAGTTAAAAGTGTGCGTTCCACTTTTTATTTTGTTACCGCTTAATAACTGTCACGTAACAAAGCAAATCATGAATTAATATGTTTTACTTAATAGTAAAATATTCAGAAGACTTTTGTTTTATTTGAAAGGATATTTGATTTCTATGATGGCTTATAAAAATTTTCATCGTTTTGATTGAAGATATTCAAAAATAAATTGCGGCAATATTTAAAAAGTTACCTTGTTTTTAAATAATGACTGAGCTATCATTAAACCCTTCTAATGTACTAGCCTAGGCACAATAATTTATTCAATAATCAAAAGTGCATTTAAATTGTGAACAAAGCTCAAAAAACCAGTAACTTTACTAATATTAAAATTAACTTAACTATGTTTGTAAAATTAAAAAAAATTAATTACAAACCAAAAAAAAAGACAAACAAAATACATCTTAAAGGATAATCTAAGGACAGCACTGCATTCGATTTTTCTACGATCGTCCAGTTCTTAACCTCCCCTAAGTTCCTAGCTTGGGTGGCTAATGTTCTTCCTCAACTAACATCTATTAGCTCCGCCTCTGAAGCTATCACTATCCTTATCTCATCTCTGACCTCCCTCCTTTTGTAATGCGTTTTCGCATTATGTCATGGAATGGCAATGGCATCCTTCGCCAACGAAACAACCTACTACGAGTACTAACAGATTACGATATTGACGTTGCTCTTCTACAGGAAACTAAATTTTTACCTACTACTCGCTTTCGCCTATCCCCCTACATTGTGTATCGTGCCGATCGACCTGGCGCTGTGGTCCCGGCAGGAGGGGTAGCTGTTCTGATACATAAGAGACATGTTCATAACTTCCTTGACTTGACCCATATTCCTTCGATTGAACATGTCGCTGTTACGGTGCCTCTCTTCTCACGTCTGGTTACTTTCATTTCAGTTTACCGCCCCCCCCATCTGCTGCCCATTTCCACCCCGCAGCCCTTGCTATGCTCTTCGACCAACGTCAACCTGTGTTTGCAGCTGGCGATGGGAACAGCAAACACACGGACCTCGGCTGCCGAACAACGAACATTGCTGGTACTGAACTCCTGTCCTTCCTCGAGCAGTCTCCTTTGTCGTTAGCGCTCCATGTTCCTGACACCCCGACAAGGGTGCCCCCATTCACCTATCAACTTCCTGATATCCTTGATTACGCTATTTCTCTCGATCTTGCCTCCGTCCCAGACATCGATGTATTACCTGAATTGAATTCTGATCACTATCCAGTTCTGTTTACTTTCACGTCCTCGACTGCTCGTATCCCTGTCCCGCCTCCTTCTCTGAAGGTCTGCTGGCGTTCCTTCTATGACTCAGTTGCCTCCCTAATTCCACCTGAACCCCCTACTATTACCACTGTAACTGAGCTTGAGTCCCATCTTGATTCCCTCACTTCGATACTTTCCGATTCCATTGCCCAGAACTCGCACCCACGCCCGCCTCGCACTAGGTCATCACTTCCAGCTCCTATCAAAGCAGCAATCGCCGATAGGCGTCGCTTTCGAAGGCTCTGGCAGCGCACCAGAGATCCACATCATCGGGATCTGTTCAACGGTGCCGCTGCTAGGTGTAAACTGCTACTCGATGGTCACCGGTGTAGTAAGTGGGAGGACTACCTTCATCGAGTAGCGGATGACGGAAGACCATGGAAGGCTACACGTCGTTTGTTGTCGACCCAGAGGAAGTCGCATCCTCTGATGACACCTAATGGTTTGACATATTCTCCGCAGGCGATTGCTGACACTTTCGCTTCGCATTTTGAACGACATTTTGTTGCCCCTCCGCCCGTTCATCATGACCAGGATGAACTCATTCATGATGAAGTCAACTCAACGCTCTCTGACCCTACGCCCTGTAACTTACAGCCCTTCACGGAGGATGATGTCACCTCTGTAATTTCCTCGATTAATCCGCGTAAGGCCCCTGGTCCTGATAATGTCTCTGGATACGCCATTCTGAATTCCCCGCCAGATCTAAAGCTTCATCTTTTGACAATTTTCAATGCAGTGTTGGCGCTGCAACATTTCCCCTCTTCGTGGAAGGTTTCCAAAGTCATTACTATTCTGAAACCCCACAAACGTCCGACTGATCCCGAAAGTTATAGACCAATTTCCCTTTTGCCGATCCTGTCAAAATTATTCGAAAGGCTTCTTCTCCCGCGCCTGCGACCTGTTGTTGAATCTGTTCTTCCCCCCGAGCAATTTGGTTTTCGTCAAGGACACTCCACAACTACCCAACTCCTCCGCATCGTCACGGCACTTGTGGATGCCAGAAATTCTTACTGTGACACGACGGCTGTACTGCTTGATTTTCGGGCTGCATTTGACCGCGTCTGGCATATGGGCCTCCTTTACAAACTGGCACAATTCTTTCCCCCCTCAACTGTCCGATTACTCCATTCCTATCTTACTGGAAGACAATTCCAAGTCTCTGTCACTATTCCTCAGTTCCACATGGCCATGTCCCCACTCACCCCTTCGTCCGCGGGTGTACCTCAGGGCTCGGTCCTTGGGCCCATCCTCTATCTTATGTACACCTTTGATTTTCCTGTCCGTGATTCAATCCAATTCGGACTGTTTGCCGATGATGCTATTCTGTACCGTCACGGCAGATGCCTCCGCCTCAATTGCCGCGCGCTTCAAACTCAGCTTCTAGACATCACTAGCTGGTGTCGTGTCTGGAGACTATCACTTAACCCCACAAAATGCGAAGCAATCCACTTTACACTAAAACGCAATGTTCCTCCGCCTCTACGATTGGAAGGGGAACTCCTCCCATGGCAGAACAGCGTGAAATATCTAGGGGTTGACCTAGATAAACGATTGACACTTCGACAGCACATTGACAGCAAGCTTAGCAAGGGTAGGGCCTTGTTCGCTTTACTCATCCCTTTGTTCCTCTCTCCTGCATACTCCTCAAAACTGAAACTTCTGATGTACTCCTCTATCCTACGTCCTTTCCTTTTGTACGGGTCACCGGTATGGTGGCCCTTTCTCTCCAAGTCCAACAAAAGACGTACTTCAGCATACCAGAACAAAGTCCTCCGGTGCATCACACAGTTCCACTATCTTATATCCAATCGCATCATACACGAACACCTTCTCTTCCCTTCTATGGAGGACTTTATTTACAATACCTCGAAACGGCTACACGACGCTGGGAAAACTGACGGACCCCAGATCATTCAGGACTTGTACCGACGCCCACACCCACCTGAAGTCTCTATCCCATTGCCATTCCACGACTTTATCTAAATTTTAGTATGACCCACTTAACAAAATTTAGAGTTGCCACATTTTTATTCTGCCCTGTATTCCTCTTATTTGCCCATGCCCCTCCTACTTGTATGACTCACTCCCCCAGTTGGTAGTTGTCCCCATGTTCCTATGCATAATCACTCCACTACGGTGAAAAGAGCCGCCATTTTAAATTAATAAACACTCAGAAGATAAAAAGGCCGGTGATTATGCCAAACTCTACCCTTTCCGTCTCCCCTGAAATCATAAACTAACCCCTACCTTAAATTATACCTTTAGTCCACGTTCAGTAAAATGCATGCCTTCCCCTCACCAAGATAATAGGCCTCCCACAAAACTGAAAAAAGGCCACTGAAAAATAAAATAAAAGAGCCGCTCTTAAACCCACTTGTCCCTTAATTTAAACTTTCCACAAATAACTTCTAAAAATAAATTACCTCCTTTCAAGTCCCAGTTCCAATGTCCCACGAACCAGAATCCTATTTCCTATTTAAACTATAAAATTCCCCCTAAATTTCTTGAGGTTGCAATTATTCTGTTATATTGTTCCCCGAGCGACCAGGTGTTCCTTAACACGATGTCGCCATCATAGGGCTTCTTAGCCCTCTCAACCAGGATTCAGGATTCACATCTTAAATGCATTTAAAACAAAATTTTAACATATCAATTTTGAGAGTTTTTAGGATACTTTTTAATTTTATTTTAAATGTAAGTTTTTATTTCTTTTTCATAGGCCGTTATTCCTAGCTATAAAGCTAAAATATTAAATTAGTTTTACCTTGGCGCAGTTGTTTAAATCTATTGCATACACTCCATACGGTTTTACGGGACGATCTTTGGCACATAGCATCATGAAAAAATGCACTTTTTAAACCAGTAGGGGCTTTCCACCCATGGACAGTCGTACAGGGCAAACCTTAATTTTTCACCCTGAAACAATTTATCAATGATTTAATAAATACAATCGGACTTCTATTTATCGAGCTTCTGTAATTATATCGAAATTCTCTATATATCTAAGTAAAGTAGTAGCGAAATTTTATTGGAAAAATATTTGTGTTTATCGGAAACAAATTCTACATATCGAATTTAATTTTAGTGAAAATATAAATAGCACTCCATACAGCCGTTCTACACACTAGTCAATCCGAAACACACACAGAGAGAGAAAGAGAGCACCGTTTCATTACAGAACGTTGACCACTGGTCAAATTATAAGAGTAGTGTGGTACTCGTGTACTATGTACGTTAAAAAATATGTAAATACGATTATATATACGAAGCAGTTCTCAAATGGGTAAAAAATGTTACGAGATAAAAATTTGCCTAAACAAAAGAGAAAAGTTGTTCTTTTTGTGGACGATTGCCCTGCACATCCGTCACCTGTCTCAAAAATGTTAGTAAACGTTAAGCTTGTTTTTCTCTTCCAAATACCAAATCGAAACTACAACCTATGGACCTAGGTGTTATTAAAACTCTAAAAATGTATTATAGAAAACAGGTTCTTTAGAGATTTATTGTTGCGTTGGAAAAAGACAAACCTGTTGAAAATGTTATTAACTTCAGCCTGACTATACCAGAAATTAGTAAAGGTGTAGCAAAATAATGCGCGGAATCGACGATAAAAAATTGTTTTTTAAAAGCAGGCTTCTCTGAAAAAAAACTTTTGTGGAAGGAGTTAATGTACTACCGCAAATTGAGAATTTTGGGTCCATTAGCAGGTACGATCAACGACGATATTGCACTCAATGAATTTTTTAAGGTAGATGAAGACGTTACGTAGCAGAATATCTAACAAATGCATGTTTTTCATTACTGATTTTATTTAATTATTTTAACCAAAATACAGTATCATTAAAGTATAGCGTGAAGCGTTATAATACTGTGTAATAAAACAAACTATAATAAAAATATTGTAAACAAATACTGTATTTTAGACAATAATAAATATGGTTACGGTCGACTAATCTCATGTAATATAAGTAGCAGTCTTAATGAGAAAAAAATACAGCGTTTCTCTTTATCGAAGTTTCTATGCATTAAATTTTTTTATATTTGATTTGAGGATCTCCAACTGCATGTCAAAATTACGGAACAAATTTATATTTAATACTTGCAGTTAAAATCTGTCAACATTTATGTATCAGGATATAATACGATCAGAAAAAGTTAAATTCATGATAAAATTAGTATAATTTTGCCATTTATATGACACGTGGTTGCAGCTAACTTATTGGAATTACACTTTAAAATCTTCTTTAAATTTTATAGAGACGTATTCAATACATATCATTGCACAATAGAAAATATCTTAGTGGCTTTAAACCAAGGAATATAGTTATTACTCATCGTCGTAATTACTTTGGTAGATTAAAAAATGTTTAATTTTTATAAGACCTGCAAACTAATTTTTACTAAAACCTTAGTTAGTTTTCTGCTGGACTATGGCTATCTCATAGTTGATTAAAACGCAAGAGAATTACGTACACAAAAGTTAAAACTTCTAAAGCTAGGTGTTTAAAGCTGCAAACATTGGATTTCCTTACAATTTTTCTTGGTTTAATTAACATTAAAATCAGTTATAAAGCAAGTTCTTTGCAAGTTAACCTACACACCAGAATTTTCATTTTGCCTCTGGTTAGGTTTGACTGATAAGCTAGGGCCTACTATTGCTCTTCCGGGTCCTTCAACATTTTTTAGTGACATTTAGTGTCGTGTGGCAGCCCAAAGATTTTACTAATGGACCTTAGTATGATGGCCAAGTATAAAATATCCGGTTAAATCCAGGTCTATTACAATATTCATCTTATGGCTCAGTTTTAAGTCGCTATTGAAGATAAATCAATTTACATCAAGTGAACGAGTGCTACCATATGTTTGTAAAAAGGTTACACTGATTGCTCGTACAACTGCAGGTAAGTTAGAATAGTGATACTGGATAGTGATGTTATATTTTCTGAACAGATTAGATAGCATATTGATTTAAAACCTAGTAACAACACACGCTATTGAATTCTTACCTCGTTAAATAAATCCTGTCCAAAAGAACTGTAGGTAACTAATAAATATACTATAGGAACCATGTATGTAAAGTATTTTATTTTAAATAAAATATTGAAGTCTGGAAAATAAGAAAGATGTGTCTTGTTAATTTTCAAAGACAATTTTTAAACAAAGCAAGTGAAGAAGAAATACTTCCTTCACCTACTTCTCTTTCACCCTTCACACTTTCCTATCAGTGAAAATAATGATTGAACTGAGAGATTTGTTTCTTGAAAGCTTTTCTGGTTTTGAATTTAGCACAATATGAAGACCTTTTTACCAAAAAACGCCATTTGAAAGTTGCTTAACAGTTTATTCTTACCCTCATAAAATGAACCCAAAAGATTCGAAAAAAATTCAGACGTTAGTTTCCTAACGTTAGTAGAGTTAGTAGTTTCCTTCGATTGGAAAATCGGTCAAAAATGTTATCCGATAGAATTCTAACTTCTCAGATTATTGATCGTGAAATTGATATTTTCCAGTAGAAAAATAAAATTAATTCAACAAAAATGATACTATCTGGTAGAAAACTGATTTTTCTACCGTATTGTATGTACATTTCTTAAAAAGAGAATAATTTTGTTACTTTTTCTTTAATAATACTTTTTACTATTGTTTTCATAGGTATTAAAAAATATTGTGACGATATCGAAGAGGAGAGTGATGCGAGAAATTTCTAGTAATTAATAGAATGTAAATAGTCAATAATAGAGTGACAAAGTAACAGTAGGGTTACTTATAAAAGGATATTTAAAAAGGGCCATGTATAATAAGGTAGGGTCTTTGTTGTACAACTATTTGTGAAAGGGTCGGTTGGATACTTGTAACACCGTTTATTCTATTGTGACTTGTTTACACTAGTTATGATTTTTCGAGGAAAAATAAAAGGGATTTTTTTATTGCATCGAAATTTCTCTGTTTTTCTAGAATATCTCTTTGATCTACCTATATAAAGAGAGCCCGAGTGCGGTCAGTGAGTTAGTATTCGTTTGGTCTTTGACGAGTGTTTATGGCGTGTGCTATCGGTACGTTAGTTCAGGTCAACGTGTCCCGGGCATTGGTCAACTATTGGATTACTGTCTTATTGTGTATATGCATTGTGTATGTGCATTCTTTATAAGTGTTTGTAAGTAGTACTAGGTAAATTATTTAAATTATTTATTGTTTTATTTCATTATAATTAATTAATTATTTATTTTGTAAATCTTTTAGTTGTAATAAATACTTGTAATTTTAAACTTTAGTGTATTAATTATTTAATCACCGAGATCCCGAAACGGACCTTAGCGATAAGAGTCACAATATTAATGTTTCTGTATTCTTAGGACCTGATTAAAAAGTAAGGCCACTCTAAAAGATCTATTAAAATATTTCGTAGTTATTAATTAGGTAAAAAAAATAAAAATTCCAACATTTTTAGGGTCAGATTCAGCGTATGAATTCTAAAACAATAAAATAATAAGATATTTTTACAATAAAAAGTTTTCTCTAAAGTATTAAGTCCAAAAAATTACTTATGAATTTAAAATATTTTGCTTAGTGGTTCATTTAAATTAAAATATTATTTTTCTTCGTGGAACATTACCAACAATTTTGAGTATAAATCGCAACTGCTACATCCATTAGCATTTACATCTAAATTTTAACTTCAATTTTGTTTTGGTTGGAACTAGACCCAAGACACAATACATCTTACCCTACCATTAATAATTTTACAGGACAATTATTGATTCTGGAAATATATAGCTCAATAGTTCAGAACAGGTTCAGCAGTGGAGGACATTCTTTCATTTTGATTACACTGGGTAAAAAAATGTGTTTTTCGGCCTTAAATACTATTGTAGAACTTGAAGCAAAAATTGACTTTTGCTTCCATTAGGCCTACACAGAAAACTGTTCTAACATAAGTTTAAGTGGGCTTATCAAAAAAGTATGGATAATTAATTAACGAAAATTGTAAAATTGAATAAGTAGTACATTACTTATAACTTACTTCACTGAGGATGTACAAACTCAAACAAATGGATGTACATATTGCGTAATTCATAATCATCGTCAGTGCTCCGAGAGTTTTGTTCATTAAACGAATGTTTCTGAAATACAGAGTTATTAAATATGAAAGTGCTTGTTACTTCGTAATACCTAATAAGAAAAATAGTAAATTTATTATTAATAAAACGTTGTTAAAATTTTAATATTCTTCTATTAGAATCAGAAATAGACCCAAATAACGATGTGATTATTATATTTCAGAATTTATCGTATTTCTTGGACTTTGGATCAAAATGATTTTTAATTGCGTTTATGTAAGGTCGATTTTATGAGATAAAAGAAACAATTTAAACAGATGAGCAAATCATACTTTGATCACATTATGACGAATACCAAATATTATTTGTTGCTACTGGTGTTACAATCAGTATGACGTCTCCCAAAAGGTTGAAGGTGTAATTTACTTTGCTAAAAAAATCTGAAGGATGGGGCAGTTTATTGTCAAGACGAATCATTTTAAATATCAGAACCTGTGTAATATTAGCGGTCAATCATCTACTAAGAATATGCACTTCATGAGAAACATGTAGCTATCGAAATCCCTCAGGGGTACCTGTACGGGCACCTACTATCTGCAGGCGTATGGAGAATGGTTTTTCAACGTTCCCTTGTTGCTGCACTTTCATATACACAAAAATAATCACACAAAACAGTTCAGCATTATTTCCTCTGTCAACATGCTCTACTGAACAAAAAACAGCAAAACAGATACTCGTACGGTTCTTCGTTACATAAAATTACAACCCCCATTACTCAGTGAAGTCCAACCCAATGTGTGCACATGCCGATCGATGCGTGGCACTTCCCATAGTGTTTTCCTAGTAGATCATAATAAACAGTTTTCAGTAGTGCATAGTATTTTCATTGTTTAATTTGTAACATAATTTTATGTGCAGCCAATATGTTCACTGGATTATTACTAGGACATGCAGACCAAAAACTGTGGCTACATCTGCCACTGGTGAAAAGGCATCATCGGTCTCTCAAGTGATAATGAAGACGATCAAACTTTCAGGGCAGTTGTGGCTTTTGACTTGCTGATTAAACTGATTAAACTGTGGTTAAAGATATCTTCGACCTTACCTTTCTTGCGGAAAACTGCGTGAACGAAGAGTTTACGGGCGAACCAGAATGAACTTCTTAGAAAGAAGTTAACACAGAATACATCTATTCATAGTTGTTACTGATTACTTATACGTTATTACAAGAAGTTCAGGCCTCTCATTCAAAAATAACGTTTTTGTAAAAATTAAATAGAAGGATTAAATATGATAAAATTTGGTACTTATGTTCTACGTATTATATTTATGTTAAGTCTTGTAAAAGTTTTGTCACTATTGTGTAGTAAGTTTATTGAATAATAATTTGTAAGTCCGTTCAGTCTTTGTTCGTATGATCTACTAAATCTTGTAATTTACTCTCTCACTGTGTTTAGTTCTACTATATTATAGAAATATCGTTTGTAAGTACTATGGTATTCTAAGAGTAAATCGTAAAGTTTTGCCTGAAAACATTGTACTGTCACTATTGGAATTTCTTGTTGTCCTCCAGAGTTGAATCCTGTTCGGCCACATTATTAGTAAATATTAAAAAGAAGAAGATAAATTTCTGAAAGGGAAAAACATTTACGGTTAAGTAATGAATAATCTGTTACAGTAATATTAAACAAAAATTATATCGTAGCTTCACATCGTTAACACTTATTTACTAATAATATTATACCTTAGAATAATTTGGTGATGCTTGATTAAATTTTGTAATTTTATTTTAAATAAATCATCTTCAAAATGTTTAAGATTCTTCAAATATTCACTTTCACTTACAATATCATTAACATTAACTGATATTTGGTTCCTGCTGTTCGCATGATTTGTGTTAGTTATAACATTTAGTGATACATTAAATAGTTTAACTAAACATTAAAATAGTTTAATAGTTTTACTCAAAGTTTCCTTATCTTACGGTGTTCCTAAATTTATTCAAACAGACAATGGGACCCATTTTGTTAACGCGCTTCTCAAACGTTTCTGAACCTTATTAGGCATTCAGCATGTGACAAGTTCTTCGTACGCGCCCCAGTCTCAAGGACTCGTGGAGAGATTTAATTCTACTTTAGTGCAAATCCTAAAATTCTATGTCAATAATAATCACTCAAACTGGAATGAATACATAAAACCTGCCTTGTTCTCTTATAACATCTCTCATCAAAAATCAATAGGTCATTCCCCGTTCTATTTAGTACATGGTTTCCATCCCGTTTGTCCAGCAGATCTACTTTTCGTTACAGAGCAACTAGATTACGCCATTGATCATCAGCTGCAAGTTCTGCAAGATGTCAGAAAAACAATCCCCGCTCTCATCCAAAAATCTCAATTATCTCAGAAGCATTATTATGATTTAAAGCATTCCTATATTTCCTTCAAACCGTCTGATAAAGTTTACGTGTATTTTCCTCAGTCAAAAGATTCTAAGACTTCTAAGTTTACGACTCTTTATCGTGGCCCTTATACTATTCTTAAAAAAATTTCGCCAGTAACATACGAAGTACTTTTGGAAAAATTTGGCAAGCTAGTTCCGGAAACAGTACATATTAATAGACTACGAAACTGTATTAAAGATTCAACTACAATAACCAATAATCAGCAAGTTCTCTTACCAGATCAAACCGTTGCTTTAATTACAAATCTTTTAAGATGTTTACATTCGTAGATCTACGTATTGATTTTCAAAACCACATGAAATTAAATAACTTTGTTACATCATTTTCAAGATTATTTCAATACTTAAGTTATGTGTGTCATTGTGTTTATTATTTTCATTATGTGTTTTAATTTTTCTTTGTAAATAGAACAATGTCTTGTGTTTTGTTTCCAGATGTTACTATGATATGAAGTTACTCTGATATGATAAGATTATTGTTTAAGTTATATTATTTTTTTATTTTTTTTACATGTTTTCAGAAGAATACTCATCCATTTACAAGGGTGTGTAGATATTTCCTGCAAATAATTTTTTTTTCTTCCTCTCACTTCATTCGATTTTTTATAGCTTAGGACTTTATTAATTCAACAAGATATATTACGTTTGTGTAGAACAATTAGGTTAAACTATCACTTAACAGATTTTCTTTTCTCTAATATTTGTTTGAAATACTCAGTTGCATAAAATCTTTGGTTTCTGTCTACCCACAAGAGTTTTTTCGATTGTGTTACAATTTCATGTAGCCTTGCCAATTAATAATTATATTGGTTTATTTGCGATGATATTGGAGTTTATCGAAGATTATGAAGTTTATGAGTTTTATGGAGATGATTATTGTTGTTATTGCAGTTTTATGATGTTATTGAGTTTTGAAGTTGATGGAGATTTATTGATGATTATTGGAGTTTATGATGAATATTTGATGTTGATTTTTGGAGTTTATGAGTATTTTATGAGAGAGTTCATTTCGTCCGCCCAATCCATCTTTCAGTTACTAAATTTCACTACTGGTTGTTAGCTTAACCGGCCTCATTTTTCTTTACCACTTTGACTGGTTATCGGGGCTTGCGGTGGTTTATGGTGGTACCCATCGTCCAGTTCCGGTAACGCAGTCACGGTTTTGTTTTGGTTGGGATGCATAGGGGAACCCATACTGTTTCCAAGACCAGATTTTCGTGTACGAATGGGCCCGAATCTGACGAGTGAATGAGTTGTATGAAAGGGGCCTCTTGAATGATGTGTGAATGTGGGAAAATCTGCTTTTCAAGACGAGTGAGTGGATTTTTTTCTGTGAGTCTCATCCATTTCATAACTTCAAAATTCTTTTCCCTCTTGATTTTCGTACGGGGCTGATCTGCGGTCTGTTGCGTACGGCTAGCAGGCAGTCACTGTTTTTAGTCGGATAGTACCTGGCCGGTATGCATGGTCGCTTTCCAGGAAAAGTTCGACAGAAAATCTCCCGTTAGGTCAACGACTGGATAGTGGAATATTTTGTTTGTGGCCCTGTGTTTTTTTTTGTCCGTTAACTACACATTTTTTTTTCATTGTTTCACTTACATTACTAGGACGTCCCCCCCCCCACAATTCGACTTTTGGTTATTGCACGAAGGGTTCTTACCACTCTAACCCTTTGTCAAGTTTTGATATTTTGTTTTAACACTGATTCTTTGCTAAGACATCCCATTGAATTTTTTTGTTTACTTTATTTAACCCTACAATGTAAATGGATTTTTGGATTGTAAGGATTTTGTTTTTAAAGAGCTGGTCTTTGCATGTTGTAAATTTGTTTGTGTTGGATTTCAAGTACCGGAGTTTTATTTTTGCAGCAAGGTTTTAGATTGGGTTTTCTTCAGCAGGTTTCGAACTGGACAGTATGTTAAATTTTAGATGGTTTCGTATCGATAGTGTTTGGCATAAGGTTATTACGTTTTTCTTTTGTTTATATTATCAATTTGTTTTGCGGCTAAGTCTGACTTGGTTTTGTTGACATATTTTCGGTTTATGTCACAGTTTCTTTTTAGGTTTTTTTTAAATTTTTGGTTTTCTTTTCAGTTGTAGCTATGAATTCGTTTTAGAACGTAAGTTTTAAGCATCATTTGTAGAGATGGATTTTGGTGCAGTATTGTATTTACAGCTCGATCTCAAAATGATTTTTCTTTCGTTTTCAGATGGTTTATGAATGTATGGTTTCGGTTATTAACTTAAGTTGGTTTAATAACACTTTTAGCCTAGGTTGCCTTTTCTTGTTTTTAATTTTTCTAAACAGCTTTGGTTGACGAATTATGTTTACGACAACTATATGATAAAAGGAGTTCTTGCAGTTATGTTACGTTTTAAAAGGGTAGACTACGTTAGTTAGCTAATTTATAATTGGTTTAGGTTGGTTACTTTTTAGATTTTCGTTGTTTTAATAGCTGTGGCGTAAGTAGCATTAGCCAAAGAGATAAGGCTGGTGTACCCCGTTTCAGTTTCGTTTTGTAGAATAACAGAATTTCTTCTGTTTAGAAATTGTTTTTGATAAGTTCTGATTCGAATTTTGTTAGATTTAGGTTTAGATTTCCTGTTCCGATAAGATTTCCTCAAAGGACAGTTTTGGTTTATTTATTTTTAGAATTTATGGGTAATGACAGAACCAAGATGCAACCAGGACAAAGTTGTTGAAACTACAACACCCCCTTGAATTAGATATGATATAAATCGCAGAAAAGATAACTCCGTAGAGTAGCAACGTTATTTTTGAAATCCCAGTTGAATTCTGAATTCTTTTAATAATTTCAACATAAAATAACATACCCTCGTTTCTTCTGTTTTAGTATACAAAGAGTCGTATGTACATCAAATTATCCGTTTTACAGTGATAGTGCCCGGACTCAAGAAAAAAACCTGTTATCTACTATCTGTTACCACAGTCTACTTAAACCTTTTGCTACCACCTTTCGTATTCAAGCAGAAAATTAAGTTCACAAAACAAAAACCGTCGTTCTTACAACGAATTTTAATTCAATTCTACATATTAGTAACTTTAGTAATAAGGCTAATAAAAATCATAAATTTAATAATAAGATAAGATATTCAGGGTAATTTCACTTAACAATTAATTAAGCTTAAGTTATATATTACGTTGTTTTTCAACATTTCATTAATTTAACAAAAAAAAAACGCTTTGTCTGTATAATATTAGTACAGATTGATACTGATTGTCAGCTGCAAATATTTTTTAAAATGGTTATGTCATGGTTATATGGTGATAAAAACTGTAAAGTTTATTCCTGGTTCTCCAAGATATTTTTGTTTATAAATAAAAACTTCCTTCTATACTTATTACAAGTGTTTATTAACGATAATTTTTTTTACATTAGTCGTCAGTAACTAGTTGTAAGTTACAAGAAGTTACTCCTTACAAAATTGATGACAAATTTTTGTAAATGTAAGACATTTTAGAAGCTAATTTAGCGTCTACATTCAAAGAACTGTGAGGTTGAACTTAAATTAATCTCTAGACCTTGCCCGGGAATCAAACAGAGGACCTCCACTTTACGGCGTAACAAGTTAACCACTGGGCCAAGGAGGAGGCTAAATTTGACTTTTTACAAATTAAATTAAAAGAAAATATGACCATTTACATTAAAAATAATTAATGTGTTACAATAATGCATAATTAGAACATTAGTAAGTAGTCTACACCTATTTCTCTATCACCCAAAAGGTTTTTCTAATCCACCAAAAATCAATTTTTAACACTGCTGACACAACATACTAAAAGCACAAAAGCATTTCGAAAATAGTTTACTAGTTAGTATTAATCTGACTGAAGAGTCGGCTTTATTATAAAAAAACCCTACTAAAACAACAAAGAATGTACAAGGTAAATAAATAGGTTCACAAAAATTACTTAACCAAAATTATAAAGATTCTGAAATTTTTCGAGTTGGATCACAAAATAATAGTTTAAAATAAAGTGATAGGTTAGAGTATTAAAAAAGAGAAAAGGATAGGTTGATATTGGATATTGTAGGATTTAGTGAAACACGTTGGGACGACAATCAAGACAAATGGTTGGGGATTCTTGGATTATTAGCACTAAAGCCATCGGTTGTCAGGGGGATGGATGAGCGAAGAAAACTGAAAAACGCAAATGACGAAAGAGGTAAAAGGCAATATTGCTACTACTTGTGAATATCATAAACAAAAGGTGTAAGAAAGCAAAAGATGATTGGATCAGAGCAAAATGTATAGATATTGAAAGTAAAATAGTAGTTGGTAAAGTAGACGCAGCTTACAGAAAAATAAGGGAAAACTTTTGAGAACGAGAGAAGAACGCTATCAATTTTTAAAGAGCAGATGGCAAACCGTTGTTGAATGGCCAAGAGAGAGCTGAAAGATGGAAGAAATAGGTAAAACATCTCTACAGGGGAAAATAATTAGATCATGATGCGATAGAACAAAAAACTGATTTTGAAGACGATCAAAGAGGTGACCCTATACTAAGGGAGGAAACCGATCGGGCACTGAAGAATATAAATATGATTAAGATGGCAAGAATAGATAACGTACCATAGGAATTAATATTACGTTGTGGAGAAGTTGCACAAAACAAATTTTACAAACTTGTGTGCAGAATGTATGAGAGTGAAGAAATACCATCGGACTTTAAAAGAATATTATGATTTCGATACCAAAACAGTCGGGACCGGAGAAATGTGAATATTACAGAACCATCTGTCTAACGTGTCGTGCATCCAAGATACTGACAAGAATTATGCAGGAAAATAGAACACCGAGTAGAAGTTTTGGATTATGACCAATTTAAATTTAGAAGGCGAATGGGAACTCGAGATGCAATATTGGCTCTGAGATTGATTATTGAGAAAAGGTGCAAAAGGTGCGCCTCTGAAGTTATAGCTTCAGAGGCGGAGCTAATAGACGTAAGTTTTGGAAGGATAGTAGCCACCTAAGAGAGGAACTTAGGGGACGTTAAGAACTTGATAATAGATGAGAAGTTGAAGTTAGTGCTGTCCTGTGGAGTGTGGAGGGACTTTTTTAGCCGGAAGTGACGGAAACTCCCTTTCAGAAAAGACCGGCTTGGATGGCGCCGAATGGTGGGACCATTCAGAAGTCTATCTAGTAAGTCTCTATCCATATAAGTCTCTATCTATATAAGTCTATCTATATATAGTAAGTCTCTCTCAAGTATTCCTATTTGTGATGTTTGAAATGTAATTATTAATTAATTGTTTATTTCGGTTTATTATGTTCCTGTCTGCTTACATCCCATTAAAGGTAAGCAATTTTTTTTTTAATCTTTCTAAAACATTTAACAGTCTTCTGGTAAGTTGTAGCTGTATTTTGTACTATTCTAAATGTAACCTTTTGTAGTACTAGTTTGTGCGGTTTTTGCTAATGTTGTATTTCAATCTGTATATTCGCCTTCAGCGAATTTTGTAAATTTTGTGTGGAAGATGTTATCCTAATTTGTTTGACGTACCTTTTAAAACTGTTATAAAATTTATTGTACCTTTTATGCTTTTCCAGATGTAAATTTTTTTCGTATAATCTTTTAGGTATTTATTATTCTTACTTATTTCTGGGGGACCTATTTTGGTACTTCCAGGGTTCAAGATTAAGTTCGAGTTTGAGCTATTCAAGATTAAGTTGAAAATGAGTTCAAGCCTGAGTTCTAGATTGATGTCAAGTTTTGCTTGTTAAATTTCATTAAGAATGCAAGCGTCCGCTAACCTATAGTTCACCGCCACTGCCAACTTGGTTTTGGTATGAGATTCCGGATCATCCAACATTAAAATAATTAAGTCCGTCAGGAGGTATTTTGTTGCATTAAAAACCGGTGAGTGTCACCTTAATACTTTATTCAAATTCTACCGTGCTCGTCATGTACAACCAAGAATAATCCACTGGTACTTTTCTATTAGCTCTTTGTGTAACGGCGTTTTCATTTTGAAGGGCCAAAATTTTCTAGAAAATGGCAGCAGCTTGCATCTTTATTAACATTAAAATTTAAAATATTTTTTTTCTTTTCAAACCATAAGGCGTTTACAATTCAAATTTTGTAATTATTCATAATGTATTAATGGTAGTAGTTAATTCAACCTTTTATTTGAATTTTTTTTAAATAATTTTCTTTAAAAATATTTTTTTTAATATAAATTGTCTTACCTTTTATTAATTGGTATTTTTGCTGGCCAGCAACGAAATTTTGATTGTAAAAAAAATTCTAATTGTCATGAATTTACTTTTAATGGTTTTGTAATCAACTTTATTTGGGATACCTTACGAATTTATTTTTAAGTAATTATTTAAAAAATAAATTTCAAAATTAAAATTCAATATGTTTGTTTCTTTGAAAGCTCATCTTTTTAAACTTTTCTTACCTTATAGCAATCTTTAAATTTTATTAAAACTTATTTTGGCAGACAGAATATGTTTTTTTTCTTTTGGTGACCGTTAGCGGTGGCAATCTCCTAAACATTTTTCTGGAAAATCTTGTGGCTTTCCGTTTCGCAACGAAAAAGTAATAAGATATACCAGATATACAGTAAATTAAAATTACTTTACTTTTTCCAGATAATAAATGCTGCCTACTCCTATTTCAACTAACTCCAATCGATGAAGTGAAAAAAAATTAATTACGATTTAAAACATGCGTAGTGGTTGTTGTAATCGGAATCGACTGAAGTTTATAAAACTGCCAGCTTGCGTTTTGAATGATAACTTAATTTTTTATAATAAAACTATTTGAAAGTAGTGGTATTGATAATAGTTTATTTTTAACCATGTACAATTATTGTTAACCTGTTCCGCTGTGTTGTCATTGACTTACTTTAAATACAACAAACCCCATTTCTTTGCCATAATGACTTTTCATTCACTAGCGTGAACCTTTTCTCTATTTTGTAAATCAAAATAAATCAAAGACACCTGCACATTGGTAGTTAGGTATGAAATTTGTAACATTGGACGTAAACAAGTAGGATTTTGCTTTAACGATTATCGTGACTACTGAATTAAATAAACCTGTTACCATTAAAGGTAAGTTGTAAGAATATGGTTTGTTGTAGAAAGGTGTAAAACAGCTTAGAATATTTCCAGTATTTAAATATTTACAGTTTTATTGGTATTGTCAGAGTACTGCCATAAAAGGCTGTTGCTTACAATATTTGACTTACTCAAAACGTTTTCCAAAAAACTAACTTTTCTAAGGGCTGACCTAGAAAAAATCGTTAAAGAAACCAAGCATATTATTTCTGCTGGTAGTTAATCAAATGATCATTTCGTTAAGTTGAAGTACTGATTCGTGTCCAAATATTTTATCTTTGTCTTATTACGTGCCTTCTTTGTACAATAATGTTAAAATCGCTCGTAACATTAGTGTTATGAAGTGTAATTTGTAAGTATCCAATTGAATAATTCTTTGAAAATTGAAAAATGTTGGAAATATTACTCTTACTGTAATTTTTGCAGAACAAAACACACAATCCAGTCGAAGGAAAGGCATATTTAGTTTAATCAGCGAAAGCCTTCAACTAACTTACAGTATCAGGTAACTGTTCGTAAAAAAAGAAAACACGTGAAGATTTAAACAAACACTAGATAAGTGAATAACAAAATCTTTAATACTATTTTAACAATATATAGTATAGAAATAATGTTTCATTCTATAATATTTATTAAACGTCATTACTACTTAAGTAACAGCCTTATAATACCGGCTGTTAAAGAAAAGAGATATGTTGCAAAATAAAGACGTTCTAATCAATCCTAAACCAATTGTGATACTAAATTACACTAACATCAAAACCTTTTGAATTGTAAGCATCGCAATTCCGGAGGAAAATTTATACTCTTCAAAACATTGGTAAAGACTTAATTTTTAAACAAAAAATATGGAGGGGTTTCGTAAAACCGATCGGGTATAAAATACTTCCTGTGGCGCACTGTAACCTCCAGTGACAAAGCAGCTGAACCAACGTCAAGTAAACTAAACAAATTGATACTGTACTAATTTTACCCCAGTCCGTCGTAGTGTTTTGACCACTGTAGGCAGTATGAGTGCTGTAAATGGTAGCTTCTGCTGACGGGAGATAGCGCAGACAGCAAAATCTCACAGCGCTTTTACGACTACGAGTAGCTAACATATACAGCGGGACTTGGCTACTTGAAAACGTGAGTTCAGTAGAGACATTTAGTTAGTAGAGTCAGTTAGTATCAATCTTCTCCACGATAAGGTCGATAGGGGGAAAGACTGAAGCACTCAACATTGAGAATAATCTTTTTCTGCTCCCTCGGGTGTGGCAACCCCGGGACCCCAGCTAAGAGCTAACCTTATTTCAAAACTATACACAGGTTGCTCTTACACTACACACAACAATAATACTACATCACACACACCACACTTTCTTTCAACACACACATTTACATACCCTACACACAACACATACACAAAGTTTTTCTTACACACATTTATAATGCTGGCGAGGATGGGATGCGGGCTGGTCGTGCGTAACCCTTTCCGGATTGGAAGGTCTGGACTGTGGTTGTGCTGCTGTGAGCTTGCTCTGCCGAGGCTTTGCGCCATCCTTTAGCCCTTCCAGTCGCTTCGGTACTGTGGCAAGAAGTGGACCATGGGTAAGAGTGTCGGAGCTCTTACTGCTGCGTGCGAGCCTCTGGGACGTCGGTATCAGTGGGTCAGGCAGTACCTGACTCCCCGGCCCGGATGAAATATGTGGGAGATGGCTGCCGGGAGTACTCGGCCGGGTCCTTCTTTTTACTAGGGACCTGCGGCGTGCGCGGGTCATCTCTCCGCCCGCACCCTGCTTTCACGATGACTGGAAAAGCACTAAAGATAATGGCAAACAAACAATCTTCCCTTGGATTGAAAAGACTATGGTCTAGCTTGTCTGACGATAGTGATAAAAGTGGTGTATTAAGTAACACGGACAAATTTTTCGTTGTTCGTTGTGTTGCAGAAGAAGGGTCGCTTTCAAAAGTTTCCCCCTTCATTATTAACAGGTCTGTGCAGTCGGTTTGTGGCTCGCCACACTCTATTAAGAAACTAAGGAATGGTACTTTGTTAATTGAAACAACGTCTGCGAAGCAAAGTAGCAGCGTTGTTAAAATTACACAAATAGGAAGTACTGCAGTCACTGTTGAACCGCATAGATCCCTCAACTCATCTCGAGGAGTAGTTTACTCTCGAGATATACATGATATGTCTGAGGCTGAGTTATTGGAGGAGCTTACCTCCCAGCGAGTGACGCAAGTCAAAAGAGTTACGCGTCGGGAAAATGGTATTGATGTCGGTACCCCGACACTTATCATAACATTTTCCACCCCACAACCTCCAGATCGTCTAAAGTTGGGTTACCTGTCTGTTCGAGTGAGACCGTATGTCCCAAACCCTCTGCGCTGTTTTCAGTGCCAGGAATACGGACATACGAAAACTAACTGCAAGAAACCTGCGATATGCGCAAAGTGCAGTTCACCTGACCACTTAGACAGCGAATGCACTTCTGAAACAGAACTGTGTGCAAACTGTAAAGGAAGTCATTCAGCAAGGTCTCGGGAATGCCCTAAGTATAAAGAAGAACGGGAAATTCAGAAAATTTCGTCTGAACAGAAGCTTTCCTTTCCCGCTGCCCGGAGCGAGTACAGAAAACTAAATAGCATCCGAAATGCAGTCCAGCCTGACATTTCGTTTGCAGCTGCAACTAGTGTTCAGTCTCGTATGTCTGGTGAGTGCTCGTCATGCGTAGAGTTGAAAAGTGTTGTTGAGAACCTAACTAAACAGGTTGCTTCCCTAACTTCTGCACTTAACGCGTTATTAAGCACCAAGCAAACAGAAATTGGTTCAAAGAGCTCAGTGTCTCAAGTGTGTAACCTTTCTGCGACGCAGAGTACAAAAGCTCAGCTGTCAAGTAAGACAGCCTCTACCTCAAAGGGAAAACCCCTTTCAGTATCCAAGACGCTTCCAGTGGAAGCGTCTAAATTTTTAAAATCTCCTCCGTCTGGATCCAAGATCCACGATATGATAGGAGATTCATCGGCCCTAGAAAAGGGCTTTATACAAGTAAAAGGGAAAAAAGGGAAAGAGAAAATTGTGTTTGAAACGTAACTCCTCCGTTGCGAAATACCCTTTAATAGTTTAATTCAATGGAATGTTCGCGGGATCCGGTCTAGGTATGAAGATATAAAGATATTGATCCGGGATAAGTGTCCGTTTGCGCTTTGCTTGCAAGAGACGATGTTACAACCTGATATCCGATTATCCTTTCGTGGATACGAAATGTTTAGGAAAGATTCCCTGCATGGTGGCCCTGGTGATGGGGTTGCAATATTACTTCACCAGTCAATGCAAGGGATGAGTCTGGATATCCAAACGGATATTCAGGCTGTAGCAATCAGGATAACTGTCCCGATGTCGGTTTGCGTGTGTAATGTTTATTTACCACCAAACACAGACATTTCATACCTAGCCATGAGAGAATTGCTGGAACAGTTACCAGCTCCATATATCGTCTTAGGAGATTTCAATGGTCACCATTATTCTTGGGGCTCCTCACTGTGCAATGGTAGAGGTCACATGGTGGAGAGGGTCCGGAGTGATTTAGACTTATGTCTATTGAACGATGGATCTGAAACATTCATGTCATCCTCAACAGGATCCTGGTCGTGCTTGGACCTTACTTTCTGTAGCCCGTCCATTGTTCCAAGGTTGATGTGGAGAGTACTGCCAGACCTGTATGGAAGTGATCACCGACCGGTGGTGGTCGAATTTTTTGACTACCAGCCTGTCGATGACCTTCCGAAACGATGGATTGAAAAGCTTGCACGGTGGGATGAGTTTTCAAGTTTAATGGAATCTGAATATGAAGATGATGATGATGCACGAAAGCTGTTGTCTTCCTTTCTGGAGAGGATGTCTGCAGCAGCTGCCCAGAGCATTCCTAAAACATCGGGAAAAGCACGGCGTCCGCCGGTACCTTGGTGGAATGATCGTTGTAAGGAGGCTCTTCAGGACCGCCGTAGGGCCCTGCGCATTTTTAGTCGCAGACCTACGGATGAAAACCTGGAAGCGTACCGAAGAGCTCGGGCCTGCTGTAGGCGTGTCTTTCTTGAGAGTAAGAGGGAGTCGTGGAGCCGTTACGTTGGAGATATTAGCAGGAGTACCCCTGTGACAACGGTATGGAGAAAACTGCGTTCGGTATGTGGGAGGACGTCTCCACATCGAATCGCAGGGTTGCAAGCTGACGGTTCTGTGATCACATCACAGTCCGACATCGCTAACGTGATTGGTTCCTTCTTTAAATCAGCTTCCCTCACGTCTTCATATTCAGTACAGTTTCAAAATTATAAGAAAACCATTGAATCTCTTCCTTTCTTTATAGCGGACTCGAATGATCCTCTAAACATTCCTTTTTCATTGCCTGAGCTTAGAAAAGCGCTCAAAGTATCTCGAAATACCTCACCTGGAGGAGATGAAATTACACTTTCGATGATAGCGCATTTACCAGATTCTGGGTTAAGGCAACTCCTACATGTTTTTAATAAAATATACGCTTCTAGAAAGCTTCCAAAAACTTGGAAAGAAGCAATTGTTGTTCCGATCCTCAAACCTGGTAAAGATAAAACATTGGCCTCCAACTACCGTCCCATTTCCTTGACAAGTGTTGTTTGTAAGGTCATGGAAAGAATGGTGAACAGTCGTCTCATGTGGTATCTGGAAAAGAATAACTTCCTCGCTCCTGAACAGAGCGGTTTTCGGAGGGGGAGGTCTTCGACAGACCACTTGGTGGCCCTTGAGACGGCTGTCTGCAATGCGTTTGCATTGCGGCAGCGCCTCGTTGCCGTATTCTTTGATTTGAAAAAAGCATATGATACAGCTTGGCGACGAGGTATCCTCAATACCTTGCGGGATTGGGGCATCGCTAGAAACATGTTGGCCTTCATCAAGGACTTTCTAGATGAACGATCGTTCCGTGTAAGGGTTGGTCAGTGTCTGTCCGACAGGTTTGACTTGGAAAATGGTATACCGCAAGGAAGTGTAATTAGTTGTACCCTATTTGCGGTCGCCATAAACAATATTGTGAAAAGTTGCGTATACCCTGTTAAATGTTCGTTGTTTGTTGATGATTTTGCAATATATGTTGCATCTAGAAATGTTGTCTCAGCTGAACGAGCTCTACAGCTAACTATATACCGTCTTGAAGAATGGTCACGGCAGACTGGCTTTAGTTTTTCTCCTGAGAAGACTAAATGCATTCAGTTTTGCCGAATACGGACTGATAATGTTCCAAGACTGTATTTAATGGGTCAGGATATCGAAGTTAGCACTGAAATCAGGTTCTTAGGTGTTGTATTCGACAAGAGACTTACATGGGTTCCGCATATTAAAGACCTACGGGCTAGGTGCTTAAAGGTGGTTGATATTCTGCGTGTTCTTACAGGTACAGGTTGGGGTGCTGATAGATCATGTATGATAAGGTTCTACAAGGCTCTAGTGCGATCACGTATAGATTATGGCGCTGTAGCCTACTCATCTGCTACTTCCACTTCTCTGGGAATACTTGACACAGTCCACAATTCATGTTTACGATTATCTACAGGTGCTTTCCGTTCTAGCCCTGTTGTCAGCATCTTAGTTGAAAGTGGAGAAATGTCGTTATTCAGACGTCGCCAGCAGCTTCTATTGACGTACTTTGCCAAGTTAAAAGCTAGACCTTACCATTTCTTTCATGACATCATTCTCAACAACCCGTGTCATGATTTGCATCTGATGAACGCCCGACAACCTTCACCATTCGGTGTAAGAGCGTTGGAGATATGCAACAACCTTGATATTGCGATTCCTCGTGTCTACCCATGTAATTCTTGTCTATTTCCACCCTGGACCATCGCTCAGTTACACTTTAACTTTGAGATGAGTAAATACTCAAAGGCAGGCACAAGCTCTGTGGTGTTTAATAGCATTTTCAGTGAGTTAGTTGCAGCTATTAAACCATCTACGGTTGTATACACTGATGGATCAAAGTCGGATGTTGGAGTTGGTTGCTCGTTTGTTGCTAATGGGAGAACCTATTTGTTTGGATTACCTGCGGGAACTAGTATTTACACGGCTGAACTTTATGCTATCAGCAAAGCTCTTTCTGTAGTCTGTGTGCGTGGGCGTCGGGTGTTGGTGTGCACTGATTCGCTCAGTGCTCTCCAGTCGATTAGTGATGTGTATTCACGCCACCCGCTAGTTGTTGACGTCCTCGCCACTGTGAAGGAGCTGAATGATAGAGGAGTAAGCGTTGTTTTCTGCTGGGTTCCGGGTCATGCTGGAATCCCGGGAAATGAGGCTGCTGATTTGGCCGCTAAGGAGGCGGCTCGTCAACCGGCTTTCACGCGATATCTGACTATGTCTGATTTTGTGAGTCTGGTGAAGCGGGTCATCACGGATTCCTGGCAGGTAGAATGGACTGGCTCTCATGGCAACAAACTACGAGAAATAAAACCTATTGTTAAGCCTTGGCCTACGTCACTGAGGAAGAACAGAAGAGAAGAGGTTGTCATCGCGCGACTTAGAATTGGGCACACCAGATTAACCCATGGGTATCTCATGACGTCTGGTGATGCTCCAGTTTGTGGCAGGTGCGATTGTCCTTTGACAGTCAAACATGTATTGGTTGATTGCGTCTGCTACGCAGCTCTGCGTCGACGATTCAAGATTCCCTCTGACATAAGGAATATACTCGGTGACGAAACCCCTATTTTGGGCGCGGCTTTGAAATTTTTAAGATCCATCAGTGTATACAACAGTGTCTAATGTCCTATTAGTTTTACCCTAACGTTTACATTCAAATGTCTGTGTTTTTATTATATGGCCCCTTTACAGCCTTTTGTGATCTTTTATGTCTGTGATATTTTTCTTTTTTTTTATGTAATTTTTTACTTTTTTGGTTGTGATACTAGTTCTTAAGATTTTAATTACATAAGTGTCAATGTCATTTTTGTGTTTTCTTTTCTAACTGTGATATTAAGTTTAAGTTTATGTGTGTATGTTTTTTGTGTTTTTAGCGTTTTTTTAGCCTGTCTGTGATACTAGATTATAAGATTTTAGATATTTCATATATATATAAAAAAAAAAAAAATGGCGTTCTACACTCGGGCTTTTTACACCCTTGTGTAGAACAACAGGCGATGATAACCTCGCCAAGGTTTTTCGCCTTAAAAAAAAAAAAAAAAAAAAAAAAAAAAAAAAAAAAATTCTGCTCCCCACACTGACCCCTCTCCACCTTAACCAATCGCCTAGCCTGCGGTTGCTCATGTCCGAGGCAGCAGCGAAGGTTCTTTCCCACCCATTTAAACTCAACTACGCCGACGGATGCCCTGCCGCTCCGGCCGCCTAAACTCAACCAACGAGAGCTACGCCCAGTGTGACAAAAGTTTTTATTGTAATAGTGTATTTCTTTTGGGATCAGTTAATAAATACACTAACTTCAAGGAATTATAATAATATCTGAGAAATGGCTTTAGAATTAAAATATAAACTACAGTCATTAGTGTGTTTCAAAAAGACTAAACTGTGAAGAAAATAACATATATACAAAATTAAACTTGACTAACCGTGAATAAACATCTTGAAACACAACGTTGTTGAAGTTAGAGATGACGATGACGATGATAGAGATGAAAACGACGCTGATTATGAGATGACGATAATTAGGAGTTGAAGTAGAAAAGGGAAAAAAGTTTAAATGATTAACAAAATCATAAAGGTAAGTCGAATGGTTTAAAACGTTACAGTCTGTTAGTATCTTCGCTGTTGTCAAGAAGGTTAATCGCTAATGGATTCTGATGGTCTTCTAGTTTTTGTAACAAAATTTAACAGTGATTAAAATTTTGCAAGATGTTCAATAAATTAATGATGTTTAATAATGGGTTAAACAACAAAATTACAAAACACTTACCACAAGTTTAAGATTATTGAGTTCGAAATTTGTTTTTCTATTATATGCTCTTAGGTAATCTCGGTCTTTTAAATAAAACTAGTGACTAGTATATGCCGCGCCTTGCGGTATCTGTGCCAATTTTCCATAATATTCCATTAAAACGCAGGTAAAAGATCACATTCACTACGTACAAAATCTCAAGTTTAGGTATCTGTGGCAAACTTACCAGTGGTAAGAAATAATATATCCCAGTTAAAGTCCTAGAAAAATATTTCGGCTGATCGTTCGTGGATATCTTCATGATCATATTTACATTTAAACTTAATGCATAAAATAATATGACTAAGAAATGATAATTTACCAATAAATTTTGGGGAAACCTTTGTTACACAATTAAAGAATGCATCGAAATTTATTTTTTACACGGGAAGAACAATTCCCTGCAATCCAATTTATGGATTTGCCAGTATGATGTCAAAATAAAGATGGAAGCCCAAAAGAATTAGCCTACTCTACTCCATTCGTAACAGAAACTGCCAGCTCAACAACGTCTGATACATTACGCATGTAACGAACTTTGTTCACAACTGGATTCTTTTGAGAAAGATTACATTTCACATCCCTAAAAATATTTTGAATGTCGGAACTACGAGTATCTACGGTTAAAATGGAGAGGTTATTAACAAAAGCAAACTCTACCTTTGATAATCTTTGACCGTCGTAACTAAAATTAATTTTTAATAATTTGTTTCCATTTTTATTTATTTGCTACTATTCTTTAATTCGATGTATTCTCGAAGTTATACAACATCAGTTTAAATGGGTAGGGTTAAACGTAATGTAAGACAATGGGTTTGTATTTTTTTACATTCCTACTAGGGAAAATTTTACCTAATCTATCTTCATTTATACTAGTATAGCCACTGTTGGAAAAATGGATGTTTTGGGTTCCTCTTTTTAGGCATTTGGTGTAGACAACTATAGTAAAATCAAATGCTTGTTAGACATAAACTCATTATATCTAATTATGTGGCTAGAAGAAGTCAATATTCTGACTACGATGTAGAACTTCAGGGCCAATATATCAGTTCCACATTAAATAGAAGAGATTAAAATGTTATGCATATAACAGCAGCATGGGCACGAATGTGATCAGCCTTCCTCACTCCTATAAGCCCAACATTTCTTTAATGCACTACAGAAAGTGAACAGCATACGTGCAAAATTTTATAATTTTATTGTAATATACTACGTACTAAATTACAATATAATATAATGTAGTGTAATATACTAAAATATTAAATATTGACTAGTGTGTCATGGAACGGCTATATGAAGTTCTATTTATATTTTTACTAAAATTACGTTCGATATATAGAATTTGTTTTCGATATACAGAAACATTTTTCCATTAAATTTTCGCGGGACTCACTACCTTACTTCGATATATAGAGAACTTCGGTATAATTATAGAAGCTCGATTAATAGAAGTCCGATTGTATTTATTAAATCATTGATAAATTTGTTCAGGGTGAAAAATAAAGGTTTTCCCTACACGACTGTCCATGGGTGGAAAGCCCTTACTGGTTTAAAAAGTGCATTTTTTCATGATGCTATTTGCCGAAGATCGTCCCGTAAAACGGTATGGACTGAATGCAGTGGATTTAAACAACTGCGCCAAGGTATAACTAATTTAATATTTAGCTTGAAAGCTAGGAGTATAGGCCTATAAAAATAAAAATCTGGTGTGAAACACTCACACGACTTTCTCTTGCCAGTGAAAATAATTAACAATAAAACTAACATTAGTAATAAAACATTAGAAATAAATAAAAAACTAACCTTATTTCAATCATGAGAGAAACACGCAAAATGAAAATCAACCTCAGTTTGGCCTAAAAATACGGAAAATCACTCATTCACGCTCAACTAGGCTCTGTAGAGAAAAATGCTTTAAATAAAAGTTGTAGATCTTTTAATTTTCTATAAAATTAATTATATACACTTTTGTCATAAAATGAATACTAAGGCCGAAATCTTAAAAAAATCGATTTTTCACACGTTTTCGTGAGAAAAAAAAACAGAAAATCGCTAATTGCCGCTAAACTAAGCGTTATACAAAAAATTGTTTGAAATAAAAGTTGTAGAATTTTAAATTTTTTACATTTTTTATTATATAAATTTTTGCGCTATAATACATATTAAAGCCGTAATCTTAAAAAAACACTGTTTTTACGTGAAAACGCCCTCACCAAGAATTTCAGCAAACATGGCGCCTACCCTATCTTGTAGAAAATAAAAATTGAGTAAATGAGGCGATTTTTAAAAAAATCGTAGGACCAGTTTTTGAGAAAATCGTAAAAAAGTGAAAAATTATACGAATAAACTACTACTTCCGATTGACCGATTTTGATGAAAATGTTCGTGTCGGGTCCGGTAAGGGTATGTAACTTAAGTTTCAAGTTTCAAGTTCGTACAATGTTCCGTTCTTGAGATATTTTGTATACACACACACACACACACACAGACACACACACAGACCTATCGCTAAAAACATGTTTTTTGGGTTCAGAGGGTCTGAAAACGTATAGATCCGGTGAAAACTCGATTTCGAAAAATCGACATGAAAACAATACTTTCCTTCCTATATATTCATATAGGCAAGAGAAAGTAAAAATGAAAACTTACATTTTAAATAAAATTAATAAATCTACTAAAAACTCTTAAAATTGATTAGTGAAAATTTTGCTTTTAATTTATTTTAAATGTATTTGATTTCTTTCTTTTTTTGTTTGTAATTAATTTTTTAAAATTTACGAACATAGTTAAGTAAATTTTAATATTAATAAAGTTTCTGGTTTTTTAACTTTGTTCACAAATCAAAGGTAATTTTGATTATGGAATAAATTATTGTGCCAAGCCTAATTCATTAGAAGGGTTTCATGATAGCTCGGTCATTATTTAAACACAAGGTAATGTTACGTCCTATATATTGCCGCAATTTATTTTTGAATATTCTCAATGAAAACGTTGAAAAATTTTATAAGCATATCATAGAAATCAAATATTCTTTAAACTAAAACTAAAGTCTTGTGAATATTTTACTATTAAGTAAAACATTTAAATTCATGATATGATTTGTTACGTGACAGTTATTAAACGGTAAAAAAAGTGGAACACACACTTTTAACTTTTTTTGGCTGTTACAAGATGATTCCGTTAAAATGAACTTACAATCAAATTCGAAATTGGCAATATTTTAAAGAAGTAGTAGGCCTAAGTTTCTTTTGAAAAGTTATAATTATAGATTGTATTTATCTAATAAAATTAATAAATCTACTAAAAACTCTTAAAATTGATTAGTGAAAATTTTGTTTTTAATTTTTTTATATGTATTTGTTTTCTTTCTTTTTTTGTTTGTAATTAATTTTACTTATATTACGTGAAATTAGTCGACCGTAAACGTATGTCTAAAAACATTATTTGTTAGTATTTGCGGTAGTACATTAACTTCTTCCACAAGAGTTTTTTTTCAGAGAAGCGTGCTTTAAAAAACAATTTTTTATCGTCGATTCCGCACATTATTTTGCCACACATTTAGTAACTGTGGTATTGACGGGCTGGGGTTAATAACGTTTCAACAGGTATGCCGTTTTCCAACGCAAGAATGAGTCTCTTGAGAACCTGTTTTCTATAATACATTTTTAGAGGTTTAGTAACATCTATTTTTTATAGGTCCATTTGTTGTACAGGGACCGGCAGAAAAAGAGGATAGTTTTGAAATGAATAAATAAATCAGAAATAAGATGTAAGAGATTTTTATTAATAATTTGAAACATCATCTCTTGCCATTTTTTATTAAAGCACTTAATTCTAAAATTCACTTCTTTTGTTTTAAAAATTATGTCAGTCAAGTGATGACCCTCATTCTGCACGCATTCATGTAATCGTACTTGGAAATTATCCATTGCCTCACAATCATGTCGTTCGGTGTCGCCGCTATTTCATTCCGAATTGCTAGCTTCAGATTTTTAATTGTTCGAGGCTTTACGACATACACTTTCGATTTCAAATACCCCAAAAAAAGTCACATACCGAAAGATCTGGGGAGCAAGCAGCCCATGAAAGGTCACCATTTCTTGAAATCACGTGTTCTGGAAACATTTTGTCGTAACATATTCATTGACACTCTGGCAGTGGGAGCAGTAGCCCCATCTTGTTGGAACCAAACATTTGCAGTGTTAACTTCACGACGTTGTAACTCTGGTGCAAGGATATTATTTAGCATTTCGACATAACGACTTGAAATCTTCGTTACTACTCGACCGTTCTCTTCGTAAAAATATGGACCTATCATTCCGAATTTAGCCACTGCGCACCAAACTGTCACACGTTCACAATGAAGTGGTTTTTCGTGTAGGCTACGAGGATTTTCTGCCGCCCAGTACCGGAAATTTTGTTTATTTACACAACCGGACACGTGAAAATGGGCCTCATCTGACATTATCATTATTGAATCGTTAGTTAAAATGTTCAAAATTGATTGTACATATTCTCTTCGGTTTTGGAAATAATGTTGGCTTAGTTCTTGAACAGTTACGATTTTATACGGATGAAAATGAAGATCCAAACGTAAAATTCTTCGAACACTCTGATCTGATATTCCTAGCACAGCTGGGTTTCGTGCAGCAGGGTGACGTGGACTTCTTGCTACTGACAATCGTCCCGTAAAACAGTGTGGACTGTATGCAGTAGATTTAAACAACTGCGCTAAGGTATAACTAATTTAATATTTTAGCTTGAAAACTAGGAGTATAGGCCTATAAAAAAATAAAATAAAAACATACATTTTAAATAAAAATTAATAAATCTACTAAAAACTCAAAAAATTGATTTGAGAAAATTTTGTTTATAATTATTTTAAAATGTATTTGTTTTCTTTCTTTTTTTGTTTGTATTTCATTTTTTAAAATTTACGAAAATAGTTAAGTAATTTTTAATATTAATAAAGTTTCTGGTTTTTAAACTTTGTTCACAAATCAAAGGTAATTTTGATTATGGAATAAATTATTGTGGCAAGGCTAATTCATTAGAAGGGTTTAAAAATGCATATGTCACATGAACGTAAAAATTGAGGCTCTCAAAAGCAACAGGTTTATTTCACAATGCAAATGGTGTCAGAGTTGTGGCCATACCCAACAGTAATGTCAGCACGAACCGATATGTGTCAAATGTGCCAGCAAGCACCTAACTACGGAATGCACAAAATCAAAAAGTGGTCTACCGAAGTGCTTTAACTGTGCTGAGGCTCATCCTGAAAACTATTGAGGGTGCCTAGTGGCAAAAGAGCTACAAAAACGAAGAAATAACTTTAAACAAATTAAGAAATCACAGAATCCACAATAGAAAACCTTTGTATCAAAGCCGATACAAATTAAGAAATCACAGAATCCACAATAGAAAACCTTTGTATCAAAGCCGATACAAAGTAATGTTTTGTTTGCTGACGAAAAGAAAAATCTCAATTTACACAAGCAAAACCAAGAAAAACAACAACCACATTCCACATCGCAATCAAATATGATGGAGTTGTTGCCAGACATATTAAATAAAATGAATGAGTCTGTGGTAGGGTTGATAGATAAGAAGCCAGGAATACAACAGGTACTAGTCAAAAACATCTGTACGCTAGACATAATATAGAAATGAATCAGAGGGAGGTTAGAATAGCTACTTGGAAAGCAAATGGCATTCGAAATAAAAAGTGCGAATTGGAAATATTTCTAAAAACTTAAAAATTCGATGTATGTCTTGTCTCTGAGACACATTTGACTAAACATTTATATTTAAATATAAAAGGGTATACCAAGTAATCCATCCAGATAATCATGCCAGAGGGAAAAGCGCAGTTATCATTAAAAAAATATCAATCATTACGAAGGAAGCCACATTTAGTCTGACAAAGCGCAGCTTACAGTGATTGGATTCACCATGCAACTAATGAAAAATTCAATGTTGCAGCCTTGTATTGTCTGCCAAGACTTAACCTTGAAAAAATTCAATATAAAAATATACTAGAACATCTTGGTGATAGGTATATTTTAGGTGGAGAGGACAATGCAAAGCATGTATACTGGGGAGCACGATTAACAACGACAAAAGGAAAAGAGTTAAGAGAAGCTATCCGAGAGCTTGGCTGCACATACCATTCAACAGCAAAACCGACTTATTGGCCAAGAGATCCAAATAAAATACCTAATCTTTTTTATTTTTACATATTAAAGAAAATATCATCGAATTTCATTAAAAACGGGGAAAATTACGATTTGACCTCGGATCATTCTGCAGTAATTTTGACCTTGTGTGATAGCGTAATTAGAAAACAAAATACACTGACATTAGTAAATAAAACAAGACAGCGAACGATTTGAAGTTGATTTAGAAAATAATATAAATTTAAATTTACCATATAGAACTACCCTGCAGTTGGAAGAAGAAGCTGAAAAGTAAAACAAAGTAATACAAGAAGCAGCTTGGAAGAACACAAAGGCCCATACTACAGTGGGCTGTAATACCCAAAAGAAATAAATGAACTTGTCATTGAAAAAAGAAGGCTAGGAGAAGATGGCAACAAACACGGAATCCGACAGACAAAAATATTCTAAATAATAAAACTCAACGGTTAAAAAGGGGAATTCGAAACTGGAAAAACGAAACGTTTAACTACTAGTCTATCTCCAAAATCTGACAGCCAGTGAAGATACAGATTTTTCATTATGGAAAGCAACAAAAACAAAAAGAGAAAAAACCGAGATTCCTCCAATAAAAAAAAGGTGGAACATGGGCTAGGGATAATAGACAAAAAGCAGAAATTTTCGCTGATTACCTATATGATAATTTTCAGCCACTTAAGACTCAATTTACCGTAGATTTGCTGCCAACTCTAAACCATAAAAATGTAGAGATCGATCCAGTTACACCAAATGAAGTGACTAGGGAGATTAAGACTATTCTAAGTAACAAGAAGACGCCAGGTTTTGATCTCATAACGGGTGAAGTGTTAAAACAGCTTTCACGGAGGGGGATAGTTATGTTAACATACCTATTTAATGCAACATTCTGACTAAGACATGTTCCTTCTGTATGGAAAGTGCTAAAAGTGTATGGTAAAAATGCTGCAGAAACCGGGTAAACCACCAAATGATACCAAATCTTACAGGCCGATTTCTTTGTTACCAATAATTTTTAAGCTTTCTGAGAAAATGTTCTTGAAAAGATTAATGCCCATAATAGAACAACACAATCTAATTCCTAACCGTCAATTTGGTTTCAAAAGAAAACATTCAACGATAGACCAGGTTCATCGAATAACAGATATTATTGAAAAATCCCTAGAAAAGAGAATTATTTGTTCTCCCATTTTTCTGGATGTAGCACAGGCGTTCGACAAAGTCTGGCAAGAGGGTATATTATATAAATTAAACCCACTCCTACGAAAGCAGAACGTGGAGCTACTGTCTTCCTACTTGGCGGATAGATTGTTAGAATAAAACAAGAAAATGAATATTCGGAGTTGAAAGAAATTCGAGCAGGTATTCTTCAAGGAAGTGTCTTAGGACCAATATATTACCTTATATACACAAGTGACATCCCACAAGTAGATGGAGTTACAGTTGAAACATTTGCAAACGACACGGCTTTGTTGATAGTGCATGCAAATCAAGCCGAATCATCAACAAGGCTTCAGCGTGCGTGCGATCAAATATTTGACTGGACTAAAAAAATGGAGAATAAAACTGAACGAGGAAAAATCTGTACATATAAATTTCACCAATAAAAATGTTTCAGATCCTTTATTAGTCACCATAAATGGAAACATTGTACCATATGCGAGCACTGCAAAGTATTTAGGAATGACGTTAGATACGAAACTGAAATGGAAGGAGCACATTAAGATAAAAAGAGCTGAGCTGGACCTCAGATAAAGGAAACTATATTGGTTACTGGGGCGTCAATCGCAGCTGCCTCTTCAAATTTTAAAACAAATTTTAAAACCCAGCAACAAATTTTAAAACCCAGCTTGATTTATCGTATACAACTTTGGCGTTGCGCCAGAGAAAGTCAGATAGGGACTATACAGACTATTCAGAACAAAGCACTGAGAGCTATGGTTAATGCTTCATGGTACATTAGGAATAGTGATCTGCATAGAGATCTTGACATCCCTTTTGTGTCCAGTGAGATAAGAAGATTTGCTGTCAAACATGAAGTTCGCCTACATGGCCACAGAAATCCTGAAGCAATGCAACTTCTTGATAATGAAAATGTTCCTACAAGGCTCAGTAGGACGAAGCCCTTCGAACTAGTGTAACAGTGCAGTGTGATGTGTTAAAGTTCAGCAGTGTGAAGTCCAAAAGTTGTAAATAGTTTTGTCTATATTTTAGTGTTAAGATATAAAACATTGTTGAATGGATTATATAATTTAAGTATTTAGTTTTTAAGACAATATCAACGAAAAATTAATGGTTGATCATTTAGATCAGTTTTTATCTATTTTAAGTATAAAAAAACTTTGAAAAATGAACAGAAATACTTGTGCTGCATAATTGTCATTTTATGTTGTTTTTGTAGGCTGTATAACAACAGTGGAATTTTTATAGAACAACGATTAAATTTAAACGATGGAGGTATAACAGGGCGTGAATAATGTGATATACATTTGATATTACATGTGATTTACATTTGATTTACATGTGATATTTAATTCAAATAGTAATTTTTTCTATTCCCCTGTCATAGTGTTAAATATCATTGCGTAAGAACAGCTTTTCGTTTTTGTGTACAATACCTACTTGATTCAGAAATCTCTGGAACTTACAGAACTAAAACCTTATATTGTTTTAATCTATAAAGAAAAATGTGTTATGTCAAGAGAGTTCACTATATTTGTCGTGTTGTAAGCAAACTACGAGAAATTATTTGTGCAAAAAAGTTGTTTTAATTGAACACCAAATCCTGGTCTATGCTGGTTAGTAGGTCTGGCATGTAACATGTTGTGCGGCCAGAAACTTAATTAAAACGATAACGTACTTCAAGAGTTGACGTTTAGATTCTTTCACTTCCCTTTTACTATTGAAATTTCATTTATTTCCCGTAATGTTTAGAGTTTTAGCCTGCATTGATTTGAGTTCCAGTGTAACTCGTATGGTAGTAACATATTAGACAGGTCCAAATACCTTGAATTGATATAGGGCTACCTGCTCGAAATTTATGTGCACAAATTTATCGCTAACATCTGATAATGGATAGGCTATAAAAAAATATTTAAGTTTGGTAAACGATATTGGTAACAAAACAAATAGTAGGTACAATAGTAATCAGTTACATAAAACAAGAACAATGTAGAAGTAATATAGCCTAATATATTACTTTCTCTTGCCTATATGAATATATAGGAAGGAAAGTATTGTTTTCATGTCGATTTTTCGAAATCGAGTTTTCACCGGATCTATACGTTTTCAGACCCCCTGAACCCAAAAAACATGTTTTTAGCGATTGGTCTGTGTGTGTGTCTGTGTGTGTGTGTGTGTGTGTGTGTGTGTGTGTGTGTTTGTGCGCGTGTGTGTGTGTGTGTGCGTGTGTGTGTGTGTGTGTGAACAGAATTTCTCAAGAACGGAACATCGTACGAACTTGAAACTTGAAACTTCAGTTACGTACCACTACCGGACTCGATTCGGTTGACCGAAAATCGGTCAACCGGAAGTGGTAGTTTATTCGTGTAATTTTTCACTTTTTTGCGATTTTCTCAAAAACTGGTCCTACAATTTTTTTTAAAATCGCCTGGTTTACTCAATTTTTTATTTTCTACAAGATAGGGTAGGCGTCATGTTTGCTGAAATTCTGGGTGAGGCTGTTTTCACGTAAAAACGTTGTTTTTTAAGATTACAGCTTTAATATGCATTTTAGCGCAAAACTTTATATAATAAAAGTTGTAGAGAATTAAAAATTCTACAACTTTTATTTCAAACAATTTTTTGTATAACGCTTAGTTTAGCGGTAATTTGCGATTTTCTGTTTTTTTTTCTCACGAAAATGTGTGAAAAATTGATTTTTTTTAGATTTCGGCCTTAGTATGCATTTTACGACAAAAGTGTATATAATTTAATTTATAGAAAATTAAAAGATCTACAACTTTTATTTAAAGCATTTTTCTCTACAGAGCCTAGTTTAGAGAGAAAGAGTGATTTTCCGTATTTCTAAGCCAAACTGAGGTTGATTTTCATTTTGCATCATTCACTCATGATTAAAATAAGGTTAT
Organism: Catonia carolina; assembly: GCA_035578175.1. Lineage (NCBI taxonomy): Eukaryota > Metazoa > Arthropoda > Insecta > Hemiptera > Achilidae > Catonia > Catonia carolina. The sequence goes on along the minus strand of JAQMRL010000001.1, from coordinate 66,326,942 downwards.
GTTTTTGAGGTTAGTTTTTGTTTATTTCTAATATTTTATTATTAATGTTAGGTTTAATGTTAATTATTTGCATTGGCAAGAGAAAGTTGTGTGAGTGTTTCACACCAGATTTTTTTTATTTTCTTTCACGGTAAAATAATCTATTTAAACAATAAGCGGCAACTTTATGTAAGCATTCATTACACTTGTAGTTATAATAAATTACTATTTGAAATAGACGAAAATTTATTCTAGGATGTTTGTAATATCCATTTTTTACTTTCTCTTGAAAGTAAAAAATGGAAATCATTACCTATAAAGAAATCATTACCTATATGAATAGGCCTATACAGGTAATGGAATTATTGTTTTCATGTCGGTTTTTCGAAATCGAGTTTTCTCCGGTTCCAGGCCTGCTAAATCCAACATAGATTGGCTAAAACAAAAGCATGTTTTAGCAATTTGGTCTGTATTTCATCAGCCGAATTTTTGTCTGTTTGTTACGGGAATCACGCAAGGACCGCTGAACCAAATTCAATGAATTTCGGTATTGAGTATTTAGTATTATTGGGTTTCGGGCATACACATAACCCGGTCAGTAAACAGTAAATATATGCGACAGTCAGTAAACAATACTGGCTGTCTAGAGGTCGCAGCCTCTATAAAATTGCATTACTGTTTTACACAGTGTGTTCAATTTTTTCCTATTTCGTCTTATTTTTAATCCTTTAATGTTAATAATTTTTACAAGTCTGGTTTTTTTATTTAGTTCGTTTTCTTTACTCCTAGATAGGCTACGTCTTTACTCCGTACGCTATTTTTTTCTTATTTCGAAGAGAATTGTGCCTTCCCAGAAGACGTCATGCCTAACCAAAGTTACATGCCGTGCCAAAATTATGAAATTAAACAGGGTTAACGAGAGCCAGGAACCTACATCAAGGCAAAAAACAAATCGGAGAGGTTTAGCCGAGCCCGTGAAATTGAACCTGTTGAACAATGTGAACAATGACTGGTATCTTAATGAGTCTGCCAGGCTTTTATTCGCAGAAGTGAGTGCTCTGAAGTCCATTCTAAATGCTTTGACGCTGACAAGGAGAGACAATGAAATTTCGTGATGCCGAGTCTGTTGAAAACATGAGTTAATACGAATACATTGAGATATAATATCATATCCCAGCATAGGATAATTCACTAAAGAAATCATTTTTTGAAAATATTTTTATGTAACTCATAGTACTGTCTTCCGTAGCGAATTGGAAAATAGTATTTATGCCTGTAATATAAACTATAAGTGTTTCCTAACGAAAAGACAAGTGATTTTTCAGTTAGGAACCTATATTCAAATCAGAGTGGGAAATTATGTTATTTTAATGTGCTTTGTTATGTAACAGTATCATTTTAGTGTAACCTTAATACAGGATTGAAATAGACATTACGTTTGAATATAAAGTGTTAAAACGTTGATCGTGTATTATGGATTGAGTGTGTTACCAGCTGTCCGAAACGGGAACTTTTCTGTCCTGCAAAATCTTGAATTTTGCACGGACTGGAATACTTTATTCTTACCCAGGTTGTTCAGTGACGTAGGTACACCCTTATGATCTAGGATTCTCCTCCACTAGTTAGCCTTGGATTTTCGGTGACTCACACCCTCTTGATACTGTTATTTCCTAAGGAAGACATCTTAATTTAGGGGCTGTTCTAACCTTTCATTGGAACATTAATTTCCATTTATTTTCTATAAGTTGTAGCTCAGACTGTTTAAGAGTTTTTGCAAAAAAGTAAACTAGTTTTCAAACTACACGATTATTTGGGCTGTGATACTTAATGAATTTTAGCAAGAGACATTGACTTTAGTGATCAATCAGTCATTTCGAAACTCTTCAGCCTAACACAATCTTAATTTATCAAAAGACGTCACATACATCAAAGGTGTATTTTAGAAGAAATATTAGCTAAACACAATTCAGTGTTTAAATTTTAAGATTTCTCTAAATTCAGCAGACTGTATAATCTTATAATAACTGAGATGTTTTAGTAGCCTATCAATTTCGTTGGAGCTTTATTTACCCGGCCTTAACTGGAATTCTTCCTTAAAACCTATGTCCAATATTACTCTAAATAAAAGGTATATTTCTTTAAAAAAGGATCAAAGAAACAGTTTCAGTTGACTATTTTCTTTTGTATTATTGACAATCAAATTTTTGCAATCTCGTTCTCTTAATTAGTTAACTTACAAAAATTCCTGTTGGTGTAATTATTTACTTTTTCATCTGACTGTTTTGCAATATCTGCTAATGCAGGTGGTGGAGAATCTCAATTTTATTTAAAAAATTTTTTAATTGATTTACGTAATTTTATTAAAATTTTAGCAATCAAATATGTATGTTCTGTAATCGTAAGGTTTTTTTTAATACGCAATTGCTAAATTATTACAGAACAAAATAAATAAATTTAACGGTTATTCTAAAAAACAAAATTTATTAAATTTGCAATTATGTCAACCGATTAATTAAACTATTTTCTCTTTTCTTATAAACGCTACTCTTATTCTAATTATATCAAATTTAACCTAATTTTTTTTTTATAATAGGCCTATTATTATTATTATTTTTATTATTCCACAGAATTAATGGTGGATAAATGTAATTGGTTCGAACTGTTTTAAAAGTGATTAAAACGTATTCGTTTGCTTTAGTTTTAGTTTATATTTTTAATATTAGAACTAATATTTTAACTGTTAACAAAGGATTCTAACTGTTAAAATCCTATTTATATGGTCAAATAAGAGATAGAGATTAATGTATTTTATCTGTTTCCTTTAAGAATAATTACTTTTATGGTTAATATGTTTTTTAGTTTGAAATATTTATTATTATTTCATATAATGAAATAACGGCCGGCTCGTTGGCTTAGTGACTTGCGCAACTGGCTTCTACGCCGGCGTCCCGGGTTTGATCCCCGGTCAGGTCTGGCATTTTTTCATCACTCATTTTCATCTATCATCCTTCTCACTGTATGCATTAGCAGAAATTGCAAAACAATCAGACGTAAAACAAAAAAAAATATTTCATACTTATTTAAATTTAAACATCATAGATGTCATCCTTTGCATAATATCGTTCTATTGGTATATTAATTTAATAAATTGAATTATTATTCAAACTTTTCAAAACTAAATCTCACTAATTTTACGTGGAAATTTCTAATAAATTCAATAAGCCCTCAATATGAATAGAATATTACATTATTTTTACTAAGCTTTCCTCTATGTATTTTTTTATAATTTACCAATTAAATGGTTTTAGAAAAATCCGCCTGTTTTCTTTTCATGATGGTTATTTAGATTCTAGAATAAACTCATAATTACCTGTCAATTAACGTCCAGGCTCAGCACTGCACCAAAAACACTGGCGATTTTTTTTAACACATGTCGGACAAACCGACAGTTTAATTAATTTGTAAATTAGCTGTGTAAACTAAAGGAAAAACCACAAGGTAAGAATTTTTTACTAAAAGGACTAAAAACAGGATATTGGCCGCAATTTTCGCAGGCCAAAGACAGGATAAATGAAAAACATCACGCTATATAAATGGAAACATAGCCTGAATATAACTGCTGAATGAGAAGCAACGTTACTAAAACAACATAATTTCTTTGATAGTAACAATTTCAGTGAGAAATTGAAGTTATGAGAAATGAAAAAATTTTACTTGGAAAATTAAAAATAATGTTATCTAGTTCATAATAAAACAGAAAAATACAATTTTTAATTGGATCAAAAAATACATTTATTATGCCGAGTGATTTGGGAGGGGTGGAATACACAACAACATTAAAATTATTAGGTTTATATATAAAATGTTTCCACGTTTCAGCTGGTGTTCCGCTAACGAGCATTTAAAATGTTTGTTACTTCGTGTCGGATAAATGTAAAAAAAATCGGCTCCCGCTATTCACCTATTAGAGCAAACACTTGTGACTGTCGGGGTATAGCCTCTGTTTTTCTCCACAAGCGACCGTTCCGACTAGAAAGTTGACTGATTTGCTTGTAACGTTAATCGTCTCAAACAAGTTTTAGATGAGTCCTATGTAAATTAATTAATTTAGTAAATATATGTTTTGTCAGCCAATAGTCGAGTGTATTGCAACCTTTTTTTGGCTTCCGTTTGTCAGTGATAAGAATTTTAACGTACTGTGGGTAAATTAGGCACAGTTTCGGAGGTTTAGATAATAAAGAAGCGCATGCAGCCTGCTGTAATTTTTTTAAAGAAATCTATTGACTTTTCTACTTCCTCTCCGGTTTTCAGTAAAATAGGTAGTCTGTATATAAAGAAACGTTTAAAATTTCACGAAAGTTTTTCCAGTTCGTCTCTCGAATGACTACGGTTAAGTTGGTTTGAAAATTAGGTTCTGACCACAGTGACTATTCACAGGGCAACGGTCAGATGATAAATCCGGGGTAGACGAGATATCGTACGGTACGTTCTTTAGACCTTTTTGGAGAACATGTCAAGAAAGTCCGGAATTTTTCTACGGGAAGTTTGCCAGTTAGTTGGAGAACTTGGAAAAATTGCATGTTTATTACTATTTACAGCTACTACTAAAAAGATTTCTTCCTGGAGGAGTGCTCATTTGAGAGCCCCAGTGAACGTGTTTGGCATTAAAGTCACCACCGATAGGAAGCACAAACCAAGTTTGGTAAAGAAGTTAGCCAACATAGCTCGAGAGATAAATAAATCGAGCAGAATAATAAACGGAACTGCTTGTAATATTTTTATGAATAGTTTGTACTACGATGCACAAGAATCACATATGTTCTGACAAGCATAAAGAGGTAAAGATGATTTATAATTTACTGCTACACCATCGTTAGCTCTGTTAACCGTATGATCCATTCTGTATGTTATATAATCTCGTATGAAGAACATAGTACGTGAAGTAAAGTGCGTTTTCGTAAATTAAACTAAGTCAATACGTTTGTCATGCAGTGTATAGTGTAGTTCATTTCTGTGTTGGGCGAGACCATTCCCGTTCCATAGAAGAATGACAGGGACCCACAAATTATTAACTTATTTGGCATTGTATGTGAACTGGTGAGTGTATAAGATTAGTTTCTTTTACGTCCGAAATTTTTGCAATTACTGCTCATGCAGACGGTGAGAAGGATGGTATATAAAGATAAGTGATATGTGATGAAAAAGTGGCATACTTAAGTTTATTTTAGGTAGGAGGTCATGGGACGACTGGTTAGTATTGATGTTTTCAGTGTTGATGTACGTTCTATGTTGTCGTGTAGTTGGTTGCGATGATTATTGCTAACGTGTGTTGTTCATTATTGTTGGGTTGTATGGTAGTGGATGGAATTCTGCCTGGTTGAATGAAGTGGTTGCTGCTGATTAGCAATCAATTTAAATGAAAGGTCAAAATAAATTAATGTCAGAAATAGAATAAAAAGTTTTAATAAAAAAATTAATACAAAAAAGAACTGTATACGTTTGTGGAATATTTACATCGCTTCCGTAAAACCGCTCTTATAAATTTAAATATTTAACTTACAAATATTAAAATAACTCATCTTTTTTATTTGTTACCTCGAGCTTGTGTTTCTGTATTGATTTTTTTATATGTTCTATTTTCTGCATTTAAAAACCGTATTAAATATTTAAATCACGTGTCATCCTGCTCAGAAATATTCCAACAGACAAGTTCAAAAATAAATTTCTTTGTTATTCTTATTTCTTCTTTCGATCGCTTTAACATTTTATATATTACTTTTGTCCATAGTCCGTCTCCGACACGTAACTTCTCATCCTTCAATTCGACCAGTCTCTTGTAACATAATGAAATGTTTTAAAACGTTTTATAACGGTTTTTAAATAAATAGTGAGTTAGACTACTTTACGTTTTAATTTATTAGACTGTGATACAAAACTATAGTTCACGTAATATATACACATATATATCTACTTCTTAAAAATAATTTTCCAGGTAACGTAATTGTAAGGCAATAAGTAATGAAATTTTTACTTTAAAGCTTTTACAGGTGTTTTAATTAAAGACATTTAATAATTAATTTGTTTTGCAGTTAAGTTCATCTACATAATAATTAAATTTCAATGTAATTAAATAAGCGTTTAAGGTAAAAACACCAATCTACGTTTTCATTAGATTGACGATTACCACGTTAGGGCTAAGAGATGGAAATTATCAATAGTTACTAAAAAGACTTAATGATTAACAGATTGTGAAAGTCAGAAAAAACTCATTGAAATAAATGCGAGTGTAACGGGCAGACTGGTTCAAATGAATAAAAGTAGAAAGGGCTAACACCTAATGACTAATATTTTCAATAAGGTTTCATGTTCATAGTAACAAAATTTTACTTATGTCTAAAACACAGCTAATGATTTCTGTTCTGCATCCAATATACTCGTATCAACTACTTTCTTAACAAATGACATTATTGCAGATTTAGTTGATTTCGTTTTTGAAAACTACACTGATCCTCTGAAATTATAAGGTTATTAGTAAAAAGACTGATTAACCTAATGAACAAGGTCTTTCTAAAAACTGAACTAATTTTGTTTAAAATACTTATGGAACTACAATTTTTCGCTAATAAGCTATCTCCATTCATAAAATTCGCCATATTTTACCATCCTTTATTTTCTTTTGGAAATACTTCTACATCCAGTGTGAGTTTAATTAAATGAAAAAGAGGAGGAATTAAAACATCTTATCATTTTCTTAAAAATAATAAGAAATTTGGCAAACAAAAATTGATTTAATACTTTGTTAAGTTTTGCATTACAACATCCCACTTTTTTCCTTATTCGCTGTTAAAGATTTAATACTCCTTCTTGATAGTGTTTGTTTAAAGTCGCAGTTTCTAAACTAATACTCAATAACTTCTTTACTAGTGTTAACAATTTTTGGTGTATTGTAAATCCCTTGTGGATCACTATGCAGCAATTCTTATTTATTGTTTTCCATATTGCTGAATTTAAATTTGATGATTTATGAACGACTTTAGCAGTTTGTTTTTGCCTTTATCACATTAAAACATTCAGGTGACATATCTGACTTAAGACTTTAGTTTCACAAATTCCGCAAGTCTGCGGACTGACATAAAATATAATCCGTTGGTCTCTTTCATTAAAAATATTTATCATGTTATAGCCTCTCTGTTTAACCAGACAATTACTGTGAAATTTGAGTTTCAGTGGAATGTAAGTATTTATGATGAATTCCTGAAGAATTATGACCAGTGTTCTGATGTTCTTTGAATTAAATATGCAATTATTAATAATACTTTCATGGTCCTCCTGCCTAATGTTTGCAGTATTTTATTTAGTGCATGATTGCCAAAATGCTAAATCTCTAATACTTAGTACCTGTGATCAGAAAACTCCAAACTCTGAAAATAATGTGACAGCTGCAATTATTTGTAAATATTATCTGTTTTAATAATTAGTGAGTGACTGGCAATTCTTTTGTAATCATTGTCTTGTACATCAAGATTGTTCATAATTATAACATCCCTGAGCTCATTTGACTGTTTATTCTTATTAGCAGAATTCACGTTAAAATCACCAAAAGAACCACTCATATGTGATATATCGTTCTACCAATACTTCCAGTAGTTCACTGAACGCTGTATAAAATTGAGCCTGATCGTGAAAAATATGTACAAACATCCAATACAGCCATCTTTTTCCTTATTTCCTCCTAACTTCTACCCCAACGTGGTGATAAGACGAATTAATTTATGATGATCATTGTTGGATTATCGATAAGGTATAATACTGTTCAGAACCTCAAATGTACGAAGTTATACGAATAAATGCAGTTCACTCTTTCTTGTTATGAACCCAGCACTGGGGCTGTGGGCATTGTTCGGTATTCCGTCTCCCTCTCACCCATGGGAGTTATTACACCCTCCCCATTGTGCTACACTGTTCTTTGAACCACAAATCCTGCCCGTTTTAATTCTCTACTAGAGAATTCGCGGTTTAAGGCCGCACTTTCCACAGAACCAGACATAACAGATCATGACATGATGGTTTTAAGCACAATAAACGTAATAATTTATTCGTAGTTTGCAAGCCTCGATCATGTTGGTTGTTATTTATTTAATGATAAATGGTAACATTGAAATTATTTTAATTTATTCGGTAACTGTATTATTTGGAATCCGCAAATTGCGGTTTGTAAATAATTAGTTCGTTTAGTTTTTTTCAAATAATTGCCAAAAAAATGTATTTTTTTATTTTATTAAATTGTTGCAACAGGCCGACTACGACCCAACTACAGAAACAATTTTTTAATACAGGGTAAAAGACTTTACAAAAGTAAAATGAAAAGAAAAGAAGAGAGGAATACAAACACAAATAGTCAATAATGTAAACAAAATTAAATGCACATATAACAGTATTTAGTTTATATACTTATATTTTACGAATTTTCCCATAACAGACAGGTGGAGTGTCAAATTATTTACACTCAATCTGTTAGTTGCAGGGCTAAAATATACATTTCTGTTTCTTATCACATGGTCAGCCAATTAAATGACTGAATAATTTAAGAACAGAAGAGGCAGAGGTGTAAATGACGCTAATCTTAGTTATCTCCTCTGAAAGTAATAAATTTTATTCTACAGCCAGACCCTTTGGTGAATGAAGTGAAAGTGTCATTCGCAGAGTGGAAAATATGTGCTTTTCAGAGGTTCGGCATGCTGTTAAGCGTACTTTTCCACTAAGTTAAGAAGGCAAAGTAAACCGCCTCACTACTCATTTTACTTAGTACAACCTCTACAGGTTCAAACCAGCCTTTTGGCTGATGACCTAAACAACAACAGATTAAAAATAATATACTGATCAAAATCATGATAGAGGTCCAAAACAAAACAAAAAACATTAACACACACATATTGTGGCATTGCTTGGGAACTTACGTTTTGAAAGACTTAAGAATGGCTGACTTATACAATGCTCGGCCCTGTAATATTATTAATCGGAAAAAAGATAATTATTCGAATATACGAATCATTTTTATTCGAAAATCCCATCACTACCCTTACTACTTCAATATCTGTGTCCTGAGAAAACCGATCTAAATAAGCTCTACATTACAAGTTTCATACTTGTATTTGCCAGTATTTAAGCCTCACCACTTTACGCATTTTCCTGCAATATGAAGCTGTAATAGAAAACACTGGAAAGCCCGTTTGTAAAACCTCATTACTTTTACAACCATTTTTCTGTGGACACCACCATTTATCGGTTCACGGAACCCAGGACGTTACTAAGGCCCTTGAAAATAAAATCTTCATCACATAAGAGCTACATTAATACTGTATAACACCTAAGTCTACGTTCGCTCTGGATCTGGAGGTAGGTATATAAGAAATAATTAGAAAATTTTCTTGGAATTTATAACAATAATTACTGACACAATTTATTGTTAAAATTAATAACCAAACTTAGACTACTAACTAATACAATAGATTACTTCAAATAAATTGATTACGCATTTTTAACTTAGACTAACCTTGACAATAGCTGAGTCACTTAACAATCAAAAAAATGGTTTACCTGTCCACAACTACTTGATACCACCCGTACGCATAGGCATTATTAGACTAACGTCATTCAGAACGGCCCAAGAACACTTTCCATTTATAATTCAATTACTCATTACAATGACGCCAACTGTTTTTACACATGAGGTCTGAGAGTTTCCCAAAAAATCAGTAAATTTCCAAGAAATTAACCGCTCTACTGGAACATTGTACGAGGAATCAAATTAAAAACAAACGTTACTACTAGTTTTGTTTACCAAGAATTCTTATTCAATATTCCATTAATCCAAAATCCTTACCCTTATTCACTACAACACAGTTCATAAAATAGGCAAATTTGACGAACAATTTATTCCCTTAGATATTTCTAGAATCACACTGCGCATTGCTACAATACCAAGAAATTTACTAATGTTATTTTTTGTTATTGTAACTCATGAACTAGGTACATTACGTTTAAATAGAATAATCACAGCTAATCCTTATTTTTGCTTGCAGATGAATGGTAACGAAATATCTTCTTGTACTTTAACAAAAAAGTTAAAAACTTACATAAATTTTGTGGGTTTAAATATAGAAACAAAAAATGTTGGATTAAAAACACAAATATTCATTTTAATGTTAATATTTTTATTTTTATCTTCTCTAATTCATGCGGTAATGGAATGGACTGACGAGAAGAAAAGATACTTATCTATAGAAGATGTTAACATCTTAGCTACTGCACTATTACTGATATTAGATTATACATGCACACTTGATCATGTGGAAAAAACAATATCGATTATTGATCAAGATTATTATCCACCTTTACTAATTGACCAAGAAAACGGAGTACCGAATGTTATTGAAACACGTATAAATCAGTTTGTAAACGATGAATATAAACTGGGCTGTGTTACATTTATATCTGTTTTAGTTATTTTTATAAATGTAATTTTAATGCCTTTGTTAGAATCTTTTTACACAATATTGGTAAATGTAGTAACTATTAGCGAAATCACTGTGGACCATTTATCGTTACCCTGTGAATATTATTTCTTCTTCAATAAGTCAGTGACAATGTATTTTATAATATATTTATTTCAATGTTTAACTATGGTGCCCGTATTTATTTTATCGTATGTAATATTTACAATAAATTTTTGTGCCCTACAAAAGGTGGCTTTTCAATTACAATTATTCATAATATCATTACATGATATTACTGAAACAATTGTCAAAAACAATATTTACAACGTCAGGCAAACTCGTATTACTAAAAATGAAGTTAAGATTAAGTTTTCACAGACATATGAAGAGTTTGATGAAATTTTTAATACAAAATTCAAAAATTTAGTGACACTTCACCAGGTTATTTTGAGGTACGTATGTTAGAAATATTTTTATAAGTTAACTAAATGTGGTGGTAAATAAGGTGTCAGAGAATCGTTTCTCTGTGGGATTTCTGTGTGTTTTTTTTCAGTAATTTATTAAGCGTAAAGTACATGTTATCACCTTTTCGTCTTCTGCCTTCCTCTTCACACTTCTCATCCACCTATTTTTCTTACCGGAGAAAGCAAATTAAATTTTTCGTCTGTGGTATTAAAGTAACTCAATATCAAAAAACTAAAAAACATATGTCACCGCCACCCCTTCTAATTAAACATTTACTGTGTTGCCGGCCTTTAATAGTTCTCCCGGCCTTTGTCGGCGTATGGACAACAAACCTTTCGGCTCCGCACCAACAGAGGCCTTTGTCATCAAGGCCGAGCCAGTAGCCGCCTCCACAGCGCTCTGGGCGACTACAAAAAGAGCGCTGCCCTGAGCCGAGCGATTCAATTCCGATCCAGACACAGAGAGATTCACTTCCTACAGCATCGACAAGACGTCCACCACGGCACACGGCTGCCGGACTCCAGCGACGGCTAATCGACGATCCCGCAAGAGAGAAGATGATGCTTCCGCTCGCCGACCCGTCACCGTAAGCCGTCGCCGGACCGTCATCGCCCGCTGACGCGAGCGATGCCCACAGCGGTCCCTCGACCGAGCCTAGCGCCCACCGGACCCGACGAAGCAGCCATCGACGCACTACTGCGAGGGAAGACGATGACGTCTCCGCTGAACGACGACACGCCGTGTCGCCCAGCACTTCGACCGCCACGACGACTACGACCGACGCCTCTCCAAGAGAACCATCGCTTAAACGGCCCTTTTCAGGGCCACCAAACCAATAAGGTTTGCCACTTAATGCCGCCATCCGGTGACATATAGAGAAAGCAAATTAAATTTTTTGCCTGTGGAATTAATGTAACACAGTTTTAAAAAAATTAAAAAATATAAAAAAAGCAAAGTAAATTTTTCATCTGTAGAATAAAGTAACACAGTATCAAAAATTTAAAAAAATATAAAGAAAGCAAATTAAATTTTTCGTCTGTGGAATTAAAGTAGGCCTAACACTCTGTCAAAAAATTAAAAAAATAGAGATTTCTTGGTTTTGGCGCTGTCTAATAATTTCGTGTTTTCTAATCAAGATATCATAAATATTATTATAATTATATTTTACAAGATACCATTGAAAAATATTATTTTGTATTAATTCTATCATTACACGTTACTTTTATTGCCAAAGTAAACAAAAAAAATTAACAAATCATTTCGTAGCATACCCCCACGGCTTCTCACGCAAACATGAGTAGGGCTAATAATTTTTTTAAAATAAAAATATGTACCTAACAGAAATTTTGCAGCTGCTGCAGGGTATTTCAGGAGGAATCTGTCATACTGCACAAGCTTATTCCTCTCATCAAAATAATGAAAAAAGTACATATAAATATGGGCCCGGAAATGCTTCGTTGGCGAGTTATACAGGGTCAAAGATTTTACCTGAAATTCAGCTCTCTCAGTGAAATTAACTCACACTGAAATTTTTAGGGTGTTAGTAGAGTTTGTTAATTAGATAAGTTTTATGTAAAATGAGCTGACAAATCGTATAAAACCTGTCCTAGAACTCTATCTCCAATAATTTAGGAGAAAATCGGGATAGTGCAAAAAAGGTTAGGGTCGAAAACACACTTTTTTGCGTTTGGACTACAATAACTCCGTTATATTGCCCATAAACAAAGAAAAATGTTCAATAAAATTTGTAGAGAAGTTTATTCTCAAAAAAATAATGTAAATAAAGTCAATAAAAATGGAATAGCTTTCTTTTAAATAGTTTTCAATTTTATTATGGAACACACAAAACTACAAATTATGAAAATCACTCTTTGAAAAATTTAGGCCAATGTCTCCCAAAATAATTTTATTACAAACCCAAAAGTTATTTAAATAATCTATATTATTAATCATAAAATTACTTAATGAACTTACATTGAGAACAGTATTACAAGAGCTGCTCAAAATGTCCACCTCCATTGTTGATACAGATTTCAGCCCGACGATTTAACGAGGTCATTGCATTCTCTAACATTATTGGACTGCTTTTTATTTCTTGGGCAGCAATCATGATTCTGTGTAAAAGTTCATATTCGTTATCTGATTTTTGTGCATACAGTAATGACTTCATGTGTTCCCATACAAAGAAATCTAAGGGGTTCAAATCGAGGGATCTCGCTGGCACGTCGGTATACTGCCAAAAGTTGGTAACTAACAAAATGGTGCTTTCGAGAAATCTTAACCCAAAGTTTTGTCCCACTATTTAAGTCTGGCATTACCAAAATACAGTAAAAAAAGATGGTATTGAGTACATTCTGTATTCCTTGCCTATTTTTAAAAACAAATATATAAAAAAATTGGGGGGGGGGGGGGAATGTTTCTGCCAAATTATTTTAAAATTTAAAAGATGTTGTGCACTTACCGAGTTTTTCCTGTTAATAAATTTGATACAAGGATACAAACACAAACGAATAACATGAAATTATAATGAAGATAAAACCTTAAAATGGTATATTTTAATACAAAAAATTGGTATAATTATTGTAATACTAAAAAACACTAAATTCAATCATCATGTTTTAAATACTTGACACAACGCATTAAAATTATTACAGCTTTAGCTTAAGAATTTGCATTTAATTAAACAGTTACTTTTACATTATTCACTTTCGCTTTCACTTAATGCTGGTTCTGGAAGTCTATTTTTCATTGCAGTATTAACAGGAAGGTTAAAATACCAGTTGTGGAGTTCATTTGGGATTATTCCCATACGACACATCTTCTCAAGATCTCGCTTCTTCTCTTTTGTGATAGGCAACATTTTTACATACGCTTTCGTTAACTCTGAAGGAAACGCAACAGCTGGTAAAGGTCTACCTCTCACCTGATTAGTCATAATTTTTAAATAAGGAGAAGTACAGTCATAACGATACTGTATTGTGTAGGGTAAATGTTTTTCATATTTTAAACATTTTATTTTAAGCCAAGAGACAGTTGCCCCAGTCTCATCTATGTTTCTATTTTTTTAAATTTTTGTTGATAATTTAGTTAAATCAACCATATCTGTAAATAAGAGCTCTTTTACTCTATATGGTTTTGCAGCCTTGTTCTTCCTAGAAGATCTGGCGAAACGGAAAATGTTCATCCAGTCCATAACCGAATAAACTGGTATGTTTTTCTGTGCTCGTTCTATTGCGCTGTGCATAGAATCTACTTCCATGTATGAATGGCCTGACTCTAAGAATTTGTGTTCTATTATTTCAATGTTTGAATTTTGAACAACAAACATAAATAGGGCAGAAATGTGTTGGTTTCTGTTTTGACCCCCACAAGTGTCAGAATAGAGCGTCAACTCTTTAATGTGTTGTGGTAACTGATTTATCCAGCTGAATAGGGCACTTCCAATCTCAGTGCTGCCTCTTTTACCGTTCAGTTCAGTCCAGATACAACAGTAGCCGTCATTTGAACCTTTTGACTCGTATATACATAGATTGTATGCATTAATTTTCCGGAGGTAATACATTTGAGATGTGTCTGTGTTTGGAACTTGTAAGACTTTTTTGTAGATCAAATGTTGCCACAAGAAAGTGTTCATCTTCACTACTTCTCACCTTGTCAATATTCTTAGCCTCATTAGCTTTCTTTGCACGTTCACGGTGTTCCAAATAACATTTTTCTAAATCCTGCTTCATCTCCTTATTGGCCCTATCATAATTCGTGCAAGTAAGGCACTGGTCCTTCTTCGGTTTAAAAAACGAGTAATTAAAATTCTTGCAGAAGATTCTCCTGTATGTTATACAAGACACGGGCTGAACGGTAGATTCTTTGCATTCTATGCAGTACAGTTCATACATTTTGGATATTGTTAATGTTGCATCTAGGTACTGTCTAGACGATGACTTTCGGCAGTAATGGAACTCCATAACCGGGAATTTCTTAATGTGGTTTTTTACCCTTTCTACAGCTATGTCAGATGTTTTATTAACAGGAGCTTTTTTACCTCGTAAATCTTGAAAAGCAAAAACACCACTGGTATTTACTGTTTTGAAAGCATGAATTATAGGGCCATCAGTTATAGACAATGTTTTTGTAAAAAAATGTTGACAAACTCGAATTTGGTCGTTATTTAAAGGTAAAAAATAAGACCGAGAGGTTTTGCGGTTCTTCTGCAGGACTGGATTTGTTTTTAATCGTTGCGGTTCTTTTTGAATAACGTATTTTAAAATGAATTTTTTTTTTACGGCTATAATCAAGTTGCCAGTAATTTTTACATTATTGAATACGATTTTCCTCAGTAAATATAGAAGTGCACTTAAATCGACATGTAGTACAATTAATTGGTCGTGGAAGTTTGGCCGGCTGCTGTCCCTTTTTAGTTATATAAGGTAGACATTCACTACGCCGTCTTTTTGCAACATTCTTGGCCCAGTTTTCTGGAGTAGCTTTTACCCACCTCGTGCGTTTTCTTGATTTAGTTTCTAAAAGAAACCAAACCAGAACATAATTAATAAGTGGTAAATGATTTTCAACAAATAAATATCACAATACACAAGCCTTCGACATTTAGTCACAATCACATACACAAGCCTACAAAATTTGTAGGTTTTTGTATGTGATATTTATTTGTTTTCTACAAAAGTTGTACAATTTGAATTATTAACATTCTTAATTATGTCTTAACCTAATGTTATGTTTGTAAATGTTAATAATTTTGTATTCAAAATTTTCAGTTATTTTGATTTGACAAAAACATTTCAACTGCTACATGACCAATTATCACGATTCGGAATACAGTATGTTGTTAAGTATACATAGACAACATAAACATGGCAGTGTTTGTTGCCTGCACTATTGGACGTACTTTATGTATACCTATTATTACTGTATTCATAAACAGAAGACTGATTATAACTTCATAGCGGTTGACATTTATAATATTCAGTTAGAAAAGACTGTTTCTATCACAACAATACGATACCTTCTTTAGATAATTGAGCAGATTCTGTCGTGTGTTCTGCAGGCTCACTGCTGGATGTGTTTATAGGACTATTAAAGGATTCATCACTCTGTGTAGATACAAATACTGGATCGGCTTCACTGGATTCTTCATCACTCAGTTTAGGTACCCATGCTGGATCAGCATCACTGTCATTGTCCTACAATCAACAATAATACTCAATTATGACAACTGTAGATAGTAACTGCTATCATGTGGTTTATCAAGACTGCTCAACATTTAACATTAAACTTATATCAAACATACGATAATAGAGATCAGCATTGTTTATTTACTGCATTGATCTGTCAACTAGATGGCTAACTTGGGATAATCTTAGCTCAAGTAGTGTTCCTCAGTTTAATGATTGTCGTAAATTAGCTTACCAAAAGGTCTCTACAGTAAGTAGAAACTTGCGCATTGTTTTTTACGTCGATATACCTACTCATTTTTATTAAATATCTCGAGTAAGTCTAGACCTGTTTACAAGTAAAGTTTCCAATAGCCTACTGTCAAACTGAATATCATTACAATTTGTACTATATAAATTACAAAGGTAAAAAGTGTATTACAAATAATTAAATTTCTCACCGAAAATGGTTCATTCTCAGACAGGTACTCATCACCTAATTGATTGTCAGATTCTTCTTTATTGTTATAATTCATCTCGATTGTTTGCACTCTCATCTCAATTGTTGTCTCATTCATCTCAATTGTTTGCTCATGTTTTTCCCACAAAAACTGCTGGTGGACACAAACTGCTGGCGTCTACAAAATAAAATAAAAACAATACCATTTTAGTATACAAACAAAGCTGTAGGAATGTACATTTTTACAGAATAGTTTATTAACAAGTTTAAATGGCCACGAATAAAGTTTAGTTAATAATGTAGATTAATGCAAAATTAATTATAGGTTCACTGATTTAAAATCTTATTACAAGAACATTGTAGATAAATTTACGGATTCATATAACTTATTAAAGTAGTTACTATACTAAAATATCTTTATAATTATGCTTACCTGTTTGTCAATAGTTTTAGATGCTCCTGCTAATTCCATTATTTTCATCGTTCTTGTCGAAACATTATTCGAATCCATTTTTAATTCACAATTAAAGACTGTTCACTATAAATTAAACTAAGAAGCATTAATTAATGACTAATAAAGCACTTCATAGATTAAGTTTACAACGTGTTACACCACTAATCTGAATTATACATAACCTAAAACTATTCACGTTTCACAAACAGTTCACAAAATCCATGGCTTCCTAAATATCATTGTCTTTGTCAAATAATTCATTGTCTTTGTAAAAAACATTCTTTGTAAATATTATTTATTGATCACGGTAACCTCCACGCCAGGTAAGTATCCGCAGAATCGTGCCAAACTGGAGAAATAGCGTGCATTAATTGCAAAAGACAGGGCATCAAGGATGACGCCCACCCACACGCAGCATCAGATAGAAGGTGCCCAGTATTTATACTAAATAAAAAAATCAAAGAAGTAATGGCTTACCACAACGTGGACTTTAAAAAAGCAGAGGACATGTTGAGAGAAAAGAACGGGCGTACTCCGCCGGTCGACAAAAAGACCTTCGCAGAGGTAGTCAGGAGGGATGATCTGGCGACCTTGGTGAAGGAGGCAGCTGACGAAGATTTTGCAAAGAAAAAGAAGAAGCGAGAACAGGCTGAAGCAAAAAAGAAAGAACGCGACCGCGAAAGAGAGGCAATTGCAAAGAAAAAAGAGCTCGAGAAAGCTGAGAGGAGGAGACTGAAAGAGTTACAAGACAAAAACAAAAAGGATCCAACGGAAATCTCCGAGGAGAAACGAAAAGAACTATCAGAAAGAGCAAGAACTGCTTTGGATTTGACAAAGCTAAATGAGCAGTCCAAGCAGATTGATAAAATATGGAAAGGTAATTTTTGACAATATTGTGAGTCATTAAATATTAACTCAAACCCGGCAACAATCTGGAGTAAAATAAATACTATAAAGAATAAAAAATTGCAGTCAGATGTACCCATGTTATCCAATAAAATTGATGGAAACGTGTTGACAAGAGCGTTCGACAAGATTTCACCGGAAAATATTGAAATACAGGACAGATCACATCTCCTGTCAAATAACCAACCGAATATAACTAAAAACACAGAAATTTTTGATCAACCAATGAATATGGAAGAATATAATTCCTCTTTAAACTCATTTAAAAGCAAATCAGCACCAGGTCCTGATTTGATTAATTTAGTTATATTGAGAAAACTACCTCAAGCAATACATGAAAAAATTTTGAATTATTTTCAGATAATCATCGAAACAGGAGACATCCCGGTTTCCTGGCTGGAATTCTTTGTAATTTTCATACCCAAACAAGGTAAGAATGATGTGCGGCCAATATCATTAGCAAACTGCTTAATGAAGTTATTTGACAAAATGCTTGAGAGAAAAGTCGAATATTGGGCTGAAACGAATGATGTTATTCCGCCAGAACAAACTGGGTTTCGTAAAATGATGAGTTGCACCGACACAGTTGCTACTTTTGTGACAAAAGTACAAAACAGTTGGTTAAACAAAAAAATAGTCGGCACGCTATTTTTAGATTTCCAAGGAGCGTACGATAATGTAGACCCTTTTTTGCTATATAAAGAGCTATGGCGCCGAGGGCTCCCCTTTAAAATAAATAGAGTAATTTACAATATGATTAAAACTAGGAAAATAACAGCTTATAATGAAGGGGTGTGTCTGAGAACTAGAACAGCGATAAATGGTTTACCACAGGGTGCGGTGAGTAGTCCGTCATCTTTCAATCTATATGTAGCAGCCCTGAGATTGTGTCTTCCTGAAGGGGTGACTTTTCTCCAATTTGCAGACAACATGGCGGTTAGCGTCGAAGGCAAAAAGCTGATAGATGTAGTTATATTGCTAAATATAGCGCTTAATGAGGTAAATAGATTCTTGGATAGGTTGCGCTTGCAACTATCCGTACCCAAAACCAAATTGATGATCTTTGCAAGGTCTGATAAAAGATTAGCGTATGAGAATCTAGCTGAAAAAGTGAACTTGAATAGGGAAAGAATAGACTTGGTAGACTCGATAATATACCTTGGATATACTTTCAAATATAACCTGTCATGGGACCTGCATATAAACCAAACTTGCAAATCAGCGAAAAGACTGAAAAATGTGATAAAAGCTGTGGCCGGTATTAAATGGGGTGGCCACCCCCAAACACTACTTAGTATATATAAAGGTCTGGTGAGGTCTAGATTAGACTGGGGATCGCAAATTTATGGTGCAACTAGTAAGGCAAACCTAAAAAAATTAGAAGTCGTTCAATTTGCAGCACTTAGAAGTGCTATGGGGTTGATGAAAACAACCCCAACAAACGTACTATTAGATATGGCTGGCGAACCACCTCTATATGCTAGGAGAAAGTTCCTTTCGCAAAAATATATATTAAAAACGTTCTCGTTTAAAAATTCCTTACTTAAAGAAGCAATAACGTCTCTCTGTGATAATGTAAATTACTATGGTAGAAATAATATTAAGTCAAATCTCGTAGAAACCAGATTACAACTTGAAGATATGATAGATGGACTAATCATTTTTAGCCGTCCGAGTATCTACAATTACAATTATAATATTAGATTTCTAAACGTTAATAAACACATAAATATTACAGACGGGCACAAAATAACTGACGCCAAAAATAAGGTGATGATGAAAAAGAAGAAAAATAGGCTAATTCCAAAAAACTTTAACAAATATACCAGTGATAATTGGTCGGATCACACTCTGATCTACACAGATGGATCGAGGGATCCGGAAACAGACAGAGTGGGTATCGCTGTTGTTTGCCCCAAAGAAAACGTAAGTCTGAAAATAAGAATCAGTCCCATGTACTCGATCTTTCAAGCCGAAGCCTTTGCAATAAGTAGGGCATTGAATACCATTAGTGATAAAAAAATTAAAAAATCCCTGATAGTCACAGACTCCCGAAGTGTACTAGTGGCGTTGTTAAGCGACGAAAATCGTGGTAGGCAGGATAACTGCATATACAACATTAAATTGCTGTACGAAATGGCTGTGAATGAAGGACTTGAAGTAAAGTTCCTTTGGGTGCCTAGCCATTGTGGCATTGAGGGCAACGAATCAGCTGATAAACTAGCCACGGAATCGCTGCAATTGGAAACAATTAGTATTAAAAAATATTGTTACTATAATGCTGTGATTAAGTTAAGAGAAAATTTAATTAAAGAATCGGTAGAATATATAAAAAATCAAAGTGTAAATAAAGGTGTAAAATACTTTAATACGAAAGAAAAAATATTAGACAGACCTTGGTTTAAATCGGCAGTGGAAAATAGAGATATCATATGCTTTATTTCTCGGATTCGATCGGGTCACACTTGTTGCTCATCTCATCTGACAAACAAAAATATCAAAAGTGACAGGAGCTGCGATTGTGGCTGGCATGACCAAAGCCTAAATCATATGTTCTTCGAATGCGCACTATATTACGATGAATCGGATAAACTCTGGAATGATATATTCACCATTTTGCCTGAGGCAATTAGAGATGTAACTCAGTTGGCTTTTTCGGGTGATTGGAGGGTGTATCGGTTGTTATTTAACTTTGCTGTTCATAACAGCTTGATTATTTGACAGCTGACGCGTTTGGCGCGCGGTGGCGCCCGGGTGCGGCGCCGTTGAGAGGTTGGGTTTTCGAGCGATAAGAGAACCGATTGGGTTAGGCAAGTGACTGTGTCCTTGTCTGCCCTCCGGTAAAGGAGCGAATCAATATCGACTACTCACGTGGTGTCTCTCTCTGTCTGGGAGACAATAATCGCGACGGTTGTGTTCTGGCAGTAAACCAGAAATTTTGTAGTTGGAAACGTAAAAAATAAATGTGATTAATGAATTACTCTCTGTTTAACAGTCATTCGGAAGTGAATATAAACAAATGAGCAAAGTTATTGGCATGAGGTCGGTCAACGAGTAACTGATCACAGCCACAACCGACAAAAAAAATATTATTTACAAAGAATGTTTTTAATTTAAAGGAATCAACATTATACGTTTGTACATTTTCTTTTTTATTGGGTTAACTTTTGAAATGTAGAAATCACAATATTATTGTAACCTATATAGACAGCAAAAACTATAGATTTCACAATTTAGCATTCAAACTCGACAGCAAGAAGTTGGTAAGTGATTTTGCCGATTTTTTGCTGTACACAATAAACTTGTTTCAGTATAATTTATCAACAACAAAATGTCCGTAACAGCACTTACTGAATTCTTCCAGTTACGTATTTTCTGTATAACGTTGTACTTTTATTACAAGATTTAGTAAAGTATTTTACCACATTTTTGCAGTAAAATATTCTTTCATAACTCACTTATGGTACAGGTACCTATTCAAAAACACTATTTAACTTTGTGCTATCACTTACAAACTTTTACCAGGCAAAGATTAACCCCCTCTGATACGGAATCGACAATAATGTCAATTTCGAAAAAAATGCACTTACCAACTTTTGGCAGTATTTTACCAACTTTTGGGTCCCCTCGACCGATCCACCTGTTTAGGAATGATTCATTAAGATACTAAATTACACGGCAATAAAATTGAGCTGGCGCTCCATCATGTTGGAAATACAGGCGTCTTCGTTTTATCAGTGGGATATCTTTTAAAAGCTCAGATAGTTCATTTTGAAAAAAATTTAGATAGGTCTCACCAGACAGTCGATGATTAAGGACATACGGTCTGACCAGAATATTTCCTAATACAACTCACCAGACATTTATCGAGAACCAACGTTAGATAGTTATTGATAGTTAGATTGAGAGGTAGCGTGAGGATTGGCGTCATTCCAAATATGATTGTTTCTAGTGTTATTAATTCCGTTATATGTAAATGTTGCTTCGTCTGTAAAAAGACGTATTTTCATGTGTAATGCATTATTATCCAATAACTATTGGCAATAATTGATTCTCTCGCCAAAATCACAATTTTCCAAATGTTGCACACGCTGAAGATGGTACGGATGCAAACTTTCACGACGTAATGTTCTCCATATGCTGACATGTGGAATGTGTACACGCGCAGATAATCTTCGTGTACTTGTTGAAGGACTTTGCAATACCATAGGCAATATCTGTTCATGACTGTTACTTTCCCGTTCCGAATTTAATACAAACGACCCAGTTTCTCTCAGTTTTCTATATATATATCAATAAATACCTGTCTGTTGGGAATAATTTGATTAGGAAATCGTATAAGATATTTCTCAGCAGCTTTTCTAGCATTGCAATTACAGAACCCGTACACAAAATGCACATCTGCGTAGTCCTCGTTTGTAAATTTATGTGGCATTTTTCTCTTGTTATAAGTTCAAATCACAAACAGTAGTTTAAAGAATACAATAAAAGTAAACGAATACAAATAAGAACGTAACTAGTACACAAAAATCACAGAAAAGAAAACACTATTCTCACTCTAATTTCAGTTGAGCTATGAAATGATAAAACTCAGCATAAAACTATTACAACAATGAAAATGGAAAACCGTACATAATCTTATAATGTAACTAGAACTGCTCGTCAAATTATGCAGGTTAGCGCTTCTAGCGGTCAACCTATGTACTAATTAACTTTCACTACTTCGTTGGCAATGCGTGATTTTCATAATTTGTAGTTTTGCGTGTTCCTTAATAAAATTGAATTTAAAAGAAAACTATTCAGTTTTTATTGACCTTATTTATTACATCATTTTTTTGAGAATAAAATTCTCTACAAATTGAATTAAACATTTTTCTTTGTTTATGGGCAATTTAACGGAGTTATTGTAGTTCAAACGCAATAAGGTGTGTTTTCGACCCTAACCTTTTTTGCTCTACCCCGATTTTCTCCTAAACTATTGGAGATAGAGTTCTGGGGCAGGTTTTATACGATTTGTCAGCTCATTTTTCTAACTAACAAACTCAATTAGCACCCTAAAAATTTCACTGCGAGTTAATATCACTGAGGGAGCTGAATTTTAGGTGAAATCTTTGACTCTGTATAACTCGCCAACGAAGCGTTTCCAGACCCATATTTATAAATGAACGTTTTTCATTATTTTAACGAGAAGAATAAGCTTGTGCAGATGGCAGATTCCTCCTGAAACACTCTGTAGATCGACTCAAAACTCCAACATACTCATACACACACATACAACGTTTTGATAGATTCCCCCGCGTCAGTCTCTCACTAGACTTTACACGTATACTGTCTTCAACAATAGTACACCCACACAAAACGACATTTTGATAATTTTCCCGCGTACGTCTCGTGCCATCATCAAACCCCTTCTTCTACTTCAACTGCAATACGTACTCACATGTGAACACACACACACACACATAATATACATATTTATGAAGATTTTCTTCAGAGTTCTTAGTGTTATCTATTTTGAAAATTAAAAAATACAATGTTGCTGTAAATAAAATACAAATATGCTGACAAAATTTTTAATATAAATCCATTCAGTAGTTTTGGAAATTAGCATGCACAAGAAACACGCTTTATCTGTATAATATTAATACAGATTGATACTGATTGTCAGCTGCAAATATTTTTTTGGTGATATTTGGAAATATTTTTTTTTTTAATGTTTATGTTATGGTTATGGTGATATAAACTGTTAAGTTTATTCCTGGCTTTCCAGGATATGTTTGTTTTTAAACAAAAAACTTTGTTCTATACTTATTACACGTATTTATTAACGATAAAATTTTTTACATTAGTTATCAGTTTAAACTAGTTGTAAGTTACAAAAAATTACTCCTTACAAAATTGAATACAAATTCTTTTGTAAATGTAAGACATTTTAGAAGCTAAGTTAGCGTCTTCATTGGTTCAAAGAACGGTGGGGTTGGACTTAGAATGATTTTCCAGACCTTGCTCGGGAATCAAACCGGGGACTACGCTTTACGGCGTAACACGTTCACCACTGGGCCAAGAGGAGGCTAAATTTGACTTTTTACAAATTAAATTAAAAATAAAATTTGACCATTTACAACGAATGAAATTAATTTGATACAATGATGCATAATTATAACATTAGTAAGTACACCTATTTCCCTGTGACCCCAAAAGGTTTTTCTAATCCACCAAAAATCGATTTTTAACATTGCTGACACAACACTCTAAAAACACGAAATCATTTCGGAAATGGTTTACTAGTTAGTATTAATCTGACTAAAGAGTCGGCTTTATTATAGAAAAACCCCACTAAAAAACAACGAATGTACAAGGTAAGTAAATAGGTTCACAAAAATTACTTCACCACAATGATAAAGATTTTGAAATGTATCGAGTTGGAACATGAAATGGTAGGAGTTTAAAATAAAGTGATAAATTAGAGTATTAAAAAAGTGAAATGGATAGGTTGAAATTAGATGTTGTCGGAATTAGTGAAATACGTTGGGACGATTAACAAGACAAATGGTTGGGGATCCTTGGGTTATTAGCACTAAAGCCATCGGTTTTTAGGGGATTGATAAGCGAAGAAAATTGAAAAACATAAATGACGAATGAGGTAAAAGGCAATATTGCTACTTGTGAATACGATAAACAAAAGGTATAAGAAAGCGAAAGTTGATTGGATCAGAGCAAAATGTACGGACATTGAAAGTAAAATGGTAGTTGGTAAAGTAGAAGCAGCTTACAGAAAAATAAGAGAAAACTTTTGAGAACGAAAGAAGAACGCTGTCAATTTACAAAGTGCAGATGGCAAACTGTTTTTGAATGGCCAAGAGAGAGCTGAAAGGTGAAAGAAATACGTAAATCATCTCTTCAGGGGAAAAGAATTAGATCATGATGCGATATTTTTTTTTTTTTTTTTTTTTGGCGAAAAATCAGGACGGTTATCAACGCCCGTTATTCTACACATGGGGGTAAAGGGCCCAAGTGTAGAAAGTCACTTTCTATTTATAATATAAAACGTCTTACAAACTAGAAATATCACAGAAAATACATTAACGTACAAACATAAACTTAAACCTAATATCACAGACAGAATAAATAATATTTACAACTTAACAAATAAAAATCTTACAAACTAGTATCACAGAAAACAAAAAATAATATAAATTAAAAGCTAATATCACAGACCTGACGGTAACAACAAAAGGCTGTAAAGGGGCCACAAAAAAAATGAAATAAATAAATAAATAAATAAATAAAAACATACACAATACACATATAAAATTAAACTAATATTCCTATCTCCCTATCAGACACTGTTGTACACACTAATGGATCTAAGTAATCTTAACGTTGAGTCCAAAACATGGCTATCGTCGCCGAGTACATCTCGTAACTGGAAGGGTATCTTGAATCGCCGACGTAGAGCTGCGTAGCAGACGCAATCTACCAACACATGTTTAATTGTCAAAGGACAATCACATCTGCCACACATTGGAGCATCACCAGACGTCATGAGGTACCCATGCGTTAATCTGGTGTGTCCAATTCTAAGTCGCGCGATGACAACCTCTTCCCTTCTGTTCTTCCTCAGCGACTAGGCCAAGGCTTAACGTCATGCTTTATCTCACGAAGCTTGTTGCCATGAGAGCCAGTCCATTCTACCTGCCAGGAATCAGTGATGACACGCTTCACCAGGCCCACGAAATCTGACACAGTCAGATATTGCGTGAAGGCCGGTTGGCGTGCCGCCTCCTTAGCGGCCAGATCAGCAGCCTCATTTCCCGAGATTCCGGCATGACCCGGAACCCAGCAGTAAACAACGCTTACTCCTCTATCGTTAAGCTGCTTCACGGTGCCGTGGACATCTACAACTAGCGGGTGGCGTGAATATAAATCAGTAATCGACTGAAGGGCACTAAGCGAATCAGTGCACACCAACACCCGACGCCCACGCACACAGACTACAGAAAGAGCTTTACTAATAGCGTAAAGTTCAGCCGTGTAAACACTGGTTCCCACAGGTAATCCAAACAAATAGGTTCTCCCATTAGCAACAAACGAGCAACCAACTCCAACATCTGACTTTGATCCATCCGTGTATACAACCGTAGATGGTTTAATAGCTTCAACTAACTCACTGAAAATGCTATTAAATACCACAGAACTTGTGTCTGCCTTTGAGTATTTACACATTTCAAAGTTAATGTGTAACTGAGCGATGGTCCAGGGTGGAAAGAGACATGATTTACATGGGTACACACGAGGAATCGCAATACCGAGGTTGTTGCATATCCCCAACGCTCTTACACCGAATGGTGAAGGCAATCGGGCATTCATCAGATGCAAATCATGACAAGGGTTGTTGAGAATGATGTCATGCAAAAAATGATAAGGTCTAGCTTTCAACTTGGCAAAGTACGTCAATATAAGCTGCTGGCGACGTCTGTGTAACGACATTTCTCCACTTTCAACTAAGATGCTGACAACAGGGCTAGAACGAAAAGCACCTGTAGACAATCGTAAACATGAATTGTGGATCGTGTCAAGCATTCTCAGCGAAGTGGGAGTAGCAGATGAGTACGCTACAGCGCCATAATCTATACGTGATCGCACTAGAGCCTTGTAGAACCTTATCATACATGATCTATCAGCTCCCCAACATGTACCTGTAAGAACACGCAGAATATCAACCACCTTTAAGCACCTAGCCCGTAGGTCTTTTATATGCGGAATCCATGTAAGTCTTTTATCGAATATAACACCTAGAAACCTGATTTCAGTGCTAACTTCGATATCCTGACCCATTAAATACAGTCTTGGAACATTATCAGTCCGTATTCGGCAAAACTGAATGCATTTAGTCTTCTCAGGAGAAAAACTAAAGCCAGTCTGCCGTGACCATTCCTCAAGACGGTATATAGTAAGCTGTAGGGCTCGTTTAGCTGAAACAACATTTCTAGATGCAACATATATCGCAAAATCATCTACAAACAACGAACATTTAACAGGGTATACGCAACTTTTCACAATATTGTTAATGGCAACCGCAAATAGGGTACAACTAATTACACTCCCCTGCGGTATACCATTTTCCAAATCAAACCTGTTTGACAAACTCTGACCAACCCTTACACGAAATGATCGGTCATTCAGAAAGTCTTTAATGAAGGCCAACATGTTCCCAGCGATGCCCCACTCCCGCAAGGTATTAAGAATACCTCGTCGCCAAGCCGTATCATATGCTTTTTTCAAGTCAAAGAATACGGCAACGAGGCGCTGCCGCAATGCAAACGCATTGCAAATAGCCGTCTCAAGGGCCACCAAGTGGTCTGTCGAAGACCTCCCTCTCCGAAAACCGCTCTGTTCAGGAGCGAGGAAGTCATTCTTTTCCAGATACCACATGAGACGACTATTCACCATTCTTTCCATCACCTTACATACAACACTTGTTAAAGAGATGGGGCGATAGCTGGAGGCCAACATTTTATCTTTGCCAGGTTTGAGGATCGGGACAACAATTGCTTCTTTCCAAGATTCTGGAAGCTTTCTAGAAGCGTATATTTTATTAAAAATATGTAGGAGTTGCCTTAATCCGGAGTCTGGTAAATGCGCTATCATCGAAAGTGTAATTTCATCTCCTCCAGGCGAGGTATTTCGAGAAACTTTGAGCGCTTTTCTTAGTTCAGGCATTGAAAAAGGAATGTTCAGAGGATCATTTGTGTCCGCTATATGAAAAGGAAGAGATTCAATGGTTTTCTTATGATTTTGAAATTGAATTGAATATGAAGACGTGAGAGACGCTGATCTTAACGAAGAACCAATTGCATTCGCAATGTCGATTGGTGACGTAATCACGGAACCGTCAGTTTGCAACCCTGCAATTCGGTGCGGAGACATCCTTCCACAAACGGACCGCAGTTTTCTCCACACCGTTGTCACAGGGGTACTCCTATTAATATCTGCAACATAACGGCTCCACGACTCTCTCTTACTCTCCAGAAAGATACGCCTACAGCAGGCCCGAGCTCTTCGGTAAGCTTCCAGGTTAGCATCCGTAGGTCTGCGACTAAAAGTTCGCAGGGCCCTACGGCGGTCCCGAAGAGCCTCCTTACACCGATTATTCCACCAAGGCACCGGCGGCCGCCGCGCTTTACCCGATGTTTTAGGAATGCTCTGGGCAGCTGCTGCAGACATCCTCTCCACAAAGGAAGACAACAGGCTTCGTGCATCATCATCATCTTCATATTCAGATTCCATCAAACTTGAAAACTCATTCCACCGTGCAAGCTTCTCTATCCATCGTTTTGGAAGGTCATCGACAGACTGGTAGTCAAAAAACTCGACCACCACCGGTCGATGATCACTTCCGTACAGGTCTGGCAGTACTCTCCACAACAACCGTGGTACAAGGGACGGGCTACAGAAAGTAAGGTCCAAGCACGACCAGGATCCTGTTGAGGATGACATGAATGTTTCAGATCCATCGTTCAATAGACATAAGTGATGATGCGATAGAACAAAAAACTGATGTTGAAGAAGGCAAAAAGGTGACCCTATACTAAAGGAGGAAAACGATCGGGTACTTACGAATATGAATATGATTAAGATGGCATGAATAGATAACATACCATAGGAATTATTATTACGTTGTGGAAAAGTTGCTCAAAACAAATTGTACAAACTTGTGACCAGAATGTATGAGAGTTGAGAAGTACCATCGGACTTTAAAAAAATATTATGATTCCCGTACCAAAAAAGTCGGGACCGGAGAAGTGTGAACATTACAGAACTATCAGCCTAACGTGCCATGCACCTAAGATACTGACACGAATTATACAGGAGAATAGAACACCGAGTAGAAGAAGTGTTGGATGATGACCAATTTG
Organism: Catonia carolina; assembly: GCA_035578175.1. Classification (NCBI taxonomy): domain Eukaryota; kingdom Metazoa; phylum Arthropoda; class Insecta; order Hemiptera; family Achilidae; genus Catonia; species Catonia carolina. The sequence goes on along the minus strand of JAQMRL010000001.1, from coordinate 66,298,098 downwards.
GATTTAGAAGGCGAATGGAAACTCGAGATGCAATATTGGCTCTGACATTGATTATTGAGAAAAGGATAAAGAAAAGTAAAACTAGATATAATGGCTATCAAAAATGGACGGTAATATTGAGGGGGTGAATTGTAGGGGGAGGTAAATGTTAGAATATCTAAAACAAATTACAAAAGATGTACGGTGTTACAGGTATGTAGATATGAGACGACTTGCGCAAGATAGAATAGCTTGGAGAACAACATCAAACAAGTCGAGAGACTAATGAAAAAATATTAGTAGGAAAATTTAGAAAAATAAGTGTGAGTTTTTTCTAGAGAATCGAATGTAAATTAGGTAAATTGGTGTTAATAGGGTAATATTTAATTGTAGTTCTATATAGAATTCTTTAAATGATCAAAACCTAACAATAAAAGATGTCATAAAATGTTCAAAGTGAACGTTTTATTTTTGATCTTTCAAATAAAAATAAAAAAAATCACATCGTTTTCTAAAGCCCTGTAAAATTTCACCTGCCAATGAGTCAGTTTATGTAAAAAATTCTATTAAGTTTAGAATGTGATTGGTTGATAACTTTTGAAAAATTTTTATGGTGGAATAGAGAAAGGTAGAGATCTGCATTTTTTTTACTGGTTTCATCTTACAGAGACTCTATCATAGTGTGTACTAAATTTCCATCTGTACGAAAGTTATAGTTACTTCAATAACAACTATCCACCAGGTTAATAAATCGTTCGAAAGCCAGCCAATGGCTGGTGTAAATGACCAGTCAAGAAGCATAGGAGAGCCCACCGCCAATTCAAGTCCTCTCCCTCGAACAGTTCCGAGCTAAAGGATCGTTTTCTATTTATTGTCTATTTAAAACCTAGCTGAATTATAACTTAATGCAGGTACCTAGATTATATATAATTAACTCCCTTTAATTATTTAACGCGAGATAAATGAATTTGGTCAATAAAAGCAGAAATAAAGAACAAAAAAATAAAAGACAGACACCTGTTCTTGTCTAACTAGGTAGAATTAATTATAACTGCAATTCGACTGTCACGATGCAGTGTGAGCAGCACTACAGACGTTTCCTCAACTCTGTTTGTTTTTAGGCTCGCTCATCAGAACACGCAAATCTAGGAATTGTGGGTGAGTACTTTTTATACTTTTATGGACTGCTAAACGTTCAGAAGGATTTGGAAATTATGACGCTTTATTCATACCAGTTCGTTGTCAGTTTCTATAAATCTCTTTAAGTGCTTAGTTATTAGATAATCTTGTGGGATATGGAACGTGTATTTTTTGGCGTATGGTTGACGTAATAAAAAATTGTTTTATCATTTTTGAGAATCAAATCCGAAACATTAGAATTAAACACGGCAATCACTACTACGCTACGGAGGTGGCCTTGTTACTAATTATTTAAATATCCGTTAATGTTATTTCAGAAACATATTGGTACTTAACAAAACTCTCAGAACAACGACAACAGTTTTAAATCAAGCAATTTGTATTGCTCTTTGCTTGAGTCTGTACATCTTCAGTGAAGTAAGTATGAAATACCGAATTCAATAAATAAATTCTGAAAAAATTGTTTGCTCACGAAAAAATTAAATTAAAAAAGTGTTTAAGTTTTAAGGGGCGCGTCGTATTTTGTTATCACAAGTTAACTGAATTCTATTACATCTTAACAGATTCAATTGTAATATTAGCTTTTTTAATTTAAAAATGAAATTTACTTAAAGGAACCCTGCTCAGTTGTAGTTTACAAACGGGTTGATACGGAAACTTTCTAAAACAAATTGTCTTTCCTCTTTTGCAAAGCAAATATTTCAAGAAAAGCAAGTGTTTCATTGGAAGCAAAAAGATTGTACCTTTGCGTTTGTAAAATGATTCTTAATATTATCTGGAACTGGGAATTTAAGAATGGCTTAAATTCGTATTGGGCATCTGGAATTTTGCCGTTTCATTGATATGCTATGTTTTGGCCGAAGCGTGGTTTAGTTACAATACGACTTCATATATAAAACCGATCAGAAGTTTTATACTACGATATTTGAAACATTATGCAGTATTCCAAGTAATAGGACTGATGCTTCCAGTGAGCACACGAGATCAATTTTTAGGGAATTATTCAGATGCATCGTCAAACCCGTTTTTTTCTCGTGACCATATCAGTTTTCACGAGTGGAGTTTAAATGAAATAGAATTTCTAATTCATCTAGAGTAATAATACATTTAATACAGATCAATGTTCTTGGATCAAAACTCTGCTTAGATTAATAACGAATGAATTTCAACCTTTCAGCACCTTCCAGTGATAACTGGTTTTAACCGCCGCCCGTTTTTCCTGACTGTAGTTGAGCCAAAGTATTACCAAATTGTCAACTTGATTCTCTTGTAAGTTAAACTTATAATATAAGTTCAACTTACTTATATACTATGTAAGTTACCTTATAACTTATTTTATTTGATAGAGAAAATTGGCAATTCAAAAATATATCCAGTTAATTAAGATAAATGTACGAATCTTGAAATGAAACAGGATTCCAACTCAGTTCTCATTAAAGTTCGTAATTTATATTGTTAGTAAGAACCCACAACAATTTATGAGGAAACCTAAAAAAAACTTATTCCAAAACTTGGACAAACACATGGCTCCGGCGCTGCAACATCTTAAAGAATTGTGCAAGTGCTGAAATATCTTTGTTGTGCTAATACTGAGACTTCAAATCAGTTGTGTTCTCATGTGCTAACGTTAATAGATAATGCCGTGCAATTCAATTTTAGCAACGAAAAATTCAGAGCTCACTTGGCTAAAGTGATTTGGTATTTATACATGAAATGATGTAGCCTACATTAAATATATATGTTTGAATGGTTCTAAACACTGACTTGTTTATTTATATTTCCATTTTCAATAGCTCTGAAATTAAACCTTGATTCAATGGCTACGTTCAGAAATTAACTCATCATTTTCTTAACACATTGAGTGCTTTGCAGCTTGTTGGAGAAATAATGTCCACATCGTTGCATGATGTCATAAAATAGTCCTGCTTACTTTAATTGCTTCTGTTTTATGTGCCTACACAAAAAGGTGTCTTAAGACATTCGGATAATGTTTCCCTTTTTAGTAAAGGTCATCTTTAAATAACTGCTCGCGGGAATTGAATATAAATTTTATAACTCTTACTTGGAAGTTTTTACAAGAAGCTTTCTCTTAGTCTAGACAAGAAAGAATAACCTAAATGACGCTATTTGAAATAGCATTGGAAGGTTGGCGGAATATTACACAATACTTAACTACTATTTTTGAAATGGCACTATCCTGGTAATGCTCATGATGGTGTCTCTTGTACAAACCGCCACTTAACGTATTAAATGCCTCAAAGAGCACAGATATAAAATAACCGAAATTGGTTAGTTTTTTATTTAATTATCTTTTAATATTTCACACAAAGAATTCAATAAATGAACTATCTTTTCATCTGTTAAATTATTCAATTCTTGTCATCGGGTGTCCACATTTAATAATAACGTGTTTTAAATCATTCCTATTTTTAACTGTTCATTTTTCGAATGTTTTATTATACGATAATTTTAAGAATATTTTGGTATTTCTTTCCAGACCTCGATTATTTACTTAAAAATAAAACATTTAGTATTTGTCGTACTTCTTGTTTTCCTGTTGTACATTTACAGCTCTTTCGGTCAGAAAGTATATAATGAGGTAAGTTTTTAGTTAATAATATAAGTAATTAAAGATCTAATTGTTGCGCTCCGAATGTTTTTAAGCTGTTTGCCTTGAATTATTTCGTTTAAAGAAATGTCTACGGAAGAAATTTATCACACGCGTATTAAATGTTAAAGTAGTTTCTACTTTATATTGATTTATTTTTAAATATTTTCCTTAGGAAAGCAAATAGCTAAAGCACGTAAAACTAAGTGTGTTAAAGGTATAAGAAACGTCTTAGAGCTGTATCTAAAGAATCCCATGTGAATGGATTTATTATGAGCAAAACGCCTTTAAAATGTTTTAAAATAGTGTATATTGCGGAAAACAATGTGCTTTTTAGAGTGCCTAACACGATGGCGTCTAAGGTCTCTAAGGTCTCTAAGATACGATTAAGCTACTCCTGATAGTATTTTGAGAAATGTCAAGTGGTCAAAATACCATCATATTTCTGGATGACTTATTCAACAAACGACAGAACATTGCAGATTCCGTTGAAATAAAGCTAGTTCTCTGGAAAATGATTTGTTTCAGTGTTACAAAAGTACCTACTCTTATAATGCAGTATAATAATTTTAATAATGCAAATTATAAAGAAACTAGCCTTCATGTTCTTTTAAATTTATGCCGAAATAGGAATATATTAATGATGACGTATTTTCACTCAGTAAAGTGTACAGTCTATTATCCGAGTTGTTGTCAATTCTATGTTCTGAGTTTATAGAACCAAAGAAAATTAAACAAAGTATAAATTTTATATCGATGGCCTGAATTCAATAAAATATTTATTTAGTTTAATTTTCACAAGACTTATGTTTCACCATAAATTAAAACGTTTTAAAAATGCTCATTTTGTTAAAATAATAATAATAAAAATGCAACAGTCTTTTATTGCTAGTTTTGATATAAGTTTATATTCTATTCGTGTTTCAGGGTGAGAAATTGCGGTTTGCTTTATATAGCTGTCCTTGGGTAGAGAGCCCCATATGGTTTAGAAAAGTAATATACTACATGATGCTGTGTGCTCAAGACTGTTCCGTAAAACCATATGGGTTGTACACTGTGAACTTAAACAATTTTACGAAGGTATAAAATTTGTTAATAGAATTAATTTTCTTAAACGCTACTTTAGTACTCGTGTTTTAAGTCACATGTATTTTATGTCTACAGACTACTAACAGGGCGTGTGTGTGTGCGCGCGCGCGCGTGTGTGTGTGTGGTTAAACGTCAGCAACTCACAAACAAAATTTTTATAATCTGGCTAAATACAACATTCTAACGTGATCGGACATATTTTTATAAATTTGTAAAATATAGGGTACTCCGCCTTAGATCTATACCAGCAGGAAAAGTCGTTGATACGGATTTAAAAAACGTAATAAAAAATATTTGGCGCCAGCTCTAGCTGTAAAGCGTGAGAAAATTAAATAAATAAGATGATGTTTCATCGCACTCACCTAAAAAAAAAAACCATTTAATGAATCAATTACTAACAAAATATTTAAATATGGAATACAACCCTTATTCTATTTTTTTTAATAGAAACACGTTTAGATATACCAGATATACAGTAAATTAGTATTACTTTATTTTTTTCAGGTGTTAAATGCTGCCTACTCTTATTTCAACTTACTCCAATCAATGAAGTATAAACAAAATTAATTACGATTTAAAACATGCATAATGGCTGTTATAATCGGAATCGACTTAAGTTTTTAAAACTCCTAGCTTGTGTTTGGAATGATAACTGCATTTTCAATAGTAAAATTATTTGAAAGTAGCGATATTGATTATAGTTTATTTTTAACCATGTACAATTGTTAACCTGTTACGCTTTGTTGTCAGTGACTTACTTTAAATACAAAAAATCCCATTTCTTTGCAATTATGACTTTTTATTACCTAGCGTGAACATTTTCTCTATTTTGTAAATCAAAATAAAAGACACCTGCACATTGTTAGTTAGGTATGCAATTTGTAACATTGGACGTAAACAAGTAGGATTTTGCTTTAACGATTATCGTGACTACTGAATTAATTAAACCTGTTAGTAAACCTGCATAGATTACTGCGTATGTTAGCTGAGAGAATGATTAAGAGTGAAACTGTATAGTATGGAGAGTGGTTGCGATTGAGTGAAAGGTATGGGTGTGCTTTAAGTAGAGGAATGCGTGGAGTGACAAGATGAAGGGTAGAGCTGGAAAGTATATTGGAATGTGCTAAAAACAATTTTATGAAGTTTTTTTTACGGCGAGCTGCAGATGCGCAATATCATAGTTTGTTTTGTCGGTTGGAGAACCGACAAAGAACCTCTATTTTATAGTTATTTTAAAGCTACGCTCACAGAAAACAGCGAGTATACACATAATTTGATTTATTTTAAAATTACTAATCCTGGCAGACGACTATCCATAGGTCACGTCAAGATTATGCTGAGTTTGTTGTTTATTTATAATTCTTTTTTCTTTTGAATTTTGTATGATTATTTTTTGTGATATGCTGTAAATCAATTATGTTTTAAATAAAGGCGTTGTGTTATTATTATTATTATTATTATTATTATCATCATCATCATCATCATCATCATCATCATCACCACCACCACCACCACCACCACCACCACCACCACCACCACCACCACCACCACCACCACCACCACCACCACCACCACCACCACCACCACCACCACCACCACCACCACCACCACCACCACCACCACCTCCACCACCACCACCACCACCACCACCACCACCACCACCACCACCACCACCACCACCACCACCACCATCATCATCATCATTATCATTATCATTATTATTAATGAAACCTGTTACCTTTAAAGGTAAGTTTTAAGAATATGGTTTGTTGTAGGAAGGTGTAAAACAGTTTAGAATATTTCCATAATTTAAATTTTTACAGTTTATGAGTATTGTCAGTGTACTGCCATAAAAGGCTGTTGCTTATAATATTCAACGTACTCAAAACGTTTTTCAAAAAACTTACCTTTTCTAAGCGCTGACTTAGAAAAAATCGTTAAAGAAACCAAGCATATTATTTCTGCTGGTAGTTAATCAAATTATCATTTCGTTAGGTTGCAGTACTGATTCGTGTTAAAAATTTTTATCTTTGTCTTATTACGTGTTTTCTTTGAACAATAGATTAGAATCGCACGCAAAATTAGTTTTATGAAGTGTAATTTGTAAGTATCCAATTGAAAATTTTTTTGCAAATTAAATAAATGTTTACTTACCTCTCACTGGTTGCTACAGTCATATTTACTGATGCAGGACTACCGCAGTATTTTATGATATAAACGCAACAAAAAATTGAAAAGGTGCATCAAACAACTGCTATAAATATTGGAAATATTACGCTTACCTAATTTTTGCAGAACAAAACACATTCCAGTCGAAGAAAAGGCTTATTTAGTTTAATCAGCGAAACCCTTCAACAAACTTACAGTATCAGGTAACGGTTCGTAATAAAAGAAAATACGTGAAGATTTAAACAAAGACTAGATAAGTGAATAACAAAATCTTTATTACTATTTTAACAATATATAGTATAGCTTAGAAATAATGTTTCATTTTATAATATTTAATAATATACATCATGAACCACCACATAATAAGGAAGACGTTGTAAAATTCAACCGTTATCAGCGATTTGGGCAGTTTTAAGAACACAGCAGGGCTTCTCACTACTTTTTTTGTTTTAAATACTAAAATGTCGCAATAAATAGTAAGGCCGCAATCTTAAAAAAATCTTATTTTTATCAAGTTTTGATGAAAAAACAGAAAGTCACTAAACCAAGCATTGTAAAAATAATGTTTGAAATAACAATTTTTGGATTTAACATGTGAAACTTTGATTGTAACCCTATAAACTTTTGCCCTAGAATGCATATTAAGGCCGAAATCTTAGAAAACCATTTTTTGCTACGACAGCACAGCCTACAAAAATTTTAGCAGACATTGCAATTACCTTTTTTGTAGAGCATAAATGTAGTAAATGAGGCGATTCAAGATTTGAAAAAATTGTAGTACCCGTTTTTGAGGAAATCGCTAAAAAGTGAAAAATTGCACGAATAAACTACTACTTCCGGTTGACCAGTTTCGATAAAAATGGTTGTGTTGGATCCTCCAGTGGTACCTTACTTAAGTTCCATGTTTCATACTTGTATGATATTACGTTCTTGCGATTTTTTTGTACACACATACACACACAGACACACATACAGTCCAATCGCTAAAAACATGTTTTTTGAGTTCATGGGGCCTTAAAATGTGTAGATCCGGTAAAAACGCGATATAGAAAAATCGGCACGAAAACCAATAGGGAAGGAAATATTTCCTTCCTTATATTCATTTAGGGCGAGAGAAAGTAAACATGTGTAGTGTTACTAGATCATGCAATGTTGCAGTTATTAAGTTTACTGGTGATACGGTTATTGTAACACATGTTTTCCATTAAAAATCAGCTATTTTGTGCTCAAAACTGCGACGTTAATTCACAAACCACTCATGGTTTATCAGGCTCTGTGAGGAATTTATAAGGATGTTACTGGTGAACAAATTATTCACATCTACTGTATTAGTTGAAAACCACCAATACTTCCTGTGACGCACTGTAACTGCCAATGACAAAGCAGCTGAACCAACGTCAAGTAAACTAAACAAATTGATTCTATACTATTTCTACCCCAGTCCGTCGTTAGTGTTTTGACCACTGTAGGCAGTACGAGTACTGTAAATGGTAGCTTCTGCTGACGGGAGATAGCGCATACAGCAAAATCTCACAGCGCTTTTACGACTACGAGTGGCTAACATATACGGCGGGACTTGGCTAGTTGAGGTAGTGAGTTCAGTAGAGACATTCATTTAGTAGTCAGTCAGTATCAATCTTCTCCACGAGAAGGTCGACACGGGGAAAGATTGAAACACTCAACACTGAGTACATATTATCTTTTTTTGCTCCCCACAATGCCGCCTCCCCTTCCCTACCACTCGCATTACCAGCAGATGCTCATGTTCGAGACAGCAGCGAATGTTCTTCCCCACCCCTTTAAACTCAACCATGCCGCCGGCCGCCTAAACTTAACCGACGAGAGCTACGCCCAGTGTGACAAAAACATTTTTTTGGAACTGTTTATTTCTTTTGGGATCAGTTAATAAATACAATAACTTAAAGCAATTATAATAAAATCTGTGTAATGTCCTTAGAAAATTAAAACATAAATTTAACTCATTACTGTGTTTCAAAAAGACTAAACTGTGAAGAGAAAACATATATACAAAATCAAACTTGATGAATTGTGAAATAACATCTTGAAACACAACGTCGTTGAAGTTAAAGATGACGATGACGCTGATAGAGATGAAAACGAAGTAGAAAAGAGAAAAAAAAGTTTAAATGATTAACAAAATCGTAAAGTTAAGTCTAATTGTTTAAAACGTTTCAGTCTGTTAGTAACTTCGCAGTGGTCAAGAAGGTTAATCGCTAATGGATTCTGATGGTCTTCTAGTTTTTGTTACAAAATTTAACGCTGATTAAAATTATGCAAGATGTTCAATAAATTAATGATGTTTAATAATGGGTTAAACAACAAAATAACAAAACACTTACCACAAGTTTAAGATTATTTAGTTCAGAATTTGTTTTTATTTTACATGCTCTTAGGTAACCTAGGTCTTTTAAATAAAACCAGAGACTTGCGGCACCTTGCGGTCCCTGTGGCGATTCTCTATAAGATTCCATTAAATAGCATGTAAAAGATCACATTCACTACGTAAAAAATCACTTAAATTTATGCAACTGCGGCAAACCAGTGATAGAAAGAATATATCCTAGTTAAAGTCCTGGAAAAATATTTCGGCTGATCTTTCGTGGATATCTTCATGAACGTCTTTATTTTTTAAACTTAATGCATAAAATATTTGACTAAGAAATGATAATTTGCCAATCCATTTAGGGGAAACCTTTGTTACACAATTAAAGAATGTATCGAAATTTATTTTTCACACGAGAAGGACAATTCCCTGCAATACAATTTATGGATCTGCCAGTATGATGTCAAAAACAAAGATACAACCCAAAAACAGAATTAGCCAACTCTAATTCATTCTGACCAGAAACAGCAAAGCTCAACAACGTCTGATACATTACGCATGTGACGAACTATGTTCACAGCTGGAATCTTTCGAGAAAGATTACATTTCACATCCCTAAAAATATTTTAAATGTCGGATTTACGAGTAGCTACGGTTAAAAATGAAGTGGCACTTGACAAAAGCAAACTATACCTATGATAATCTTTGACCGTCGTAACCGAAATTAATTTTTAATAATTAATTTAGCTTCCATTTTTATTTATTTGCTACTTTTCTTGTATTCGATGTATAACTACTCGAAGTTATACAAATTCAGTTAAAATGCGTAGGGTTAAAATGTAATGCAAGACACTGGGTTAGTATTTTTTTACATTCCTACTAGGGAAAATTTTTCGTAATCTAGCTTCATTTATACGAGTATATTGGTATTGGAAAAATTTAGGTTTTGGGTTCCTGTTTTTTGGCGTTTCGTATAGACTACTATAGTAAAATCAAACGCTTGTTGGACATAACCTCATTATACGTTGCTCGGAGAAGTCAATACTCTAACTACCATGAAAAGCTTCAGGGTGGAACTATGCTGTGGAACTATCAGTTCCACAGCAGATAGAAGAGTTCAGAAATGCTATGCACCTAACAGCAGCATGGGCACGAATGTAATCAGCCTTCCTCATTCCTACAAGCCCAACATTTCTTTAATACACCACAGAAAGTGATTAGCATACGTGCAAAAATTTTTAATTTTATTGTTATATACTACGTACTACATTACAATATATTAGAATGTAGTGTAATATACTAATATTGAATATCAATAATAAATTAATTCCATTGAAAATAATAAGTAGTTTTCTATTAGTTATTTAATAATGTGGGTTCCCATTTAGTCAAGAGTTACTGTAAGCCTACATGATGATATTACGTAGAAATAATTTCAAATTATTTTTAAATTTCATTATTAATTAAATAATAATGCGAAAATACCTAAAGCGAATTTGTATTCGAGAATTTTTAAGGGGGCCGAGATTTTAAAAATGTTATCATAAATAATAAGAGTAATAAATAGGGTTTGCAGGAAATAGTTATAAAGCGTCTGTATAGTCAGAAAGGCTTGCCTATTGTTGTTCGGGTATTATGAAAGAATGGGTACGTATTTGGATAATTGGCCTTTTTGTAACACCTTTTATTAATATCTCATGAAGTTAAGGTTCTACAAGACTCTTGTGCGATCACGTATAGATTTTACTGTTGTGGCTAAGAATGCTTGATACTGTCCACAATTCGTCAACAGCTGATACTGACGTACTTTGCCAATTTGAGAGCTAGACCTCACCATTTCTTACATGATGTAGCCTAATTCTGAACAGCCCTGTCATGACTTACATATATGATAAACGTCCGACACCCTTCACCATTCGGCGAAAGAGCGTAGCAGATATGCAACAACCTTAATATTTTTATTCCTCGTTGTTATCCATGTTTATTTCTACACTGGACTATAGCTCAGTTGCATTTTAACTTTAAAGTGTGCAATTACTCAAAGGTTGGCACAAGCTCTTTGGCGTTTAATAGCATATTCAGTGAGTTAGTTTATGCTATTAAAACCTCAACAGTTCTATGTACAGATATATCAAAGTCAGATGTTGGAGTTGGCTGCCTTTCTCTCAGCGGCAGTTGGGTCCCCTCTGCAGCGTGACAGTGGTGGCCCCCAGAGCCCTGCAGTGTCGGGTCGGCTCAAGCCGTCTGCCGATAGCGTGGCCGAGATGGTTCTCTCTGGGTCGGCGATAACTGACCGGTGCGGAAATGTAGCGTCCGCCACCTGTAGCGTAGACCAGGTATAGTGCGTCCGGTCTCGGCTGGGCTCTTCTTCTCCGGTCCAAGCGCTTGTTTCTTGTTCTTCTGCAGTTGAGAGTTGATTGAAGAGTGTCTCTCGCGGGCTAGGGCTGCCGCTTAAATCTCTCTCTGGTGAGTCCACTTCTGTAGAGGCGGGGAGGCATTGCTGGCTCTGCACGTCTGTCGCGGCAGACAGATACTGGGACCGTCTGCAGGCGCTAATGTTGATAGGACAGTTGGTGACAATTTAAAGTAATTTCATGTCTATTACTGAAGATGATCGTAAATGTCGGAAAACAAAATTTTGGTAGAGTCGTAAAATATTTACTACTTTCTGAAAATTTTATCTGCATATTTATTAAATTGTGGCAGGTCAGCCGCTTCCTTTACGCGGTTTTGAAGTTCAGTCAGTCTTTGATCAGCCACCGACGAGTTATGTCAGTTAGTAAGGGAGCTATAGTGTGCACGAGTACGCTTGCAAAGAGACCCAGCGTACAATGAAGACACGTAAAACCGCTGTTAATTTGGTAAGAAGGCCTTAGTTTAAGTAGGTAAAAAAAAAATCTTGTATTGCTAAAGTTTACGTTATAAAATTATTGTAGTTAGTTGGTAATTTATTATAAGCAATTTAATTGTAGTATTTTAAAATTTTTAGTGCTTTATAATATATTTGTTTGTAATTTTAAACTATAGTGTGTTAATTATTTAATTTACCCAGATCACGAAACGGACCTTAAAGATAAGTGTCAAAATATTCTTTTCTAAAAAGTGATCCTTACAACGCTTGAATTATCCACGGTTTAGCTTGATAATATTTCCAATAGCAGACTGCAATAATTTTTGTACACAAAACTTTTAGTCATACTACGCCATCAACTGGCTCAAAAGTTCGGTTTTTTATAGTTGTACTACAGTCAGCTAAACTGTTAAGGTTAATTATAACTTCAATCCTTTTGTAATCAATTTTAATAGATTAATAAAGCAAAGTTCGTTTTAACAGTTCTTCATTAGTATAAATACGAGTAAAATCCTTAACCTTATGTGTTTTCTCCCGTCGTTTTTTTGACTACTCCACTGAAGGTTTAAAATGATAATTAATCGGATTTGCTTTTAAATGATTGTAACAAGTTGAAATACGAATAATCTGCATTCAGTACCTGGAAAATACAAAACATTATTAAAGATATATTTGAACAGGGTGGATTGCTGGAACAGATTGTTTCTCTGTAAAACAGACAGGTAGGAAATGCTGCGTACTGCAGAAAACTGGGCCTTTTCTAAAAAAGTGCTTACTACTTCTTTAAAATATTGCCTATTTCATAATTGATTGACAGTCCATTTGTAACAGTATCATCTTGTTACAGCCAAAAAAGTTAAAAGTGTGCTTGCCACTTTTTGTTTTGTTACCGTTTAATAACTCTCACGTAACAAAGCAAATCATGAATTAATATGTTTTATTTAATAGTAAAATATTCAGAAGTCTTTTGTGTTAGTTGAAAAGATATTTTTTGATTTGTATGATATGCTTGTAAAATTTTTCAACGTTTTGATTGAAGATATTCAAAAAAAAATTACGGCAATATATAAAGTTACCTTGTGTTTAAATAATGACCGAGCTATCAATAAACCCTTCTAATGAATTAGCCTAGGCACAATAATTTATTTTATTCAATAATCAAAAAGTACATTCAATTTGTGAACAAAGTTTAAAAACCAGTAACTTTATTAATATTAAAGTTTACTTAACTATGTTCTTTAATTTAAAAACATTTATTACAAACAAAAAGGAAGAAAACAAATACCCCTTAAAAGAATTAAAAACAAAATTTTCACAGATCAATTTTGAGAGATAGTAGATTTATTAATTTTATTTAAAATGAAAGTTTTTATTTATTTTTTATAGGCCTGTATTCTTAGCTTTAAAGCTAAATATTAAATTAGTTATACCTTGGCGCAGTTGTTTCAATATACTGCATACAGTTCATACGGTTTTACAGGACGATCTTTGGCACATAGGATCATGAAGTAAATGCACTTTTTAAACCAGTAAGTTCTTTCGACCCATGGACAGTCGTATAGGGCAAACCTTAATTTTTCACCCTGAAACAATTTATCAATGATTTCATAAATACAATCGGACTTCTATTTATCGAGCTTCTGAATATATATCGAAATTCTCTATATATCTAAGTAAAGTAGTAGCGAAATTTTATTGGAAAAATATTTCTGTTTATCGAAAACAAATTCTACATAACGAATTTAATTTTAGTGAAAATATAATTCATAATCATCGTCAGTGCTCCGAGAGTTTTGTTCATTAAACGAATGTTTCTGAAATACAGAGTTATTAAATATGAAAGTGCTTGTTACATCGTAATACCTAATAAGAAAAATAGTAAATTTATTATTAATAAAACGTTGTTAAAATTTTAATATTCTTCTTTTAGAATCAGAAATAGACCCAAATAACGATGTGATTATTATATTTCAGAATTTATCGTATTTCTTGGACTTTGGATCAAAATGATTTTTAATTGCGTTTATGTAAGGTCGATTTTATGAGATAAAAGAAACAATTTAAACAGATGAGCAAATCATACTTTGATCACATTATGACGAATACCAAATATTATTTGTTGCTACTGGTGTTACAATCAGTATGACGTCTCCCAAAAGGTTGAAGGTGTAATTTACTTTGCTAAAAAATCTGAAGGATGGGGCAGTTTATTGTCAAGACGAATCATTTTAAATATCAGAACCTGTGTAATATTAGCGGTCAATCATCTACTAAGAATATGCACTTCATGAGAAACATGTAGCTATCGAAATCCCTCAGGGGTACCTGTACGGGCACCTACTATCTGCAGGTGTATGGAGAATGGTTTTTCAACGTTCCCTTGTTGCTGCACATTCATATACACACAAATAATCACACAAAACAGTTCAGCATTATTTCCTCTGTCAACATGCTCTACTGAACAAAAAACAGCAAAACAGATACTCGTACGGTTTTCGTTACATAAAATTACAACCCCCATTACTCAGTGAAGTCCAACCCAATGTGTGCACATGCCGATCGATGCGTGGCACTTCCCATAGTGTTTTCCTAGTAGATCATAATAAACAGTTTTCAGTAGTGCATAGTGTTTTCATTGTTTAATTTGTAACATAATTTTATGTGCAGCCAATATGTTCACTGGATTATTACTAGGACATGCAGACCAAAACCTGTGGCTACATCTGCCACTGGTGAAAAGGCATCATCGGTCTCTCAAGTGATAATGAAGACGATCAAACTTTCAGGGCAGTTGTGGCTTTTGACTTGCTGATTAAACTGTGGTTAAAGATATCTTCGACCTTACCTTTCTTGCGGAAAACTGCGTGAACGAAGAGTTTACGGGCGAACCAGAATGAACTTCTTAGAAAGAAGTTAACACAGAATACATCTATTCATAGTTGTTACTGATTACTTATACGTTATTACAAGAAGTTCAGGCCTCTCATTCAAAAATAACGTTTTTGTAAAAATTAAGTAGAAGGATTAAATATGATAAAATTTGGTACTTATGTTCTAAGTATTATATTTATGTTAAGTCTTGTAAAAGTTTTGTCGCTATTGTGTAGTAAGTTTATTGAATAATAATTTGTAAGTCCGTTCAGTCTTTGTTCGTATGATCTACTAAATCTTGTAATTTACTCTTTCACTGTGTTTAGTTCTACTATATTATAAAAATATCGTTTGTAAGTACTATGGTATTCTAAGAGTAAATCGTAAAGTTTTGCCTGAAAACATTGTAATGTCAGTATTGGAATTTCTTATTGTCCTCCAGAGTTGAATCCTGTTCGGCCACACTATTAGTAAATATTAAAAAGAAGAAGATAAATTTCTGAAAGGGAAAAACATTTACGGTTAAGTAATGAATAATCTGTTACAGTAATATTAAACAAAAATTATATCGTAGCTACACACATCGTTAACACTTATTTACTAATAATATATTTGGTAATGCTTGATTAAATTTTGTAATTTTATTTTAAATAAATGATCTTCAAAATGTTTAAGATTCTTCAAATATTCGCTTTCACTTACAATATCATTAACATTAACTGATATTTGGTTCCTGCTGTTCGCATGATTTGTGTTAGTTATAACATTTAGTGATACATTAAATAGTTTAATTTGTGACGTTACTTTATGTATAGCCAAAATGTTCATTGGATACATTACGTGAGCTAAACGGGAACACGGGAAGGACAATTCCCTGCAATACAATTTATGGATCTGCCAGTACGATGTCAAAAACAAAGATGGAACCCAAAAAAAGAATTAGCCAACTCTAATCCATTCTGACCAGAAACAGCAAAGCTCAACAACGTCTGATACATTACGCATGTGACGAACTATGTTCACAGCTGGAATCTTTCGAGAAAGATTACATTTCACATCCCTAAAAATATTTTAAATGTCGGATTTACGAGTATCTACGGTTAAAAATGAAGTGGCACTTGACAAAAGCAAACTATACCTATGATAATCTTTGACCGTCGTAACCGAAATTAATTTTTAATAACTTAGCTTCCATTTTTATTTATTTGCTACTATTCTTGTATTCGATGTATAACTACTCGAAGTTATACAAATTCAGTTAAAATGCGTAGGGTTAAAATGTTATGCAAGACACTGGGTTAGTATTTTTTTACATTCCTACCAGGGAAAATTTTACGTAATCTAGCTTCATTTATACGAGTATATTGGTATTGGAAAAATTTAGGTTTTGGGTTCCTGTTTTTTGGCATTTCGTATAGACTACTATAGTAAAATCAAACGCTTGTTGGACATAACCTCATTATACGTTGCTCGGAGAAGTCAATACTCTAACTACCATGAAAAGCTTCAGGACCAGACTATCAGTTCCACAGCAGATAGAAGAGTTTAGAAATGCTATGCACCTAACAGCAGCATAAGCATAGGGCACGAATGTAATCGGCCTTCCTCATTCCTACAAGCCCAACATTTCTTTAATACACTACAGAAAGTGATTAGCATACGTGCAAAATTTTTTAATTTTATTGTTATATACTACGTACTACATTACAATACATTAGAATGTAGTGTAATATACTAATATTGAATATCAATAATAAATTAATTCCATTGAAAATAATAAGTAGTATTCTATTAGCTATTTAATAATGTGGGTTCCCATTTAGTCAAGAGTTACTGTAAGCCTACATGATGATATTACGTAGAAATAATTTCAACTTATTTTTAAATTTCATTATTAATTAAATAATAATGTGAAAATACCTAAAGGGAATTTGTATTCGAGAATTTTCAAGGGGGCCGAGATTTTAAAAATGTTATCATAAATAATAAGAGTAATAAATAGGGTTTGCAGGAAATAGTTATAAAGCGTCTGTATAGTCAGAAAGGCTTGCCTATTGTTGTTCGGGTATTTTGAAAGAATGGGTACGTATTTGGATAATTGGCCTTTTTGTAACATCTTTTATTAATACCTCATGAAGTTAAGGTTCTACAAGACTCTTGTGCGATCACGTATAGATTTTACTGTTGTGGCTTACTCGTCTGCCTTTCTCGCTTCGCTAAGAATGCTTGATACTGTCCACAATTCGTTTTTGAGATTGGATACAAGTGCTTTCCGTTCTAGCCTTGTAGTCAGCATGTTAGTTGAAAGTGGAGGAATGTCATTACACAGGCGTCGCCAACAGCTGATACTGACGTACTTTGCCAATTTGAGAGCTAGACCTCACCATTTCTTACATGATGTAGCCTAATTCTGAACAGCCCTGTCATGACTTACATATATGATAAACGTCCGACACCTTTCACCATTCGGCGAAAGAGCGTTGCAGATATGCAACAACCTTAATATTTTTATTCCTCGTTGTTATCCATGTTTATTTCTACACTGGACTATAGCTCAGTTGCATTTTAACTTTAAAATGTGCAATTACTCAAAGGTTGGCACAAGCTCTTTGGCGTTTAATAGCATATTCAGTGAGTTAGTTTATGCTATTAAAACCTCAACAGTTCTATGTACAGATATATCAAAGTCAGATGTTGGAGTTGGCTGCTCGTTTCTGGGTATGGGAGAACATTTCTATTTGGATTACCTGCGGGAACCAGTGTTTACACGGTAGAACTTTATGCGTTTAGCAAGGCTCTATCTGTAGTCTGTGTGCGTGGGCGTCGGCTGTTGGGGTGCATTGATTCGCTCAGTGCTCTGCAGTTGATTAGTGGTATGTATTCACGCCACCCGCTGGTTACGGATGTCCATGGCACCGTGAACCAGCCGAACGATAGAGGAGTAAGTGTTGTTTTGTGCTGGGTTTCGGGTCATGCTGGAATCTCGGGAAATGAAGCCGCTGAACTAGCTGCTAAGGAGGTGGCTCGCCAACCGGCTTTCACGCAGTATCTGACTGTGTCGGATTTCGTGAGTCTACTGAAGCGGGTTATCACTGATTCCTGGCAGGTTGAATGGACTGATTCTCATGGCAACAAGCTACGGGAAATAAAACACGTAGTTAACTGCAGGCTAACGTCTCTGAGAATGAACAAAAGAGAAAAGTTGTTATCGCTCGACTTAGAATTGGGCACATCAGATTAACCCATGGGTATCTCATGACGTCTGGTGATGCTCCAATTGGTGGCAGGTGTGATTGTCCTTTGAAAATAAAACGTATTGGTTGATTGCGTCTGGTACGCAGCCATGCGTCTGGTACGCAGCCATGCGTCGGCGAATTGAGATTCCTTCGAATCCAACCAATATCGACCGTTGGAGGCCAAACTATTGACAAGTTAACTTATGTTTGTCGCGGTTTGATTTAGCATAGACCTATGTAAATCGATTAAAGCAATAATTACAATAATACAGTGCTCGTAAGTTGATTATGACGACCTTAGAAGAAGAGATAAGCAAATTATACTGATGTCCCGTACGAATATCAGTTTCTGTATTATCAGCCAGTAATGAAATTGCTCAGGGGTCGGTCTGCGTAGCAAAAGTAAATATAATACTTGTTCACGATCCCGGTATTTAGTCACATATATACAGGGTAAATACATCAGTGTCGGTTTTGTAACATAGAATGTTAACTGTATGGTAGGGTTTTGCAGTGTAAATTTTGAGGTGTCTGTTAATTATACCTGGTTACTAATTCCATTCGTGTTTGTTTCTAATGTTTTAAATATTTCTTGTACCGGACATTCTTTTTGTGATAGGTTCGTTGTTGGTAGAGATATTCTAATAGGGAGAAAATAAAACTCATACTGTCATTCTCGTTTTTAATATTGATGACTACATTACGTTGACCTTTTTGGTGTGGGTATGAACTAACAAGGTCCGTATAGTTAACAGTACTGAACAATGTGCAAATCACATATTGTTATTTTCAAGTCCAGCCACTACCTCGTGACGTATACGATTCAATACTACTTTGGATTTTTTGAATTGTTTCTTCATATTGATTGTCCATTTGGGGGATGTTTATTACTACAATAATTAATTGTCTCGTCATACTATTAAAAACAGCCGTCTGGACAATATAGTTGGTTCCGCTCCGGAGGGCAAGGAGAACTTCAGCGTTGGGAACTAACATGTTGTCACGTGTATAAACAAAAACTATAAGACGAAAGAAATTATTTTTGTTTGAAGTGTTTGGTTTATCTTTTTTCGTGCAATCTTACAGATCAACTTAAACTGAACAAACTGATTAAATTTATTATCAATTTACTGTGTGGTTGAATTGTTCACGATATAAACATCTGAGACCAAGGTATAATATTTTATATAAAAAGAAATTGAAGAATGGTACTGAAGTAGTAAAACATGATTGTAAAATTTGAAAAATAAAATTTTATTTTTGATATAAACATAAAATTTTTAACGAGTTAATTATTATCGTTTAGAATACAAGTAATCAAAACATAATATTATATGTTTTTTTTGCCAACTGGGGCTGACGACACGTGGCGAAACCTTGCGTGTTAGTTTGGTGGCCTTAAAAAGGGCCGTTGTTGGTGGCGGAAACGGTGACCCGGTGTGATAGAAGCGGAGCCCGAAGAATGATGACTCGACTACCGGGTTCAGGCCTAGCCTTCTCTCAGCGGCAGTTGGGTCCCCACTGCAGCGTGACAGTGGTGGCCCCCAGAGCCCCGCAGTGTCGGGTCGGCTCAAGCCGTCTGCCGATAGCGTGGCCGAGATGGTTCTCTCTGGGTCGGCGATAACTGACCGGTGCGGAAATGTAGCGTCCGCCACCTGTAGCGTAGACCAGGGATAGTGCGTCCGGTCTCGGCTGGGCTCTTCTTCTCCGGCCCAAGCGCTTGTTTCTTGTTCTTCTGCAGTTGAGAGTTGATTGAAGAGTGTCTCTCGCGGGCTAGGGCTGCCGCTTAAATCTCTCTCTGGTGAGTCCACTTCTGGAGTGGCGGGGAGGCATTGCTGGCTCTGCACGTCTGTCGCGGCAGACAGATACTGGGACCGTCTGCAGGCGCTAATGTTGATAGGACAGTTGGCGACAATTTAAAGTAATTTAATGTCTATTACTGAAGATGATCGTAAATGTGGGAAAACAAAATTTTGGTAGAGTCGTAAAATATTTACTACTTTCTGAAAATTTTATCCGCATATTTATTAAATTGTGGCAGGTCAGCCGCTTCCTTTACGCGGTTTTGAAGTTCAGTCAGTCTTTGATCAGCCACCGACGAGTTATGTCAGTTAGTAAGGGAGCTATAGTGTGCACGAGTACGCTTGCAAAGAGACCCAGCGTACAATGAAGACACGTAAAACCGCTGTTAATTTGGTAAGAAGGCCTTAGTTTAAGTAGGTAAAAAAGATCTTGTATTGCTAAAGTTTACGTTATAAAATTATTGTAGTTAGTTGGTAATTTATTATAAGTAATTTAATTGTAGTATTTTAAAATTTTTAGTGCTTTATAATATATTTGTTTGTAATTTTAAACTATAGTGTGTTAATTATTTAATTTACCCAGATCACGAAACGGACCTTAAAGATAAGTGTCACAATATTCTTTTCTAAAAAGTAATCCTTACAACGCTTGAATTATCCACGGTTTAGCTTGATAATATTTCCAATAGCAGACTGTAATAATTTTTGTACACAAAACTTTAAGTCATACTACGCCATCAACTGGCTCAAAAGTTCGGTTTTTTATAGTTGTACTACAGTCAGCTAAACTGTTAAGGTTAATTATAACTTCAATCCTTTTGTAATCAATTTTAATAGATTAATAAAGCAAAGTTCGTTTTAACAGTTCTTCATTAGTATAAATACGAGTAAAATCCTTAACCTTATGTGTTTTCTCCCATCGTTTTTTTGACTGCTCCAC
This sequence comes from Catonia carolina, assembly GCA_035578175.1. Taxonomy (NCBI): domain Eukaryota; kingdom Metazoa; phylum Arthropoda; class Insecta; order Hemiptera; family Achilidae; genus Catonia; species Catonia carolina. The sequence goes on along the minus strand of JAQMRL010000001.1, from coordinate 66,277,069 downwards.
TGAAGGTTTAAAATGATAATTAATCGGATTTGCTTTGAAATGATTGTAACAAGTTGAAATACGAATAATCTGCATTCAGTACCTGGAAAATACAAAACATTATTAAAGATATATTTGAACAGGGTGGATTGCTGGAACAGATTGTTTCTCTATAAAACAGACAGGTAGGAAATGCTGCGTACTGCAGAAAACTGGGCCTTTTCTAAAAAAGTGCTTACTACTTCTTTAAAATATTGCCTATTTCATAATTGATTGACAGTCCATTTGTAACAGTATCATCTTGTTACAGCCAAAAAGTTAAAAGTGTGCTTGCCACTTTTTGTTTTGTTACCTTTTAATAACTCTCACGTAACAAAGCAAATCATGAATTAATATGTTTTATTTAATAGTAAAATATTCAGAAGACTTTTGTGTTAGTTGAAAAGATATTTTTTGATTTGTATGATATGCTTGTAAAATTTTTCAACGTTTTGATTGAAGATATTCAAAAATAAATTACGGCAATATATAAAGTTACCTTGTGTTTAAATAATGACCGAGCTATCAATAAACCCTTCTAATGAATTAGCATAGGCACAATAATTTATTTTATTCAATAATCAAAAAGTACATTTAATTTGTGAACAAAGTTTAAAAACCAGTAACTTTATTAATATTAAAGTTTACTTAACTATGTTCTTTAATTTAAAAACATTTATTACAAACAAAAAGGAAGAAAACAAATACCCCTTAAAAGAATTAAAAACAAAATTTTCACAGATCAATTTTGAGAGATAGTAGATTTATTAATTTTATTTAAAATGAAAGTTTTTATTTATTTTTTATAGGCTTGTATTCTTAGCTTTAAAGCTAAATATTAAATTAGTTATACCTTGGCGCAGTTGTTTCAATCTACTGCATACAGTTCATACGGTTTTACGGGACGATCTTTGGCACATAGGATCATGAAGTAAATGCACTTTTTAAACCAGTAAGGGCTTTCGACCCATGGACAGTCGTATAGGGCAAACCTTAATTTTTCACCCTGAAACAATTTATCAATGATTTCATAAATACAATCGGACTTCTATTTATCGAGCTTCTGAATATATAACGAAATTCTCTATATATCTAAGTAAAGTAGTAGCGAAATTTTATTGGAAAAATATTTCTGTTTATCGAAAACAAATTCTACATAACGAATTTAATTTTAGTGAAAATATAATTCATAATCATCGTCAGTGCTCCGAGAGTTTTGTTCATTAAACGAATGTTTCTGAAATACAGAGTTATTAAATATGAAAGTGCTTGTTACTTCGTAATACCTAATAAGAAAAATGGTAAATTTATTATTAATAAAACGTTGTTAAAATTTTAATATTCTTCTATTAGAATCAGAAATAGACCCAAATAACGATGTGATTATTATATTTCAGAATTTATCGTATTTCTTGGACTTTGGATCAAAATGATTTTTAATTGCGTTTATGTAAGGTAGATTTTATGAGATAAAAGAAACAATTTACACAGATGAGCAAATCATACTTTGATCACATTATGACGAATACCAAATATTATTTGTTGCTACTGGTGTTACAATCAGTATGACGTCTCCCAAAAGGTTGAAGGTGTAATTTACTTTGCCAAAAAATCTGAAGGATGGGGCAGTTTATTGTCAAGACGAATCATTTTAAATATCAGAACCTGTGTAATATTAGCGGTCAATCATCTACTAAGAATACGCACTTCATGAGAAACATGTAGCTATCGAAATCCCTCAGGGGTACCTGTACGGGCACCTACTATCTGCAGGTGTATGGAGAATGGTTTTTCAACGTTCCCTTGTTGCTGCACATTCATATACACACAAATAATCACACGAAACAGTTCAGCATTATTTCCTCTGTCAACATGCTCTACTGAACAAAAAACAGCAAAACAGATACTCGTACGGTTCTTCGTTACATAAAATTACAACCCCAATTACTCAGTGAAGTCCAACCCAATGTGTGCACATGCCGATCGATGCGTGGCACTTCCCATAGTGTTTTCCTAGTAGATCATAATAAACAGTTTTCAGTAGTGCATAGTGTTTTCATTGTTTAATTTGTAACATAATTTTATGTGCAGCCAATATGTTCACTGGATTATTACTAGGACATGCAGACCAAAACCTGTGGCTACATCTGCCACTGGTGAAAAGGCATCATCGGTCTCTCAAGTGATAATGAAGACGATCAAACTTTCAGGGCAGTTGTGGCTTTTGACTTGCTGATTAAACTGTGGTTAAAGATATCTTCGACCTTACCTTTCTTGCGGAAAACTGCGTGAACGAAGAGTTTACGGGCGAACCAGAATGAACTTCTTAGAAAGAAGTTAACACAGAATACATCTATTCATAGTTGTTACTGATTACTTATACGTTATTACAAGAAGTTCAGGCCTCTCATTCAAAAATTACGTTTTTGTAAAAATTAAATAGAAGGATTAAATATGATAAAATTTGGTACTTATGTTCTACGTATTATATTTATGTTAAAACTTGTAAAAGTTTTGTCGCTATTGTGTAGTAAGTTTATTGAATAATAATTTGTAAGTCCGTTCAGTCTTTGTTCGTATGATCTACTAAATCTTGTAATTTACTCTCTCACTGTGTTTAGTTCTACTATATTATAAAAATATCGTTTGTAAGTACTATGGTATTCTAAGAGTAAATCGTAAAGTTTTGCCTGAAAACATTGTAATGTCAGTATTGGAATTTCTTATTGTCCTCCAGAGTTGAATCCTGTTCGGCCACATTATTAGTAAATATTAAAAAGAAGAAGATAAATTTCTGAAAGGGAAAAACATTTACGGTTAAGTAATGAATAATCTGTTACAGTAATATTAAACAAAAATTATATCGTAGCTACACATCGTTAACACTTATTTACTAATAATATTATACCTTAGAATAATTTGGTGATGCTTGATTAAATTGTGTAATTTTATTTTAAATAAATCATCTTCAAAATGTTTAAGATTCTTCAAATATTCACTTTCACTTACAATATCATTAACATTAACTGATATTTGGTTCCTGCTGTTCGCATGATTTGTGTTAGTTATAACATTTAGTGATACATTAAATAGTTTAATTTGTGACGTTACTTTATGTATAGCCAAAATGTTCATTGGATACATTACGTGAGCTAAATGCTAAAAAATTGTGTTTTCGATCTTAATCATTTTTTATTTACCCCGATTTTTTCCTAAACTATTAATGATAGAATTCCGGGGCAGGTTTTATACGATTTGCCAGCTCATTTTACACAAAACTTATCTAACTAACAAACTCAATTAGCACCCTAAAAATTTCACTGTGAGTTAATTTGACTGATGGAGCTGAATTTCAGGTAAAATCTTTGACTCTGTATAACACGCCAACGAAGCATTCCCGGACCCATGTTTATGTGAAATTTTTTCATTATTTTGATGAGACGAATAAGCTTGTGCAGTATGGTAGAATCCTCCTGAAACACTCTGTAGATTGACTTTATACTCCAACATACTCATACACACATATACAACGTTTTAATAAATTCCCCCGCGTAAGTCTCTCACTAGACTTTATACGTATATTGTCTTAAGCAATAGTACACCCACACAAAACGACATTTTGACATTTCCTTGCGTACGTCTCGCGACATCATCGAACCCCTTCTTTTACTCTACTGCAGTACGTATTAACATGTAAACACACACACACACACACACACACACACACACACACACACACACACACACACACACACATACATATTTATGAAAATATTCTTTAGCATTTAGGATTATCATTTTTGGAAATAAAAAAAAGTTGCTGTAAATATAAATACAAATATGCTGATAAAATTTCATAAAAATCCATTTAGTTGTTATGGAAATTAGCCTGCACAAAAAAAAACGCTTTGTCTGTATAATATTAGTACAGATTGATACTGATTGTCAGCTGCAAATATTTTTTTAAATGTTTATGTCATGGTTATATGGTGATAAAAACTGTAAAGTTTATTCCTGGTTCTCCAAGATATTTTTGTTTATAAATAAAAACTTCCTTCTATACTTATTACAAGTGTTTATTAACGATAATTTTTTTTACATTAGTCGTCAGTAACTAGTTGTAAGTTACAAGAAGTTACTCCTTACAAAATTGATTACAAATTTTTGTAAATGTAAGACATTTTAGAAGCTAATTTAGCGTCTACATTCAAAGAACTGTGAGGTTGAACTTAAATTAATCTCTAGACCTTGCCCGGGAATCAAACAGAGGACCTCCACTTTACGGCGTAACAAGTTAACCACTGGGCCAAGGAGGAGGCTAAATTTGACTTTTTACAAATTAAATTAAAAGAAAATATGACCATTTACATTAAAAATAATTAATGTGTTACAATAATGCATAATTAGAACATTAGTAAGTAGTCTACACCTATTTCTCTATCACCCAAAAGGTTTTTTTAATCCTCCAAAAATCAATTTTTAACACTGCTGACACAACATACTAAAAGCACAAAAGCATTTCGAAAATAGTTTACTAGTTAGTATTAATCTGACTGAAGAGTCGGCTTTATTATAAAAAAACCCTACTAAAACAACAAAGAATGTACAAGGTAAATAAATAGGTTCACAAAAATTACTTAACCAAAATTATAAAGATTCTGAAATTTTTCGAGTTGGATCACAAAATAATAGTTTAAAATAAAGTGATAGGTTAGAGTATTAAAAAAGAGAAAAGAGAAAATATTGGATATTGTAGGATTTAGTGAAACACGTTGGGACGACAATCAAGCAAATGGTTGGGGATCCTTGGGTTATTAGCACTAAAGCCATCGGTTGTCAGGGGGATGGATGAGCGAAGAAAACTGAAAAACGCAAATGACGAAAGAGGTAAAAGGCAATATTGCTACTACTTGTGAATATCATAAACAAAAGGTGTAAGAAAGCAAAAGATGATTGGATCAGAGCAAAATGTATAGATATTGAAAGTAAAATAGTAGTTGGTAAAGTAGACGCAGCTTACAGAAAAATAAGGGAAAACTTTTGAGAACGAGAGAAGAACGCTATCAATTTTTAAAGAGCAGATGGCAAACCGTTGTTGAATGCCCAAGAGAGAGCTGAAAGATGGAAGAAATAGGTAAAACATCTCTACAGGGGAAAATAATTAGATCATGATGCGATAGAACAAAAAACTGATTTTGAAGACGATCAAAGAGGTAACCCTATACTAAGGGAGGAAACCGATCGGGCACTGAAGAATATAAATATGATTAAGATGGCAAGAATAGATAACGTACCATAGGAATTAATATTACGTTGTGGAGAAGTTGCACAAAACAAATTTTACAAACTTGAGTGCAAAATGTATGAGAGTGAAGAAATACCATCGGACTTTAAAAGAATATTATGATTTCGATACCAAAACAGTCGGGACCGGAGAAATGTGAATATTACAGAACCATCTGTCTAACGTGTCATGCATCCAAGATACTGACAAGAATTATGCAGGAAAATAGAACACCGAGTAGAAGTTTTGGATTATGACCAATTTAAATTTAGAAGGCGAATGGGAACTCGAGATGCAATATTGGCTCTGAGATTGATTATTGAGAAAAGGTGCAAAAGGTGCGCCTCTGAAGTTATAGCTTCAGAGGCGGAACTAATAGACGTAAGTTTTGGAAGGATAGTAACCACCTAAGAGAGGAACTTAGGGGACGTTAAGAACTTGATAATAGATGAGAAGTTGAAGTTAGTGCTGTCCTGTGGAGTGTGGAGGGACTTTTTTAGCCGGAAGTGACGGAAACTCCCTTTCAGAAAAGACGGCTTGGATGGCGCCGAATGGTGGGACCATTCAGAAGTCTATCTAGTAAGTCTCTATCTATATAAGTCTATATCTATATAAGTCTATCTATATCTAGTAAGTCTCTCTCAAGTATTTCTATTTGTGATGTTTAAAATGTAATTATTAATTAATTGTTTATTTCGGTTTATTATGTTCCTGTCTGCTTACATCCCATTAAAGGTAAGCAATTTTTTTTTTTTAATCTTTCTAAAACATTTAACAGTCTTCTGGTACGTTGTAGCTGTATTTTGTACTATTCTAAATGTAACCTTTTGTATTACTAGTTTGTGCGGTTTTTGCTAATGTTGTATTTCAATCTGTATATTCGCCTTCAGCGAATTTTGTAAATTTTGTGTGGAAGATGTTATCCTAATTTGTTTGACGTACCTTTTAAAACTGTTATAAAATTTATTGTACCTTTTATGCTTTTCCAGATGTAAATTTTTTTCGTATAATCTTTTAGGTATTTATTATTCTTACTTATTTCTGGGGGACCTATTTTGGTACTTCCAGGGTTCAAGATTAAGTTCGAGTTTGAGCTATTCAAGATTAAGTTGAAAAATGAGTTCAAGCCTGAGTTCTAGATTGATGTCAAGTTTTGCTTGTTAAATTTCATTAAGAATGCAAGCGTCCGCTAACCTATAGTTCACCGCCACTGCCAACTTGGTTTTGGTATGAGATTCCGGATCATCCAACATTAAAATAATTAAGTCCGTCAGGAGGTATTTTGTTGCATTAAAAACCGGTGAGTGTCACCTTAATACTTTATTTAAATTCTACCGTGCTCATCATGTACAACCAAGAATAATCCACTGGTACTTTTCTATTAGCTCTTTGTGTAACGGCGTTTTCATTTTGAAGGGCCAAAATTTTCTAGAAAATGGCAGCAGCTTGCATCTTTATTAACATTAAAATTTAAAATATTTTTTTTCTTTTCAAACCATAAGGCGTTTACAATTCAAATTTTGTAATTATTCATAATGTATTAATGGTAGTAGTTAATTCAACCTTTTATTTGAATTTTTTTTAAATAATTTTCTTTAAAAATATTTTTTTTAATATAAATTGTCTTACCTTTTATTAATTGGTATTTTTGCTGGCCAGCAACGAAATTTTGATTGTAAAAAAAATTCTAATTGTCATGAATTTTCTTTTAATGGTTTTGTAATCAACTTTATTTGGGATACCTTACGAATTTATTTTTAAGTAATTATTTAAAAAATAAATTTCAAAATTAAAATTCAATATGTTTGTTTCTTTGAAAGGTCATCTTGTTAAACTTTTCTTACCTTAAAGCAATCTTCAAATTTTATTAAAACTTATTTTGGCAGACAGAATATGTTTTTTTTCTTTTGGTGACCGTTAGCGGTGGCAATCTCCTAAACATTTTTCTGGAAAATCTTGTGGCTTTCCGTTTCGCAACGAAACGGTAATAAGATATACCAGATACACAGTAAATTAAAATTACTTTACTTTTTCCAGATAATAATTACTGCCTACTCCTATTTCAACTAACTCCAATCGATGAAGTGGAAAAAAATTAATTACGATTTAAAACATGCGTAGTGGTTGTTGTAATCGGAATCGACTGAAGTTTATAAAACTGCCAGCTTGCGTTTTGAATGATAACTTAATTTTTTATAATAAAACTATTTGAAAGTAGTGGTATTGATAATAGTTTATTTTTAACCATGTACAATTATTGTTAACCTGTTCCGCTGAGTTGTCATTGACTTACTTTAAATACAACAAACCCCATTTTTTTGCCATAATGACTTTTCATTCACTAGCGTGAACCTTTTCTCTATTTTGTAAATAAAAATAAAAGACACCTGCACATTGTTAGTTAGGTATGAAATTTGTAACATTGGACGTAAACAAGTAGGATTTTGCGTTACCGATTATCGTGACTACTGAATTAAATAAACCTGTTACCATTAAAGGTAAGTTGTAAGAATATGGTTTGTTGTAGAAAGGTGTAAAACAGCTTAGAATATTTCCAGTATTTAAATATTTACAGTTTTATTGGTATTGTCAGTGTACTGCCATAAAAGGCTGTTGCTTACAATATTTGACTTATTCAAAACGTTTTCCAAAAAACTAACATTTCTAAGGGCTGACCTAGAAAAAATCGTTAAAGAAACCAAGCATATTATTTCTGCTGGTAGTTAATCAAATGATCATTTCGTTAAGTTGAAGTACTGATTCGTGTCCAAATATTTTATCTTTGTCTTATTACGTGCTTTCTTTGTACAATAATGTTAAAATCGCTCGTAACATTAGTGTTATGAAGTGTAATTTGTAAGTATCCAATTGAGTAATTCTTTGAAAATTGAAAAATGTTGGAAATATTACTCTTACTGTAATTTTTGCAGAACAAAACACACAATCCAGTCGAAGGAAAGGCATATTTAGTTTAATCAGCGAAAGCCTTCAACTAACTTACAGTATCAGGTAACTGTTCGTAAAAAAAGAAAACAATCTTTTTCTGCTCCCCACACTGACCCCTCTCCACCTTAACCACTCGCCTAGCCTGCGGTTGCTCATGTCCGAGGCAGCAGCGAAGGTTCTTTCCCACCCATTGAAACTCAACTACGCCGACGGATGCCCTGCCGCTCTATAAATTTTGGGGAAACCTTTGTTACACAATTAAAGAATGCATCGAAATTTATTTTTCACACGGGAAGAACAATTCCCTGCAATCTAATTTATGGATTTGCCAGTATGATGTCAAAACAAAGATGGAAGCCCAAAAGAATTAGCCTACTCTACTCCATTCGTAACGGCAGGATGCCCTGCCGCTCCGGCCGCCTAAACTCAACCAACGAGAGCTACGCCCAGTGTGACAAAAGTTTTTATTGTAATAGTGTATTTCTTTTGGGATCATTTAATAAATACACTAACTTCAAGGAATTATAATAATATCTGAGTAATGGCTTTAGAATTAAAATATAAACTACAGTCATTAGTGTGTTTCAAAAAGACTAAACTGTGAAGAAAATAACATATATACAAAATCAAACTTGATTAACCGTGAATCAACATCTTGAAACACAACGTTGTTGAAGTTAGAGATGACGATGACGATGGTAGAGATGAAAACGACGCTGATTATGAGATGACGATAATTAGGAGTTGAAGTAGAAAAGGGAAAAAAGTTTAAATGATTAACAAAATCATAAAGGTAAGTCGAATGGTTTAAAACGTTACAGTCTGTTAGTATCTTCGCTGTTGTCAAGAAGGTTAATCGCTAATGGATTCTGATGGTCTTCTAGTTTTTGTAACAAAATTTAACAGTGATTAAAATTTTGCAAGATGTTCAATAAATTAATGATGTTTAATAACGGGTTAAACAACAAAATTACAAAACACTTACCACAAGTTTAAGATTATTGAGTTCGAAATTTGTTTTTCTATTATATGCTCTTAGGTAATCTCGGTCTTTTAAATAAAACTAGTGACTAGTATATGCCGCGCCTTGCGGTATCTGTGCCAATTTTCCATAAGATTCCATTAAAACGCAGGTACAAGATCACATTCACTACGTACAAAATCTCAAGTTTAGGTATCTGTGGCAAACTTACCAGTGGTAAGAAACAATATATCCCAGTTAAAGTCCTAGAAAAATATTTCGGCTGATCGTTCGTGGATATCTTCATGATCATATTTACATTTAAACTTAATGCATAAAATAATATGACTAAGAAATGATAATTTACCAATAAATTTTGGGGAAACTTTTGTTACACAATTAAAGAATGCATCGAAATTTATTTTTCACACGGGAAGGACAATTCCCTGCAATACAATTTATGGATTTGCCAGTATGATGTCAAAACAAAGATGGAAGCCCAAAAGAATTAGCCTACTCTACTCCATTCGTAACAGAAAATGTCAGCTCAACAACGTCTGATACATTACGCATGTAACGAACTTTGTTCATAACTGGATTCTTTTGAGAAAGATTACATTTCACATCCCTAAAAATATTTTAAATGTCGGAACTACGAGTATCTACGGTTAAAAATGGAGAGGTTATTAACAAAAGCAAACTCTACCTTTGATAATCTTTGATCGTCGTAACTAAAATTAATTTTTAATAATTTGTTTCCATTTTTATTTATTTGCTACTATTCTTTAATTCGATGTATTCTCGAAGTTATACAACATCAGTTTAAATGGGTTGGGTTAAACGTAATGTAAGACACTGGGTTAGTATTTTTTTACATTCCTACTAGGGAAAATTTTACCTAATCTATCTTCATTTATACTAGTGTAGCCACTGTTGGAAAAATGGATGTTTTGGGTTCCTCTTTTTAGGCATTTGGTGTAGACAACTATAGTAAAATCAAATGCTTGTTAGACATAAACTCATTATGTCTAATTATGTGGCTAGAAGAAGTCAATATTCTGACTACGATGTAGAGCTTCAGGGCCAATATATCAGTTCCACATTAAATAGAAGAGATTAGAATGCTATGCATATAACAGCAGCATGGGCACGAATGTGATCAGCCTTCCTCACTTCTATAAGCCCAACAGTTCTTTAATGCACTACAGAAAGTGAACAGCATACGTGCAAAATTTTATAATTTTATTGTAATATACTACGTACTAAATTACAATATAATATAATGTAGTGTAATATACTAAAATATTAAATATTGACTAGTGTGTCATGGAACGGCTATATGAAGTTCTATTTATATTTTTACTAAAATTACGTTCGATATATAGAATTTGTTTTCGATATACAGAAACATTTTTCCATTAAGTTTTCGCGGGACTCACTACTTTACTTCGATATATAGAGAACTTCGGTATAATTATAGAAGCTCGATTAATAGAAGTCCGATTGTATTTTTAAATCATTGATAAATTTTTGCAGGGTGAAAAATAAAGGTTTTCCCTACACGACTGTCCATGGGTGGAAAGCCCTTACTGGTTTAAAAAGTGCATTTTTTCATGATGCTATTTGCCGAAGATCGTCCCGTAAAACGGTATGGACTGAATGCAGTGGATTTAAACAACTGCGCCAAGGTATAACTAATTTAATATTTAGCTTGAAAGCTAGGAGTATAGGCCTATAAAAATAAAAATCTGGTGTGAAACACTCACACGACTTTCTCTTGCCAGTGAAAATAATTAACAATAAAACTAACATTAGTAATAAAACATTAGAAATAAATAAAAAACTAACCTTATTTCAATCATGAGAGAAACACGCAAAATGAAAATCAACCTCAGTTTGGCCTAAAAATACGGAAAATCACTCATTCACGCTCAACTAGGGTCTGTAGAGAAAAATGCTACAAATAAAAGTTGTAGATCTTTTAATTTTCTATAAAATTAATTATATACACTTTTGTCATAAAATGAATACTTAGGCCTAAATCTTAAAAAAATCGATTTTTCACACGTTTTCGTGAGAAAAAAACAGAAAATCGCTAATTACCGCTAAACTAACGCTAAACTATACAAAAAAATGTTTGAAATAAAAGTTGTAGAATTTTAAATTTTTTACATTTTTTATTATATAAATTTTTGCGCTGTAATACATATTAAAGCCGTAATCTTAAAAAAAACACTGTTTTTACGTGAAAACGCCCTCACCAAGAATTTCAGCAAACATGGCGCCTACCCTATCATGTAGAAAATAAAAAATTGAGTAAATAAGGCGATTTTTAAAAAAATCGTAGGACCAGTTTTTGAGAAAATCGTAAAAAAGTGAAAAATTATACGAATAAACTACTACTTCCGGTTGACCGATTTTGATGAAAATGTTCGTGTCGGGTCCGGTAAGGGTATGTAACTTAAGTTTCAAGTTCGTACGATGTTCCGTTCTTGAGATATTTTGTATACACACACACACACACACACACACACACACGCGCGCGCGCGCACACACACACACACACACACACACACACACACACACACACACACACACACACACACAGACCAATCGCTAAAAACATGTTTTTTGGGTTCAGGGGGTCTGAAAACGTATAGATCCGGTGAAAACTCGATTTCGAAAAATCGACATGAAAACAATACTTTCCTTCCTATATATTCATATAGGCAAGAGAAAGTAAAAATGAAAACTTACATTTTAAATAAAATTAATAAATCTACTAAAAACTCTTAAAATTGATTAGTGAAAATTTTGCTTTTAATTTTTTAAATGTACTTGTTTTCTTTCTTTTTTTGTTTGTAATTAATTTTTTAAAATTTACGAACATAGTTAAGTAAATTTTAATATTAATAAAGTTTCTGGTTTTTTAACTTTGTTCACAAATCAAAGGTAATTTTGATTATTGAATAAATTATTGTGCCAAGCCTAATTCATTAGAAGGGTTTCATGATAGCTCGGTCATTATTTAAACACAAGGTAATGTTACGTCCTATATATTGCCGCAATTTATTTTTGAATATTCTCAATGAAAACGTTGAAAAATTTTATAAGCATATCATAGAAATCGAATATTCTTTGAACTAAAACTAAAGTCTTGTGAATATTTTACTATTAAGTAAAACATATAAATTCATGATATGATTTGTTACGTGACAGTTATTAAGCGGTGAAAAAGTGGAACACACACTTTTAACTTTTTTTGGCTGTTACAAGATGATTCCGTTAAAATGAACTTACAATCAAATTCGAAATTGGCAATATTTTAAAGAAGTAGTAGGCCTAAGTTTCTTTTGAAAAGTTATAATTATAGATTGTATTTATCTAATAAAATTAATAAATCTACTAAAAACTCTTAAAATTGATTAGTGAAAATTTTGTTTTTAATTTTTTTATATGTATTTGTTTTCTTTCTTTTTTTGTTTGTAATTAATTTTACTTATATTACGTGAGATTAGTCGACCGTAAACGTATGTCTAAAAACATTATTTTTTAGTATTTGCGGTAGTACATTAACTTCTTCCACAAGAGTTTTTTCAGAGAAGCGTGCTTTAAAAAACAATTTTTTATCGTCGATTCCGCACATTATTTTGCCACACATTTAGTAACTGTGGTATTGACGGGCTGGGGTTAATAACGTTTCAACAGGTATGCCGTTTTCCAACGCAAGAATGAGTCTCTTGAGAACCTGTTTTCTATAATACATTTTTAGAGGTTTAGTAACACCTATTTTTTATAGGTCTATTTGTTGTACAGGGACCGGCAGAAAAAGAGGATAGTTTTGAAATGAATAAATAAATCAGAAATAAGATGTAAGAGATTTTTATTAATAGATTTGAAACATCATCTCTTGCCATTTTTTATTAAAGCACTTAATTCTAAAATTCACTTCTTTTGTTTTAAAAGTTATGTCAGTCAAGTGATGACCCTCATTCTGCACGCATTCATGTAATCGTACTTGGAAATTATCCATTGCCTCACAATCATGTCGTTCGGTGTCGCCGCTATTTCATTCCGAATTGCTAGCTTCAGATTTTTAATTGTTCGAGGCTTTACGACATACACTTTCGATTTCAAATACCCCAAAAAAGTCACATACCGAAAGATCTGGGGAGCAAGCAGCCCATGAAAGGTCACCATTTCTTGAAATCACGTGTTCTGGAAACATTTTGTCGTAACATATTCATTGACACTCTGGCAGTGTGAGCAGTAGCCCCATCTTGTTGGAACCAAACATTTCCAGTGTTAACTTCACGACGTTGTAACTCTGGTGCAAGGATATTATTTAGCATTTCGACATAACGACTTGAAATCTTCGTTACTACTCGACCGTTCTCTTCGTAAAAATATGTACCTATCATTCCGAATTTAGCCACTGCGCACCAAACTGTCACACGTTCACAATGAAGTGGTTTTTCGTGTAGGCTACGAGGATTTTCTGCCGCCCAGTACCGGAAATTTTGTTTATTTACACAACCGGACACGTGAAAATGGGCCTCATCTGACATTATCATTATTGAATCGTTAGTTAAAATGTTCAGAATTGATTGTACATATTCTCTTCGGTTTTGGAAATAATGTTGGCTTAGTTCTTGAACAGTTACGATTTTATACGGATGAAAATGAAGATCCAAACGTAAAATTCTTCGAACACTCTGATCTGATATTCCTAGCACAGCTGGGTTTCGTGCAGCAGGGTGACGTGGACTTCTTGCTACTGACAATCGTCCCGTAAAACAGTGTGGACTGTATGCAGTAGATTTAAACAACTGCGCTAAGGTATAACTAATTTAATATTTTAGCTTGAAAACTAGGAGTATAGGCTGTCACCTCCCCTCTATCCACATCGATAGGTTGGCCCAGGGGTGGACAAAAACATAAGGAAGCCAAATAAAAAAAAAGAGTTGTTGCTGCATATGATTATAATTACTTAAGTAAAACACAAAATTCAAAAAAATTAATTATACAATGAATCCAAGAAGTTTGGAAATACAGTAAAATTATTATATAGACATAATTAAATTTGAGACAAACAAAATACCTAAATGGATTATCTTCAGGCAAAAATTATTTAAAAAAAAAATAAAAAAAATAAAATATAAAATACAATGTTCAATGAATAACTAAATTTTAATAGCTATCGCTATAAGTTCACTTAAAACTGATACTATTTATACTGAAAATTCATAGATACAGAAAATTTAAAGGTTAAAAAAAATATTTTTTTTTTTAAAAAATAGAATTAGTTCATTGTCCTGTAGTAGCATAGCATCAAATTTTTATTTTAATATTATATTTATTTATATGTGCATACCATGGTAGCCTTTTAAATTATTAAAAAAATTTTAGAAGAAAACAACATTTTGTAAAAAAAATTTTATATATAAAAAAAACAAGATTCTAGATTAATGAAATTACTTATGAGAAAGAAAACTTGTTAACGGTTTTCCAATATTAAAAAATTTAATTTAAATTTTAAACAAGTTCATTCGTTGACCATTTTCATTTCGCGACATGCATAGTACAGGAAGCCCTACCTGACCTGCATAGACGCAGTCAAGTAGAAATCGTGGATATAGCCCGAAAAACACATTTTATAAAATATTTAATGACACATACCAGATTGCAGAAACAAAATTATAGAACAGAAACGTCGAGAATCAAACCCAGGTGGCTCCAAACAAGCAGAATGGCACTGCTATCCAAGACTATCCGAAACAGTTATCCAAAACTAGAGTAGGCTTCTCATACAGTAGGATCTTCCATAACGGAAACGTTCCCAAAGCAGAATCTCACAGAATAGAACCCCAGAGTCGAACCCTGGACAAAAACCGACAAACGTCAAAAGCGAAAAAGGTAACACTTCGAAAAGAAAAGTAACAAAATGAACCAAATCAAAAGAAAGAATTAGACCAAAGAATACTTCTACAGATTGCGGTCAACATAGGTCAAAGGTAAAAAAAACAAAAGGTAAGTACAAAAGATTAAATTGCCCTAACACCTTAACGGAAACCCACACAAGGTTAAAAGGTGTAGGCTAACAAACAGACAAAAAAAACAAGGCAAGAATCGAACAAGGCCAAAGCCAAAATAACTCGATTCAAAATTTAAAATTTACAGTTAAACAGAATTGACTAGCGCAATCTCCAGAAATATTCGACAGCAAAACAAAAGAGAACTTACCCAAAATAAATTTGGGGCTACGAAGCCAAAAACTTGAACCATAATTAAACGCCGACCCGGAAAAGACTTAAAATAATTACGTATCATAATAAGTTTAAAGAAAAACAAAAGATAAACATAATTTAAAACAGTAGATAATGCAATTAAACTTCAGTAACCATCATAATGCAGCATTAAAGTATAAAAAAAACATTCTTTAAGTAAAAGAAAGAAATTTGCAAATCGGCAACATTTTAAAGGTCATAGACGACTACCGTAACATTGCGCTTCACAAACAAGAGTGCACGTTTAAACCAGGAAGATAGGACAATTAGTCGACAGAAAAATATTAATTCAAATCAGGCCAGAATAGATAAACAGAAAAACACCAGATAGCGACAGCTTACAGTGAACAAAATTAAGCATTTACACAAACCGAAATGCAGCGCCAGATATGAAACAAAAACCCACAGTAACGTATTTCAACTTAGACGTTACAGACTCCCCCCGCCAAGGACAAACAAAGCTAAGAAATGGCTTTGTTTGGCCAAGCAAGAGGAGCGACGACGACGACTAAACACCGACAGAAAAAGGACAAATCTAGAGAAAAAAAAATTTTTGGGTCCGCCAGAACCACCGTTTCCCCACTACTATCCGCCTAACTAAGGGAAGAAGCACGGAGACCCGGAAGCACGGGCGACCCTCGAGAGCAGGAATCGGAAATGCCCGCCCAACAAAAGGAAGACACTCTGAAACCTCCCTCCGAGAAGCGGCATCGGAAGCACCCACCCAACTAAGGGGAGGCACCGCGATACCCCTCTCCGAGAAGCAGTGCTCAAGGAAACCGCCCAGCAAAGGGAAGCCCCTCAAGCACCCCTCTCCACAACGCAGCAATGGTACCGGAAGTTGCCGCCCATACAACAACCCCGATACCACCTAACAACAAAGTCGAAATCGGCAAAGCCCCGAAACCAAAAACAAAAACACAAAAATTAGTCAACGACTAACGACGCATAGAAGCTCAGAAACGCCGAAGCGTAGCGGGGTTCGAGGAGAAATCTCGAAACACCCGAAAGTGGGATGCACGAAGCAACAGGCCCACAACACCGGGAGAAGTTAAGGACGCCTCCCTAACTCGTCCAACAACCAACAAGGGTAAAGGGGTAAACAGGGGAAAAGGGTAACAACAAACACCCACAAAGGGTAACCACAACAAGGGAAAAAGGGGAGGGTAAGGTTTCGGGAAGGGGGCAGGGGAAAAGACAAATCGGGAATAGAAAGGGCGATCGCAAAACTTTCACCACGACACAAAAACTATCGACCACAACTCGGCAACAACCGCCGTACCAGAAGTGACGATAACAAACGAAAGAAGGTGGGTCGTGCAACACCTGAAAAGAAAGGCAGCTAACAGAAGCAAAGAAAACACAAAACCAAAACAACAAGGCCAATGAAGAAACAGGGTACCAGGTAGGCGAAGATGGAATAAGGGAAAAGGGAGGGAGTCGCTCAGGACTAGCAAAAAGGGGGAGACTTGGTCGATTACAAGAGCCACCAAAACTAAGGGAAACAAAAAAACAACAAACTCGCCCACGGCGAAAACCACATCTAAGCCACCGGACCACAACCAAAGGCACATACAGAAAGCAGAAAGAAAATTCCTAAAACAAAACATCACAAGACCTAAACAGAAGAAACACGACCACCAACCGACACGACATCAAACAAGGACACCAATCTACCGCACAGACTTGGTGCTTGTTCAACCAAACCAGAAACAGAACAACGTCGTCGTAACACCAGAAATAAGCGCAAGTAGCACAAGACAGCAAGAAAGAAAATAATTAACAAGTCAAAAAAAAAAATCCAGATTTTACATCTATTTAAGCCAAGTCATTTCAAAAAAAAAAATTTTAAAGATCGGCGACCTCGAAAATCAAACGGCAATATTTCAAAACAAAATTGCGACAAGAAAATTTGCGAGTCCAAAAACAATCGGATATTCAAAAAAAATTTAACTTTACAAGAAAACAATGACAATTATTAGCAATACTAAACAGCTCTAATAGCATACTACAGCTGCAGCAAATCTGAAAATTCATTACAGCTACTAAAATACATTTTTGCTTAAACAAAATTTATCACATATACAACAACAACAGCTTATAATCAAAAAAAATTTTCCAAAAAAAACACGTGTCCACCAACAAGACCACTGCACCACGGCAGCGAACAAAAGGCACAAAAATGCCTGTAAACACAGACCATGATGTCATGGGCACAACACGCCACCAAAAACATCAAAGGTCGGACACCGGACACCAAGAACCCAGAACTGTCACAAACAGGACAGCTATTTGGACCACTGTACCAACTAAATGGTCCAAATCAAAACTACGTACTCTGCGACCACTTTGTGTCACCTCCCCTCTATCCACATCGATAGGTTGGCCCAGGGGTGGACAAAAACATAAGGAAGCCAAATAAAAAAAAAGAGTTGTTGCTGCATATGATTATAATTACTTAAGTAAAACACAAAATTCAAAAAAATTAATTATACAATGAATCCAAGAAGTTTGGAAATACAGTAAAATTATTATATAGACATAATTAAATTTGAGACAAACAAAATACCTAAATGGATTATCTTCAGGCAAAAATTATTTAAAAAAAAAATAAAAAAAATAAAATATAAAATACAATGTTCAATGAATAACTAAATTTTAATAGCTATCGCTATAAGTTCACTTAAAACTGATACTATTTATACTGAAAATTCATAGATACAGAAAATTTAAAGGTTAAAAAAAATATTTTTTTTTTAAAAAAAATAGAATTAGTTCATTGTCCTGTAGTAGCATAGCATCAAATTTTTATTTTAATATTATATTTATTTATATGTGCATACCATGGTAGCCTTTTAAATTATTAAAAAAATTTTAGAAGAAAAACAACATTTTGTAAAAAAAATTTTATATATAAAAAAAACAAGATTCTAGATTAATGAAATTACTTATGAGAAAGAAAACTTGTTAACGGTTTTCCAATATTAAAAAATTTAATTTAAATTTTAAACAAGTTCATTCGTTGACCATTTTCATTTCGCGACATGCATAGTACAGGAAGCCCTACCTGACCTGCATAGACGCAGTCAAGTAGAAATCGTGGATATAGCCCGAAAAACACATTTTATAAAATATTTAATGACACATACCAGATTGCAGAAACAAAATTATAGAACAGAAACGTCGAGAATCAAACCCAGGTGGCTCCAAACAAGCAGAATGGCACTGCTATCCAAGACTATCCGAAACAGTTATCCAAAACTAGAGTAGGCTTCTCATACAGTAGGATCTTCCATAACGGAAACGTTCCCAAAGCAGAATCTCACAGAATAGAACCCCAGAGTCGAACCCTGGACAAAAACCGACAAACGTCAAAAGCGAAAAAGGTAACACTTCGAAAAGAAAAGTAACAAAATGAACCAAATCAAAAGAAAGAATTAGACCAAAGAATACTTCTACAGATTGCGGTCAACATAGGTCAAAGGTAAAAAAAACAAAAGGTAAGTACAAAAGATTAAATTGCCCTAACACCTTAACGGAAACCCACACAAGGTTAAAAGGTGTAGGCTAACAAACAGACAAAAAAAACAAGGCAAGAATCGAACAAGGCCAAAGCCAAAATAACTCGATTCAAAATTTAAAATTTACAGTTAAACAGAATTGACTAGCGCAATCTCCAGAAATATTCGACAGCAAAACAAAAGAGAACTTACCCAAAATAAATTTGGGGCTACGAAGCCAAAAACTTGAACCATAATTAAACGCCGACCCGGAAAAGACTTAAAATAATTACGTATCATAATAAGTTTAAAGAAAAACAAAAGATAAACATAATTTAAAACAGTAGATAATGCAATTAAACTTCAGTAACCATCATAATGCAGCATTAAAGTATAAAAAAAAACATTCTTTAAGTAAAAGAAAGAAATTTGCAAATCGGCAACATTTTAAAGGTCATAGACGACTACCGTAACATTGCGCTTCACAAACAAGAGTGCACGTTTAAACCAGGAAGATAGGACAATTAGTCGACAGAAAAATATTAATTCAAATCAGGCCAGAATAGATAAACAGAAAAACACCAGATAGCGACAGCTTACAATGAACAAAATTAACCATTTACACAAACCGAAATGCAGCGCCAGATATGAAACAAAAACCCACAGTAACGTATTTCAACTTAGACGTTACAAGGCCTATAAAAAAAATAAAATAAAAGCATACATTTTAAATAAAAATTAATAAATCTACTAAAAACTCAAAAAATAGATTTGAGAATATTTTGTTTTTTAATTATTTTAAAATGTATTTGTTTTCTTTCTTTTTTTGTTTGTATTTCATTTTTAAAAATTTACGAAAATAGTTAAGTAATTTTTAATATTAATAAAGTTTCTGGTTTTTTAACTTTGTTCACAAATCAAAGGTAATTTTGATTATGGAATAAATTATTGTGGCAAGGCTAATTCATTAGAAGGGTTTAAAAATGCATATGTCACATGAACGTAAAAATTGAGGCTCTCAGAAGCAACAGGTTTATTTCACAATGCAAATGGTGTCAGAGTTGTGGCCATACCCAACAGTAATGTCAGCACGAACCGATATGTGTCAAATGTGCCAGCAAGCACCTAACTACGGAATGCACAAAATCAAAAAGTGATCTACCGAAGTGCTTTAACTGTGCTGAGGCTCATCCTGAAAACTATTGAGGGTGCCTAGTGGCAAAAGAGCTACAAAAACGAAGAAATAACTTTTAAAAAATTAAGAAATCACAGAATCCACAATAGAAAACCTTTGTATCAAAGCCGATACAAAGTAATGTTTTGTTTGCTGACAAAAGGAAAAATCTCAATTTACACAAGCAAAACCAAGAAAAACAACAACCACCTTCCACATCGCAATCAAATATGATGGAGTTGTTGCCAGACATATTAAATAAAATGAATGAGTCTGTGGTTGGGTTGATAGATAAGAAGCCAGGAATACAACAGGTACTAGTCAAAAACATCTATACGCTAGACATAATATAGAAATGAATCAGAGGGAGGTTAGAATAGCTACTTGGAAAGCAAATGGCATTCGAAATAAAAAGTGCGAATTGGAAATATTTCTAAAAACTTAAAAATTCGATGTATGTCTTGTCTCTGAGACACATTTGACTAAACATTTATATTTAAATATAAAAGGGTATACCAAGTAATCCATCCAAATAATCATGCCAGAGGGAAAAGCGCAGTTATCATAAAAAAAATATCAATCATTACGAAGGAAGCCACATTTAGTCTGACAAAGCGCAGCTTACAGTGATTGGATTCACCATGCAACTAATGAAAAATTCAATGTTGCAGCCTTCTATTGTCTGCCAAGACTTAACCTTAAAAAAATTCAATATAAAAATATACTAGAACATCTTGGTGATAGGTATATTTTAGGTGGAGAGGACAATGCAAAGCATGTATACTGGGGAGCACGATTAACAACGACAAAAGGAAAAGAGTTAAGAGAAGCTATCCGAGAGCTTGGCTGCACATACCATTCAACAGCAAAACCGACTTATTGGCCAAGAGATCCAAATAAAATACCTGATCTTTTTTATTTTTACATATTAAAGAAAATATCATCGAACTTCGTTAAAAACGGGGAAAATTACGATTTGACCTCGGATCATTCTGCAGTAATTTTGACCTTGTGTGATAGCGTAATTAGAAAACAAAATACACTGACATTAGTAAATAAAACAAGACAGCGAACGATTTGAAGTTGATTTAGAAAATAATATAAATTTAAATTTACCATATAGAACTACCCTGCAGTTGGAAGAAGAAGCTGAAAAGTTAAACAAGGTAATACAAGAAGCAGCTTGGAAGAACACAAAGGGTCATACTACAGTGGGCTGTAATACCCAAAAGAAATAAATGAACTTGTCATTGAAAAAAGAAGGCTAGGAGAAGATGGCAACAAACACGGAATCCGACAGACAAAAATATTCTAAATAATAAAACTCAACGGTTAAAAAGGGGAATTCGAAACTGGAAAAACGAAACGTTTAACTACTAGTCTATCTCCAAAATCTGACAGCCAGTGAAGATACAGATTTTTCATTATGGAAAGCAACAAAAACAAAAAGAGAAAAAACCGAGATTCCTCCAATAAAAAAAAGGTGGAACATGGGCTAGGGATAATAGACAAAAAGCAGAAATTTTCGCTGATTACCTATATGATAATTTTCAGCCACTTAAGACTCAATTTATCGTAGATTTGCTGCCAACTCTAAACCATTAAAATGTAGAGATCGATCCAGTTACACCAAATGAAGTGACTAGGGAGATTAAGACTATTCTAAGTAACAAGAAGACGCCAGGTTTTGATCTCATAACGGGTGAAGTGTTAAAACAGCTTTCACGGAGGGGATAGTTATGTTAACATACCTATTTAACGCAACATTCTGACTAAGACATGTTCCTTCTGTATGGAAAGTGCTAAAAGTGTATGGTAAAAATGCTGCAGAAACCGGGTAAACACCAAATGATACCAAATCTTACAGGCCGATTTCTTTGTTACCAATAATTTTTAAGCTTTTTGAGAAAATTTTCTTGAAAAGATTAATGCCCATAATAGAACAACACAATCTAATTCCTAACCGTCAATTTGGTTTCAAAAGAAAACATTCAACGATAGACCAGGTTCATCGAATAACAGATGTTATTGAAAAATCCCTAGAAAAGAGAATTATTTGTTCTCCCATTTTTCTGGATGTAGCACAGGCGTTCGACAAAGTCTGGCAAGAGAGTATATTATATAAATTAAACCCACTCCTACGAAAGCAGAACGTCTTCCTACTTTCTTCCTACTTGGCGGATAGATTGTTAGAATAAAACAAGAAAATGAATATTCGGAGTTGAAAGAAATTCGAGCAGGTATTCTTCAAGGAAGTGTCTTAGGACCAATATATTACCTTATATACACAAGTGACATCCCACAAGTAGATGGAGTTACAGTTGAAACATTTGCAAACGATACGGCTCTGTTGATAGTGCATGCAAATCAAGCCGAATCATCAACAAGGCTTCAGCGTGCGTGCGATCAAATATTTGACTGGACTAAAAAAATGGAGAATAAAACTGAACGAGGAAAAATCTGTACATATAAATTTCACCAATAAAAATGTTTCAGATCCTTTATTAGTCACCATAAATGGAAACATTGTACCATATGCCAGCATATGGTACATGGCCACATAAATCCTGAAGCAATTCAACTTCTTGATAATGAAAATGTTCCTACAAGGCTCAGTAGGACGAAGCCCTTCGAACTAGTGTAACAGTGCAGTGTGATGTGTTAAAGTTCAGCAGTGTGAAGTCCAAAAGTTGTGAATAGTTTTGTCTATATTTTACTGTTAAGATATAAAACATTGTTGAATGGATTATACAATATAAGTATTTAGTTTTTAAGACAATATCAACGAAAAATTAATGGTTGATCGTTTAGATCAGTTTTTATCTATTTTAAGTATAAAAAAACTTTGAAAAATGAACAGAAATACTTGTGCTGCATAATTGTTATTTTATGTTGTTTTTGTAGGCTGTATAACAACAGTGGAAATTTTATAGAACAACGATTAAATTTAAACGATGGAGGTATAACAGGGCGTGAATAATGTGATATACATTTGATATTACATGTGATTTACATTTGATTTACATGTGATATTTAATTCAAATAGTAATTTTTTCTATTCCCCTGGCATAGTGTTAAATATCATTGCGTAAGAACAGCTTTTCGTTTTTGTGTACAATACCTACTTGATTCAGAAATCTCTGGAACTTACAGAACTAAAACCTTATATTGTTTTTATCTATAAAGAAAAATGTGTTATGTCAAGAGAGTTCACTATATTTGTCGTGTTGTAAGCAAACTACGAGAAATTATTTGTGCAAAAAAGTTGTTTCAATTAAACACCAAATCCTGGTCTATGCTGGTTAGTAGGTCTGGCATGTAACATGTTGTGCGGCCAGAAACTTAATTAAAACGATAACGTACTTCAAGAGTTGACGTTTAGATTCTTTCACTTCCCTTTTACTATTGAAATTTCATTTATTTCCCGTAATGTTTAGAGTTTTAGCCTGCATTGATTTGAGTTCCAGTGTAACTCGTATGGTAGTAACATATTAGACAGGTCCAAATACCTTGAATTGATATAGGGCTACCTGCTCGAAATTTATGTGCACAAATTTATCGCTAACATCTGATAATGGATAGGCTATAAAAAAATATTTAAGTTTGGTAAACGATATTGGTAACAAAACAAATAGTAGGTACAATAGTAATCAGTTACATAAAACAAGAACAATGTAGAAGTAATATAGCCTAATATATTTTTATTTTCTTTCACGGTAAAATAATCTATTTAAACAATAAGCGGCAACTTTATGTAAGCATTCATTACACTTGTAGTTATAATAAATTACTATTTGAAATAGACGAAAATTTATTCTAGGATTTTTTTAATATCCATTTTTTACTTTCTCTTGAAAGTAAAAAATGGAAATCATTACCTATAAAGAAATCATTACCTATATGAATAGGCCTATATAGGTAATGGAATTATTGTTTTCATGTCGGTTTTTCGAAATCGAGTTTTCTCCGGTTCCAGGCCTGCTAAATCCAACATAGATTGGCTAAAACAAAAGCATGTTTTAGCAATTTGGTCTGTATTTCATCAGCCGAATTTTTGTCTGTTTGTTACGGGAATCACGCAAGGACCGCTGAACCAAATTCAATGAATTTCGGTATTGAGTATTTAGTATTATTGGGTTTCGGGCATACACATAACCCGGTCAGTAAACAGTAAATATAATGCGACAGCCAGTAAACAATACTGGCTGTCTAGAGGTCGCAGCCTCTATAAAATTGCATTACTGTTTTACACAGTGTGTTCAATTTTTTCCTATTTCGTCTTATTTTTAATCCTTTAATGTTAATAGATTTAATAATTTTTACAAGTCTGGTATTCTTATTTAGTTCGTTTTCTTTACTCCTAGATAGGCTACGTCTTTACTCCGTACGCTATTTTTTTCTTATTTCGAAGAGAATTGTGCCTTCCCAGAAGACGTCATGCCTAACCAAAGTTACATGCCGTGCCAAAATTATGAAATTAAACAGGGTTAACGAGAGCCAGGAACCTACATCAAGGCAAAAAACAAATCGGAGAGGTTTAGCCGAGCCCGTGAAATTGAACCTGTTGAACAATGTGAACAATGACTGGTATCTCAATGAGTCTGCCAGGCTTTTATTCGCAGAAGTGAGTGCTCTGAAGTCCATTCTAAATGCTTTGACGCTGACAAGGAGAGACAATGAAATTTCGTGATGCCGAGTCTGTTGAAAACATGAGTTAATACGAATACATTGAGATATAATATCGTATCCCAGCATAGGATAATTCACTAAAGAAATCATTTTTTGAAAATATTTTTATGTAACTCATAGTACTGTCTTCCGTAGCGAATTGGAAAATAGTATTTATGCCTGTAATATAAACTATAAGTGTTTCCTAACGAAAAGACAAGTGATTTTTCAGTTAGGAACCTATATTCAAATCAGAGTGGGAAATTATGTTATTTTAATGTGCTTTGTTATGTAACAGTATCATTTTAGTGTAACCTTAATACAGGATTGAAATAGACATTACGTTTAAATATAAAGTGTTAAAACGTTGATCGTGTATTATGGATTGAGTGTGTTACCAGCCGTCCGAAACGGGAACTTTTCTGTCCTGCAAAATCTTGAATTTTGCACGGACTGGAATACTTTATTCTTACCCAGGTTGTTCAGTGACGTAGGTACACCCTTATGATCTAGGATTCTCCTCCACTAGTTAGCCTTGGATTTTTGGTGACTCACACCCACTTGATACTGTTATTTCCTAAGGAAGACATCTTAATTTAGGGGCTGTTCTAACCTTTCATTGGAACATTAATTTCCATTTATTTTCTATAAGTTGTAGCTCAGACTGTTTAAGAGTTTTTGCAAAAAAGTAAACTAGTTTTCAAACTACACGATTATTTGGGCTGTGATACTTAACATGAATTTTAGCAAGAGACATTGACTTTAGTGATCAATCAGTCATTTCGAAACTCTTCAGCCTAACACATTCTTAATTTATCAAAAGACATCACATACATCAAAGGTGTATTTTAGAAGAAATATTAGCTAAACACAATTCAGTGTTTAAATTTTAAGATTTCTCTAAATTCAGCAGACTGTATAATCTTATAATAACTGACATGTTTTAGTAGCCTATCAATTTCGTTGGAGCCTTATATACCCGGCCTTAACTGGAGTTCTTCCTTAAAACCTATGTCCAATATTACTCTAAATAAAAGGTATATTTCTTTAAAAAAGGATCAAAGAAACAGTTTCAGTTGACTATTTTCTTTTGTATTATTGACAATCAAATTTTTGCAATCTCGTTCTCTTAGTTAGTTAACTTACAAAAATTCCTGTTGGTGTAATTATTTACTTTTTCATCTGACTGTTTTGCAATATCTGCTAATGCAGGTGGTGGAGAATCACAATTTTATTTAAACATTTTTTTAATTGATTTACGTAATTTTATTAAAATTTTAGCAATCAAATATGTATGTTCTGTAATCGTAAGGTTTTTTTTAATACGCAATTGCTAAATTATTACAGAACAAAATAAATAAATTTAACGGTTATTCTAAAAAACAAAATTTATTAAATTTGCAATTATGTCAACCGATTAATTAAACTATTTTCTCTTTTCTTATAAACGCTACTCTTATTCTAATTATATCAAATTTAACCTAATCTTTATTTTTTTGTAATAGGCCTATTATTGTTATTATTTTTATTATTCCACAGAATTAATGGTGGATAAATGTAATTGGTTCGAACTGTTTTAAAAGTGATTAAAACGTATTCGTTTGCTTTAGTTTTAGTTTATATTTTTAATATTAGAACTAATATTTTAACTGTTAACAAAGGATTCTAACTGTTAAAATCCTATTTATATGGTCAAATAAGAGATAGAGATTAATGTATTTTATCTGTTTCCTTTTTAGAATAATTACTTTTATGGTTAATATGTTTTTTAGTTTGAAATATTTATTATTATTTCATATAATGAAATAACGGCCGGCTTGTTTGCTTAGTGACTTGCGCAACTGGCTTCTACGCCGGCGTCCCGGGTTTTATCCCCGGTCAGGTCTGGCATTTTTTCATCACTCATTTTCATCTATCATCCTTCTCACTGTATGCATTAGCAGAAATTGCAAAACAGTCAGACGTAAAACAAAAAAAAATATTTCATACTTATTTAAATTTAAACATCATAGATGTCATCCTTTGCATAATATCGTTCTATTGGTATATTAATTTAATAAATTGAATTATTATTCAAACTTTTCAAAACTAAATCTCACTAATTTTACGTGGAAATTTCTAATAAATTCAATAAGCCCTCAATATGAATAGAATATTACATTATTTTTACTAAGCTTTCCTCTATGTATTTTTTTATAATTTACCAATTAAATGGTTTTAGAAAAATCCGCCTTTTTTCTTTTCATGATGGTTATTTAGATTCTAGAATAAACTCATAATTACCTGTCAATTAACGTCCAGGCTCAGCACTGCACCAAAAACACTGGCGATTTTTTTAACACATGTCGGATAAACCGACAGTTTAATTAATTTGTAAATTAGCTGTGTAAACTAAAGGAAAACCCACAAGGTAAGAATTTTTTTACTAAAAGGACTAAAAACAGGATATTGGCCGCAATTTTCGCAGGCCAAAGACAGGATAAATGAAAAACATCACGCTATATAAATGGAAACATAGCCTGAATATAACTGCTGAATGAGAAGCAACGTTACTAAAACAACATAATTTCTTTGATAGTAAAAATTTCAGTGAGAAATTGAAGTTATGAGAAATAAAAAAATTTTACTTGGAAAATTAAAAATAATGTTATCTAGTTCATAATAAAACAGAAAAATACAATTTTTAATTGGATCAAAAAATACATTTATTATGCCGAGTGATTTGGGAGGGTTGGAATACACAACAACATTAAAATTATTAGGTTTATATATAAAATGTTTCCACGTTTCAGCTGGTGTTCCGCTAACGAGCATTTAAAATGTTTGTTACTTCGTGTCGGATAAATGTAAAAAAATTGGCTCCCGCTATTCACCTATTAGAGCAAACACTTGTGACTGTCGGGGTATAGCCTCTGTTTTTCCTCCACAAGCGGCCGTTCCGACTAGAAAGTTGACTGATTTGCTTGTAACGTTAATCGTCTCAAAAAAGTTTTAGATGAGTCCTATGTAAATTAATTAATTTAGTAAATATATGTTTTGTCAGCCAATAGTCGAGTGTATTGCAACCTTTTTTTGGCTTCCGTTTGTCAGTGATAAGAATTTTAACGTACTGTGGGTAAATTAGGCACAGTTTCGGAGGTTTAGATAATAAAGAAGCGCATGCAGCCTGCTGTAATTTTTTTAAAGAAATCTATTGACTTTTCTACTTCCTCTCCGGTTTTCAGTAAAATAGGTAGTCTATATATAAAGAAACGTTTAAAATTTCACGAAAGTTTTTCCAGTTCGTCTCTCAAATGACTACGGTTAAGTTGGTTTGAAAATTAGGTTCTGACCACAGTGACTATTCACAGGGCAACGGTCAGATGATAAATCCGGGGTAGACGAGATATCGTACGGTACGTTCTTTAGACCTTTTTGGAGAACATGTCAAGAAAGTCCGGAATTTTTCTACGGGAAGTTTGCCAGTTAGTTGGAGAACTTGGAACAATTGCATGTTTATTACTATTTACAGCTACTACTAAAAAGATTTCTTCCTGGAAGAGTGCTCATTTGAGAGCCCCAGTGAACGTGTTTGGAATTAAAGTCACCACCGATAGGAAGCACAAACCAAGTTTGGTAAAGAAGTTAGCCAACATAGCTTGAGAGATAAATAAATCGAGCAGAACAATAAACGGAACTGCTTGTAATATTTTTATGAATAGTTTGTACTACGATGCACAAGAATCACATATGTTCTGACAAGCATAAAGAGGTAAAGATGATTTATAATTTACTGCTACACCATCGTTAGCTCTGTTAACCGTATGATCCATTCTGTATGTTATATAATCTCGTATGAAGAACATAGTACGTGAAGTAAAGTGCGTTTTCGTAAATTAAACTAAGTCAATACGTTTGTCATGCAGTGTATAGTGTAGTTCATTTCTGTGTTGGGCGAGACCATTCCCGTTCCATAGAAGAATGACAGGGACCCACAAATTATTAACTTATTTGGCATTGTATGTGAACTGGTGAGTGTATAAGATTAGTTTCTTTTACGTCCGAAATTTTTGCAATTACTGCTCATGCAGACGGTGAGAAGGATGGTATATAAAGATAAGTGATATGTGATGAAAAAGTGGCATACTTAAGTTTATTTTAGGTAGGAGGTCATGGGACGACTGGTTAGTATTGATGTTTTCAGTGTTGATGTACGTTCTATGTTGTCGTGTAGTTGGTTGCGATGATTAGTGCTAACGTGTGTTGTTCATTATTGTTGGGTTGTATGGTAGTGGAGGGAATTCTGCCTGGTTGAATGAAGTGGTTGCTGCTGATTAGCAATCAATTTAAGTGAAATGTTCAAAATAAATTAATGTCAGAAACAGAATAAAAAGTTTTAATAAAAAAATTAATACAAAAAAGAACTGTATACGTTTGTGGAATATTTACATCGCTTCCGTAGAACCGCTCTTATAAATTTAAATATTTAACTTACAAATATTAAAATAACTCATCTTTTTTATTTATTACCTCGAGCTTGTGTTTCTGTATTGATTTTTTTATATGTTCTATTTTCTGCATTTAAAAACCGTATTAAATATTTAAATCACGTGTCATTCTGCTCAGAAATATTCCAACAGACAAGTTCAAAAATAAATTTCTTTGTTATTCTTATTTCTTCTTTCGATCGCTTTAACATTTTATATATTACTTTTGCCCATAGTCCGTCTCCGACACGTAACTTCTCATCCTTCAATTCGACCAGTCTCTTGTAACATAATGAAATGTTTTAAAACGTTTTATAA
This sequence comes from Catonia carolina, assembly GCA_035578175.1. Taxonomy (NCBI): domain Eukaryota; kingdom Metazoa; phylum Arthropoda; class Insecta; order Hemiptera; family Achilidae; genus Catonia; species Catonia carolina. Next base: position 66,247,447 of record JAQMRL010000001.1, on the reverse strand, counting down.
CGGTTTTTAAATAAATAGTGAGTTAGACTACTTTACGTTTTAATTTATTAGACTGTGATACAAAACTATAGTTCACGTAATATATACACATATATATCTACTTCTTAAAAATAATTTTCCAGGTAACGTAATTGTAAGGCAATAAGTAATGAAATTTTTACTTTAAAGCTTTTACAGGTGTTTTAATTAAAGACATTTAATAACTAATTTGTTTTGCAGTTAAGTTCACCTACATAATAATTAAATTTCAATGTAATTAAATAAGCTTTTAAGGTAAAAACACCAATCTACGTTTTCATTAGATTGACGATTACCACGTTAGGGCTAAGAGATGAAAATTATCAATAGTTACTAAAAAGACTTAATGATTAACAGATTGTGAAAGTCAGAAAAAACTCATTGAAATAAATGCGAGTGTAACGGGCAGACTGGTTCAAATGAATAAAAGTAGAAAGGGCTAACACCTAATGACTAATATTTTCAATAAGGTTTCATGTTCATAGTAACACAATTTTACTTATGTCTAAAACACAGCTAATGATTTCTGTTCTGCATCCAATATACTCGTATCAACTACTTTCTTAACAAATGACATTATTGCAGATTTAGTTGATTTCGTTTTTGAAAACTACATTGATCCTCTGAAATTATAAGGTTATTAGTAAAAAGACTGATTAACCTAATGAACAAGGTCTTTCTAAAAACTGAACTAATTTTGTTTAAAATACTTATGGAACTACAATTTTTCGCTAATAAGCTATCTCCATTCATAAAATTCGACATATTTTACCATCCTTTATTTTCTTTTGGAAATACTTCTACATCCAGTGTGAGTTTAATTAAATGAAAAAGAGGAGGAATTAAAACATCTTATCATTTTCTTAAAAATAATAAGAAATTTGGCAAACAAAAATTGATTTAATACTTTGTTAAGTTTTGCATTACAACATCCCACTTTTTTCCTTATTCGCTGTTAAAGATTTAATGCTCCTTCTTGATAGTGTTTGTTTAAAGTCGCAGTTTCTAAACTAATACTCAATAACTTCTTTACTAGTGTTAACAATTTTTGGTGTATTGTAAATCCCTTGTGGATGACTATGCAGCAATTCTTATTTATTGTTTTCCATATTGCTGAATTTAAATTTGATGATTTATGAACGACTTTAGCAGTTTGTTTTTGCCTTTATCACATTTAAACATTCAGGAGACATATCTGACTTAAGACTTTAGTTTCACAAATTCCGCAAGTCTGCGGACTGACATAAAATATAATCCGTTGGTCTCTTTCATTAAAAATATTTATCATGTTATAGCCTCTCTGTTTAACCAGACAATTACTGTGAAATTTGAGTTTCAGTGGAATGTAAGTATTTATGATGAATTCCTGAAGAATTATGACCAGTGTTCTGATGTTCTTTGAATTAAATATGCAATTATTAATAATACTTTCATGGTCCTCCTGCCTAATGTTTGCAGTATTTTATTTAGTGCATGATTGCCGAAATGCTAAATCTCTAATACTTAGTACCTGTGATCAGAAAACTCCAAACTCTGAAAATAATGTGACAACTGCAATTATTTGTAAATATTATCTGTTATAATAATTAGTGAGTGACTGGCAATTCTTTTGTAATCATTGTCTTGTACATCAAGATTGTTCATAATTATAACATCCCTGAGCTCATTTGACTGTTTATTCTTATTAGCAGAATTCACGTTAAAATCACCAAAAGAACCACTCATATGTGATATATCGTTCTACCAATACTTCCAGTAGTTCACTGAACGCTGTATAAAATTGAGCCTGATCGTGAAAAATATGTACAAACATCCAATACAGCCATCTTTTTCCTTATTTCCTCCTAACTTCTACCCCAACGTGGTGATAAGACGAATTAATTTATGATGATCATTGTTGGATTATCGATAAGGTATAATACTGTTCAGAACCCCAAATGTACGAAGTTATACGAATAAATGCAGTTCACTCTTTCTTGTTATGAACCCAGCACTGGGGCTGTGGGCATTGTTCGGTATTCCGTCTCCCTCTCACCCATGGTAGTTATTACACCCTCCCCATTGTGCTACACTGTTCTTTGAACCACAAATCCTGCCCGTTTTAATTCTCTACTAGAGAATTCGCGGTTTAAGGCCGCACTTACCACAGAACCAGACATAACAGATCATGACATGACGGTTTTAAGCACAATAAACGTAATAATTTATTCGTAGTTTGCAAGCCTCGATCATGTTGGTTGTTATTTATTTAATGATAAATGGTAACATTGAAATTATTTTAATTTATTCGGCAACTGTATTATTTGGAATCCGCAAATTGCGGTTTGTAAATAATTTGTTCGTTTAGTTTTTTTCATATAATTGCCAAAAAAATGAATTTTTTTATTTTATTTAATTGTTGCAACAGGCCGACTACGACCCAACTACAGAAACAATTTTTTAATACAGGGTAAAAGACTTTACAAAAGTAAAATGAAAAGAAAAGAAGAGAGGAATACAAACACAAATAGTCAATAATGTAAACAAAATTAAATGCACATATAACAGTATTTAGTTTATATACTTATATTTTACGAATTTTCCCATAAAAGACAGGTGGAGTGTCAAATTATTTACACTCAATCTGTTGGTTGCAGGGCTAAAATATACATTTCTGTTTCTTATCACATGGTCAGCCAATTAAATGACTGAATAATTTAAGAACAGAAGAGGCAGAGGTGTAAATGACGCTAATCTTAGTTACCTCCTCTGAAAGTAATAAATTTTATTCTACAGCCAGACCCTTTGGTGAATGAAGTGAAAGTGTCATTCGCAGAGTGGAAAATATGTGCTTTTCAGAGGTTCGGCATGCTGTTAAGCGTACTTTTCCACTAAGTTAAGAAGGCAAAGTAAACCGCCTCACTACTCATTTTACTTAGTACAACCTCTACAGGTTCAAACCAGCCTTTTGGCTGATGACCTAAACAACAACAGATTAAAAATAATATACTGATCAAAATCATGATAGAGGTCCAAAACAAAACAAAAAACATTAACACACACATATTGTGGCATTGCTTGGGAACTTACGTTTTGAAAGACTTAAGAATGGCTGACTTATACAATGCTCGGCCCTGTAATATTATTAATCGGAAAAAAAGATAATTATTCGAATATACGAATCATTTTTATTCGAAAATCCCATCACTACCCTTACTACTTCAATATCTATATCCTGAGAAAACCGATCTAAATAAGCTCTACATTACAAGTTTCATACTTGTATTTGCCAGTATTCAAGCCTCACCACTTTACGCATTTTCCTGCAATATGAAGCTGTAATAGAAAACACTGGAAAGCCCGTTTGTAAAACCTCATTACTTTTACAACCATTTTTCTGTGGACACCACCATTTATCGGTTCACGGAACCCAGGACGTTACTAAGGCCCTTGAAAATAAAATCTTCATCACATAAGAGCTACATTAATACTGTATAACACCTAAGTCTACGTTCGCTCTGGATCTGGAGGTAGGTATATAAGAAATAATTAGAAAATTTTCTTGGAATTTATAACAATAATTACTGACACAATTTATTGTTAAAATTAATAACCAAACTTAGACTACTAACTAATACAATAGATTACTTCAAATAAATTGATTACGCATTTTTAACTTAGACTAACCTTGACAATAGCTGAGTCACTTAACAATCAAAAAAATGGTTTACCTGTCCACAACTACTTGATACCACCCGTACGCATAGGCATTAGGCCTATTAGACTAACGTCATTCAGAACCGGTCATGGAACGACATTATTTCAAACGGCCCAAGAACACTTTCCATTTATAATTAAATTACTCATTACAATGACGCTAACTGTTTTAACACATGAGGTCTGAGAGTTTCCCAAAAAATCAGTAAATTTCCAAGAAATTAACCGCTCTACTGGAACATTGTACGAGGAATCAAATTAAAAACAAACGTTACTACTAGTTTTGTTTTCCAAGAATTCTTATTCAATATTCCATTAATCCAAAATCCTTACCCTTATTCACTACAACACAGTTCATAAAATAGGCAAATTTGACGAACAATTTATTTCCTTAGATATTTCTAGAATCACACTGCGCATTGCTACAATACCAAGAAATTTACTAATGTTTTTTTTTGTTATTGTAACTCATGAACTAGGTACATTACGTTTAAATAGAATAATCACAGCTAATCCTTATTTCTGCTTGCAGATGAATGGTAACGAAATATCTTCTTGTACTTTAACAAAAAAGTTGAAAACTTACATAAATTTTGTGGGTTTAAATATAGAAACAAAAAATGTTGGATTAAAAACACAAATATTAATTTTAATGTTAATATTTTTATTTTTTTCTTCTCTAATTCATGCGGTAATGGAATGGACTGACGAGAAGAAAAGATACTTATCTATAGAAGATGTTAACATCTTAGCTACATCACTATTACTGATATTAGATTATTCATGCACACTTGATCATGTGGAAAAAACAATATCGATTATTGATCAAGATTATTATCCACCTTTACTAATTGACCAAGAAAACGGAGTACCGAATGTTATTGAAACACGTATAAATCAGTTTGTAAACGATGAATATAAACTGGGCCGTGTTACATTTATATCTTTTATAGTTATTTTTATAAATGTAATTTTAATGCCTTTGTTAGAATCTATTTACACAATAATGGTAAATGTAGTAACTATTAGCGAAATCACTGTGGACCATTTATCGTTACCCTGTGAATATTATTTCTTCTTCAATAAGTCAGTGACAATGTATTTTATAATATATTTATTTCAATGTTTAACTATGGTGCCCGCATTTATTTTATCGTATGTAATATTTACAATAAATTTTTGTGCCCTACAAAAGGTGGCTTTTCAATTACAATTATTCATAATATCATTACATGATATTACTGAAACAATTGTCAAAAACAATATTTACAACGTCAGGCAAACTCGTATTACTAAAAATAAAGTTAAGATTAAGTTTTCACAGACATATGAAGAGTTTGATGAAATTTTTAATACAAAATTCAAAAATTTAGTGACACTTCACCAGGTTATTTTGAGGTACGTATGTTAGAAATATTTTTATAAGTTAACTAAATGTGGTGGTTAATAAGGTGTCAGAAAATCGTTTCTCTGTGGGATTTCTGTGTGTTTTTTTCAGTAATTTATTAAGAGTAAAGTACATGTTATCACCTTTTCGTCTTCTGCCTTCCTCTTCACACTTCTCATCCACCTATTTTTCTTACCGGAGAAAGCAAATTAAATTTTTCGTCTGTGGTATTAAAGTAACTCAATATCAAAAAACTAAAAAACATATGTCACCGCCACCCCTTCTAATTAAACATTTACTGTGTTGCCGGCCTTCAATAGTTCTCCCGGCCTTTGTCGGCGCATGGACGACAAACCTTTCGGCTCCGCACCAACAGAGGCCTTTGTCATCAAGGCCGAGCCAGTAGCCGCCTCCACAGCGCTCTGGGCGACTACAAAAAGAGCGCTGCCCTGAGCCGAGCGATTCAATTCCGATCCAGACACAGAGAGATTCACTTCCTACAGCATCGACAAGACGTCCACCACGGCACACGGCTGCCGGACTCCAGCGACGGCTAATCGACGATCCCGCAAGAGAGAAGATGATGCTTCCGCTCGCCGACCCGTCACCGTAAGCCGTCGCCGGACCGTCATCGTCCGCTGACGCGAGCGATGCCCACAGCGGTCCCTCGACCGAGCCGAGCGCCCACCGGACCCGACGAAGCAGCCATCGACGCACTACTGCGAGAGAAGACGATGACGTCTCCGCTGAAGGACGACACGCCGTGTCGCCCAGCACTTCGACCGCCACGACGACTACGACCGACGCCTCTCCAAGAGAACCATCGCTTAAACGGCCCTTTTCAGGGCCACCAAACCAATAAGGTTTGCCACTTAATGCCGCCATCCGGTGACATATAAAGAAAGCAAATTAAATTTTTTGCCTGTGGAATTAATGTAACAGTTTTAAAAAAATTAAAAAATATAAAAAAAGCAAAGTAAATTTTTGATCTGTAGAATAAAGTAACACAGTATCAAAAATTTAAAAAAATATAAAGAAAGCAAATTAAATTTTTCGTCTGTGGAATTAAAGTAACACTGTGTCAAAAAATTAAAAAAATAGAGATTTCTTGGTTTTGGCGCTGTCTAATAATTTCGTGTTTTCTAATCAAGATATCATAAATATTATTATAATTATATTTTACAAGATACCATTGAAAAATATTATTTTGTATTAATTCTATTATTACACGTTACTTTTATTGCCAAAGTAAACAAAAAAAAATTAACAAATCATTTCGTAGCATACCCCCACGGCTTCGCACGCAAACATGAGTAGGGCTAATTTTTTTTTTTAAATAAAAATATGTACCCAACAGAAATTTTGCAGCTGCTGCAGGGTGTTTCAGGAGGAATCTGCCATACTGCACAAGCTTATTCCTCTCATCAAAATAATGAAAAAAGTACATATAAATATGGGCCCGGAAATGCTTCGTTGGCGAGTTATACAGGGTCAAAGATTTTACCTGAAATTCAGCTCTCTCAGTGAAATTAACTCACACTGAAATTTTTAGGGTGTTAGTAGAGTTTGTTAATTAGATAAGTTTTATGTAAAATGAGCTGACAAATCGTATAAAACCTGTCCCAGAACTCTATCTCCAATAATTTAGGAGAAAATCGGGGTAGTGCAAAAAAGGTTAGGGTCGAAAACACATTTTTTTGCGTTTGGACTACAATAACTCCGTTATATTGCCCATAAACAAAGAAAAATGTTCAATAAAATTTGTAGAGAAGTTTATTCTCAAAAAAATAATGTAAATAAAGTCAATAACAATGGAATAGCTTTCTTTTAAATAGTTTATCAATTAGTTTTCAATTTTATTATGGAACACACAAAACTACAAATTATGAAAATCACTCTTTGAAAAATTTAGGCCAATGTCTCCCAAAATAATTTTATTACAAACCCAAAAGTTATTTAAATAATCTATATTATTAATCATAAAATTACTTAATGAACTTACATTGAGAACAGTATTACAAGAGCTGCTCAAAATGTCCACCTCCATTGTTGATACAGATTTCAGCCCAACGATTTAACGAGGTCATTGCATTCTCTAACATTATTGGACTGCTTTTTATTTCTTGGGCAGCAATCATGATTCTGTGTAAAAGTTCATATTCGTTATCTGATTTTTGAGCATACAGTAATGACTTCATGTGTTCCCATACAAAGAAATCTAAGGGGTTCAAATCGAGGGATCTCGCTGGCACGTCGGTATACTGCCAAAAGTTGGTAACTAACAAAATGGTACTTTCGAGAAATCTTAACCCAAAGTTTTGTCCCACTATTTAAGTCTGGCATTACCAAAATACAGTAAAAAAAGATGGTATTGAGTACATTCTGTATTCCTTGCCTATTTTTACAAACAAATATATAAAAAAATTTGGGGGGGGAATGTTTCTGCCAAATTATTTAAAAATTTAAAAGATGTTGTGCACTTACCGAGTTTTTCCAGTTAATAAATTTGATACAAGAATACAAACACAAATGAATAACATGAAATTATAATGAAGATAAAACCTTAAAATGGTATATTTTAATACAAAAAATTGGTATAATTATTGTAATACTAAAAAACACTAAATTCAATCATCATGTTTTAAATACTTGACACAACGCATTAAAATTATTACAGCTTTAGCTTAAGAATTTGCATTTAATTAAACAGTTACTTTTACATTATTCACTTTCGCTTTCACTTAATGCTGGTTCTGGAAGTCTATTTTTCATTGCAGTATTAACAGGAAGGTTAAAATACCAGTTGTGGAGTTCATTTGGGATTATTCCCATACGACACATCTTCTCAAGATCTCGCTTCTTCTCTTTTGTGATAGGCAACATTTTTACATACGCTTTCGTTAACTCTGAAGGAAACGCAACAGCTGGTAAAGGTCTACCTCTCACCTGATTAGTCATAATTTTTAAATAAGGAGAAGTACAGTCATAACGATACTGTATTGTGTGGGGTAAATGTTTTTCATATTTTAAACATTTTATTTTAAGCCAAGAGACAGTTGCCCCAGTCTCATCTATGTTTCTATTTTTTTAAATTTTTGTTGATAATTTAGTTAAATCAACCATATGTGTAAATAAGAGCTCTTTTACTCTATATGGTTTTGCAGCCTTGTTCTTCCTAGAAGATCTGGCGAAACGGAAAATGTTCATCCAGTCCATAACCGAATAAACTGGTATGTTTTTCTGTGCTCGTTCTATTGCGCTGTGCATAGAATCTACTTCCATGTATGAATGGCCTGACTCTAAGAATTTGTGTTCTATTATTTCAATGTTTGAATTTTGAACAACAAACATAAATAGGGCAGAAATGTGTTGATTTCTGTTTTGACCCCCACAAGTGTCAGAATAGAGCGTCAACTCTTTAATGTGTTGTGGTAACTGATTTATCCAGCTGAATAGGGCACTTCCAATCTCAGTGCTGCCTCTTTTACCGTTCAGTTCAGTCCAGATACAACAGTAGCCGTCATTTGAACCTTTTGACTCGTATATACATAGATTGTATGCATTAATTTTCCGGAGGTAATACATTTGAGATGTGTCTGTGTTTGGAACTTGTAAGACTTTTTGTAGATCAAATGTTGCCACAAGAAAGTGTTCATCTTCACTACTTCTCACCTTATCAATATTTTTAGCCTCATTAGCTTTCTTTGCACGTTCACGGTGTTCCAAATAACATTTTTTTAAATCCTGCTTCATCTCCTTATTGGCCCTATCATAATTCGTGCAAGTAAGGCACTGGTCCTTCTTCGGTTTAAAAAACGAGTGATTAAAATTCTTGCAGAAGATTCTCCTGTATGTTATACAAGACACTGGCTGAACGGTAGATTCTTTGCATTCTATGCATTATAGTTCATACATTTTGGATATTGTTAATGTTGCATCTAGGTACTGTCTAGATGATGACTTTCGGCAGTAATGGGACTCCATAACCGGGAATTTCTTAATGTGGTTTTTTACCCTTTCTACAGCTATGTCAGATGTTTTATTAACAGGAGCTTTTTTACCTCGTAAATCTTGAGAAGCAAAAACACCACTGGTATTTACTGTTTTGAAAGCATGAATTATAGGGCCATCAGTTATAGACAATGTTTTTGTAAAAAAATGTTGACAAACTCGAATTTGGTCGTTATTTAAAGGTAAAAAATAAGACCGAGAGGTTTTGCGGTTCTTCTGCAGGACTGGATTTGTTTTTAATCGTTGCGGTTCTTTTTGAATAACGTATTTTAAAATGAAATCTTTTTTACGGCTATAATCAAGTTGCCAGTAATTTTTACATAATTGAATACGATTTTCCTCAGTAAATATAGAAGTGCCCTTAAATCGACATGTAGTACAATTAATTGGTCATGGAAGTTTGGCCGGCTGCTGTCCCTTTTTAGTTATATAAGGTAGACATTCACTACGCCGTCTTTTTGCAACATTCTTGGCCCAGTTTTCTGGAGTAGCTTTTACCCACCTCGTGCGTTTTCTTGATTTAGTTTCTGAAAGAAACCAAACCAGAACATAATTAATAAGTGGTAAATGATTTTCAACAAATAAATATCACAATACACAAGCCTTCGACATTTAGTCACAATCACATACACAAGCCTACAAAATTTGTAGGTTTTTGTATGTGATATTTATTTGTTTTCTACAAAAGTTGTACAATTTGAATTATTAACATTCTTAATTATGTCTTAACCTAATGTTATGTTTGTAAATGTAAATAATTTTGTATTCAAAATTTTCAGTTATTTTGATTTGACAAAAACATTTCAACTGCTACATGACCAATTATCACGATTCGGAATACAGTATGTTGTTAAGTATACATAGACAACATAAACATGGCAGTGTTTGTTGCCTGCACTATTGGACGTACTTTATGTATACCTATTATTACTGTATTCATAAACAGAAGACTGATTATAACTACATAGCGGTTGACATTTATAATATTCAGTTAGAAAAGACTGTTTCTATCACAACAATACGATACCTTCTTTAGATAATTGAGCAGATTCTGTCGTGTGTTCTGCAGGCTCACTGCTAGATGTGTTTATAGGAATATTAAAGGATTCATCACTCTGTGTAGATACAAATACTGGATCGGCTTCACTGGATTCTTCATCACTCAGTTTAGGTACCCATGCTGGATCAGCATCACTGTCATTGTCCTACAATCAACAATAATACTCAATTATGACAACTGTAGATAGTAACTGTTATCATGTTGTTTATCAAGACTGCTCAACATTTAACATTAAACTTATATCAAACATACGATAATAGAGATCAGCATTGTTTATTTACTGCATTGATCTGTCAACTAGATGGCTAACTTGGGATAATCTTAGCTCAAGTAGTGTTCCTCAGTTTAATATTTGTCGTAAATTAGCTTACCAAAAGGTCTCTACAGTAAGTAGAAACTTGCGCATTGTTTTTTACGTCGATATACCTACTCATTTTTATTAAATATCTCGAGTAAGTCTAGACCTGTTTACAAGTAAAGTTTCCAATAGCCTACTGTCAAACTGAATATCATTACAATTTGTACTATATAAATTACAAAGGTAAAAAGTGTATTACAAATAATTAAATTTCTCACCGAAAATGGTTCATTCTCAGACAGGTACTCATCACCTAATTGATTGTCAGATTCTTCTTTATTGTTATAATTCATCTCGATTGTTTGCACTCTCATCTCAATTGTTTTCTCATTCATCTCAATTGTTTGCTCATGTTTTTCCCACAAAAACTGCTGGTGGACACAAACTGCTGGCGTCTACAAAATAAAATAAAAACAATATCATTTTAGTATACAAACAAAGCTGTAGGAATGTACATTTTTACAGAATAGTTTATTAACAAGTTTAAATGGTCACAAATAAAGTTTAGTTAATAATGTAGATTAATGCAAAATTAATTATAGGTTCACTGATTTAAAATCTTATTACAAGAACATTGTAGATAAATTTACGGATTCATATAACTTATTAAAGTAGTTACTATACTAAAACATCTTTATAATTATGCTTACCTGTTTGTCAATAGTTTTAGATGCTCCTGCTAATTCCATTATTTTCATCGTTCTTGTCGAAACATTATTCGAATCCATTTTTAATTCACAATTAAAGACTGTTCACTATAAATTAAACTAAGAAGCATTAATTAATGACTAATAAAGCACTTCATAGATTAAGTTTACAACGTGTTACACCACTAATCTGAATTATACGTAACCTAAAACTATTCACGTTTCACAAACAGTTCACAAAATCCATGGCTTCCTAAATATCATTGTCTTTGTCAAATAATTCATTGTCTTTGTAAAACACATTCTTTGTAAATATTATTTATTGATCACGGTAACCTCCACGCCAGGTAAGTATCCGCAGAATCGTGCCAAACTGGAGAAATAGCGTGCATTAATTGCAAAAGACAGGGCATCAAGGATGACGCCCACCCACACGCAGCATCAGATAGAAGGTGCCCAGTATTTATACTAAATCAAAAAATCAAAGAAGTAATGGCTTACCACAACGTGGACTTTAAAAAAGCAGAGGACATGTTGAGAGAAAATAACGGGCGTACTCCGTCGGTCGACAAAAAGACCTTCGCAGAGGTAGTCAGGAGGGATGATCTGGCGACCTTGGTGAAGGAGGCAGCTGACGAAGATTTTGCAAAGAAAAAGAAGCGAGAACAGGCTGAAGCAAAAAAGAAAGAACGCGACCGCGAAAGAGAGGCAATTGCAAAGAAAAAAGAGCTCGAGAAAGCTGAGAGGAGGAGACTAAAAGAGTTACAAGACAAAAACAAAAAGGATCCAACGGAAATCTCCGAGGAGAAACAAAAAGAACTATCAGAAAGAGCGAGAACTGCTTTGGATTTGAAAAAGCTAAATGAGCAGTCCAAGCAAGAAAAAGAAAAAGAATCGAAAAGAAAGAATAGCGAAAGGTCTGACGAGAAGAACGAAGCATTGAATGAAAAGAAAGCGAGGAAGAACAGTGAGAATGAGACCAAGGAAGAGGAGGGATCAATCTCGATGGAGACAAATCCGTCAATTGAGACCTTCAGAGGTTTGAATGATTATGGTTTATAATTCAATTAACAATATTCGAGACAATCTTGAGTGCCTAAATGTACTACAATGAAACTGTCGTTCTATATCAAATAAAAAATCGACTTTAGAAGGATTGATAAATGAACATAAAATAGACATTTTCGCGTTGGAGGAAACATTTCTGAAGCCCGGAAATAAATTCTCTGTTTCTGGATTTAATGTGTTATCAAGAGAAATAACCAACCGAATATAACTAAAAACACAGAAATTTTTGATCAACCAATGAATATGGAAGAATATAATTCCGCTTTAAACTCATTTAAAAGCAAATCAGCACCAGGTCCTGATTTGATTAATTTAGTTATATTGAGAAAACTACCTCAAGCAATACATGAAAAAATTTTGAATTATTTTCAGATAATCATCGAAACAGGAGACATCCCGGTTCCTGGCTGGAATTCTTTGTAATTTTCATACCCAAACAAGGTAAGAATGATGTGCGGCCAATATCATTAGCAAACTGCTTAATGAAGTTATTTGACAAAATGCTTGAGAGAAAAGTCGAATATTGGGCTGAAACGAATGATGTTATTCCGCCAGAACAAACTGGGTTTCGTAAAATGATGAGTTGCACCGACACAGTTGCTACTTTTGTGACAAAAGTACAAAACAGTTGGTTAAACAAAAAAATAGTCGGCACGCTATTTTTAGATATCCAAGGAGCGTACGATAATGTAGACCCTTTTTTGCTATATAAAGAGCTATGTAGCCGAGGGCTCCCCTTTAAAATAAATAGAGTAATTTACAATATGATTAAAACTAGGAAAATAACAGCTTATAATGAAGGGGTGTGTCTGGGAACTAGAACAGCGATAAAAGGTTTACCACAGGGTGCGGTGAGTAGTCCGTCATCTTTCAATCTATATGTAGCAGCCCTGAGATTGTGTCTTCCTGAAGGGGTGACTTTTCTCCAATTTGCAGACAACATGGCGGTTAGCGTCGAAGGCAAAAAGCTGATAGATGTAGTTAGATTGCTAAATATAGCCCTTGATGAGGTAAATAGATTCTTGGATAGGTTGCGCTTGCAACTATCCGTACCCAAAACCAAATTGATGATCTTTGCAAGGTCTGATAAAAGATTAGCGTATGAGAATCTAGCTGAAAAAGTGAACTTGAATAGGGAAAGAATAGACTTGATAGACTCGATAATATACCTTGGATATATTTTAAAATATAACCTGTCATGGGACCTGCATATAAACCAAACTTGCAAATCAGCGAAACGACTGAAAAATGTGATAAAAGCTGTGGCCGGTATTAAATGGGGTGGCCACCCCCAAACACTACTTAGTATATATAAAGGTCTGGTGAGGTCTAGATTAGACTGGGGATCGCAAATTTATGGTGCAACTAGTAAGGCAAACCTAAAAAAATTAAAAATCGTTCAATTTGCAGCACTTAGAAGTGCTATGGGGTTGATGAAAACAACCCCAACAAACGTACTATTAGATATGGCTGGCGAACCACCTCTATATGCTAGGAGAAAGTTCCTTTCGCAAAAATATATATTAAAAACGTTCTCGTTTAAAAATTCCTTACTTAAAGAAGCAATAACGTCTCTCTGTGATAATGTAAATTACTATGGTAGAAATAATATTAAGTCAAATCTCGTAGAAACCAGATTACAACTTGAAGATATGATAGATGGACTAATCATTTTTAGCCGTCCGAGTATCTACAATTACAATTATAATATTAGATTTCTAAACGTTAATAAACACATAAATATTACAGACGGGCACAAAATAACTGACGCCAAAAATAAGGTGATGATGAAAAAGAAGAAAAATAGGCTAATTCAAAAAAACTTTAACAAATATATCAGTGATAATTGGTCGGATCACACTCTGATCTACACAGATGAATCGAGGGATCCGGAAACAGACAGAGTGGGTTTCGCTGTTGTTTGCCCCAAAGAAAACGTAAGTCTGAAAATAAGAATCAGTCCCATGTACTCGATCTTTCAAGCCGAAGCCTTTGCAATAAGTAGGGCATTGAATACCATTAGTGATAAAAAAATTAAAAAATCCCTGATAGTCACAGACTCCCGAAGTGTACTAGTGGCGTTGTTAAGCGACGACAATCGTGGTAGGCAGGATAACTGTATATAGAACATTAAATTGCTGTACGAAATGGCTGTGAATGAAGGACTTGAAGTAAAGTTCCTTTGGGTGCCTAGCCATTGTGGCATTGAGGGCAACGAATCAGCTGATAAACTAGCCACGGAATCGCTGCAATTGGAAACAATTAGTATTAAAAAATATTATTACTATAATGCTGTGACTAAGTTAAGAGAAAATTTAATTAAAGAATCGGTAGAATATATAAAAAATCAAAGTGTAAATAAAGGTGTAAAATACTTTAATACGAAAGAAAAAAATATTAGACAGACCTTGGTTTAAATCGGCAGTGGAAAATAGAGATATCATATGCTTTATTTCTCGGATTCGATCGGGTCACACTTGTTGCTCATCTCATCTGACAAACAAAAATATCAAAAGTGACAGGAGCTGCGATTGTGGCTGGCATGACCAAAGCCTAAATCATATGTTCTTCGAATGCGGACTATATTACGATGAATCGGGTAAACTCTGGAATGATATATTCACCATTTTGCCTGAGGCAATTAGAGATGTAACTCAGTTGGCTTTTTCGGGTGATTGGAGGGTGTATCGGTTGTTATTTAACTTTGCTGTTTATAACAGCTTGATTATTTGACAGCTGACGCGTTTGGCGCGCGGTGGCGCCCGGGTGCGGCGCCGTTGAGAGGTTGGGTTTTCGAGCGATAAGAGAACCGATTGGGTTAGGCAAGTGACTGTGTCCTTGTCTGCCCTCCGGTAAAGGAGCGAATCAATATCGACTACTCACGTGGTGTCTCTCTCTGTCTGGGAGACAATAATCGCGACGGTTGTGTTCTGGCAGTAAACCAGAAATTTTGCAGTTGGAAACGTAAAAAATAAATGTGATTAATGAATTACTCTCTGTTTAACAGTCATTCGGAAGTGAATATAAACAAATGAGCAAAGTTATTGGCATGAGGTCGGTCAACGAGTAACTGATCACAGCCACAACCGACAAAAAAAAATTATTTACAAAGAATGTTTTTAATTTAAAGGAATCAACAATATACGTTTGTACATTTTCTTTTTTATTGGGTTAACTTTTAAAATGTAGAAATCACAATATTATTGTAACCTATATAGACAGCAAAAACTATAGATTTCACAATTTAGCATTCAAACTCGACAGCAAGAAGTTGGTAAGTGATTTTGCCGATTTTTTGCTGTACACAATAAACTTGTTTCAGTATAATTTATCAACAACAAAATGTCCGTAACAGCACTTACTGAATTCTTCCAGTTACGTATTTTCTGTATAACGTTGTACTTTTATTACAAGATTTAGTAAAGTATTTTACCACATTTTTGCAGTAAAATATTCTTTCATAACTCACTTATGGTACAGGTACCTATTCAAAAACACTATTTAACTTTGTGCTATCACTTACAAACTTTTACCAGACGAAGATTAACCCCCTCTGATACGGAATCGACAATAATGTCAATTTCGAAAAAAATGCACTTACCAACTTTTGGCAGTATTTTACCAACTTTTGGGTCTCCTCGACCGATCCACCTGTTTAGGAATGATTCATTAAGATACTAAATTACACGGCAATAAAATTGAGCTGGCGCTCCATCATGTTGGAAATACAGGCGTCTTCGTTTTATCAGTGGGATATCTTTTAAAAGCTCAGATAGTTCATTTTGAAGAAAATTTAGATAGGTCTCACCAGACAATCGATAATTAAGGACATACGGTCTGACCAGAATATTTCCTAATACAACTCACCAGACATTTATCGAGAACCAACGTTAGATAGTTATTGATAGTTAGATTGAGAGGTAGCGTGAGGATTGGCGTCATTCCAAATATGATTGTTTCCAGTGTTATTAATTCCGTTATGTGTAAATGTTGCTTCGTCTGTAAAAAGACGTATGTTCATGTGTAATGCATTATTATCCAATAACTATTGGCAATAATTGATTCTCTCGCCAAAATCACAATCTTCCAAATGTTGCACACGCTGAAGATGGTACGGATGCAAACTTTCACGACGTAATGTTCTCCATATGCTGACATGTGGAATGTGTACACGCGCAGATAATCTTCGTGTACTTGTTGAAGGACTTTGCAATACCATAGGCAATATCTGTTCATGACTGTTACTTTCCCGTTCCGAATTTAATACAAACGACCCAGTTTCTCTCAGTTTTCTGTATATATATATATATCAATAAATACCTGTCTGTTGGGAATAATTCGATTAGGAAATCGTATAAGATATTTCTCAGCAGCTTTTCTAGCATTGCAATTACAGAACCCGTACACAAAATGCACATCTGCGTAGTCCTCGTTTGTAAATTTATGTGGCATTTTTCTCTTGTTATAAGTTCAAATCACAAACAGTAGTTTAAAGAATACAATAAAAGTAAACGAATACAAATAAGAACGTAACTAGTACACAAAAATCACAGAAAAGAAAACACTATTCTCACTCTAATTTCAGTTGAGCTATGAAATGATAAAACTCAGCATAAAACTATTACAACAATGAAAATGGAAAACCGTACATAATCTTATAATGTAACTAGAACTGCTCGTCGAATTATGCAGGTTAGCGCTTATAGCGGTCAACCTATGTACTAATTAACTTTCACTACTTCGTTGGCAATGCGTGATTTTCATAATTTGTAGTTTTGCGTGTTCCTTAATAAAATTGAATTTAAAAGAAAACTATTCAGTTTTTATTGACCTTATTTATTACATCATTTTTTTGAGAATAAAATTCTCTACAAATTGAATTAAACATTTTTCTTTGTTTATGGGCAATTTAACGGAGTTATTGTAGTTCAAACGCAAAAAGGTGTGTTTTCGACCCTAACCTTTTTTGCTCTACCCCGATTTTCTCCTAAACTATTGGAGATAGAGTTCTGGGGCAGGTTTTATACGATTTGTCAGCTCATTTTTCTAACTAACAAACTCAATTAGCACACTAAAAATTTCACTGCGAGTTAATATCACTGAGGGAGCTGAATTTTAGGTGAAATCTTTGACTCTGTATAACTCGCCAACGAAGCGTTTCCAGACCCATATTTATAAATGAACGTTTTTCATTATTTTAACGAGAAGAATAAGCTTGTGCAGATGGCAGATTCCTCCTGAAACACTCTGTAGATCGACTCAAAACTCCAACATACTCATACACACACATACAACGTTTTGATAGATTCCCCCGCGTCAGTCTCTCACTAGACTTTACACGTATACTGTCTTCAACAATAGTACACCCACACAAAACGACATTTTGATAATTTTCCCGCGTACGTCTCGTGCCATCATCAAACCCCTTCTTCTACTTCAACTGCAATACGTACTCACATGTGAACACACACACACACACATAATATACATATTTATGAAGATTTTCTTCAGAGTTCTTAGTGTTATCTATTTTGAAAATTAAAAAATACAATGTTGCTGTAAATAAAATACAAATATGCTGACAAAATTTTTAATATAAATCCATTCAGTAGTTTTGGAAATTAGCATGCACAAGAAACACGCTTTATCTGTATAATATTAATACAGATTGATACTGATTGTCAGCTGCAAATATTTTTTTGGTGATATTTGGAAATATTTTTTTTTAATGTTTATGGTATGGTTATGGTGATATAAACTGTTAAGTTTATTCCTGGCTCTCCAGGATATGTTTGTTTTTAAATAAAAAACTTTGTTCTATACTTATTACACGTATTTATTAACGATAAAATTTTTTACGTTAGTTATCAGTTTAAACTAGTTGTAAGTTACAAAAAATTACTCCTTACAAAATTGAATACAAATTCTTTTGTAAATGTAAGACATTTTAGAAGCTAAGTTAGCGTCTTCATTGGTTCAAAGAACGGTGGGGTTGGACTTAGAATGATTTTCCAGACCTTGCTCGGGAATCAAACCGGGGACTACGCTTTACGGCGTAACACGTTAACCACTGGGCCAAGAGGAGGCTAAATTTGACTTTTTACAAATTAAATTAAAAATAAAATTTGACCATTTACAACGAATGAAGTTAATTTGATCCAATGATGCATAATTATAACATTAGTAAGTACACCTATTTCCCTATGACCCCAAAAGGTTTTTCTAATCCACCAAAAATCGATTTTTAACATTGCTGACACAACACTCTAAAAACACGAAATCATTTCGGAAATGGTTTACTAGTTAGTATTAATCTGACTAAAGAGTCGGCTTTATTATAGAAAAACCCCACTAAAAAACAACGAATGTACAAGGTAAGTAAATAGGTTCACAAAAATTACTTCACCACAATGATAAAGATTTTGAAATGTATCGAGTTGGAACATGAAATGGTAGGAGTTTAAAATAAAGTGATAAATTAGAGTATTAAAAAAGTGAAATGGATAGGTTGAAATTAGATGTTGTCGGAATTAGTGAAATACGTTGGGACGATTAACAAGACAAATGGTTGGGGATCTTTGGGTTATTAGCACTAAAGCCATCGGTTGTTAGGGGATTGATAAGCGAAGAAAATTGAAAAACATAAATGACGAATGAGGTAAAAGGCAATATTGCTACTTGTGAATACGATAAACAAAAGGTATAAGAAAGCGAAAATTGATTGGATCAGAGCAAAATGTACGGACATTGAAAGTAAAATGGTAGTTGGTAAAGTAGAAGCAGCTTACAGAAAAATAAGAGAAAACTTTTGAGAACGAAAGAAGAACGCTGTCAATTTACAAAGTGCAGATGGCAAACTGTTTTTGAATGGCCAAGAGAGAGCTGAAGGTGAAAGAAATACGTAAATCATCTCTTCAGGGGAAAAGAATTAGATCATGATGCGATAGAACAAAAAACTGATGTTGAAGAAGGCAAAAAGGTGACCCTATACTAAAGGAGGAAAACGATCGGGTACTTACGAATATAAATATGATTAAGATGGCATGAATAGATAACATACCATAGGAATTATTATTACGTTGTGGAAAAGTTGCTCAAAACAAATTGTACAAACTTGTGACCAGAATGTATGAGAGTTGAGAAGTACCATCGGACTTTAAAAAAAAATATTATGATTCCCGTACCAAAAAAGTCGGGACCGGAGAAGTGTGAACATTACAGAACTATCAGCCTAACGTGCCATGCACCTAAAATACTGACACGAATTATACAGGAGAATAGAACACCGAGTAGAAGAAGTGTTGGATGATGACCAATTTGGATTTAGAAGGCGAATGGGAACTCGAGATGCAATATTGGCTCTGACATTGATTATTGAGAAAAGGATAAAGAAAAGTAAAACTAGATATAATGGCTATCAAAAATGGACGGTAATATTGAGGGAGTGAATTGTAGGGGGAGGTAAATGTTAGAATATCTAAAACAAATTACAAAAGATGTACGGTGTTGCAGGTATGTAGATATGAGACGACTTGCGCAAGATAGAATAGCTTGGAGAACTACATCAAACAAGTCGAGAGACTAATGAAAAAATATTAGTAGGAAAATTTAGAAAAATAAGTGTGAGTTTTTTCTAGAGAATCGAATGTAAATTAGGTAAATTGGTGTTAATAGGGTAATATTTAATTGTAGTTCTATATAGAATTCTTTAAATGATCAAAACCTAACAATAAAAGATGTCATAAAATGTTCAAAGTGAACGTTTTATTTTTGATCTTTCAAATAAAAATAAAAAAAATCACATCGTTTTCTAAAGCCCTGTAAAATTTCACCTGCCAATGAGTCAGTTTATGTAAAAAATTCTATTAAGTTTAGAATGTGATTGGTTGAAAACTTTTGAAAAATTTTTATGGTGGAATAGAGAAAGGTAGAGATCTGCATTTTTTTTACTGGTTTCATCTTACAGAGACTCTATCATAGTGCGTACTAAATTTCCATCTGTACGAAAGTTATAGTTACTTTAATAACAACTATCCACCAGGTTAATAAATCGTTCGAAAGCCAGCCAATGGCTGGTGTAAATGACCAGTCAAGAAGCATAGGAGAGCCCACCGCCAATTCAAGTCCTCTCCCTCGAACAGTTCCGAGGTAAAGGATCGTTTTCTATTTATTGTCTATTTAAAACCTAGCTGAATTATAACTTAATGCAGGTACCTAGATTATATATAATTAACTCCCTTTAATTATTTAACGCGAGATAAATGAATTTGGTCAATAAATGCAGAAGTAAAGAACAAGAAAATAAAAGACAGACACCTGTTCTTGTCTAACTAGGTAGAATTAATTATAACTGCAATTCGACTGTCACGATGCAGTGTGAGCAGCACTACAGACGTTTCCTCAACTCTGTTTGTTTTTAGGCTCGCTCATCAGAACACGCAAATCTAGGAATTGTGGGTGAGTACTTTTTATACTTTTATTGACTGCTAAACGTTCAAAAGGATTTGTAAATTATGACGCTTTATTCATACCAGTTCTTTGTCAGTTTCTATAAATCTCTTTAAGTGCTTAGTTATTAGATAATCTTGTGGGATATGGAACGTGTATTTTTTGTCGTATGGTTGACGTAATAAAAAATTGTTATATCATTTTTGAGAATCAAATCCGAAACATTAGAATTAAACACGGCAATCACTACTATGCTACGGAGGTGGCCTTGTTACTAATTATTTAAATATCCGTTAATGTTATTTCAGAAACATATTGGTACTTAACAAAACTCTCAGAACAACGACAACAGTTTTAAATCAAGGAATTTGTATTGCTCTTTGCTTGAGTCTGTACATCTTCAGTGAAGTAAGTATGAAATACCGAATTCAATAAATAAATTCTGAAAAAATTGTTTGCTCACGAAAAAATTAAATTAAAAAAGTGTTTAAGTTTTAAGGGGCGCGTCGTATTTTGTTATCACAAGTTAACTGAATTCTATTACATCTTAACAGATTCAGTTTTAATATTAGCTTTTTTAATTTAAAAATGAAATTTACTTAAAGGAACCCTGCTCAGTTGTAGTTTACAAACGGGTTGATACGGAAACTTTCTAAAACAAATTGTCTTTCCTCTTTTGCAAAGCAAATATTTCAAGAAAAGCAAGTGTTTCATTGGAAGCAAAAAGATTGTACCTTTGCGTTTGTAAAATGATTCTTAATATTATCTGGAACTGGAAATTTAAGAATGGCTTAAATTCGTATTGGGCATCTGGAATTTTGCCGTTTCATTGATATGCTATGTTTTGGCCGAAGCGTGATTTAGTTACAATACGACTTCATATATAAAACCGATCAGAAGTTTTATACTACGATATTTGAAACATTATGCAGTATTCCAAGTAATAGGACTGATGCTTCCAGTGAGCACACGAGATCAATTTTTAGGGAATTATTCAGATGCATCGTCAAACCCGTTTTTTTCTCGTGACCATATCAGTTTTCACGAGTGGAGTTTAAATGAAATAGAATTTCTAATTCATCTAGAGTAATAATACATTTAATACAGATCATTGTTCTTGGATCAAAACTCTGCTTAGATTAATAACGAATGAATTTCAACCTTTCAGCACCTTCCAGTGATAATTGGTTTTAACCGCCGCCCGTTTTTCCTGACTGTAGTTGAGCCAAAGTATTACCAAATTGTCAACTTGATTCTCTTGTAAGTTAAACTTATAATATAAGTTCAACTTACTTATACACTATGTAAGTTACCTTATAACTTATTTTTTTTGATAGAGAAAATTGGCAATTCAAAAATATATCCAGTTAAGATAAATGTACGAATCTTGAAATTAAACAGGATTCCAACTCAGTTCTCATTAAAGTTCGTAATTTATATTGTTAGTAAGAACCCACAACAATTTATGAGGAAACCTAAAAAAAACTTTTTCCAAAACTTGGACAAACACATGGCTCCGGCACTGCAACATCTTAAATAATTGTGCAAGTGCTGAAATATCTTTGTTGTGCTAATACTGAGACTTCAAATCAGTTGTGTTCTCATGTGCTAACGTTAATAGATAATGCCGTGCAATTCAATTTTAGCAACGAAAAATTCAGAGCTCACTTGGCTAAAGTGATTTGGTATTTATACATGAAATGATGTAGCCTACATTAAATATATATGTTTGAATGGTTCTAAACACTGACTTGTTTATTTACATGTATTTCCATTTTCAATAGCTCTGAAATTAAACCTTGATTCAATGGCTACGTTCAGAAATTAACTCATCGATTTCTTAACACATCGAGTGCTTTGCAGCTTGTTGGAGAAATAATGTCCACATCGTTGCATGGTGTCATAAAATAGTCCTGCTTACTTTAATTGCTTCTGTTTTATGTGCCTACACAAAAAGGTGTCTTAAGACATTCGGATAATGTTTCCCTTTTTAGTAAAGGTCATCTTTAAATAACTGCTCGCGGGAATTGAATATAGATTTTATAACTCTTACTTGGAAGTTTTTACAAGAAGCTTTCTCTTAGTCTAGACAAGAAAGAATAACCTAAATGACGCTATTTGAAATAGCATTGGAAGGTTGGCGGAATATTACACAACACTTAACTACTATTTTTGAAATGGCACTATCCTGGTAATGCTCATGATGGTGTCTCTTGTACAAACCGCCACTTAACGTATTAAATGCCTCAAAGAGCACAGATATAAAATAACCGAAATTGGTTAGTTTTTTATTTAATTATCTTTTAATATTTCACACAAAGAATTCAATAAATGAACTATCTTTTCATCTGTTAAATTATTCAATTCATGTCATCGGGTGTCCACATTTAATAATAACGTGTTTTAAATCATTCCTATTTTTAACTGTTCATTTTTCGAATGTTTTATTATACGATAATTTTAAGAATATCTTGGTATTTCTTTCCAGACCTCGATTATTTACTTAAAAGTAAAACATTTAGTATCTGTCGTACTTCTTGTTTTCCTGTTGTACATTTACAGCTCTTTCGGTCAGAAAGTATATAATGAGGTAAGTTTTTAGTTAATAATATAAGTAATTAAATATCTAATTGTTGCGCTCCGAATGTTTTTAAGCTGTTTGCCTTGAATTATTTCGTTTAAAGAAATGTCTACGGAAGAAATTTATCACACGCGTATTAAATGTTAAAGTAGTTTCTACTTTATATTGATTTATTTTTAAATATTTTCCTTAGGAAAGCAAATAGCTAAAGCACGTAAAACTAAGTGTGTTAAAGGTATAAGAAACGTCTTAGAGCTGTATCTAAAGAATTCCATGTGAATGGATTTATTATGAGCAAAACGCCTTTAAAATGTTTTAAAATAGTGTAGGCCTATATTGCGGAAAACAATGTGCTTTTTAGAGGGCCTAACACGATGGCGTCTAAGGTCTCTAAGGTCTCTAAGGTACGATTAAGCTACTCCTGATAGTATTTTGAGAAATGTCAAGTGGTCAAAATACCATCATATTTCTGGATGACTTATTCAACAAACGACAGAACATTGCAGATTCCGTTGAAATAAAGCTATTTCTCTGGAAAATGATTTGTTTCAGTGTTACAAAAGTACCTACTCTTATAATGCAGTATAATAATTTTAATAATGCAAATTATAAAGAAACTAGCCTTCATGTTCTTTTAAATTTATGCCGAAATAGGAATATATTAATGATGACGTATTTTCACTCAGTAAAGTGTACAGTCTACTATCCGAGTTGTTGTCAATTCTCTGTTCTGAGTTTATAGAACCAAAGAAAATTAAACAAAGTATAAATTTTATATCGATGGCCTGAATTCAATAAAATATTTATTTAGTTTAATTTTCACAAGACTTATGTTTCACCATAAATTAAAAAGTTTAAAAAATGCTCATTGTGTTAAAATAATAATAATAAAAAAGCAACAGTCTTTTATTGCTAGTTTTGATATAAGTTTATATTTTACTCGTGTTTCAGGGTGAGAAATTGCGGTTTGCTTTATATAGCTGTCCTTGGGTAGAGAGCCCCATATGGTTTAGAAAAGTAATATACTACATGATGCTGTGTGCTCAAGACTGTTCCGTAAAACCATATGGGTTGTACACTGTGAACTTAAACAATTTTACGAAGGTATAAAATTTGTTAATAGAATTAATTTTCTTAAACGCTACTTTAGTACTCGTGTTTTAAGTCACATGTATTTTATGTCTACAGACTACTCTAACAGGGCGTGTGTGTGTGTGTGTGTGTGTGTGTGTGTGTGTGTGTGTGTGTGTGTGTGTGTGTGTGTGTGTGTGTGTGTGTGTGTGTGTGGTTAAACGTCAGCAACTCACAAACAAAATTTTTATAATCTGGCTAAATACAACATTCTAACGTGATCGGACATATTTTTATAAATTTGTAAAATATAGGGTACTCCGCCTTAAATCTATACCAGCAGGAAAAGTCGTTGATACGGATTTAAAAACGTAATAAAAAATATTTGGCGCCAGCTCTAGCTGTAAAGCGTGAGAAAATTAAATAAATAAGATGATGTTTCATCGCACTCACCTAAAAAAAAAACCATTTAATGAATCAATTACTAACAAAATATTTAAAGATGGAATACAACCCTTATTCTATTTTTTTTTTTAATAGAAACACGTTTAGATATACCAGATATACAGTAAATTAGAATTACTTTATTTTTTTCAGGTGTTAAATGCTGCCTACTCTTATTTCAACTTACTCCAATCAATGAAGTATAAACAAAATTAATTACGATTTAAAACATGCATAATGGCTGTTATAATCGGAATCGACTATACAAAAGCTAGGAGTTTTTAAAACTCCTAGCTTGTGTTTGGAATGATAACTGCATTTTCAATAGTAAAATTATTTGAAAGTAGCGATATTGATTATAGTTTATTTTTAACCATGTACAATTGTTAACCTGTTACGCTTTGTTGTCAGTGACTTACTTTAAATACAAAAAATCCCATTTCTTTGCAATTATGACTTTTTATTACCTAGCGTGAACATTTTCTCTATTTAGTAAATCAAAATAAAAGACACCTGCACATTGTTAGTTAGGTATGCAATTTGTAACATTGGACGTAAACAAGTAGGATTTTGCTTTAACGATTATCCTGACTACTGAATTAATTAAACCTGTTTGTAAACCTGCATAGATTACTGCGTATGTTAGCTGAGAGAATGATTAAGAGTGAAACTGTATAGTATGGAGAGTGGTTGCGATTGAGTGAAAGGTATGGGTGTGCTTTAAGTAGAGGAATGCGTGGAGTGACAAGATGAAGGGTAGAGCTGGAAAGTATATTGGAATGTGCTAAAAACAATTTTATGAAGTTTTTTTACGGCGAGCTGCAGATGCGCAATATCATAGTTTGTTTTGTCGGTTGGAGAACCGACAAAGAACCTATATTTTATAGTTATTTTAAAGCTACGCTCACAGAAAACAGCGAGTATACACATAATTTGATTTATTTTAAAATTACTAATCCTGGCAGACGACTATCCATAGGTCACGTCAAGATTATGCTGAGTTTGTTGTTTATTTATAATTCTTTTTTCTTTTGAATTTTGTATGATTATTTTTTGTGATATGCTGTAAATCAATTATGTTTTAAATAAAGGCTTTGTGTTATTATTATTATTAATGAAACCTGTTACCTTTAAAGGTAAGTTTTAAGAATATGGTTTGTTGTAGGAAGGTGTAAAACAGTTTAGAATATTTCCATCATTTAAATTTTTACAGTTTATGAGTATTGTCAGTGTACTGCCATAAAAGGCTGTTGCTTATAATATTCAACTTACTCAAAACGTTTTTCAAAAAACTTACCTTTTCTAAGCGCTGACTTAGAAAAAATCGTTAAAGAAACCAAGCATATTATTTCTGCTGGTAGTTAATCAAATTATCATTTCGTTAGGTTGCAGTACTGATTCGTGTTAAAATTTTTTATCTTTGTCTTATTACGTGTTTTCTTTGTACAATAGATTAGAATCCCACGCAAAATTAGTTTTATGAAGTGTAATTTGTAAGTATCCAATTGAAATTTTTTTTGCAAATTAAGTAAATGTTTACTTACCTCTCACTGGTTGCTACAGTCGTATTTACTGATGCAAGACTACCACAGTATTTTATGATATAAACGCAACAAAAAATTGAAAAGGTGCATCAAACAACTGCTATAAATATTGGAAATATTACGCTTACCTAATTTTTGCAGAACAAAACACACATTCCAGTCGAAGAAAAGGCTTATTTAGTTTAATCAGCGAAACCCTTCAACTAACTTACTGTATCAGGTAACGGTTCGTAATAAAAGAAAACACGTGAAGATTTAAACAAAGACTAGATAAGTGAATAACAAAATCTTTATTACTATTTTAACAATATATAGTATAGCTTAGAAATAATGTTTCATTTTATAATATTTAATAATATACATCATTGAACCACCACATAATAAGGAAGACGTTGTAAAATTCAACCGTTATCAGCGATTTGGGCAGTTTTAAGAACACAGCAGGGCTTCTCACTACTTTTTTTGTTTTAAATACTAAAATGTCGCAATAAATAGTAAGGCCGCAAAGTTTTGATGAAAAAACAGAAAGTCACTAAACCAAGCATTGTAAAAATAATGTTTGAAATAACAATTTTTGGATTTAACATGTGAAACTTTGATTGTAACCCTATAAACTTTTGCCCTAGAATGCATATTAAGGCCGAAATCTTAGAAAACCATTTTTTGCTACGACAGCACAGCCTACAAAAATTTTAGCAGACATTGCAATTACCTTTTTTGTAGAGCATAAATGTAGTAAATGAGGCGATTCAAGATTTGAAAAAATTGTAGTACCCGTTTTTGAGGAAATCGCTAAAAAGTGAAAAATTGCACGAATAAACTACTACTTCCGGTTGACCAGTTTCGATAAAAATGGTTGTGTTGGATCCTCCAGTGGTACCTTACTTAAGTTCCATGTTTCATACTTGTATGATATTACGTTCTTGCGATTTTTTTGTACACACATACACACACAGACACATACAGTCCAATCGCTAAAAACATGTTTTTGAGTTCATGGGGCCTTAAAATGTGTATATCCGGTAAAAACGCGATATAGAAAAATCGGCACGAAAACCAATAGGGAAGGAAATATTTCCTTCCTTATATTCATTTAGGGCGAGAGAAAGTAAACATGTGTAGTGTTACTAGATCATGCAATGTTGCAGTTATTAAGTTTACTGATGATACGGTTATTGTAACACATGTTTTCCATTAAAAATCAGCTATTTTGTGCTCAAAACTGCGACGTTAATTCACAAACGACTAATGGTTTATCAGGCTCTGTGAGGAATTTATAAGGATGTTACTGGTGAACAAATTATTCACATCTACTGTATTAGTTGAAAACCACCAATACTTCCTGTGACGCACTGTAACTGCCGATGACAAAGCAGCTGAACCAACGTCAAGTAAACTAAACAAATTGATTCTATACTATTTCTACCCCAGTCCGTCGTTAGTGTTTTGACCACTGTAGGCAGTACGAGTACTGTAAATGGTAGCTTCTGCTGACGGGAGATAGCGCAGACAGCAAAATCTCACAGCGCTTTTACGACTACGAGTGGCTAACATATACGGCGGGACTTGGCTAGTTGAGGTAGTGAGTTCAGTAGAGACATTCATTTAGTAGTCAGTCAGTATCAATCTTCTCCACGAGAAGGTCGACACGGGGAAAGATTGAAGCACTCAACACTGAGTATTATCTTTTTTTGCTCCCCACAATGACGCCTCCCCTTCCCTTCCACTCGCATTACCAGCAGATGCTCATGTTCGAGGCAGCAGCGAATGTTCTTCCCCACCCCTTTAAACTCAACCATGCCGCCGGCCGCCTAAACTCAACCGACGAGAGCTACGCCCAGTGTGACAAAAAAAATATTTTTGGAATTGTTTATTTCTTTTGGGATCAGTTAATAAATACAATAACTTTAAGCAATTATAATAAAATCTGTGCCATGTCCTTAGAAAATTAAAACATAAATTTAACTCATTACTGTGTTTCAAAAAGACTAAACTGTGAAGAGAAAACATATATACAAAATCAAACTTGATGAATTGTGAAATAACATCTTGAAACACAACGTCGTTGAAGTTAAAGATGACGATGACGCTGATAGAGATGAAAACGAAGTAGAAAAGAGAAAAAAAAGTTTAAATGATTAACAAAATCGTAAAGTTAAGTTTAATTGTTTAAAACGTTTGAATCTGTTAGTAACTTCGCAGTGGTCAAGAAGGTTAATCGCTAATGGATTCTGATGGTCTTCTAGTTTTTGTTACAAAATTTAACGCTGATTAAAATTATGCAAGATGTTCAATAAATTAATGATGTTTAATAATGGGTTAAACAACAAAATAACAAAACACTTACCACAAGTTTAAGATTATTTAGTTCAGAATTTGTTTTTATTTTACATGCTCTTAGGTAACCTAGGTCTTTTAAATAAAACCAGAGACTTGCGGCACCTTGCGGTCCCTGTGGCGATTCTCTATAAGATTCCATTAAATAGCATGTAAAAGATCACATTCACTACGTAAAAAATCACTTAAATTTATGCAACTGCGGCAAACCAGTGATAGAAAGAATATATCCTAGTTAAAGTCCTGGAAAAATATTTCGGCTGATCTTTCGTGGATATCTTCATGAACGTCTTTATTTTTTAAACTTAATGCATAAAATATTTGACTAAGAAATGATAATTTGCCAATCCATTTAGGGGAAACTTTTGTTACACAATTAAAGAATGTATCGAAATTTATTTTTCACACGGGAAGGACAATTCCCTGCAATACAATTTATGGATCTGCCAGTATGATGTCAAAAACAAAGATACAACCCAAAAAAAGAATTAGCCAACTCTAATTCATTCTGACCAGAAACAGCAAAGCTCAACAACGTCTGATACATTACGCATGTGACGAACTATGTTCACAGCTGGAATCTTTCGAGAAAGATTACATTTCACATCCCTAAAAAAATTTTAAACGATTTACATAAAAAGATAAATGATTTAAATGATTTAAACGGATTTACGAGTAGCTACGGTTAAAAATGAAGTGGCACTTGACAAAAGCAAACTATACCTATGATAATCTTTGACCGTCGTAACCGAAATTAATTTTTAATAATTAATTTAGCTTCCATTTTTATTTATTTGCTACTTTTCTTGTATTCGATGTATAACTACTCGAAGTTATACAAATTCAGTTAAAATGCGTAGGGTTAAAATGTAATGCAAGACACTGGGTTAGTATTTTTTTACATTCCTACTAGGGAAAATTTTTCGTAATCTAGCTTCATTTATACGAGTATATTGGTATTGGAAAAATTTAGGTTTTGGGTTCCTGTTTTTTGGCATTTCGTATAGACTACTATAGTAAAATCAAACGCTTGTTGGACATAACCTCATTATACGTTGCTCGGAGAAGTCAATACTCTAACTACCATGAAAAGCTTCAGGACCAGACTATCAGTTCCACAGCAGATAGAAGAGTTTAGAAATGCTATGCACCTAACAGCAGCATGGGCACGAATGTAATCAGCCTTCCTCATTCCTACAAGCCCAACATTTCTTTAATACACTACAGAAAGTGATTAGCATACGTGCAAAATTTTTTAATTTTAGTGTTATATACTACGTACTACATTACAATAAATTAGAATGTAGTGTAATATACTAATATTGAATATCAATAATAAATTAATTCCATTGAAAATAATAAGTAGTATTCTATTAGTTATTTAATAATGTGGGTTCCCATTTAGTCAAGAGTTACTGTAAGTCTACATGATGATATTACGTAGAAATAATTTCAACTTATTTTTAAATTTCATTATTAATTAAATAATAATGTGAAAATACCTAAAGAGAATTTGTATTCGAGATTTTTCAAGGGGCCGAGATTTTAAAAATGTTATCATAAATAATAAGCGTAATAAATAAGGTTTGCAGGAAATAGTTATAAAGCGTCTGTATAGTCAGAAAGGCTTGCCTATTGTTGTTCGGGTATTTTGAAAGATGGGTACGTATTTGGATAATTTGCCTTTTTGTAACACCTTTTATTAATATCTCATGAAGTTAAGGTTCTACAAGACTCTTGTGCGATCACGTATAGATTTTACTGTTGTGGCTTACTCGTCTGCCTTTCTCGCTTCGCTAAGCATGCTTGATACTGTCCACAATTCGTTTTTGAGATTGGATACAAGTGCTTTCCGTTCTAGCCCTGTAGTCAGCATGTTAGTTGAAAGTGGAGGAATGTCATTACACAGGCGTCGCCAACAGCTGATACTGACGTACTTTGCCAATTTGAGAGCTAGACCTCACCATTTCTTACATGATGTAGCCTAATTCTGAACAGCCCTGTCATGACTTACATATATGATAAACGTCCGACACCCTTCACCATTCGGCGTAAGAGCGTTGCAGATATGCAACAACCTTAATATTTTTATTCCTCGTTGTTATCCATGTTTATTTCTACACTGAACTATAGCTCAGTTGCATTTTAACTTTAAAATGTGCAATTACTCAAAGGTTGGCACAAGCTCTTTGGCGTTTAATAGCATATTCAGTGAGTTAGTTTATGCTATTAAAACCTCAACAGTTCTATGTACAGATATATCAAAGTCAGATGTTGGAGTTGGCTGCTCGTTTCTGGGTATGGGAGAACATATCTATTTGGATTACCTGCGGGAATCAGTGTTTACACGGTAGAACTTTATGCGTTTAGCAAGGCTCGATCTGTAGTCTGTGTGCGTGGGCGTCGGCTGTTGGGGTGCATTGATTCGCTCAGTGCTCTGCAGTTGATTAGTGGTATGTATTCACGCCACCCGCTGGTTACGGATGTCCATGGCACCGTGAACCAGCCGAACGATAGAGGAGTAAGTGTTGTTTTCTGCTGGGTTCCGGGTCATGCTGGAATCTCGGGAAATGAAGCCGCTGAACTAGCTGCTAAGGAGGTGGCTCGCCAACCGGCTTTCACGCAGTATCTGACTGTGTCGGATTTCGTAAGCCTACTGAAGCGGGTTATCACTGATTCCTGGCAGGTTGAATGGACTGATTCTCATGGCAACAAGCTACGGGAAATAAAACACGTAGTTAACTGCAGGCTAACGTCTCTGAGAATGAACAAAAGAGAAAAGTTGTTATCGCTCGACTTAGAATTGGGCACATCAGATTAACCCATGGGTATCTCATGACGTCTGGTAATGCTCCAATTGGTGGCAGATGTGATTGTCCTTTGAAAATAAAACGTATTGGTTGATTGCGTCTGGTACGCAGCCATGCGTCGGCGAATTGAGATTCCTTCGAATCCAACCAATATCGACCGTTGGAGGCCAAACTATTGACAAGTTAACTTATGTTTGTCGCGGTTTGATTTAGCATAGACCTATGTAAATCGATTAAAGCAATAATTACAATAATACAGTGCTCGTAAGTTGATTATGACGACCTTAGAAGAAGAGATAAGCAAATTATACTGATGTCCCGTACGAATATCAGTTTCTGTATTATCAGCCAGTAATGGAATTGCTCAGGGATCGGTCTGCGTAGCAAAAGTAAATATAATACTTGTTCACGATCCCGGTATTTAGTCACATATATACAGGGTAAATACATCAGTGTCGGTTTTGTAACATAGAATTTTAACTGTATGGTAGGGTTTTGCAGTGTAAATTTTGAGGTGTCTGTTAATTATACCTGGTTACTAATTCCGTTCGTGTTTGTTTCTAATGTTTTAAATATTTCTTGTACCGGACATTCTTTTTGTGATAGGTTCGTTGTTGGTAGAGATATTCTAATAGGGAGAAAATAAAACTCATACTGTCATTCTCGTTTTTAATATTGATGACTACATTACGTTGATCTTTTTGGTGTGGGTATGAACTAACAAGGTCCGTATAGTTAACAGTACTGAACAATGTGCAAATCACATATTGTTATTTTCAAGTCCAGCCACTACCTCGTGACGTATACGATTCAATACTACTTTGGATTTTTTGAATTGTTTCTTCATATTGATTGTCCATTTGGGGGATGTTTATTACTACAATAATTAATTGTCTCGTCATACTATTAAAAACAGCCGTCTGGACAATATAGTTGGTTCCGCTCCGGAGGGCAAGAAGAACTTCAGCGTTGGGAACTAACATGTTGTCACGTGTATAAACAACAACTATAAGACGAAAGAAATTATTTTTGTTTGAAGTGTTTGGTTTATCTTTTTTCGTGCAATCTTACAGATCAACTTAAACTGAACAAACTGTTTAAATTTATTATCAATTTACTGTGTGGTTGAATTGTTCACGATATAAACATTTGAGACCAAGGTATAATATTTTATATAAAAAGAAATTGAAGAATGGTACTGAAGTAGTAAAACATGATTGCAAAATTTGAAAAATAAAATTTTATTTTTGATATAAACATAAAATTTTTAACGAGTTAATTGTTATCGTGTAGAATACAAGTAATCAAAACATAATATTATATGTTTTTTTGCCAACTGGGGCTGACGACACGTGGCGAAACCTTGCGTGTTAGTTTGGTGGCCTTAAAAAGGGCCGTTGTTGGTGGCGGAAACGGTGACCCGGTGTGATAGAAGCGGAGCCCAAGAATGATGACTCGGCTACCGGGTTCAGGCCTAGCCTTCTCTCAGCGGCAGTTGGGTCCCCACTGCAGCGTGACAGTGGTGGCCCCCAGAGCCCCGCAGTGTCGGGTCGGCTCAAGCCGTCTGCCGATAGCGTGGCCGAGATGGTTCTCTCTGGGTCGGCGATAACTGACCGGTGCGGAAATGTAGTGTCCACCACCTGTAGCGTAGACCAGAGATAGTGCGTCCGGTCTCGGCTAGGCTCTTCTTCTCCGGTCCAAGCGCTTGTTTCTTGTTCTTCTGCAGTTGAGAGTTGATTGAAGAAAGTCTCTCGCGGGCTAGGGCTGCCGCTTAAATCTCTCTCTGGTGAGTCCACTTCTGGAGAGGCGGGGAGGCATTGCTGGCTCTGCACGTCTGTCGCGGCAGACAGATACTGGGACCGTCTGCAGGCGCTAATGTTGATAGGACAGTTGGCGACAATTTAAAGTAATTTAATGTCTATTACTGAAGATGATCGTAAATGTCGGAAAACAAAATTTTGGTAGAGTCGTAAAATATTTACTACTTTCTGAAAATTTTATCTGCATATTTATTAAATTGTGGCAGGTCAGCCGCTTTCTTTACGCGGTTTTGAAGTTCAGTCAGTCTTTGATCAGCCACCGACGAGTTATGTCAGTTAGTAAGGGAGCTATAGTGTGCACGAGTACGCTTGCAAAGAGACCCAGCGTACAATGAAGACACGTAAAACCGCTGTTAATTTGGTAAGAAGGCCTTAGTTTAAGTAGGTAAAAAAAAATCTTGTATTGCTAAAGTTTACGTTATAAAATTATTGTAGTTAGTTGGTAATTTATTATAAGTAATTTAATTGTAGTATTGTAAAATTTTTAGTGCTTTATAATATATTTGTTTGTAATTTTAAACTATAGTGTGTTAATTATTTAATTTACCCAGAAACGGACCTTAAAGATAAGTGTCACAATATTCTTTTCTAAAAAGTAATCCTTACAACGCTTGAATTATCCACGGTTTAGCTTGATAATATTTCCAATAGCAGACTGTAATAATTTTTGTACACAATACTTTTAGTCATACTACGCCATCAACTGGCTCAAAAGTACGGTTTTTTATAGTTGTACTACAGTCAGCTAAACTGTTAAGGTTAATTATAACTTCAATCCTTTTGTAATCAATTTTAATAGATTAATAAAGCAAAGTTCGTTTTAACAGTTCTTCATTAGTATAAATACGAGTAAAATCCTTAACCTTATGTGTTTTCTCCCATCGTTTTTTTGACTGCTCCACTGAAGGTTTAAAATGATAATTAATCGGATTTGCTTTTAAATGATTGTAACAAGTTGAAATAAGAATAATCTGCATTCAGTACCTGGAAAATACAAAACATTATTAAAGATATATTTGAACAGGGTGGATTGCTGGAACAGATTGTTTCTCTATAAAACAGACAGGTAGGAAATGCTGCGTACTGCAGAAAACTGGGCCTTTTCTAAAAAAAGTGCTTACTACTCCTTTAAAATATTGCCTATTTCATAATTGATTGACAGTCCATTTGTAACAGTATCATCTTGTTACAGCCAAAAAAGTTAAAAGTGTGCTTGCCACTTTTTGTTTTGTTACCGTTTAATAACTCTCACGTAACAAAGCAAATCATGAATTAATATGTTTTATTTAATAGTAAAATATTCAGAAGACTTTTGTGTTAGTTGAAAAGATATTTTTTGATTTGTATGATATGCTTGTAAAATTTTTCAACGTTTTGATTGAAGATATTCAAAAATAAATTACGGCAATATATAAAGTTACCTTGTGTTTAAATAATGACCGAGCTATCAATAAACCCTTCTAATGAATTAGCCTAGGCACAATAATTTATTTTATTCAATAATCAAAAAGTACATTTAATTTGTGAACAAAGTTTAAAAACCAGTAACTTTATTAATATTAAAGTTTACTTAACTATGTTCTTTAATTTAAAAACATTTATTACAAACAAAAAAGGAAGAAAACAAATACTCCTTAAAAGAATTAAAAACAAAATTTTCACAGATCAATTTTGAGAGATAGTAGATTTATTAATTTTATTTAAAATGAAAGTTTTTATTTATTTTTTATAGGCCTGTATTCTTAGCTTTAAAGCTAAATATTAAATTAGTTATACCTTGGCGCAGTTGTTTCAATCTACTGTATACAGTCCATACGGGTTTACGGGACGATCTTTGGCACATAGGATCATGAAGTAAATGCACTTTTTAAACCAGTAAGGGCTTTCGACCCATGGACAGTCGTATAGGGCAAACCTTAATTTTTCATCCTGAAACAATTTATCAATGATTTCATAAATACAATCGGACTTCTATTTATCGAGCTTCTGAAAATATATCGAAATTATCTATATATCTAAGTAAAGTAGTAGCGAAATTTTATTGGAAAAATATTTCTGTTTATCGAAAACAAATTCTACATAACGAATTTAATTTTAGTGAAAATATAAATAGCACTCACTCCATATAGCCGTTCCATGACACACTAGTCAATCCGAAACACACAGAGAGAGAAAGAGCGCACCGTGTCATTACAGAACGTTGACCACTGTGGTCAAAGTATAAGAGTAGTGTGGTACTTGTATTCTATGTACGTTAAAAATATGTAAATACGATGATGCACACGAAGCAGTTCTCGAATGGGTAAAAATGTTAAGAGGTAAAAACATGTCTAAACAAAAGAGGAAAGTTGTTCTTTTTATGGACGATTGTCCTGCACATCGGTCACCTGCCTCAAAAAAGTTAGTAAACGTGAAGCTTGTGCTTTCCCTCCAAATACTACATTGAAACTACAACCTATGGACTTAGGTGTTATTAAAACTCTAAAAATGTATTACAGAAAACAGGTTCTCAAGAGACTTATTCTTGTGATGGAAAATGACAAACCTATTGAAAATGTTGTAAACCTCAGCCCGTCTATACCAGAATTAGTAAAGGTGTGGCAAAATAATGTGCGGAATCGACGATAAAATAATGACTTTTAAAAGCAGGCTTCTCTGAAAAAAACTGTTGTGGAAGAAGTTAATGTCGGCTACTACCGCAAATTAAAGAATGTTGGGTCCATTAGCAGGTAAGATCAAAGAC
The DNA here is from genome assembly GCA_035578175.1 of Catonia carolina. Lineage (NCBI taxonomy): Eukaryota > Metazoa > Arthropoda > Insecta > Hemiptera > Achilidae > Catonia > Catonia carolina. The sequence goes on along the minus strand of JAQMRL010000001.1, from coordinate 66,211,404 downwards.
GATATTTCACTAAATGAATTTTTAAGGGTAGATAAAGACGTTATGTAGGAGAATATCCAACAAATGCATGTTTTTCATTACTGTTATTATTTCATTATTTTTAACTAAAATACAGTCTCACTTACGTATAGTGCGTAGCCTTATAATAATGTAGGATATAATAAAACAAACTAAATTGTACAAATACTGTTTTTACGCAATATGGTTACGGTCGACTAATCTCACGTAATAAAAGAAGCAGTTATAATGAGAAAAAAACAGCGTTTCTTTTTATCGAAGTTTCTATATATTAATTTTTTTACTAGAAACCTACAATTTCGATATGTGCATGTCCGACTCTATGTCAAAATTACGGAAGAAATTTAAATTTAATAATTGCAGTTAACATCTATTAAAAATTTCTGTATCAGGCGATTATGTGATCAGAAAAAGTTATATTCATGATAAAACTCGTATGGCTTTGCCATTTATATGACACGTGGTTGCAGCTAACTTGTTGGAATTACACTTCAAACACTTGATTAATTTTTATAGAGACGTATTCAATACACATCATTGCACAGTAGTAAATATCTTAGTGGCTTTAAACCAAGAAATAAAGTACTACATCGACGTAATTACTTTGGTAGATTAAAAAATGTTTAATTTTTACAAAAATTTCAGACTTATTACTACTAACACCTTATTTAGATTTCTGCTGGACTATGGCTTTCTCATTGTTGATTAAAACTCAAGAGAATTACAGAAACATGAGTTAAAATTTCTAAAGTTAGCTTTAAAGCTGCAAACATTGGATTTCCTTACAATTTTCCCGGTTCAATTTACATTTAAGTCAGTTTTAAAGACTCTTCTTTACAATTTAAAACTGCATACTAAAATTTTCAATTTGCGTCTGGTTATGTGTGACTGATAAGCTAAGTTTTTCCGGATCTTTTAACATCGTTATTCATTTAGTGCCGTGTGGCAGCCGAAAGGTTTTACTAATGGGCCTAAGTATGATGGCAAATGTAAAATATCCGGTTAAATCGAGGTCTACTGCAATATTCATCTTATGGCTTAGGTTTAAGTCGCTGTTGAAGAGGAATCGATTAACATTAAACAAATAAGTAAACAAGCGCTACCATTATGTTTGTAAAGAGGTTACAATGATTTCTTGTACAACTAAAGGTAAGTTATAATAGTGATCCTGGATACTGATGTTACATTTTCTGAACAGATTACACATATTGATTTAAAACCTAGTAACAACACACACTATTTAAGTCTTACCTCGTTAAATAAATCCTGTTCAAAAGAACTATAGGTAACTAATAAATATACTACAGGAACCATAAATGTAGAGTATTTTATTTTAAATAAAATATCTGAAGTCTGGAAAATAAGATAGATGTCTCTTGTTAATCTTCAAAGATCATTTTTAAACAAAGCAGGTGAAGAAGAGATACTTCCTTAACCTACTCCTCCTTCACCCTTCACACTTTTCTATCAGTGAAAAGAATGAATGAACTGAGAGATTTGTTTCTTGGAAACTTTTCTGGTTTTTAATTTACTACAACATGAAGTCCTTTTTAGAAAAAGACGTCATTTGAAAGTTGCTTCACAATTTATGCTTACCCTTATAATATGAACCCAGAAGATTCGAAAAAATTCAGACGCACTATTTTGCTTCGATTCGAAAATCGGTCAGACATGTTATTCGATAGAATTCTAACTTCTCAGATTATTGAACGTGAAATTAGTATTTTCCAGCAGAGAAATAAAATTAATTCAATAAAACGGGTACTATTTGGTAGAAAACTGATTTGTCTATCGTATTGTACATTTCTTAAATAGAGAATAGTTGTTACTTTTTCTTTAATAATACTTTTTACAAGTGTTTTTATTATAAAAAATATTAATGATTCTGTATTCTCAGGACCTAATTGAAAAGTAGGGCCGTACCGAAAGATGTATTAAAATATTTCGTAGTTATAAATTAGGTAAAAAAATTAAAAAATCCAAAAGAATAATTTTTATGTTCTGTTTCAGCGTATGAGTTCTAATAATAGGATCTTTTTACAGTAAAAAGCTTTCTCTAAAGTAAGTCCCAAAATGATTTAAATTTGGAATTTAGAATTTAAATTATGCTTAATGTTTATTTGAATAATAATATTATTTCTCTTCATGGACCATTTCCAACAATTTTGAGTATAAATTCCAACTGCTATATTCATGAACTTTTGTATCTAAGTTGTAACTTTTCAATTTTGTTTCAGTCGGAGCCAGACCCAAGACACAATACATCCTACCCTACCATTAATAATTTTACAGAACAATTGATTCTGGAAATAGTAAGCTCAATAGTTCATAACAGGTTCAGCAGTCGAAGACATTCTTTCATTTTGATTACACAGGGTGAAATAATCAGTTTGTCCGGCATTAAATACTATTGAAGAACTTAAAACAAAAATTGACTTTTGTTCCATTAGGCCTACAAACAATACTGTTTTAACTTAAGTTTAAGAAAGCTTATCATGAGGTCTTGGATTCAAATCCCATTCAGGCACGGCATATTTTCATACGTTACAAAAAATCATTTCATCCTTCACCGTCTGCATTAGCAGTAAATGCAAACAGTGGGACGTTAAACCACAAAAAGAAAAGAAATATCAAAAAAATATGGGTAATTAATTGACGAAAATCGTAAAATTGAATAAGTAGTACATAATTTAAAACTTACTTCACTGAGGATGTACAAACTCAAACAAATGGATGTACATATCGAGTAATTCATAATCATAGTCAGTGCTCCAAGAGTTTTGTTCATTAAAAGTATGTTTCTGAAATACTGATTTTTAAATATCAAACTTCTTGTTATTACGTAATATCTAATAAGAAAAAAACATTTAATATTAATAAAAGGTTGTTAAAATTTCAGTACTGTTCTATTAGAATCCGAAATAGATCCAAATAATGATGTGAAACATTTCAGAATTTATCGTTTTTCTTGGACTTTGGATCAAAAGAGTTTTTAATTTTGTTTGTGTAAGTTCGTTTGTATCAGATAAAAGAAAAAATTAACAGAGATCAGTAAACCATAATACTTTGATCACATTATGGCGAATGTCATATTATATTATTTGTTGCAACTGGTGTTACAATCAGTATGTCTCCCAAAAGGTTGAAGGTGTAATTTACTTTGCTAAAAAGTTTCAAGGAATAGCGCAGTTTATTGTCAAGCCGAATCATTTTAAATATCGGAACCTGTGTAATGTAAGCGATCAATCATGTTCTAAGAATATGCATTTCATGAGAAACATGTTGCTATCGAAACCTTCAGGGGTGCCTGTACGGACACCTACTATCAGCAGGTGTATGGAGAATAAAGCAGGTGTATGGAGAATAATAAATAGCTTCGATAAATTTTTAATGTAACAATAGTGTGTTTTGCCCTGCTCATTTTTTAATAATAACAAATTAAAATGTTGTTTCCGTTTAACTTTGCTCAACCTTTTAGGGATAATATCATTGTCCAAAATAACATAAACATTAATCGAAACATTATTGTTTTTTTCAAAACGATTAATCTGATTCAATGGTGTTGGAAAATCAATACCTTCAAAATTAAACATGTTTAGACAATCATTATAATGATATGAAATTCTTTCAGGATGCGTGCATTTAACAACCGAACAGAGAATTGCCCACTTAAAACACATTTCATCATTTACATTTTGACAATTTATTACTGCTTTCTTTTTTGCAATTTCTAGTGGCAAAGGAATATATGAAGATCCGCCCAACGGTTTATATTTATTAATTCGAATAATTAACGAATCAACGCTTAATAAAGACCAACCAGATTTATGCCCCTCATAATTCGACTCCTCTTGACAAAGTTTTTTTATTTTTTTTCTAAAAACTAAATTTAAATTAGAACCAGAAAGTACAGAAACATTTTGTGTTTTAAACATTATGTTTTGTTTTTCATTTAATACATGTTTAATATATGTACACACTCTAATAAAACATTAAATTTTATTGCGCCATATTGTTCAATGGTTTTTTTTAAATAAAGTAATAACGCTTTTCGTTTCACCTACTAATAAATTGAAAATATCTTTATATTTAGTGTTTTTATACATATATGTTTTTGTGTTACCTTTAAAGGCTGATTCTATTTCCACAAAACTGTCTTTTTCCTGCACGTTATTTAATCTAGTCTGTTTTTTCGTACAATTAAATTTTCCTTTGGTAGTAGCCGACGTTGATGGTAATGCAGGATTAATATTTAAAATCGGTGAACTTGTTGAACTTGCCGCAGATGTCGATGTTACTAACTCCTAAGGAATAAATTAAATGACACTCGGTCGTAGACAATTTAAAAATGTTCGTATATAATCATTTGTATTACACATTTTTGTAAAAATATATATTTTACAAAATGGAAAGAAAGCTTGAAAAAACTATTATGAGAATCTAATAATTGAATACGTTTACGATACAAGCGTGTGTAAAACTAACATAGTAAAGTAATAGTCATAAAAGAAACTTATTAACAGATAGATAATAATAATTTTCGTACAGCAAAGGTGAAATGAAGGTTAATTTGTAAACAACATTGTAGTTGCAATAAATTACTACGAAGCCTATTTGAAAATGTTAACACGTAACGCTTCTAATTGCCAATTCTAGGAACATAATAATTATTTAATACCTGCATAGAAACAAAATGCGCGCATGCATATGACGTACACAATGAAAAGGTGAAATGAAGGTTAATTTGTAAACAACATTATATTTGTAATAAATTACTACAAAACCTACTTGAGAGTGATAAACATGCACGCTCCTAATTGTTAATTCTAGTATATAAATTTAATTTACTATCTTTGTTTAATACAGCCTATATTTAGAGAGATCTATTTAGTATATAAAGATAATATTTTCCAATGCAAAATTATAACCATCCTCACATTACAAGAGTGTAATAGTGCTACTGCTGATAATATTTTACCGTCGTTATCTTAAAAACGTAAGTAAAAAAAATTATTTCATATATAATAATCTACAAAATACTCATAAATAACTTAAATTGCTCATTATTTAGAAAATTTTTTAAAATTAAATAATTGAAATTAAATTCAAATTAAATAATAATATTGAACTATTAAATGTTTTATTTTGTTTAAAAATATTAATATAATTAAAATTAAACTCAAATCAAATCATATTATTAAACTATTATATGTTTTGTTTAAAAATATTAAGTAATTAAAATAAAACAAACTTTTTTAAAAAAATGTAAGTAATTAAAATTAAAATTAATTAAATTAATCTATTTTATAGATGGAATCTTTGAAATATTCCACTGATGATGTTATAAGAAAGCTGTTTCAAATTCAGTTAAATACAGTTTTATTATGGGAGACAGTGTTAAAAGAAGTGAAATGTGAACTTTTCAAAGAGAAAGAATTTAATGAGAACTTAATTTCAATTCACCGATCATTGGAACATTGTTTAATAATATTAAATAAAAACATTGAAAAACACCCCTCACAAAATTCTATTATTAGTTTTAAACATAACATCTTAACCTACGATGATTTCAAATTATTTATAAGTAATGTAAATATAGGTGATAAGTGCTTTTTTGAGGATAACGTTGCTCATTTTGTCAATTGTGTTCAAAAAATCTTGAATTTAAAATCTGGTACTAACCAAATTTCAGATGTTGATTCCGAATCTGATAATGAGGATCTAGAACAATTCAATAAATTGTTTTCATCTAAAAACGAATTTCCCCAATCTTATGCCCAACTTGTTAATGATGAGAGATTGACCATACCAACCCCTGGAGAAAAAGGGTCAGTTATGGTCAAAATTAAAATAACAGACACAAAAGATTTAAAAAGTATCAGTCAGAAACGTCGCTGGACAAAGGTGGCGAAGAAAATAGTGTTTTTATGTGAACAGAAAGACTCTGATTTTTGTCTGATTAGGAAAATTTTAAAAAATCAAAAAAGAAAAATTATGAAAATAAAAAATTTAAGAAAAACACAAATTGACACTAAAAAATTTCTAACAAAAGATGGTTACCCAAAAGATTAACTTGTTTCGCAAAGAATTGTAACCGATTAGTTTGAATTGAAATGGGTTTAAATGTAACTTAATTAATTTTTGTGCGGAGTTATTAATTTAACCTGCATTTTTTCAATGTCATGATTTTTGTATTTATCCATAATTTGCCGTGCAATAAAGTTGTTGAAAACCATCACCCCGATGGGGTTTAGCAATTTTATTCGTGGTAAAGTGGTAAATACAGAATTTCATTAAATGATTTTTATCATATTTTCACTGTATTTATAATTGTTGTGTAAATCGCAAAGAATTGTAACCGATAAGTTTGAATTGAAATGGGTTTAAATATAACTTAATTAATTTTTGTGCGGGGTTATTAATTTAACCTGCATTTTTTCAATGTCATGATTTTTGTATTTATCCATAATTTGCCGTGCAATAAAGTTGTTGAAAACCATCACCCCGATGGGGTTTAGCAATTTTATTCGTGGTAAAGTGGTGAATACAGAATTTCATTAAATGATTTTTATCATTATTGTTGTATTTTTATTGTATATAAATGTAACTTAAATATCATTATTTTTGTATTTTTATTGTATAATATCTTATTATTATTAATATTATTGTATTTTCATTGTAATTATCAAACTAATTATTATTAAAATATTGTAAAATACTACATACCTGATTTTTTTTAATAATTTCACTTTTACTGACAAACATTTTACTTGCGTGTTTCCACAAAGACTTGAGGTATTGTGAATCACTGTTGTAAAGAAAGAACCGAACAATTATTTTTTCACATAAATTCTCAGAACCGTGCAATTATTTTTTCTAATAAATACTCAAGTAATTGCTACACGTGCACGTGGAACATTGTTATAGCTTTTTTAATTTTTACTGTCATATAATTCTTATTTTTAATTAAAAAAACACATTCATCAATTTTATTTTTTTCAATACTACAGGGTGTTTGAAAAATAAAGACAACATTTACATAAAAAAATATGATATAAAAAATTTATATTATTTAAATGATAAAAACTTAAATATCTGGATCCCTAAAAGACCTAACCCAAAACTGATTAAAATTTTAGAACCCCAAAATTTTGCCCCTTCAAAATGTAGGGTAGGCAAAATAAATACATATATGTATGAATGGTTGCATTCACTGTTTTTGAAGGGGCAATTTTTTAAAACTGTAATAACTTTTGAACGGTTTGTCTGATTTTCAAAATGAAAACGAATACCTTCTCAGCTCGACGAAACGAAACTTTCACCATATGGTAGAACAATATTTTTAACAAATATACATTACTTATTTCAATGTCTTGTGCAATGTCGTATCATGATAGATGGCCTCAGTGCGTTCCCTACATCTACTAAGTCACTCGCACATCTCCTAATGGTGAAACCTCCAGTTGTATGGCGTATAATGTTTATTTTCGTTCTGTTGTAGGACATAATGTACTTTCCAAAGCTTCATCCTAAGGTGATCACTATCGAGGAAGTCCAGGCAGACACTTTTGAAGAGTTTGCGCTGGATGACGAAGTGTTATCAATCGGGACGGTGATAATCGAGGATGACATCGATTTTGAGGCTTACGAGTCTATGGAAGATCTGACAGACTTAGAGGACGAGGAAACGTGCACATTATGCGAGAACATCATTAATGTTTTCGGAACTTCGTTCCGCATATGTATTGAGGAAGTAGAGGACCTCGCAGAGGCCGGTGCTTTCCACAATGACTTGACTAATACTTTTAATGAATATCCGGTATATCCCGTATATACTAATCGAAATTACGTTAGATTTGAGGAAACGGAGTTTGGCCGTGTAGATTTTCCATCCCACATGGTGATAGATATAGAACATGGCGCGTTTACGTCAACTATCTATCATACGTACCACGATCGATGGCCGCAGTTCATCCCGCTCGTCCTAAGCTTAATCCTAAGGTGATCATTTATCACATATGATGCATTCCTGCACGTTTCGTCGCCATCGTCACATCAGTATTACTAATTTATAGTTCATTGTATTATTATCGCACCGCCATTATTGTATTCATTCTCACCCTCATCATAATGTAACAATAAATGTTTTATTCTTTTATGAATCTGTCTTTTATTTCTTGTAACCTAAACCTCTGCAGTTGGAGTTACAATGTGCAAAACTTGGGATTGCATATCATAAAGTTATTTTTGAAATAAAAAATGAATCGTTAGTTAAAAGCTGGGAAAGGTATACTGGCGCAATGGTTGATGAATTTTGGTTGTTGAACAGTTATTTAATTAATCTATATGAATTAAATAAGAATACATCGTATCGACCTATCACCAATTTAAAAAATAATTATATGGCAAACCTGTCACAAAATGATATGTTTGTTGTCTCATCCTTTCCCGAATGGCGAAACAATGTGAAACGCACTGTCATTTTCGTCGACTGGGTTACCAAACAAACCATTTCAATATATGATAAATACATGAAACAATATTACAGGAAACTAATAGAATTTCACCCCGCCACAATAAAAACGGGAATGACTGTTACCCTAGATGATGTTAAAAAATTTCTACGAACATATAAAAAAATGCTCTGTTTTTCCGTTCGGTAAGGCAGCAGTATTGATTATAAATAGTGTGATTTTAATACGAAAAAATCATTCGGTTTATAGATATCATGGAGTACTTTTGTGATGTGTAAGGCTTCCTGGGTAACAATAAAAAATTTGTATTCAAAGAGCTGGCGATTATTTCCTGCGATCATGGAAAAACGTTAAATGCTCATTACCTGTTCAAAACCCCGTTTCCGTTTTCTGGTTTATCAAACAAAATGCAGAAAATGGTGACGTGGTTACGTAATGTGCATCATGGGTTAGATTGGAACTGTGGTATTCATGATATAAATGAAGTATCTACAATATTTGAAAAAATTTCTGTGGGAACAATCTATGTGAAGGGTCAACAAAACATTGGGTGGATAAAACCGTTTGTAAAATCGGAAGATGTGACGATTATCGACATAGAATCAACTGGGTGTCCACAATTAGGACAACTCAGAGCGACATATCGTTTAGATGGAATAAAAAAGTGTGGTTTTCTCCATGCAGTTGGAACAATTTGCGCATATGAAAACGTAAGAATTTTATTTCATTGGTGGCGTGACAATAAATCAGATTGCAACAAAACTATTTGGTTAAATGTGAACATAGTGACAAGTGAAAAAGGTACAGACCAACAACGCTGTCAGGAACATTTTTGGTGGCGTGGGGAATCTGATTATGGTGACGATTTTGATGGACCTAATCCGTTGAAGAAAAACTGTTTGTTATGCAATGATATATTTTGAATATTTTTAAGACTCATATTTATTTCGAAAATAAAACAGCATTATTATCAAATAAATTTAAGAAATAAATGTTTTTTTAGAATAATGTTAAATAAAAAAACATGATTTATAATTCTGAATAAAGTTTTTATTGTTAAAATCGCGGTGTTAAATTACTTGTTTACCTATTTATAAACATATTGCATTACTATTGTTATTACATATTATGATTATGTCACTTGTAGTGAGAGAGTGCGGTGCTGCAAATTATTACTATTACGATGGCGGTGTGCCTGAGAAATGACGTCAATCGAATTTAACATATTGCGTTGCATCACATTGTGCAATAATATTACTTGACGCCTGCCTTGGGCTTGTGATAAAGAACATTGGGCCTTGGGCCAAAGAACCGTGGGCCTTGGGCCAAACTACTATACGTTGTATGATGACGTGGTTGGGTGACGTCAATGAAATGTTAGTGAAGGCCTAAGGGGAGGTCAAAGTCACCTCATAGAGGTCAAGGTTGTCCTAGGACGAACATATCCCTACTACTATCACGCGTTTTTGAAGATCTTGTTGGAAGGAACACCTTAGAATTATCGATATATATAACTATTTTGTCACCATACATCGTATGGACCCTAACAACTTTTGTAAATCGGTATTCCTTATCAATTTCTAATTCCGACACTCTCATAGTATCATCGTTGAGCTTTTTTAATAGCGAGTCCATTTCTACAACAGAAAAATAAACACGAGTCTGATAAAACCTTGATAACACAACGTACACAAGAAAAATTTACATTATTCACCATCAAGTTACAACCTTATAGGTTCTGACACCCTTCCTTCAGAGGTTGCAGGACGTGTTCTAACAGTTCTTACTGTATCTCTAACAGGCGGGATGTTCTCCTTATTATGATCTTTAGGCAACCTCTGTGTGAAACGATGCGGTGCTAGATGCTCGATAATGACCGTGTCTGTATCACTCTCGACATCCATTGCGGCTGCAATTAAACATACAGTATATGTATGAATCAAACGGTTTCCTGCAGTCGATTCTTTATTATTATTATTATTATTATTATTATTATTTTCGGTACGGCGGAGGACGCTGTCCATCCTGCAGTGGTGGTTCACCTCCTACGAGGTCCGGGGGGTCGTCCGCATCAATCAGATACCGCTCCGAAGACCCGGTCCGGGCAAGCACCGTGCTTGACAGAACCGGAGGCGGCGAGCACCCAATCGGATGTCTGAAATACAAAACTAAGCGATACACGAATTTATGTAGTGAAGAAAAAAATTATACTTACATTTACAAGTGGTTGTTGTTGTTGAGACCCGTTATTAGAACCTAATCTTTGCTGTTGCCCAAGTTGTTGTAGTTGTGGTGTTGATTCTGAAATTAAAAATCATAGACCATTAGAATACTTTATAAACAACATACTAAATACAAACAGTAATAGTAAATCGGTTAGTGATTAATGCTTTTTTGGTTTTACGTCCGACTGTTCTGCAATTACTGCTAATGCAGACGGTGAAGGATGAAATGATTTTTTTGTAACGCATGAAAAGATGCCGTGCCTGAATGGGATTCGAACCCAAGACCGAATGATGAGAGGCGAGCACGTTACCAACTGCGCCAATGCGGCCGACTAGTGAATAGTTCGTTATTCTGCTAATGAAAATAAAAAACAGCTTTACAAAATGTTTTAAAATTTATTTCAATAAATATAATAATTTGCTATTTGAATAAACTAATTTTTTTAAATTAAATTAAGTTGCTATTTAAATGAGATGATATAAATAAAAAACTAAATTTAGTCTTAATAGAAAGTCCTTACAATTTTCGAAAGAATGTATTATGACAGTTTAAAATTTACGAAATATTCAAAGTTTAAATTTTATTATTACCCGAGTTAAAATTTTATTAAAATAGTCTAAGCTAAGTTTAAGTCCTTACAAGAATGTAATATGACAGTTTACAATTTACAAAATATTCTAAGTTTACATTTTATTACCCAAGTTAAATTTTATAAGAAGATTCTAAGTTTAAATTTAAGTTTTATAAAAAGATTCAAAGTTTCAATTTCATAAAAAATTCTAAGTTATAATTTAATGAAAATATTTTAAGTTTATATTATTTTAGTGAAAAATATACTAAGTTTATAATTATAAAATTTATTAAAGTAATATAAGACTCACCTTTAAGTAAAACTAGAAGAGCTGACGTGTAGAGCTTAGAGCTGTTAGGTATAGCAGTCGCAGTCGCAGTTGCTTAGGTATAGCAGTCACAGTTGCACTGTTGGTATAATTCGATGGGAAAAACAGCGGGCTTTTATACAGATAATTTCCCTATGCTAATACATGGGGCCTATTCAAATACAATGGAAACGCTGAATCTGCAGTTTATTTATACGTTAAATAAATTGCATCAGAAAGGCACGCGCATGCAACGGACTCGTAACAAACAATATGCATCGTTCTAAAAAACAATTAAAAGAATAACTTGCAAATAAGCAGATTTCCTTCATCACACTTAACAGTCGCGTGTAAAGACAAAAACAAATGACGTCAATGCAAATAAAATCAAGAATAGAGTTGCAAATAAGCAGATTTCTTTAGTCCACTTATCAGTCGCGTGTAAAGACAAAAACAAATGACGTCAATGCAAATAAAATAAAGCATAGGGTGTTCCAAAACGAAATTACCAAAATTACCGATTATTCGGATCCCGAAAGCACCTAAGACCCGAAACCCTATGCGATACGTTCTACGGAACGCCTCGATCCTGCGAGCACCTAAATCTCGCTAATCCGATCGTCCGTTGCGAAGTTATAACTGATGTCGGGTTCCATCGGGGATACGGTTATGGCTTGGGGCTTATCTTGTAGATCTCGATCTCCCGGTCACGTGGACACCTTAACCATCAAAATCGGTCCAGCGGTAGCGGAGCAAATCGAGTTTGGAACTTTGCAAAATTTAATTATTTTTTGAGGGACATTTTTTCCCGAGGGAATTTTTTTGGCGGGTTTTTTTGGCGGTTTTTTGGAGGTCAAAGGTCAAGGTTAAAGGTCAATGGCAAAGGTAATCACGTGATGACTTTGACCTGGCATGTGGCGATCACGTGATCGGTTAAAGGTCAAGGTCAAGCCCGGGGAGTCCAAAGTCCAAGGTCGTCCCAGAAGGAACATTTTCTATCTACTTACGTGCTTACAACAGTTAATTAAATTAACATAATCCTCGTACAAAACGTCATGTGACGTTTGATTTTCTCTCCAAGGTACATGTGACTTAAAAATGTTTGTCGTAAAATGTATAGTAAAACCGCAATCTTAAAAAATTCCCATTGTTTTACAGATTTTCATGAAGAAAAATAAACAGATAATCACTAAACCCTTGTACTAAACAATGTTACAAATAAAAGTTGTAAATTTTTCTATAAGTTCAATAATACATTTTTGTCACACAATACGTACTAAGACCGCAATCTTAAAAAAATCCCATGTTTTAAAGATTCTCAAGAAAGAAACCGAAAATCAATAATTGACGCTAACATAATTATTAAGCGTTGTACAAAAACATGTTTGAAAAAAAGTTGTAGGTTTTTAAATTTTCTCCATCACAGTAAAACTATCTATATTTTACTATTAACTATCTATATTTTTGTCACAAAATTTAAAAAATGAATCAGGTTGTGTACATAACCGGTTTTTTACTTATAATTAATTTTGAAACCAGTATTTCAAATGTTTTGATAAAATCTAGGAATTCTGAGAAAACGTAATACCAATTTTTTTAAGTCACATAGACAGCTTGGCCATTACCGACTACTGTGGGTTGTGGAAAGAGGCAATAAAATCATGTAACGGTGGATTTTATCGTGTTAAAATTTCCAGACCCTAGCTTGGAATCGAACCCGGACCTTCCCCTTTGTAAACTAGCGCGTTAGTCACTATGCGACGGAGGTGGTCACAACTATCTATTTTTTGTAAACATTTTATCAAATGTTAATATTTTTAACATGTTTAGTAACATCTACTTTATAAAAGATTGAACAGATCTGTATATTGTAATAAGTATAAAACTCGCAATATTGTTACATTTAAATAACTTCCGACAGTAAAGAAATACGTGACCGTAAATATAAACATTACACTATTACGGCCAGATCTCATAGATATAGACACTACAGAAATGTGAATAAAAGGCCTCGTTAAAAATTACGGTTGTGTGATGGTCAAAAATGAGTACCTAAGTAGTTCAGTAAGGGTTGATAGATTTAAAGTAGTGGGGGAATAATAACTGGTTTTTTTCCAAAAATGAGAACTACATATATGTAGTTCTCATTTTCTTCACAACGAGAGCCACTGTACTGCTGATATTCGTATCACTCCGTTCTACGCTTGAAATCATACGGTGACAGAACAACCTTAACCCTAGAAGCGGTAACTGTCGATCTGAGCGACAGTTGTGCTGTTGAATACATGTCGATGTCGATTTGGTCGACAGATGCACCCACTCTTATTTTCAACCAGCAGGTTGTCCAACCTAGGTTATATAACTAATCATATGAAAGTATTTCATTTGATCTATTTAATTTCACAGTTTGCCGGTAGTTTCGTTCTCTCGTTCATTTGTACGAGTCTTTGAAAGTTGTTGTTTCGTAATGTCGTGTTTCACTGTAATGGCGATCTGTTTGTTAAGATAGATGTGTTGTTGTTTCATGTTATTAGTGTGTTTTAATTCGTTTTACTGTAAATTTATTAAATATCGTGAATTATCTGTGATATTATTTTAGTATGTGTTCAGGTTGTAAATAAAACCTACGAATATAAATGTGTACTCTGTAAATGTGTTGACATTGCGTAAACATAACCTAGATCTTTTCTCTACAGACCTTACCATTTTTTCACATATTATAATAACGAAAACAGATAAACTGATAATTCAAAAACGTAATTCTTATAGAAAGATTGCACTAAAAAATGTATATTTCCATTTTTACGCATTTGTTTAGGTAAATCTGTCAAGTAGCTAATAACACAAAACATATTTCTCAAATTTGTTATTATAAATATTTCATTAGTCCTGGTTATTTGGGAAATAATATTATCAGAAAACAAAAATAACAGTCAGGTAGAGCTATCTTTTCTGTTTAATTTGGTATATAATACGTACCTGATATGTGAAATACAAAAACAATAAAAAATTGTTTTCGTAAGCATGTTTTTTTTATTAAAAATGTTTGACACTTTAAGTTAAACCTATTACCGCTTCTAGGGAAAGTGTACCGCAACTAAACGAGACGACCTTCGAGCGCGACAAGAACTTCTGCGTTGGGAACAATCATGTTTATCGAGTGTATAATCAACAACTGGGTAGAACAAAGGGAGTTAATTCTATTTATGGTATTTATTTATCTTCTCTCTCTCTCTCTCTCTTAGAGTTCAACTACCGAACAATAGAGTAAATGAACTTTTTACCAACTTAAACTCGTGATAACGAAGCAATATATTCTTTGAATGAAGTTCATTATAGAACGTCATTATAGAAGTCGTTTCCTTGTGTTAGAACTATAAAACTAAATTTCAGTACTAAATTTATCTGCTATTACCTGCTTAGTCGTAAATAAATTTCCTTCTGTGTAATTAAATGCAATTTATTATAATAACTTTGTGATTGGGTGGAACTGCGTTTTTATTACACTATACGTTGTCATAATGCTATGTAATGACCCACCGCATAACACCGCATTCTTATTTGCAAAGATAAAATTATGTTTAAAAAAGTTATTTTCATTTAGTCCTTTTAACGAGTGACACTTGTCCCTTATTTTCTCTGTATTTATAGTACAAGTAGATATGGATATAAAGTTCATTACAATGCGTACTAGACCTCCCATGAAGTTACATTATAATTGTCTTACCTTTAAGTACAGAAATTATTTTTGTACAAAAATGTTAGTGCTAGCAGTGCGAGGGCTTAGTTCAATGGTATGAAACATATAATGGCCATTTTACGAGTGGTAAGTTTATTAGAATGTATGTAAGAGACCTTCAATTGGTTTTATGATGCTAGAGAGCTTAAATTAAGCGATCGGAGGTGACTCAACAGCATTTACCTACTAATACAGCACCTAACTACTACTTTTGTTTTATAAATAGTAGCCTAAAATGTCGCAAAAAAACTAAGGCCGCAATCCTAAAAAATCTTTTTTTTTACAAGTTTTGATGAAAAAAAACAAAAAAATCACTAATTACCACTAAACCAAGCATTATAAAAATAATATTTCAAATAAAAATTGTAGGACTTTACATGTAAAACTTTGATTGTAACCCTTTTTTCCTATTTTTGATTGTAACTTTTTCCCTAGATAGCAAATTAAAGCCGAAATCGTAGAAAACCATTTACTCCTACGACAGCACAGCCTACAAAAATGTTAGCTGAAATTGCGCCCATTTATTGTAAGTAATTTAATTGTTGTATTGTAAAATTTATAGTGCTTTATAAAATATTTGTTTGTAATTTTAAACAATAGTGTGTTAATTATTTTATTAAACATTATTTTTCTTTGTTTGCACCACTACATATATGATAATGAACAGCCAAAACAAAACCAATTAAATATAAAACTCACCTTAGAGTATTACATTTTATTCGAGATCTTTCGTCTCTCTCGGAGACGTCATCAGGAATTAATAAATTAGTGTGTATAGTGTGTGAATAGATTAGTGTGTTTATTAATTCCTGATGATGTCTCCGAGAGAGACGAAAGATCTCGAATAAAATGTAATACTCTGAGGTGAGTTTTATATTTAATTTGTTTCGTTTTGGCTGTTCATTATCATACATGTAGTGTGTTAATTATTTAATTTGCCCAGATCCCGAAACGGACCTTAATGATAAGTGTCACAATATTGTTTTCTAAAAAGTAATCCTTACAACGCTCGAATTATCCACAGTTTAGCTTGATAATATTTGCAATAGTATAA
Source organism: Catonia carolina (assembly GCA_035578175.1). Classification (NCBI taxonomy): domain Eukaryota; kingdom Metazoa; phylum Arthropoda; class Insecta; order Hemiptera; family Achilidae; genus Catonia; species Catonia carolina. Next base: position 66,195,015 of record JAQMRL010000001.1, on the reverse strand, counting down.
TAAAATTGTGTACACAAAACTTTTAGTCATACTATGCCATCAACTGGCTCAAAAGTTCGGTTTTTTGTAGTTGTACTACGGTCACTAAACTGTTTAGGTTAATTATAACTTCAATCCTTTTGTAATCAATTTTAATAGAGTAATAAAGCAAAGTTATTTTTAACAGTTCTTATATAGTATAAATACAGGTTAAATCCTTAACCTTATGTGTTTTCCCCATCGTTTTTTTGACTGCGCCATTGAAGGATTAAAATGATAATTAATCGGATTTGCTTTTAAATGATTGTAATAAGTTGAAATAAGTATAAGCTGCATTCAATACCTGGAAAATATAAAACATTATTAAAAATATATTTAAACAGGGTAGATTGCTGGAACAGATTGTTTCTCTATAAAACAGACTTTTGGTAAGAAGTGCTGCGTACCGCAGAAAACTAGACCTTTCCTGAAAAAAGTACGTAGCCTACTACTTCTTTAAAATATTGCCAATTTCATAATTGATTGTCAGTCCATTTGTAACAGAATCATCTTGTAACAGCCAAAAAAAGTTAAAAGTGTGCGTGCCACTTTGTTTTCTTACCGTTTGATAACTGTCGCGTAACAAAGCAAATCACGAAATTAATATGTTTTACTTAAAAGTAAAATATTCAGAAGACTTTTGTTTTAAGTGAAAGGATATTTGATTTCTATTATATGCTTATAAAATTTTCCAACGTTTTGATTGAAGATATTCAAAAATAATTTGTGGCAATATAGAGAGTTACGTTGTGTTTAAATAATGATCGAGTTATCATAAAACCCTTCTAATGAATTAGCCTAGGCACAATAATTAATATAATAATCAAAAGTACCTTTAATTGTGAACAAAGTTTAGAAGCCAGTAATTTTTTTATTATTTAAATTTACTTAACTATGTTCATAAATTTTAAAAAATCTAATTACATACAAAAAAGAAAGAAAAGAAATACATCTTAAAAGATTTTAAAACAAAATTTTCACAAATCAATTTTGAGAGTTTTTAGGAGATATATTAATTTTATTTAAAATTAAGATTTTATTTCTTTTTTATATGAATATATTTTTAGTTTCAAAGCTAAATATTAAATTACTTATACCTTGGCGCAGTTGTTTAAATCTACTGCATACAGTCCAAACGGTTTTACGGGACGATCTTTGGCACATAGCATCATGAATAAAATGCACTTTTTAAACCAGTAGGGGCTTTCCACCCATGGACAGTCGTATAGGGCAAACCTTAATTTTTCACCCTGAAACAATTTATCAATGATTTAATAAATACAATCGGACTTCTATTTCTCGAGCTTCAATAATTATATCGAAATTCTCTGTATATCAAAGTAATGTAGTGAGTCCAGCGAAATTTCAATGGAAAAATGTTTCTGTATACCAGTTTTCAAATGTAAAAATGTTACGAGATAAAAACATACCTAAACAAAAGAGAAAAGTTGTTCTACAAAAAGAACATTTTTTGTCTTTTGTTTAGGCATGTTTTTGCCCTGCACATCCGTCTTCTGTCTCAAAAAAGTTAGCAAACGTGAAGCTTGTTTTCCCCTCTAAATACCACATCGAAAATTCAACCTATGGACCTAGGTTTTATTGAAACTCTAAAAATGTATTATAGAAAACAGCAGGTTCTCAAGAGATTTATTCTTGCGTTGGAAAATGACAAACCTGTTGAAAATGTTGCTAACCTCAGCCCGTCTACACCAGAATTAGTAAAGGTGTAGAAAAATAATGTGTGGAATCGACGATTAAAAATTGATTTTTAAAACCAGGCTTCTTTGAAAAAACTGTTGTGGAAGAAGTTAATGTATTAACGCAAATTGAGAATTTTGGGTCCATTAGCAGGTACAATCAACGACGATATTTCAGTTAATGAGTTTTTAAGAGAAGATGAAGACGTTATGTAGCAGAATATCTAACAAATGCATGTTTTTGGTTACTGTTTTTACTTCATTATTTTTAACCAAAATACAATATCATTAAGGTATAGTGCGTATCCTTATAGTACTGTACAATAAAACTTTCTATATTGTAAACAAATACTGTTTTTTAGGCAATATGGTTATGGTCGGCTAATCTCACGTAATATAAGTAGCATTCTTATGAGAAAAACAACAGCATTTCTCTATCGAAGTTTCTATAATATCAAATTTTTTACAATGAACCTACAATTTTGATATGTGGAGGCCGACTTTATGTCAAAATTACGGAACAAATTTAAATTTAATAATTGCAGTTAAAATCTATTAACATTTCTGTATCAGGAAATTTTATGATCAGAAAAAGTTATATTCATTATAAAACCAGTATGGCTTTGCCATTTATATGACACGTGGTTGCAGCTAACTTGTTGGAATTAAAGTTCAAACCCTTGATTAATTTTAATGGAGACGTATTCAATACATGCCATTGCACAGTAGAAAATATCTGAAATGGCTTTAAACCAAGAAATAAGGTACTACATCGTCGTAATTACTTTGGTAGAATAAAAAAGTTTAATTATCACAAGAACTGCAGACTACTACTAGAACTGATTACTACTAAAACCTTAGTTAGAGTTCTGCTGGACTATGGCTTTCTTATTGTTGATTAAAACGCAAGAAAATTTTGGACAGAAAATTTAAAATTTCTAAAGTTAGCTTTTTAAAGCTGCAAAAATTGGATTTCCTTACAATTTTCCGGTTTAATTTACATTTAATCAGTTATAAAGACTCTTCTTTGCAATTTAAACTGCTCACTAGAATTTTCCATTTTGCCTCTGGTTAGGTGTGACTGATAAGCTACGGCCTACTACTGCTTTTCCGGGTCCTTCAACATTTTTATTCATTTAGAGTTGTGTAGAAGCCCAAAGGTTTTACTAATGGACCTAAGTATGATGGCCAAATGTAAAATGTCCTGTTTAATCAAGGTCTATTACAATATTCATCTTATGGCTTAGTTTTAAGTCGCTGTTGAAGAGGAATCGATTAACATCAAGTGATAAAGTGCTACCATATGTTTGTAAAAAGGTTACAATGATTGCTCGTACAACTAAACGTACGTTAGAATAGTGAAACTGGATACTGATGTTACATTTTTTGAACAGATTAGATAGCATATTGATTTAAAACCTAGTAACAACACACACTTTTGAATTTCTTACCTCGTTAAATAAATCCTGTCCAAAAGAATTGTAGGTAACTAATAAATATACTACAGGAACCATAACTGTAGAGTATTTTATTTTAAATAAAATATCTGAAGTCTGGAAAATAAGAAAGATGTCTCTTGTTAAACTTTAACGATAATATTTAAACAAAGCAAGTAAATAAAAAATACTTCCTTTACCTACTCCTCCTTTACACTTCACTCGTTCCGATCAGTGAAAATAATGAATGAACTGAGAGATTTGTTTCTTGGAAGCTTTTCTGGTTGTTAATTTACTACAACATGAAGTCCTTTTTAGAAAAAGACGTCATTTGAAAGTTGCTTAACAATTTATACTTACCCTCATAAAATGAACCCAGAAGATTCGAAAAAGATGAGACGCACTATTTTGCTTCGATTCGAAAATCGGTCAGACATGTTATCCAATAGAATTCTAACTTTTCAGATTATTTAACGTAAAATTGGTATCGTTCAGTAGAAAAATAAAATTTATTCAACAAACATTCTGGTAGCTGATTTTTCTAGCGTAGGCCTATTGTACATTTCTTAAGTAGAGAATAGTTGTTACTTTTTCTTTAATGATACTTTTTGCAAGTTTTTTCATATTAAAAAATATTATTGATTCTGTGTTCCTAGAACCTGATTGAAAAGTAGGGCCGCTCCGAAAGATCTTTAAAAATATTCCGTAGTTAATAATTAAGTAAAAAAATTAAAAAAAAAACAATTTTTAGGTTCGGTTTCAGCGTTCGAGTTCTAAAAATTGAAATTATAGGATCTTTTTGCAGTAAAAAGTTTTCTCTAAAGTAAGTCCCAAAAATTACTTCAATTTGATTTATGCTTAATGGTTTAATTAAATAATAATATTATTTCTCTTCATGGACCATTACCAACAATTTTGTTATAAATTGTAACTACTACAGTAATGAGCATTTATATCTAAGTTTTAACTTTTCAATTTTGTTTCAGTCGGAGCCAGACCCAAGACACAATACATCCTACCCTACCATTAATAATTTTACAGAACAATTGATTCTGGAAATATAAAGCTCAATAGTTCATAACAGGTTCAGCAGTCGAAGACATTCTTTTATTTTGATTACACTGGGTGAAAAAATCACTTTGTCCGGCCGTAATAATATTGAAGGACTTAAAAACATTGACTATTGCTTCCATTAGGCCTACAAAGAAAACTGTTTTAACATAAGTTTACGTGGTCTTATCATGCGGTCTTGGGTTCGAATCCCATTCAGGCACGGTATATTTTCATACGTTAAAAAAAGTCATTTAATCCTTCACCGTCTGCATTAGTAGTAATTGCTAAACAGTCGGACGTTAAAAACCAAAAAAAAAAAAAAAATATCAAAAATGTATGGATAATTAATTGACGATTATTGTAAAATTGAATAAGTAGTACATTATTTAACACTTACTTCACTGAGGATATACAAACTCAAACAAAGGAATGTACATATCGCGTAATTCATAATCATCGTCAGTGCTCCGAGAGATTTGTTCATTAAAAGTATGTTTCTGAAATACAGAGTTTTAAATATAAAACTGCTTGTTATTACGTAGTACCTAATAAGAAAAATACATTTAGTATTAAAAAAAAGGTTGTTAATTTTTAATACTGTTCTATTAGAATCCGAAATAGATCCAAATAACCATGTTATACATTTCAGAATTTATCGTATTTCTTTGACTTTGAATCATTTTAAATATCGGAACCTGTGTAATATTAGCGATCAATCATTTTCTAAGAATACGCACTTCATGAGAAACATGTTGCTATCGAAATCTCTCAGGGGTACCTGTGCAGGCACCTATTATCTGCAGGTGTGTGGAGAGTGGTTTTTCAACGTTCCCTAGTTGCTACAAATTCTAATACACACAAATAATCACAGAAAACCGTTCAGCATTATTTTCTCTGTCAACATGCTCTACTGAACAAAAAACAGCAAAAAAGATACTCTTAACAGTTCTTCGTTACATAAAATTACAACCCCTATTACTCAGTCAAGTCCAACCCAATGTGTGCTTATGCCGATGGGTGCGTGGCACCTCCCATAGTGTTTTCCTAGTACATCATAATGCATAGTGTTTTCATAGTTTAATTTGTGACATAACTTTATGCATAGCCAATGTGTTCACTGGATTAAGACTAGGACATGCAGATTTTCTAAACAACTCTAGGAAACGACATACATTAAAGTGGTGGTAGATACTGAAGCGAGAAATTTTTCGTAGGCGCCCGGGAAGTTGTAGAAAAAATAGATGATGAGGGTTTTGATAAGCAAATTTCTCCTATACATAGAGCTCCCGAACCCCAATCGAGCAAATTACAAAAGTTTTGGCCGGCCACTGATGAAAAGAGCAGCGTCAATCTCTCAAGTGATAATGAAGACGATCAAATATTCAGTGCAGTGTGGCTTTTGACTTGCTTGATCAAATTGTGGTTAAAGATATCTTCGACCTTACCTTTGTTGCGGAAAACTGCCTACACGAAGGGTCTACGGGTGAACCAGAAAGATCTTCTTAGAAAGAAGTTAACACAAAATACAACTTTATTCATAGTTGTTACTGATTACTTATACGTTATTACTATTAGTTTAGGCTTCTTTTTCAAAACAATTTTTTTTGTAATAATGAAATCAAAGGATTAAATATGATCAAATTTTGTACTTGCGTTCAACGTATTTTATTTATTTTAAGTGTTGTAAAAGTATTGTAGCTATTGTGTAGTAAGTTTATCGAATAATAATTTGGAAGTCCGTTCAGTCTTATTCGTATGATCTACTAAATCCTATAATTTACTTTCCCACAGTGTTAAGATCTACGATGTTATAGAAAGATCTTTTGTGAGTACTATAGTATCCTAAGAGCAAATCGTAAAGTTTTGTCTGGAAACATTGTAATGCCAGCATTGAAATTTCTTGTTGTTCTCCAGAGTTGAATACCGTACGGCCACACTATTAGTAAATATTAATAAAAAGAAGATAAATTTCCTAAAGAAAAAAATATTTACGGTTAAGTAATGATTAGTCTGTAATAATAATATTAAACATAAAATTATATCGTAGCTACATACATCGTTAGCACTTATTTACTAATAATATTATACCTTAGAATAATTTGGTGATGCTTGATTAAATTTCGTAATTTTATTTTAAATAAATCATGTTCAAAATGTTTAAGATTCATCAAATATTCGCTTTCACTTACAATATCATAAACATTAACTGATATTTGGTTTCGGCTGTTTGCATAATTTGTGTCAATTATAACATTTAGTGATACACTAAATAGTTTAATTTGTGACGTTACTTTATGTATAGCCAATATGTTCATTGGATATATTACGTAGGCTATATACAGTGCATTAACTAATAACATTGTTTGTAACGCGTATATTAAAAAATACATTAATGCAGATTCACTGAAAAAATAATAATGTTCTATGGGTAGAGATAGATCTTGCATTGTAATATCATTAACACTTCCGCTTTTTAGTAATATTGTGTAACTCGTTTCAACGATTGGCATTAGCAACATGTTTGCAATAAGTATCCGAACCGCTATAATTATAATTTTGGCTAGTCTGGACTCATCGCTTTTAAAATATGTAATATTTGTTTCTATTATATGTGATAACTGGTGTTTCCTATTACTTGATATTTTTGGGTAGTAATTTTGGTCAATAATCGTCAAGGTTTTACCAACATCATCTAGTTTAAACATGAAATAAAACAATATTAATGTAACGAGAAAAGTTAAGTTAAGATCTTCAAGTGATAAATATCTTTTTCTCTCGTCTTTCCATTCAATTGTAATATTTTTTAAACAAGAAACAAACAAGTATATTGATAACACAGATAATAATTTCGGTTTTATTTCAACATGTTTTGTATCCGGATGTAGCCCTAATTTTATTAAATACTTTTTCAAACTTTTTATCAATTGTAGTGATGCTTCCTCTGTCATCTGCAAGAAGAATATTAAATGGAAAGGGCTACTTTAAAAAAAAATTATTTGTATTACAATTAACACCGAAATTAGCATTAATACTCACGATTAGCCTAATTTGAAGAGCTTCTCTCTTCCACCCGAAAAATTAGTTACAATATAACCTTGGACGTTTTATTTACTAACGTATTACGTTGTACATTGGTCTGCGCAGGCGCCGTTAGATTACGTGCACGTTACAAGTATACTGTGTTAGTGGTTTATGGTACTAAAACATTAATTGGCACAAAGAATAAATGAAGAAGCAGATTAACTACAAAAGATGTAGTCCTATATTTAGTAAAAATAAAACCACTTTTAGAATGTAGAAAAAAAATATGACTGTTCAGTTACATTTAAATTTAATTCTGATCGCCTCCGTGGCTTAGTGATTAGCGCGCTAGCCTACTAAGCGGAAGTCCCAAGTTCGATTCCCGGCTAAGGTTTCGAAATTATTAGGCCTCCGTGCCAAAACCAACCGTTCCTGTTCCCAAAACCTACCGTGTCGTAAATGACCCAGCCGTTTATATAAATAAAAAAAAGTAATTCAAGGTTACATAATTATAATAATTTATATCAATTGCTTAATTGGTGACCTATTGTTATCTGAGAGTTTAAACAGTACATACATATTGTGACAATATCTAAAGGGAATGTGGGTTCGAGAGATTCCGAGGAAGACCGAGAGATTAAAAATGTTAACGGAAATAATAAGAGTAATAAATAGGGGTTTCCGAGAAAAAGTTATACTTATTATGTGTAATATAAAAATGGTATTTTGTGTTAAAGATAGCTCTTGTTGTATAGATTTTATGAAAGAGTCGAGTCGGGTACCTATTTATCTAAATGGCCTTTTTGTAACACCTTCTATTCAATCCTAATTTGTTTACAGTTGTAAAGACTTATCCAGAAGCTGTCAGAAGGATTTTGTATTTTATTACTATATAGAAAATCTGTCTTTTCTCGAACTCTCCATTAGCCCACCTATATAAGCGCCACGCCGGTTTGTTTACGATCAGTTTTTAGTTTACGTTTTGCCTGTGATTTAGAGAGCGTATTCCATAGTGCATACCAGTACGGTAGAAAAGGTCAACGTTACTGCGAATAACTGTTTATTGTTTAACTTTTATTTATTCTGTATCTTTTTTTATAAGTAGTAATTAGTAAATTGTTTAAGTTATTTATTGTATTAGTTAATTATAATTAGTTTGTTACTTATTTAGTAATTTATTGTAATATACTTGTAGATTTCAGTCGCTTATTTAATTGTAATTTCTAGTTGTAATAAATACTTGTAATTTTAAACTTTATTACCTATGTTAATTATTTCATTTACCCAGATCCCGAAACGGACCTTAGAGATAAGTGTCACAATGTAATAATCGACGAATGTAAGACACGCCGGGAATTTAAAATACTTCCTTGCTTCTAGTATTTTATCTACTTCTAACAATTACTTTGTTCCTCCTTGTAATAGACTTTATGTAATATCAGAATCTGACCTAAACAGCATTATTAAGGGGACTACACTTAAGGTTTTAAATTACCAGTAAAATGTAAATGGCTATTATACTCAGAAATATCAGTATATTAGGTAATACTTTAGTCTTTATTGCCTGTCATTCGTAGTTTAAACCTTATATCAAACGTACTTTACGTCTTATGCCTATCCGTAATTAGATGATAGCTGCCAATGTGGTAATTTTGTATACGTAAATTTTAAGAATTAAGACGTAATTGACCAATTTACCATGGCGACAACTGTCTGACTTTTATACTGTCATACAAGTTGCATTGCAATCAAAGCGAATTTTAAGTTATGGTTCTATTTTTAAAAAGAAATGAAAATAATATAAAAAGGAATTCATGATACATATAAGTCTGAACATCCACCTATTCAAACATATAATTTTTAATTTACGTTTGACTTTTCGGCGCACTAAGGCTAATGCAGATGGTAAAGGGTGATAGATAAAAATGTGTGATGAAAACTGACCGAGAGTCAAATGCGAGACCCTGGCACAGATGCCAATTGCGCTGATCACTACGTCAACGGACTGTACACACGTAATACATTATCTGTTAATTAAGGAACTTTGCCGCAAACGACATTACATACCGGAACTGCTGCCCTATAACGACAAGAATTTATGTTTACTATTTCAAGATTTTCTATTTTTACAATGATCACGGTAAGTAAAAAAAAATTTTTTACAATACTGTTGGACTCTTGGAGTTAGGCAAACATAATGAATTCTCTTGACAAGTTTACGTTGTTTTTAAACCAAGAAACAAGACGTTTGTTCTATATTTTGTAGTAATGCTGGGTAAAAATTTTTTTTTTACAAAAAATGCAACACTGTTGCTACGTGATTACAATCAAAAATACTGGAGGAGACTGAAGGAATAACTTTTAATTGTATTATTGTTCCATGTGATATACTCTCAACCGATGAAAATTTAATAATCTAATTTTTGTAAAAGAATTCCAGAATAGTCGCCTAATAACAAGAATATAAAATAAAATAGTAAAGATCAATAATGCAGTAGGTTTCCGTTTGTACAGTTATTTCTGTTCATGTTCGTGACAAAAGAAATCAATTATTCACTTAACGATATTACCTATTTCGAGAGCTCACGTAACTTGGAAAATTCTTTTATAAAACGATTGAAATAACCTATTGGAAAAAAATGAAAGACTAAAGCGTATCATTTCGTTTTATTATTCACAAATTTCATGAACGGTTTTAAGTAACAGACACTTACTGATACTACTTACTGATAAGATTACTTACTGATAAGTAAATTAGAAAATATAATAATGATTCCTGCTTTATGTTTTAAGTGAGCAACAAAGAAACTGTTGATGTTACATTTAGAATCTTTGTTTTTATTTTGCCACATTAAATGAAAAATTATGTTTTATTATTTTCTTTTATTAAGCATAGAATGGTTTAAATTTAATTAATTTTTATCGTTGAAATACACTCTACATAAACCAGATATCAACAGCTTTCTTATAGTTCTCACTCCGGGATGTTTTGAAAAAATTGTAATAGAATAAAAATTTATAGTAATAAGTAATATTATTATACACTACTCTGTCTAATCGTTGAGTCTTGTTGCTGACCGCCAGTTTAGTAAGTCTGTTTAGAATGCTATGTGATTCTCTTCCGGAAAATGTCATACATGGTTCTATGGAACCATAATAATTATTCATGTTTCTTTGGAGCCACACACACACATTTCAGTGGTTGGTAAACTAATGATAATAATAAGATGAAATGTTTAGAGCACAATATTGCTCGACAATGTTACTACGATGTTACGAGTAGGGACAAAATAATATATTAAATTGGACACCTGATTTTAACCATTTCATATTTACCCATTTATGTCAGGCTTGGTAGAGCTGTCATTAGGTATTTACAACACTTTTGAGAATATCTATAAATACATGAAAAAAATTTAACTTTAATTTTATATCCTATTTAAAATTCTCAGGTGCCATTTTATTGTATGAATGTAAAACACCTACTCATGTACGGAAATAAATTTTAGCCTTCCTTACAAGACAGAAAGTCATAATCAGGCACATAAACATAAAAAAGCGAAACGTTCGTTCCATCAGTTTAAAAAAAAAGCCTAAGTTAATGATTCCTTTTTTATTTGTTCCCTCTTGTATCTGAAGCCAATTTTAGCCCACGTGAGGTGATTGAACGTTTCTGGAAGCTCTTTTTGCAGCCCACATTCTCAGCATTCACTCACTGTAGGGTTTGCTCCGTTTTTCGGTCTATCCACTGTTGTATTGCTGTTCATGCTTCCCTTCAAGTCCGCAATTAATTGTCTGATTTTGGTTCAGTTCATTAAGTTTTCTCGGTTTATCCGGTTTTCTTAATAACCTTTCTGACTTCATTAAATCAATTTTTTGACACCTTAGGTCTATTGTTTAGTTTCTTAAAAACTTGTTTGTCAACCGGTTGTCATTCAATCTATACAGGTATCCGTAAAACCTTTGTACTCTTTTTCTTTTCGTTTCCATTATTCTTTCATTTTCCTTTTTAAGTCTTCTCGACCTTGTAATCTATATTATTATTCGTCTACTATCTTCGGACCAATTATCTTCCGAACAATTTTTCTCTCAAATTTCTCTGTTTCTCATAGACCACCGTTCCCGGTTTTTCGAAGGCACTCACTTGCGTACAGACACAGGTTTTATCACAGTATTATAATGTCTAATCTTTGCTTGTATTGGGTGTGCTTCCTTCTTATACAGTAGGTAAGTTCCTCGAAGTGCACCGGCCATCTCTCCTCGTCTGTGTTTTTTAGCTTCCTTTCGTTGGTCTGTGGTTGTACAAGTATTATCTTCCTGAGATACGTGAAGCTATAAATTTTTCCGTTTGAGTCTTTGGGAACCGAGGCTGTTTTGATGTTTTTTATGTATTTACACAAAACTGAAATTTTCGGTTCCTCTACCTATCCAAGGCCACCACATGGAGGTCGCACCTAATAAAGAACTTACCTAAGTTCAACGACTTGGGATAGTTACTTAATTTTAAAATTTGTAATGTGCTTAGAGTTAAGTACTTCCGCGTTACAAAAACAAAACATTCGATGATTAGTGAGAAATAAGTATAATCATTTAAAACTTACGACAATGCCCAATTTAAAAGCAAGAATGAAACGGCTATTTCGATAATCGAATTTACTTCCAATCGTTTAAAATCACATGAATCAGACTCAGTACAGGCACTAGAGATTTTCGAGTCAGACCGTTTAGCTCCATCGTGGAAAGTCACGAAGGTTCTTCTATTTGTTCTTTGCCTGCAGATCTATGGCTGCACCAAGACACGCCACCAAAATGCCATCCAAAAGTTTCCAAAAGTAAGTGCTCAGGAAACCATGGTAGGCGTCCGCAACAGTGACACCCATCGTGGCATGCAAGTGAATTCAGTAGCTGAAAAACTGTACCAAGAAACTTTAAGACCGTTTTCACGACCACGTCAATATTGAAGTACTTCACCTGTTGGATACTAGTATAATAGTAAGATGACTGAAAAGGACTAAGCCTGTAGATTTAGTGTGTAAAGAGAATAATATTCAAAAAAGCTGTCGATGTAAGGTATAGATAAGTTTTAATATTAGCGGGTGCAGTGGGTTTATGCAACTGGAACGCTGGTTTATGACTTGTCATAATTTCCAGACCCTAGCCGGAAATCAAACCCGAGCTATTCCTATTGTAGGCTAGCGCGCTACCACTATGCTACAAAGGTGGTCGTTTTCTGTCTAGCCCATTAAGAGCGCACTAGTATGTAGTCAATGATTTCTGCGTCTTCTAGATGTTTCGCTGAGTTTTCTTAGGCAATGGATTTCCTTTATTCTCACGCTAAACGCCCTCTTCCGTTCCTCACTCCAGGCTTGTTCTTTTCTTTCACACATTCCAACCAAAAAGTTTCCAAAAGGGTAAGGTGTTTTTTATTATAGGCTATTATATTCTATTTTTATTATTTATTTACATAGTTACCTGAGGGTCTGCGAACGGTGGCAGTGCGGAGGAAATTGCTGCTAGAATTGTAAAAAGAAGAGGAACCATGAAATCATTGTACTCCATTGGAGCCGAAATATAACCATGGAAGTCAAAAGACGATTATAAACTTATAAAGCAGAATCGAAAGTATCGCTACCAATAAAGTAAAGGAGATGTCGGATAGAAATGCCAAACGCCTGGAAGCAATGGAGATGGACTATTGGCGTCAAAGTTATGGAGTCACAAGAATGGACAGACTTAGGAGTGAGTTTGTCAGGGCAAGAGCTGGTGTTGATTTCAGCATTGTGTAAACACTGGTATGAGCATATAAAGACGATCGCTGAAGCTAAATAGTCTCAGAATGGAGGTGGATGCTGGAGACGAGCGTTGAAACAAGAGACCGAGTGTCTCCTAGTGGGAGAGTGCATCTCATGAGATGAAACATAGAAATTTGAGAGAGGATGACTGGCGCGACAGAATTGAATGGAATTTAGGATGCGAGAAACTAATATTAGAAGGCTGCTTGGTAGATTATTTACAACACTAGTAATGACGCAATCAAATTTATATAAATAGTTCTATTAAAATGAATAATAATGGTATTTAAAACACCAATTAAAAATTGTTTTATTAATAATAGACTAATGAAAAAACGAATTGCCAAATTCAAAAAAATTATTGATGTAATTTGTGGGCCAATTAAAACAGTATTTCACAATGAATTGTGATTATAGTACTAACGTAAATTATTTGGTTTTAGCTTGCAGATTCACATGACTATCTTCTTTCTGAGTTTAAACTTTGATTTTTAAGTTTGGTTCGGTTTCATTCGCTTTAAATAAAGCGAAATTTCAATATCTATTATTCATTTTTTCCTGAGTAATTCACATGAATCTTTTCGGAATTAAATTTTCTACTAATTTGTTTAAGAAAAATTACACCTTTATTTACAATTTATGGAAGTAATCTTACGTTAAATACAAACATGTGTTATTTCTTTGCACCGATTCTTGTGTTTCATGTAAGATATCTCTGAAAGTATTGCATTTACAGCTCTGGAACCAATTTTATTCAATTTTTCAGATTAAAAAACATAAGAAACAATTGTATTTGTAGCTTTGTAACTACCTTTAACATTTTTATGCGGCCTTACTTCACCGAGGGTACTGAGTTCTAGGTGAAATTTTTTGCTAGCCGTAACTCGCTAACTCAGCGTTTTCAGGCATATGTTTATATAAACTTTTCTTCTTATTTTTAGCTATAGAATGAGATCCCAAGAGATTGTCGTATAGTTTTGAATCACCCTGTATAGGGATAGAAGTATTATTTTCATGTCAATTATCTCGGTCCGACTTTTGATAAACGACTAACTTGGAGCACACATATCAAACGGAAACGTTTATTACTGAATTCCCGACTTAAACTTCTATATTCCCTACTTCACAAACGATCAAAATTACCAATGGCACAAAAATTACGCATATATTGTTCTCTTTTGAAACCTATTTGGACCTACGGATCCCAAATTTACGGTTCAACCAAACCCTCTAACTTGCAACGAATTCAAGCATTCCAGTCAAAAACATTACGCCTTATAGCAAAAGCACCTCTTTACGTTAGCAACAAAACCTTACATACAGATTTGAAAACACCACTTGTACAAAATTCCATTGAATACCTATACAAACGCTTTCACAAGTCACACGAACACGAGAACCCCCTGGTGCGTTCACTTTCCTCCGTCCATTCACCTGATAATCCCCCTAGACGCCTTAAAAGACGCTGGAGTAGAGACATGCTAATTTGATATACAAATTTCATTCTTGGGGAGGCACCAATGGGGGCCCTACCCCTCTCATGCCTATCATGTCATTTACATTATTATGATAATCATCACATTTGCTTGTTGTAACATTACAGTTGTAAATAAAGAATTAAAGAGAAAAAAAAAATTTTCATAATCGAGTTTTTAACGGTTATACAAGTTTTCGGGCTCGCTGAATCCAAAAAACATGTTTTTAGAAATTTAGTCTGTATTTCATTAGCCGAATTTTTGTCTGTTTTTATGTTACGGGCATCACGCAAGAACCGCTGAACCAAATTCAATGAATTTCGGTATTTAGTATTTAGCAGTATTAGGTCTCGCCCACATAGGCCTACATACCCCAGACAGTAAACAGTAAATACACATGCGACAACCAGTAAACAATACTGACTGTCTAGAGGTCGCAGCCTCTATAAAAATTTCATTACTGTTGAACACATTGCGTTTCAATTCTTTCTATTTAATCTTATTTTTGACTCATTATTGTTAATAGATTTATAAATTTTTACAAGTTCTGGCATTCTTATTTAGTTCGTTTTCTTTACTCCTAGATCTCTCACTGGATGATAATACCAGCGAAGCCTATGATATACCATGCCTATAATACCAGCGCACGCTATGTTTTTCTTATTTAGAAGATAATTATGCCTTCACGGAAGATGACATGCTTAACCAACGTTACATGACGAGCCAAAATTATAAAACTAAACAGGGTTAACAAGAGCTAGGAACCTGCTGCATCAAGGGTAAAAACAAACTGGAGAGGTTCAGCCAAACCCGTGAAATAGTAGCCGTAGAACAATGTGAACATTGACTGGTGTCTCAATGAGTCCGCCAAGCTTCTATTCGCAGAAGTGACTGGTCTGAAGCCCGTTCCTGTCGTATGGAGGCTGACAGAGACAGATACTCACAACTTCGCGAGGCCGAGTCTGTTGAAGAACATGAGCTACGATTAGCGTCTCAAGTGATCCGTTTGGCTTCTATTCGCTCTGAAGTCCATTCTAATCGCTTTGAGGAAGACAAGAAAAGGCACTTACAATTTCGCAATCCCAAGTTTGTTGATAAACATGAGCTACGGTTAGCGTGTCAACAGGTCATTGAGTTAATATGAATACATTGAGATATATTATCATATCTCAATATAGGATAATTCAAATTTACTAAAGTAATCTATTTCTGGAAATTAAAAATTAACTACGCTCCTGAAAAAAAAAATGCTGCGTATCTCAATTTAAAAACACCAAGATCTTGCTTTTATTTTACGTCCAACAGATTTTGTTATAATAATAATGCTAAGGTTGAAATGAGGTAGATAAATAATATATTAAATAATATCAGACCTGGCAAGGACCAAACTCGGTACACCAACAGACCGTCTACAGCACCAAGAAAACCGTTCCAAGAACGTGTACTTTAGCTAGTTGTAATATGTATCACTATTTTATTTCGTAAAGCATCCATCCAATCAATAAATTTTCTTACAGATGAGCGATGAGGTATCAGCACATTTAGCAAAACAATTTTCAACAATTTTTTTTTTACATAGATTTTCACACAGATTTTTTCCACAAAAAAATCAAAGAGATTTTTAATGAAAGCAGGGCTACATTTGGAAAAGAAAAATGTTGAGATAAAACAGAAAATACGATTAGTATTTTCAGTATACGTGCTTGTGTCTTGTCTAACAAACTTTATAATCGAATGGAGAGAAGAGAGAAAAAGATTTTTATCACTTACTTACTTACTTACTTATCCTGGCGCTACAGCCCGATGTGGGCCTTGGCCTCCTCTACAATTCGCCTCCAAGCTCCTCTATCTCTCGCTGTCCGTCTCCATCCTCTCACTCCCATCGATCTCAAATCCCTCTCCACATCCTGCTGCCATCGTGCTCTCGGCCTCCCTCTTCTTCTCACTGCCTCTAACTTCTCTTTCAGCATTACCTTTTGCATTCTTTCATCAGACATTCTTTTGATGTGACCAAACTAACTTATTCGTCTTGCCTTTATGTACCTGAGGATATTCCTTCTTTGCAGTATCATCTCTATCTCAGCATTTTTCAGGATTCTCCACGCACCATTCTCATAAACCGGACCATATATCCTCCTTACTATTTTTCTTTCAAACACTTTCAGGGCTTTGTTATCTTCCTGGAGAATTGTCCACGTTTCACTACCATAGGTGACAATTGGCCTTATTAGCGTGTTGTAGATTTTCATTTTTGTGTTCCTAGTAAGGAGTTTTGACTTAAGCAGATTTCTATTTGCAAAATAAGCACGATTGCCCAGCATTAACCGGCGTTTTATTTCATTTGATATTCTGTTACTGCTATTGATCTCAGTTCCCAGGTACGTGAAGCTCGTCACCTTTTCAAACATGCTTTCTCCTATTTTTACTGCTCCTTGTCCTCTCAATCCTCTGGTGCTCATTTCTAGATACTTGGTTTTTCCCTCATTTATTTCCAAACCGACTGTCTTTGCTTCCTCCTTGATCTTCAAAAAGATCTCTTCCAGTGACCGCATGCTTCTTGCAATTATGACAACATCATCGGCGTATGCCATAACTTAGATCATTCAATTCATAATGTTGCCCCTTCTGTCAATACTTTCCATTGCCTTCTGAAGCACAATATTGAAGAGCAAAGCCGACAGCACATCACCCTGTCTCACTCCATCACAGATTGTGAACTCTCTACATACTCTGCCTTCAGTTAGAACCATGCCTTTTGTTTCAATCATTGTTAGTTTCACTAAATTGATCAATTTTTTTGGAAAACCAAACCTGTCTAATGCTGCAAGCACTTCCACTCTCTTCACTCTGTCAAATGCCTGTTTAAAATCTATGAAAAGCATGTGCAAGTTTATGTTGTGCTCATAAAACCTCTCCATGATTTGTCTAATGGTGAAGATCTGGTCTGTAGTGCCCCTGCCATGTCGAAATCCACACTGATACTCATCTATTATGTCTTCTCCAAGCTTGCTCAATTTCACTGTCAGAATGCGGGAAAATATTTTATGAGCTATGTCCAGCAAAGCGATCCCCCGATAATTATTACACAGCAATTTATCTCCTTTTTATATATTGGACAAACTAAGCCTTTTTTCCACTCCCTTGGCATCTTTTCTGTCCTCCATACCAGTGCAATTATTCTGTGTAGGCACTTTACCAATGCTTCCCCTCCATATTTCCACATTTCAGCAGTAATATTATCCTCTCCTGCTGCCTTCCCATTTTTCAGTTTACTCACAGCCTCTTTTACTTCCTCAAGACTTGGCTCTATTACTTCCAGATCAGCAGTATGGCAATTTGGCACCCATTCTTCAATTTTTTTTTGAGTCTTCTATACTTGGGCATATATTTTCGAAGTACTCAGCCCATCTCTCCATTATTCGTTCTTCCTCTATTATCACCCTCCCATTCCTGTCCTTGCATGCCCCCACTTTTGACTGAAACCCTAAACTCGCAATTTTTTGTGCTTTGTAGAACTTTCTTGTTTCATTCAATGTGTTAAGTTCTTCCAAATGTTTCAGCTTGCTTTTTATATGTTCTCACTTTGCCTTTCTTAATATTTTATTAGCGATTTTTCTTTTCTCTTTGTATTTTTCCACATTTTGTCGCGTTTCCCTCTGAATTATTGCAAGTCTAGCCTCATTCTTCCTTTGCACCGCTTCTCTACACGATTCATCATACCATTCAATACTTCTTCCACTTCTTTTCTCACCTACCGACTCCTGTGCTGCATGTATTATTGCTTGCCTTGTGCCATTCCATAGTTTATCAATATCACTCTCATCACCACCTTCACCTTCCAGTTCATTCATAGCCTTATTGAGTTCTCTATTCATGATATTTTGGAAGAGTTGCATAGTTTCTGTATTTGCTAATTTCTCTAGGTCCCATTTGCGCCTATTTTTCTTAGATCCTCTTTCTGCCATTGATAGCCTCTGCAATATTGTTGCTTTCACCATAAAATGATCTGAGTCACAATTTGGACCTCTTGCTGCTCTTACGTCTTCTATAGAACTTGCATGACGTTTTGTGACCAGTATATGATCTATTTGGTTCACTTTATTAAATATAGTGTCCCAGAAGTTCGTAATAAAAAAAAAATATTTAAATTATTTTGGTTTCTTCAACAATTCAAGGCTCTTTATTAAAATGTTTGATAACTATTATAAAATTCTTAAAATTCTTAAAATTATTAAAAAATTTTTAAATCCTTTAAAATGTATTAAAAGTCTTTGAAAATCTTATTCAAACCAATCCTCTAAAATTATTTTTTTTTTATTTGTCAATAAAGTTGTTAATGATCAAAAAATGTTTTCTATTTTAAAAAAAAGTAAATCTGCACCTCTCTCGTTAAGATTTTTAAAATAGAATGAAGTAACAATCCATTTTAATTTCAGAAAATAAAATGTTCTTTTTATTTTCCTTTAAATAAGTTTGGTATTATTATTCTTGTCTTTCACATCTGAAGGTGGTAAATCATCTGGTGTTTATATTGAGTGTATGAATCTGTATGTTTATGTTATGCGTGAACGTATTTATTTTGTCATGTGAATGTACGTATGTGTGGTTTTTCGTGTGTAAGTGTCTTATATTACAATCTTCCCCTCCCCTGGGGGAAATGTAAAAGCAAAAGGAGAAGGGGTGGGTGCTTAAACGGTAAAAAGGTAAAGGCGGGTATATAGCAATTGTCGGCTTGAGGTGGTATATTACGTTCATTCGGGGCCCCTTTCACAACACATTCATACAGCATGCAAACATTAGATTCCTTTTTTTTGTTTATTACAATCATCTCAAGCTCGAGTGTCGCGACATACATCACCTAAAAAATATTATTATTTGTAGCGAATTATGTAACTTTTTTAAGATTAGAAATGTGTTCTTTTGTTATTTCTCCCCCAATAGTCTTACGTATTAAGGATGTAACTGGTGTGGAGAAACCTATGATATAAAATGGTTCCGACCATCGGTAGGCCATTTTCGCACAAATATTTTTCCGTTTCGAACTTACGGGATGAGTTTTAAGTAAAACTTGATCTCCCACCGAAAACGGATTAGGATGACGCGTAGCATTGTATCGACGTGCCATATCATGATGAGACTTAATTAGTTGCCGCCTAATTGTATTCATCATGTTGCTCGAACGTACGGGATTCCGATGAAGGATGTCTTGGATATTCCACGCTCTATCCAAGGGTGTTTGAGCAGGAAAATTATGTAATATGTCGAACGGACATCCACCATGAGCTGTATGTTGAGCCATATTAAAAGCTAACTGAAACCAAAAAAGAGATTTATCCCAGGTTGTTTGTGTAGTTGCGTGGTACGCAATAAGAATAGACCTGAGATTTCTGTTTAACCGTTCGGCGTGAGATGGTTGTGGGTGATAAGGAGAGAGTGTGGTCTTTTTAATGCCTAGATTGAAACAAAAGTTTTTAAAAATTACTGAATTAAATGTTTTGGCGTTATCTGTGACGATTAGTCTTGGGATGGAATAATTTTGAAAAATTCGTTTTAATTCTTCTATAATGGACGACGTATTGGTATTTTGTAATGGAGCTAACCATGTGAATTTTGAAAAACTGTCTACCACCACTAGTATATATTTGTATCCTTGGTTAGTTTTTGGTAGACTACCTACTGTATCAATAAACAGTGTATCAAATGGTGTTGTTGGAACTCTAGAACTAAGATTTCCCCATTTGTAATTCATTCCAGGTTTGCTTCGTTGGCAAGTTGCACAAGCATTCACCTTGAAAGGAATCTCTTTATATATATCTTGCCAATAAAAATGTCTTGTTATTTTGTGGATAGTTTTAGCAACACCTAAATGTCCACCTATTTCAGAATGATGGAAATATTTAAACACTAAGTCCTTTAAAGAATTGGGGAGAACAATTTTGACCGGATTATTGTTTTTGTCTTTTAAACATAGCACTCCTTTTGCTAAACAAAATTTGTTATCCATCTTCTGTTTTTGTTTAAGGATAAAAGTATCCTGTTCTTGATGTTTCCGTATATCGGTAAAAGATAGAGGAAACTGCGATAATAAAGCATTGATATAAGATATACCTTGTACGTTGTTTTCACTATTTGAACTATACATCCTCGATAACGCATCAGCAACATTATTATCGGAACCACGGATGTGATTAATTTTGAATTTAAAGACAGATAATCGGAGTAACCACCTAGCTAATCTACCTAACTGTTTAGGTCTGGAAAGAAGCCAGGCTAAAGCTTGATTATCGGTTTCTAAAAGGAATTCACGATGTGCCAGATAGGTCCTAAAACGATCCGTTGCAAAAACAACTGCAAGACACTCTCGCTCATATGCAGAAAACTTCCTTTCTGCCTCTGTCAATGTTTTGGAAGCGTACGCTATGGGTCGTCTAGACCCTTCTTGGTCTTGAAGCATAACGGCTCCTAGACCTGTATCTGTTGCATCTGTTTGTAAAATAAAATTTTTGGAAAAGTCTGGTATGGCTAGTACCGGGGGATTAGCAATTGCTTGTTTAAGATCTTCAAACGCTGTTTTTTGTGAGTCTCCCCAGATAAACTGAGTATTTTTACGACGTAATTTATTTAGAGGTTCTATTCTATCAGCATAATTTTTAATAAATTTTGAAAAATAATTAGTCATACCACAGTACCGATGTACTTGTTTCACAGACTTGGGTTCAGGATACTCCAATATTTTTTGTGTCCTAGTTGAATCTATAGAGACTCCTTTGTATGATAATGTGTGTCCAAGGAATGGTATTTCGTTCACTGCGAATGTCACCTTATCAGGGTTAACGGTAATACCAGCTTTTCGTAGAATCGACAACACTATTCTAATGTGTTTCATGTGTTCTGGAAAACTTTTGGAATATATTAATATATCATCCATATAATTAAATACAAATTTATATTTAACGTTCTTAAATATGTTATTCATAAGACGTGTTAGAACTTGCGCCCCAGTTGATAAACCGAAAGGTAATCTTTCGTACTCATATAAGCCATCCGGAGTACAAAATGCGGTGATTTGACGAGATTTTTCTGTCAAGGGTATTTGATGGTACGCTTGGGCTAAATCTAATGTGCTAAACCATCGCGCACCTGAAAACCATTGAAAAGCATGATTGATGTTAGGTAAAGGTTGTGCCTCGGAGTCAATTACCAAGTTGACTGAACGATAGTCCACGACCAAACGACTCGTACCATTTGGTTTTGGAATTAGAAACGCCGGAGACGAATAAGGTGAAACACTCTCTCTTATCACCTTGTCTTTTAATAATTTATCAATTTGATGTTTCATTTGAAGTGTTTTTATTGGATTTAATGGATAGGGTCTCGATTTTATAATTTCATTATTTTTAAATTTAATATCATACGTCAATACATCAGTACACCCTAATTTAGTAGTGAGTACATCCGGAAATTCTTTACATAAATTAGTAATTTTATTTTTAATATACTCAGATTGTTCTACATTATTAACCTGCTCTGCGTATGCATTTGTTAGATGAAATTTTTGATCTTTTAACCATTCAAAAGTTATTATTGACTTTGTTGCATTGAATATCGCACGTGTTGTTTGTAAAAAATGCATTCCTAGTATAATATTATGGTGAATTTTTGTTAAAACCTTAAAATTTATTTTCCACGATATATTTTGTAAATTAATTTTAACCCAGACCTGTTTATTAATTTCTAAAGGAAACTTATCAGCTGTAAGACAAATGGCGTTAAAATTTTCCTCATTCATGACCGCTTTATTATTTTTTAAAAGTGTATACATTTTTTGATTAATAATGTTATGTGTTGAACCGGAATCAATAAGAGCATTAAATGTATCATTTTTAATTTTTATTGTTAAGGCTTTCAAAGTGTAGTTATAGTTTAAGCTTTGTTCACCTATCTTTAAATGTTTATTTACATTATTTTTACAAATACGTACCATATGTTTATGCTGTCCGTATTTGTATTCATTCAGTTTTTTGAAACATGGTTATTTCCTTTTTGTCGCCAAAGTTTACAGTTTCTTTTAATGTGACCTAATTTATTACAATAAAAACACTTCAGTGTTGTGGATGATGTTTGTGATCTGATGTTATTAAATGTTGTATCTTTTAATGTATTTTGTTTACCTTGAATAGATACTGTGTTATTTATTGTATTTAGGGTGCCTGTATTATTCATATTTGATAAACCAAGATCATTAAGAGTCCTGGCATAAACTCTTTCGTAAACATAAGCATCTAGCTTATTGAAATCTTGTAAATTATTGGGTTTACCAATTATACCTATGTGCGTGGCATATATTTCATTTAAACCTGTTAAAATTACATTAATTAACTCACCTTCTGTTAAATTTAGTCTCAATACATCATGATTCTCTAAAATTTCCTTCATGTATTCCGCGAGAGTTTCCGATTGTGACTGATTTCGGTATAACAATTTTAATTTTAAGATTTCTTTCATTTTGGGTGTAATAAATTTATTTACTAAATTTTGATGAAACTGATCAAAATTATGATTATTTCTAATGGAGTTTTCAAAAATTTGTTCTGTGAAACCAGTCATAAACGGAGTTAACAAAACCAGAGGTAAATCAACTGCATAACGTTTCTGTATCTGTTTGATAATTTTAATGTTTCTTACTAATGTATCAATGTCTCGTCCATCAGTAATAGTTAATTGTTTTAACTCTTGTTCAATTGGGTTTACAATTTTTGTCCAATTGAAATTTAACTCACGTTGGAAGCATAAGGGATTAATGTTACCTACTGCATTCGGTATGCAAATGTCAGGGACTTCATTTCGAGGAACGGAGTTTAATATTTCGGGATAAGGTGCAAAGTTAATTTGATCACAATTAGGGATTTCTTGCCTTTGATCAGGCAAGAAGTTATCCTCCAAATGTGCCCTTTCAGGATTTAAATTTTGTTCACAATTATGTCTAACTTCAATATTATGCCCTTCATTTGCTTTCCAAACATCAAACCTTTCTTTTAAATTCTGAAAACCTACAACTTTATCTGGTTTGTTGGGCAATATAAATGTTAAAATTTTGTTAAGCCTATCATCAAAGATTTTAGCATTATATTTTTCTAATTCATTTAAATTTTCGGTATTTCTTAACTTTGCAAAATAGTTTTGACACTCTGTCAGTTGTTTGTCAAAATCAAATCTATGTAATGTATCTAAGTTAATTTGTCGCCCGTTCTCTAAGAGTTTTTGTAGTCTTTGTCGTTTTTGTCTTATGTTTCCTGTTGTCGTACTTTTCCGTATCCTAAGTTGGAAGTTAATGTTGGTTTCGTCTAGTTTATTAGTTTCAAGAATCTGTCCTACTTGTTCCTCCATGTTTATTTTTGTTTTATTCGTTGATTGTGATAATTTATTTATGTGAAACAGATGACTTACCAGTCGGAGTTAGTATACCTGTCAGATGTGATTTGTTTATGATTTAGCTTTTATAAATTTTAGAAGATTCGTTGTTTTATTTTTGATCTTTCTTCTTATTTTCTTCCTGGCCTTCGATTACTTTTATTATCCTTGTTTGATTATTTTTGGTTGATGAAATTTTTCCACTAGTTTGTCCTTTTTGTTTATTATTTTAATTTCCCAAATATTATTTTATTAAATTTATTTATTGAAATTTCTTATGTTGTATCCTGGTCACGGCACCATTTTTGTCCCAGAAGTTCGTAATAAAAAAAAATATTTAAATTATTTTGGTTTCTTCAACAATTCAAGGCTCTTTATTAAAATGTTTGATAACTATTATAAAATTCTTAAAATTATTAAAATTTTTTAAAATCCTTTAAAATGTATTAAAAGTCTTTGAAAATCTTATTCAAACCAATCCTCTAAAATTATTTTTTTTTTATTTGTCAATAAAGTTGTTAATGTCAAAAAATGTTTTCTATTTTAAAAAAAAGTAAATCTGCACCTCTCTCGTTAAGATTTTTAAAATAGAATGAAGTAACAATCCATTTTAATTTCAGAAAATAAAATGTTCTTTTTATTTTCCTTTAAATAAGTTTGGTATTATTATTCTTGTCTTTCACATCTGAAGGTGGTAAATCATCTGGTGTTTATATTGAGTGTATGAATCTGTATGTTTATGTTATGCGTGAACGTATTTATTTTGTCATGTGAATGTACGTATGTGTGGTTTTTCGTGTGTAAGTGTCTTATATTACAATCGTGAACCAAATAGAAAATGTGGAGAAAAGTGGAAAATGCCAGGAACAAATTTTGTTCCTGGCATTTTCCACGTTCCAAGGTGTATCTTCTTATGTTCAAATTGTGTGCTGGCAATAACAAGATCCTGCTCCTCTGCCAATTTTAATTCAGTTCGACTTTTGGTGATAATAAATTTTAATGTTGTGGTCCGTTTTCTGTATTTCAATAATAATTTTTTTTTTTGTTGACACTAAAACACTGACTTTCAACTTCAATTTGTAAAATTTCAATTGTACTAAATAAGTAATAGCAACAATATTTGTATACAAATATTTCAAAAATTACAGTCTTGAATTAAAAATATGTTATGTTTTGTGATTTAACAATGAAGTACACCTATGAACAAATAATTTTGTAAGTTGAAATGTTAATGTCATAAACTTTTTTGATGGTATATTTTTGTTTTGATTAGACTTTAATAATAAAGGAACTGATATTCAGTTATGGAATGTTAGTTCTAAAGTTAAATACGTTTTCATGAATTTGAATAGTCATAAACTATTAACAACTTTATAACCTTGATATAAATTATAAGCTACAACTATTTATCCCTAGATAACCATATAATAACTCTCAAATCTTTGTGAAAGACTCTCACTAGTTCACTGGATATTCTTCAGAGTCTATCCCATATTCTTTAACTGATTACGAATGTGGGTTCGTCAGATCTGTATACTTATTTTAAGTTATTTTAGTAAGTATATTATGTAAACTCCATTTAGCTCTTTACAATAAAAACATAGTCTTAAATAAGATTCGGTGCAGTACAACTCGATTTGATAATCGCAGCGCGCACATGGCATGTCCAACTATTTTTATTATAGTTGTTTAATGGAAATATGTAAATAATTTGTACGATATATTGTTTATCGTAATAAATAGTTAAGATATTGTCATGTTATCTCTGTAACTTTGAAATCTATGAAAACACATGTCCGATCACATTAGAATGTTGTATTCAGCGGGACTTTACAATGTGTTTTGCAAGTTGCTGTTTTTTTTACCACACAAACACTATTTTAATTGAGTAGCGTTTAAAATAGTAGTTCTATTAATATTTTTTATACCTTCGTAAAATTGTTTAAATTCACAGTATACAGCCCATATGGTTTTATGGAAAAGTCTCGTGCGCACATCATCATGTAGTAGGCCTATATTACCTTTCTAAACCATATGGGGCTTTCTACCCACGGACAGTTATACAAAGCAGTCCTCAATTTCTCACCCTGAAACACGGATTCATTATAAACGTATATCAAAACTAGCCATAAAAATCTGTTTATATTGTTCTATTTAACACAATGAGTATTATTAAAAACTTTTTAATCTATGGTAAAACAATTACCTACATTTACTAGTAAAAATTAAACGGAATAAATATTCTGTTGAATTTAGGCTATAGGTAAAAATTAAACGGAATAAATATTCTGTTGAATTTAGGCTATCTAATACAAAATAAATACTTTGTTTAATTTTCCTCGGTTCTATAGACTCCGTGGAGATTGACAATGACTCGTATAGTAGTAGGCTGTACGCCCTATGTGTTACTGAGTGAAAACTATGTCACCAATAATATATTCCTATTTCATCATAAACTTTAAAGAAATGAAAGCTAGTTTTTTTATAATTCGCGTTATAAAGAATTATGCTACATTGTAGACGTAGGTATTTTTCGTACACTGAAACAAATCACTTGTCAGACATCTAGCTTCATTTTGACGGAATCTCCAATTTTCTGTCGTTCATTGTAAAAAGTCATCCAAAAATATGCTGTTATTTTGACCTCTTGACATTTTTCCAAATACTGTCAGGAGAAGCTTATCGTACCTTAGAAAATGTTATAAAGCTTGAGAAAGTTGACAGACACCATCGTGGTTGCCGTACTAAAACGCACATTTTTTTCCGCGATGTACACTATTTTAAAAACTATCAGCGTTTTGCTCATAATAAAATCCATTCGGATGGAGTTTCTTAGATACAGTTCTGATTACTTAGACCTTTATTATGCCTTTAACACTAATACTTTAAATATTAAAACATTATAATTTAAAACATATAATTTAAAAACTATCAGCGTTTTGCTCATAATAAAATCCATTCGGATGGAGTTTCTTAGATACAGTTCTGATTACTTAGACCTTTATTATGCCTTTAACACTAATACTTTAAATATTAAAACACTAATACTTTAATATTTAATATGCGTTTGATAAAAAGAAAAATCCTTTTTATGTAAATAATTCAAGGCAAGAAACTTAAAAAAACTTAAAGAGCAACAATTAAGTCGTCAATTTATGTTATTAAAAATGAACTTCTCATTGTAGACATTCTGACCGAAGGAGCTGTAAATCAACATCAGGAAAACCAGACGGATGACAT
The DNA here is from genome assembly GCA_035578175.1 of Catonia carolina. Taxonomy (NCBI): domain Eukaryota; kingdom Metazoa; phylum Arthropoda; class Insecta; order Hemiptera; family Achilidae; genus Catonia; species Catonia carolina. Next base: position 66,167,872 of record JAQMRL010000001.1, on the reverse strand, counting down.
ATATGAAATATCTTATTTTTAAGAAAATAATCGAGGTCTGAAAAGAGATACAAAATATTTTTTAAATTATTTTACAACAAAACATTAGAATAATGTGTTGTTAAAATTATACAACACAACTGTTATTAATGATTGTGGTTACCAGATGACGTTTTAATTGAAAAATTGAACGCATGAAAATATTGGTAATTTACTAAATTCCGTTTCTGGAACTTTAAAAGCTAATCAGACGGAAAATTAACCAATTTCGGTTATTTTACGTTCATGCTCTTTGAGTCATTTAATACGTTAAGTGGTGTTTCGTACAAGTGACACCATCATCAACATTTCGAGGATAGTGTCATTTCAGAGATGGTACGTAGTTAAATAATAATTTGGCAGAATATAATATCGTACGACTACGCCTGTTATATCATTATATTCCACAACCCTCAATTACTAATAATTTAAGTATTATTATTTTAATTTATGTACCAGTTTTAAAATCTGTATGGAATTCCCATTAGCAGGTAGTTAAAGACGATCTTTACTACAAGAAGGAAAACTTCATCCGAATGGCTATGGGCATTTTCGTGTAGGCACATACAATAGAAGCAATTAAGTAATTAATTAACGATGTTGACATATATGTCAAATTTGGCGTCACGCCGTCATCTGGAAATATTTTTAAATAACGCCAATAGTGACAAGCTGAATCGCTGAAATGAGTTAACTCCTGAAAAAGCAATTGATCTCAGAGTCAAGTTCACAAGATCTGAAAGGGAATATATTATTGAATATATTATTGTAAGTCTTTCTTGTAGCTACGAAGTTACAGCTTGATAATTATCTTTATATATATATTCCACACACCTAAGATTATTACATTTCGTCTCACTCGGGGACATCTTCAGGATGAACATCTCACGTTATCACACTGAACACAGAACACAGATAAAACACAAAAGGTCGAAGACCACATCCACAAATTCAATGTAATTGTTACAAATATATTACGCGTGACTAAATATTACGTGAAGATATTTCCGAGTGAGACGAAAGATGTTTTAGTGATGTAATACTCTGAGTATTGTACATGATTTTTGTTTGGCTGTTAATTTTATCATTACATGCAAACAAAGGAAATAATGTTTAATAAAATAATATGGACATTTATATTATTTTATTTATTTATGAGTTGACTACATCAATGTAAAAATTCCAAGTAAAAATATCGAATTACTTTAGTCAAGTGAGCTCTGAATTTTTGTTAGTAAAACTAACTTATTTATTTATTTATTTATTTATTTATTTACAATAATATAAAGGCTAACAGAACTTATCCATATAAGCCTTATTGACTTAAACAAATATTATATATTTACAAAACAATATTTGCTTATAACTATTTTATTTACAATATATACATGCTAATACACTTTTTGTCTCCTTTTCTCATAAAAATAAAATAATGTTTCAATAAAATTACTTTCTACAATAATAAATTAATAAGAAAAAAAAAACAAAAAATTCCCACAAAAAATAGTTTAGCAAAACTTGACCAAAAATAATATTATTCATTTATAAATTAATAAAAGGAAAAGGAAAAAGAAACAATAGAAAAAAGAAAAAAGAAAGAAGGAAAGGAAGAAAGAAAGAAAAAGATGTGAGTCTGCTCTGTGAATTTATGTCATTTATTGGTTGGTGAGCGCCTGATAACATTTGATGAAAACTGTTCGTAATTATCAAAAAAAGGATCGAGTTCCAGTTTAAATTTATTAAAAAAGGATAACGTCCGTATTAAGAACGTATTACTGTATTGCACAGTGTTCACTTTAGGCAAATAAAACAGATTAAAAGTCCTGGATCTAACAAAAGGTACATAATAAAAAATGTTTTTAACAATATCCTCTAGATCAACCTTATTATTTAATATTTTATATAAAAATTGCATACACATCACATTTCGTCTGACTTCAAGGGATTTTATGTCAAAAATTCTTCTCATCGTCTCCGTAGAAAACCCTAAAGGACATGACATACCATATTTTTTGTAATACAGGAGACGCAATAATCTATTTTGAATTTTTTCAATCGAGTCTATGTAATTCAGATGATGGGGATTCCACACAATTGCAGCATATTCTAACCTGCTTCTAACTAGAGCTTCAAATAGCCTTATTGGGACCTCAATTCCATCAAACTGCTTCGTATTTCTAAATATAAACCCGAGTAACCTATAACCATTATTCACAATCATATGGATGTGTTGCTTGAATGTTAATTTACTGTCAATTAACACCCCTAAATCACGGATCTCATGGACTAAATCTAATTTTTCATTTTTTACAGAATAATCAAATATATGGAAATTAATTTGGTTGGAAAATATCATATATTTACATTTATTAATGTTTAACTCTAAATGATTTATTTCACACCATAAATAAACATTATCCAAGTCTTTTTGAAGAAGTTTACAATCATCAAAATTATATATATGTTTATACAGTTTCATATCGTCAGCAAATAAAATACATACACTATTATGAACGCTTAGTGGCAAATCGTTAATTAATAATAAAAATAAAAGAGGCCCGAGTTTACTGCCCTGAGGTACACCCATGCTATTTGAAAAATTACGAGAGCAATTATTTCTAAATCTTACATACAACGATCTATTTTTCAAGTAACTATTAAAAAACAATATTAAATTTTTTGTAAAGCCAATTTTTTCCATTTTCATTAACAATATGTCATGGTTTACTCTATCAAAGGCTTTTTTAAAATCTAAGTATATTACATCTGTACGCAATCTATTATCCAGCATATATGAGACATCCTGCGTGAATTTTAACAGATTTGTAACTGTGGAGCGTCCAGGCATGAAACCATGCTGTACGGGAGATATTAACCCCTTCACCTGTTTGAAAATATTTGAGTGGATAATATGCTCAAAAACCTTTGCCAAAGAATTAATAATCGCAATGGGCCGATAATTTGAAACTTCATTTTTATCTCCTGACTTAAATATTGGTGTTATTCGTGCAACTTTCCATTTAGAAGGAAAGGTATTAGTTCTGAGTGATAAATTACAGAGAAACTGGATTGGCTTTATCAGTATGTCTGCACAACCTTTAATAATATACGGAGGAATATTGTCTGGTCCACTAGATTTCGTTGGTTTAAGTTTGCGTACCGCTTCAGTCACATCATTTTCATTAATACTCTCTAAATTTATAAGATCTAACCCGACTTTTACATTAAGATTTTCTGGGGTGGTATTATTTACTACATTTTGGCCTTCATATACAGAACAAAAATAATCAGCAAAACCCTGGGCAACTTCCTCTTCCTTGAGTTCCTGATTTCCAGTTTTAAAAACTGATTGTTCGCTTCTGTTTGCCCTTTTATTATTTACAAAGTTCCAAAAATGTTTGATGTTACTATGAACATCGTCCTGCAAAATTTCTATGTAATTCTTATAGGCTTGACTTATTTCCCATTTGAGACATGCCCTAAGTTGCCTAAATCTATTTTCATAATAGTGTGAAAACTTCCTTTTGCGAGATAACTTGTTTTTTAATTTGATTTTTTGAATTAATCTCCTATCAAACCATGTGGGGTACTTGGACTTTATTACTTTTTTACATTCCGGAACATTTGCATGAATTGCTTTGTATAAAAAATTATAAAAACAATCAACTGCAAGGTTAATATCATTAAAAGTATAAAGTATATCCCAGTCTGAAAGTTTTAACATTTGATATAATTGGAAAAAGTTTGCCCTTTTGTAGTTACGGTATGAAATATTGCTGGGTGCAAATCTAGAAACTTTAGGTAATTTAATGTCTGACACTAGTGCAGGGTGATGCAAATCTTCCTCTAACACAGGATATACCTCCCGTCTAGTTACCATACTAACACTACTCAATATTAGATCTAATTGTTTACCATAAGCATTGAATACATTATTACATTTATTTAAGTTTAAAAGAGACATCGTGTTGTACAACCTTTTTGCTTTACTAGAACCATTTTCTAACCTATAGTTTGGAGAATTAATTTCACCCAAATTAAAATCACCTACAATTATATTATCAGAATGAATTAAATTAATATTATTTTCCAGTTCATCCAAGAAATTAGTGAAATCGGACAAATCAGAAAACGGGCTAAAGTAAACAGCAGCCAAATAAACCGTATAACCTGGTAACAATAATTTTACTTGAACACATTCGTACCTTTCCTGGGCGGAAAGCTTATGCCCATAACAGGCAGATAAAGTGTTAAATTATTGCATTCAATCTGCTAGTTCCAGGGCTACAAAAAAATAGTTCTTTTTCGTATTGCATAGTCTGCCAATCATATGACTGAAGCGTTTAAGAACAGAAAAGGTAGAGGTATATATTTAAGGAATACATTCCACTTGTTTTTATTTTAAAATACCTTAGATTTCAATTATTTTAAAAAGTCTAAATATGCAATTAGAACTTTGTCATTTTCAACTTGTCAAAATTTAAAGATGACAAGGTACTATCTGCACATACAACCTTTTCAAACTAAAATAAGTACGAAAGAAGATACTCATGAGTATTACAGGGTTGTAAGTATAACACAAAATATTTGCAACTAAATGTTTTATTGCTAACAGAAATAATAATACATTATAAGGTTACAAATAATTGCCCTAAAACATTTGGGTACTTATTTAGTAAGGAAGGCTTTGTACCATTTTAAAGCCTTTTTGTGGTGGTAATAACTTATCTAATTCCCTAAATCTCGGAATAGAGCCATGTAAAACTGTCTATCTTGAAGGGGCATGAAGGGAAAAGCCGCTTTTATGTCTTTCTTTTTTTTCTCGGAGATCTCTCCTACATATCTTATTACTTTGGGTTGGATTTCCAATACTGATACACTTTGGTTTTCTGACAACAGCGATTTTGTTTTGCTTTTTCTTGATGGTGTGGCATCATACTTAATGTTTGCGCAATTGACAGGCTCATGAGCATCATGACTAGTTTTAGAAAGGACGACATGAAGGGTCTGTGAAAATTCCAAATAAGCTACTTTAGTGAACGGTATTTTCGAATAGTTAAGGAGTTTAGCTGTGCTGGCATAATCTTTGAAATCATAAGGTTTCATCTGAATTATCTGATAAGGGTTATGTTGGTTTATCTGTTTGAGTATCCTAATGAGCCCAGTTGGTGAATAAAATTCAGTTTTTGACTCTCAATACAACTATGTACATCCAACCCATGTACATTCAACCTCTTGCACGCAGGAATGTTCCGGCAAGGAGTATTTCATCTTAAAAGATTTAATGTTGGAATTGTCTCGAAGAAAGCCTAGAACAGCATTGGATATCATAGAATTGTGATTCTGTGCAACACAAGAGTCAGACTATACAGTTAATTCCGTTATCTCGTTCTCTTCAACAACACAGTCCAACATTCTTCAAAATGCACTCGCTAAGTCATTACCAGAACGGCCTGCGAAACGTTCATTCCACAGAGTGCAATAGACTTTTTTTGTTACAGAAAAGTATCCAGTTAGATTATATATACATTTAATTTTCTAAGGTAAAACAAGGAGCTGATTTCAGCATGGGGGTTAGAATTACATTTTCTAAGTCAAACAGAAGAACTGGAGTGCTTTTTTCTTCATTTTCTTTCTTTCGTGAGTTTCTCATTTCAGTTTTCAAAATCTGGTGCCTTTCGTAATCTTCACTTAACTCTTCAGTTAATGTGTCAGTCTGGCGTGCTATTTTAAACTTTTCACAAATATCACACCGATCTGATTTGGGTATATGGAATCCTAAATTGAACTCGGTTGCAAATATTTTGTAGTAAAAAGATTTCTTTACCGGAATAATACTTTCTGCCTTACATTTTTCGGTGTATAAGTCGTACATTTTTGCAACACTCAAGTGGGCCCCTTGATAGAGTCTCTTTGTATTCACCCTACAATAATGTGACTCTACAGCATGGAATGATTTAATATGGTCTTGGGCAGAATCAGCATCACCTACCGGCTTCCGTCTACTTGAAACCTCTACTACGTCTACTTTTTACGTCTACGTCTACTTTTACTTCTGAGATCTGGAGTAGCTGTGTTTGTTAAAACATCCTTTCTATTGTGAGCAGTGTATACTGGTTTTTGTGATATTCCTAATGTTGTCAAATGAAATGTTTTACAAACTTGTATTTTCTCACCTCTAATAGTGAAAAAATACTTGAAGGAATATTGCCTTCTCGATGATGGTTCACTGTTGTGATCTGAATCATTAGACTCTAGGTCCTCATCTTCCTTTCCAGGATTCCCTAATTGGGCAAATTTTCTCTTGGGTCTTGCTGTCACATAGCGTTCACTTGTGCTTAGAATAAAATGTCGTTTTTCTGTTGAAGAAGGCAAAGAATAAAAAGCTTCAAAAATATTTGTAATGAAAAACTCTCATCTTCTGATGACGACGTTGGAGGCACATAATCGTCCGAACTGTTAGAACTAAATAAGTCAGAGAGACCATTATCATCTAAAATTTCATCCATTGCTAGCTAAATTCATGAAATACAACTAAGATGGATTGCATGAAGCTTAATTAAGCTAAATAAAATGATAACATTGTGTATCATAACCTCCGACACAAAACACTAACAACAACACTAGCCATCAGCTGCTTTTTAACTTCAAAAATGAACTGTGCTACTCATAAAACAGCTGATTTGCAGCAGATACAACCTTGTCATACTAAAAACGTTTCCTGTTAATTATTAGTTAGAACCATGTCATTCTCTCTAGTTCCGTCATTTACCAACAGATCGCATCCAAAGTCAGTTTATTGAAAAGATATGTTTTGAAGTTGCCATAGATGCCATAACCTTATTTTCGTCAAAAATGTCAGTTAGAGCCTTGTCAAACCAAGGTAGCGAGCGGGCATTGTCATGAATGGTACTCCTATAAACAACCTGCGATACGCAGACGACACGGTATTGCTCGCCGAAAGCATAGAAGGCTTGCAAAGAATGCTGAACAACATAATTATAGCCAGTGAAGAGTATGGGCTCACATTAAACGCTAAGAAGACAAAATACATGGTCATTACTAAGGAGACAATCCACAGGAAAAACTTTTTCTTGGGCAAGACAGAATTGAACAAGTGGAAGCCTATAATTATCTGGGAACCCGAGTCAATTGCAGTGCAAGCCATCTGCCAGAAATAAAGATATATTTTATATAGTGGCGACTAATTTACAACACTATGGGTCGTTTGTCGCAGTCAAAACGCCATTTTTGCCTGTCTTGCCATGACTCCTCCTCCATGTTTCTTCTCTCCATGGCTCTGTCAACACCTTCCATCCATCTCCTTCTTGGTCTTCCTCTTTTCTATTTCGCTGCGGTCCCCAGTTCCATACCTTCAGTGGGATTCGTACGTTGCTCATTCTTCGCATGTGACCATACCAGTGCAGTTGTTTTCTCTCAATATGGTCTATTATTGAGTCTTCAATGCCCATTATCTCTCTTACTCTTATATTCGTTACCCTATCTCGTAACGTCAATCTGCAACATCTTCTCCAGTATCTGTTCTCCACTGTACTGATTCTATTTTTCATGTTTTGCGTAATGGTCCACACTTCTGCCCCATATGTCACCGTACCTTCCACTATTGCTGAAAATATTCGTTTCTTTATGTTTTTTCTTATGTTGAGACTTCACAGAATTGAGTTCAGTTGACCAGTTAATGCCTTTCCTTTCACAATTTTATTAGCTATGTCTTTTTCGTCCCTTCCATTTTTTGTAAACGTCACTCCTAAATATTTATACTCTTCAACATTCTTAATGATGTTTCCGTTTACATTTAGGTCTCTTCCATCCCTTCCAATAACCAAGTACTGCGTCTTTTCCGTGTTCACCTCTAGCCCCCATTTATCATACTCCTCCATTAATTTTCGCAACATGTATTCCAAATCTTCTTCATCCTCAGCTTGAACAACCTGGTCGTCAGCAAACAAAAGTGTATGAATGTAGTCTCTTCCCAACTGGACTCCTATATTCCTACATTTTCGACACCATTTTTCCAGTGCCGCATCAGAAATAAAGATCAGAATTGAAAAGGCCAGGGCAGCATTCCTAAAAATGAGACCTCTTCTATCGGCCCGCGACCTGAGCCTCGAAACCAGGACCCGCCTCTTGAAGTGCTACTCTTTCCCATCCTCTTGTATGGGGTAGAGGCGTGGACACTCACCAAAGAATGTGAGACCCGTCTACAAGCGTTTGAAATGTGGACCTACCGAGGATGCTTCGAATACCGTGGACGGACAGGGTCACAAATATGGAGGTCCTCAGAAGAATGGGGAAAGAGGTAGAAATTCTGCAGAGCATAAAGATAAGAAAACTGACATACCTTGGACACATCATGAAGGGGCCTAAATATGAGATTCTGCATCTCATAATTCAAGGAAAACTCGTTGGTAAACGCTCGGTGGGACGCAGACGAATATCCTGGTTAAGAAACCTGAGAGAAGCGTTTAACTGCCCGTCGCATGACCTTTTCAGAGCAGCAGTGGACAAGGTACGACTGACCATGATGATAGCCTACCTTCGTAATGGAGAAGGCACCTAAAGAAGAAGAAGCAAATAGTCTCGCGTAGTTTTATTAATAATTTTATTAAGTTTTTTTAAATCTATTACATCCTAAGCTCTTAAAATTCGGTCAGCGCGAGATAGCCCGTGTGACAAGCTGTTGTGTGAATCAAGTAGCCCGGCAGTGTTACAAAATTACATTGGACTCCCGATGACAGAAGATATTTTGTGCTCATCCTCGTTTTGGGTCGTTATTATTATTATTTTTAATTACTATTTGTATTTTGTTATCTGTGGTGTAGATATTATTTTTTTATTGTTTGTGTTACAATTTTTATTGTCACCATGTGAGTTAGGTGCCGCACTAGACATTTAACTTAATTTAGGTGTTTATTCTTTTATATATGTCTTGACTTCCCTTAGTCCACGATAGGTGTGCAGAAAATTAAGGACTTCAATCTGTTCTGCTGCCTTTCTTCCACTAAGTAGGTCCGTCCCCGTCCCTGTTTGTATTTTCTTGCTTCTCGGAGGCTAGGGATGGCTATAAGGGGTAATGTGGAGGCTATCAAAATATAATAAATAAAATTGAAAAAACCTTTCCAAATTGAATACATTCATTGCAAATGAAGTATTATTTAGAATAAATTTACTGCACATGATACTATCAATTAATGAAAGCCAATTTTATAATATAATTAAGTAATAAAGTGAAGTAAGTTTGAGTAATAAAGGAAATAAAAAATAATAATTAAATTTATTTTTTATAAATTACTCTTATTGATAATGAATAATGTAAATTTAATTGAAATTAACATTTAGTTCGATAAACTATTAGACGAGTAGATGATATAAACAGATCTCAATTTAATACTTTTCTTATAAAATAATTTCGTACATATGCACAACAATAGTTCATGCAGTCACCGACTCCCCTACCAACATTAGCGCCTACAGACAGGTCCCACCTACCTGCCCGCCGCGTGGAGCGCTACAGACGCACAGAGCGTGCAACGCCTCCTCTCCACCTTGAAGTGGACTCGCCGGAGGGGGATTTAAGCGACAGCCCTGCCCGTGAAAGTCATTCTTCACTCAACTCTCAACCGGAGAAGAATCAGAAGAAGAGCTCCAGACTGATGAAGAAGAAGAGCCCATCCGAGACCAGACGCAGCATCCCTGGTCTACCCTACCGGTGGCGGACGCTATATTCCCGCGCAGGTCAGCCTTCGCGTACACGGAGAGAAACGCCTCGGCCGCGCTATCGGCAGATGGACTACGCCGACCCGACATTGCGGGGCTCTAGGGGCCACCACTGTCACGCTGCAGTGGGAACCCAACTGTCGCTGAGGAAAGGCTAGGCCTGAACCCGGTAGCCGAGCCTTCACTCTTCGGGCTCCGCTTTGAACCGCCAACAACGGTCCTTTTCAGGGCCACCAATTTTCCAAACAAGCTTTTTCCACGTGTCGTTGGCCCCGGTCGGCGACAATGTATATGATTATTACAGTATAAGTAAGAATATAAAACAGTTCAGTGGCCAGCATAGTCCTATTAATTTCACCGCTGCAATTATACGGGTATACCACCAGAACTAGTACTCAAGGGTCTAAATCTTCCAAGCTTCCCTAGTCGCCGAAGCCCACTTTCGACCATTTTGGGGAATAACTCATATTGTTTTCAATTTGGCAAATACTTTCTTTGCAACTATCCAAATAATAAATTAAAAGTAACCGACTCGGCGTTTTAATTTTTTATATGAATCCCTTTTTCTCCAATTACATTCATGGTTTCAAGTTAAATTAACTATGTTTCAATGATTGTAGTATGTTATAGTATGAGTACGCTGCATTCAATACCTGGAAACAAAAACAACTATCAAATTATGTATATAACCAAAGTTAATCCAATTGGAAGTTCCTTCTGATGTATTTTTTTAAAACTATGTAGATAGTTTAAAAAACGTAAGCTGCGTAACTTCACCAACTCTTAAATTTCAACTTAAGAAAAAATTCCTCCGCTAGTAATTTATTGTCACTTCTTTGTCCCTACGCCGGTCAAATTAAAAAGAAAGTAGTATCGTTTGAATTTCTTATAACATACGAACAATGGTCGAGCCAATTCTTGTTGTCTTATACTCGAAACTAGTATAAGGCAAATCTCTTATCAAAATGATATAGTGTCGTAACAATAACACGACAGTGAAGTGATAAAAATGCTAGTCAGACAAAAGTTAACGTATGAGTAAGCTCTCACCGACATGATAAAGCATGAAAATGATACGCAACAATCTTATCAGTTATTCAAGAGCAGCATGCTCCACTTTTTATGGCATGTCACCTGTGCGTTGTTTTTACAAAGCCAATTAATCGTGAGTCAACATATTTTGTATAACACTTGGGTTACTTTAGTTTAAAATTTTGTACTAGTTAAAGTGGAATTTTCATACATGCTTAATAATTTTTTAACAATTGGATTTACGATATCAAAAAAAAATTAATCTTGCTACATAATATATGTTGTATACACAGATGGCATAGTAATTACATAAAAAAAAGAAAAACCAAAAGTCAGACGGAAACAAAACAAGAAAAGTTTTGTTTATTGGTATTTTGTACCGGACAACTTTCTAAACATTAGCTCTATTTAAATTGTAATTGTATACTTGTTTATAGTAATAACGCATTAGAAGAGGAAAATATATAAACAAGTAATTTTTGTGTAATACTGTATTTCAATCTATTGTGTTATTTGATCAACATGCTGTAAAATAAAGTTGGATTCAAAAACGGCCAAAAAACAATTTAGACTTTTGCTAGACTTTCTTTTAGCTACCTCACCCTACCTTCTTTTCAATTCGTATTATGTGACAGATCTGCCGAAATTTAAAGCTGTGAACTGTTTGCGTTCCTTAACTAGAAATTTCTCAGTAAATATTTCTAACAAAATTAAATTAGGAATACCTTAGCGCAGTTGTTTAAATCTATTGTATACACCCCATGCGGTTTTACAGAAAGGTCCTTGGCACAAAGAATCATGAAATAAATACACTTTTTAAACCACAACGGGCCCTCCACCCAAGGACAATCGTACAAAGCAAACCTTAGTTTCTCACTCTGAAACAAAATATCATACAGTAGATGATGTAATATCTGTCAAAATTACAGAATAAAGTTGAATGAAATGTAGTTGAAAATTGTTATGAATAATAAAAATATAATAACTTCTGTGGAGATCGCACTTCTGACTCGTACTGTTACAAGTTGGTCAACTTGAACGTTTAAGAGCCATCACATTTTCATTTTGGAGTTGCACTTCAAACTGTTGAAACATATTCAATAATAATCTAATACCAAGTTCAACAATTTTGGATGATGTTTAAACTCATCGATTTGTATAGTTTCGAGGGTTTATTAATGAGTTGCGCTTGATACTCGTAACTGCCAAATGATTTTCTAAGCAGTATTCATTATTTCTTTTTTCCGACATATTTAACAGAAAATTTCAAACTAAAATATAAATATACACGGACAACTGAATACAGTTAATACTTGTACTGTGTGAAGTAGGTCTAATAGCGAATTAGGTTGGTTTAAAATAAGCTTGCTTAATACGTACTATGATTTTGAATATTTTTACAAAGTTAATTTAATGTTAGATCTTTACAATAATCTTAAATCGAACCCGGGATTTTCCGCTTAGCAATAACGGACTGAATTACTTAAAGCCAGTCCGCTTTCTCACGAACACACACAAACACTCTCTCACCCCTCCAACCCGCCCGACTTCTCTTCTCCTACATCTCTTGGAACGTTTCCGTTCCACTGGTGGAACCGATTAATTGACAGCACAATATGTATCTGTAGTGGGGTTAGAGAAACTACTTGCGCCATTGAAGGTAATTTGGAATATAAATATGATCCTGGAATAACTGAGTACCTCATCAGTCTTTTCTCAGTTTATGAGAGAATATTATAATGATTTAAGAACATAATTTAAAAGATTGTAATCATACCTCGTTAAACAAATCCTGTCCAAAAGAACTGTAGATGACTAGTATATATACCAGAGTAATGATAAATGTTAAGTATTTAATTTTAAATAAAATATCTGACGTCTGAAAGCAAGCAAAAATACAACTAGTTCAAAATCATTGAAACTAATTTTCAATTTTTTTAAGATACCAGGAGAATAAAAACAGTACCTAGCTCATTATTCTTTTTCTTTTTTCTCCTCCTGCTTCTTCCCACCACCACGCTCTCTGTCAATTACAGTATGTCTACTTCACCCCTTTCGTTAACCTCTCACTCTCTATTTAACACCTTGAACAAAAGAGAAATCTGAAAGGTTTTCTTTTAAGAACTTTACCGCTCTAAAATTTAGCCCCACGTAATGATCCTTCGTCTTAATGCTTAAGTTTTATTTGGGAGGTACTTAACTATTTAAAGGTATGCCATCATCAAATGAGCTCATAATTTTTCAAAACAATGGAGGGTAACAACTTGACTTTATCCAAATAATGAGTGAAACAAAATAGTGCACTTCATTTGCCTTTGTTTAATACAACAGTAAAAACTATTGTCAATATGTAGGCCTACTGCAAAAAAACTTGAAACAGAAACAAATCGACTCTTATTTTTAGTACATTGTAAATTTATGAAGAATGAATCTACTTCGCAGTGGTTTGCACAACTGGGTTCTCGCCGGGGTCCGTGGTTTGATTCCCAATTAGGTCTGGCAATTTTTCATCACTCATTTTCATATAACATCATTCTCCACCGTCTGCATTAGCAGAAATTGCAAAACAGTCGGACGTAAACCCCCCCCCCCCCCCAAAATTAATCTACTTATCATAAAAGGGGTAGACCTACATAAGTATTAAAAACATACAGTGTGAAACATTCACATGACTTTTTTGTCAATGCAAATAATGAAAAATATAACCTATAACAAGTAAATAAACATATTATTATAATTTAAATTAAGTAAATAGGTAGACAAACAAACAAAAATGTTTAAAAGGTAAACATAGCAAACAGTGTAAAATAAAAAGTATAACCTAATTTTAAACATCATTGAATGGCGCTAAATAAAAATCAACCTCTATAGGGTATAAAAATGTGGAAAATCACTAATTGACGCAAAAGTAGGCTCTGTAGAAAAATATGCTAGAAATAAATGTTGTAGCTCAAGGTTTTTAATGTCCTATAACTTTGATTGTTATACGCGTTTGTTGTAAAATACATGTTAAGACCGCAATCTTCAAAAAAAAGTATTTTTTACAGATATTAATGAGCAAAACACAGAAAGTCGCTAATTGTCGCTAAACTAAGTTAACAAGTAGAACTTTCTCATCAGCCCAACTTTCTCATCAGAGTTGGGAGAAAGCTACATTGACGTTACCCTTGTGACGGGCAACCTACTTCGTTGCACCAGTGGATGGACGGTCTGGCCAGGGCTTAGCCTAAGCGATCACAGACTGATCACCTGTAAGCTATCGCTCGACTTCGTAGGCCCCGAGGAATGCCTAGTCATTCCAAGATGCTTCAAGCCTAGCTAGGGACACTGATCATGCCAGACTGACAGCCGATTGCACCCGGACCATGCTCAACTTGGAGTGGAAGATGGACTCCAAATAAGATGTTGAGGCAACAGCGGCGAGGTTCTCGTCGATGGCACAGGCCGTCTGTGAAAGGCTACTTCGCAGGCCCGACAGGCCAATGGTTGCCCCGGTAGCAGGCAGGCCGGGCCTCCAGGCGCTGGATCTCGTTTCAGACCCAGTGTCCCGTGGTGGTCCACAGATTTGACCATCCTGCGTGGGAGGGTGAGGTCTGCGTTGAAGCGGCTCCAGCGTTGTCGTCGTCGTGACGATTACAGGGCTGAGCTGCGGATTCGCTACCTACACGCCAGAAGGGTGTACACCGCTAACATTAAATCGGCTAAGAAATTATAGTCTGAGGGGGTCCATGCGGAAGCTTCAGACTAAGCCGTGGCGGGCTTCCCAGCTATTATATCGGCCTAACATCAGATCAGTTCTCTCCAGTGCCCGATGCGGTGACGGAGGTTTTACCAAGACATCAGAAGAAACCTTCCGTGCGTTCTTGGACACTCCATTACCAAACGCCCCCTAAGGCGAGACACTGCGGATCGGGGAGGGCGAGGAGCCCCCTTACCTCGCCGTGAGGCGTGTCGAGCTGGAGGATCTAGACCGTGCGGTATCGAGAATGGCACTGAGGTGGGCGCCGGGCTTTGACCGGCTTGACCCGGACACAGTGGTTATTCTTTGGCCGGCTATTCGAGAACCGCTACGGCGGCTGTTCCAGGGGTGCCTTGACTGGAGTTGCTTCCCAGCTTGCTGGAAGGTGGCTCTAGTGAGGGTGCTTCTAAAAGAAGGGAAGGATCCGGGTCAGGTGAAGAGCTATAGCCCAATTAACCTGCTACCGGTTTTCGGTAAGCTTCTGGAGCGATTGATCGAGGAACGCCTCAAGGAAAGCGTTGATATGACTCAATTTAGAGTACAAGGTTAGTATGGCTTTCAAACAGGGGTAGGCACCGAGGACTGTATTTTGCGGGCCCTGTCCGAGGTGGAAGGCACCAACTGTACCTAAGTTTTAGGTATTTTTATAGACATCGAGGCTGCATTCCCTTCCTTGTGTTGGGGAGATATCCTCGATGAATTAATAAGTCGTAACATACCCATCCATCTCCGGAATATCGTGGGGGACTACTTGTCTAACCGCAAGGCTCGTTTTATGACCAGCCTCCTGTCTGTGAAGAACCCGGTGACGCGGGTTTGCCCACAGGGATCTATTCTTGGGCCTTTGTTGTGGAATCTTGTGTTTGCCGGACTTCTGGGGCTACCTTTCTCCGAGTTGGTCACGGCCCTTGCTTTCGCCGATGACTTGCTCATTTTAGTACGCGGTTGGTCGCGTCCACAGCTGGAGGAACGTTGCAGGTCGGTAATGACCTTGGTCAAGGGATGGATGGATAGACATGATTTAAAACTAAGTGTCTCCAAAACGAAGTACATGTTTCTGAGGAACGCGCCAAAATTATCATTCAGTCGGAACCCTGTAGTTAAATATAAAGGGGCCAGTGTTAGTAGAGTCAGAGTTCATAAGTACTTTGGCGTTCTGCTCGACGATAAGTGGCTGTTTAGTAACCACGTCGCGCAGGTTGCTACTGACGCTGCTGGAGTAATGCATAAGCTGCGACGAATTGCTCGGAAGGACTGGGGTCTCTCTGCGGGCAGTCTCAGTATGATCTATAAAGGAGTGTTCGAAAGCATGGTGACCTACGCGGCTGCAGTATGGGCTCACCGTTTGGACTTAAATAGAGGGCTCATTCAAAATTTAAGGAGCTCCCAGCGCAGAACCCTGTTGGTTTGCAGTGGTCACAATAACAGGGGGCGTCTTATAACAGTGTCTGATAGTGAAATAGTAATATTAGTTTTAATTTTATATGAGTATTTGTGTATGTTTTTATTTATTTTCGTGGCCCCTTTACAGCCTCGTGTTTGTCCTTCATGTCTGTGATATTACCTTTTAATATAAATTATATTTTGTTTGCTGTGATACTAGTTTGTAAGATTTTAATTTGATAAGTTGTTAATGTTATTTATTCCGACTGTGATATTAGATCTAAGTTTATGTTTCTATGTTTATCCTATAAGTTTACAATACAATTTTTTTTGTAAATTGTATTTATTTATTTTTCTGTGATATTTCTTGTTTGTAAGACCTTTATGTTATAAGAAAACTACGTTCTACACTTGGGCTTTTTACACTCGTGTGTAGAATAACAGGCGATGATAACCGTCCTGGTTTTTCGCCCAAAAAAAAAATTCTGACGTGGGCCTTGAGCCCCAAGAGGCATTCCTGACAAGAGGGCGAGCAGTACACACTCCCCAGGTCGGCCGACCTGGGTCCAACTCGCCCACAAAATTTTATAAACTATAGCTTAGTTTTAGATAAGGTGACTGACGCCGTCACATTGTTTTATTACGAGTTCTACGGAACGGCCTCCAGGTCTACGCCTTCTGGTGACCAATTTGAGGGGAGGTGGTGGGAGTAATGCCAGCAAACCATTTACCATTTAACTAGTAGAATTAGAGTCAGAGTTCTTGAAGTTTTATCCTTGAAGAAGAGAGTTACAGCTCTCGCTTTTGAAGCGTGGCAGGCCGAGTGGAACACCTCGCCTAAGGGAAGAGTCTTGTATGAATTCATATAGGATTTGGGGGGCTGGTACGCCTCAACTGTTTATTTAAGGACATCGGGAGTCCAGATCCTCACTGGTCATGGTGAGTTCGCGGCTTATTTAGAGAGGTTTCGCCTGCTGGAGGATGATTCGTGTGTTTGCGGGGAGGTCCAGTCACGAGATCATCTATTGTACGACTGTCCCACTCTTGGGGGGGGGGGTCCAGGCAGCGACTGACCCTGGAGCTTCAAGACCGAGGGGAAAATTGGCCCCTCACAGTACGTGAGAGCTTGTACCGAGAGGTGCTTAGCGCTCCGGTGTGGGAGTTCCTGGACGAGGTAGCGAAGTTCTATCGTCGTCGTGTAGTAACTAAGGGGCTGTCCCACGTCTGAATCAAACGGCACCGGGTCACAAAATTTATTTTTCCCTTGCCGGAAACATATAAAGGTGACAAACACTTGCTGACACGACGTAAATTGGCGACAATAGACCTAACTAGGTTTTACGTTATTAGTTTAAATTTTCTGTTTTTCTAACATTTTTTTTTTGACTGTTAGGACCATCTTTTATTTAATTTTTGATGATGGGCGCCTTGTGCGCTAAAAGGCTTCCCTGGACGTGAGAGCGAGTTCATGCATACTCCCCATGTTGCCAACCTGGCTCACCCTCGCTCTTTAAATTTAGTTTTAAGTTTATTATAATAATTACTTTAGTCTGTGACAGTCGCCAGTCACGATATATATAAGAGTTCTAAAGGAACATCCTCCGGGTCTATGCTTTCGGACGATCAATCGGAGGGGAGGTTGCGGGAGAAATGCCAGCAAACCAATTACCAATTACCCATTAATTAGTAGAAATATTTTTTGAAATAAAATGTTTAGGTTTTTTATTTCCTACAACTTTAATTAAGTTATTTACGATTTTGCCCTAAAATTCATAATGAGACCGCAATCTTTTAATAAAAACTTACCACGAGAACAAATTCCCTAATAGGTAAAAACATGTTTTTTGGGTTCAAGGGGCTTAAAAATGTGTATTTCTGGTGAATACTTGATTTCGAGAAATCGACATGAGAATATAACTTACTTCCTTTCCAATGTATTCATAAAGGGCCAGGGAAAGTAAAAATAGGTATAAAACAACACATAAAAAAATTTCTAGTTTGGAACTTACTTCACTTAAAATGTACAAACTTATACAAATGCTAGTGCATATTGCGTAATTCACATTTGAAGTTAATGTTCCTAGAGTTTTATTCAGTAAAACTGTGTTTCTGAAAAATAAAATTCGTACGATAGATCACAATTTGTTGTTATTCCATCCAAGTATTACTTATGTATCTATGCACCAGAAGCATTTACGTATTACCGTATTACTTCAAATTTAAGACGCCCTCGAATTTACCACGCAACCATGTTTTAGGATTTGTAGCTTCCTGATTACGTTGACCGTTCTTCGTTGTCGAGTCATCGTCGTCGTCGTCGTCGTCGTCAGTTACATCGGAGTCGGATGTTGAATCGGATTTGTTTGCGCCACTGTAATTCCAAAGGATATCATCTTCAGAGCCATCCAACGCATTCGACAAACAGCTTTTCAAAAAGTATTTAATGATGATACCCGGTGGCAAATCTTTCCAAGCTTTTTAATTCCATTTTACAATCGTAGATACAGAAGCTCGTTTAATTTTGCCGGTTGGTGTAAGGGGATGGTCACACCTGCGTCAATTGAAATACACGGGAACTATCGGCAATATTGTCTCCATATAGTATACTCAAAGGTACTTTTAGACTAATACATTTTAGTCAATTTACATGTACCTCGAATTTAAGACGCACCCATTATTTTAGCCCTTTAATTGCGTTAAAAATATGAGTCTTAAATTCGAAGTAATAAGGTACTTACTTAAAGTTTTCAAATTTGAATGCTTCTAGAGGCCGGATCTAAGCCGTCCAATAGAGGTACTGCAGCGTTACCAAAATTCAACACCAGGCATCTGTCGTTACTGAAATCCCTATTTCATATGATTTGTTAAAATATTACTGACTTGCTTTATCCATCACAACCAAAACTAAGGGGTACATAATAAAGATTACATCGGTTCACATCCCAGCTTATACATCACATTTTTTACGGAAGTTACCGGATTGCAATAAAATATTTGTTCTAGAAGATTAAAGCGTAATACTCTAGAAACACCTAAAAATATTACATCAAGAAAATAATTAATTTACCATAATTTATCGGTTGTGTTTTCAGTACCTAACACTGTTGATTTGAAAAAATTGTAGGTATGCTATAATTATTTATAATCATTAACATTTATTTATTATGAACTATTGAGAGTATTAATAGACTCATGATAAGAATATACAATATTAATAAACCAGCAGAAAAGAAAAAAACCGAATTTTTATATTTAAGGAAGCCAACTTAGACCAAGCTAATGCGTTCTTTTTTTATTTAAACTGAAAATGGTTTTTGTTTTCAAGTTCTTTAAAGTTGTTCTTTGCCTTTTTATACTAAATTAAGCAAATAAACACGTTTTATTATTACAGTTATCGCACGACTTTAATTTTATCTGTCAACGTACTAAGATATATTGGTTTTGGTTTCAAAACAATACTTTGTCCAATTGGCGTAATTGTTTGAATATATGGAGTTTAGATGTTTTTATTGAGAGGTAAGCGTTACCAAGAGATTTGTCACCGTGTTCTTTCCCCTATTGAATAAATACATAGCCATAACAGAAGCATTGTAAATTAACAAAAGGTTAACGTCACAGAGGTAAGATTCGTTAATATAAAGTAATGCCTTATAAAAACTTTGAATGACAAAAGACTTTATTCAACTTTAGAGTACACATTTCCAAAAGACTAACTCTGAATTGACTAGTGCACGCTTATAGGTTTCTAAGTTAGTCTTTTAGAATGTTTGAAACCGAATGTTGCAGAACATTCCAAGTAGTTAATACAATACAAACAATTAGGTAAAAATTAAAGTTTGTGAGTGCGTTTATATATTGAATATTGCTTATGTCACTGTTTCTATATTTATATGCGTATATTTACTGCATTTATATTAAAGAAATAATTATCTGCGATCTTCTTATTTTCAATACGATCTTGTCAAAGTAAATATATGCGCGAAATAATAAGCATAGGTTAACAGTAGAAATAGTTGAGAATTTAGTGTACGTCTATTTATTGTTTTTTCATTAATTAATCATTACGTGCAATTAGAAAGCGATGTAGAATTATAAAGAATGTCTAGAGTCAAAAAAACTCATTTCTACAACGAACGATTTACCAACATAGTAGTAATAGACAATGCACTACTAAACTCCAACGAACTAAAGACTGCAGATGAGATCTAGCCAATTACAGCTAAGGTCGGGTGTGAGGTTGCCTCTTCGCTAAGTCACACTCGGTTCCACCGAACTACAGCTGACTTATTGTTAGGCTGTCATCCACAATGGGACCACAACCAATGTGACAACGCAGGATACGATTAACGAAAGTCAATTGGCTCTGTGCTGTGATCTAGGTTACTATGCTCCACCTTCATCTGCAGTCTCCAGTTCGTTAAGCTATAAAGGTACGATGAAAATGAAAATAAAATAAATTTGTTCTCTACTTATAAACGATTTTATGAAATAATTTTGTGCAGAGGATAATTAACGTAACTATTATTTAAATATATTTACCTCATAATAATCTGGTGAAGCTTGATTAAAGTTTTTAATTTCATTTTAAATAAACTATCTTCAAAATTTGTAAATATCTGTGAATGTTCATACATGCATCCAGTGCTTTTATAATTTACTAAAATTGGATTTGTATTGTTTGTACATTTAGTCATATCTTTTAGCGTTATGTTAAACAGTTTAATTTGTGACGTAACTTTATTTATGACTAACATATTTGTTGGATAAATAACGCAACATAAATATAGTAAATTAACAAATAATGTTGCTTGTAAAGCATATATTGCAAAAAACATTAATAGAGATTCACTAACGTTATAGTGATATTCAAAGGGTAAAGACAAATCGTGTACTGTAATGTGATAAATACTCTTGTTTTTTACTAATAATTTATAACTCGATTCAACGATTGGCGTCAGCAACACGTTTGAAAAAGCTATTCGTAGAGTTGTAAGTATAATTTTGACTAGTCTGGATTCGTCATTTTTAAAACATTTTATAATCTGTACTATAATATCTGATAATCGATATTTATTGCTTGGTACGTCTGGGTAGTAATTTTGGTCTATAATCAAAAGATTTGTGTTGATATCGTCAAGTTTCCATATAAAATAAAAAAATACTGCTGTAGATATAGCTGTTAAATTTATATCTTCCAGCGACAAAAATCGTATTCTTTCGTCGTCCCATTCGATTATCAAATTTTGAATACAGGCCACTAGGAAGTAAACTGACAATAACAATAATATTTTTGCTTTTACTTCAACTTTTTCTGTTTCCACATGTAGCCCTACTTTAACTAAAAATTCTTTTAATTTTCTTGTTATATGTAATGACATTTTATCGTCAATCTGAAAGAAAAATCAGAATGATTTTTAAAACGCATAGTGGTTTGTCACAATTGAGATTACTTGTAACCAGTACCTAGGCACATTTTTAAATGGACCCTACAAGTAGGGTCCATTTAAAAGTTAAGGTATATTTAAATGGACCCTATAAGTAGCCAACTGAAATTTGGCACCTCTTTTCAACACATACTTCGGAAGAGTGGTAGTAATATCACTCATTTCTGTTACGTTTTTTTTAAATATAAGAAAATTGAAAACTTTCATAAAAAAGTTTTAATTTTGACAATACCGTGTTTATAGAACGAAATAAATTTGTAACATTTTAAAATAATTTTACCACTGTGATTTAGAATTAAGTAAATAATGTGACCAAGAAATTGCACTTTAAAACCAGCAACTGCTTTTGGTATAATGAGTCATTTAGATGGAAAAGGTCAATCTGAGTTAATCTTTCATCAGAGTTTTTGACATCAACAATAACTTTTGAAGTTATAATTTCAAAACGATGAGGTAACTTCAATAATTCGTTATAAACTACAAAAACTCTTACACACAAAATATGAACATAGTATTCCTTTGTTAAATAAAAATCCCCTTCAAGTATAACAAACAAGTTGTTTAAAGATTGAATTCTTCGTGCGTTTTTGAACTTTTAATTTATTATGTAACTTTAACACTTTCACTGAGCTATGGATGTAGAAACGTTATTTGAGCTATCCGGTCTCTTAGACCGGTCAGTATGTCTTGGTTTTTACCGGTCAATTTATCAACTATTTCTTATTTAATACATATTTTTAGTAAAAATATTTAATTTGGAACGTATATAAAAAACAATAATTAAACATTTTTATATTTTTATTTGCAAACCTTTAAATATAGAAAATTACAAAATGAAATACTGCTGCTGTTGTACTACAAACAAAAAAACTCTTGCTCACATCGAAAATTTAATTTGATAAAATAATAATAATAGTAATTATGATAAAATAATACTTTGTAAGATATTTTTGACTAATTTGCTATAATAATGGTTGATAATAATGAACAAAAAAAATAACTGTTCAGTTTATGAGTTTACACTGTATTTTGCACATTCATTGCAGACTTTGCAACTGCACTCTAAACAAATGGGATTAGAACACTTAATGTATTTATGTCGGGTTTTCCTCTCTCGAACATATGGACGAATTCAAAACGTGAAGTCACTTTATGAACTAGAATCACTTTCATTTGGCAACACAAAGTCTGGATCTGCATCGGAATCGTCTATTTCACTCTGAATATCTAAATCATCTAAACTAGACTCATCATCCACCATTCTACGTACACGAACGGCAAAATCATCGTCTTCCACGTGTACAGATCGACTGGTAGAAGATCGATCCATTTCACTAACACTGACGCACTAACACTTATATGAGCTATCCGGTATACAGGACCGGCTAATTAGTACACGATAACTGAGCTATCCGGTATGACAGACCGGGTGGTTTTCAAAAAGCGGTTGTCACAAGAGAACGACTTACGGAAACAGAACTAACGCTAGTGTTTAGTGAAGAGGGGGAGTTAGAAGGCAGCTACTGAGCCTATGAACGACCTTAAACAAACTGGGCTGGAGCTGTGGAAAACTTAATATACTTCCCGGTCTGAGAGACCGGTAGCTCAGTTAAAGTGTTAACTTTCAAAATCTACAAAACAATGAATAACAATCGAACAATAATAAAAAATACAATATTTTACGCAGAAGTGTAGAATATTTTAGTTTAAAAACAAAATATAATTGAAATTTTGTTTCAACGTGTTTAAAACTCTTGCTGAAGAGATTGCTTTCTATTATCGAAAATGAATTTGTTCTCCCCGAACACCAGTTTGACTTTCGGTCTGAGAATTCGATCACTCGTCGACTTTACAGAGTAACTGATTTTCTGGCTGCCGCTTTTGAAATGAGCAAGACACTTTTGTACCTTGTTTTTTGACGTATGCCAAGCTTTTGATAGCGTGTGGACTTCTATGTAAGTTTCGTTTCCTGTATAACGCCTACTTTCATATTTTACAATCGTTCCTGATCAACCGACTTTGAATGGTAACTGTAGGATCTATCCATTCCGACTACTAACCTATCAGCGCAGGCGTCCCCGAAGGATCAATTTTAGTTTCATTTTAGTTCTATCGTATATTTTCAACTCGGATATACCATACTTTCCTACTACATCGCTGCTGACGATAATGTTATTTCGTTCGGTGACGATAATGTTATTTTTAATCGTCTGATAGCCTAGTTTTTCTTCAAACGATAACCTTCATTCTTCGTCGACAAAATATCCACTATTATTTTCATTCAATGAACCTCTTACGTAACGAAATAACCTTGGTCCCTCGGTTGAGATGGAACATACCCGTCAAACACAAGCGACAATACTAAATGGAAGGCTAAAATAGTTGTACAAGACTTTTCGCTGTGCAATCAATATTACCTATTGCTCCAACCGATTTGAGTATTTTGTAGTCAGATTTATAGTCCAGCGAAACTTTCAGTTATTTTACGAATAGAACGTTTTAAAAATAAACTCTTGCGACTCACTATTAATTTCCAATGTACATGCCCATTAAAACACTATACACGGTGGGTAATGCGTTAATTGCGTCAACAAAACATTGCTAAAATTGTACCATAGCTTTAGAGACAGACTTCATAACCACAATAAACGCTACATGCAACATAAATTCTCCTGATTTTTTTCGGATTTGTACAATTACAACTGAAACGCCGATGGAGTTGAGACATGGCATATGAACACCACACTAGGCAGTAGTAACAAATTTAATTAAAAAGGTGAATTTAACATAATTATAATTACCTAAATCAATAATAGTGAGTGGTGTTCTCCTCTAAGTTATTAACGAGGTTTTTTTTCATTTAATTTTACTGAAACGTTTTGCTAGTTCTCTTGGCAGAGTTGAAAAGTTAAATTAAATAAGTAAATAATCACGACAACTGTTGTGACTATGAGAACATGAAGTTAAAATCAGAAAAAATTGGAAAAAGCGCACCAAATAACTGAAAACTTATATAACAAAATTTAATCTCGATAATTTTAAATTAAGACACCATAATACAGTACAAACCAGAAGAACGTCAAAAAGTGCTTCACTAACCATAGTTCAGAAATTACATTCTCCCTAAAAAACTTATTTAAGAAAAACTAGAAACTGAAAAAAGAAAAATTATTCGGAAAATATTTGGTCCGAAAAACAATGACGACGACGAGTTTAGATTCAGAATTAACGAATAAGTTTAAAACAACAAGAATATAAAAAAGCAGATTCCGTAACGAAAAGAAGAATTCTGTTTTATGGCCATCTATACAGAATGAACCATAATAGATTTAAAAAACAATTTTTGTTAAAAGAAAATAATTCAACTACTAAACGAGCAACGGTTTTCAGCAACTGCATCAAAAGAATCGGCATTCCGCAAAAATCAACAGAAGACAAATTAATTTAGAGATGGTTGGGTGTTTCAAGAAGTTTTAAAAGATGAGAACAAGACTACAAAAAATAACGTGAAATGGTCAAAAGAAATAATATAATCAATGCGTGAGAAACGTTCAAGAATTGGGAGGGTAAGACAACATTCAGATTAACATCTGGGATATGAAGTCTAAGTATTGATTCTATATAATTAATTGGGATTACAATTAGAGATCGATTTGGAAGAAAACTATTTTAGTTTATTTGATACTAAAAAATTTTAAAGAACAGTTTTTCCAATGATTAAGTTTTTGAAATCTATAGTTTTAAAATGATATCTTCCATAATTATGAAAAAACTAAAACAACGTAAAATATTTTGTATACAATTACGAATTAGTAAAAAAACTGTACATTGTTTTAAGAAACCAATTAAAAAAAGCCTCCACTAATTTACTGAAAATGTCTGGTGTAGTATATTCCAAAAACATATATCAATAAATTTACCACAAAAATAGTTGGGATTTTATAATGTACAAAGTTGGAAATCGTCTATTTTTTTATTGTCACTGTCATTAACACACACGTGAACATTGTGTAAAATTTGAGCCACAGCGGAAAAAGTTAGCATCCCTCGCTGTCAACAGTATGGCCATACGAAAACTGTTAGCACCTATAAAGGTGCAGTAGGTGCAAGGAATGCGTCACTGGGACCTATACAAAAAATTACAGCAGTTCCCGAAAATGCGTTCTTAAATAGGATGAACAACAGTCGAATTATAAAAATACCGTTTGTACTGACAAAATTCTTGATAGAAATATTAAGGTTCTCAAAACCTACGATATTCTCATCCGCAAGACCATCATACGTGTAGTATTTACAAGCCCTAAACGGAACGACTATACATTAGTAATTTAGTGTCGCTCTTGTAACTTCAAACCTTGATATTCAGAGTGGCCAATAAAGAAAAAAACTTTCTTGAAAGGAAACAATTTTTTTCGTTGATGTTTTAATTCTGTTAACCCATCATTATTTTGTGTTTAGGGAATTTTTCTATACCAACTATCACAATCTTTCCCTAGTACTACGGAACCCCCCCCCCCCCACCATAACAGTAAAGAAAAAAGAACTCTCGCTCACTTAATGTAATAGTGGCACAACTCAAAAATTGGCCAAAATGAGTTATCTACATCACACAGATGCTTGAAATGAGTACTATGTTACTGTAATAGTGGCTTGTTATTAGTTGTATTTTTTGGCGCTAGAGAGTAGAAGTGTCGTTGATGCACTCTCAGGTTTTCGAACCTGGTGTTATTGTAATAGTGACTCTTCTTAATTGTGCCAGTATTACATTCATTTCTAAAACAAAATCATTGGTGTTAGCGTTTAATTGTGTCGTTTCATATTGTTAAATTTTACTGTTTTTGCGTGATTCCTTGTGATTCCGTGTCCCCAAAAAATAATTCGGATTCATTTACTAAACCCAAAACCAGAAAGAAGGTGTCATATCCCCATGAATGGAAACGAAATAAAACTAAATTACTTAGAAATACTGGCAAGGCTTATAAAACTTTGAAGAAAGGTGTAGAAATCAAAGAACGAAAAATGCATCATGCTTGTGGTCAGAAATGCCGGTTGTTGTGTAGTAAAAAATTTAGTGAAGAAGAAAGATTAAATATTTTTAATAATTATTGGCAAATTGGTGATATTAATAAACAAAGAAATTACATTTTGAATTGTATGAGCACTATCGGTAGTAAAAATAATCGGGATAATGTAGGCGATAAACAACCGCGTAAACTCAATAATGCTTTCTACTTTTGTAGTCAATCCAAAAAAATACGAGTGTGTAAATTTTTTTTATAGCAACTTTGGGAATTACAAACAGATGCATCCGCACAGTGGTGTCTAAAAATGAAAATAGTATTTTGCAAGATGATAACAGAGGGAAACATTTAAAACATAAAGTAAGTGATGATGTTAAAAATGGTGTTCGCTTTCACATTTTATTATGTTAGCCATTATACAAGAGCTAACACAGAAAAAATGTACATTGACGGGAGTAAAACTGTAACACAGTTGAATAGAGACTATAAGAGTGATTGCGAAAGAGATGGTAAACCATTTGTAAGCTTGGCGTTGTATCGTCAAATTTCTAATAATGAGTTCAATTTAAGTTTTTTTGTTCCCAAAAAAGATCAATGCCATAAATGTGTGTCCTACCATAACGTAGATGTTGAAAAGAAAAACTTGTTACAAAATGATTATGACCAGCATCAACAAGAAGAAGAATTAAGCAGGTTAGAAAAATCAAATGATAAAAAAATATAAATAATTTGTATCAGGTGGCATGTTTTGACCTGCAGCCAGTATTGCCAGTTCGTAAAGATGAGGTTTCTTCTTTTTATTACAAATCACGTCTGTCAACTTATAACTTTACTATTATTGAACTGCAAACTAAAGGAAATGGTGATGTTCACTGTTATGTATGGCACGAGGGAGAAGCTAAACGTGGAGCCAATGAAATCGGCTCATGTTTGCTGGATTTCCTTAAGGAAACAGCTAAAAAAACACTCAGATTTATTAGAGCTAACTTTTTATTTTGACAATTGCTGTGGACAACAAAAAAATAAGTTTATACTTACACTCTACTTGTTCGCAGTAGCAAATCTTAAAATTAACTCCATAACGCAAAAATTTCTAGTGAGTGGTCATTCTCAGAATGAGGGCGATGCTGCACACTCCTTGATTGAGAAAAATATAAAACGAGCTTTGAAGTCTGGGCCAATTTATGTACCAGCCCAATATGCGACTTTAATCAGCACAGTCAAAAAACCGGGAAGCCTTTCAAAATACATGAAATGTCTCATGGTAATTTTTTCGATTTAAAAAATTTGTGTGAACTCACTGCTTCAAATTTCAACATCAACATAGATGGAAATGTATTGAAATTTTCAGATGTTTGTATTTTTAAAGTTCAAAAGAATGAAAAAGATAAATTCTTTTACAAAACATCGTTCAAAGATAAAGAATACAAAACAGTTTACATTACTCTAAAAGAAAAGAAAACAAGACAATCTCGACTTCAGTCTTTAATTGACTTCAAATTAACATCATGTTACTCAGACACACTTCCCATATCAAAAAATAAGTATGCAGACCTTCAATCCTTACTAAATGCGGACTTAACATCATGTTACTCAGACACACTTCCCATATCAAAAAATAAGTATGCAGACCTTCAATCCTTACTAAATGCGGACTTAACATCATGTTACTCAGACACACTTCCGATATCAGAAAATAAGTATGTAGACCTTCAATCCTTACTAAATGCGGACTTAACATCATGTTACTCAGACACACTTCCGATATCAGAAAATAAGTATGTAGACCTTCAATCCTTACTAAATGCGGACTTAACATCATGTTACTCAGACACACTTCCGATATCAGAAAATAAGTATGTAGACCTTCAATCCTTACTAAATGCGGACTTAACATCATGTTACTCAGACACACTTCCGATATCAAAAAATAAGTATGCAGACCTTCAATCCTTACTAAATGCGGACTTAACATCATGTTACTCAGACACACTTCCGATATCAAAAAATAAGTATGCAGACCTTCAATCCTTACTAAATGCGGACTTAACATCATGTTACTCAGACACACTTCCAATATCAAAAAATAAGTATGCAGACCTTAAGACCTTACTATTGTGTTGAGTGAGTTGATTACCATTTTGTACATGATTCCTCTATCAAGTCATATTGTTATTAGAATTTTATTTATAAATTTATGTAACAATGGCACAACTTCGTTTTTATTTTTTTATTGGATAAAATAAATTTTTACAACAATATTTTTTATTAATAAATTTAATCACCTGATTAACTGTAAAATTATACATAGAATGGCCAATTTCTAGAACCCTGTGATGAAAATCGGAGGTAAAAATGAACAAAACATTTCATAAGAAAGTTTGTTTTTGGCTTCCTGAAAAAAGTGTATTTTTGAGTTGTGTCACTATTACATTAAGTGAGCGCTCTGTTCAAAGGAAACAACTTTTCTCATTGATTTTTAATTCTGTAGACCCATCATAATTTTGTGTTTAGGGAATTTTTACTATCACAATCTTTCACTAGTACTACGAACTTCCTATCCCCCCCCCCAAAGTAGTAAAGAAAAAAAACGAACTTTGCTAAAACGAAATAATTTTTCTCCTTGTTTTTAATTCTGTAGACCCATCATAATTTTGTGTTTAGGGAATTTTTACTATTCCAACTATCACAATCTTTCCCTAGTACTACGAAACTTTTTCCCCCAAAACTACTACGTGATTTGTATGGCAGGAGGGGAATATTATTAAGTCAAAATAATTTTATGTCATCGGTATTTTTATATTTTAGCCTCACTACATGCACACATTTACACTTTAACTGGAATACGCTGGTATTTTACAAGACAATTTCTCCTTATTACTAACACAACACATGCCTTCATTGTAAACTTTTATTTGCAGTGACAAATCTTTGTTTATTGCTGTATTACTAAAATAATATACTAGATTTCTCTTATAATTACAATTAGAAACGGCTAAGAGTTTTCCTTGACTTTTCGGCGCGAAGAGACATTACTCTATGTTTTCGATTTTCGGTACATACCATCTTTGTACTTATCGTATATAATGGAATAGTAATTATTTGAAAATTTTTAGTTCACAAATAAACATAAAAATATTAACAAAGTAAAATAAAAAAAGACATTTAGTCCCTGCTACGTACGAATCTCTATCACATACCGAAACCTCAATATAGGCACAGTATACAGAGCCATTAACAAATTATATACTCGTTTCCGGTAAAATTTAATAAATCACACGAATCCAAAGATGCAATAATATTGTCACACCTACCAAATAATGTACAAAGGAGATTAAAAAGATGCTGGAATAAGGATGTTTTACAAAACAGCGACGAGGGTTTGCCTCTGGGTGATTTCCTCAAACAAGGCAAAAGGAGAACATTAACGACGTACTTCATAATTCTGCTGGCTGTATAAATATACAGTTGTAGTTATTACTGAATAAAGATTAAAATATCTGTAAATAGTAGTATATGTACGAGTGTATTTTCAGTAAACAATAAAATTGAATCACGTGTACGAAATAAGAGTTTGCGTGCAGGTAATTGGTTGCAAGCTACATATATCTCCGTGAAACTATTTCTCGCTGAAAATTACAAAAATTATTTTCGTAATTACATTCTGTGCATTACAGAACAAAACTGACATAAGCTATATGTATTTCTATTTCGGTCTTAGATATTATGTTGTTAGGTAGTATTAAACACACATCAGGAATATCTATTCTATTCTTACTTGCCTAGGACTAAATAGTATACTAAAATTTTGTTCAAAAAATATTATAAGACTTAACGAAGACAATTCCAATTCAGATGAACAGAGGATTTGATCAAGATTGTCGTTTATGTAATTTAAATTCCGTATAGAACATAGTTGATTTAACGAGGTAATATTAAAATGTTTTGGGAAAAGCTACATTTTTTAGTATAGTCTATAATACAAGATTGTTAATTTAGAAACATTTTCAAAATAATATTGATTTGGGACATTGAAATAGGCTTGAATAAGTTGTTCTATTTTATTCTTACAGCAGTATTCACGTTTATTCCTTTATTTTGTAGTCACAAAGAACAAAAAATTTTTCGTATCCTTATAAATTTTATATCCCTATCATTTTATGCAATATTAAAACCATTTTAGTTTGAAAAAATAACGTATAATAACACTGGATAGAACCTAGATCTTATTTAGGAAAAAGTCCTGGGCTGAGCAGTGAGACTGATGTTGAAGTAGTCACGTTGAACCAATTGAACCAAAAACCCGTTTAGTAATGAATTTTTATAAGTGGGGTTACAAAATTATATAATTTAGGGTTGTTTTAATTTTACACGTTTTTGCTTCTTTCAAAGGTAAAATATTTTTTAACACACGCAAAAGATTTAAAAATAATCGCGTATTAATTTTTAACTGTTTCAAAAATTTCAGCTAAATACTAAATGTTTCTTTCATAAGTTTCACAGCCAGAAAAATTGTAATAAAATATTAAATATTAAATTTATTCATTGTTTTATGAGTTTTTTTCAGTCAACAATAACAAAGTTCTTCTGATTCCCTGTTTATTTTGCTACTGTACAATAATGTGACTGTCAATATCAACACTAATCATTCTTCGCTTAAAATGAATCTAAGACAATACAGCTTTTTATTCTAGAAAAGTTCCATTAGTTAGTAGGAAAAACTAATACAAATTGCCATCGGTAACATAAGAGTAATGATGTGACCAAATAATCATTTGGTAGTCTATCAATTTAGTTCATTCTGGGCCGTTGAACTGACGAAAGTTAGGTTTTGCATCCATAGTTAGTTTCAATGGAATATCTTTCGTTTTGAAACGATTGTTTATTTTCACCCTCTATTTCTTCAGATTCTTTCAGATAGATAATACGCCTAACTCTTTAGTTTGCTAAGGTAATGAATATTGTATTAACTTTAATTAGATTACTTCTAATTTTTTGCCGGCCGCGTTGGCGATGTTGGTAACGTGCTCGCCTCTCATCACGCGGTCTTGGGTTCGAATCCCACTCGGGCATGGCAATTTTTTCATACGTTACAAAAAATTCATTTCATCCTTCACCGTCTGCATTAGCAGCAATTTGCAAAACAGTCGGACGTTAAACCAAAAAAAAAAAAAAATACTTCTAATTCATAAGGGTGTATTGGCTTATAAGTCTAGAATGTAATTATCTCATTCGTTTTTTTCTTGTTTTTAAAAAAGTAACTTAATGCCGCATCATAGGCAACCAGCAGAAGCGAGGCTTGGGCTCTGGCTGCCGAGTTCATTCGGCCTTACGTATCTTATTTTGTACTAATAATAATATTAAACCAAATAAAGTAAAAGGCAAAAGATGAAAAGAAACCAAGTAATAGGGGCTGAGTTTGATGATTTTTTTGATTTTTTTAATGATTAAGTATTGTATCATTAAGAAGTATTCAGAAAATTTAAATCAAAATAAACGTTTTCTGGTTGCCATTTTTTAATAATATTGGAAGAGCAAGATTATTTTGTGGGATCGGATTTGTTGGAGGTATAATCAATGACTTCGTGATATTTATCAATGTATGATAAACGATCAAACGTTAACGTTTGAAACACAACACAACACTACGATCAAACGTTAACGTTTCATCGTAGTGTTGTGTTTCTCTTGCTATTGTCATGTTCCGCCTACGACGTCAGTAAGCGTCAAGCCAATTTTCCGTTTGCTTCACGCTTGCTTGGTTTCAGGGTCATACCAGTAACACCAACTCTTATCACTTGTAATGACTTTGGTAAAAACGTTTGGACCACTTTCAATCTTCAATCTGTTCAATCTTTCAATCTGTTTAAGAAAGCGAGCAACAAATTTAGCGGCAACACGTCTCATTTGCAAATCGTGTCAAAATCCATTGGTATTAGCTCCAACTCAAGCCTATCTTTTCAAAAATTTCGTCGATTGTAAAACGACAATCGTCATTGATTTTTTGGCGAATTTTTTTCACGTTTTCATCGTGTCGAAATGTTGAAGGGCGCCCAGAATGAACATGGCCTTCAACATTCATCTCACCATGTTTAAAGCGCCAAAAACACTCGAAAACTTATGTTAGGCTCATAGCATTCTGCTTGAAAGCCTGTCGAGGCATTTGGTAAGCTTCCGTTGTCGATTTTTCAAGCAGTAAAACAAAATTTTAAACACACGATTTGATTTTAAATCTGCCTAAACGCCTTCGCAGGCGGAACACGACAACAGTAAGAGAAACACAACACTATGATCAAACATTAACTTACAAACTGACGCCGTCAGGGCAGTTGTTTGTTGAAGGACTCTTCAATAAAGAAACAACAAAAATAATATTTTAAAAATGTGTTTAATAAGTGATTACAAAATTTTATTTATTTTATTACATTTCTCAACAATGTAATACCACGTCTGTGATCGTGTCATAATATATCGGTTCAAACATAGTTCTATCGGTCAAGTCTTTTCCTCTCTAACTCTAGTGACTACACTGTTCGTGGTTTCAAATCTAAATTAACTGCTTATGAAAGAGTGTAATACATTAAAATATGAGTACGCTGCATTCAATACCTGAAAATAATGAAGAAATTTTTTTAAAGACGTGTTTGATCACAGTGAACTAAGCTTGGAGCTTCCTTCTTATTGTTTTTCTTTAAAACTACCTACATAGGTAGTGCTCCAGCCGCAAGAATTAGACCTTATTTAGAACGGTTTTCTCAGGAAATGGTTATTGAAGTAGTTGGGGTAGAAATTAGGATAGAAAAGAGGGGAAAGATGGCTGTGGTGGGTGCTTATAGGTTCCCTAATGGTGATTGGGGTCAGTTTTGTACATCGTTCAGTGAACTACTGGAAGTTTTAACAGAACGATATGTAAAAGTGGTAGTTTTGGGCGATTTTAATGTAAATCTTGCTGTTCAAAATAAAATGGCTAAAGAGTTAAGGGATATTGTGGAGATGAACAATCTTTATAAAAGTTAAAGGTTATACAACAATTACTAGTCACTCATAAACCATAATAGATAATATATTTTAACAAATATGGAGAGTTGTCAGGTTAGGTTAAGGGGTTCAGAGCTCTCTGATCACGGCTACCAAGTGTTAGAGATTCAGGATTTAGGTAGCCATGTCCCAAATCAATAAAATATTAAAGAATTTAGGCAGGAAGACCAAGGGAATATTAATTGTTTGTTACACAGTTTATCCAAAGAGAATTGGAAGACTGTTTTCAATTCTTCTGACATTAATCAGAAATATCATAATTTTATTGAAACATTAAAATTTCATTATAATAATAGTTGTCCAATTAAAAAGAAAGATGTAAAAAATATTGTCTGTGAAACATATGAGTGGGTCACAGGGGAAATTTTGAAAATGAGGTCTGAAGTTAGAGATGTATACTCAGATTTTCTATCACATAGGACTACCTTTAACGAACAAAGGTACAAAACTATTAAATAACATTATGCCAGAGAAGTCCAGAGAGCTAAATGCAAAACAACTGCTGAAGTCCTTCAGAAATCACCGAATCTAAACTCAGCAATATGGGAAATAATAAATAAGAATCAAGGTGTAGTTAGCAACAAAGTTTTACTGACATACCTAATATTGTTAACAAAAACAATGAACTTATAGAGAATGGTGTAGAAATTTATAATTATTTTAAGAAACAATACCAGGAAGTAGCTTTAAAACTGAAACAACAGATTAGGGAAACAGTGGGATGTTATGATCCAAAAGGTAGCAAGGTAGTAAGCCTAAATCAATTCTTATTTAGCCTAGTTTCAAGTGAGGAATTAGAATCAGTTATTGATAGTTTGAAAAGTGAGAAAACATGTAAGTTAGATGGGATTTCCAGTATAATTGTTAAAGAATGTAAACATCTTTTAATTACTCCTCTCCTTCATTTGATTAACTTCTCACTCGAAGCAGGTGTATTTCCAAACAAACTGAAGGAGGCTTAAATATTGCCTATATTTAAGAATGGAGATAGCCAATTAGTTGAAAATTATAGGCCCATAAGTATTTTAAACATAATCAGTAAAATTTTTGAAAAGGTAGTATTTATTAGATTAATCAGTTTCTTGACTGAAAACCTAATCATCTCAGAGGATCACCATAGTTTCCAAAAAGGTAGATCAACTAAAACTGCAATAGTTTCACTTGTGGAGCAAGTAGTTGATATATTGGATG
The DNA here is from genome assembly GCA_035578175.1 of Catonia carolina. Classification (NCBI taxonomy): domain Eukaryota; kingdom Metazoa; phylum Arthropoda; class Insecta; order Hemiptera; family Achilidae; genus Catonia; species Catonia carolina. Next base: position 66,133,268 of record JAQMRL010000001.1, on the reverse strand, counting down.
CCGGGAGAAAGCATTGGCAGTGTTTCTGGATCTGTGTAAAGCTTTCGATTGTGTTGATCATGAAATTTTATTGAAAACATTAGAGTCATTAGGCGTTAGGGATGTAGAATTGAAATGGTTTCAATCTTGCCTTATTAATAGATTATAGTGTGTGGAGTTAACTAGGGTTGTTAGAGGGAAACTTACTAAGGTTGTATCTGGAAAGCTTGAAGTCAAAGCAGGCGTTCCACAAGGGTCAGTTTGAGGTCCAATTCTGTTTCTATTGTATATTAATAGGCTACCAGAAGTCATACGTAATGGCAGAGCTTTGTTGTTTGCTGATGATACTTCAGTAATCAGTAACAGTTTACTGGTAAATGCTCTTGAAGTAAATACACATGTTCACAAAGAGTCCGTAGTACAGTACTTGAATCAAATGTTATTAACAGTTAATGGGAAAATGTGTCAGTACTTGCAGTTTAAGAATAAACATAACGTTAAAGAAAGCAGAGAAGTGGATGAATTTATTCATAATAATAGTTTAGAGCATGTAGAAACAGTGAAGTTCCTGGGTGTATCTCTAGATAGATCTTTGTCTTGGGATTTCTATACCAATCAAGTTTGTACTAAAATATCATCTGGGGTATTTGCACTAAAACAAATTGCCAGATTAAATGATAAAAAATTACTAATGGCAGCTTATCATGGCCTCATTCTGTTTCACATCCGTTATGGTATCTCAGTATGGGGTAATTCAAGCATGGGTAATATGAATAGGGTTTTTAAAATTCAAAAGAAAGCTATTAGGTGTATGGTGGGAGCTAACCAGCTAACCTCATGCAGGCCACTATTTAAGGAGCTTAAATTGCGTACAGTTCCTTGTCTCTACATTTTTGAGGTGATTATGTATGTTAGGCAAAATAATTTCATGCAGAATTTTAATGTTCACAATCATAACACGAGAAACAGGAATGATTATTATGTGGCTAATCACTCCACAAAATTGTTTGAACAAAAACCTACTTATGCAGGGAGAAAATTCATAAATAAATTATCCCAATCTCTAAAGGGTTGTGAGGATTTGAATTCCTTTAAAAAAAATTTAAAAAATTACTTGATCGGTGAAACTTTTTATAGCATACAAGAGTTTCTTTCTGTAACAGAAGGTCTTCCAGTACTCTTCCTTTTACACAGACATCCACTGTTTTTAAATGTTTATCCCAGTCATGGATTGATTGTCTTGATGGTGGTGGTTTAACGTATCTTGTTCTGAAATGATGTTGCACCACCGCAACCGAGTTTGTTTTGGCTAATTCAAGAACACAATAATCTTTATCCACTTGAGTAGCGGCAATTTTTCTAGACTGGTCGTTGTAACAGCAGCCAACAACAAAATGCTAGCAACAGTTGTACCAACATAAACTTTAAAAAATTCCCTACAAACCTATATTATTTACTATATTCAAATACACCAGTTTGATATTTAAGAAGCTGTCGAAAGTGTCTATTTCATTTATAATCACCTTGTATAATACTTGGAAAACAAATTTTCTTCACCTACTCATTGTAATTCGAAGTAAGTATATTGGTGAAAAAGCCGTTGTGTTGTTAGCTCCTGTTAAAGAAGGAAGTTTTTCAGAAATAAAGTATTGATAAGTATTGATTTTGTGTTCTAACTTAAGTGTAAAAACAAGTTTCACGTATAGTAATTTAGATTGTCCATTTTTTCAGCGATATTTTTTAATTTTTACAACAAAGTTAGTCGTAATTTTGAGGTTAGGTCAACCCGTAATATATCTCTGATCTCCGTGAAGTCTGCGTACCCAATTAAACGTTAAAACTTTGTTTTACTTTTTATAATAATATAAAATATATTCATTAAATAGATATTGTTAAGAATGGCCAGTAAAATTGTAACATTAGGTAAAAATAAAAGCTCTCCACCCGTTACGCGCTCAAAAATTAACATATCATCCCCAGTTAGCCTTGAAAGTAAAGTAGCTAAATTAGTTGAAGAACAAAAAAACATTAGGGAATCCATAATAAATAGCAATAAGCTAAACGAGGACATAAGAAATAAACTTGAACAAGAGATAGCTTCACTTAAAGAGATAATTAAAATAAATGAAATTTATCACAAAGTCGAAATTAATAAACTTAAGGAAGCAAAAAATATTTTAGAAAATGAGATTAAATTAGTTAATTTAAAATTAAAAAATGGGTTAGGGTTAAATAACAATAATAATAATAATAACAGCAAAATAAATAATACCCCTAAAAATAAATCTAATTCTTTTTTTTTCTCTTTAATTCTTTATTTACAACTGTAAAATGTTACAACAAGCAAATGTGATGATTATCGTGATTATGTAAATGACATGATAGGCATGAGAGGGGTAGGGCCCCCATTGGTGCCTCCCCAAGAATGAAATGTGTATATCAAATTAGCATGTCTCTACTCCAGCGTCTTTTAAGGCGTCTAGGAGGATTGTCAGGTAAATGGACGGAGGAAAGTGAACGCACCAGGGGGTTCTCGTGTTCGTGTGACTTGTCGTGAAAGCGTTTGTATAGGTATTCAATGGAATTTTGTACAAGTGGTGTTTTCAAATCTGTATGTAAGGTTTTGTTGCTAACGTAAAGAGGTGCTTTTGCTATAAGGCGTAATGTTTTTGACTGGAATGCTTGAATTCGTTGCAAGTTAGAGGGTTTGGTTGAACCGTAGATTTGGGATCCGTAGGTCCAAATAGGTTTCAAAAGAGAACAATATATGCGTAATTTTTGTGCCATTGGTAATTTTGATCGTTTGTGAAGTAGGGAATATAGAAGTTTAAGTCGGGAATTCAGTAATAAACGTTTCCGTTTGATATGTGTGCTCCAAATTAGCGTTTATCAAAAGTCAGACCGAGATACTTGACCGTATCTGTTTTTGTGAGAGGTTCATTGTCTATGTATACTGGTGGGCAATCACCATGACGGAGTGTGAAAGTTACGTGAAGGGATTTTGTCGTATTAAGTTTTATTTTCCATGTTTTACACCATTCGTGTATAAGATTGAGATGATGTTGGAGTGTTAGTGAAGCGTGTATAGAGTTTTGGTCTCGGGCTAATATCGCTGTGTCGTCAGCGTAGGTAGCAGTGAGGGTCTGGGGTAGGGTCGGTAGGTCTGAAGTGTATACAGAATAGAGAAGTGGGGCTAAAATTGAGCCCTGAGGCACGCCGGCTAAGACAATAAAGAAATTTGAGTAAGATGATCCTAAACGAATTCTAAAGAATCTGTCAGATAAGAAGGAATTTATGATAAGGTAGTAGGTAAATGGTAGTATTTCTTTTAGTTTGTGTAAGAGACCTGTATGCCAAACTCTGTCAAAAGCTTGAGCGACATCTAGGAATCCTGCGGACACATACATCTTTTGTTCCATAGACGAAGCTATGTAATCAGTCACCCTGTGCAGTTGTTGTGTAGTGGAGTGTTGATTGTGGAATCCGAATTGATGTGGAGGTAGTATATCATGAACCAGCGGAAGAATGCGCTTGTAAGGGAGTTTTTCAAAAATTTTTGAAGGTACTGAGAGGAGGCTTATTGGTCGGTAGGAGGAAGGTAAGTGAAAAGGTTTGTTCGGTTTTTGTATCATTACTATTTCTGCATACTTCCACTGAGTGGGGAAATGTGTCGTGCGCAATATACTATTGAATATTATAGTAAGGAGAACGAGCGCTTTCCGCGGTAAGTGTTTAAGTATGTCAGCTGTTATTAAATCATATCCCGGTGACTTCTTACGTGGTAATCTCGAAATTTCAGATTTTACTTCGGAGGGGTGAAAGTATTTCGGCGGGAGGGATAATTGAAGCGCTTCATCTAGTGACTGAGTAACGCGTTGGTGATGTACAGATTGGATGTCATTATGGGGAGTGAATGTTTCAGAAAGATGTCTACCAAAGCATTCAGCTTTGTCGTCATCAGTTATTAGCCAGGGTCCGTCACTCACCCTAAGGGGCATCGATGTCGTGTAATGCCGTAGTAGGCGTTTTGTGCTGCGCCAGAGACTACCATCCTTCTCGTTCAGAGTTCCAGTATAATTTTCGAATAAGCGGGTGTTGTGTGTTTGAATTTGCTGTTTCAGCTCGTTTGTCAGCCGGTTTAAGCGACGTTTATCAGATGGTAGGCCAGTTCTCTGCCAAGTGTTACGGGCGCGGCGTTTTTCACGAATAAGTTCTCTGATATGAGTGGGATAGTGTGGGGCGTCTGGGACATTTGGACGGTATGGCAGTGATGCCTTCCATGCACACTGTTGAACAGAGGTAGTAAATAAATCAACTGCATCATCTACCTCCGTGTCCGTTTTAATTGATAATGGGATATCTAAGGCGTGTTCTAAATTGAACTGGAAGAGATCCCAATCCATAGGCCCGGGAGTAAGACTTGGTCTGCGTTCTGTAGAGACTGGTTGGTCTGAAACCGTTAAAAGTATGGGGGAATGATCTGATGAGAGGTAATTTACTGTGGTTATTTCAATAGGAAGGTGTGATAGATTCTTACAAACAAAAAAGTCAAGGAGGTCTGGTAATTTGGTACGCGCGGAGGGCCAGTATGTTGGACTATCTGGAGAAATATAATGTAGATGATTTTCTGTTATAGCTTTTAGTAAATTTCTGCCCCTGGGAGAACATACACGGGATCCCCACTGTATGTGCTTACCGTTCCAGTCTCCTCCAATAAGAAACCGATTACCTAGACTATTAAAGAAATCTCTAAACATTTGGGAATTTATGATGTGTCTAGGAGGACAATACACTGATCCTATGGTAAAACTTATGCTCTTGCATTGCAAATTTATCAGGGTCGCTTGGACATGAGGAGTGGAAAAAGGTGTTAAAACATTGTGTGTGATTGAGGATTTGACTAGTATGGCCGTACCCCCATGGCTTGTACCAATCTAATTCAAAGGTAAAAAATGATCCAAAGAAACTTTTGTACAGTAAAGCATTAGGTTCTAAAAAAGCTACTAAAATAAACAATAATAATAAAAACAAGGTCTTGGTGCTTGCAGACAGCCATGGACGTGGGTGCTTTGATCTATTAAGTAAAAAATTAAATGATTTTGATGTTAGTGTAGTTTTTAAGCCGAATGCCCCTTTTAATGAAGTAGTAAAATCAGCTAAAGATGAAACCCTTAATAAGAATGATCATTTGATTATTATCGGAGGAACCAATGATATCAGTTCTAAAAATTTCCAAAATACTCCTCAAATCCTAAAGACAATTGAAGAATTGGTTCCAATGAGCAATAAAACAAATTTAATCATAAATACAATTCCCGTTCGACATGACAAGCCAGAACTAAATAAAGTAATAAATAAACTAAACCGTGATATTCATAAAAAATTAATAGCCTAGAAAATAAAACAGTAAACAGAATTAAAATTAATTTCATCAATGAAAGGCTTAATCGTACTAATTTCACTAATCATGGGTTACATTTGAATCAGTCTGGTAAAAACGTGTTGTGTGATAGGATAGCATTCCTCGTCACTTGTAAACTCCCTGACAAATTAAAAGCTAAAGAGTCTTTTTTAATGAGTTGGCTGAAACAAGGGGTAAAGAGATACAAAATATAAAGTTAGGTTTTATTGGTGAAACACAACTGAAGAAGAGATCGCAGGTTTTTAATTATAGTAACGTAGGTTAGGTTTACATGATGTCAGGTTATTAAATCGGCTGCGACCAGCTTCCATAATTGGAGTCAACACAGTTGCAGACAACCAAAATAATCAGGAAAATAATGCATCCCACTTCTGTATTTTACATCAAAATATTCAATATTTAAGTAATAAAGTAGACAGATTAGATATAGTTTTAAGTTCTGAGAACCCAGATATGATGGTATTTACAGAACACGGGTTAAAATGTAATGAGATGTCACTAATAAACTTTTCAGGGTTTTCTATTATTGCTTCATATTGTAGGAAAATGCACAAAAGTGGGGGGGTTTGTATATTAGCTAATTCAAGTAAGAAACTTGACCCTTGTAACTTACCTTATTTAGAACGGTTTTCTCGGGAAATGGTTATTGAAGTAGCTGGGGTAGAAGTTAGGTTAGATAAGAGGGGAAAGTTGGCTGTGGTGGGTGTCTATAGATCCCCGAATGGTGATTGGGGTCAGTTTTGTTCATCGTTCAGTGAACTACTGGAAGTTTTAACAGAACGATATGTAAAAGTGGTAGTTTTGGGTGATTTTAATGTAAATCTTGGTGTTCAAAATAAAATGGCGGAAGAGTTTAGAGATATTGTGGAGATGAACAATCTTTATTAAAGTTAAAGGTTATACAAGAATTACAAGTCACTCAGAAACCATAATAGATAATATTTTAACAAATTTGGAGAGTTGTCAGGTTAGGTTAAGGGGTTCAGAGCTCTCTGATCACGGCTACCAAGTATTAGAGATTCAGGATTTAGGTAGTCATGTCCCAAATCAATAAAATATTAAAGAATTTAGGCAGGAAGACCAAGGGAATATTAATTGTTTGTTACACAGTTTATCCAAAGAAGATTGGAAGACGGTTTTCAATTCTTCCGACGTTAATCAGAAATATCATATTTTTATTGAGACATTAAAATTTCATTATAATAATAGTTATTCAATTAAAAAGAAAGATGTAAAAAAATATTGTCTGTGAAACATATGAGTGGGTCACAGGGGAAATTTTGAAAATGAGGTCTGAAGTTAGAGATGTATACTCAGATTTTCTTTCACATAGGACTACCTTTAACGAACAAAGGTACAAAACTATTAAAAAACATTGTGCCAGAGAAGTCCAGAGAGCTAAATGCAAAACAACTGCTGAAGTTCTTCATAAATCACCGAATCTAAACTCAGCAATATGGGAAATAATAAATAAGAATCGAGGTGTAGTTAGCAACAAAGGTTTTACTGACATACCTAATATTGTTAACAAAAACAATGAACTTATAGAGAATGGTGTAGAAATTTATAATTATTTTAAGAAACATTACCAGGAAGTAGCTTTAAAACTGAAACAACAGATTAGGGAAACAGTGGGATATTATGATCCAAAAGGTAGCAAGGTAGTAAGCCTAAATCAATTCTTATTTAGCCTAGTTTCAAGTGAGGAATTAGAATCAGTTATTGATAGTTTGAAAAGTGAGAAAACATGTAAGTTAAATGGGATTTCCAGTATAATTGTTAAAGAATGTAAACATCTTTTAATTACTCCTCTCCTTCATTTGATTAACTTCTCACTCGAAGCAGGTGTATTTCCAAACAAACTGAAGGAGGCTTAAATATTGCCTATATTTAAGAATGGAGATAGCCAATTAGTTGAAAATTATAGGCCCATAAGTATTTTAAACATAATCAGTAAAATTTTTGAAAAGGTAGTATTTATTAGATTAATCAGTTTCTTGACTGAAAACCTAATCATCTCAGAGGATCACCATAGTTTCCAAAAAGGTAGATCAACTAAAACTGCAATAGTTTCACTTGTGGAGCAAGTAGTTGATATATTGGATGCCGGGAGAAAGCATTGGCAGTGTTTCTGGATCTGAGTAAAGCTTTCGATTGTGTTGATCATGAAATTTTATTGAAAACATTAGAGTCATTAGGCGTTAGGGATGTAGAATTGAAATGGTTTCAATCTTGCCTTATTAATAGATTACAGTGTGTGGAATTAACTAGGGTTGTTAGAGGGAAACTTACTAAGGTTGTATCTGGAAAGCTTGAAGTCAAAGCAGGCGTTCCACAAGGGTCAGTTTGAGGTCCAATTCTGTTTCGATTGAACATTAATAGGTTACCAGAAGTCATACGTAATGGCAGAGCTTTGTTGTTTGCTGATGATACTTCAGTAATCAATAACAGCTTACTGGTAGATGCTCTTGAAGTAAATACACATGTTAACATAGAGTCCACAGTACAGTTGTTGAATCAAATGTTATTAACAAATAATGGGAAAAGTGTCAGTACTTGCAGTTTAAAAATAAACATAACGTTAAAGAAAGTAGAGAAGTTGATGTATTCATTCATAATAATAGTTTAGAGCATGTGGAAATCGTGAAGTTCCTGGGCGTATCTCTAGATAGATCTTTGTCTTGGGACTTCTATACCAATCAAGTTTGTACTAAAATATCATCTGGGGTATTTACACTAAAACAAATTGCCAGATTAAATGATAAAAAATTACTAATGGCAGCTTATCACGACCTCATTCTGTCTCGTATTTGTTATGGTATCTTAGTATGGGGTAATTCTAGCATGGGTAATATGAATAGGGTTTTTAAAATTCAAAAGAAAGCTATTTGGTGTATGGTGGGAGCTAACCAGCTAACCTCATGCAGGCCACTATTTAAGGAGCTTAAATTGCTTACAGTTCCTTGTCTCTACATTTTTGAGGTGATTATGTATGTTAGGCAAAATAATTTCATGCAGAATTTCAATGTTCACAATCATAACACGAGAAACAGGAATGATTATTATGTGGCTAATCACTCCACAAAATTGTTTGAACAAAAACCTACTTATGCAGGGAGAAAACATAAATAAATTACCCCAATCTCTAAAGGGTTGTGAGGATTTGAATTCCTTTAAAAAAAATCTAAAAAATTACTTGATCGGTGAAACTTTTTATAGCATACAAGAATTTCTTTCTTGATAGTAGTGATACAATGTGTGATTCTTATATGTATTTCAGGTGTTATATCTGATGACATGTCCTATTCTCCTCCTGGAGTCTCCAGGGCGCAAAAAAAAAATAATAATAATTATATTTTAGATAATAAACATTTTCATTTGCTTAAAACTTAGACATTCATTTTATCCTAGAATATTTCTATTCTTCAATGACTTTTTGTTTCGCTCATGTGAGTTTGAACGAAGATAAATTTAATATTAAACAAACTTATTTTAACTAATATAACTCTTGTTTTAGATCATAAAAGTTCTGTCGTAAACAAATTGGTTGTTGTTTTGTGTATAGATGGAGAGGTTGCGAGCTTGATTCTTTCAAAATAATGTATTTTTCTTTTGCATTATAATAAAAGTCATGCTAATTCTTTAACTTATTTGTTGTATTTTGAGGTGTTCATTTAGCAGCGGCATCAAATAAAGATTATTTATTTAAACCTTACGAGTACTTTACTTAATTTTTCATTTATTTTGAAAATTTTTTGGATAAGGTTAGAAAAATTGAGATAATTTCACATTATCTGATGCCGTGTAAGACAGCTTGAAGATTATGCGCCAGAATTTCCACTGTAATGGTGAATTCTCACTGGAAGGCGTTCACCTTCTGCACATGAGCACATGTTTTGTCTAGCAAACAAAAGCAAAGCATTCAAGTCATGACTATCTTCAAGGAAATAAATGCAGTGGTCGTTTAAATATGAATAGAAAGAACAGTTGTAGAATGTTCAAGGCAAACTTACAGCTGCAATTAATGCTGAGAACAGGTTTCGTTTTAATTTCATTGCGTCCGTCTTCTTGACGTAGTAGACATTGCTAGACTGCATTGGACTACACAAACCGAAAGGTTTTGGTTCAAATTCTGAGCCATGGTGTTGAAATTCTTAAAACATAAACCCACCGATACTTTTCCTTAAAGCACAATACCTCCTTCGAGAAAGACAAAAAAAGTACTCGGAAGAAAAACAGTTTAAGTGAGAGATTTTCTGAGCATTTAATTACAATAAAAGAAACATAATTTTTTCCAATGTTATCGAACACCAAATTCATCCAACACACAATAGGCAATGTAGAAATAATTTTGGATTAGAAAGGAATAAGGGAAATTTGCAAACAGAATATTTGCAACAGAATCTCTCTCTCTCCCCTCCACCTCTCTTCGCTCTCCTTCATAGTTCACTCCAAATATTCTTACAATAAAACACATATTTAAAGATAAAACATTTAAATTATAATTCCATTTATTCCCTTAGTAAAATTGTTTAAACATTGAATTACAAACAGTTTGACTTGAAAGTATATTAGTATATTTCAGTTTTGTACATACAACAATTTAGCAAAATTATCCTATCAAAATTATTTAAAAAAACAGATTTTTTTAGTTCTACAATCAGTCAGTTCAAATTAATTTACTTCGTAATTTACTTTTTAACAGATTAATAAAGGATATTCTTTCTACAATGTTTCAATTATTTGAATAGGAATAAACCCATCGCCTTCTGAAAATCTCTATCTTCGTTTTTCCAATTGTGCCATTGATCTTTCAAATCGATTATTAATCACGTTTATTTTTGAACGATTGTAATAAGTTAAAATAAGAGTATGCTGCGTTCAGTACCTGCAAAATACAAATAAATTATTAGAGACTAATTATTTGATTAGAACGAACCAACTCACGGATAGTTTTCTTTATAACAAACTTGATAGGTAGTGCAGCGTAAGGAGGAAAACTAGACCTCTGTTAACATTTTTGACTTGAAAAGTGCACTTATTTCTCTTTAACCTGTGACACTTTTTCATGCCAATCTAGCTGATTAATAGAAATTTATTAAAAAATCTGATCTTATAGTTAGCTGAAATATAAAAATCATGTAGCTTTTTTGAATAATACAAAAAGTGTTAATGCCGCGTTTTGTTATGCTACCGCTCCATAACCGTCCAGTTATTTTTGGAAAAAAGTTACTACAAAGTATGTAGCTTTGTCAAAGTATGTAGCCACGCATGAGTCAAAACATTAAATAAATATTTGTTTAATATTTCTAATGTACGTATTTTCTTTCTTAGATTATATGCTTAATAACTTTTTACCACTTCGATTTGTAGCAATATTTAAAGTCATTGATTTATTTTAGTGCAAACAAGTAATGTAAGAAGTTTCAAAATCTTTAAAACTCCTTGGAAATCCCGAATTTAATATTCATTTTGCTACTTTTTTTTAAATCTATTTTCATTTTCTAGTAGTATGTTAATTTTACTTTTTTAACATACGGCAGTTATTTTATAACTTTTCATTATTAAAAATTTTATTTCTATAAATTTCGGCAACTGTTTGCGTTGTGCAATGAGTTATTTATTTGACCCGACATAGATTTTATTTTCTCACCTTCGTAAATTGTTTGTGTATTTCTCTACTGTAAATTTTAGTTTTGGGGTATGGTTTCTCCTGGTCTTACCATGCCTGGTTGTTCTGACCATGTAGGTGGAGATTTGTTTGCATTTTGTGCTACAGCCCCCAGATTTATCAGTTTTGAAGAATTTCATATCAGCTGGCTGGTGTAATACATATTAACTGGTAGCCTACACGTAAATACATTTTTCTTTGCTTATAAATTGGTTGTAGGCACCGTTTATCAGTTGCCTTTTTCCCTTACATAAATTGGTGGTAGCCACCATTTGTTGGTTGCCTATTTACTTTATAGTAATGAATAAAACTAATAATTCAAGTAGGAAACCATAATTTTATTTAAATAACTAAGTAAATGAATTATAGGAAGTTATATTAGAGAATACCTTAAATTAAGTCGTAAGATAACCAAAAATAATGGGAAAATAAGGAAAGAAACAAGACATTTAAAATTTATAGGGTTGTGTCAATTCATTAAAATTTGTGGAACAGGTGTAAGGAGGGGATGGGCGGCTCTTTTGTTTAAATTACTATTTTATTTAAACAAAAGAGTCTCCCATCCCCTCTTTTTTAATGAATTGCTCATCCCCTCCCACAAATTTTATTAAATTGCCACAGCCATATGAATTTTAAATTCACGCCATTTTAATAACTATTGTCCCCAAGTACGTAAGACTACCCATTCCTCCCTCCCCGAACCCAAATCCAATTTACCAAAATCTAATAAAATTCCCCTGAATTTTCCCGAGGTTGCATTAATTCCGTAATTTTGTTCAACAAGCGACTAGGTGTTTCTTAACTCGATGTCACCAACATAGGGCTTCTTAGCCCTCTTAACCTGGATTCTGGATTCTGAAGACATTTCTTAATGTGGAACGTTTTATTGTTTATATCATGCATTCGACAAATATATAAACAAAACTTGGTAATATAAATAAAAGGCTTGTAAATAATAATTTTTTTATAATTATTTGCAAAAAGTTTGGTTCCTTTTATCTAGTAGCCACCAGGTAGGAGCATAATAAACTAATTTATGAAAAACTTTTAGGCTACAGTACCCAGCTTTCATTTCTATGCAACTTCTGAGACGAACGCACCGACGTTATTGAGTTTAGTAAGCCCATATTTATCTAAGTATTTCGTAGCCTAATTAGTTTACAATAAATTGACTATTGTCATTAATATCGTAATAGATGATACTGCAATATTGTCTGGTAGTGCATATCTAATCATAGCATCAATAGTTCACAGAAAAATGTAGATGATGTTTAACGATGATTGTCTAGCGGGAAGCTTAAAGGAAATTTTAAAAAAACAAGCTACATGATTTTTTTATCGTCGCCGCGAGTCAGCTGTTTAACAGCTGATTTTCGGAGACGAAGGTTCCTAGTTCAAATCTCAGTAAAAGTACGAGTTACATTTATACCACAGTATGTATATACCTACATGCCGTGTTTTATACGAATTTGAATACCAGGCTGTGGTTGCCGGTGTACTTTGATGGTTGGGGTTCAATTAACCATCTACCTCAGAATTGTCGGCCTGGGTATGTAAAAACATTTAATGTAAAAAATGTACAACAAATATTTAATTAGTTAGTTAAATTAATTTAATACCTTGGCGCAGTTCTTTAAATCTATTGCGTGTACGCCATAAGGTTTTACGGAACAATCTTTGGCGCATACCATCATGAAATAAATGCACTTTTTAAACCAGTTGGGGCTCTCTACCCAAGGACAGTCGTACAAAGCAAACCGTAGTTTCTCACCCTGAAACAAATAAAGGTTCGTGTAATTTACTGTATCATAGTTACCGAAGACATTTAATACCCGCAGTTGGAATTGGCTAACAGTTCAATATCATGAAATGAAAGAGGATTTTCTTAATTAAATTGTGGCCGCTTTCATAGCAAATGCAACTGTAATAACATATAAACTGTAGTATTATAACTTAATAAAAATTACGGTAAAGAAAACCCCAGTTAAATTTGTCTAACGCTTCAGTTCACAAAATCATCAAATTTGCCTACGCTGTCACTTGTTTGTTGTTATTTATAAAGGTGAAGATAGCCTTCACATATTTTTACCGAGACATATTCAATTCTCATACCAGTTGCAGTAAGTTTAGTAAACGTTTGAATTCGTATTTCGTTGCGCTGCCTGCCATTATTTTGTCAGGTGTGTTAAATTCAATAAATTACATAAAATGATTATTTTTTTAATTTAAAATAACAAATGATGCTACTGAAGACCGTTTACTGTTTCATTAATTAATTCTAATAGCGAATTTGGAGGGCTTGGAATATGTTTGTATGAATATTTTCACCAACTTATCTTGCTGCACCTAACCCGGAATGAGACCCAAGGCTTTCGGCTTGGCAGTAATATTCCATACTGATTAAATCACTCAGAATTAAACATTTTTTTATTACAGCATGAACTGCTGATTAATCACTGAGGTGCAAAGTTTGATTTCCAGCTGGACCATAGGGTTTTTTATGAATTATTAGCGCAAAATAAATTAAGCGTTGTGGTAACATCGGAGACTCCACAAAAAAAATTTATGTAGAAAATTAATTATGATATACACAACTGGTGCCGAACACCAGTTCGATCTTGTTGTAATAACAAGAAAATGTCCTGGCAAAACAAAACTCCGTGGAGCAGACGGCCTTCTCCCTTCACCAAAATTCGGAGTGAAAAAAAACTATTGTAGGCGTCCATAGACGGCCCCAAGAGCCTTCCACGCCAAACCCAGAGGCGAGTAGGGAAAAGACAGTCTAAACCACAAAGCATTAAACCAAGGCATTTAATTGGGGGCAAATCCACCATCCAATTTTCGAATCCAACCAGGAACTGAAATTGGATTCAGGAATTGAATTTGCAACCCAGCCATCTAAATAGCATAGCTCAGATGATGGTAGAGACAAGACCTCGCTTTAAATACTGCGGAGGTAAGATTTGGAGGAAAAAATCTATTCCGGTTCAAGAGAAAAAAATTACAATCTGACACAATAAATGGAGTAAAACAAAACTAAGTTTATTCCAGAACATATTAGAGAAAATATCAAAAAAACTTATGCAAAAATAGACATTTTAAAATCAAAATCAAACACAAAAAAAGAACTGAATAAAGATTCCAAAATATAATAAACAAAAAAACTTAAATTTCTTTTCTGAGTACAAGAAATTTTTTTAAAAATTCAAGAATTTAAGTATGGGGTTGCTTATAATTTATCGTTTAAAAGAATACCAAATTAAACTTAAAGTAACCATATATGAAACAAAACATATAGTAATACTTTTTTGGAAAAAATATTATAGCGTTAAAAAGTATGAATTTCTAATATATATCATTTCGAAGTTATAATTGCCGGATTTCTATATAACTTTGTAAGTTTTATCAATTTTCATAGGAATTGTGAAGATATGCTTCCAATTTATAACCACATACAAAAATTACGCGTAGAGAATTCCCCTATTCCTCTGGTGCAACAACCGCCAGAGAACTCCTCAGTAACGTGTAACTACTTATACGTACTACTACTTATTTTCCACGACTTTCTACGTTTCCGTTATTTTAGAATTCTGTGACCGTTCAATATTATATATTTTAATACTCGTAATATGGTTCAGATTGATGGACAATTTTTAAGTACTCAGTTAAATTCGAAGTCGACTGCAATTTTTTTCTTATAGCCTTTTTTAAATGTCGGTTTATCCATTGGTCAAGCGGAATAAATTAGCATTAGTTGGATGAACTGTACTGCTACGTGTTTGTAATACGGGCATAGTAATTACTCACACCAGTGAAGGTAATTAAGGATAGGTATATCCTATGACCAATGAACTATTTATTCCTGATTTTTTTTTTTTTTTTTTTGTAAGCCGATGAGAACATTACGTTAGATTTAAGAACGAAGTAAGAAGAAAGTATAATACACACAATTGAATATTCTTACCTCGTTAAATAAATCTTGTCCGAAAGAACTATAGATAATTAATAAATATACTACAGGAATGACAAATGTAAAATATTTTATTTTAAATAAAATACCTGAAGCCTGGAAAACAAAATAAATGTACTTGTTAATTTTTACAGATAATTTTAAATTTTGTCTACTAAGGAAATAAATACCTCCTGCTCCACCATTCACCCGGCTCTCTGTTTCACTTTTTGTTAGAACCTCATTCCTTTTGGAAAATTTGCGGGTCACGAGTTTAGTGAAACGTAGACCATGTTAGAAAATCAAAAGGTTTATTTAGAAGGTTTCTAATTTATGTATAATCAAATAACCCCAGAATTTTATTATAAAATTCGGACGTAGTATTTTGCCTCCAAATATGGGTCAATAAACTAACCGATAAAACTCGTTGTCTTAGATTACTGAGCTTGAAAAGACATTTCAAACTTGAGTTCCTTTCATAGAGGATTCAATTCAAAATTCAACAAAACTAGTCTTGGAAAAAAATTGTTCTAGAGTATTAAAATTCTCGGATAGAATTAATCGTTGAATTTTTACTCCAAGGTGTCATTAAATACTGCTGTTGAACGTAAAACAAAAATTAACTCTTAGGATTTAGAAAACTTTCTTAACAATAATATGTTTATCATAAAAATGGGAACTTATCATGAGAATTTTCCATAGTTTAAAAATGCAAGTGGAATATTATTAGAAACTTACTTCAACAAGGATATACAAACTTAAACAAATGGTTGTGCATATTGCGTGATTTACAATTGTCGTTGACGCTCCTAGGGTTTTGTTCATTAAAAGAATATTTCTGAAACATAAATTTTTAAAAGATATTTAAAAAACTCTCTTCATGACTGCAGCAAATTACGTTTAATAAACTACATATTATTTGTATTAATAAGATAAGAGGGGTTTATCTTCAATACTATTCTACCTTAATGCGCCAAGGAAGCGAAATAAAGAGGAAATATATTCTAGAATTTACCATTTTTATTGAACAGGTTGTCATTAGAATCAGTAAATGTGTTGAAAAAAAGTTCAGCAAAAGCGTAGAGTGTACAGCATCGACAAAAACACAGAAAAATTAGAATTCCTTGGCCAATTCTTTACGGAATACCAATTATCTGTTCCAGCTGGTGCGACAAGCAATAAGACATCTTCCAAAAGGCCAAAGATTTATTTCTTGGCTAAAGAATTTCAGTGAATAGTGCAATTTATTATCAGCCCAGATAATTCTGAAGAGCGGGATCTCTGTCAAAATTATGTTTAATTTTCTACAAATAGTATGGACTAAAAAATGGAGCTGTTGTTACCCAAATCACTTAGGTTATCTACGAGTCTATCGGGAGTATAGAAGGTGCCCAATTAACAGCACTCATACACACAAACACAATTAGAATTAATAGGACAGCATTACTTCCTCTGTCAACGTTGCTGTACTGCAAAAAACAAATAACGGAACAGACTATTTACACGTTTTCTTTTTTTTAAAGTGCATTTTGTGTTACTTAGTGAAACAACGCCCAATGTATCCCGTGTGTGATCCATGGATGGATGCTTGCCATGTTCAGTGCTGTGTCATTGCGGAGAGCCTCTGACTACCGGGTAACCTCCCGCAGCATTTTCCTTCCCTGGGCATGCAGACCTCAGCCTCGACAGACTACTGATTTCCCTAGCGACTTATGAAAACTGCATTCAAACAAATTTTATTTTGTTTCAAAAGTACACAACTCCTAAGCTAGATTTGATTCAAAACTAGCCTTCTCCACACTAACCAATCAAAATGAATTATGATCAGTTTGTCAGCTACTTTATGTAATGTATTAAGCTATTTTGTAACATCATTGTGTTACTTAAGTTTGACAGATTGAGTGCTATGAGAGCGTCTCTCATCCCTTACTAGTCACTTTCAAGCCAGTTTTTGGAAATAAAATTTTGGGTCTAATTTACTGCAATTATTTTAATTATTCCTATTTATTATTGTACTATAAATAGTGAAATTGGTTTTAAATAATTTTTGATCGTTCGTTTACTACTTACGAACAGAAAAATTTGAAAGAAAATTTCTGGCAGGTTGATAATAATTTAATTTTGAGTAACCAGTAACGTAAGAATGTTATGAAATTGAAAATAAATTTTGAAATTCAAGGAAAACGTTTATCAAAATATGTAGGCCTATACATGAACTGAAAATGTTTACTATCATAAAATTTAACCTCAGAAATTTGGCAGATGGGCACGACTGTCAAACTATAAAATAATACACTGGAAATTATAGTGTTAACCTCTACTTAAACAAAATCTTTAAAGTTTAGAAAATATTGTACTCAAAAATGTAGGATAAAACTGGTAATCTTCATACAAAAATTGTTAGAATCAACTGGAATAATATGTATATCAACTTTCAGCTACGCAAGTGATAATATCTCATTTTTATTTCATTTTTTCATCTTTTAAACTATTTTACTCAAGAAAAAATTAGATAATACCTACGCCGGCTGGGCGATGTTGTTTTGGCTATGTCCTTCAGTGAGTTACACTGAAATTAATTGATTGATTTATTAAGTAGTTTGATGTGATTTCTAATTGTAATAACTGTAATTTTAAATTTTATTTTTTAATTAAGTAAATTTGTTATTGATTAAAAAAGAGTTTTTTTTTATTTACAAGGTAACCATATCCTGAAATAATCTGGAATAAACTTTACAATACTTTTTCCAGGACAGTTTACTGCATTTAATCAAAAATCATTTTGGGGGAGTTCACCACTCTTGATTCTCACAGACTGTATAAAAATAAAAAAATATCTGATGGAAATATATTACTGTTTCAGAAAAGAGCATAAAGATTATTTCATAAGTATAAGTATTATTGTATAATAATTTATTACATTATATAATTACCCTATAATTATTTGATGATGCTTGACCAAATTTCGTAATTTTATATCGAAGATACCATCCTCAAAATGTTTAAATTTCTTTATAAATTCATTACGTGCCGTATTATGACCATTAACTGATATTTCATTTTGACTGTTTGTATAGTTTGGTTCTGTAATGTCACTTAGTGATATAGTAAATAGTTTAATTTGCGATGTGACTTTATTTAAGACCAGTATATTCGTTCCGTATATTACGCAACATATATATAGTATATGAACATATAGTATTACTTGCAATGCATATATTACAAAATACGTTAATATTGTTTCACTAAAGAAATAATAATGTTCAAACGGTAAAGACAGATCTTTTACTGTAATATCATGAATATTTTTTCTGTTCACTAATACTTTGTAACTAGATTCAACTATTGGCATTATCAACACGTTTCCAACAATTACCTTACAGGTCATAAATATTATTTTGGATAGTCTGGATTCGTCTTGTTTAAAGTATTTAATACTTTTTTCTATACGTGATAACTGAAATTTCCCATTACTTAATATTTCTGGGTAGTAATTTTGGTCAATAATAGTTAGGGTTGCATCGGTATCATCGAGGTTAAACATAAAATAAAAAATGAGGTATGTGAATAAAATCGTTAAATTTATATCTTCGAGCGATAAAAATCGTTTTCTCTCATCTTTCCATTCGATAATCATGTGTTTTATACAGGACACTAACATATAAATTGTTAATACTAACAAAAATTGCAGTTTTATTTCAACATCGTTCTTTTCCACATGTACCCCTGCTTTTACTAAATATTCTTTCAATGTTTTTGTTAAATGTGGTGATGCTTTATCGTTCATCTGCAAGAAAATTTATTGAATATGTGTAAATGGTGATTTAATTGAGTAAAACAAATTTTTATTTGTGTTCCAATTAACAACTAAAATTAGGATTAATGCACATGTGGTAAGGCGAAAAGCTAATTTCCCTATAGTTAAGAGTTGACAATATTACTGAAGAAACGGAGCTGATTAAATTCATTCGTCTATTTCCAGGTTAGCATAGAACAATACGAGCTCTGTTGTGGTACGCTCATGATATAAGTAGGCTATATTGTATTAATAGTATGTAAGTTACTACCACATAGATTAATATATTTATAAAAAGTCTGTCTCCAGGAATGTGAAACTCAGCCATTACCTTTCAGTTATGCAACCCGAAGCATTATACGCTACAGAATGTTAAGTCCCCCTACACAAAAAGGGGAACTTACAGAGATTGGGAGTAGAGGAAAGGAAAATCCTCAGAAACGCCTTTGGAAGCAGGAAAGAAAACTGTTCATACCTATAGAAATGAAGAAATTTACAGCCATATGGAAAAAATCACGGATACAATAAGAAAAAGAAGCCGGGCTTTCCACGGCCCTCTATACAAAATGGACCCAAACAGACATACAAACAAGATTTTTACTACGAATGACAACCGCAAGACGAAATTCGGTTGGTTCGTGGAAGTCAAAAAAGATATGGAAAGATTGAATGAAACAAAACAAGATATCTCTCAAAGAATAGAATTGAGATATAATTTGAAAATTGGTGTTTTCCTAGAAGAACAAAAGAGAGAGAAAGACATGGTCGAGAAAAAGAAGGTTAGCTCAAAGCGAAAAAATGAAGGAATGATGGAGAAGAAAAAGGGAAGCCGATGATGGATGATAACTGCTGAATTGGTGAGCTATTGCGATCCTTAGTTGGCCTATACAAAAAAAACATTAAAGGGAAACATATATATATATATATATATATATATATATATATATATATGATAGAGATATGTATAGTAATATATTGATACAAATTTTATAAAGAACCAAGCCAATTTTTAGACTACTGTATCAAGCTAGACAGTGGTCAAGTTTGCAGGCGACACGTCGATCAGATGCTACGGTCAAAACTTTAAAGGGGGAGAGTTGACATGTGTCTAATGCAATTAATTATATCAGCTGATCAGCTGGTTCTGTTAATGTTATTGTTGGTACTGTTTTTGTTTACAGGTTGTTTTTAGAATAAAGCATTATGGAAGTATAATTTAATTTGTGCAGTATTTATTAGTTTCTATTATTGAAAAGAAATAAAAATATTATTTAAAAAAGACCGGTCCTAAAAAAACACATCTTTCTTACTTTATGTCCGACTTTAATGCACACTAAGGCTAATAATGATAGTAGTAATGCAGACGGTGAAGATTTTTTTTTTTTTTTTTTTTTTTTTTTTTTTTTTTTTTTTTTTTTTTTTTTTTGGTTTAACGTCCGACTGTTCTGCAATTACTGCTAATGCAGACGGTGAATGATGAAATGATTTTTTGAAACGTATGAAAAAATGCCGTGCCTGAATGGGATTCGAACCCAAGACCGCATGATGAGAGGCGAGCACGTTACCAACGTGAAGAGTGATAGATAAAAATGAGTGATTAAAACTAACTGAGAGTCGAATACGAGACCTTGTCCCACAAGCCAATTACGCTTATCACTACGCCAACGGACTAACCACACAAACATTGTCTGTTAACTAAGGAACCATGCCGCAAACGACGTTACGTACCAGAACTGCCGGCCGCGTTGGCGATGTTGGTAACGTGCTCGCCTCTCATCACGCGGTCTTGGGTTCGAATCCCACTCGGGCATGGCATTTTTTCATACGTTACAAAAATTCATTTCATCCTTCACCGTCTGCATTAGCAGCAATTTGCAAAACAGTCGGACGTTAAAAAAAAAAAAAAAAAAAAAAAAAAAAAAAACCAGAACTGCGGCCAAATTACAAGAATTTGTGTTCAATATTTCAAGTTTCTCTTTTTTACAATATTGTTTTGTTGGAGTTAGGAAGACTTAATGAACTGTATTGACATGTTTACGTTATTTTTAAATAAAAAAGAAGACTTTTGTACTGTTATTTGTAATAATGCTTGGTATACAAATACTTTTCTTACAATAACAATGAAACACTGTTGTTACGTGATCACAATCAAAAATAAGGAAGTAGAATGAAAGAATAACTTTTAAGTTTAATATATTGTTTGTATGGAGTAGCCTACACTCAACCGATGAATATTTAATAGATATTCTAAAAGAATTCAGTGTAGTCATCTAATAACAAGAATATAAAATAAAATACTAAAAATCAATAATTCAGTATGTTTCCGTTTGTACAGTTATTTCTGTTCATGTTCGTGACAAAGAAATCAATTATTCATAATATAACGATATAACCTATTTTGAGAGCTCTCGTAACTTGAAAAATTTAATAGAATAAAAATTTTATTCTTTTATAATTTAATAATAATATGAAATATTATTGCGTACACTAACTACTCTGTCTAATCGTTGAGTCTTGTTGCTGACCGACAGTTTCGTAAGTCTGTTAAGAATGCTATGTGATTCTCTTCTGAAAAATGTCATACACACAAAAATTGTCCACACAAAAGTAGTTATTAGCGTGGTAGTTGACTATAATTGTTAGTTACCCGCTTCATTGCACGGCTAGGGTGTTGAAACTTATTACAAATTAAAACCCGTCGTCCATAGTAATCGCTAATAACCAAATCAGTTGATACGATTTTAATTAATCAAAAAATAAGTTAAAGAAAATTAAAATTACTGCCTACTCCCGCGTTACGTATCGGTTAGCCCCGTTTGGTCTAACACGAGGGACGTCCCACGTTTAATTCTCGGCTAGAACCTGTAAGAATATTTATTTATTTATACAATATTTGTATTTATTTATTTTCTACATGAACAATTTAATGTTAGTATACATTAATCCTAATCCTCAGTCTTCAACTCTGACTACTGTATTTTACACCTCTACCTCATCTGTTCTTAAATGCTGCAGTCGTATAATTGGCTGACCATGTTTAAGAAACAAAGCTACTTTTTGTAGCTGAAGAACTAGCATATCGAGTGAAGATAATTTAACACTCCACCTGCCTGTTATGAGTAGTCTAGTTCTGTGAAAAGCTAATTGAAAGTTTTTTTTTAAGTTTGATAGTTTACGACTTAATAAACACTATATTATTACGACATATCATTGTTATGGCCTGTTAATTATCCTTAAGAATCCTTAAGGATTCTTATGATAGTTCAACAGCAGACAAGAGACCCCCTAACAAATATATTATGACGGGCCACCCCAAGTATGTAAATCCACTACGTGGTGTGTAGAGTAGAGAGTAGAGCGTAGGAAGGATAGTAAAGAAATTCAAGTGTTGCAAGTCAACAAGTTTCATATCTCCTTGGAAGAAATTAGCAGAAACTACTGAAAAAGTGTTGTATTTATTTCGTTTCCACACATGATAAAATTTACCTGCTACGATTAAAAAGTATATGACAAACTGTACCACCTAAGCCTATTGGGCTTATTACTTAGATCCGTTATTACTTATTAATTACTTAGATCCGTTCGGGATTTGGGTATGATAAATACAAATACGAAACGTACAATTCTTGCATAGTCCCGTAAGTGATCTTCCACATTAAATGTCGAAGATCTAAATTTTAGATCTGCTTAGCATTTACAATTAAGAATTCTCATTTTTTAAAAATGATTTTAAAATATTTGAAGTTTTGCTGACCATCTTCGTCAGTTTGAGACTTAAACAGGTCTGGCAACGGGTTTTCTTTGCTCATATTTATTTTAAAACTAATATTGATTTTAAATTATGTTAAACATTATATTTTTTTATTTGATAGGCTATTCTTGGTATTTCCTACGACATAACAGTGATTCGGAGTATTACAATGTTATACGTAGCCTAACAATTGTTTCAATAACGTTGAACATAAGTACATTGAGAACGTTCCTAGTAATTTGTCGTTAGATATAGCTTATTGAAATAATTGATATCTGGTAAAATAATTAAAATTACTGTAGTGTTTTACATAGAATGATGTTATTCGCTTGACAGTACGTTTAAAACAAGATTTTGGTTTTAGCAACCACATATCATAAAAATACTCCAATTGTAGTGAGTAAGATTATTATATTATGTATTTTTAATCACTTCAAAGACATGACAAATTCAGATTCAAGGTAGATGACGAACCTCATTATAAAGTAGTTGCATCAGTATTTCAAATTCGTCTTAGCGTGCATTATATATAAGGGTGCGTCCCGAAATGCAACAACGGGTCGTCATGATACGTTGTCGTATCATATTTAACAGCACACTGCAACCAAGATATGTGAGATCCCAGCACGACGTCAGGTCGTTCCGTCTCTTGTCTGTTTTCCAGCGTCATATCAAAGAAATGTTTTGCGTTGGCATTTCGCGTGCTCTTAGCATGTTTGAACGCGACCGCATGGCCATTTTTATTCATACTGGCAAAGAACTTTACCAGTACATGATGAAGCGGACTGAACAACTTACACTGCTATTTAATGAGGTACAGTACATCGCAGTAGCCTAAAATAATATTTTGGGTTGTACGCCAACCCAGTTATTGTAACAAAATAACGAAAATTAATGCTAAGAATGACTTTGCTGAAAATTTAAAAAAAAGCGGAAGTATGTAAAAGGAAAGTTAAGTTATCTTTTATTAGCCGTGGGCAATTGAAAAGGCTAAAATGAAAAAGACTCAGGGTAAAAGGAACACGTAGTGCAGGATGGAGCAGTGTAGTGTTACAGAATCTGTTTCGCGGCCATACCCTGTTGCACCTACGGCGTACGTGACATAAACATTCCTATAAACTAGCCTTTGGTGGTACTTACAAAATGTTGCGTGTCTGGACGCACCTTAAGAGTAAAAAATAAATTATGAAAGCT
Organism: Catonia carolina; assembly: GCA_035578175.1. NCBI lineage: Eukaryota > Metazoa > Arthropoda > Insecta > Hemiptera > Achilidae > Catonia > Catonia carolina. The sequence continues at coordinate 66,109,506 of JAQMRL010000001.1, read as the reverse complement.
AATAACCGAAGAATTCTATAAAAAGAAAATAATGAATTCAACTAATGGGAGCTAACTATAGTCGGTAACTGCACTAATTATTTTCAAAATAATTTTATTGTGTATGTCATTACTGGTAACTAGTTAGCTGAGAATATCTCACTTAAAATAATCTTCTTTGTCTAAGTACCTACTGCAGCAATCTTTGTAGTATTATTTACACTTTTCTGTCAGAATAGACCTAACGAACATGATGATAACTTCCTTTGAACTTTGTATAGGTGTACATCTGCTGTCAGGAAGCTTGCTTAGGCTTTAGGTAACCAATGTCTCTTATGTTTTAATTGGTCTGTAAAAAATAGTTACGACACGTCTCGTTATTCCTCATGTTCCTATTTGCTATAGAGCGGAAACCAGTACTAATTTGACTGTAACTTAGAAACTACAGTTCCTTCTCAAATAATAAGAAAAGATTTGAATTTAGGCTACCATACAATACAATAATGGAATTTTTTAACTACCTTTCATGTTCTAAAAAATGGTTTAATGAATCTGATTAAACTTCTGTGTTTACTGCAATTTATGGATTCATGAAGAAGCCGTAACTTATGAAGTAGGAATCTCTGAAAACTTCGTGGCTACACTGTTGTTCTGCTCTCCTTCGAAAAATCAATATTTCAAATGTAGCTACTAAGACCATAGGCATTACATTTAAAAGGTAAAAATTTCCTGGATCTTCTTTGTTATATGCCTACCACTATTAACTCTAGTTCCCCTTGTGCCATAGTTCTCCCACTGCTGAATGAAGGTTCGCACTACACAGCACGTGTTCTTCTCACACGCAGTCAATTTGGAGCGTATGCACGCACACAACCACTGAGCTAAATGAAACATTTCTGTTTTACTCGTTTTCATTTTCAATTTATTTTTTCATTTTTATTTTTATTTTTACCAATATAAAATTCAATAAATTAATTTATACATAATTCATAAATATACGTACTAATACTAAATACCTATATAATATACAATTTTATACAATATAATACACTATGCAATACTAAATGATACAATAACACATAAGTAATAATTAATAAAAAAAACATGCGAATCACCACTCGCCTTCATACTAGATCGCACCGCACTACTCCCACCGACTCCATGCAGTACGACGTAGTAGTGGCAGACACAAGGGGAACTGGAGTTAATAGTGGTAGGCGTATAACAAAGAAGATCCAATTTCCTTTCTGATTTCTGAAACCTAATAAAATACCCAAAGTTATTAAAACACAAAGTAAAGTTTTTTGCGTCCTGGAGAGTCCAGGAGGAGTATGGGACATGTCAGTTGTAACACCTGACATAGGCCTACATATAGGATTCACACAATGTATCACTACTATCACGAAAGAAATTCTTGTAAGCTATAAAAAGTTTCACCGATCAAGTAATTTTTCAGATTTTTTTTTTAAAGGCATGCAAATTATCACAACATTGTAAAAATTGGGGTAATTTGTTCATGAATATTCTCCCTGCATAAGTAGGTTTTTGTTCAAACAGTTTTGTGGGGTGATTAGCCACATAACAATCGTTTCTGTTTCTCGTTTTATGATTGTGAACATTGAAATTCTGCATCGATTTACTACCTTGTTACCTTTTGGATCATAACATCTTACTGTTTCACCTAATCTGTTGTTAAGTTTTGAAGCTACTTCCTGATAATATTTGTTAAAATAATTACAAATTCCTACACAATTCTCAATAAGTTCACTATTTTTGTTAACAATATTTGGTATGTCAGTAAAACTTTTGTTGCTAACTACACCTCAATTTTTATTTATTATTTCCCATATTGCTGAGTTTAAATTTGATGATTTCTGAAGGACTTCAGCAGTTTTTTTGCATTTAGCTCTCTGGCATAATGTTTTTTAATAGTTGTGTACCTTTGTTCGTTAAAGGTAGTCCTACGTGATAGAAAATCTGAGTATACATCTCTAACTTCAGACCTAATTTTCAAAATTTCCACTGTGACCCACTCATCTGTTTCACTGACAATATTTTTTACATCTTTCTTTTTAATTCGACAACTATTATTATAATGAAATTTTAATGTTTCATGATATTTCTGATTAATATCAGAAGAATTGTAAACAGTTTTCCAATCCTCTTTGGATAAACTGTGTAAAAAAGAATAAATATTACCTTGGTCTTCCTGCCTAAATTCTTTAATTATTTTTTGATTTGGGACATGACAACCTAAATGCTGAATCTCTAATACTTGGTAGCCGTGATCAGAGACCTCTAACCCCTTAACCTAATCTGACAACTATCCATATTTGTTAAAATAATATTGTCTATTATGGTTTCTGAGTGACTAGTAATTCTTGTATAACCTTTAACTTTTATATCAAGATTGTTCATCTTCACAATATCCCTAAACTCTTTAGCCATTTTATTTTGAACAGAAAGATTTACATTAAATGTCCCAAAACTACCACTTTTACATATCGTTTTGTTAAAATTTCCAGTAGTTCACTACTGAACGACGTACAAAACTGACCCTAGTCACCATTAGGGGACCTATAAACACCCACTACAGCCATATTTTCCCTCATTTACATCCTAACTTCTACCCCAACTACTTCAATAACCATTTCCTGAGAAAACCGTTCTAAATAAGGTAAGTTACGAGTGTCAAGTTTCTTACTTGAATTAGCTAAACTAAGTTTAAAAATTAGTTAAACGTTGAAATAAAGTTTTTGCAAAGTAGGTACGTATAGGTGTACGCTGCTGAATAACTTTCCGAATGTTAAAGAATGTAAAGGAGGAACTCGGAATTCTGGCAATGAGCAACAAGATTAGAAGATACAGAATAGGAAATGGTAGGGTGAGAATCTGGATTGGACAAGTTCTAACTGGTTTCCTGTGATAGTGGTTCAGCATGAGCCAGTTGTCAAGCGAGATGTCAGCAAACCTCTCAGAAGATGGGTACTGGAATAAGTTGAAATCTAATCATTGAAGTAAGTAGAAGAAAAAGTCTTTCTTCTTATATAAAACATCAAATAAGTACAATAACTTTAATTCTACAGTATCTTCCAGTTATGCTCGCAATGTGATCTGAAAGCTACTGCAGCCCTGTCAGTTATATGTGATACTAATAATATTGAAATAAGTTTTGTGTGGCAAAAGTGGCGCAATAGATTATGACCAACAATCTTCCTTTTGAGTCAGTTGTTTCACAAATATTTTATTTTTCCATGAATACTGTATTTTTTGTATCTTATGTTTATGCATTGAAATGTTTCTTAATACAGTAGAACCTCAAAAACTCAAGCCATTTGTGAACTTTGATGTTGTTGAGTTATCCATAACAAAGGGTAGATGAAAGAATACAACTACAGTATCTGCTGCAAATTATTGTTTTCTGTAGTGCAATGAATATCAGTTTAATTTGTATATTTAAGTAACATATAAACTAGAAAAGTGAAAAACTTACAGACCTATAAACAGTACTACTAAAAGAAATATACATCTAAAAATTAAGAACTAAACAGTTCACTAATGCAAACAATGCCACAATGACATATCCAATCACTGGAATTTTTTGCGCAGAACTGAAGTTTGACAACAAATGCACTCCCCTGTTTGAAAATAATTGGGATTAAAATTTCTAAGTAAGCTGGTTCAAACAACACATTTGACAATGACAAATTGAAGGGTAAGATTGTAAAGTCTGCTGAATAATGGCTGGATACCTGCTAGATTATAAGTAAAATAATAGCCAGGTATCGTTGGTCAAACTTTACTACTTAACTGTTTTCACAGCAGTTTTATTTTTATTTTTTGTTGCTATGGCAGTTGTTGAGTTTTCAAGGTTCTGCTGTTGGTAAAAAATGTATACATGTCATTAGAGATTGATGTTAAAAGCTGCCAATATTGTTATGCAGCACATTATGTTGGACTACCTGGCTTCACGTTAAGATACATGTTACACTGGTGATCATTCAAAAACCATTTTTATGAATTGTTGCCAATGAAAGTTTTTTTAAATGGACCTGATTTAATAGACCCTGCCCTATTTTAAATATAGCCAACCTTTTTCTGCCGCGACTTTAATAAAACACAAAACTTAAAAACCCAATAATAATATATACGAAATGAATTTACCTCAAAATAAATATCTCTCCTTTTTCTTCTCATTTTCCAGGTCACCTCATTAAATAATTTCTCCTTCTTAACCAACTATTCCAAGTTTAATTCCCAATGGAATTAATTTCAGTCTCAGTTATCTGAAATCAGGAAACCTCTGGTCGACAAGCCTCCCTCTCATACCAACCCAGTCCAACCAACCAGGTATGTTTACCAGGAAAAAAACAGTATCTGCTTTTTAAAGTGTTGTAACTAACTTTTTTCAATTTTTAATTAAAAGAAAGTTAAAAAACTTCCGTTTTTACCATATAATACAAAATCTTGTTACATTAATAATTGTGCTACAGCTGTCAAAAATACTTTAAAGCCATTTTCCCACACTTCAGCTTTTGCACTTACTGCCTTCTTTCGTAGTAGGACAGTATATACACCAAGGAAAGTTTTAAACATGTTATCCGAACATGATTTTTCACCAGATATACACATTTTCAGACCCCCTTAACCCAAAAAAACATGTTTTTAGCGATTGGTCTGTGTGTGTGTATGTGTGTGAACAAAATATCTCACAAAGAGAACTGTATGAAGTTGAAACTTGAAATTTAAGTTAGATAGAGCAAACACCAAATAACCTTGCCGGTGTAGCTGCGCAAACAGTTCGGATTGAGTCAGTAGTTTTCGTGTCTTAGTACCGAACTGTCAACTAAATCGCAGGCGCTGAACGATGTAAATTATCATCTATCAGCGACGTTAAAAACATTCAATTATAAACATAGCATACAACTATTAACGCCTACCACATACACAATATATTACAGACTAATGTTTTCAGGTCAGCTAATATTTAACGTTGCTAGAGCGATGTGATTCTGATCACAGCTAGTACAGCACTCATCCCCACCACTCGCTAAAGCCACCAAGTGCACCATTACTAAAATAAAACTTCTGCGCACTTCAGAAAACTGGCAAGCTTATTTGGCGTCCGCTCTACCACTGGAGGACCCAACACGAACATTTTCATCAAAATTGATCAAGCGAAAGTAGTAAACTTTGTAAATTTATGTGGCATTTTTCTCTTGTTATAAGTTTAAATCACAAACAGTAGTTTAAGGCATACAATAAAAGTAAACGAGTACAAAGAAGAATGATAACTAGTACACAAAAATCACAGATAAAAATACGCTCTTCTCACTTATTTCAGCTATGAAATGATAAAACTCAGCATAAAACTATTACAACAATGAAAATTGAAAACTGTAGGTACATAACCTAATAATGAAACTAGAACTGCTCGTCGATTTATGCAGGTTAGCGCTTCTAGCGGCAAATAACCTTCATTACTTCGTTAGCAATGGGTCATTTTCATAATTTGTAGTTTTGCGTGGTCCTTAATAAAATTGAATTTAAAAGAAAACTATTCCGTTTTTATTGACTATATTTACAATATTTTTTGAGAATAAAATTCTCTACAAATTGTATTGAACATTTTTCTTTGTTTATAGGCAATTTAACAGAGTTATTGTAGTCCAAACGCAAAAAAGTGTGTTTTCGACCCTAACCTTTTTTGCTTTACTCTGATTTTCTCCTAAACTATTATCTAATTAACGAACTCGATTAACGGTGCTACTATAGTACGTGGCCTACCGCGTTATGTTTAGTGGAATTTGCATGTTTTGATGTGGTAGCACTGTCCACTGGCGCTTTTGGGGCATAAATATTCACATATTTTACAGGTTATGTAAATTACATAAGGTCATGTGAACATTAGGGTTTAAAAAATGTTTACATATTTTACAGGTTATGTGAACTTTGTTGTTTACGTCATCAGCCGAAAGGCTGGTTTGAACCTCTAGAGGTTTTACTAAGTAAAACAAGGAGTGAGGTGGTTTACCTTGGCTTCCTCACTGAGTGAAAAATTACGCTTATCAGCATGCCAGGCCCTCTGAAAAGCACAGATTTTCCACTCTGCAAATGACACCTTCACTTCATTCACCACAGGGTCTGGCTGTATAATGAAATTCATTACTTTCAGAGAACACAACTCTGATTAGTGTCTTTTGCACCTCTACCTCTTCTGTTCTTAAATGATTCAGTCATTTAATTGGCTGACCATGTGATAAGTAACAAAACTATCTATTTTAGCCCTGTAACGGACAGATTGAGTGTAAATAAATTGAAACGCCACCTGTCTGTTAAGGGCAGCCAGACCCTGTGCTGAATGAAGTAAAGGTGTCATTTGCAGGGTGGAAAGTGAGTGCTTTTCGGAGGGCCTGGCATGCTGATAAGCATATTCTTTCAACTCAGTGAGGAAGGCAAAGGTAAACCACCTTACTTCTCGTTTTTACTTAGTACAACCTCTAGAGGTTCAAACCAGCCTTTTGGCTGTTGACCTAAACAACAACAACAACAACATGTGAACTTTAGGTCACCTGCATTCAACGGTTAACCATCAGCGAAATTATGAAGATCCACAAACACGAGCCAATACACAAGCAATTGAGTGATCGTGGTTAAATGCAATTGCAAACATTCTTAAACAAAAAATCAGGTGTGAAACACTCACACAACTTTCTCTTGCCAATGCAAATAATAAACCTAACATTATTAATAAAATATTAGAAATAAACAAAAACTAACCTCAAAAACATAACCTTATTTTAATCATGAGTGAATGACGCAAAATGAAAATCGAACTCAATTTGGCTTAAAAAAAAACGGAAAATCACACTTTCACGCTAAACTAGGCTCTGTAGAAAAAAATTCTCTAAATAAAAGTTTTAGATCTCTTAATTTTCTATAAATTTTATTATATACATTTTTGTCGTAAAGTGCATACTAAGGCCGAAATCTTAAAAAAATCGATTTTTCACACGTTTTCGTGAGAAAAAACAGAAAATCGGTAATTACCGCTAAACTAAGCGTTATACAAAAAAATGTTTGAAATAAAAGTTGTAGGTTTTTAAATTCTCTACAACTTTTATTATATACATTTTTGCTCTAAAATTAATATTAAAGCCGTAATCCTAAAAAAAAACACTTTTTTTACGTAAAAACACCCTCACCAAGAATTTCAGCAAACATGGCGCCTACCCTATCTTTTAGAGAATAAAAAATTGAGTAAATGAGGCGATTTTAAAAAAATCGTAGGACCAGTTTTTGAGAAAATCGCAAAAAAGTGAAAAATTATACGAATAAACTACTACTTCCGGTTGACCGATTTTGATGAAAATGTTCGTGTCGGGTCCAGTAGTGGTATGTAACTTAACTTTCAAGTTTCAAGTTCGTACGATGTTCCGTTCTTGAGATATTTTGTACACACACACACACACACACACACACACATACACACACACACACACACCACACACACACACACACACACACACACAGACCAATCGCTAAAAACATGTTTTTTGGGTTCAGGGGGTCTGAAAACGTATAGATCCGGTGAAAACTCGATCTCGAAAAATCGACATGAAAACAATACTTTCCTTCCTATATATTCATATAGGCAAGAGAAAGTAAAAAAGAGTCGTTCCGAACGAATTATTTCATTTGCACCTCGACCATATGTCATGGAAAGTATGAGAAAAGTAGAACCTGATTCATTTGTTGCTTTTCTCAATGACATTCACAGTGTGTACTGTGTGCAGACTGACTAAAAATAACTGGGCTAATCCTTATCGTAATATTTTTTTTTTATCCGAGGCGGCAAGAAAAACTCATGTTCACTCCCTCACGATGGGGGAAGTAGTGTTGGGCTCAATTGAGGCGTCCTCATCCAGCCCCAAGGAGGCCGCAACCGCCGTACCAACCAAAAACCCGCCGCCTGGCCACTTGATCCGACATCAGCAAACAACCGTCCTAATTTAATATTATCGTAATATTAAATTATAGTATTAGTTTTGTTATTGCAAGTTTTTGTAAGTAATATCATAATAATTAAAAAAGTACTGTATTATTATAATTATCATATGTAATTTATCCTTTCTTCTCAAATCACAAAACCTGCAAAATATGTAAATATTTACTAGCCTAAAGTGGTAGTGGACAGTGCTACCACATCAAGAAATACAAATTTCACTAAACAATGCGGTAGGCCACGTACTATAGTAGCACCCAATTAACACCCTAAAAATTTCAGTGTGAGTTAATTTCACTCAGGGAGCTGAATTTCAGGTGAAATCTTTGACCCTGTATAACTGGCCAACGAAGCAATTCCGGACCCATGTTTATATGAACTTTTTTTCATTATTTTGATGAGAGGAATAATCTTGTGCAGTATGGCAGATTCCTCCTGAAACACTCTGTACTATTTGTATATAATTATGGTAATATGGAACAATTAATGAACACACAAGTTGAATATGACAACCAACTGATTAAGTTGGCAAGACTGTTTTAAAAATAAGGATCGACTGTTCCTTATCTGCCGTGGTAGGAGTAGGAAGTTTTAAATTTTCGTATGAAAGAAAGTTAATTTTAATTTACTGAAGATTTGTACAAAATACACGAAAGCGCTCTAAACATTGGTAAGTGTGTACTGTTACCCTATTCTGGTGGTTAGAAATATATATTTCAATATTACAAGGAAATGTAAATTTTCAAAAAAATTTATTGACATGAACTAAGTATATTCTATGACGTTTATTTTTATTCTGATAACAATTTGACAAAAATGAAATACATATAATTCTAAGTTAAGACACCAAATAGTTTAAAATATTCTTATTTACTCTTTCTAACTTTATACTTAAACTGATTAGAAATTCATGTACAGTACATTAGTTGTGTTTATTTTTCACTGATTGTAATAGGTTGAAATACGAATATGCAGCATTCAGTATCTATAAAACATTTCAAAACATACATTTATTATGTAGGCCTATAATATAAATTCAAATCCTGTATTAATTAAAATAAAAATAACTTGCTCAAAATTTCAAATTATGTTATAGTTTTTACAAAAGTGTAACCGGTTCCAACTCTGAACCGCTTCACACAATTTCAGCTAAAGTGTAGCATGTAGGGAAGGAGACTTAAGGGGCTTCAGTCCCCCCACACATGGATATCGCAAATTTCATACCAGACTAATATGCCGGGGGTCCAAGGTTAAATTTTTAGTGAATACTGGCATTCTTTCATCGCTCGTTTTCAGCCATCGTCCTTCACTAATAAAACCTTAATGTACACATGACTTTAAACTAAAAAGTAACCTTCAGATTCAGCACCCAAACAAAAATCGTGGTTATTAGCCCGGATTAGGAAATATAAATTCTTAGAATGGCTGCCTCCGTGTCGTGGCACGTTGTTTTCTGTGGTGAACTATACAGCGTAAAGTCCAGAATTTGTACTTGGGTAGAGTCTGAAAATTATTGCTTGTTAAAATCCATTGTAACCTTTCCATAACCCACATCATGCTAATGACCAAGCTCTTGTGCGTGTAATTGACTATAATTATATGCATTTTGCTTAATGGATTCCATAAAATACAAATATAAATTTAAGATAAGGTAATATTTAATTGGAAAAATTTACTAATGTAATTACTTTTACCTTAGCAAAATTATTTAAATTCACTGCGTACAATCCATATGGTTTAATGGAACAGTCTTTAGCACACAACATCATAAAATAAAGGTGTTTCTGAAACCATAAGGGGGTTTCCAACCAAGGACAATCGTACAGAGCAAACCTTAATTTCTCACCCTGAAAAAATTACCATTCTTAAAATTGTTATCATAATATAAAATTATAATGTAAAAGAGAGATAGTGCCTTGACTGACATAGCTATCTCGTTCAAGACAACACTATTTTGTTAAAGCAGAGAACAAAATATTGATATAAATGAAATCTATAATATAGTTTCTTGAGTCACGAGTTTTCCTCTGGTTTTAACGAGGGATTAAAGGGGGAAAGCATCAGTGCGCATGCGCAACTGCTTTGGTATCAGTTTGCCACCACAACTACGTAAACTATACTTAAAGGACAAACAGTATATCACGGAACTTTTTGTACATTAACTATATCAATCAGTGAAGAGCATTCACTGTTTCAACTAGTCACGGTGACAGTGATTTTGCATTCACCCATACTTAGTATGTTACAAAGATATATGTTATACTTAATAGTTACAAAGATTTATTAATAACTGTGTAGGCCTACTAAGCATAAGTATGTAGGCCTACTAAGCATATTTTTCGTTCATGGTTATTATTAGTAATCAATAGTTACTAGTAACTTTTTTAATTGTTACTTTTTACTTTCTCTTACCAAACATTAATATAGGAAAAGAAAGTAATATTTTTGAGCCAAATTTTCAAAATCGTGCTTTCACCGGCTATACATTTTTTCAGATCCCTTAAATCAAAAAAAACCATGTTTTTAGCGATTGATTTGTGAACAAAATATCTCAAGAACGTAACATCGTACGAAGTTGAAGCTTGGAAAGTTTCATACCTCAAGGGGACCTGATAGGAACATTTTCATCCGAGTCCTAAACTAGCGATTAAAAAACCAATTTTGTGTAAAATAAAATAAAAGTACAAGAATTAATTATTTTCAAATAAAAAAATTAAAAACGCACAATATAAATAAAATAGATTGTTTGAACTCTGTGTACAATAATAATAACAGTTTTCTAACTGTGATGATAAATTCAAAGGAACTACCGTTGGTTTGTTTAGTTTAGAACAGTGATTCTAAACCTGGGGGTCGTAGTGATATTATAGGGGGGTCTCGAAACAATAATGAAATCATTAATCATTTTATGAGAAAAAATCATTTATTACAAACTTACTTATAAATATTTTACATGCAATAAGTGCACTTACTTGTAAAGGAAAGATATTAACCATTAATTAATTATTAACGTGATTGTTGCATTTGTTTTTCATGTAAAGTTTTCTTCATAAGAGTTGTTCAAACACGTCCATATGCATGTTCTAACATTCTCTCACAGTGAGTATTATAAACGGAGATTAAATTACAAAGAGCATGTACACATGAAGTTGGAACTTGTAAATTGCTCATGTCTGTGCTTGTCATGCATGCATGTTCATACACGGTCTACTATAAAAGTATAAACGCAGCAATGTAAAATAGCAATAGTCATATTCCATTTATTTTTACTGACAGTATTTTCTTTAAAGACATAAAATTAGTGCAGTTTGATTATATAATATTAAAATACATTTTACTTTTATAATTGCAGTCAAAATTCAATTATTAATAGTAGGGCTTACTATTACTGTATTATCGGTGGTGTTGGTGGGGTGGGTCACAAAATATTAATTTTATTTATTTTTACTATTTTGGGGTCGTGGAGCAAAAAAGGTTGAGAATCACTGCAGAAGATGAGAAGAATAGCAAGGGGAACAGCCAGTCTGGGAAAGAAAGCGAGTGAGAAGAGCGTGCAGACACTGAAGTAAAAGAGAATGAACGCACCAGTTATCGAAAAAGAACTCTAGCCCTTATGGACCACCAGGTCAATCATAGCTGTTTTAGTGGTTAAGGAGTAAGCATACGAGTATTGTAAGACAAGAGTATCGATTAAAAATATATTTTGTCTGTTAACTGTGAACAGTGAATGAAAGAGTGAATTGTTTCACTAGTTTCTAAAGTAAAGCAATAGTTCTGTTTCAACAGTGACGGAATGACTAACCAATTTTTTAAACATTGATTCGGCCAGGAAAGAACTGTTACTCATCTATGTAAAGAACAACTATCGTCACTGTGTCGTTCTTTCTTAACTAGACAGAGTATGAGTAGGCTAACTGATTTTTGTAACAGTGACCTGGGGACGGTTACTCATCAATCTGAAAAACTATGGTCACTTTGACTTTTAAGTAACCCTGACTCGTTCATAGTAACAGTTCTTCTGTTAACACAAGACCAAAATAACTGTTTTTTACCGTTATTGGAAATGTCGGTTTCTTGAAAACACGGTCAAACTGTTTACAATGATAACGAAATCTAAATATGAAATGTAATAAAATGTTGTGAAGTTGAAACTAAACAAAAATGTCTCTCCGTGCCTCTTAACAAAAGCCGTGAGCGAGCGGCTAACTACTCTGATGTTTCTCTTTCCACAATTCGAAATAAAAAAAAGAAATTAAAGACAGTGAAGGAAATAATTCTTCATCAACAGTTATTCTGACACCTGGTAAAAAACGGAAACGATTATATCAATAAAAAAGTGATGCCGACATGTGAAAAGTCATTAGGCTACCGGTTTTGAAAGAAAGGCAAAATTTTAGTTGGAAACTTTATACGTTAAGAAACATTTTGAAGGAATAGGGTTTAAGTTACCTTGTTATTTTAGAATTAAAATGTAGTGTCTAAGTCAGAATAAATAACCAGAATAATTAATTATTCCCATTAATCAAGCCCACAAAAAGGTTTTTGTATGTATGAAATAAACTAATCGAACCAGATGAGTTACAAAAATCTGTTGTTTTATGATTAGTTATTTATAAAATGATGTATTATAATATGTAATCAGTTGACGAAGACTTTTTTTTAATAAAAGGCAAAGACAAGAAAGTTCTTATTCAAATCAGAATATCAAATGATAGTTGACAACAAATAACGGAAAGTTGAAGGAGATGTGAACATATTTTGATGCACTGTTAGAGGCGGAATGATCGTTGAAATAATTTCTTTGAGTAAAAAAATTGAAGTTTAAAGCAAGATTCTACATTAATGTTAATTACAGAAATGCACAATGGCCAAGAATGTAACAGTGAGTTAGAAAAGTATATCGGTCAGTCATACTCACATGTTGACATATCCATCTCATTTAATCATTTTTCAGTTTAGTTTACAAAACCATCAATTAATTCGGCGTACTATACACTCAGAATATTACCAATTTTATAATATGTATAAATTGTAATATGGTAAACTCACCTCATTGAATAAGTCTTGTCCAAACGAATTATAAATAAACAACATGTATATTACAGGAATGCAAAATGTTAAGTATTTTATTTTTATGTAGATATTTGATGTCTGAAAATGAATAAGAAATAACCATTATCAACTGTAGCACCCTCTGTCGCTCTTTTTGAAGCTCTTCAGTTGGTTTAGGAAAGAACTATTAAATAATTTTATGGGTTGGAAATCTGATTAAATTCCAATGAAAACGTGACACAAATGTCACGTAAAATCATGTGTAATACATGCAAGTAAAAAATTTGAGGCAGGGAAGGTTATACGACTGAAACTGACTGCAAAAAAGCAACTTACCAGGCATTCACTTAGACAATGAAAGTGCAAAATCCTTGACCAGGGTATTCAAAAATTAAACTAAAACTAATTTATTACGAACTAATTTTTAATATTTATAGTGTTTATTGTCACAGTTCAACTTTTTATTGTCAATAAACAATTTACACTTGCTTTAACAAAGATAAGAAAAAAAATCAGATACAATAATACAAAGTATTTATATTCTAAGCAATCCATTAAAAAAATTTAGACACATTTTTAAACATAAATTGGTGCTCTTTTGATATTAAATTTTAATTTAAAAAATAAAAATAATAACAACATATTATAGTACCTAAATGTTTCTACAATTTTTTTTACATAGACAGGTGGAAGAAAGGAAGACAGTAGGGTGAAAAGAAAAACAAAGTGCAAGAGGTATATGAAAGGAACGACAAGAAGAGAATTCATGAGATGTTATGTAGTTAGAGAAAATTTGAGGATGGACACCCTGACAATGAGGGTTGAGCTGACAAAGCTATGATGGTTTGGTCATGTCATTATGATGGAAGCGGGTAGACTTCCTGAAAGTATGTTGTCTTGAAGATGGAGAGAAAAAGACCAAGGGGCTGATCAAGAGTGATGTGGCTGGAGTCGGTTATGGATGAGTTAGGAAAAAGATGCTCTATCAATAGAGCATAGGCAGAGAGAAGGTTCAGCGGATAGAGAGAAGTGGAGAGAAGTTTGTTGGGAGGATGATGATGATGATTATGTTACTGTTCTTTCTAAGGTAATTCGTTCGTGATTTATTAACGTGTATTTAAACAGTAACTTTTCTGGTGATTTATTGTATTGTAAGTATTTGAACAGATACTTACCTCTGTAAACGAATAAAGAGAAATACAGATAACTATGCAAATTGCGTGATTTAGAACAGCTGTTGATGAACTAAGATTTTTGTTCAATAACATAAGATTTCTGAAAAATTAAGATATCAGAAAATTTATAACACAAATTAAACAGACCAGTATATGACATTGAGAAAACTTAGTAAAGAATTTTCCCTTCATATAGATAAAATTGACTTGTCTCTTTAGTAAATAAATATTTTTTTATTTTTCTCAATACCAATAACAATAGTACCTTATATTAAACTAGTCGGTTAGGGCTTGCTTTGCTCGGTTTTCCCATCTAGATAGGGCTTCAGCCTCATGAAATGGACCCCATTGTATTTATATAGCTTATGTTAGTCCAGTGAAAATAAAGCTACTGTCAATATTTATAAATGCTTTGTTAAGTGGTTCTTAAGGCATTTACAAACCCAAAAACAAAATTTCATTTTTATTTAATAATAATTAGATGAGGTAAACATAATATTAAAAATAACATAGTATATTAATAAAAATGTAAACATTACTTTAAACAAATCTGTTAATATTATACCAATAGCAGGTTTTTCTTTACTGTTTAGAGCCATTTTGGACCACGCAAAGTAACTTAAGACGTTAATGGAAACTCTTTATGCAACCCACTCATAACATTCTTTTACTCAGGGCTTTTCTCCTCCGTTCATCTGGTATTCTACTCTTCTTCTTCGTGGAAGCCCTTAAAGTCACTAACTAGTAGTCTAACTTGGTTCAGTTCATTGTATTTTTTTCAGTTTATTCCAATTATCTCAATATCTTTTCTCATTTCTTAAAATCGCTTATCCGGTGCTTAGGAATGTTGTTTAGAATCTTACAGGTTAAGTTTGTCAGTTATTTGTCATTTATAGAAGGACATATTAAACAAAAATAAATTCATATCATTATAAATAAAATATTATTAATTATTATTATAAAGAAGGCTTTTGAACTGTGTCTCATGACGTGCTGTTCAAGTAGCTTCATGAGTTGGGCATTGTGTGATGCATGCTGCCCTGGCTTCAGTTGGACTTAACAGACAGAAGGTTCTTTTACAGCGTTGGAGGGCCTACAAAATTACAGCTCTGGAAAGTTAATACTTACTTGTTATTTAGGGTAGTGAAACACCTTTTCTATTCCTTCAAAGTAGAGGTCGATATTCAAATACTTTACTTTCTCTAGGTAGCACAGAATATTTATGCCAATTTAAAAAAAAATTTAGCTCTTCAAGAAGGTATGAAAATAATTACTTTAATGTAGTCACCCCCCTTTATGAGAACAAAAATTTAGCAAAATGTAGCAAAAATGATTTTTCTTTTGGTAAAACAATTTCAGACTAAAACTACCTTATCTGAGTAATTGTCAGTGCCACTTCTAATGACTAAAAGATTATTTACTATCTAAAACCAAATCAAGGTATAAATAGCAATACATTCCTGTAATTAGAAAGGGGAATTTTAGTTTATAAATCCATAAGTGGGCTTATTGTCTATAGGCTACTGAAGGAAATTGCAGTTCGAGCGTTCCAAGTGTCAACCTTGCCAGGGAAGCATTACCCCCACCATTGTAGTATTTCGCAGTAGAGACTCGGCATCAGAATGTTTGATATTAACGTAGTGACGCTATTCTGTAGCAGGTATTTACCCCAACTTCCTGAAGCATGCGCATTGGGAACAACATTCTATCGGTATAGCTATAGTTTGTGGATGGTTATTCTATGTAGATTAATAAATTATGTACAGTTCTGGCCGTAAAACGGCCTTGGGACGAAGTTCTCAGGTATTATTCTATGATGGTTTCAATCACTTACATCCCTAATGCAAGAAGTATAATTTAACATTACCTTATAATAACCTGGTGATGTTTTATGAGATTTTGAAATTGAATTTTTAACAAATCATTGCCATCGTCTTCATTATGTGTCTTCAAATATTCAATTTTAAATAACCTTTTATCATTAAATTTTGAAATTTTTTTTTCTCTGTTTTTACATTTGATTTCAGCTAATTCCTTCAGCAAAATGTAGCACAATTTAATCTGTGATGTAACTTTATATAGAGATAAAATATTTATCGCAAATATCGCAAAGGTCACAAGATGTACATTGAAGAAATACAGACTTTGTAGAAAGAATATTATAAAGTACATAAACATAGATTTGCTAAAGAAATAATAATACTCTGTTGGTAAAGACAGGTCGCCTACATCTGATTTAAAAATATTTTCCCTTTTTACCAGCAATGCGTAAACCTGTTCTAAAGTAGGAGTTAAAACAATATTTCCGATTGCTAATCGAACAATGATAAGTATAACATTCCCAATCCTAATTTCCCTCTCTTGAAAATGTTTAATATGTCTTTTAATTGAATTCGGTAATGTGTAACTATTATTAGTCGATAATGTGGAGTAATAATTTTGATCAATAATCGATAAAGTTGAGCTGACATCATTAAGTTTACATGTAAACTCTATTAAGAACACTGCAGAAGTTACAGTTATGTTTATATCTTCAAATGATAAAAATCGTTTTCTTACATTAGACCATTCGACTACCATGCTCAAAATACACGATGCTAAAAAGTACATTGCTAATATAACTAATATTTTTGCTTTCATTCCAACACTTTTTGTTTCAACATTTATTCCTACCATCTTTAAACAAGATTTCACAGATGCTGTGACTTGTTCTGATGAGCTTTTATTGTAATTCATCTGCAATAAAAATTATATTTTGGCATTTAATATATCTTAATGTTAAATATATCGTATGTTAAACCTAAAACTTAGTATTAAATCATTAATTTGAGATTATCATATTTATCAAAAAGCATTTGATAGAGTCCAACATCAGCTGGTTCCGTTTGATTTGTATAATATGTGTGTTATCCAATTCAGTCGTTTGTCAAGACGTATACCAAGGTGTTTAGCCGAGTCTGCTTTAGGTACCGGTATGTTGTTTATGTAAACTGGTGGGCATATGTCTTTTTTTATGTAAATGTTACGTGTGTGTTTTTTGTTTCATTTGTTTTCATACACCATTTATTCTGTCAGTCTTGTATTTTGTTCAGATGCTCAGATGCTGAAGCTGGATCTCCTTGAACTGCAATATTGTCAGCAAAAGTGGTTGTGGTAGTGTTTGTGCCTGTAGGTAAATCGACTGGAAGGGAGCAAGAAAACTGACATGTAGAACTCAAGCATAGATAGAACGTAAATTTTTTTCTGCTGTTTGGAACTTAACTGAAAAGTATCGGTCTGTTAAAAGTATTTTAGTGATGAAAGAAACAGTTTTTTTTGTTGTTTTTTTTTAATGTCCGACTTTTCTGCAATTACTGCTAATGCAGATGGTGAAGGATGAAATGATTTTGTGTAACGTATGAAAATATTTTTTTCCCTATGCCATGCCTGAACGGGATTCGAACTCAAGACCGCATGATGAGAGACGAGCACGTTACCAACTACGCCAATGCGGCCGGCTAAAAAAACAAAAAAAAACAGTGAATGAGAATGATTTTCATTAGTTTAAATGACAAACCAGTATGCGATACTTCATCGAAAGCTTATTGTGTATCAAGGAATGCAACTGAACAGAACTTTTTTCTACCAGAGCTTTATTAATGGTGCATCAACCCAATTTACTTGCTCTATCGTAGAATGACAAACTCTGAACCCAAATTGAAGGCACGAAATCAAATTTTTCTGTTCAACTTCATTTAATAAACACTTTAATAATTAGACTATTAATTTTTCTAGGATTTTTGATAAGTTCGATAGTAAAGTAATCGAGCAATAAGATAAAAACACCATCTAGCGGTTTTCTAGGTTTTGGAATTATAATGGTCAGACCAATTTTCCACTGATTTGGAAAGTAGCTTAGTCTAAAAACAGCGTTGAAAATAATATTAAAAGTTTTAATGCTGTCATAGGAAGCTCTTTGAGAATTTTAGCAGTGATTAGGTGGAAAACTAGCTTTGTTACAGCTGATGTTTTGAATTAATTTCTACAACATAGACACTTTCATAGGACTGACTAAGTGGTTATGTCATTTAGAATGGTGATTCAAGTACCTCTTGGATGTCATTTTCGTCGTCGTAATATTCTTCAGGTAGAAAAGGCAAAGACGTCTGTTAGATGTTGGGCAAAGAGTTCAGCTCATCACTGCTGGCCCAACTTCCAACGTATTTACGAAGAAGAGGCAGGTAGTTGAAGTTCTTCATGCGTTTAGTAATTTTGGAAAGTGAATAGTCTGTGGAATCCTTCGCTATTAGTTTAGATATTTATATTCATTGCCAACTTAATTTTCTAATTTGTACAATATTACGTAATTCATGGCATCTTGGGTTGTTAGTCTTGAACTATATTGTTGATCCTTTGCGTTATAATCGCTCCCACTAAAAATCTACAATCTAAGGAATTAAAATAATTTATAAAATCCTCATTTTGAAGCCCGGTGTCTCGGAGGTAAGTAGGCCGCCGAAATGGTTAAGGGTCCGTTCTAATCAGTCAGTCACTAATACGCTATTATGCTTTTATTGTGGGCCTAGTACTCGGAGGTTTTCTGTTAGAATTATATATATATATAGTTATATATTATATATATATTTATAGTTTCAACAACAGTGTTTATTTCTGTCTGCAAATCTTTTACCAACATACTACGAATACCATTACCAAGACTTATAACAATATTTCCCCCTGCGATATAAGTGTATATGAGGATAACAAAAAGTAAATTGTTCACTACTGTGGACTGAATTGAGTGTTATACTCTTCACTTTTGAATTCCCTTTCAAAATACAAAATATTAATAACGAAAGGAAATTAAAGAATGTGTGGTATTATCTAGCCTAGGTATTCTTAAAAATTTGAAAAACAAACTAAAAATTTGACATCATATACCAATCGATAAATTTCTGGATAAAGTAGAATTTATTCAATGCTTGAGCTCATATTTATTAAGAATATTTTTAATAGCTTTTGCAAAAAATACGAATACTTCACTTACCATTAATACAACTATCCTTCACAAAGTGATGTGACGGTCAAAGTATTTCAGCTGCAATAGGCCGTATTACTGTACCAATGACAAAACATTTCGGAACTAATGACCAACAGGAAATTAAACAGTAAACGGTTAACTCTGTTGTTTGGTCAAAACGTACAAATCTTGCAAAGCCCCGTAAGTGATCTTCGACATTTAGATCTGCTTAAAATTTACAATTAAGAATGCCCATTTTTTTAAAGATAATTTCAAAATATCTGAAGGTTTCCTGGCCATCTTCGTCAGTTTGAGACTTAAACAGCTCTGACAAAGGGTTTTTTGCTCGTATTTACTTTTAAAACTAATAATAATTGTTTTAAAATGTTAAACATTATATTTTTTAGTTGATAGGCTACTCCTGGTATTTCCTACGGCATAACAGTGATTCAGAGTGTTACAATGTTATACGTAGGCCTATAACGTTAAACTTAAGCACATTGAGAACGTTTCTCGTAATTTATCAATAGATATAACCTATTAAAATGATTGATATCTGCTAAAATAATTAAAATAACCGTAGGCCTAATGTTTTACATAGAATGATGTTATTCGCTTGACAGTACGTTTAAAACAAAGATTTTGAATTTAGCAACCACATATTATAAAAATACTGTAAATGTAGTAAGTAAGATTATGTATTTTTAATCACTTCAAAGACATGACAAATTCAATTCAAGGTAGATGACGAACCTCATAATAAAATTGTTGCATCAGTAGCTTATTATAAATTTGTCTTAGCGTGCATGATATATAAGAGAGCGTCCCGAAATGCAACAACGGGTCGTCATGATACGTTGTCGTATCATATTTAACAGCACGACGTCGGGACGTTCCGTCTCTTGTCTGTTTTCCAGCGTCATATCTAAGGAATGTTTTGCATTGGCATTTCGCGTGCTCTTAGCATGTTTGAACGCGACCGCATGACCATTTTTATTCACACTGGTAAATAACTTTACCAGTACATGTTGAAACGGACTGAACAACTTACACTGCTATTTAATGAGGTACAGTACATCGCAGTAGCCTAAAATAATATTTTGGGATGTACATCAACCCAGTTATTGTAACAAAATAACGAAAATTGATGCTTGGGATGAATTTGCTGAAAATTTAAAATAAGCGGAAGTATGTAAAAGAAAAGTTAGTTATCTGTTATTAGCCGTTGGCAATTGAAAAGACTAAAATGAAAAAGACTCGGGGTAAAAGGAACACGTAGTGCTGGATGGAGCAGTGTAGGGTTACAGAATCTGTTTCGCGACCATGCTCTGTTGCACCTACGATGTACGTGACATAACTTCCTCTATTGCGATTCTGTGTGACATATTAACTAAACTAGCCTTTGGTGGTGCTTACAAAATGTTGCGTGTCTGGACGCACCTTGAGAGTAAAAAATAAATTATGAACGCTAATAACCGAAGAATTCTATAAGAAGAAAATAATGAATTCAACTAATGGGAGCTAACTATAGTCGGTAACTGCATTGATTATTATCAAAATAATTTTATTGTGTATGTTATTACTCGTAACTAGCTAACTGAGAATATCTCGCTTAAAATAATCTTCTTTGTCTAAGTACCTACTGCAGCAGTCTTTGTAGTATTATTGTACACCTTTCTGTCAGAATAGACCTAACGAACATGATGACAACTTCCTTTGAACTTTGTATAGTTGTACATCTGTTGTAAGGAAGCTTGCTTATGCATTAGGTAACCAATGTTTCTTATGTTTTAATCAGTCTGTAAAAAATAGTTATGACACGTCTCGTTATTCCTCATGTTCCTATTTGGTATAAAGCGGAAACCAGTACTAATTTGACTGTAACTTAGAAACTACAGTTCCTTCTCAAATAATAAGTAGGCCTAAAGATGGTTTTTTAATTAGGTTGGTAAAAATTAAGAAAAATTTGAATGTAGGCTACCATACTATGTAATGATGGAATTTTTTAACTACCTTTCATATTCTCAAAAATGGTTAAATGATTCTGATTAAATTTTCTGCGTTTACTGCCATTTATGAATTTATGAAGAAACAGTACGGTAACTTATGAAGTACCTCTGAAAACTTCGAAACCTAATAAAATACCCAAGGTTATAAAAACACAAAGTAGAGGTCACGCGCAAGTTTCTCCTTCTCTTCTAATTGTTGCTAACTTGCCCATGCACCTAACACGAATAGCTAGTTGTGTGTGTTATGAGAAGGGCTTTTTCATATTTTTATTTGTATTTGAACAGTGCTCGTATCAAAATTTACTTATTCCATAATTCATAAATGAGCATGTTGATATGCAATTATTATTCATTAAATTTCAATTGTAAAATGTAATGATTCCATTTTTAAGTGGCGTTTGAACAACAGATAGCTTAAACTTTGAAACATCTTATAACAGTAGTTGCTGATAAAAACGTAAATATGATTGTTCAAGGGTATACAACTGCTTAAGAAGTTGGCCTACATCTAAAAACTATTCTTTAAAAATAGCCAAATCACCATTTTTGTAGGAAAAATTCCCGGAACAGCTTTGTAACTTCTGGTAACATTTAGTAACATTGAATAGGTTTATAGTTAATAAATTACATTTTAAAATAGATCTCTGTATTCATATAACTTAAAATGTACTATTTTTACAGTAACTTTGAAATAATCTCCCAGAAAACAAGAAAATTGGACATACCCTACTAGTAAACTCAGTGGGCTTAAATTTTAAACCGTCAAGGTAGTGAATTTGGGACCTTTCTTAATCTTTTTCCCGATTACAAAACCCTAGAGACGTATTAAGATTTTTTTATAAAACCTGATATAAATTATTAAACCGTTTGTTTGTCATTTACCCCATATTTTTTATTATCCCCTCGCACTCTTAATTTTTAAGGGACGATTTTCCACGGTCCGTCATCATGGAAATCGCTTAGGCCTACAGAAGAACGTAGGGTTTAGTTTATAATTATCTTATATACGACGATTAATATAAATTGGGATAATTACTTTGCTTGGAATGCTACTGTTAAAGTCACACAGTAAGTTAATTCCTTTGCAAATAGTCCAAAGAAGTTGTCTATTATGATTTCACGGTTGATAAGCTCTGCTGTTCCTCGCATTTAGACCAACAGAACGTTGTCAGATTGTACGATTGTTTCAGCCTGACAAACATTACGCGCGCATGCGTACATAGCTACGAATGCAAGTATTTGCAACATTGCTGGCAATTCATTGGCTAGCTATGAAGTGGGTAGGAGGCAATGCGTTCGTTCAGAGCTCATCAGCTTTGAAAAATAGTAGCTACAGTATTCATTGTATTTTTATTCGCAACGAGCTATGTTGCTACTTGCTAGTACATTTTAAAACGATGTTAAACTCTGCCTATGAACTACTACATGTGCATTGCAAACACATTTAATTGTAGAAATTCACACTTCCAACATTACCAATTGCAATATTAAAGTCGTGAGATGAACTTCCTACAGAATTCTCTTTAGCTTGCAGATTTGCACTAGTAGTAAAGCCCTTAAGTTGGGCTAGTCAAATATATGACAGTTGCTCAGGCCTAAACAAACCTTTGTTGAAATAGTAATGTAAAAGTTAGGCCTAAGTAAGCCTATTTATTAAGTTTTGGTTTAATTTACTTAATTTCATATTTTTAATATTTATAACAATCTAGTTCAATAAATGATTTCACAATGAATGCTATTGTTCAGGTTGTTTAGGTCATCAGCTGGAAGGTAGGTTTGAACCAATAGAGGATTAAAAATTTTTGTTACATGTTGTAAAAATGTATTTTCTTCCGCCATTTTTTATTTAAAAATGGAGTGGTCAGAGGAGAATGTTTACAAACCGATTGATATTTTATAAAACTAAATAATTACTATGGTATCCTACATAAAAAACATTACTAAAAGTTGTGTCTAACTAAAACAAGTGAGGTAGTTTACAATGCCTTCCCCACTGAGAGTAAAAGTATGCTTATCAGCATGCCAGGCCCTCCGAAAAGCATCTACTTTCCACACTGCAAATGACACCTTCACTTTATTCACCACTGTATAATGAAATTCATTACATTCAGAGGAGATAACTTTTGACTAGTATACAAAGAATATGGTTAAACAAATTTTTAATGAACAAAAACTAAGAAAATATATATATATATAAATATACTCTTAGATTATGTACAAAATACCATCTTAAAATTTATGAAGTTAAATATCTCAAGGTAGGTATAGCTTTTAATGTATATTTATCTGTTGTTTTAACTTAGTAATTGATAAACACTCACTGGAATATATTGTGGCACTTATCTCTAAGGTCCATTTCAGGATCTGAGTAAATTAAATAATTAACACACTAAAGTTTAAAATTACAAATATTTATTACAACTAAGAATTACAATTAAATAGTGACTACAATCTGCAAGTATATTCCAATTAAATTACATAATAAATAACAAACTAATTATGATCAACTAGTACAATAAATAACTTCACCAATTTACTAAATCCTACTTACAAAAAAACAGATACAGAATAAATAAAAGTTAAACAATATACAGTTTTTCCGCAACACGTTGACCTTTTCTAATGTACTGATATGCACTATGGATTTCACTAACTCAATCACAGGCAAAATGTAAACTGACTCAGCAGTAAACAAACTGGTTGATTATATATGTGGGCTAATGGAGAGTTCAAGGAAAAGACAGATTTTGATGTAATAATAAAATACAAAATCCTTCTGACTTCTTCTGGATAAATCTTAACAACTGTAAACAAATTAGGATTGAATAGAAGGTGTTACAAAAAAGCCAATTATCTAAATAGGAACCCAACTCAACTCTTTCACAATACCTGTACAACAAAAGCTACCTTCACTATAAAAACCATTTATATTACACATAATATTTCTAACTATTTCTCGGAAAAGCTTATTTATTACTCGTATTATTTACATTAACATTTTTTAACTCTCATTCATTCTCAAACTCACTTTTCCTTTTTTATAATGTCACAGTATAAATTTAAATTTGTTCAGAAATTTTAAATAAAATTTTTAAATTATAATAAAATGTACTAGATGAAAATAAATAAACACGCTACTTTAAAAAAAATTAAGATAAAAGGTGCAAAGGAATTGTTAACCAACCTGCAAATGTAATACAATAAACACAAAACAGAACAATAATAAGAATATTACAGATTTATGAATGAAAATAAGTCACAAGTTGGCAGAAACTAAAGTGTTCAATGGGAACCAAAATTGACTTTAATTTCATAGTACTCCTCTAAAATTTAGACTCAAAACTTCACTTACTACATCAAATGATGTTTAGATAATTGATGTATGGTGACAAATTTTTGTATGAAAATATATTTGTAGCATGAACCATAACAAATGCTATACAATAAACAGTTACATGGCAAACAGTCTAGTTGTATTTCTTGGTCCATTAACAGTCATCAGCAATGAATGAGTCACAATTCACTGACAAATTTAAAACCACATTTCTCAGACCTCTGTATCTTTGTTGGAAAATTTATATTAGAGACTTTTAACTTGATGTTTCCTATTTTTTCCCAAATTTATGAACCTGCTGAACCATCAGTAATTTATAAAAGTTCAATTCAAGGAACATGTCATATCACACACAGACTTTATCAAAAACTATAACAAAATTGAAAACACCTGGAATATGCTCTGGTTAAGAAACCCTCCAGAAAAATATTATACAATGAAAAGAAAAACACACATACGCTTAAAAGCTACATCAAACTAATAGATGAGACTAAGTCCTCATAACATGAATGAGAATTGGACATACAAGACTGAAGCACAACCACATGTCACAAAAACTCCTCAAAAATAGTAACTCATCACTAACAATCAAACGCATATCAATTAGCTGTTAAAATTTAGTATGTACAAAATAGCCAAATGTACAGTATCAGTGAGGATACACCTACGACTAAAAGAATTAAGAATCCGATGTTTAAAAAATAGTCTACTCCAAGCGAACTATGCTTGGGCCACCCTGCATGGCGTTGTTCCTGTTAATGGAATAATTTACTCCAACGAAACGCATATTATTCCAATAACCGAAATTGACTGGAATTACTTATCACATTAAAACTTACAGGTTTTCTTCTCAGAAAACAGAAGAAATGACGTTCTCTAACCTTCTGTGAGGAAAAACACTTCTTTAAGTAACAAAATTTCATTTCACTAAATTTTAACAACCCACTCTTTCATAACCCACCGTAGTCGCTAATAACCAAACTGTCGATGCGACTTCAAATAAACTAAAACAAATTCTATAGGGTAATAAAATAAATAAACCAATTAATTAGTTTAAATCTCGCTCGTATGCGTGACTAGCGCCTCCTATGAATGCGTCTATGCGTATGATATAAACAAATAATATCAATTTTACAGTTAATACATTTATTAGGTAATTGCTTAACTTTCTGTTAATAATTAATTAATTAATCGCCTACCACTACGAAAATACGACTGTGTAAAAGCGTTTTGGTAATTTATCAAGAAGATTTAGTTAATTCGATGATGTTACTTACTAACGGTTGGCACTACTTGTACACACATATGTAATTTATTTGTCACAGTACGGTCTGCTAGTTGTGTTAGTTCCGTCTGAAGCATAGTTTTTGTATTAGAGTTATTTCTCTTGTAGTGACCAGTAACAATGGCAGCATTTGAAGGTAATTAAATTATTATTATTATTCAGTGAAAATTTTTGGTGCTCCTAACTGCGTTTTACTAAATGTAATTTAAGGTTAAAAAGCTTGTGCTTTACCGGTTCAGTGTTTGATGTATGCTACTTCGTCTGCAGTTTGGACAATAAGTACTGCCTGTAGTTCATTTAGGGTACCTAAATGAGTTTGTGAGTGATTTCTTTTATGTGCAAATAAGTATGTTGGTAACTGTTATGTGTACTATATTAAGTCTGTTCAGCATTTAAAGTGGCTAGGGATACTGAGAACAATCTGTCTGAAGTTCAGAAATTGAATATGTGTTACACATATAAAACGGAGAATTTACTGAAGTGTCCAAAGAATTACATGTACAGTCTACTCAGATAGACTGTATTTATTATTTCAGTTTTGCCCTGTATTATTCGTTGTAAAAATTTAAGTTAACTTAATCAAGCCAGGGTAGCCAAAAGAAAATTGATGTAGTAATTTTCTGATTTTGATTATCAAAACATGTAAATTAAAAAACAATAAATGAATACTAAATATTTAATATTTCATCAGAAAATAAGTTGCAACTGTAACATATGTGTCACATTAATAACTTATCTATATAATGAATATATTTTTATTTATGGTTTTGTCTTATGGTAGGACTTGGCGTATAGCCTACTCCTTTTTTGGAGTCTCCGGAATGCATGTTCATATCTGTGAAGGACTAGCAGTGTATAACTTTGAGCAGTTTACCAATGAATAATATTATTGAGATGTTCATTGTTTATTGTGAACAGTTGAACGTGAGTGGTAGTATGGCAGATATGTATTTCGTTATTGGTATCTGGATATAATATATTCTGCCTTTAACAGGACTTAGGCATATAGTAGAGTTTTATGAATACTGGTAGTATTACAAAATATACAATCGTTTTGTTTTAATGACTGTTTGTATTCCCCAAAGAAATCAGATGTTCACAAAAAATATTGCCTAATGTTACGAAATGTACATAGTTACACGTAAGTAAATACTTCTGAAATAATCCTAAAGTAGCTTCAAAAATGTTGAATCAATCACTTCTCTATTTGTATTGTTTGTGAATGGATGTCTTGGAATTGTAAATAATGCAGCCTGATCCATTATCAGCCACTTAAAGTTTTAAAGTTTGCAGGATATTAAAATATGTATTTTGAACAGACAGTTCTTAGTATTTGTTAATTATATTGGCCCTTATAAAGTCATACATATTGACAGTCATCAGAGAAATTTGGCTCAGGAATCATCTTTGGTAATCATGTGAAATTATTCAATTTTCTATTGTCAGGTATCAATTTTACAGTAATAATGAAGGAGGCTACTTTACATCCTTTTGAAGTAACAAAAGTTTGATGTTATTAGTAACACCATTTATTGATTTTTATTTCAAACTTTTAATTAACCCACCGGGTTGGTCTAGAGGTAAAGTCGTCGTCAAAATCAGCTGTTTAACAGCTGATTTTCGGAGACAAAGGTTCCTGGTTCAAATCCTAGTAAAGGTAGTTACTTTTATACAGATTTGAATACTAGACAGTGGTTACCGGTGTACTTTGATGGTTGGGGTTCAATTAACCATACTCTCTCAGGAATGGCCGACCTGAGTATGTACAAGACTACACCTCATTTACACGTCATACTCATCATCCTCATCTCATCGGGTCATGGGGTTGCTTATGGTTCTGAATTGAACAGATTGCAACGTACACACATTAGGGATTACAAAAAAAAATTTAATTAGCTTAGTACTCAGTAGTAGTTAATAATTAGCAATTAAGTAAGCAGTTCAATCATTTTAGTTAGAGTAACAAAACTTAACATAGTTAAACATTTATTTTCGTTAATGAATTAAGTAATTAGTTGGGTAATTATTAATTATAAATACCTAATTATATTTAATTAAAAGTAACACACAAGAAGATGCAGAGAAAAGATATCAAATTAATGGTTAATAAATAAGGAAATACAGTGCATCAATACTTTATCCTTTCATTGCTCTAATGTAGACTTCTGCATGAGCATGTTTGTGATAGAAGTACTTAATCAGAAAGCTGCTTTAGTTCTGTTATATTCCCTTAACTGTTGACAGTATCCAACAGCAGTATTAGTGTTTGAAATTAAAGTTGTTCAAACAAGACACTGCACATGGTTGTGTTAAACAAGGGTTCTTTCTTGAAAACAGGAAACATTGTTTACTGATCTGTTTTTAAGCTATTGCGCTTAAATGTGGAAATATCATGTTATCAAATATTGTAGTAACATTTTAAATTTTTTACTATGTTTCACATGTTTATATTAAAAAAGTATGGATAATTTAAAAAAATGTTATACATCTGTTTATAAAATTTAGAATATCATAATTCTTTTATTCTGTAATCTGTAGTGTTTTCCTAACGGTGATAAGAGTGGATTAAATTAAATTTAATAATTAAATCATTTTGCAGAGATGGGTGTTCTTCCAGAAATAGGAAAGGCTGTCGAAGAAATGGAATGGACGTAAGTTGTGTTCAGATCTTTCATCTTGAAATCTATTAATTTCATGTTAAGGCTTGCCTTTAATGTAGGCATTTAACTATTCATAATTATCTTTGTACTTAATGAGGAAGACCTAAGTTCCAAACATGATTTCCAGAGTCAGAATATACGTATCATTGAATGCGATCTCGTAATTAGTATTTCCATGTTTAATTTAATATTTTTTGTTGGCCTTTTTTAACCTTTGGGAATGCTAGCTTTTGTAAAAAGTACAACCAATTACGTAATTTCAGTGTTAAATTTTCCATCTATTATTTCCTCTTACTCTTATTTCATCAGTTAATATAAAAATATTACTGTATGGTGATGTATGTAAACAAATAAGCCTGATATATATTTTAATTGATGAAAAAACCTTTCTGTACAGTTTAATGACTAAATGACGGCTACTGCTATGTGTTGTAAAAAGTTCTATGTACATGTCCCAGTGTGACATAAATAGGCATGCATCCTCAAAGGATTACAATATTTGTAAACTGAATCCTTGTGTACTATCAACTAATTGCACTTGATCAAGTAATAAACACGTGATCAGGTAAATAATGGTATGAATTCATTGTGTTTTCTCAAATATAAAAGGCCATCAAACCTAAATTTTATTGGAATGTCCATTTTACAGAAAATATCTGTTTAATGAAGCTGAATTTAGCTCTTCAATTCTGATTAATCAGTTAATTTTTAATTTCAAGGATATTTTTAAAACCCTTCTTAAAGCCAGGAAAGTTACCTGATTATGTAAAAGAGTTTAAATAATATAAATTACCAATTTCTAAACATTGTGCAGCTTTCCTACTTCTTTTTACATGTACTTTTATACGTCCTTTTACTTTTACTACTTTTTTAGTACTTTTTCAGTAACCACTGTTTTTTTTCTTGTTTAAATTAATGTTTTACAGTATGTAACTTACATTTCATATACACAGAGTTCAGTTGACATGATGAATTATTTTTATTTATTCATATGTTTAGGTTACCAACAGATGTTCAGGCGGATGCAATCCCTTTAATATTGGGTGGTGGAGATGTGCTTATGGCTGCTGAAACAGGAAGTGGTAAAACTGGTGCATTCTGCCTTCCTATTCTACAGATTGTCTGGGAAACTCTAAAAGACCTTAAAGAAGGGAAAGGTGTTTCTTCTAATGCGGCTGCACAAACCTGTAAGTTGGGGGATCATGAGTCACTTAATTTATCAAATAATGTTTTGCGGTTTCAGTTATCTCAGTCGTTCTAATGCTGCTGCATTGGTATTTGTATATTCAACTAAACATTAATTTCCATTTTCGTATTGATACACTAGCAGTCATCAGTTGTAGCAGGAATTGGTATCAATTGTACATTAGTTTTCTGAGGAATTGTCATATCAACGTGCTTGTTGTTGGTTTTTAAAGAAACTGTTGCAAATTTTGGGAGATAAAATTAAATTTCACCATGTAGTCTGTTATTTCCACGTGAAATTATTGTTGACTCCTTTAACATCTAAAGGCCGTGGACATTGGCGTAGTTGGTAACATGCTCGCCTCTCATCATGCGGTCTTGGGTTTGAATCCCATTCAGGCACAGCATATTTTCATGTGTTACAAAAATAATCATTTCATGCATTAGCAGTAATTGCAGAACAGTCGGACGTAAAACCAAAAAAAATGAAAAAATAAATTAACATCTACAGCCAGCTGTTTTTGATTCTAGTTGTGTAACGGTTTTAAATGATATCACAGAGTCCTCATGAATAATTTTTCATCTCTTTCTTTACAAAAATTTGTTTTTTTTTGTGGGCCCAAAGAAAAGTATGGATACATCATTTTTGTAATGCTTTGATTATTCTTGTTTTTAAAGAGTTCAGATTGAAATATAAAAAAGATAATCATTTTGTTTTATATTTTGTTTGATATTCAATATACCATTTAAACTGATTGTATTTAAACTAAATTTCAGCACCTCACTGGAAGTTAAGTTTGTGGGACAGAGGTTCAGCAATGGCTGTAACACCTGATGGTTTACGCTGTCAGTCTAGAGAACAGAAGGAATGGCATGGCTGCAGGGCAAATAAAGGTGTACATACTTCTGGTAAATATTTCTATGAGGCTATTGTCACTGATGAAGGCTTGTGTCGAGTTGGCTGGTCAACACCGCAGGTAACCTTAAATAATACAATAAACTTGTGCTAATCTGGACTTGATGGTACCGCAACAAGTCCGTATTAGATGCTTCATTTACGGTTATAATATTCGTATGATTGATCAAATTCTTTTCAGTTTAGTATGTTTTTTAAGTAACAGTATGGATGTTTGACAGTATGTTTTAAGTAACAGTAACAGTATTGTATGTTCAAGTAACAGTAAATGTAGCAGGGAGTTAGTGAATGTAACTATATTGGTACTGTACTAAAATTACGGTAGAATTATTTTACTCGTGTTTTTATGTAATATAAAGTTCAGGCATTTGATCTTTAATTAAATACCACAAATCACTAAGAACATTAAACTTAGAAAACAGGAAACAAAAATTTGTTAAATCACTTCAAATACATCCTATATTTAGTAGTAAACTGTAAATTGTGTATATTTTACTGTTTTAATTTTGAAAATTGCTTTTGAGGTGCGCGATCTCGCAAACACTTCAGTTAAAAGTTTGTTAAATGACATATGTCATTTTGCCTCAAAGTAGACGCTTCATTTCTCCAACATTTTTACAGATTCAGAACAATTTGGGCAAGTTACATCTTCTACAATTACATCACCAGCTGTCATTTTGGCTAATTTGTGATGACAACGCCAAACAAGCCTCCAAAATCTTGTCTTCATTCAAGATGTCATTTCCAATGGCTTTGTCGCATGTTACTCATAGATGTCACTGCTGTCAGTTACTGTTGAATAGCCTTCCAATTCTGAAATAACTGAACTAAGTTTTCATCAGTATTACGGTGTTTATTAGTTAAATTAGACATAGTGAGTGATTCTTCTTCCAGAGTGATTGGGACTTCTGACCAAATATTTTTCCAGCTCTTAATTAGAGTCGGTTTGGTACATACATTCTGTACATGTACTGTTCTGATGCTGTATGTACTTAAAATAGTAATTTAATTAAGAAGCATTTCACTTACTAAAATAGTGTTCTAATGTTTTGATGTTATACAGTTTGAAACAATTTACAATTTTTTTTCTGGATGTTCTTCAAATGGACATCTTTACGACTCGTAAAGATCAATACGGATTTGCGCAAGTATGCTGAAATGTAGTGTTATGTAGCAATAATAATAAAGTGAGTTCAGTAAAGTTCCAAGTTGTCTTATGTGTGTGGGGATATTATATAAATTATTTATTTTTCAACTAGGCAATTATTATTTTTCTGCCCATTAATGCTTCACTATATTGTGTGTTAAAATCATACATATCATATTTAAATCATCATATCTAGTTGGATTTTTCTGTTTTATGTAATGATCTTTAGTAGTAGTTCCATTTTTTTATTTTATCTTGTTCTATATGAATAAATTGGGAAAGTTTTAATGTCGAAGTATTAGGTATAAATTGCACGAAATATTTATGCATCCACATGTGTGTAATATGATATACTATTCTATTTTTTAAAAGTATGAGAAGAAAATACTTTCATTTAATTATTACTTTTCAGGCATCACTAGATCTTGGCACTGATCGTTTTGGTTTTGGATTTGGTGGTACTGGTAAGAAATCAAATGCCAAACAGTTTGATAATTATGGTGAAGCATTTGGAATGCATGATGTGATCGGTTGTTATTTGGATTTGGATAATATGCAGGTGAAATTCTCTAAAAATGGATCTGATCTTGGTGTCGCTTTCACAATACCAAAACAGCTACATAATTGTACATTCTTCCCTGCTGTTGTTCTAAAGGTACGTTTTAATTTAAAACATAACTTTAGTACTTTTTAAGACAAAAATCATGACATTCATAAGTAAGCATCCGATGTAAACAAAAATTTGGATTGATAATCATAATATAGAGCAGGTGAGCATTATGATTGTCCAGGATGTGACATCTCGTTCAAAGCCAGCAAGTAACAAAATGCAGGCACTTGAAATAAAGTTTTTGCAAAGTAGGTACGTACAGGTGTACGCTGCTGAATAACTTTCCGAATGTTAAGAGTGTAAAGGAGGAACTGGGAATTCTGGCAATGAGCAACAAGATTAGAGGATACAGGATGTAGCAAATGGTAGGGTGAGAATCTGGACTGGACAAATTCTAACTGGTTTCGTGCGATGGTGGTTCAGCATGAGCCAGTTGTCAAGCGAGATGTCGGCTCTCAGAAGATGGGTACTGGAATAAGTTGAGATCTAATCATTGAAGTAAGTTTACAACATACTTGACAATGACAAATTGTAGGGTAAGATTGTAGGGTCTGCTGAATAATGGCTGGGTACCTGCTAGTTTATAAGAAAAATAATAGCTGGTATCATTGGTCAAACTTGACTGCTACTTAACTGTTTTCAACAGCAGTTTGTTGATAAAAAAAAATTTATACCTTCTAGTTTATAAGAAAAATAATAGCGGGTGTTATTGGTCAAACTGAACTTCTACATAACTGTTTTCAACGGCAGTGTTATTTTTATTTGTTGTTGCTATGGCAGTTGTTAAATTTTCAAGGTTCTGCTGTTGGTAAAAGTTGTATATATGTCATTAGGGATTGATGTTAAAAGCTGCCAACATTGTTATGCAGCACAATATGTTGGACTACCTGGCTTCATGTTAAGATATACATGTTACACTGGTGATCATTCAAGAACCATTTTTATGAATTGTTGCCAATGAAAGTTTTTTTTTAAATGGACCTGATTTAATAGACTCCTGTAAAAGTGAGTTACATAAAGCAGAGATTGTTTTGATTGAATAGTTAAGTTGTTTATTAATTTGCTTCTTTGTTTGATTTAGAATGCTGAGATGTCTTTCAATTTTGGTGATCAGCCATTCAAGCATAAGCCAAGTAGCGATTTTGTTGCCGTTTGCCAAGCACCAAAACAGTTTGTTAAGAACTCTGAAGTAACTGGCTCAGCATCAACCAGCTCAGCAGCATTAGCGAACAACGCTCCTCAGGCTATCATCATTGAGGTAACTATGCGTTCTTAAATTTCTCAGTCAAAAAACATTTCTTGGTGATTTTAAATTTTGTTAGTCGTAGCATGAAAATGTCTTCTAGTTAAATCAGGCTCAAGATTCTTTATTCTTCTACAAAAAATTAAAAAATTGGCATGCAGTCAGGTTTCCGTATCACTTTAATTCAATTAAGAAATTTTTTAAAACACCTGATTTTTTTTTCTGAAAAGGCATCTAATTTCTTTTTTGTTAGTAAATTTTATGGTCTGTAAGCTGGTCTAAGGTACATCTTCAATTACTTGTTTAGGTTTGTATTTCAGGATGTATTTTAAAACTTGTGTTTACACAATACATTTGTTATGACACTTAAATTTGGAAAATTCCACTAAAGTACTAACTATTTTTACTTTCTATTGCCTGTATGAATATATACCAAAGAAAGTTTTCAAAATGTTAGTTAACCCCTTTCTACAAATGTTTCTGTTAATACAAATATATCATAATTACTAACAATACTACTTATTTCAAATGACTTACCCCTGAGGCCGGCTACATTGTACGCAACCACACTTATCTCCTGTTCCCCACCACTTACTAAATTCTGACCGACGGCTACCCCTCAATCATTTCTTCCACCCTTTTCCTCACCGGACTTTACAAGTATTTCCTACAGTACTCTTGGTAGATCTTCACCAAACAATTCCTTAACCTTCTGCAAACCATCCTCACCATTGACACCTAAAAGCCGCTCATCTTCCACGCTAAAGACAATTCTGTTTATAACCAACCGATCCACTTCCACTACTGCATTAACATCCGGTCTTTGCTGCCTAACTTCTTTACACAACCTAAAGAGTTTAGCTCATTTTTTCCTCGTTTCTGGTGCAAAATCTCTGTGAATCACATAATTAGTACCCTTCAACCTGTTACTATTCTTCAATATAAACCATCCCTATCATTGGGTATATGTGCAATTATTGGTCCACCATTCGTTCTCATTCCCAGAAAATGCGCCCAATTAATCATTATATCGTCACGCGCACCCAAAAATGTTACACAAAAGTCTTTTACTATTTTTATAAAGTCAGCATTACGACTCTCGTAATTTAGGCCTCTAAATATCAAATTATTCCGTTTTCCAACTAGAGTTGGAACGATTTTCCAACTCTATAACACGCTGTAACATCCCTTTATTTTTAATTTTCGACTCCCTTAAATCCTGCTTTATTTTTTATTATCATCTGATAAAGCCTTAACCTCACTTATTAACCCTGCTAAATCGTCTTTAGATGGCAACCTCGACAGTTTTTTGTCAATTTTATCACAAATGCGAGATTGAAACCCAGTTAAAAATGTCTTTAAAGCCTCGGGAATAACTCCTTGTTCAGACATGCTATAACGGCAATCACGTTTTTTCACTTTTTCCAAGTCTACCTGTTCCGGTGAGCTTTTCGCCCTTTGCCGTTTTCTTACAACGCTGACTAGGTAAAAAGAAACTATCAATATTTTTCGTATTCATTCAATTAAATAACAGTAAACTATAATTTAAAAAAAAAAACACGTTCCTACTCGTATACCAGTCTATTATCAGCCCACTATTATTAATCGTTATTCTATCTATTGTCTATTCAATATACACAATTATAAGTTCAAATGAACCACATTATACGTCTTTATCTTTATATTGAAACAACATAAAATTTGTATGAACATAATAAACTTATCCTACCAAAATTAATAAAAATTCACAGAGCACTACTAAACAGTGACCACTACTTATAAACTCAGTCTTACCAACCTTATTTCTTATGTTATTTTACTAATATTAGGTTATATTGGTCATTATTTGTATTGGCAAGAGAAGGTCGAGTGAGTGTTTCACACCAGATATTTACAAAAAAAAGTGTGAATTAAATGTTGTGTGAATTAAAGCTGTGTTGTTGTGGATGTTGCTAATTTAATACTAATAGTAATTTATTACTAAATTGTTGAGCTGGCTGAAGTTTATTTGTAGTTCAGCCGTTCTTACTTTGCTCCTACTGACAAAAAACCAAAGCCGGCCTCTACGAGGTGTACGCTAGGGTCCACGACTTTAACTTTGTTCTTAGTTTTTTTACATGATTTATACAATTAGTAACTTGCACAAATAGAAAACTATTAATAGAAATGAAGAATCAAATACTATAATAGTAAATTCCTAATTGAATATAAATTATAATGAACGTAAGAACGATGCGAGACAATACAATGTCATAAACGAACTGGTAGCATATTAAAACGATGACATGTTCTTTGTCAAAAATGTGGAGAGAGATTTATGGGTTTGGATTAGTCATCATCAAATTCAATTGTGAAATAACGAGTGACTATAACAATACTAGATAACAGATCATTAAAATTAAAATGTTTCTTTTAAAGTTCTCGTGTTTCATCATACAGATCAGAGTTAAAAAGTACATATAACTTGTAACCATGTATATTTATGAAAAAGAATGGAAATAAAGTACACCATTTTTATAAATTTATTGTTCAGTACTTAAAACATCAGTCATGATATGATTGAACAGTTTTATTTTTATAAAAATACTAAAATACTTTTAAAAGTATTTTGTTGTTACTTTTTAATCAGATTGTACACATTTTTAAGTAATGCACATGCTCAGTGACATCATTATTTGTTGACGGTAGAAACAAACTGAGGAAGGCTGGACTTTAGAGTATTTAGTAGTTTAGTCGTTTATTTAGTAACTCCTCTGTAGTTATTAACTTCTATCCATCCCCTTTCTTAAATTAAATAATAAAATTAAATTTTGTAGTTACTTTTTAATCAGATTTTACACATTTTTAAGTAATGCGCATGCTCAGTGACGTCACTATTTGTTGACAGTAGAAGCAAACTAAGGAAAGCTGGACTTTAGAGTATTTAGTAGTTTAGTTGTTTATTTAGTAATTCCTCTGTAGGGATTAACTTCTATCTATCCCCTTTCTTAAATAGTGGATGTATAGCAGTCTTAACTCCATTTTCAGGTATTTTTTTCCTTTTCCCAAACATGATGTATTGTCCTAGCTTTCTTACTACACCTGATCTCCTAATCCTAATAATTCAGTCTTAACCGTGTATTTTCCTGTAGATTTATTATTTTTCATTTCTATATTATTCTTATTTCACAAGTATATAGTTTTTATTATTTCTTCTTTCTATTCATCTTTTGTGTTACTAGATAATTTTTTTTATACTATTATAAATTGATTACTTTTTTTCAGAAGCTAAAGATTCTTGTAGAATATCACCCTCCAGATTATTTTGTACCGTTTAAATAAAATTGATTTGTTATTTAGATGTACGTTGATTTTATTACGTATTTTGCGCCTGTTGCAGCCATCTCGTGAATTGGCAGAACAAACTTACAATCAGATATTGAAATTCAAGAAATATTTAGATCAACCTTCACCTCGTGATCTTCTTATAATTGGTGGTGTAAATGTTAAGGAACAGATCTCTGCCCTTAATGCCGGTGTATGTATATTTTATATTGACCTAACTTTCATATTTAGTGATTTATGTTTTAGGTTAGGTTTGCATATCAAAGGATCTAAGAGATTGTATTGATATATTTTTATGATGATGACCCTCAAAACATTGTTGATTGATAATAATTGGTTATAGGTAAGCAAGAGATCCCACTTGGTTTGAAATGGTCCCACTCTAGCCATTTATTTGCCCTATCCATATCCCAGCCAACGTTACAGACATCAACCTGTGTTGTATAATTTCCAGTTATTATCCTTGTTTTTGCCTTACCACATGCTTGCAAAAATATTTGGTAATTGCAGAAAATAATTTTTTTCTGATTTCTCTCTTACCTCTAACATTAACTTGATAAATTGGTGTGAATCTCGCTCATTGTAATATCACGCGAACTGAGTATTTTCGTGTTAAAACTTGCTGTGTGACCAAAGAAGATAACCTTGAGGCCCAATGTGTAACATTTAACTTGCTGTATATGTATTATTGTTTTGCGACTACAATAAGGTATTATGAAATTAAATTATGTGAGCATCGCTGAACTGATTTGGATGTGCAATGACTTGTTGAAAAGTTGTTGGTAAGAAGCAATATTGCGATAATTTGGCGAGTTCAAAAAAATCCTTGCTTCAAGAAGTTGTCCCACGTCTTTTTTTATCTATCGGCATAAAATTTGGTTAATAATTTCTTCTAAATTTTCTGAAAACAGTCATACTTTAATTTTATTCTATTAAATTTACCAAATTGGTAAATTTGGTTCAGCTACGAAAGGTAGCTAATTATTAATGTGCTGAGGCTAGTCTTTTGTCATTACATATTGTATTGCAATAATGCAGGTTCTCTTCTGTCATCACAGTTAGTTGAAATACTCAATTGAACGAGGGAAAAGTATACACTAGAAAAATGTTTCATACCAGTGTATTATTAATATTGTTGTTAGAGATAATTAGCAAATACTGATTGGGAAGACTTTTATCATTATGATTAGGGATATTATTTAATTCATTTGACTTAGTCCAGTTTGATGCATTACATTACTATTATACTGTTATATATTAGATTATAGGTACTGTTTTATGTTGCTCTAAACCTAGTGTCAGTAAGGATGACTATAATAATATCCAACTTTATAGAGGCTTTTATTTTATTAACGTACTACTTCACTCTCCATTAGCCATTTTTAAATTGTTCCCCTTTGCTGGTGCAAGCATTTACAATTAAGGAAACATACGCTCGTGCGCACATGCACAGAAATGTTATACTATTGTATAGTACAGTAGTAGCTTCAATTTTGTATGCTTCAATTAAATAGTAAATTTATTAAACAATTTTTGTTTCGGGATAAATCATAGACAATGTTTTCTGCCCAATATATAGGACATGGTGCAATATACATCAATGCAAATGTTTATTACTTTTCGTACATGTGGATTAAGAAGAGGTACGGAGCCAACAACTATAACGTCTATGATATGACAGCCAAGCCAGAGTAGTGGTACAATAAGTAACCACTATAGAAGTCTATTCAGTGGGTTCTAATTATACTTTAACCCTTCTGCGCTGGGAACCGCATATTTGAGGTCCGGTAGTTGTGAGCTTCAAGCAATCGTAGCGGGCGTATTTATAAAGCTATCAGGGTGTATGATATATCAAAATACGCACGCTAAAATGTAGTCAAATTTGACATAAAATATCATTTATTTACTTTTGGTAGTGCTTGGCATGAGGTGGGTGAAATTTCAAACCAAACTTTTTTTCTTCACCAATCTTTCAGATAGTGTAACTTAGGGAATATTTCATCTTTAAGGTTGGTACGTCTGTAGCCTATTTTAGTGTGTGTAATATTGACTGAAAAGAGATCGTATGATTACGCACTTGCTAGGTAGAGAAATGTGGATGTTTATGAGAGCGTAATTTTTTCTTTCTTTGTTTGCTGTGACATATTGAACCTTTTCTTCCTCCTTTCGCCACTACATTCTGTTACTGGTGTTATTTTTGTATTTGTGTAGTAGACTATTGCCTGAAGCAAGGCCATACCTTTATTCAACAGAGAGGTGCCTAGGTTGGGCGTAGGGGGGTTATTGTCAACCTCACTGATTCCTTCATTAGCTTTTACCAATCTTTCAGATAACGTAACTTGAAATATTTTATATGTTGAATTGGTAAAACTGTAAGTCTTTCAGTGTGTTTGTGTATTATTGAAATGAAGTGTGATTTATGCCTTTGTGTGCAATCAGGGCCATGGAATGTGACTTTTTATGAGAGGGAAAATTGTTTTCTCACATATTCGAACTGTTCTCTTACACACACACACACACACACTCTTACTCTAGCTATATTTAAGCTATAAGTGCATTGTAAATTAGTAATATTACTATGTGAACGAAGTTCTTGCGGGTAGTCATTTACTGAAAAATAGGAAAACATTTACAAATTTCAAACTGTAATTACTCAGCCAAATGTAACCCAAAACACAAATTGAAAACATGGTCTTATTCACGAAACTCTTTTCTACAAAACATGGTATGTACAATTTTATGCTAAACTGAAATTTCAGTATGTTACAGCCAAAAATATGAAGTCACCTACCAATTTTAGCACGTGCGAATGTTTCGCCATTCTATCAACTGTAAAGCGTAACCAATTTTCATGTTTTTATATTAAAAGAAAACCGTACATATTATAAGAAGCAGCTGTAATTTTTTGATAATTTTTTATAAGTAATAAACTTAGATAAATGGATTTATTTGGGAGCGTGTTCTGACGTTTACAGTTTGAGAGTAGCCTCAAATACGGGCTGGCGCAGAAGGGTTAAAGTATTTAACCCTTTAAAAAATTTCACCTAAACAAATTTTTTATAATTTTGTTAATAATTACATTGGATTGAAAAACTCATAGTTTAAAATAATAATATTTTAAAGAGTCAATGACT
Source organism: Catonia carolina (assembly GCA_035578175.1). NCBI lineage: Eukaryota > Metazoa > Arthropoda > Insecta > Hemiptera > Achilidae > Catonia > Catonia carolina. Next base: position 66,069,449 of record JAQMRL010000001.1, on the reverse strand, counting down.
TTTAAATTAAATCTTTTATTTTATTTTAACGGCAATTTTAAATTGGAATTGTGCTGTAACATAAAATACAAAATTAATATTTCAAATATAATATATATTTTCTTAATTCTTAATTATTTATAAAAATTCATGCTTATTTAATCATTAATTATATTAATCAGTTGACCTCAAACTTGTGTTGCTGTATTCTTTAAAATTATTCTTAACAAATTGTTTCCTGATTCGCAGATTGATATTGTAGTGGGTACACCAGGTCGTATGGAAGATCTGATATCCGGTGGGCATTTATCATTGACTCATTGTAGATTCTTTGTGCTCGATGAAGCAGATGGACTTTTAAAGCAAGGTTATACTGAATTCATTGATCGACTCCACAGGCAAATTCCAAAAATCACTTCTGATGGCAAACGATTGCAAATGATTGTATGTTCAGCAACTCTGCATGCTTTTGAAGTGAAAAAAATGGCGGTATGTTGATCTATTTGATTTGTTCTTTGTTACTCTATGTTTCATTATTATTTTATTGGTGTAAGATATTTTCGTATGTATTGTAAATCAGATAATACAGGGTCCATTATGAAAGTAATGCGCATTTTCTATGATAAGTAGATTTAGTGATCATACTGTAAAATTTTCGAAATACTTTCCCTTGCATCAATAAACTTGCGAACATGTGTCTGCCACACCTGGAAGAAGTTGCTTTTGGATGTTTTCCATGGACTCCCATGCTTTCCTTTCAGCTCTCTGTTCAGTCGGGAAACAAAAAAACGTCGCACGGAGCCAATTCGGGACTGTAAAGGGGCTGGGGGACCACCAAGGTGTTGCTTTGGGCCAGGACGTTGGTCTTTCATCAACACTTTTGGAATAAGCTTCACGTAGACCTTGCGCATTTGCAGATCCTCGGTCTTTATCCCATGTACCGCAAATGTGGACACCTTAGGGTATCAGCAATGTGCTGGATGCTCAATCGGCGATTGTAACGCAAACCTTCACGCACACGATTCTCATTATCCTCGATTCTGGCCGTTGTTGAACGTACAGAACATAATTCATCAGCAACCTCCTCCCAGCCCTCCATGAATGCCTTGTGCCAACTCCTGGACTGTGACCTTGAAATGTAGTCGTCCTTGAAGCATCTGGAATGTTTCGATTGTGTTCTTTTCAAGCCTCATGCAAAACTTCATGGCGTATTGCTGTTCAAGCAAATGCTCCATCGCGCCGTGTTACAAAGTCAAGAAACACATTTCACATGGGGACACATCTTTCCGCTCAGACAGTTCGGAGCAAATTGGCGACCGGCTATGTTGGAAGGGCAGACCCCCCCACCACATTTTCCAACGGTTTTACCGGTTTGGGACAGATAGTCGCGTCACAATAAAATCATGCGCATTACTTTCATAGTGGACTCTGTGTAATTTCATTACTTTTCCTCTTAAATTTGAGTTTCACTGTTGTCTGAAATTTTCTGTAAATTTAGTTATTCCTAGATCCTTATTTTCTTGAAATATTATTATCACTCACTTTAAAACACCAACTTAAGTTGCCTTTTTTGTAATTACAATGAAACAGCAGCTTTTTCAATCTTATGTATTACAGTAATAATAAAATCTTGATTTTAAGTTCAACTGAATCGAATCATTTTTCATTGTATTTACTTGTGAATATTATTTAATATATTTATTTTTTACATTTCCAAAGTATGTGCTACCATGCCAATTTATAAAGGTTTTTTACTAGTTAGGAAAATTATTACGTAAAAGAATATATGATGGATGTTGCAGGAGCGGCTGATGCATTTCCCTACATGGGTGGATTTAAAAGGTGAAGACGCAGTTCCAGAGACTGTTCATCATGTTGTTGTCAAAGTTGATCCACAAAAAGACAATTCTTGGCAGAACATGAAAAGACACATCATGACAGATGGTGTGCATGCAAACGATAGTGTGCGTCCTGGATCAAATACAGCAGGTACAACTTTAATATATTTTTAATTCTATCCATTGCATGTATCTCAATCCCTCAACAATTTAAGGCTTGCACTCTCCAGCTGTCATGTAGGGTACCTTTGTAATCTTAAGTAAAATTTAGTAGTTCAGTTTTTTTAATAATCCATAGAATAGAGTATCATTGTCATTGTAAAGTCACTTATTTAATACTTTGAAAAGGTGTGTGTGTGTGTGAGTGGTGCCATGAATGTTTATGCCATCATCTGAACATCCATGTAAAGTTTTAATTTCTTTGGTTTTTCATTTGTATAGTAATAATTAATTTGTTTTCACATTTATCCTTGATTTTTCTGTTTTTGTGATCACGCTTTTAAAAAACTTATTTACTTTTCTTTCTTCTTATTTTTCCTGAAACCAACATTCTGATATTTACCATCCTTCCATTTTTTCCTATATCGGAGATTTTCTTCTAAGTTTTCAACCGAACAGACTCTTATTTTAATTGTTTGACTTGCTTCATTTAACTCATCAATTTTTTTTATATAGTTTTCTCTGTTAAAACAGTTAGAAACGTCTTCCTAGGTTAATAGGTACTTTTTTACTTAAATTTTTTGACAATCCCTTGTAAACTCTTAATGTTATGATGCACGTTAAAGATCGTTTTATTCAGTCTTTCTTCATTCTTTCTAATTACATTACCATAAAACTTTAACTGTAACAGGGAATACAGTTTAGAAAATTTCTAGCATTAGAAATAACTAAATAGGTTAAACATACATTTTACATTGCGTGTTTTTTTATGAGTAAGCTTATTTGCCAAAAGTTAGTTTATCTCTTGTTAGTATTTTTTATATTTATTTTGTTTTGTCTTAGAAATGCTGTCAGAAGCAGTGAAGATGCTGAAAGGAGATTATGCTATTCGTGCAATTAATAAACACAAAATGGATCGGGCAATTATATTCTGCAGAACAAAATTGGACTGTGATAATCTAGAAAAGTATTTTAATCAACTCGGTATGTTTTAATAAACATAATATTCTTTAGAGATTGCATTTTGCTTGTTTTGAGGCGCCAGGTTTTCAAGTTATTTACATGAACAATATATTTTAAGCATCTTGTTTATTCTAAGAATTTTAAAGCCTGTGTATGATTTTTTCAAATGGACCTGATATCAAAGTTTGGAAACTGGCACCCAGAGCTGATTTCATATCTTGTATGTACAACTTAATTCTGGTTATGATCTAAATTCATTTCTGACTTCATCAGGGGTTAAAATTACCATGACAACTTCGTCATTTTAATTAACTGGTACAATATACAATCACAAGATGCAGAAATGTGATTGGAAAAGTTTCAAAGACTTTGAGGAAAATGCTGGTCAGTAGAGTGAAAGAGGACGGTTTTAAAGGTTTATCTCACTTTGGTTCTGCCAGTTTTAATGTGTGTTTCAGAGTGTGGACCCTCTGTTCAGCAGATATCAAGAATCAAGGCTGCTGATATGACATATTTTAACAGCGTTTTTTGATTGTCGGACCAAAAAAGATGATATGAGGGCCACTGTTTATATTTTGAGCCTATTAATAGAGACAGTAATTTGTCATTGAAAATTGCTTTATTGTTTTCAAAATATTCTCCTTTATGATTATACACTTTTGCATGCATTTAAACGAATTGTCAAAGTGTATTTTTCATTCTGCTTTAGACATTTCCAAAACATGTATTTTAAACGTATCAACGGCTTCTTCTGCCGACAAAACCCATTGTCCACATGATTTATTCTTGACGTTCTGGAACAAAAAGAAGTCATTGGATGCCAAATTGGACAGTATGGCGGATGACCCATTAATTTGATTCTTGATTGTTCAAATAGTTGGTTGTTAGACAAGATGTGTGCGAACTCGCATTGTCATTATGAAGAATGATCCAATGGCGCTTGTGTGTTTTCCTTATTTCACAGAAGGTTTCTAGCAAACTAATTGTTGTGAACCATTCAGAATTGACCGTTTCACATTCGTGCAAAAGAACGTTGCCACATGACCAATTTATTAAAAAAAGTAGGCAACCATTGTTATGAAGTGTTTCGAGTGCAAACAACTTTTGTTGTATTTGGTTTTCATCTTGAAACGTCCATACAGTCGACTGCTGTTTACGTTATCGTTTACGTCGTCTCATACGCATAGGTCCATAATTCGTCATCTGTTACGATGTTATATAGCTTTGAAGCACCACCACTGTATTTCTTGAGCACATGACTGCACTAATCGACACAAGCATCTTTTTCAGATTTTTTCAAATTATGTGGGATCCAGCGAGAACAAACCTTTTTCACGAATAAATGTTCATGCAATATTTTATATATGCTGGTTGAACTAATACCTAAAGTTGCCTCAATCTCAAAGTATATCACATGACGATCTTGCATTACCAGTTTTTGCCCAGTATCAATGTTTTCTGGCACTACTGGTTTTGGACAACCTTTATGACTTTCATCGGTGAGTGACGGCAGCCATGATTAAACTCATTATACCAGCGTTTCACAGTGGCAAAGGATGGTGCTTCATCGCCAAAAGTGGAAGGAAGTTGATCGATGCACTCTTGTCTTGATAATCCACTTTGAAAATTGTAATAAATCATAGCACAAAAATTTTCATGAGTTATTTCCAATTTTGTGCTAAGACACAATTTTCAAGTCACTGCAAACAACGCAAATCACACTCAAATGACAAAATGTTCCGAATAAGGTTATGGTGAAAAATGATAAACTTTCCAGTGGAAATGTCAGATGGCATCTTAAAACACTCATTGTTGCTGCTCAGGCTTAAAATATAAATAGTGCCCCTCATATTAGGCAAGAATATCTTAATATATCAGGAGTATATGAACTACTCGGAAATGAAGGCAAGAGTGGTATAGTCATTGGTTGTGGATGCCAGATGATTGAATGGTCAAAAAGTTGTTTACTTACAAACCAACTGGACAACATGGTATTGCATAACCTTGGAAAAAATGTGCATCCCAACTTCTTTATGATATAGTAGATTAGTAAGTTTGAAGTTACAACAGACAGGAAGCCTAATCCATATTGTTTATGAAGATCAGTAAACTAGTTTATGCCTAGAATGAAATGGCAGGAAAGAAACATTAGGAAAAGTGGTGTGAAGAGGAAATTTTGTGTAACGTAAAGTAATTTAAATTTAAGCAAAAGTTAAAAAAACATTGTTTCATTACCTTAGTTGCTCCAAATGGATTTTCGAACAAACTAGTGCATTTGAAATGATAATTGGTTTTTCAAATTTTTTTTCTGTAGGTGGAGGTTCTCAGAATCGTAACAATCCATATTCATGTGTGTGCTTGCATGGTGATCGTAAACCACATGAAAGGAAAGCAAATTTGGAGAAATTTAAAAAGAATGAAGCTAAATTTTTGATCTGTACTGATGTGGCTGCTCGTGGTATTGATATTTCTGGATTGCCTTTTAGTAAGTGTACTACTGGTTATTTTTTTAATGTAGTATTTTTTAGATAAAGCTTAATACATAGGTAGAATTCACATTATTGAAAATAACTCGTGTTCTGTTTGAAATATGAAGGTATATCATATAACCATTTTGATAATTTCCAAAGTCCTTACATATTTTTTGTAGGGTTTTTAGAAAGTATAAACCTTCAAGATCTAGTGATTAAATTCAGTAAGTTTGTAGTGAGACTAACGTTCTGTAAAGGAAAAACAGAGTAGGATTTTTTGTGCATCTTTTATACATTTAAATCCTTTGTTTCCAGTAACATTTGCATATGATTAAAAGTTGGAAGCCGTTGAAAGATCTAATTTAAGGGTAATATTGCTACATCAAAAATCAAACAAGTGTATACGAAACATCACCAAGTGTAGGCAATCGTATAAAAGATGGCGCAACAAAAATGGAAATGGATAGGCCATAATGAAAGACACGCATATTTAAGATGGAATAGTTATTCAAAAATGAAGACCATGGACAAGAATAAAGAGAGGCGGATGACCACTGTTGGGATGAGATGAAGACATCAAGAGAGTGGTGGGATTGTAAACTGTACAATGGAGTCTGTAGAGAACAAGTAAAAAGTAAGGAAATTTGGAGGAGGCTTTTGTTGAATATTGGAATAATATGCTATAAAAAAGTAATTTTAATTTCATACAGAAAGCTTTATGACTTCATTTTATAATTTCAGTGATCAATATTACTTTACCCGATGAAAAATCAAACTACGTTCACCGGATTGGCCGAGTCGGTAGAGCTGAACGAATGGGTCTTGCTATATCGCTTGTGTCCTCTGTTCCTGAAAAGGTTTGGTTTCATGGTGAGTGGTGTTCATCACGTGGTCGTAACTGTTGGAACACTAATTTGACTGATCAAGGTGGATGTTGCATCTGGTACAATGAGCCTAGGGTATGTATTCTGATACAGATATAATTTTACTTTGATGTATCAAACCATCCTTATTTTTACTTCCAATCTGCTGTAAATAATAATCTGTTCATCTAATCCTCTTTTCTCCAAAACTGCTTAAAACTTATTTTTTAATTTGAAAATTATTATTTAAAAATAACCTTATAAATAAAGTTTATATAAAAAGTAATATTATTAAAAATAATAATCAATTCTTCTATTAAATAACACTCTATCAAGTCAACACTCTATTAAATAATATTATTTAAATATTATTTAAAATAAATTTTAAATTATTTTAAAATTTTATTGATACCACGTACATTATTAAATTTTGCTTACTTTTCAATTTATTATTTGTGTAATGAGTAGATTCAATATTTAATTTTTACCAAAAATAACTGAAAATTATGTTACTTCTAGAATAGGTGTGATCAAAAAAATATGTTATATACAAACTAATATGTTTTATTATGAACAAACTCCTAATACTGCATCGGATGGGTTTACATTTGAAGTAATAACTCCTGCAGCCTGTTCTTTGAGATAGTCAATGTCAAGTTTGAACAAGTCGTGATTTGTAAATCGGTTACCAGAACCAGAAGAATGAGGTCGTGTTTATCATGTCCGTTGCGCATCATGGATTTTGAACTACGCGTTAACATAAAGTTTTGTTTTAAGTTACAAAAAGTGCCAAGGAAGCAAGAAAAAGGCTTAGTTGAATTTGAAGATCATGCTCATTGTGTTTTTTTATAGTGAGAACATAGTATGATCTGAGTTCATTTCCAAGGGAACAATACTGTAAACTCCAAATAATACTAGAGCATACCAAAATGTTTGCGAAACAATGTACAAAGAGGCCAGAAAATGGGACAATGGCTTCATCATGACAAGCCATGCCACACCTCGCTTCTGATCCGCAAGTTTTTAGCTGAAAAATAAAGATTCCTGTTTGTCCCATTCCACCTTACTCTCTGGAAATAGCAAAGTGCGGCTTCTGGCTCTTCCCAAAAAAGTCCATGCTGAAAGGAAATTTTTTGACACCATTCTCAACATTGAGAGAGCCATGACGAAGCAGCTGTAGGCACTTCCAGAAATGTTTTTAATCATGAAATCAACGTTGGGGTAAGTGCATTGCTAGCCAAGGAGAGTGATTTGAAGAGATTAATTCAAATTTGATAAGCTTATTACTTTTATGTAAAAAAAATATTCTCCGTAATTTTTTATCACACCTTGTAAATGTCATTTTATTGCAGTGTTTCTATCACATCGCCATATTTGTTAAAACAGTACTACAGTAACATAAATACTGCTACACTAATGATTTAAAGTTGTCAATCTGCATTTGTTTAAAAAAAAACTGAAAAATTACTTAAACTATGAAACATTTTATAGTGTATAAGATTTCTCAGTTTTTTTTTATACTTAAATCCTAAAAACCTGCTGAGGAAAATTACTATTTATATTTGTATTACTATTTATTCATATATATTACACGAGTCATTTTTTTCAACATCACTAGGCCATAAATAAAAGGCAAGTGATTGTAGAAAAAATGTTCTATTACTAAAAGTTACGTGTACTTATGGCTACTTTTTGACATAATCACCTTGACGATTGAAGTATTTTTCTGTGGAGGAGCTTTCCAATATACTCTTAACCCCTTACCGGTTTATTATTTTTTTCAGAAATGAATATTATTTTGCTCTATTTTTTTTTTGCTTGAACACAATTATTACAGCTAATTATGACCTAATATGATATTAAAAGCAACATTTTTGCATGTAAAATATTTATTTTATTCATAATTTTTAAAAAATTGGTTACCTAACCTATCTTAATATTGTATTATTGAAATAAAGTCTGTAAGTCCATAAAATGAAATATAAGTCCATAATTGTTTCATTTACATATATGAATAATTGTTTTTTATAAAATTACTTAAAAAATACTTATAAACACATAGAAATCATTACATTTATAGGTTATTTGAGCACATGGACCACCGTAACTAACGACAACGTCACTTTGCGTTTGTGATAATATGCGTAGACTACTTTGAAGCTACGTACTGGCACTCTATATCATTATAAAAGATAGTGAAATTAAATACTTAATGCTATCGATGTAATAAGTCGACACAAAACAAAACGGGACAAAAACTGCCGACGTAATATTCCGACAGCGGCATTTTTCTTGCATTATCGGTGTGACGTAATATTCCGTCGGAAACCGGCAAGGGGTTAATAAAATGTTGCCAGCAATGAATTTATTGAGTCTTAATTATTGTCTTGAAGCTTTTTGTTGTGTTTCTGGTAGAGTTCATGCAGCCGGGGACCATGATTAATGTAGTTGTTTATTGTAAAAGTTTGTGGAAAGCCATTCAAAACAAAATAAGAGGTCTTTTTCAATTACCATGTCATTGTCTCCATCTTCTTTCACTCAAACTGAATTAAGAATGTCCTCATCTGAAACTCGTGCTGTTATAACCACAGTGTCATCAACATCAAAGTCCTGGAGTTCTTCATAGGTGATCAGATTTTCAAATTGATGAGCACAGACAAAGGCAGGTGATCTTCAGTTAATCCTTCATCTTCTGGCCATTCTATGTGTTTGAAGGAGTGTTTTATCGTTTTGGTTGTCACTTCTTCCCTGGATTTGCTGATCATGTATGTAGCGTTGAGAATATTTATTTCAAGGTTTCCATTGCACTCAACCAGTTCCATTAAAAACCTCCTTCTGTTGTGACTTTTCAAACTGCACCACAGAGGCAGCCTAAATATAAATCTTGTTGACTGTAATAAGGCTGACATGTTACAAACGGTTACATTTTTAATTTTTTATGATGTTTTTCTTGCTTGATTTTTAACACCTTAGTTTTATCTAACATTCATACTCTATTATAAAGCCTAATGTTAGGGCAGCATCGATAATTGATGTGCTTTAATTGCAGTATTTAGCAGATATTGAAGAACACTTGAACGTGACCATTCAGCAGGTGTCACCTGAAATTGAAGTGCCAGTTGATGAGTTTGATGGCAAAGTTGTTTATGGTGAAAAGAGAGCAAATCTTGGTAAGTAGTGTGGTATTTTTTTATTGGTACTTTAGTATTTTAAGATACTTAATGATTCTTTTTAATGATACTTTGATATTTTTTTTACTGCTTTAGTAAATTACTGGCTAGAATGCAGAAAAAGTCTGTCTTCAGTGAACCTAACTCTTCAAAATGTTTTAATTCTCATTCTTGCCCAGTTTTTTTTAGTTGTGGTCAATTCAAAATGCCAAGTTCCAGTCATGTGGATTTCATTGAAGAATAGCAACTTGCTTACATACACCAAACAAGTCTTCATTTCCCATACAGTATGGCATTGAGGTTGGCTTGTTATGTAGTGGTCAGTGCAACTGTCTTCTGTGCCAGAAGTCCTGGTTGTATTCCTGGTCAGATCTGGCATTTTTTTATTACTCATTTTCATCTGTCATCCTTTTTATTGTTTGCATTAGCAATAATTGCAAAACAGTCTGATGTAAAATCAAAACAGGTGTTGTTTTATTGGTAAATGTTTCTCTTACAACCCTACATACTGATCAGATGTTGTTCTTACACCTCCCTTCCCATTCATAAAATCTTGTGATTTTTGTTCTTGTAATAAAAAAATGTATTTAGTAGCAATCTGCTTACATTCACCAAACAGGTTTACCTGAACTCATTTCCCATACAGCATTAAGTTATCTGTAAAATGCTTCTCTTTGAAATTAGTCTACAAACTGATCAGAATTGCCCTCATCTGTCCTCCATGTTCATAAAATCTTGTGTTTTTTAAGAGGTAAAATTCTTTGCAATGCCCCACTGACCTCACAAGATGCTTTTTTTCATATAACTTTTGTTAATGCATAATCTGTTGTTTAACAATAAATGCAACATATCACTTAGAACTAACACATGAAAAAATTACAATGCAGTGGTGTAATTAACAAATTATAATATGTGTTAAAAGTGTGTCCTTAAAATACTAGTAATAAATAATTCATGATCTTGAAATATATTTACACTATATTATTCACAATTTAAAATCATACTATCAGAATCACCCCTGGTAGATCCAGTACGGTAGCATGTTTTATGTGTTTACAGCTGAAACTATGTTTTCTTCTTGAAATGTCTGTATCCAAATAATGATGTATGTCGGCATTGGTAATATACCACGGTGTATTTAATATGGTCCGCAGGCTTTCGAAAAAATTGTTGCAAAACCTGATGTTTTAAATTGAAGTGCCTTATAACTGAATCCTGTAGGTCCAAATTAGCTTCAGCATGGATTTGTACCAAAGTAGTTTGTTTTCAATCGAAAGCTGGGAACGCCTGCAATACATCTTCCTAAATGTTATATCCAGCTGTTTCCTTTTCATTTGGATATGCTTGCACCAAGTCAGACCTCTATCCAAGTACATTCTTAAATAATTTTCATCATTTGCGTGTGGAACATTTTTGTCGTTCAGTTGGACTGGAGGACAAGTTGCCTTTCTGGTAGTAAACATTACATCCATAGACTTGTTCCCCTCTTTCACCTTAATCTTCTTCTTCTTCAACTACATTTCCAGCTTACTTGGATACATCTGTACTTTAAGTGTTGCAACAATTGGGTCTACATCACATAATATAACTGCTGTATAATCAGCAAATGTTGCAAGAATTACACTTTAAGAACAGGCTAATCGGCTGTAGACAGAACATAATAAAATCAGTCTAGAACACTTCCTGGCGAGACACCAGCCTTGATCTCTTTCAAACCCATCTCATCATTTCCAACCCGGACTTAAAATAATCTTTTGTTAAGCTATGATAATGGAACAATGTGTTGGCCCTTTGGGAAGACAGCTTTTAATTTATAGAGTAGACCAAGATACCAGACTCTGTCAAATGCTTGAACAAGAACTAACAGAACAGCCAAACAGTAATAGATCCTTGAATTAAGTTATTTGAAGTAAGTACCTGTAGAACCTATTCCATGATTTCCTTTTGGTAACTCATTATAATAAAACATAATAATAAATAACTACTTTATTTTATTACATTTTCAGAGAGCTTGAGCTTGCACTCCCCCAACCTAATCACCAGACTTCTTCTTTTGGAGACAGTTGAGTTCCTTTTCCCACCAACTGATTCCTTGGTAGAAGAGCTCACATCTGAACACCTCTCAAGACATGAGGAACTTAAAAGTAGTGTTTACTTCCATTTGTGGTTAAAGTATGCATCACATCATTGTGAGCTTGAAGGTCAATGTAGTTAGCCACAGTACACTTTCAGTTAATTACATAGTTTTTTTGTCTATTGTGTGATGTAATCGTACATTACTTTTACTTATCTTTATACGCAGGAACACCGGAAAACAAGAAACGAAGTGGAGGCATTAGTACTAGGGCATTGAAGCTCACAATGATGTGACGAACACACTAGTATCATTGATTAAATCTTTTTATACCATTTTTTCTATTTGTACCATTTTTTACCATTGCAGGTTCAGGCTATGAGAACCATGTTGCACAAATGGCACCCACTGTACAAGAACTGGCTGCTCTTGAAAGTCAAGCTCAATTAATATTTTTACAAACACAAATGAAAAAATCTCGATAAAGATTCTCTTTTTCTTTTTATTTGTCTATTTATTTGTTTGTAATGGATTGTAATTTCTTTTCTTGTGTTAATAAATTTACTGAATTATTATATTGTGAATTTATTGTACGATCACATATACCTTAGAGTAATGCATGCCATTCACTGGTCTGTATCTTAAATTTATTTGTGCAGGCTGATTTATTTTAACACTGAAGATGGCTGACACCTCTCCGACATTAATTGAAACTCTAGTGTGTAAGAAGCTGGTGTCTCTCGAGTGTCACTGTTCTTTCGTATTTTTATATGTGTTATTTCTTTGTAAGATTATTTATTTTTAATTATATATATATTTTTAATTGTATGTATTGAATGTTTTAATATGGTCTTAGCCCTAAATCTTAACAAAACTCTTTAATGTAATCCAGCTGCATTGGTGTAGTTGGTAACGTGCTCGCCTCTCATCATGCGTTCTTGAATTCGAATCCCATTCAAGCACAGTATATTTTCATACGTTACAAAAAAATCATTTCATCCTTCACCGTCTGCATTAGCAGTAATTGTAGAACAGTCAGATATTAAACCAAAAAAAATCTTTAATATAAACTGTATCACTCTATGTCTGTGTTATGTGTTTTTCCTTCATTATGTCTAATTTGTGAATAATTTCAACAACAGTAGAAAATAAAAAGTGATTAAATGCAATTAGAAACAGTTTTATACAAATAAATTATATTTTGTATCATTGGACAATGTTTCGTGAATCAACATTCAAATGATTTATTAAAAATAAGCTTCCTCTGTGATATTACTTTTTATGTTTTTTGCCTGCATTATTAGTCAGTAAGATTTTAACTGTTATAGAAAATATGTTCTGCACTGGGGCTTTCTACACCCTTGTGCGGAATAATAGGTGATGATAACCACCATGTTTTTCGCCTTAAAAAAAATATTAAAAATAAAATACCCTTTTCGAGTCTTGAAAATGTGATTAAACACTAATTAAAACAAATAGAAGAACATTTTATTTAATTATCAAGTGTAACAACGGTAAAAATGAACAATTTAAAAAACCTATAAAAAACTTTGTCCTCATTGGGCAATAGGTCAATAAGTGAGCAGTATGTTGTTAGTTACCTACTGTAAAGATAGATATCTATGATCTTCAAGTTAATCTTTACTTCAATTATTATTAGGTAAGCAGTATAAAATTTTTAAAGAAAAGAACTGTGAAGGTGTATTTCATTAATTTAAGATTAAACTTCAATATCTACAATTACTTGTGTTTGCAAGTACAGATAATTTCATTTCTTGACGTCAATTTTTTGACAAGCTGCGACAAATTGTTGGATCTTTCTTAAATCAGATAAGCATTTAAACATAATACATTTACAGTATTTATTAACATCGTAAAATAATTTAATTTTTTTTCAATTCCACAAAATTCAATTTAATATTTTCGTTATAAAATTCGATTTAATATTTAAAGATTTTATTAGTAAATTTCAAAAATTAAAATTAAACTTCATTTTCTATAAAAAATATGTTAAAACAATTTCAGAATGTATTTAATAAAAGAACACTTACAATTTCTCATAAACATTAAAAGTTAGGACAAGTTTCTATTTAAATTGGTCAATTAATTTTATATTATGTAATTTTGTGTTTCACCAATTAAAATATAATTCAAATTTTGTAAATTCATTTTAAATATTGAAACATATTTGTCTTTTGTTCTATTAAACGATTCTCTTTTATTTTCTTAAAATGGAATTTCGTTTATTTTCTAGTTATAAATTTAGTTTCTGGTGTAAACTGCATTGTCATTTTACATTAGACTTCTTAGTTAATAAACCGTTACAAAACGCTTAGCATATCTGACATAAAACAAAAACCCTAAAGTCTTTTTCTTTAAAAATAAATAGTCACTAACAATATTAAACATACACATTGAATAAATATTTAACCTTCAGGGACAACTATACTGTTACATTTTCGCAACAGATCTCATTTTTTATATGTATTTTTAAATAATAGGTAAATTATTATAATAATAATAATTTGGTAATAATAGGTTTTTAAATAATAGGAATTAGGTCAGATCCCCTTCATGGATTCCTTAACTGCATATTACTGGATACTGGAGTTTTACTGGCACCATGCAGGAATTTTGTGGAATCACTACGGCACCAGTCCTTATGTCATACTTTTGGCTCATTGGTGCCATATGTTTACACAACTTAATTTGTCCCTTGTCTTTAGACATTACAATTTTATCACATGAGAGGTATGCAGTTATTGAGAGCTGCCATGAGCTATTACAGATTCTTATTTCTTGTGAAATGTGTCAGATTTGATGATTATTCCACTAGGGATGAGAGACGAAAAACTGTCCGCAATCGGAGAAAAATTTGACTTGTGTCAAATTTAAAAATTGTTACAGCATGAGTTAATTCGTAACTGTTGATGAAATGATTCATGTCTTTCGTGGCTATTGCTCCTGGATTCAGTACATGCCCCAAAATACTTTTTGAATGATTTTTTTAAATAAAACATTACAAATACTGTAATGCATTAATATTGTAGTAGTAACTTTAAAATGTAATATTTTGTTTTTTAATAGTATACTTTGTTTTTGTAATAGTTTAAATTTATAGTAATTTGTGTATTTTTTAAATATATTTTACAAAAAAGCAAAATTATTCAAATAATATTTGAATAATTTTAATAATACATATTATGTATTTAATAATATTGCTTCAATATTACAAGTTGTTACAAAAATACAACGGTGCCAGTCCTCATGTTATTTTTTAAGCGCCAGTCTTTGAAGGTTAAATATATACAATAAATTAATTAATATAAATTTTTAAACACACAAACAAATTATTAAATTTAACTCTGAATATAAATTAAATTAATTTAAACAAAATTAATTAATATTTTTTTTTTTTTGGTTTAACGTCCAACTGTTCTGCAATTACTGCTAATGCAGACGGTGAAGGATGAAATGATTTTGTAACGTATGAAAATATGCCGTGCCTGAATGGGATTCGAACCCAAGACTGCATGATGTGACTTTTTCACCAGTCCAAACGCTGGCCGTATTGGCGTAGTTTGTAACGTGCTCGCCTCTCATCATGCGGTCTTGGGTTCGAATCCCACTCAGGTACAGCATATTTTCATAAGTTACAAAAAAACATTTCATCCTTCACCGTCTGCATTAGCAGTAATTGCAAAACATTCAGGCGTTAAACCAAAAAAAAAAACTAACTTTGGAAATTCCTGTATTATTACTTCCTACGTAAGATCAGCTGTTATATTTCTGTAGGTAAATATATTTGTTGTATTGGTTAATTTGTTACTGCTTAGAATGGTTAACTAATCACAAATTTTTTAAATTTTCTAACCTAGAACAGCTAGTTACAGAGGGTAGTATAACCAGCGTTTTCAAACAGTTTCTACTAGTCACAACTAGTGCTATCTTTTAAACTATAAAATAGTGCTGATCTTTTATCAGCACAAAACAATTTCATTTATATGAAATATTTTCTGTTTATTTAAGCCTTTATTCAATAATTTTGACCAAAATATCTGTTGTTATTTTAAGAAACATGTGTGACTGAGCAGTTCCAGTTCACTTCAGTGCACCTGTGTTTGCATTTTCTTATAGCACATCAGTATTATCCCTGTCATGACAACTGTTTTAATAACAAATGTGTAAATACTATCGACATAAAATTATAGTATTATGTTTAATAACAGTTTGAGTTGGATATTGGAAAAAAACAATAATGTGCAACCGAAAGTTATATATAAATATTTTTTTTAACATTCATTGACAATACTTTGTTAAAATCCTAGTAATGATAGTTCCCTTTATACAGATTTAAATATTAGACAGTGGTTACTGGTGTACTTTGATGTTTGGGGTTCAATTAACTGTATCTCCGGGAAATGATTGGCCTGGATCTGTACAAGACTACACATTATACATAATCATCCTCATCTCATTGGGTTGCCGGCCGCATTTGCGTAGTTGGTAACTTGCTCACCTCTCATCATTCGGTCTTGGGTTCAAATCCCATTCAGGCACGGCATATTTTCATACGTTACAATAAATCATTTCATCCTTCACCGTCTGCATTAGCAGTAATTGCAGAACAGTCGGAAGTTAAAACCAAAAAAAGAAATCTCATTGGATGCTTACCGTATTGTTCTGAATTGAACAGATTGCAACATACCCACATTAGGCATTGAGAATAGTTGGGTATTGGTTGTTTTTTTTAAGATGGATAAAACTAAAATTATTCATCCTGCTAAATGAGAGGTTTTTTAATGGAAGGAGACATCTGTTGTATCAAATGTAGAAGACGATCTCTACGAAGATGAGACAGAAAAGGTTTTGCAGAAACCCATAATGAAATAAATACAAGTAATAATTGAGCAATCTTAAAGAAAAACTACTAACACGATTAGATACAATTAACAACACTGAACTTGTTTATGTAGATCATAGATTCTCAATATTGTTTTCCCCCACTGCCCACACAGAATAAAAAATTTGTTAGAAGACTCAAGATTGTTTACAAAAAAAACTGTAGTGTCTGTCAATTCAAATGAGTGTGTAGTACAAATATTTTTGGGTATCCAAATTGAGTGGTATAGTTTCAAGCAGTCATAATTTATCGATTATATTAAAATGAACGCTGTCATTTTATTTACCAAATTGAGTATTAAATCAAATCCAATGTATGTATATGTTCGGCTATAACGAGTTGAATATTTATACTTCCTAACGATGGGCAGGCAGGCACCAGGCAGAATGTTCTATTCAAGGCATTTAGAAAGCTGTCTGAATCGTTACAAAATCAGGTTAGCCATGGAATATGTATTACTAAAACTCGGTTGTCGTGTTAACGTCAGAACAAATTGATTGCAGCGCAGCTATGTTAGTTGTGAGAACATTTTTCCCCCCTTTTACCTCAACCCTTACACAATAAAAATGACAATAATGTAAATCTTTTGCTATTACTTATATACTTTTTTCAGAAAAGGCGGATAGCAAGATGAATACGATAGTTATAGTTTTATTTGAGTTTATATTTTTGTGCCAAGTATTTTTATATTAGACTGTTATTGTTTTGATTAAAAGTACTGGTTACATCCTACCGTTTTGTAAATAAGAATTTCTCTTATATTATATTTTGTGTGTTATTAAATTGTATTAAAAAAATATATTAATTTTGTAGCTGTTATAAAATATTAGCATGCAGGAAAAAGAAGATTTGTTAAAATTGTTATAATATAATTAAATTGTTATAATACAGCCGACATAAGATTTAAACAGCAGTGAACATCTAAAAGTATTTTTTTGACAGCTGATGTTTTGTAATTCAAATAATTCTGTAATTTGTTTACGTAAATAACATTATTTTCCCACAATTTTACAAAAACAACCAGTGTATTATGCGTATTTAAAATAGTAACAATAATATTAACACTTGGGGAGAGCAACACTCAGCTGCGAGCCTCCAACTTTAAAATCCAAAATAGATTGTTAAAATTTGTTGAAATATTTTGTTCAAATTATTAGCATATCTTAGCTTTATCGCTGTTTCAGACTTTTGTGTGGATTTCCTGGTAGAGTTGGAGAATTTAGCTCTCTGATAAGTCTGTTGGGATTGTGAGTTATACAATCGTTTATACGAACTTTGGAAAAGATTGTTTACTTAAACGTTTAGGTCAGTTTGTAAGGTCCTGTTTGATACATAGTACTGTGCGGCTTTGGCTATAATCCGTAACAGTTTCGATTGGAAACGTATTTTGTTTAACACTTAAAGAGTTTTGCTGAAAAAATTTGGCTTCCTTGATATATCCAAATATGCTGTAGAAAAGCTCTGTAAATGATTAGTATAAGATGAGCGGTTAAATTTGAACGTCGGTTTTGGTACGGGAGTATAGTTGTATAAATCGTTTACCCAAATTTTATGACTTGTGCGTATGTGAGTATTCCACGTAAGTCTTGGTGAAAATGTAGACCCAGACAGCGAATTGAACTCGTCGGTGGAAGTTGATTCCATACAGAAAAAAACCAGCGTTTTTACGAAGAAGAGGTACAGGTAATTTGAAGTCCTTCATGTTTTTAGTCATTTTCCAAAGTGAATATAAAATTACCAATTATTTTATGAAACATAAGAATTATGCAGGTATTTCAAATCGCCGTAGTGTGTGAATGAATTATTAGAAATATATTTTTTAAAACCACTAGTAATACGGTGTTTACATTGGTGCGTTTTATTTTTACTGTATTACTGGTGGTTTTAAAAACTGTAATTATATTATTCAGATGAACTAATGTCCCCCAGCCGTGGGAGTGAGAGAATGCATAACGTTCTCACTCGCACAACCAATACGCGCCGTTCCAATAACATTGTCTTTAATTGCACTCATTGTTGTGAGCAAACGTTTATGCATGCAGTAAAAACAAGCAAGATAACGACTGTAGTATGTTTTCAGATTTTGATTATAACAGTAAAGACCTTTGAGCGCATGCCTAGTAATATCTCCCTCTCACTCGCTCGGCTATGGGACATTAATTCGTCTGATACTAATATTTTAAAAATAAGGTAATTATACCGGCGCACGGGGAAACTATAATTTCTTGTGTTGGCTTCCGGATCGATCACAGCGCCATTAAGCTGACGTCAAACTAAACAACACGTAAGGAGGTTATTTATTGTCTCGGTCACTGAGTGGTTGTTCTTTTCTATACAACGGTAATTCAGTTGTACTGGATTTCCTTCAAAAACTGGTTGTGGTGACTGACGACGTGCATTTTGTTGATGTATTCTCTGTACTTTATGCAGGTAACTTACGTATGGGTACCTAAAACTCTCTGCAGATGGGTATGTTAATGTTCTTGTTACAATTTTTTTTTAAATTGTAGACTGTATTTATGTTACAATATTAAAACATCGAGGGGGTAAAATGTTTTCTTTGGGTAGGCTACTTTTAAAATTTATTTATGCTTATTTTGAGAAGGAAGATACGAATATGCATTAAATAAGACTAATGATGCTTTTTATAACGTTTTTAAAACTTTTTATATTGTTAATTCGCAACTGTTTAACAACTTGCAACCTGCCCTTTTAGTTCCTTCTTCTGTAGCTTTCACATAAGTCTTTGAACATTACCTGAACGACTGTCGAAAAAAGCTGCCAGTAAAATGAGGTTATGTATCTGACCTTTTACACCAGTTATTAAGACTAACGCTTTAAAGTAAGGTTGAATTACAGTAGCCTTTCTAGAGCTTAATTTATAGCATTTTTTAAAAATATTTCTGTGGTATATGGTATTTACCCAATTTGAATTGTATTACATATTTGCTTTTTTTGTAATTATAAAGTTACATAACTACTCTCCCCAGTTTTAACTTTTTTTTTTAATTGAGTAATGATGCTTACATAAGCCTTAACTTGTGAATTGGTAATGATGTGAGGTGTACAAAGGAAAAAAATTGTGTATGAAAAACATTGTAATACAACTAAACCTTAATTTGTAATATTCACATGATTTTATTTATTTATCAAATTGTGCATTGTATTTGATATATTGTGAGTCTCAGTGATGGTAATGTTATGGCTGGTCTTTTGCAAGTGGGCCTTGATTCTTGAAACTTAAGAAATTGATAAGCTGCAATTTTGAAAACTGTATCGTAATGACAGATGGTTTCCAGACTGATGTAGAAATTTTGATCAATTGAATAATATAATTGTGTATCCTGTGGCATGTAATAAAGTTGTAAATACAGGCTGATGTAGAAATTTTGATCAGTTGATTTTAATTTTGTATCCTGTGGTATGTATTAAAGTTGTTAATACTAAGGTAGGCAAATTTCAGTGGAGTAGTAATATGTCTTCAGGCTCATCTACTTTTAGGTGTACAGTGTTTTGCCCTTAATTTAATAACCCCCCAATAATAATTTTCGGTTATAAATAATTTATAATAATTTTGAATTATTCAAAGACTGAAAATTATGTTCTTTACTACTACAATTTTCAGTTCAGAAGTAAAATTAATTAGAAATGAAACAAGTGAATACAGTTATGTATCGCTGATGGCTTGAAGACAACAGAGACGGAGCGAACATGAGCACAATTTTTGTAACCACATATAAAGCTGGCTAGCTTGAACCAGCTACTCTCTTGAAGAAGCTCTAGTTCGTGTTAGCAGTTCTGTAACCACCACCTAAGACTAAAGCAACTAACTTATTACTAAGCAGTATTTATATTTATGAAGTACTTTTTTATTTTATGGCCTTTATTTTTTGCTTTTATGGCCTTCATGGGACCATTCTATTCAGAAGTGTTAGAGGTTTCAGCTTCTATTTCATAAATTCTTTCATTCTTTTCAGCGTTTTCTTTTTTTTTTATCAAAAAATACCAATTTTTTTTTTTTAGTTAAATGTGTAATATTTTGAGATTTTCGTAAGTTTTATTTTGTAAATCTTCCAATGTTTATTTGTTTAATGTTTTCATAGCTGCTTTTAGTTTATCTATCCAAAAAGTGGGCATCTTTTGTCCCCATGGCTTTTGTATTGATCTTCTTTTTGTGTTTTCAGGTGTCCTGATCAAATGTCTTAGAAAAGATGTTCGCTTTTTCTTTATCATGCTTGTTATTGGTTCAATATTTTTGTGTACTTGTTAATTTGAAGCAATCTTAAGACACAGTTTCATATAGTAATTGTCTTTATTTATCCGAATCCCAATTATTCTTCTTTCAGCTTTTCATAATTGGTCTATTTCCAAGGTGTTTGTTTTAAATAAAGTTTCACTTGCAATATATATATATATATATATATATATATATCAAGTGCTTTATTATAACATTTATTTTTTACAGGTTATTTAAGAGTCTTTCATGACTGGAAAACTATACAGATAATTTTTGTTGGAATTATGTTCTGCTAATTATTATGTGTGGAACTCATTTTCATAAAGTACCTGCTCTGTCTGGTAGTTGCATCAGTTGCCATTAATGGAGGCTAATCAGTTCTCTGAAGAATTTATCACTGCCGAGGCTGTTAAGCCTCATCTTTAATACAGTTGGAGAAATACCTACTTTATCCAGTAGTGTTTGTTGTATATACTTAAAAAGTCCCACATGGGATAGAGAAGTATATTCTACTCAAGCAGAGCCCTAAATATCCAGGTAAATACTATTAGATTATGGGAAATACATTCATTATATCTTGACTGAGTCAGTTTGGTGGGCTCCTGTTCAAGTATTTAATTATCTATCCTGTTTTGTCTGTTATTGAAGCTGCAGTGCTTGTCTGCAATTTTTCACATTGTTGACAGTACTGAAACACCTGTTGTATAAGCCAATAGGAGATTAAGAGCTGCAAAGTATTGTGTTGCTAACTAAAATTTTATAATCCTTGAAATTTTGTTGCAATTAATTTTCCTTTCTGTAGTAAACCTTTAAAATAAAATAAAAATTATTTACTTTTACAGACTGATCTCAGATCTAAGCAATTTATTCCTGGATGGAAAAAAGGAATTATAATTTCAATAGCCAGTTAAAAAATTAAAATAAAAGCTAATAGGTTCAGAAGTGAGCTTTTCTGTTGTCAAATGATTCATTCAATATTAATTTTGTATTGACTATAAAATCAGTAAAATTGATCCTGTCTGTCATTTATCATCTGGAATAAAGTATTTGGTGGATGAACCTATGTTGAAAAATAAATACATAACAAGACTGAGCACTACCATAGTAGTGCTTGATACAATTTTCAGGTGATAATATTTAATCACTTGAATGCCAAACTATATAATGAATTTATAAATGTAACAGTAAAAAGTATTTTTTACTTTTATAGTATTGCTTTTACAAATAAAGCTGTTTTTATGAAATGTACATTTGATTACAGATGTTTCATGTATGATCACAAAAGTTGATTACCATAAGGAGAGTGCTGGGCAAGACATGCTTCTACTTTAGTATAGACTTATCTGTACTCCATTAGTGCAGTGGCTACTACATAAATAAGATTTTATACCATGTTTCTAAATAAGTTTTCAAAAGATAGAATTAGGCCAACCTTATGCATGACAATAAGGTATTATAACCTAATTTTATATTATTGGTGTTATGTTATATTTATTTTAATTAATCTTAGTCGATAATATCATGTATACATCCTTCAGTCTTCCTTAAATGCTTTTTTTAATTCAAAGGAGCACTTACATTTTTGTTTCCAGTGTTTTAGTGTGATGGAAGAAAATTTTTCCTTGCACAGTTTTTTCACTTCATGAGTATATATGTCGTATTATTTACTGCAACCCAGTTTTTTACATGAGCCCAAATAAGTTTTATTGGGTTTAATTTGGGGTGGTAAAGAGGCAGTCTCAAAATGAAGTTATCTTGTGCTTCTAAAATGTTGTCCACAACATAACTTTTTGTATTTTTCTTAACTGATCTTATTATAAATTTCAATTTTTGTCATTGACTCACTGAATGATACACTAGTCTTCTGAAGCCTTTTTTGTGTTATTTATTTGAGGGAATACTATTCAGAGTTACTTTTATCTTACTGCAAATTATAATACAATGCATTGTTTATGGCAATAACACTTCTAGGAGTTAGTTAGGTAAAATTTTTTTACGAAGCCATTTGGAATAATTTTCAAAAATTTATGTCATTGTGATAGTCACCTGTAGTGTGACCGGATTGCCACAGTGTAAGTGCGTTTTTAATGAATTAGAATTCCCACCTGCATATAAAATAAGAAGTCATGAACCTTTTGATAACGGAATGCGACCCGTGTTGTTATTGGATGGGTCAATCCATGACATCCTTTGTGAGTGAGAACTGTGGATGTACTTATCATGTGTAAAAACTAGTGGTCTACCTTCAGTTTGGTATTTGTCTCGTATGAGATAAAAATTTTTCTATTGTATGTGAGATTGTTCAATTAAAACTGATGTATTATTTTTATGAACTTTCCAACAAAAGCCTATATTATGTAAAATTGTTCGAAAATTCCATTTGCCCCTTATAAAAATGTCATTTTTCTGTAACTTGGAAACTAGTTATATTAGTGTCAGTACTCGTTTCTGTGTTATGTAAAAATCATTTACAGTTGGAGGAATTGCAGATTTATCAAATGAATCTATATATGTCACAGTTTTTGATATCTTTCTTTTCTTTGTTTTACTAGATGATTATCACTCACCACTTTGTACCTGTTGTGTTTCTTTCTTTATTCTGCAAATGGAAGAGATAGATACACCAGGTGCAGCAGCAGTTCTCTTAGTAATTTTTTCAGATCTATTAAAAATTTACCTGCTTTAGCCTCTTCCATCATGTACCTCAACAAATTAGACAAAACTTCATGCATTTGGCTTCCCAATTTTCTTTTTTTACATAATTCGGACAAAATTCTTGCACTAATGAAACAAAATAACAAAACTAATTTAAAGAAACTGCATTAACACTTCCATTTAACTACTGTGGTAAGAATTGCTTACAATTTTTTTTAGTTTACATGGTATGTTATCAATAATTAACACAGTAAAATCTTAGCAAAGCAGATCTCATTTAAAAGCTCCATGCCATGACAACTGAAACATTGTAAAACGAACACAAAAAATGCATATGTGGAATGAATTCTTATTTGTCAATAAGAAATGTAAAAGTCAAACATTACAAACTGATGACTGTTGTATAACTTTATGTGAAAATAGCGACATTATTAATTCTTGTGACTTGTATGTATGTAATAACTATACAGAAGTTTTATTATTTATTACTGTCAATAAATTTATTTTATTTGACTTAAGAGAACAAAGAAACAAAAAAATATTTTTTTATTTTCACGCTATGTTATAGTTTACAGTTTTCTGAAAAATTTGGTAGGCTATATTTTACATGTGCTTTTGGTATTTTAAACAATTTTTGAAAAATATGTTGCAATAAATTTTAACATATGGTTTTAAGTGCGTTTACTATTTGTTTTTAGTTTTTTTGTTATTTTCCTAAAAACCGGTATCGAAGTATATAAGAAGCGTCAATCTTTCTAAAATTTTTACACATCTTTTAATATAAGAATTGACAAGAGCTGACATTTTTTGAGGAGTCTAGACCAATAAATAGTTTTAAAGAAAATCTAAATTTTACAAAACTTAGTGCATTGATGAAAATTTTTTTCTCAATTTCAGTAACATTTGCAATAACAAAAAAATTTCAGCTTATATATATATATAAAGGTGTAATTAAAGACGTGTAAAAAGTTTGAGAAAGATTGGTTTATGGATTATTAGGAAATGTTTCTTACGTTAACATTGTATAGTATAGGGATTCTGTGTCACCTTAAAATGAATTAAATCTTTTTAGGAAATACGTTGCTATTCAGGTTTGTCTACAAATATACCAGGTGTCCGTGAATAAATGTCCCAGTTTCAATTGAATATTACAACAGTTTAATTTTAAGTATTTACAACAAATTGTACATAAAATTAAAGGCAAACTTTCCTAGTTTTTCTTAGAAATGTTCAATACGTGCACCTTTAGTTATACGGGACAGTTGTTACCTAAACTCCAATTCTCTCCAAACTTTAGTTAACACATCCGAAGTAATGGAAGTGATAGCCTATTTAATTGTTTGTCTCAATTCTGGCAAGTCATTAGGTGGTAGTGGAATGAAGACTCAACCTTTTATAAAGCCGTAAAGGAAAAAAATTGCATGGGTGATGTCAAATGAACATGGAGGCCAGCGGAAAAGAGCTCTATTGTTTTGACCATTACGACTAATCTAATGATCTGGGACTTGGATGTTCAACTATCATACGAAGAGATGCCAGTGGGGAGGGTTGACAAATGAAGTTTTCAGATTCATCTTTTGATTGGGGAAAGAGCCATTCTTGCAACATAACCAGATAAGCCACTCTGTTACGGTAGCTTCAGCGAAAAAAAAGTGGTCCGTACACTTGACTCAGAAAACGCAGAAATGCAGAAAATGTTAATTTGGAGGAATCTCTTTGTTATTGCACAATTTCACGAGGATGTTCTGCCCTCCATATTCGAACATTATGGGTATTCACCTTCTCACTTAGATGAAAAGTTGACTCATCTCTGAACTCTGTACTCACTCTTAGCAAATTGCAGAACACAAAACGCTTTACAATCTGGAATTGCCATTTTGCATACATAGCGCTAAAAGCGGGAAAACAACAAAGCAGCACTTGTACTTGCGCTTATCTAAAACTGTTTGAGTCGCTCTTTAGTTCGATGTATGATTTGTTGTAAATAGTCATAATTAAATTGTTATAATGTACAGTTGAAACTGGGACATTTATTTATAGACACTCAGTATTATACATATTAATATGTAACAAATATTATTGTACTTAATATTTAAACGTTTGTTTTGCACTGGCCTACGTGCTGTTTTCGTACAGTAACAATTAATCTGTAATGGAATGGCATAACTATATCTACAAATTACTATGGTTGTCAATTTTCGACAACACTGACTGTACATCCAAGTGTAGGTCAGAAGGGTATGCAGAGTCGATGTCAAGTATGGGCATGCGTAGCCCAGCGTTCATAGCAATTCAATACTGTTATATGTATGTTTCAGGTGAACAGTTTTTCACGTTGGTGGCCAGCTATGAGAATTGTTTGTAATTTAATTTTTGTTTAAAAGATGATGGGCTTATTAATTTTTTTTTTTATTAGTGATGTCTATAGAAGCCTTATCGTGTGGTGGTGATAAGAGTTTTATTAACAAGACTTTTGTTAAAACATTAGGTATTTCTATCTGTAAAGAGATGTAAGGCTCAGAAAACATTTACTTAAGGTAAGTTGGTGCTTTGAACATCTGTGACTGGTTTTAAAATTTATATGGAATCATATGCTGTTAGCATAGGGTTTATTAAATATTATGATGATTTTTGAGAAAACCAAGACTGCTACATTGTGGTTTTTTCACAATCCTTCATGAGGTGATTCTGTTGTATAAATGTCTGCTATATTTGGTGTGTGAATAGGGAAAGTAATGCTGACTTTTAAATATGGTTCTGAAATTTTTCATTGAAAGGAAATTGAAACGAGCAGTTAAAAATTTTTTTGGAATTTTGCATTCTGTTGAAACGTAAAAAAATACGGTTTTGATTATTATTTTTTTTAATGATATTCTTCCAACAAATTGTTTTTATATTCATTAACAAAAATTTTGATTTCTGTATTCTAATGCTTTCCTACACACTAAATATTTTAAAAAATTATTACCTCTTAAGATAGGCAGACACTTAATACTGAATGTAGCAGATCTAGAGGGTAAGTCCTCGATAAAAAAACTTTAAAAGCTATAATTTACAAGATTATAAAAATAAGTTATTTCATTTCTCATGTGCAGCCAAATTAATGATTTGAACATCTAAGAACAGAAATGTTAAGCTGCAAGCGACACTATGTAAGTTACTTCTTCTGAAAAATCTATAAGGAATGATATGCTGTTTATTATGTTTACTCTTTTTGGATTTTATCTCGTCAAAGTTTAACTTCTTTATTATGACATTTCTTTCTGCATTGCTGGCAGATGATTGGGCTTATCTAAAGCAGGATTCTTGGTTATCAGATGAAGATTTAGTTTGATTTTTTTAATGTGGCATTGTCGGAAAACTGCAGGTCTGAAGATCTGAAGATAGTATTTTTTCTAAGAAAGAGGTATTGTCTTAATGATTTAAAAAAATTCAGTTCACGACAATCTTTGTTCACTTTTATACTAAGAATAACTTTGCCTTTTTCCAGTGACAGTCTATTTCTATCAGGTGTCCAGACTTTTGTCATAAGCAAAAAACTATTTCTAGCGGTGCTGAAGTACTGGGTACAGAAAGAACAAACTCGTAACACTTTCAAAATGTTCACACTCTTTCTGCCAATTTTAAGGGTTTAAATTCTTCTACCCACAAGGGTGCACGTTTTAATCAGTTTCAGGTTCTTTGCCCTCTTCAACCATCATTTTTCTTTCTTCCTGTCAAGAGTTTCTTTGATATTTTCAAAGCTTGGTTTATGAGGACACTTTTGTCAAAAAGCTTATCTATGCTTATGAAAGTTGCTGTTGCGTGGTTTTCAATAACAGAGTTGATGTATTCTGCTCATTTCCTACTTGAGACCACTCAAGCTCAGTTACATGCATTGATATCCAAGGGAAGTTTCTGCTCCTTCAGAACTATTTGACCATAGGTCAAATAGTCAATACATTTAGTGTAAAACTTTTCAATGTGATTTTCAAATTCTTCTATCTTAATTTCTCCATTTTTTGCCATAGTTAGTTTTTATTTTGCCATCTGTGGAATCAACTTTTTCCTAGCTTAAAGCTTTCCTTTAGATTCTGAGTAAGTGACATTTCTGTAGCAATTTTCCATTTAAGTTTTAATTTTTTCCATTTTTAAAATAGTTTCTTGAAATATTTGTTCTGCACTTTGAACAAACCACATTAATACTTCACTGACCTAGGTGATGAAGACGATTTGATGATTTGAAGGCAAGAGAAGGCACTATTAGATAAAAATAGGATTTTAGTTCTTCAAAAATCATCAAAATACGTTCGATTGCAGGCAGAAGACTTAGAAGAAGAGTTGAGCTGTGTGCATTTTTTTGTTTGTTATTCCCACAAGTTCACAGAATTCTTGCAGTCGAGCCACTTTACTGTGTACTATTTTTATATGAAGACCTCAACGCAAGAATGATCAAAGTCACTTTTACCTCGTTCTGTACAGGATCAATTTTTAAGTTAAAATCTTGTGTACTACAAGAAATAAAGTTCAATTTCTTGTACTTTGTACATTTTCTTAAACATTATTTATTGGTAAAAGAATAATAATTAGTTTTACTACATTTTTAAACCCTTTACCCAAATTTTTTAAAATAAATATTGTAAGTGCACTATAAACACTGCAAGAACGATCATTGTCATGACTTAGATCAATATTGCTTTGGGTGAAAATTTTATAATAAAACATTATTTTATAGGTACTATGCTCAATAACATAATTAACTATTCTGAGTAATGCTGAATAGGAATTGATTTAGTAAGTATTATGTGCCCCAAAAAATTAAGTAACATCGTTTAATGACTTACCATTTACAGTAAAAATATCCTAAATTTACATAAGCTTATCACTAGCCAATGCAGTCTCTCACATTTCAAACTTCAATGCAGTAATTAAGCTAATGTTCCTTATGTATCAGTTTGTAAAAACACTCCTTAACGTTAACAAAAGTGATCACTTTAAACTTAAAAGAATTCTGTATTTAGGCTTACACTTAAGATGAAAACTAAAGAAAACACGACTTTAAAAAAATTGTTTCACAACTTAATATTTTTTAAATTATACACTTATGATGAAAACTAAACGAAAACACTACCCTACTTTAAAAATATAGTTGTACAACTTAATATTTAAATGGTATTTTTCCATAATACTCTTGAGATGTTGGCTTGGTATATTGCATAAGACTCATTATATCGTCAAATGTTTTCTTATTGATAGGAAGAAGGTTATTGTATAACTTTACAGGAGATAATTCGGACAATAAAATCTTCTGTGCACCTTGTTTTGTTGCTATATCTGAGTTTGAAAACTCCCACCGTATGTATTTCTAAATTTTATTGTACGCGAGTGTTCATTTGAAAACTGGATTTCTTTCATTGGCCTTGTAGCGATAGGTAACTTTTTTATGTAGAGCTGAAGAAAAAATTCCGTCCTGTTAAAAATAATTTCTTGGTCAACGCAGAATACAATATAAGGTGATAGTTTACGCCTAGCAGCAGAAAATATTTCAATCCAATCAGCTGGGACCTCTGCTGTATATTTTTGGTTTATCAGTCCGAAGTCTTTGTCGCACTCCATATAACTATGGCCTCGCTCAGGAAACACAATAGTAACAGAATCAAACCTTTTTATAGAGTGGACAACAAAATGTAGGTACCGGATTATAGTGTAGTTTTTGTTTTGACCACTACTATTATCACAGAAAATTTCTAAATGTCTTACGGATGCTGGCAGAAAGTTTAATATAAAATGATGTATGAATGATGCGACTTCATCAGAACCTTTTTTCCCAATGGTTTCCGGGTAGCAATAAAAATATGACTTACTATTTGAGAGCAGGTGAATATTAAAAGAATAAAAAGAAAGTTGTCTTTTATAAAACACATCATTCGTACTTATGTTTGGTGTCAGGAGATTTTTACAAAAATCTATAGTGATACCTTCTAATGCATCTGAGTTTCGAGCATTTCTTTTGCATTTTTTCTTTCTTTCGTACCACTGCTGTGCTTTAAGTTTATGTAACTTGTCCTGTGTTTTAAACTGAGCTAACTGAACATTAATTTGACTAAACATGTCCTCATATTCAAAAGACATTACCTGCTTTGATAATCCATCAATTTGTACTTTTAAGGAGTCAAATTTACTGCACGTGCCCGAGCGTGGAAATCCAAAATGAATATTAAAATTATTTACAAAAATCTTTCTGCAATATTCCTTGGATACATGCATATCAGGATATTTATCCATGAACATTGTGTACATTTTATTCATATTTAAATCTTCTGAAAGGTAAACCCGTTTACTTTTATTTAAACTATAATGTGAATTTCGTCCAGGGAAGGACGAAATACGTATGTTCAATTATCTTGGCTCTTACATCAAGAGATTGGATCTGCTGAGTTTCCCTCGACCATCTTTTGGACACTGGCCATCAGAAGTTAACCCTTTCTTTAAAGTGATGACTCTTCGGTTTGTAATTCCATGCAACGATAAAAATGCTTTTTGACATACCTTGACTTCCTCAATGTCGATATCTCCGTTAATTCTAATTTTGTAGTCGTATGAATAACTTCGCAAATCAGCCTCTTCCTCTGGTTTTCGAGGTCATCTTTGTTTGATAGGTTTTACAGATATCAATCCACACAGATACTGATCTTGCGAATATCTGTTTTCCAAATGGTTAAAAGACTTAATTACGAATTCACGATTTTTACTATTCACAAGATCAAAACACTTTAATTTACAGTCACACAGTTTTCCAGTTTCATATGATTTCGAAAATGTTTGGCAACATTACTTAACCTACCGAAAGTTTTCCTTTTTCTACTAGTATGCATTGTATTTAAAATATCTTTGTCATTATTATCACTATTTCTCCCGTCTGACATGACTATTTCAATTAATAACCACAACGATAAAAGAAACACTAGTACACTAAAACATAACCTCAACACAAAGGTACAATACGAGAAAACGACTAAACACTTCCACTAAATTGAAACACTACATTCATTGCCTTCTTGACTTTGATCGGTGTTGTGTTGTTCACAACTGACTCCAACTACCGTCCCATCTCCTTAACAAGTGTTGTTTGTAAGGTCATGGAAAGAATGGTGAATAGTCGTCTCATGTGGTATCTGGAAAAGAATAACTTCCTCGCTCCTGAACAGAGCGGTTTTCGGAGAGGGAGGTCTTCGACGGACCACTTGGTGGCCCTTGAGACAGCGCCTCGTTGCCGTATTGTTTGATTTGAAAAAAGCATATGATACAGCTTGGCGACGAGGTATCCTTAATACTTTGCGGGATTGGGGCATCGCTGGGAACATGTTGGCCTTCATCAAGGACTTTCTAGATGATCGATCGTTCCGTGTAAGGGTCGGTCAGTGTCTGTCCGACAGGTTTGACTTGGAAAATGGTATACCGCAAGAGTAGGAGGATACTAGAGGTAGAGCCCTCATTTGATCTAGCGCCCCCGTGCACCAAGAAAAGAATCGAACGAGGGACCATGAGATTGAACACCTATTGAGCTAACGAAAACCAAAATCTACCATCCTCCGAGTAACAAGAAGGGAATCGAAGGGTAGATCATAAGGTTTAGCACCAGGTGAGCTAACCAAAACCAAAATCGACCCTTCGCACGGGGCCTGGGAGGGGATAAAAAATTTCGAACTTTTTAACGGAGCCCCGTAGCGAAAAAGTGTATAGAACCTTTTTTGTGCGCCCCTCAACGACGGTTAAGAATATGTAATCAAAGTCGACCTAGTTGCATCCGTTCGTTAATAAAGCCCAATAAACGAAATTGAAACATTTTTTCCGGTATTCCTATAATGTATATTAGTCTTTGCTCACCATGTCATCCCAGGTCTTCCTGTTAATCGTAGCTTCACGTTCCACACCACCCAAGAGGTCTGAAGCGGGAAATTCAGAAAATTTCGTCTGAACAGAAGCTTTCCTTTCCGGCTGCCCGGAGTGAGTACAGAAAACTAAATAGCATTCGAAATGCAGTCCAGCCTGACATTTCGTTTGCAGCTGCAACTAGTGTTCAGTCTCGTGTGTCTGGTGAGTGCTCGTCATGCGTTGAGTTGAAAAGTGTTGTTGAGAACTTCACTAAACAGGTTGCTTCCCTAACTTCTGCACTTAAAGCGTTATTAAGCACCAAGCAAACAGAAATTGGTTCAAAGAGCTCAGTGTCTCAAGTGTGTAACCTTTCTGCGACGCAGAGTACAAAAGCTCAGCTGTCAAGTAAGACAGCCTCTACCTCAAAGGGAAAACCCCTTTCAGTATCCAAGACGCTTCCAGCGGAAGCGTCTAAGTTTTTAAAATCTCCTCCGTCTGGGTCCAAGATCCACGATATGATAGGAGATTCATCGGCCCTAGAAAAGGGCTTTATACAAGTAAAAGGGAAAAAAGGGAAGGAGAAAATTGTGTTTGAAACGTAACTCCTCCGTTGCGAAATACCCTTTAATAGTTTAATTCAATGGAATGTTCGCGGGATCCGGTCTAGGTATGAAGATATAAAGATATTGATCCGGGATAAGTGTCCGTTTGCGCTTTGCCTGCAAGAGACGATGTTACAACCTGATATCCGTTTATCGTTTCGTGGATACGAAATGTTTAGGAAAGATTCCCTGCATGGTGGCCCTGGTGATGGGGTTGCAATATTACTTCACCAGTCAATGCAAGGGATGAGTCTGGATATCCAAACGGATATTCAGGCTGTAGCAATCAGGATAACTGTCCCGGTGTCGGTTTGCGTGTGTAATGTTTATTTACCACCAAACAGACATTTCATACCTAGCCATGAGAGAATTGCTGGAACAGTTACCAGCTCCATATATCATCTTAGGAGATTTCAATGGTCACCATTATTCTTTTTTTTTTTTTTTTTTTTTTTTTTTTTTTTTTGTTTAACGTCCGACTGTTTTGCAAATTGCTGCTAATGCAGACGGTGAAGGATGAAATGAATTTTTTGTAACGTATGAAAAAATGCCATGCCCGAGTGGGATTCGAACCCAAGGCCGCGTGATGACCATTATTCTTGGGGCTCCTCACTGTGCAATGGTAGAGGTCACATGGTGGAGAAGGTCCGGAGTGATTTAGACTTATGTCTATTGAACGATGGATCTGAAACATTCATGTCATCCTCAACAGGATCCTGGTCGTGCTTGGACCTTACTTTCTGTAGCCCGTCCATTGTTCCAAGGTTGATGTGGAGAGTACTGCCAGACCTGTATGGAAGTGATCACCGACCGGTGGTGGTCGAATTTTTTGACTACCAGCCTGTCGATGACCTTCCGAAACGATGGATTGAAAAGCTTGCACGGTGGAATGAGTTTTCAAGTTTAATGGAATCTGAATATGAAGATGATGATGATGCTCGAAAGCTGTTGTCTTCCTTTGTAGAGAGGATGTCTGCAGCAGCTGCCCAGAGCATTCCTAAAACATCGGGAAAAGCACGGCGTCCGCCGGTACCTTGGTGGAATGATCGTTGTAAGGAGGCTCTTCAGGACCGCCGTAGGGCCCTGCGCATTTTTAGTCGCAGACCTACGGATGCAAACCTGGAAGCGTACCGAAGAGCTCGGGCCTGCTGTAGGCGTGTCTTTCTTGAGAGCAAGAGGGAGTCGTGGAGCCGTTACGTTGCAGATATTAACAGGAGTACCCCTGTGACAACGGTATGGAGAAAACTGCGTTCGGTATGTGGAAGGACGTCTCCACATCGAATCGCAGGGTTGCAAGTTAACGGTTCTGTGATCACATCACAGTCCGACATCGCTAACGTGATTGGTTCCTTCTTTAAATCAGCTTCCCTCACGTCTTCATATTCAGTACAGTTTCAAAATTATAAGAAAACCATTGAATCTCTTCCTTTCTTTATAGCGGACTCGAATGATCCTCTAAACATTCCTTTTTCATTACCTGAGCTTAGAAAAGCGCTCAAAGTATCTCGAAATACCTCACCTGGAGGAGATGAAATTACACTTTCGATGATAGCGCATTTACCGGATTTTGGGTTAAGGCAACTCCTACATGTTTTTAATAAAATATACGCTTCTAGAAAGCTTCCAAAAACTTGGAAAGAAGCAATTGTTGTTCCGATCCTCAAACCTGGTAAAGATAAAACATTGGCCTCCAACTACCGTCCCATTTCCTTGACAAGTGTTGTTTGTAAGGTCATGGAAAGAATGGTGAACAGTCGTCTCATGTGGTATCTGGAAAAGAATAACTTCCTCGCTCCTGAACAGAGCGGTTTTCGGAGAGGGAGGTCTTCGACAGACCACTTGGTGGCCCTTGAGACGGCTGTCTGCAATGCGTTTGCATTGCGGCAGCGCCTCGTTGCCGTATTCTTTGATTTGAAAAAAGCATATGATACAGCTTGGCGACGAGGTATCCTCAATACCTTGCGGGATTGGGGCATCGCTGGAAACATGTTGGCCTTCATCAAGGACTTTCTAGATGAACGATCGTTCCGTGTAAGGGTTGGTCAATGTCTGTCCGACAGGTTTGACTTGGAAAATGGTATACCGCAAGGAAGTGTAATTAGTTGTACCCTATTTGCGGTTGCCATAAACAATATTGTGAAAAGTTGCGTATACCCTGTTAAATGTTCGTTGTTTGTTGATGATTTTGCAATATATGTTGCATCTAGAAATGTTGTCTCAGCTGAACGAGCTCTACAGCTAACTATATACCGTCTTGAAGAATGGTCACGGCAGACTGGCTTTAGTTTTTCTCCTGAGAAGACTAAATGCATTCAGTTTTGCCGAATACGGACTGATAATGTTCCAAGACTGTATTTAATGGGTCAGTATATCGAAGTTAGCACTGAAATCAGGTTCTTAGGTGTTGTATTCGACAAGAGACTTACATGGGTTCCGCATATTAAAGACCTACGGGCTAGGTGCTTAAAGGTGGTTGATATTCTGCGTGTTCTTACAGGTACAGGTTGGGGTCCTGATAGATCATGTATGATAAGGTTCTACAAGGCTCTAGTGCGATCACGTATAGATTATGGCGCTGTAGCCTACTCATCTGCTACTTCCACTTCTCTGAGAATGCTTGACACAGTCCACAATTCATGTTTACGATTATCTACAGGTGCTTTCCGTTCTAGCCCTGTTGTCAGCATCTCAGTTGAAAGTGGAGAAATGTCGTTATTCAGACGTCGCCAGCAGCTTCTATTGACGTACTTTGCCAAGTTGAAAGCTAGACCTTACCATTTCTTGCATGACATCATTCTCAACAACCCGTGTCATGATTTGCATCTGATGAACGCCCGACAACCTTCACCATTCGGTGTAAGAGCGTTGGAGATATGCAACAACCTTGATATTGCGATTCCTCGTGTCTACCCATGTAATTCTTGTCTATTTCCACCCTGGACCATCGCTCAGTTACACTTTAACTTTGAGATGAGTAAATACTCAAAGGCAGGCACAAGCTCTGTGGTGTTAAATAGCATTTTCAGTGAGTTAGTTGAAGCTATTTAACCATCTACGGTTGTATACACTGATGGATCAAAGTCGGATGTTGGAGTTGGTTGCTCGTTTGTTGCTAATGGGAGAACCTATTTGTTTGGATTACCTGCGGGAACCAGTATTTACACGGCTGAACTTTATGCTATTAGTAAAGCTCTGTCTGTAGTCTGTGTGCGTGGGCGTCGGGTGTTGGTGTGCACTGACTCACTCAGTGCCCTGCAGTCGATTAGTGATATATATTCACGCCACCCGCTAGTTGCAGATGTCCACGGTACCGTGAAGCAGCTTAACGATAGAGGAGTAAGTGTTGTTTTCTGCTGGGTTCCGGGTCATGCTGGAATCCCGGGAAATGAGGCTGCTGATTTGGCCGCTAAGGAGGCGGCTCGTCAACCGGCTTTCACGCGATATCTGACTAAGTCTGATTTTGTGAGTCTGGTGAAGCGGGTCATCACGGATTCCTGGCAGGTAGAATGGACTAGCTCTCATGGCAACAAACTACGAGAAATAAAACCTATTGTTAAGCCTTGGCCTACGTCACTGAGGAAGAACAGAAGGGAAGAGGTTGTCATCGCGCGACTTAGAATTGGGCACACCAGATTAACCCATGGGTATCTCATGACGTCTGGTGATGCTCCAGTTTGTGGCAGGTGTGATTGTCCTTTGACAGTCAAACATCTATGGGTTGATTGCGTCTGCTACGCCGCTCTGCGTCGGCGATTCAAGATTCCCTCTGAATTAAGGTATATACTCGGTGACGAAAGCCCTATTTTGGAAGCAACTTTAAAATTTTTACGATCCATTAGTGTGTACAACAGTGTCTGATAGTCTAGGGTGATCTTTAATGTTTTATTTGTTCTAATTAGTTATATTTTATAGTGTATGTTTTATATTAGTTATTATAAGTGTATATATATATGTTTGTGTATTTATTTTTTTTAATATTTTATGTGTATTTGTGTATGTTTTTATATATTCGTGGCCCTTTACAGCCATTTGTTTATCCTTCAGGTCTGTGATATGAATGTAATTTATATTGTGTTTGCTGTGGTACTAGTTTGTAAGATTTTTAATTGATACGTTGTAATTGTTGTTTAATCTTACTGTGATATTAGATTTAAGTTTGTGTTTGTATGTGTATCTTATAAGTTTTATTTTTAATATAAATTTTCTTTTTGTGTAAATTTTATGCATCAATTCATTTTTTTTGTGATTTTTCTAGTTTTAAGTTTTATATCGTAATACAAAGAGTACGTTCTACACACGAGCCCTTTACACCCGTGTGTAGAACAACGGGCGATGATAACTGTCCAGGTTGTTCGCCCTAAAAAAAAAAAAAAAAAAAAAAAAAAATTGGTCGTGGATGGGCGTACCCACCCCCGTCAGGCGTTGCT
This sequence comes from Catonia carolina, assembly GCA_035578175.1. Classification (NCBI taxonomy): domain Eukaryota; kingdom Metazoa; phylum Arthropoda; class Insecta; order Hemiptera; family Achilidae; genus Catonia; species Catonia carolina. Next base: position 66,033,254 of record JAQMRL010000001.1, on the reverse strand, counting down.
CGTTGAACGTTGGATTGCCTTCGGAATCTGTCGATGCTGCTCCCACCGCTACTGCGTCTAGACTCGCTGCCACGGCTGCTGTTGCTGATGATGTCGCTTCTAGAGTGGTGCGCATGTCCGCCTTGGTGGCGAAGTTCTTTGCCAGGTATTGAACTGGTACTGCATCATTTTGTTCAACGGGTTCACCAACATTTTTTACTCGCATAAAGTTGGCGTCGTAAAAGTTGTCAGACAGATCCGCTGTCAAACAGTTTTTTTTCATAACCCCCAAGTTGATCGCGTCGACGTCCGTTTCTGGATCACCCAAGTTGATAATTTTTCTCTTTTTCACATCGATCGTGGAGGAGTCGGGATCGAACACGATACAGTCTCCCTTACGTACCGCATCGTTTTGTGTTACTGGGTGTTTTAAATTACGCAGCTTTTTGCCTTGAAAGTCGAGGTCACCGTCCTCAGTCAACTTATAGGGGACCCCGCCGGACTGGAGGGTGATAGGTGGACGATGCACCCCTCTGTCCCGCCGCCTATCGTTTCTGTTTGAATGTCCGAACTTGTCTATGCTCATGACAGTTATGACTAATTTCAAAACCTTCCACGCCCTTTTATAATACCGGCCTCCCTTAGCTCTTCGATTATCGACATGATCTCGTTAGAGTGTGCACGGTTACCGGCCTGTTCGGATGCCAAAAGCGACCGCAGCCGCTCGCATAGCTCGTTGGGGTCATCCCATAGAATGTAGTCCACAGGGTTCCTACTCAACACCATTCCTTTACCGGTCCGTCCAACTATCTCGTGAGTCTCTAGAAAAAGAGGTATATTGGAATTCCGTGACAAAATAAGAAATGGGCCTAGGTCTTTCCGCATTAACAAGCTAATACGTCAACAAGAAAAATTTACATTACTCACCATCAAGTTACATCCTCATAGGTTTTGACGCCCTTCCTTCAGAGGTTGCAGGACGTATTCTAACGGTTCTTACTGTACGCCTAACAGGTGGGATGTTCTCCTTATCATCCGCATCTATAGGCAACCTCTGTGTGAAACGACGCGGTTCTGGATGCTCGATAATAACTGTCTCCGTATCACTCCCGACATCCGTATCACTCCCGACATCCATTGAGGCTGCAATTAAACGTACAGTATATGTATGAATCAAATGGTTTCGTGCAGTCGATTCTTTATTATTATTATTATTATTATTTTCTAAACGGCGGAGGACGCTGTCCATCCTGCAGTGACGGTGGTACATGGAACAGCAGTGTGTGTATTCGGGTACGTCCGTGACAAAATCTATGTGGTTTGCCAGCTTTGCTAAGGGAATATAATAGTTAAGTTAATTGGGGAGCATGTCAGATAAAAGATAACTAAAAGAAATAAACATTAAAGTTCGGGATCGATCGCGAGATAATCATTGCGGTTTGCCTTCCGCAAGCAGTAAGTTTCACACCATATAACAACCGGTTTTTATAACACATTATCTTAAATGGTTTACGTTGGCAAGAGAAAGTCGTGTGGGTGTTTCACAATGGATTTTTTAAATTATTTACAATGGCAAGACAAAGTAGTGAGTGTTTCGCATAAGATTTTTAAATTTATTAATAACGGGTATTTTTCGTTATATACGTTGGTAAGAAAAAGTCGTGTGGGTGTTTCACAATGGATTTTTTAAATTATTTACAATGGCAAGACAAAGTATTGTGAGTGTTTCACAATGGATTTTAAAATTATTTACAATGGTAAGACAAAGTAGTGTGAGTGTTTCGCATAAGATTTTTAAATTTATTAATAACGGGTATTTTTCGTTATATACGTTGGCAAGAGAAAGTCGTGTGGGTGTTTCACAATGGATTTTTTAAATTATTTACAATGGCAAGAGAAAATCATGTGAGCGTTTGCACTAGATTATTAATTATAGTAGTAAGAAGTTATTTTTCATGGTTTACAATGCCACGATAAAGTCGAGTGGGTGATTCACAATGGATTTTTTTAATTATTTACATTGGCGAGAGAAAATCATGTGAGCGTTTGCACTAGATTATTAAAATTATAGTAGTAAGAAGTTATTTTTCATGGTTTACAATGCCACGATAAAGTCGAGTGGGTGATTCACAATGGATTTTTTAAATTATTTACATTGGCGAGAGAAAATCATGTGAGCGTTTGCACTAGATTATTAATTATAGTAATAAGAAGTTGTTTTCGTTATATACATTGGCGCGAGAGAGTCATGTGGGTGGTTCACAATGCATTTTTAAATTTTTTACATTGGCAAGACAAAGTAGTGTGCAGGTTTCGCACAAGATATTTAAAATATATTAATAACAGATGTTTTTCGTTATATACGTTGGCAAGAGAAAGTCGTGTGAGTTTTACGCACCCGATTTTTATTTTCTCTTGCCTATATGAATATATTGGAAGGACAGTATTGTTACATATGGTTATCAGCGTCAGTGACAAAATCTATGTGGTTTGCCAGCTTTGCTAAGGGAATATAATAGTTAAGTTAATTGGGAAGCATGTCAGATAAAAGATTACTAAAAAAAAATAAACATTCAAATTCGGGTACGTCAGTGAGAGAATCATTGCGGTTTGCCGAACGCTGGTTTATTATTATTATTTCTTTCGTTGTATGGCTTTCTATATTTTGGCGATGTGAAAGTTATAGTATACTTAAATGACTAACTGATAAATCCGTGCCAACATCTATGTGGTTTGCCGCTTAAAAATCCCTTATTCAATTACTTTTACCACCTTTTATCTTTGGTTAGGAAATTCGGAAATTTTTTTTGAATTTATCGTTATATAATTTAAGGGTGGTAGGTTCATTCAAGATTACTTTCATAAAATTCTGTAAGATTTTCAGGGGACTAGAGGCTTTTCAATATTAAGGTTATAAAATCTATAATATTTTCATTGTATATTCTAAGAGAATTTTATTGTGTGTTAAAACAGACTTTAAGAAGTCGGTTTGTGCGAGGAATGCATCAAGGTTAGGTCTGTGGTTTAGTAAAACCAGTTTTTTTTAGGCTCGATCTAGTCGGTTACTGCTAAAGGTGGCCTTACACGCTGACTTTCGGGTTTTACATCTTATGTTTCTTCTATGTACGATTTATCATATTTTCCGCTTACGTTTTTCGTTTGACATGCTTTGTATTGTACTATTTTTACTGTTCTAGGATTTGCTATGTTTGGGTGTAGATTGTAGCATGTTTTGAAACCTATTATTTAGGTGTTTGTAAAATCTTTACTTCTAACCGTGTATGGCGTCCGTGTGACACTTTAAATTGAGAGAATCTGAATTGGTTTCTCTTTTAAAATATCTTAAGATCTCATTCCGTCTCAACTTTTATTTTTTTTTTAACACAAACGTTTGACTGGATAACGTTAACTTCTTTTATTATTATTATTGGCACTCACAAGTTTAAGAACTGTTTTCTTATTACAATTTACTGATATCTTTTTTTTATTATACACTTTCCTTATGCTAACGTTTCACCTACTGAGGGGTTAATATTGGGTTAATATTTTAGCTGTTAGTTTTTCCATGCACCTTTACTTGTAATCCAATATTTTAGGTCCAACGTTAGCATAGCGAAAACGCATACTAAAAGAGTTGATAGAGTTGTGTTGTTATTTTTTACGAAATTATATTACTGGGGACTGTACTTTTTTGGGATTCTGTCATTATTGTTTAAACTTATATCTTTTCTTTAATAATTGCCCTAATATTTTTGTCTTTTTCTTTTTTTGTTTTTTTTAACTAGGTCCACCTTTTGAAGGGTCCACCGAACTACGCTTATACAGTACGGGAAGCAACCAACTCCACTTTCACCTTCTCCTAAGTCTTCACTTATTTCTTACGCGTCTTTTCATATTATTATTATTTGTTACTTTTAATATATTATATTGTTACTTTTATTATATTATATATTGTTTGTTACTTTTATTTATTTAAAATATACGTTGTCTTTCTTGTATTCCTACTGTAGTTGTTTACCTTATTCTAGTTTTTCCCACTAATGTAACCTAATATGTTTCGCGTAGGTAGCGTTCATGAGGGTCGCTGCTTACTATAGGCTTAAACGCGAGAAACATATGTTGAAACACGTAATGTTAATAGTTATTAAACTCTCAGTTGGTACTGTACAGGTGTTATCTGTATCTGAGGCCTATAGAATGTATTTAAACTACATAATTTTTTTTCATAGAATTTTAAAGTCTTAACTTACTTTACTATATAGTTTCTAACTTACATTTTTTGTATGCGTCGAACTGTTATGGTGGATGTAGATACAATTTGGTGCCCGTCTTCCTGTTGTCTGCGGGAAGGCGCGGTTCAGCACTTCACGTAGTATTAACTGTTTCTCGAGGGTTTTGCACTAATTCCACTTTGGTTTTTGCACTCTTTTATACCGAGGTAGCTCTTAAGAGTGGTCGCATAAGACTAGCTACAACTTAGGCATGCAGGGTGAATGGACATGACCCCTTTCCATTCGAGTGATACAGACACTCACCATGAACTGGTTTTCGTCTCACCCGCAGTGTGTAAAGACATCTGGTTTGGTCTCCTTGTTTGTATTGACCTGCTTTCTCTTCTCTGTTACGTAGTACTAATTTAACTTAAAAATTTTGAAGGGACCTCTTATAGGAATACCGGAAAAAATGTTTCAATTTCGTTTATTGGGCTTTATTAACGAACGGATGCACCTAGGTCGACTTTGATTACATATTCTTAACCGTCGTTGAGGGGCGCACAAAAAAGGTCCTATACACTTTTTCGCTACGGGGCTCCGTTAAAAAGTTCAAAATTTTTGATCCCCTCCCACACCTCGTGCGAGTGACCGATCTTGGTTTTGGTTACCTCACCTGGTGCTAAACCTTATGCTCTACCCTTCGATTCCCTTCTTGTTACTCGGAGGATGGTAGATCTTGGTTTTCGTTAGCTCAATAGGTGTTCAATCTCATAGTCCCTCGTTCGATTTTTTTCTTGATGCACAGGGGTGCTAGATCCAATGAGGGGACTATCCCTAGTATCCTCCTACTCACCACCACAGAACGTTTTAAATTACTCACTCGCCTCAAGACCAGATCCTGGTTTTTAGCATTGACCTGGTTCGGTCTCATACCTATAGTCCTATGAAAAGTATTGTTATATTTATCTATGAGATTAGGGAGTAAGTATTTCCATTGTACGTACCTCGCGCAGTAAATTCACGCCACATCATGTTTTTTAGCGTTCTATTGAATCGTTCCACTATGGCAGCCTTCTTGTCGGAATATGTAGAGTAGTGATTGATACCGTGACGTTTCAAGAGTGTCATCACATGTGGGTTGTAAAATTCTTTTCCGTTGTCTGTCTGTATATGCTTTACACGAGCCTTCGCAAGTATCGGTGCTAACGCGCTCGCTCCGGCCGCCCCGGTCTTGTTTTTAACGCCTACAGCTGCACCGAACTTTGAAAAACAATCTATCGCGGTCAAAATATACTTGAAATTACCGTTCACCTTTGCGTACGGAATCATTTCTACCAAATCCAGTTGCATCAGATCGTTCCTTCCTTTGAAGACGGTCTTACACGTGGGAAACCGTTTACAAACCGCTGCGTGTAACTCATTCGCTATAGCCGCTTTCACACTCATGTTTTAAAGTTGACGATTGGTCGGTATTTGAACCACTACCCTTTACAAAAAGAGGTCAATGCTTTAAATACTTTAAGCCCCCTCGGCACGTCAAGCCTCGTCAACCATCCCAAAAAGGACCTTGAGGGGGTAGCCCCGTGAGGGACTATACACTCTCTGTTCTTAAATTTTACAGAGCTTCAGATCGTTTTTATCGCTCCGGATCAGACATAAGCCGAATACTGCCAAAAGGGCCACTTCGGTCTCTGTAAACCGGTTGTAATACACTGAAGGTAGGTACACACCAAACAGCGTGGTCTCTATCGGAGTGGAAAGCGTGACAAATAAAGTCGGCCCGTAGCGAGTAATTAATTTTTCCATAGTCTCTATACGATAGGGCATAGTGGCGATTAGATCCTGTACTTTCTTGATGGAAGGATACGACGCATCTGCGACTGTATTGAAACGCTGCACTAACGAATCCATTCTTGACTGTGTCATGGCTGGAGTAGAAATGACGCGGTATTAAAGTAACTCATATATATACATAATGGGAGACTAAATCTAAAAATAAAACACTACGGATGGAACGCCTACACGATCAAGGTCAAACCGTTTTGTAAGGAACGATGACACTCACGAGCCTGTCTCAACATGTCCTAAGTCTAAAGTATTACATAATATTTTGAAACTCACCTGCACACGACCTTCGCTCAGCATCTAATGTCAAGGTGTTGATCCCTTACTCTCCCATCTTCAAGTTGTCGCGCCGCTCAAGGTCACAAACACGTACGAACATGCAGCTAATTCTCCTTCCGATTTTAAACCACCATCTCAACACCGTCGGCTTTTACCTAAGGGTGTAATGTCCGTAAGCTATTGTGTCACGTCCGTTTGGGAGTATGTATCGTTTATCGTCGAAAGGGGATAGAGTCAGTTTGCACTGTTCAACTGTATATATTTGGTGAGCGTAACTCCGTATTACGCTGGCCTTTGTAAATTTTAATTTAAGGTGAAACAAGCACTCCAGGTAGCGTTCGTGACGAAGATCTTTCTCTATCGACACCCTTGGGATCCCTTTTGCAACTTTTTTAGTTACCTTAATCATAGGGAAGAAGCGAGTACATTTTAGCTCGTAATCCTACAAACTCTCTCAGTGGGCGTCCTTTCATTTCGTCCTTGAAAGTACCCAGACGCTTCTTGTTGACAGTGCTATAACATTTATGGTCTTCCGGGTAGTCGGAGGTGTCAAAACGTGAAAGATCAGGGACCATATCATTGTAAATATTTTCTGTCTGGATTTCATAGACAAGCAAATCTGTATCGGTCATAGGCAACTTGATTTTGTTACCATATTTCTTAACAGAATAGTTGTAGTGAAATCGATACATAAAATAATTACTGATGTCCAAAACACAGAACCCCACGTATATCGGACGGTTAAGATAAATAACTCCTTTTTTTGACATGACCCCCGCCAGTTCTTCGTTTATCGGGTACCACCTCTTTAGTTGGGGCTTAGCTACAAGTCTGTTAAGTTTTCGTTTGTCTGTAACTAAGTCGAACTTTGTACGGTTTCGCACATTTTCCAGGCTTTTCCCGTAAACAGCATTATTGAGTAACTTAAAAAAGTCTTTCTCAAAATCGTTCTTTGCGAGTTTACGGAGGTCGGAGTTAAATTGAATGTATGGTTCTAGCCATCGGGACTGCTTGAATGTCAGGACTTTGTGAATTTTTTTCAACTTCATACCTAGCTGGGTGTATAGCTGAAGGTTCCTGTAGTGTGTAATATAATTAGTCTTATCGTATAGTGTCGTCATCAGTTTTGGTATGTGTCCTGTATTCTGGGCGTTACAGAATGGGGAAAGCTTGTTTTTGGGAGGGAGCCATGACTCTGAGGCTAACGGGTAGTCCGAATGCAAATCATGCAAATTATCGGGATATTCTAAATCTACTTCCATCACATATCCGTCGGCACTGTCCTCCGAGAGGGTCTGCCAATCGAGTACGTCGATTTCCTGCTCGGATAACCAACGGAAGCCACCGTACGGTAACGACTCCACCATCGCGGTTCCGTATAAATTTGTACAATCGTAGTATTGAATCCACGTGGTTGGTTGTGATGGGTTGTAGTGATCGGGTAAAAGCGGGTTGTTCGCCTTGGCGTAACGGTTTGAAATCTGTGCCACACCGCCACGGATTCCTGTTTCAAAAAACAGATGTATGTCCGGGTCAGATAACAACTCTAGTCTGAATCCAGTCATCTTCAACATGGCGTTCCAGGCGAAACGGGGGAGTGAAAAGTAGTGGCACGGGTCTATTGAGTAATGATGCATAGCTAGGTCTCTGAAATTTTCGAAAACATCACTCAACAGCAACACATCGGTCAAGAGGTACAAATCATGGTAATCACCCAATGTACGGACCTCGTACGCATTCCAGACGCGGGTAGCGTGTTGATATTCGTTTTCACTAATTGTCTCTTTGGTAAGTGAACTGTAAAAGGCATCGCGTGGGGGCAGAGATGTTTCTAAAAATTTTGTGGGCTCTGACATGTATTCGTAAGGGAAGACACCTTTACGCAAGAGCAGGATGCGTTTTTCGGGGTCTGTAAAGATAGACGATAGACACTTGAAGTTTGTCTCTGGTACGTCTTGATTTTGGGCTAGGTTTTTTACCAGGGTGTCTAAAGATGCGTTTAAAAATTGGAGCGAGTCGAGAAACCTGAGCGGGCCCAAAGTCAAGCTCAAAAATTTTTCAGAGCTGTTTGCTATGCACGAGATGTTTCTATTTTTGTACCCTTTAATTCCCTGAACTATAAAATGACTATCATATCCGCGAAAGTTGTAGAAAAACACGGGGATGTGACTAGTGCGTGAACAACTCAAATTACATTCATTGTGGGCAGGTCCGATATACAGTCCGGTTGTGTGAGAATGGTGCCTCACCCGGTCTGTACCGAGGTCTTTTTTGCACAAACAGCAATGCACAGCCTTTGTAAACTCGGATGATTGATGGGCTGTTATGACCATAGGCTTTTCCCGCTTCATTACGGTTTCCAATTCGTCTGCTTTTGCTATCAGTATATGCAGCATATGCGACACCACATCTTCCTCTACGCTTTTCGCGCGATAGGAGATAGGGCCATAAACGATTTTTCCAAGCTCGTCTATAATGACAAAGCAATACCCACAGGCAACATGGTGATGACGTGTGGTTGTGTAGCCCTTTACACCAGAAGGCAAAGAAGTTTGTACAGGAAGTAAGAAAGATTCAAAGTCGGCATAGACAGTGTACGGTGCACGTAGGGTGGGTGTGTAATTGCTAAATTTCATAACAGACTCGTGTTCTTTTGTGGGGTCTGGGTATCTGATTCTTTGTACCTCAAATTTGCTACACATTTTAATGTGTTTATCGAGGTTAATTTTGGCCTTGGCCGGGTAAGGATCAGAGAACCTATGCAAACAGAAGGGACAATAGTGACATGCTTTTCTAGAAGCGGTTAAACCTGACAGGAGCCGCGAAAGCCCGTTCGCCCCGTGTTTCATATTTATAAGTGTGTAATGGGACCTGTTACTTTCGTGGTCTGTTACAAGCATCAACTGTACCATGTGTTGTCTGTCTCTATGCATTGTCGTCCTTAAACATGTTACTGTGTTAGTGTCATGGTCAAATCCTAGTACGTTAACTGCGATTGTGGGGTTCTGTTTTTCAAACTTTGAAATGTCTTTCAGTTTAACAGGGTATTCTATTCCGCGCATGTCAAGTAAGTTTAAATGTTTCTTGTAGAAGGTGTAACGTGGTGAATGGGCTTTGCTATCTTTGATATAAGCAAGTACACTCCACACAAAGCACATCTCGTCTACGGGATTGTAAATGTTTATGATGGCGTGTTTCGACTTCAACCACCTTGGGAGGTGTACGAAGGAACTTTTTGCACCATAAAGAGGTTCACATTTGCAAAGATGCAAATCTAGTTCCAACACCTGTTTTACGGTCCACCCGCTACCTTCAGATGTGAACTTGGATAGTCCCTCATAAATTTTTTCAACAGACTCGTGAAATTGCGTATCCACCATTTCCTGGTTTATCGTAATATTCACAATCTGTTTTGTTGATCCATGTAAGACAACTGAAGTGCTTGTTTCTACCTGTTCGTTTTCTATAAAGTTTAACTTAATAAGTTCTAATTTAATTGAAATATACCATTTTACGTTACCACCCAAACGTTGCGCCTCGCTGAAGAGATGGTCTTTCAAAATCGGTTCGAATCCGGTGAAAAAATCTGCCACATCTTCCATAAAGTCCTCCGTGTTTTCAAAGTTCCATCGGAGAAGAACGACATGACCCGATACGGCGCAACGACTTCAGGTGCGAGCACAGAGTAAGACATATTCGACACGATGACTCGGTACAAACTGATACTAGCAGATGCTCTGAGAGGTTATTTATACTATTGTTGCATCATTGTGGGTATAGGTTACTCCTAGTGTGTCTTCCTTGTATTTAGTTCGTGAATACGTAATGCATTGTAAGTGGTATTCGATTGGGTGTGGATGCAAAATCTAGATTTAACCGCTTCTTTACTCGAATGCGGAAGACGATAAAAACAACGACAACTCATTGTGTATGAAGGTTAACGAAACGTTGTTTGTTGTAAACTGTCTTATTACTATACAAATGTAAAAGGAAGTTACAAACGTTATATTAGATGGTTGTTTTCCTTGTTTGTCACCGACGTCAGAAGCATAAACTTTAAACGTCTTTGAAGGTCGGGTACTTATGTCTACTGTAATGCTATTCTAATGTAAGTGATCAGCATCAATGTTATTTAAGGGGGGGGTGTCAACCATGTTTTGTAACACTCTCACTATTGTTAAAACTGTACGCGAACAAAGAGTTGAAGTTCTTTGTAAAAATCCAGGTTGTGACGTCGGAGCGAACTTTAAAAGTATTTGAAGGTTGGTTGGTTATGTCTACTGTAAGTAAGTGGTCAGCAAGGATGTTTTTAAGGGGTGGGGGAGATGTCAAACATGTTTTGTAACTCTCTCAACCTTGTTAAAAGTGAACAAAGCGTTTGAAGGACTTGGTAAACTCCTGGTTGTGACGTCACTCGGTGTTTTTCCTATAACTCTCGAGGCGAGATAACGTTTTGGTGTGTTCGTTGTGTAATAGGGAACAAAGAATATACCTTATACTTCTATTTTCTTTTACCAATATGCACGGCCCTAGGTCTACGGCGCTGTTGACACCAAACAACTTGGACAGATATTATATGACCGATTACATGGATAACTTTTTTACATTACACCGTGAAGGGGCATCTCACCCTTATCGTGCGTATTTTCCCAATTGGTCAACTTCTTTTAACGGACCTAGTTTTCTAAATTATAGACGTTTATATGGTACGCACCCAGAGGATATTCCACACCGTGTTGATCGTGTAAAGTTTCCGTTCAGTGATCTCTACCCAAGGGATTGGTATACCGATTATTTATGGGCATGGGACTTTGGGGATACAGCCTGTGCTTACGACACCGATCCTGTTAATTTGCTATGTCAGTGTAGGTTAACGTTTCTGGATTAGCTCCATGTCCGTTCGCGACGCGCACACGTTTCGGGATGTAGCTTTCATCTCGTTATGTATGTCTAGCATTTCCCGTGACCAGAATTCTTTTATTGTTCCAGATTGGCGGAATCTAATTTTATCTATTTTGTTTTCAATGATAACAAGATCACCACATCTTAAATTTTCGGAGTTACAAGTTGCATATATCATTGGGTCACCGTGTCCCGTGACCAAACTTCGAACCATGTACGGACGCCATTCCTGAACTGCGTTAAGCCACTCGAGCACCATCTTGGCTTCTAGCGCTAGTACTTCCTCTGGATAATTTGGAGGAATGATGTCATCGGCGTTTTGTAATCGCCAATCAGGATTGAGGGCGGTCCCGGCGTTAAGCCAGCTTGCGTACGGAAATGGGTTCGATGCATAAAAGCTGTTTCTTATATCTCTTGACACTTCATCAACTCGAGAGAGATATTCAACATTACTCCGTAGAGTGGTGTATCTTACAGGCTGTGGTATAGGTATTATCTCGTTATTTTGTTTAAAAACAGCTGGAAATAATGGAATCGTGAGACTTTCTTGGTATACAAAAGTTTGACTGGCATTAGTTAGTAGAGCTGCAGCGGATAGAAGAACTGGAAAGCCTGGTAGAGTTTTGTTTAATACTTCAAATTTTGGTTCTGACATGTCATCGAATTCTGAATCTACTGTAATAACTGTTTTTCTTAAATTTTCTGAAATATGAGATTCAAAAACAGCAAGTGATACACGATAAATTGAATTAACTGAAACATCCGGAATACGTCTATTAATTGAAGAATATTGATTAATTGAAGTAATAGCTTCTTGAACAGATAGTCCGATAATACGAGTTGAAACAGGAATAGGAGTAGGAGGATTAGATACAGTCAAACCAGTAATAGGATCATCATCATCAAGACCACTAAATAAATCATTTTTCCATTGTTCGGTAAGTTCTTGGAAAACCTTTTCGCCAACCTTTTCACGGTATTTTTCATCTTTAGAAGATTGATATGCTTTTGAAGAAGCAGATCTCTTCTGTGGTGGAGTTGAAGGCGGGGTGGTCATAGTAAATATAAAAATAGAATTCATAGTAAATATAAAATAGAAAGGTCAAACCGTTTTGTAAGGAACGATGACACTCACGAGCCTGTCTCAACATGTCCTAAGTCTAAAAGTATTACATAATATTTTGAAACTCACCTGCACACGACCTTCGCTCAGCATCTAATGTCAAGGTGTTGATCCCTTACTCTCCCATCTCCAAGTTGTCGCGCCACTCAAGGTCACAAACACGTACGAACATGCAGCTAATTCTCCTTCCGATTTTAAACCACCATCTCAACACCGTCGGCTTTTACCTAAGGGTGTAATGTCCGTAAGCTATTGTGTCACGTCCGTTTGGGAGTATGTATCGTTTATCGTCGAAAGGGGATAGAGTCAGTTTGCACTGTTCAACTGTATATATTTGGCGAGCGTAACTCCGTATTACGCTGGCCTTTGTAAATTTTAATTTAAGGTGAAACAAGCACTCCAGGTAGCGTTCGTGACGAAGATCTTTCTCTATCGACACCCTTGGGATCCCTTTTGCAACTTTTTTAGTTACCTTATCATAGGGAAGAAGCGAGTACATTTTAGCTCGTAATCCTACAAACTCTCTCAGTGGGCGTCCTTTCATTTCGTCCTTGAAAGTACCCAGACGCTTCTTGTTGACAGTGCTATAACATTTATGGTCTTCCGGGTAGTCGGAGGTGTCAAAACGTGAAAGATCAGGAGTAGTAGGATACTGTTCCCCATGGGCCATTTTTGACCTCAATTCATCCTAAGTAGGTCATGACACACCCCCCCGCCAACGTCACCACCTCACACACGTCACACAGTGACGTAGCACATGAGAAAAAGCCAATACGTCATATATGACGTAAACAGCCTGTTACACGTGCGCGCCCGCGACCTCTGTTGAAGGTCTCCAATAGTTAATTATTTCCAACGTCACCACCTCACACCACGTCACCACCTCACACCACGTCACACTGCCGTAACGTTAGTAAAATATTGTTTTACAACAGACTACATAACATTTTTATCATGTATTATGTTACCCCCACCAAACTGTAAAAATAATCGTTTGAATTGTGAAAATCGAACAAACCGTTCAAAAGTTATAGAAGATTAAAACATTTTGCCCCTTCAATTTTTCAAATGCAACCCTTTATACATATATGTAATGCATTTTTGCCTATATAACATTTTGAAGGGGCAAATTTTTGGGGTTTCTAAAACTTCAACCAGATTTGGGTTAGCGCTTTTAGGGATCTAGTTATAACGATTTTGTCATGTAAACAAAACTTATTTTTTTCAAATTTTTGTTTTAGTATAAAATGTTCACTTTATTTTTTGAACACTCGTTACTTTTTATAAAAATTAAAAATTGTTTCATTATGATGGATTATTAGTGATGTTTTGTTTAACAAACATCAAATTATTCTGCAATTACTTTTATTGCTGATAATAAAGCATGTAATCAACATTATAGCCCTTATATTATTTTTTTACTTTTATCCTCGTTGTTAACGATGATACGTTTTTAATTATAGCTCCTTTATTCTTTGTATATTAATTTCACTTTTATCCTCGTTGCTAACGATGATATGTTTTAAATTATAGCTCCTTTGTTCTTTGTTCTTGTGAACTAGACACAAAATCCTATAATTCACATCACTCTCATAAAGGTTTTTGTAGTGTACACATCACATCGCTCGGCAAAATGACAGATTTTTTTACAATTTCCAATATAAAATTGTTAAAGTGTTGTGAATTGAAACTATCAACGGGAATGGATTAAATAACAGGTAAAATAAATAAAATAATACTATTTCATGATATTTATACGTTGTTTAATATACACCCATAACCATACATAAATTGATACAAAAAAAAGTGCATTTTAAAAAAATATTCATAACTAATAAAATATAAAATACATAAATTGTTACACAAAAAGTACATTTTAAAAAATATTCATAACCAATAAAATATAAAATACATAAATTGTTACATAAAAAGTACATTTTTTTGTCGTTATTTGATTAATTTAGTTAATATTCATAACCAATAAAATACATAAATTGATACACAAAAAGTACATTTTTTTGTCGTTACTTGATTAATTTTAGTTAATGTTCATAACCAATAAAATATAAAATACATAAATTGTTACACAAAAAATACATTTTTTTTGTCGTTACTTGATTAATTTTAGTTAATATTCATAACTAATAAAATATAAAATACATAAATTGTTACACAAAAAGTACATTTTAGTTAATATTCATAACCAAAAAAATATAAAATACATAAATTGTTACACAAAAAGTACATTTTTTTGTGTCGTTACTTGTTTAATTTAGTTAATAATTATTTAATTTTTTTAAAATCAAAAAAATGGTAAATAATTTTGTAAAAATATTATGAATTATTTTTAAAAAAATCAAAAATTTTAAATAATAATTTATTAAAAGAAAGTGCTGACTACTGACGAATATATTTACAAAGCGGTAAAAAAACAAAATTCTTTATTTATTTTTTTTCCAATGACTGGGGTCATCTCGATAGCCACTTTCATGATGAAATCAAATTCATCGACACATATTAATTTTTTCAATAAACCTCCCTCTTGGGGTTGGGGCTCTTGACGAACCCCGGCCCCAGCACCCATGTTCTCATAGCAATCATCCCAATTCTCACTTTCACCCTCCTCTACCGGTCGAATTTCGGTCGCAAAATGTCTCCAATTACCAATTTCCTCAACATCATCATCATCATCATCATCCTCAACATCCTCTTGCCCCTCACCCCTCTCATCATCCTCTTCCCCCTCCCCTTCACCTCTCTCATCATCCTCTTCCCCCTCACCTCTCTCATCAACCTCTTCCCCCTCCTCCATCCTTTCAACATCCTCTTCCCCCTCCTCCCCCTTCTCACACCTCTCATCATCCTGTTCCTGCTCTACATCTATTAACACCTCCTCCATTCCATCATCATCCATATAATTTTCCCCCATGTTTTCCACAAGGAAACCAGGTGTCGGTATAACACCGTTGTCAACATTATCATGTTGGGTCTCCTTTTCAGCATCTCTAATGAGATCCCTCAACATGTGTTTAAGAATTTCAACCGCTTCATAATCATATTTGTCATTTTTTAGGTCAAAGTCTAACCGCTCGAGTAGACACAACAGAAAGGGAAAACTTATATTTTTTTTTTATAATTTTCCAACGTTGTTCTACTTGTTACGGTTAGATTCACCGCCCGCGTCAACACTTCTCCCAATTCGATTATTTTTAATTTTAATTTTTTTAATTCATTATATTCGCCTATTATATTTGTTGACCCCAACCGGTCAATAACATCTCTCCATAAATTTATACTTTTCATCCCCATTGTAAATAAATCTAGTATAATTTGAATTAGTGTTATTTTTCCAGAATCCATTTTTTTTGATCTAAAAAATAAAAAAATAAAAAATAGTTACAAATATGATTAAAAAATGGAAATAAATAAACAAATTAATTCATAAAAATGTGTCCATCTTCTTGCCGTGTTTTCACTGGCAAAAATTTATATATATCTGATAATATATAACTTTTTAAATAATTTTGACACGCTAATTCACCTAACCCTGGAGGGTTAAAAGGTTTCTTAACTCTCAGTTTTCGCGTAGGTTTTTTAAGATCTTTGGTTATACCAGATACTCCATAATCTGTTAGGTTCATAACAAACCATTGACCATTTATATGGTAAACAGCATTTTTCAAAAATGCAATATCAAACGAGCTAAGTAGTGCAAAGATACAAATATGGGGACAATCGGGTAACATTTCATTCGTTTTTATAAACGATAAAGCTAGAATCTGTCCTTTATGCAGAACAAATTCTACAGAACATGTATAAGGTTCTTTAAATTCAATATTTGATGTTTGCAAAAAGAAAACATCTAAAATATCATACGATTGAGCTTTACCTAATACAACAGAAATAAAATTTCCAGCAAAACACCAATATTTAGATTTTACTCTTTGTGATACTCTATTTAAATTTTGAATTAGTTCTTCGTCGTGAAAAAAATCATTAGAAGGTTGGACACGCTCATTACAATTACTTGGAAAATTAATTTGTATATTATTTCCAAAATTTTGAATAAATCTACAAACTTGTTCAAAAATAACGAATTTAGTACAAATAGATTCATTTAAATATGCTTTAAAAACAATAATATGGTGTACGATTCCACCCAATTTTTCAATACGTTCGTTTGCAGCATTAGCCCGATTAGTTATTAGATTTGCCATTTTTTTAATACCTAAAAATATATAAATTAACCAAATAATTTTCATACATGAATAATAAATATAATTAAATGATAGCAAATAATTATTTTCTACTATAACACAAATTATTTAATAATTTTAAAAGCGTTTTATATTCACTACTATCTTTAAATTCTTTTATAACATTATCCATAGTTTGATCAGCGTCTAAAATTAATATTGGGATATTTAGATAGTTCGATGATTCTTTTAACCATTTATCTGTTAAAACATCGAGTTTAGTTAAATAATCTAACCCGATTTAATTTTCCCCATCACGATTTCGATTTTTTATTCTTGTTAACGCTATCGAGGGTGATGTTTTTAAATAAATAATTAAATTTGTTTGTATTTCCATTTTTTCCAACAAAAAGTTCAACCACTCATTTAAAATTTTGTATTCATTGTCGGAAAGAATGTTTTCACTGTGAAAATATTCGATGAATACGTTTTTTACACTGTACAAAGATCGTTCCATTATTTTTAATTTTCCATCGTTTTTCAAATGATTATCTAACATTGTTTTCATCACCAACATTTGAGAGGAAAATACATATTTAATTGGGTTAATATACATTTCTTTTAAATAGTTGAAATTATAGAAATTTGCCCATTTTTCAACCGGTTCTTTTACGATTGATGCTTGAGGCAATTCTTCTTGGAGACGATTTAAAAATGTGCTTTTCCCCGAACCGATTTGTCCTTCAACAATGATTGTGAAAGAGGGTCTGTTGTTAGAACAAGCCATTTTTCCCTCCTAAAGACAAAATTTTATAATAATATACACCCTAATATTGAAAAAAATTATTTGCTAACATTGTATATAATGAAAAAAATCTACAAACCTGTAGAACCAAACCCACGATCACCCCTATTTGTTATCGGTAAATTATCATCTATGAGTTCAACTAATGAATAATTATCGGCACATTTCTCAAAAATTATCTGAGCAATTCGCTCCCCACATTCAACATCATATTTTTTTCCACTATTGTTTATAAAAATTATCATTATTGAACCGGTGTAATCACGATCTATAACCCCACCTCCAATATCTATACCTTTTACTGAAAGACCACTACGTGACGCTATACGACCATAATATCCAGGCGGGATGTAAAATCCTATTCCTGTGTCAATAAGGGCGCGTGAATTTGGTTCTACGGTCAATGTTTTACAAGAATATAAATCTAAACCGGCAGCACCCGAAGTACTTCTTTGGGGGATCAAAGCGGATTTTGTTAATTTTTTACACATTATTTCCATCTGTAAAAATAATATTAAGATTTTATTTTTGAACTAATGAGAATAATTAAAACAAAATTTATGAATCCTTTACCGTATTAAATTTTTTAATTTCAAGTTGTGATTGCCTTAAATTTTTTATCTTCATTATTTTCCGTTTCTGATTTCGAACGAGCTTTCTTACAAGACAATAATCAGGATCACTTTGCTCGCATAAAAACACTATTTTCTTTGCCACCTTTGTCCACTGACGTTTTGGACTCAGATTTTTTAAATCTTTGGTGTCACTAATTTCAATTTTAATCATAAAAGCCCCCTTTTCCCCGGGTGTAGAAATAGTCAACCGTTCATCGTTAACGAGTTGAGTATATGATTGAGGAAACTCGTTTTTTGATTTAAACAAATTATTAAAAGATTCACACTCCTCCCCTTCCGATTCTGTATCCGTTTCCGATATTTGTGCTGCGCCCGATTTTAAATTTAACAATCTTTCTACACAAGCGATAATATGTATAACGTTATCCTCATAGAAACACTTTTCACTTAGATTTATATTACTTATTAATAACTTAAATTCTTCGTAAGTTAACGTTTTAATTTTATACTTAATGATTGAATTTTGTGATGGCTGTTTGTCTAGATTTTCGTTGATAGCCGATAAACAATTTTCCAGGACTCAGTGAATTTTAATTAAATTATCGTTGAAATCTTTTGTTTTAAAAAGCTCCCCTTTTACTTCTTTAATTACCGTCTCCCATAATAAAAGTGTATTTAATCGAACTTCGAAAAGTTTTCTGATTATTTCATCTGCCGAATAAGCAGATCCATCTATAAAAAATTTATTAATGTTAAAAAATTGAAATTCTGATTAAGTTGTTTTTTTTAAATTATAAAAAAGAATAATATATTTTTTTAACTTACTTTGATTTGAAGAAAATTGAGATGTTGTTGAAAATATAATAAAAGTTGTAATAAGATTGATTTAAAAATTTGAGTAATTAAGTAAAATATACGTATTGAGTGCGTTGACAGACGTGTAACACAGTATTTCGCAAAACGATAACGTACACAGTACACACTGATGTGTTGAGTGGTTATAATTTTTGCCTACAAAACACAGCCTTTATATACTAAATTTTTCTTAAACAATAAAATATGTTGAAAAGAGATGGTAAATGTAGGAACGTGATTAATGTTATACTTTCTAAGAATTATAGACACGTCCTCCTACATACAGGAAGAAACAACAACAACCTACTTACATGTTGCAATAATTAGTATACACATCACATCGGTTGACCTCTATTTAATCTCCTATTCCATAGCAGCGAATAATCACGTTGGTGCCGTGTGGGAAATACGTCTATGTTATTTACCGGCCTCGATTTCACCTCGGTTTCACTATAATCAAGTTTCACAATAACAGAAAGTGCAGCTGCGTAAAATATAATGATGATTTCGATTTCACTTCTAATGCTATTGTTTAAAGTTAACATGAGTATAATTATTTTTTATCTTTTATATAGCGAATACTAATACACAATAGATTTATTTCATTTTGTGTTTTTTTATTATTATAAATTTTTTAAAAAAGTTATTCTTATAAACAATCAAATTTCGGTAAAAACTAATGTGATATGGATGGTGATAAATTTCGAAACTTTATTTTACTATTATTATTATTTTTAAGAAACTGTATATTGGAATTCCATGACAAAATAAGAAATGGCTTGAGCTCTTTCCGCATTAACAAGCTAATACGTCAACAAGAAAACTTTACATTACTCACCATCAAGTTAAATCCTCATAGGTTTTGACAGCCTTCCTTCGGAGGTTGCAGGACGTATTCTAACGGTTCTTACTGTACGCCTAACAGGTGGGATGTTCTCCTTATCATCCGCATCTATAGGCAACCTCTGTGTGAAACGACGCGGTTCTGGATGCTCGATAATAACTGTCTCCGTATCACTGTCGGAATCCGTATCACTCCCGAAATCCGTATCACTCCTGACATCTGTATCACTGCTAACGTCCGTATCACTCCGGACATCCATTGAGGCTGCAATTAAACATATGGTATATGTATGAATCAAATGTACGTTGGCATGAGAAAGTCATGTGGGAGTGTCACAATATATTTTTAAATTTATTAATAACAGATGCTTTTTGTTATATACGATGGCATAAGAAAGTCGTGTGGGAGTGTCACAATAGATTTTTAAATTTATTAATAACAGATGCTTTTTGTTATATACGATGGCATGAGAAAGTCGTGTGGGAGTGTCACTATAGATTTTTATATTATTTACATTGGCAAGAAAGAGTACCGTAAAATGGGGTGAATAGGAACGATTTTAAAGTTTCAATGTAAAAAAAACACTAATACACATGTTTTTAACTAAAGAATTTTATCTTATATTTTGGGTCTTACCTTCTTCTTTTTATTTATACATAATAAAAGGAGACAATTCTAACAGGTAACCAACAAAAAAATAAAGAAGTGGTGTTCCTATTCACCCCTCAAGTAGGGGTGAATAGGAACACATGTTACATTCTTTGTTTGTTCATATTCATACATATGTAGGATTGATGGGAATAGGCAAAAAAATTATAAGGTGAAAAATAACACACAAACATTAATAAAAAAAAATTTATTGTTGAAAAAAGTTAATTGTGATTGAATATATTACACATTGAGTTCTAATATATCAACAGATCACTTAGATCATCCTCAAAACTAACCATATCTTTAAATCTATTAGATGTGTTTACATTTTTACTAACAGACAACTGTTTCACAATATCATTTGATTCAAAATATCCTTCCTCTTCAGTTTCAAAAAACTTCCAAGCTTTAAGGACCTTCTTGAAAAAGATTCCTACATAGCCGTCATCTTCAGGATGGAGCACTTTCATAACGTACAGCCTGAATGATTGTTTGGTCTTGCCATAAACTTTTACCACTAGGAAATCTCCAGGACTAATGGGCCTACTACAATTCTTAATTGTAGGACTATCAGTATTTAAATTTTCATAGTTAGATTCATCATCAGACGAAAACACTAGCTCGTCATTATCTTGGATAGAATAATCCGAGTCTTCTGATGAGCTTGATTCTCTTACTCTTTTCTTGTTTTTTTTGCATCCTTTAGTTATACTTTCTAATTCTCTAGCAACGGGATTTGCATTGATTTGAGTTCTTGAAGGCCCTGGTTCTAGGTCTGCCACACTTTCTTCCAGGTCTGTCGCCTCAACACTTTTTCCAGGTTGAACATGAATTTTGGTTCTCTTTTTTTTCGGTTTCTGAACTGAATCGAAGTGTCTTATTGTCTGTAAAAGTTCCTTGAAACTATCATCAATTCCTTTCACGCGTACGGGTTCTGACAAAGATGTCTGGGACCCTGATGAAGTTGTTGTACTAGTACTTTCTTCATCTGGCAGCATCTTTAGAACCTTACTGCGATCCAGGGGGAAAATGCCACATTTTTTAAATCCTGATTTAACATTTTCTTCAGAGAGAGAATCAACAAGTTTTTTCAGCAGAGCAGGAAACCTGTCTTTTGATACTGTAGCATCATTCCTGCCAGGTCCTTTCTTCCAATCTTCAATTATCTGACGCCAAATAATCTTCATTGGTCTGAAGAATGCCACGTCGAGAGGCTGAGTAAGGTGAGTTGAATTACTTGGCAAGAATATGAGCTTGATATTCTTTTCTTGACACAATCGAATCATATTTATAGACAAATGAGACGATAAGTTATCTCCAATCAAGTACTTTGTTCCCTCTAGGTTATGAAAGAAGGGGATTACAATTGATTCAACCCAGTCATTAAAACAAAAACTATCAAACCAACCTGATTTGGTACGATTAAATCTTGATTGTTTAGGGCCTCCCTGCTTCCAGCTCTCATATAAGTGTTGCGCTTTGTATACCACGTAAGGAGGCAATATTTTTCCCTCTGCAGTTGCAGCAAACATTACAGAAGTAGACGCTTTTGAAGAATTAAGGACTCGCTCTGGGTACTTGCACCCACGTCGGAAAATCAATTTACGTTTCCCTGGGTCGTCACATAAATTGGTCTCATCATAGTTTATTATGTGACTTGCAGGAACATCTTTGAGCTCTCTTTCTAGCTCATCAAAATACATGTTAATTATTTCAGGGGAAACAGCTGCTCTTGAACGTTTTATATTTTGGCACATTCTATTTGACAATGATTTCTTATGACGAGTTAAAAAATGATACACCCAGTCACGTCCAGGAGTATTGTTTTTGAACTTAGAAATAACTTTACCTTGGCGTTCAAGATAATCTCTTACAATTAAACGTAAGCTGAGTGAATCTAGGGGATATCCCCAGTCAGCACAAACTGCTAACCTGTCAACGAGAACTGACTCTTCATCTTCATGTAGAACAGTCTGACCTCCCTTTTTCTTCGTGTTGACATTTTTGGTATGTCTGTGTAAGACAGTTGTAGGGATGTTAAACATCTCGGAACACTTCCTATAAGAAAGGCCACTTTGGATACTATGAATGGCTTTTTGTAGGTCTTCTGGTGTGTAGCACCTTTTCTTCACTCTAGCCACAGGTTGATATTTTCGGGGCATATCTGCTGAAACTGAAACCTGCAACAAAAGACAACAACACAGCAATTAATGTATGGTAAAATAGTGAGGTCAACAGTCATTAATTAAAGCAAGTCTTCCTCTATGGGAGAAATAAAAGACTTCAAAACATGTGGGGTGAATGGGAACACTGTAAACATTGTGTTCCTATTCACCCCACTGATCTCAAATCCATAACCTCAAACTAATAATTTTGTTTACCAAGAAACATTTAAAGAATAATGAAAGCTCTGATTTGTGGCAACCCCGGGACCCCAGCTAAGAGCTAACCTTATTTCAAAACTATACACAGGTTGCTCTTACACTACACACAACAATAATACTACATCACACACACCACACTTTCTTTCAACACACACATTTACATACCCTACACACAACACATACACAAAGTTTTTCTTACACACATTTATAATGCTGGCGAGGATGGGATGCGGGCTGGTCGTGCGTAACCCTTTCCGGATTGGAAGGTCTGGACTGTGGTTGTGCTGCTGTGAGCTTGCTCTGCCGAGGCTTTGCGCCATCCATTAGCCCTTCCAGTCGCTTCGGTACTGTGGCAAGAAGTGGACCATGGGTAAGAGTGTCGGAGCTCTTACTGCTGCGTGCGAGCCTCTGGGACGTCGGTATCAGTGGGTCAGGCAGTACCTGACTCCCCGGCCCGGATGAAATATGTGGGAGATGGCTGCCGGGAGTACTCGGCCGGGTCCTTCTTTTTACTAGGGACCTGCGGCGTGCGCGGGTCATCTCTCCGCCCGCACCCTGCTTTCACGATGACTGGAAAAGCACTAAAGATAATGGCAAACAAACAATCTTCCCTTGGATTGAAAAGACTATGGTCTAGCTTGTCTGACGATAGTGATAAAAGTGGTGTATTAAGTAACACGGACAAATTTTTCGTTGTTCGTTGTGTTGCAGAAGAAGGGTCGCTTTCAAAAGTTTCCCCCTTCATTATTAACAGGTCTGTGCAGTCGGTTTGTGGCTCGCCACACTCTATTAAGAAACTAAGGAATGGTACTTTGTTAATTGAAACAACGTCTGCGAAGCAAAGTAGCAGCGTTGTTAAAATTACACAAATAGGAAGTACTGCAGTCACTGTTGAACCGCATAGATCCCTCAACTCATCTCGAGGAGTGGTTTACTCTCGAGATATACATGATATGTCTGAGGCTGAGTTATTGGAAGAGCTTACCTCCCAGCGAGTGACGCAAGTCAAAAGAGTTACGCGTCGGGAAAATGGTATTGATGTCGGTACCCCGACACTTATCATAACATTTTCCACCCCACAACCACCAGATCGTCTAAAGTTGGGTTACTTGTCTGTTCGAGTGAGACCGTATGTCCCAAACCCTCTGCGCTGTTTTCAGTGCCAGGAATACGGACATACGAAAACTAAGTGCAAGAAACCTGCGATATGCGCAAAGTGCAGTTCACCTGACCACTTAGACAGCGAATGCACTTCTGAAACAGAACTGTGTGCAAACTGTAAAGGAAGTCATTCAGCAAGGTCTCGGGAATGCCCTAAGTATAAAGAAGAACGGGAAATTCAGAAAATTTCGTCTGAACAGAAGCTTTCCTTTCCCGCTGCCCGGAGCGAGTACAGAAAACTAAATAGCATCCGAAATGCAGTCCAGCCTGACATTTCGTTTGCAGCTGCAACTAGTGTTCAGTCTCGTGTGTCTGGTGAGTGCTCGTCATGCGTAGAGTTGAAAAGTGTTGTTGAGAACCTAACTAAACAGGTTGCTTCCCTAACTTCTGCACTGAAAGCTTTACTAAGCTCCAAACAGACTGAAATTAGTTCAAAGAGTTCTGTACCTCAAGTTGGTAACCTTTCTGCGACGCAGAATACAAAAGTTCAGCTGTCAAATAAGACAGTCGCCTCTACCTCAAAGGGGAAACCCCTTTCATTGCCTAAGACGCTTCCAGTGGATGCGTCTAAATTCCTAAAATCTCCTTCGTCTGGGTCCAAGATCCACGATATGATAGGAGATTCATCGGCCCTAGAAAAGGGCTTTATACAAGTAAAAGGGAAAAAAGGGAAGGAGAAAATTGTGTTTGAAACGTAACTCCTCCGTTGCGAAATACCCTTTAATAGTTTAATTCAATGGAATGTTCGCGGGATCCGGTCTAGGTATGAAGATATAAAGATAATGATCCGGGATAAGTGTCCGTTTGCGCTTAGCCTGCAAGAGACGATGTTACAACCTGATATCCGATTATCCTTTCGTGGATACGAAATGTTTAGGAAAGATTCCCTGCATGGTGGCCCTGGTGGTGGGGTTGCAATATTACTTCACCAGTCAATGCAAGGGATGAGTCTGGATATCCAAACGGATATTCAGGCTGTAGCAATCAGGATAACTGTCCCGGTGTCGGTTTGCGTGTGTAATGTTTATTTACCACCAAACACAGACATTTCATACCTAGCCATGAGAGAATTGCTGGAACAGTTACCAACTCCATATATCGTCTTAGGAGATTTCAATGGTCACCATTATTCTTGGGGCTCCTCACTGTGCAATGGTAGAGGTCACACGGTGGAGAGGGTCCGGAGTGATTTAGACTTATGTCTATTGAACGATGGATCTGAAACATTCATGTCATCCTCAACAGGATCCTGGTCGTGCTTGGACCTTACTTTCTGTAGCCCGTCCATTGTTCCAAGGTTGATGTGGAGAGTACTGCCAGACCTGTATGGAAGTGATCACCGACCGGTGGTGGTCGAATTTTTCGACTACCAGCCTGTCGATGACCTTCCGAAACGATGGATTGAAAAGCTTGCACGGTGGGATGAGTTTTCAAGTTTAATGGAATCTGAATATGAAGATGATGATGATGCACGAAAGCTGTTGTCTTCCTTTGTAGAGAGGATGTCTGCAGCAGCTGCCCAGAGCATTCCTAAAACATCGGGAAAAGCACGGCGTCCGCCGGTACCTTGGTGGAATGATCGTTGTAAGGAGGCTCTTCAGGACCGCCGTAGGGCCCTGCGCATTTTTAGTCGCAGACCTACGGATGCAAACCTGGAAGCGTACCGAAGAGCTCGGGCCTGCTGTAGGCGTGTCTTTCTTGAGAGTAAGAGGGAGTCGTGGAGCCGTTACGTTGGAGATATTAACAGGAGTACCCCTGTGACAACGGTATGGAGAAAACTGCGTTCGGTATGTGGAAGGACGTCTCCACATCGAATCGCAGGGTTGCAAGTTAACGGTTCTGTGATCACATCACAGTCCGACATCGCTAACGTGATTGGTTCCTTCTTTAAATCAGCTTCCCTCACGTCTTCATATTCAGTACAGTTTCAAAATTATAAGAAAACCATTGAATCTCTTCCTTTCTTTATAGCGGACTCGAATGATCCTCTAAACATTCCTTTTTCATTGCCAGAGCTTAGAAAAGCGCTCAAAGTATCTCGAAATACCTCACCTGGAGGTGATGAAATTACACTTTCGATGATAGCGCATTTACCGGATTCTGGGTTAAGGCAACTCCTACATATTTTTAATAACATATACGCTTCTAGAAAGCTTCCAAAAACTTGGAAAGAAGCAATTGTTGTTCCGATCCTCAAACCTGGTAAAGATAAAACATTGGCCTCCAACTACCGTCCCATTTCCTTGACAAGTGTTGTTTGTAAGGTCATGGAAAGAATGGTGAACAGTCGTCTCATGCGGTATCTGGAAAAGAATGACTTCCTCGCTCCTGAACAGAGCGGTTTTCGGAGAGGGAGGTCTTCGACAGACCACTTGGTGGCCCTTGAGACGGCTGTCTGCAATGCGTTTGCATTGCGGCAGCGTCTCGTTGCCGTATTCTTTGATTTGAAAAAAGCATATGATACAGCTTGGCGACGAGGTATCCTCAATACCTTGCGGGATTGGGGCATCGCTGGAAACATGTTGGCCTTCATCAAGGACTTTCTAGATGAACGATCGTTCCGTGTAAGGGTTGGTCAGTGTCTGTCCGACAGGTTTGACTTGGAAAATGGTATACCGCAAGGAAGTGTAATTAGTTGTACCCTATTTGCGGTTGCCATCAATAATATTGTGAAAAGTTGCGTATACCCTGTTAAATGTTCGTTGTTTGTTGATGATTTTGCAATATATGTTGCATCTAGAAATGTTGTCTCAGCTGAACGAGCTCTACAGCTAACTATATACCGTCTTGAAGAATGGTCACGGCAGACTGGCTTTAGTTTTTCTCCTGAGAAGACTAAATGCATTCAGTTTTGCCGAATACGGACTGATAATGTTCCAAGACTGTATTTAATGGGTCAGTATATCGAAGTTAGCACTGAAATCAGGTTCTTAGGTGTTGTATTCGACAAGAGACTTACATGGGTTCCGCATATTAAAGACCTACGGGCTAGGTGCTTAAAGGTGGTTGATATTCTGCGTGTTCTTACAGGTACATGTTGGGGAGCTGATAGATCATGTATGATAAGGTTCTACAAGGCTCTAGTGCGATCACGTATAGATTATGGCGCTGTAGCCTACTCATCTGCTACTTCCACTTCTCTGAGAATGCTTGACTCAGTCCACAATTCATGTTTACGATTATCTACAGGTGCTTTTCGTTCTAGCCCTGTTATCAGCATCTTAGTTGAAAGTGGAGAAATGTCGTTACACAGACGTCGCCAGCAGCTTATATTGACGTACTTTGCTAAGTTGAAAGCTAGACCTTATCATTTTTTGCATGATATGATTCTCAATAACCCTTGTCATGATTTGCATCTGATGAACGCCCGACAGCCTTCACCATTCGGTGTAAGAGCGTTGGAGATATGCAACAACCTCGATACTGCGATTCCTCGTGTCTACCCTTGTAATTCTTGTCTATTTCCACCCTGGACCATCGCTCAGTTACACTTTAACTTTGAGATGTGTAAATACTCAAAGGCAGGCACAAGCTCTGTGGTGTTTAATAGCATTTTCAGTGAGTTAGTCGAAGCTATTAAACCATCTACGGTTGTATACACTGATGGATCAAAGTCGGATGTTGGAGTTGGTTGCTCGTTTGTTGCTAATGGGAGAACCTATTTGTTTGGATTACCTGCGGGAACCAGTATTTACACGGCTGAATTTTATGCAATTAGTAAAGCTCTGTCTGTAGTCTGTGTGCGTGGGCGTCGGGTGTTGGTGTGCACTGATTCACTCAGTGCCCTGCAGTCGATTAGTGATATATATTCACGCCACCCGCTAGTTTCAGATGTCCACGGCACCGTGAAGCAGCTTAACGATAGAGGAGTAAGTGTTGTTTTCTGCTGGGTTCCGGGTCATGCTGGAATCCCGGGAAATGAGGCTGCTGATTTGGCCGCTAAGGAGGCGGCTCGTCAACCGGCTTTCACACGATATCTGACCATGTCTGATTTCGTTAGTCTGGTGAAGCGGGTCATTACTGATTCCTGGCAGGTAGAATGGAATGGCTCTCATGGCAACAAGCTACGGGACATAAAACCTATTGTTAAGCCTTGGCCTACGTCACTGAGGAAGAACAGAAGGGAAGAAGTTGTCATCGCGCGACTTAGAATTGGGCACACCAGATTAACCCATGGGTATCTCATGACGTCTGGTGATGCTCCAATTTGTGGCAGGTGCGATTGTCCTTTGACAGTCAAACATGTATTGGTTGATTGCGTCTGCTACGCAGCTCTGCGTCGGCGATTCAGAATTCCCTCTGAATTAAGGAATATACTCGGTGACGAAAGCCGTATTTTGGACTCGGCTTTGAATTTTTTACGATCGATCAGTGTATACAACAGTGTCTAATGTCCTTTTAGTTGTACCCTATGGTATGTGTTTTATTTTAGTTATACGTTTATGTATTATACGTTTATGTTATACGTCATATGTCTGTGGTTTTATTATGTGGCCCCTTTACAGCCTTTTGTGATATTTATGTCTGTGATATTTTCTCTCTTTTCTTTTATTTTTAATGTAATTTTTTGGTTGTGATACTAGTTGTTAAGTTTTCATAAGTGTCAATATTATTTTTGTGTTTTTTTTTTTGTTTTAACTGTGATATTAAGTTTAAGTTTATGTATATATGTTTTTTTGTGTTTTTTAGCGTTTTTTAGCGTTTTTGTCTTTTAGCTTGTGGTGTCTGTGATACTAGCGTATAAGATTTTAGCTTATATTTGTATTAAAAAAGGCGTTCTGCACTCGGGCTTTTTACACCCTTGTGCAGAACAACAGGCGATGATAACCTCGCTAAGGTTTTTCGCCTTAAAACAAAAAAAAAAAAAAAAAAAAATCTGATTTGACAAAGCATAGTGGAAGATGGAAGTAAATAGAAAATAAGAATTCTTAGGTCTACAGTAACAGTAATTTCATACTTACAGGTAAAGTTTTAATGACGTGAAATATTCTTCTTTTTAATAGCTTTGTTTACACTCTGAAACACATGGAAACCAATGATGCCAACATCACAGAACTTAATTTCCCAAGTGCCCTATTGGGTTAGACAACTTTCAAAACAAAAACATCTCATAAAAAGTAATATTTACATTAAGAGGGATTTTTAGTATTGTTAGGTGAAGTTTCGTTCCTATTCACCCTACTGTTCCTATACACCCCATTTTACGGTAGTGTGTGTGGATGACACAACAGATTTTTAATTACAGTTAAGGAATTATTGTTCATGTTTTACATTGTCCAGATGGAGTCATGTGGGTGTGTCACAATAGATTTTTATATTATTTACATTGGCAAGAAAGAGTAGTGTGTGTGGATGACACAACAGATTTTTAATTACAGTTAAGGAATTATTGTTCATGTTTTACACTGTCCAGATGCAGTCATGTGGGTGTGTCACAATAGATTTTTATATTATTTACATTGGCAAGAAAGAGTAGTGTGTGTGGATGACACAACAGATTTTTAATTACAGTTAAGGAATTATTGTTCATGTTTTACACTGTCCAGATGGAGTCATGTGGGTGTGTCACAATAGATTTTTATATTATTTACATTGGCAAGAAAGAGTAGTGTGTGTGGATGACACAACAGATTTTTAATTACAGTAAGGAATTATTGTTCATGTTTTACACTGTCCAGATGGAGTCATGTGGGTGTGTCACAATGGATTTTCATTTTCTATTGCCTATATGAATATATTGGAGGGAAAGTATTGTTAGATATGGTTATCAGTGTCCGTGAGAGAATTAATGTGGTTTGCCGAAACAGATATCTCACTTGCATTTATATGAACAAAATTCACTTATTCGATTACTTTTACCAGCTTTTATCTTTGGATAGGAAATTCGGAAATTTTTTTTGAATTTATCGTTATATAATTTAAAGGTGGTAGGTTCATTCAAAATTACTTTCTTAAAATTCTGTAAGGTTTTCAAGGAACTGGAGGCTTTTCAAAATTATGGGTATCTTCTTCTTCTCAGGGTGCCGCTCCGGTCCGGAGGTTGGCGATCATCATGGCGATGCGTACTTTATCTGAGGCTATACGAAACAGTTCCAGTGAGCTCTTCTCAAACCAGGTTCTTAGATTGGCCAGCCAGGATATTCTTCTTCGTCCCGGTTTTCTTTTCCCGTCAATTTTGCCCTGCAGAATTTGTTGCAGCAACTCATATCTGTGCTCGTTACGCATTATGTGTCCCAAATACTGAAGTTTACGTGCCTTTACTGTGTTAACTAACTCGGCTTCCTTGCCCATTCGACGTAAGACTTCCTTGTTGGTGATTTTTTGGGTCCAGGATATTCTCAGTATTCGTCTATAGAGCCAGAGTTCAAAAGCTTGCAATTTGTTAATTGTTGCCTGTGTTAATGTCCAGGCTTCTACTCCGTAGAGGAGGACTGAGAATACATAACACTTCAGCAGTCGTAATTTCATTGGAAGTGTCAAGTTATGGCTCTTGAAAACCGAACCCATGTTATTGAAGACACTTCTAGCCTTTGCAATACGACATTTTATTTCCTGCGAGTTATCCCACGTCTCGTTTATACATGTGCCCAGATATTGACATTGTGACACTCTTTCTATTCTAACCCGATTGACTACAATATGATCGTGTGCACCAATCTGTTGGTTGCTGATAATCATCACTTTTGTTTTGTTAGGATTTATCTCCAATCCATATATTGCACTAACCTCTGTTAGCTTGTCCATTACTTTTTGTAGGCCTTGTATGGTGTCGGCAAATACCAGCGTGTCATCAGCATATCTTAAATTGTTCAATCTGATTCCATTTATTGATATTCCCTCCTCTATATTATGTAATGCTTCTCTGAAAATACGTTCGGAGTACAAATTGAACAGGATCGGCGACAAAATGCATCCCTGTCTCACACCTCTCAAGATTTTAACTTCATCTGTGTGGTCTTCTCCACATTTCAGTACCGCCGTTTGGTTCCAGTAGAGATTTGTTATTATTTTGCGGTCTTTTGCGTCTATTCCTATCTCCTCTAGTATCGCCATCATCTTCTCGTGCCTGACACGATCGAACGCCTTTTGATAATCAATCAGACAGGCAAAAACGTCGCAACTCACATCCCTACATCTCTGGAACAGTATTTGCACACTAAATAGAGCCTCTCTAGTCCCAACCGCATTCAGGAAGCCGAATTGATTGGGCGAAATTTGCTCTTCACAAATTTTATACATTCTTTTATGAATTATTTTCAAGAATAACTTTAGGAGATGACTCATTAAGCTTATTGTCCTGTGGTCTTCACACTTCTTAGCACCTTTCTTCTTTGGTAAAGTTATAAATTCTGACTTCAACCAGTCCCTTGGAATGATTCCTCTTCTATAAACGGTGTTGAAAATTGTAGTTAACCATTGCACTCGTTTTTCATCCATCAGTTGAATGATCTCTGCAGGAATTCGATCCAGTCCTGTTGCTTTTCCCTTTTTGAGCTGTTGAATGGCTGCTTCTACTTCTTCCTTTAAAATGTCCGGGCCATCTGTATCCTTGATCTCTGGCTCCACCTCCTGTCGTGCGTCATAAAACAATTTTTCGAGATACTGTTTCCAAGTGTCTTTCTTTTCTTCTTTATCAATTATTATCCTTCCGCTCTCATCTACTAATTTCCCATACGTTTTTTTCCGAAACATTCCCGTTGCTTCCTTGACTTTGCGATGTACATTAAAGTCATCATATCTCTTTTGATATTGTTCTATTTCTTCACACCTCTCCCTTTCCTCCTTCTCCTTGGCTTCACGTATTTTCTTTCTTATAATGTTTTGCATCTTTTTATATTTCACTGGATGTTGTTTCAATTTTCTTCTTTCATCCATTAGGCTCAGAATTTCCTCTGTCATCCACGATTTCTTCTTCCTTCTATCTACTTGTAATTGTTGTTGTTTGACTTCTTCCACAACTGCCTTCAAGTTCTCAATCTCCGTTTCCACATTGAGATCGTGGCTCTCATTTACACAATCGTTTATTATTTGTTTAACTTCTTCTTTTATCACCGGATCATTCAGCTTCCTTATGTCCCATCTCTGTTCCTTTTTAGGTATTATCTTTTTCATTCTAAATTTGAAAGTACCAACCAGAGGCACATGATCGGATTGAATGTCTGCTCCAGGATACGTTCTTACATTTATACATCCATTCCTAAATCTCTTATTAACCAGTATATAGTCTATTTGATTACGTATTATTTGGTCAGGTTTATCCCTAGGTGACTTCCAGGTGTATAGTCTTCTTGGTGGTTGCTTGAACCATGTGTTCGTGATCACTAATTGATGTGTTTCAACGAACAGTTCCAAAGTGTCACCACGGTCATTTCTTCCTCCCAGACCAAAAGCACCCACCAACTCAGATGTCCTACCTTTCCCAATTTTTGCGTTAAAATCGCCCATTGTGATGAGTATTTCATGTTTCTTTAGTTTTTTGATAATGTCATTTATACTTTGATAAAATTCTTCTACTTCCTCATCTGTATGGTCCGCTGTGGGAGCGTATACTTGAATTACATTGATATTAACTGGAGCCGCTCGAAATTGTACCAGCATTACTCGTTGTGATATGGGTACAAAGTTACTGATGCATTTAGCCATTTTGCCCGTCACAATCACTCCGACTCCCTGCTCATGTACTCCTGTTGATGTACCCGAGTACAACACAGTGTGTTCTGCAATTATGTTTACTCCTGTACTCGGCCATCGCATTTCACTAATGCCAAGTATATCTAGTTTCATTCTCGTCATTTCTTGTATAGCATTGCGTATTTTACCCGCTTGACTCATTGTTTTCACATTCCAAGTTCCGATTCTGATGTTTGCCTTTTGTTTAATCTTCTTCACTGCCGTGCTTATAACTGTCCCTCCCGGAGACCCGATTGAGGGACTTACTCCGGATGCTAATTTGGTTACAAGCATTGCCATGTAGATTACGAGGGCCTAAATTCATTTTGAATCTTTAATGAGTTGTCTGGGTCCTAATCAGTCGTACTCATCCCTATGCCGTTGACCGCTTTACAGCTCTTCCGCCTTGGGAGCCCGTTTCCAAACTCCAGGGCAAAGGGGTGCCCTTACTATTATTAGCTCATCCGCCCTAGACCGTTGGCCTCTAATAGTTGATTGTTTCTTCCGACAATCCTTCGGTTGGGTATAGACCCTGTATAAATTCGTCATATCTGACTACCCTCACTTGGTTTAGCCTGTAGGTCAATACAGTTTACCGGGGTGTGGCGCTTGGAGCCAACAAGTGAGAGTTGGTTGTCTCGTGAGGACCAGTTCCAAAGAACCTCCGCCAGTCATATGACTCTTGGAGTGACCGTTCTCAGAAAAAGGTACTACCTCTCCTCTCCTCTTGTATGGGTATACAATCTGTAATATTTTTTATGTATATTTTAAGTGAGTGTAACAAGTCAGATAAAAGCAACTTTTACGTGTTGCTTTGTGCTGTGTAAGGTTCAAGGTTACTTGAAAAAGTTGTCTACACGTCTGACAGCCTATATTCTGTTTGTGAAGGTTGAGGTGACCTTACACGGTCAATTTCGGTTTTTACAATTTATGTTTCTTCTACATACGATTTATCATATTTTCACTTACGTTTTTCATTTGAAATGCTTTGTAATGTACTATTTTTACTGTTCTAGGATTTGCTATATTTGGGTGTAGTTTGTAGTGTGTTTTGAATATATTATTTCAGTGTTAGTACCATATTTCTTTCTAACCATGTATGGGGTCCGTGTAAGAGTCAAATTGAGAGAGTCTAAATTAGTTTCTCTTTTAACATATCTTAAGGTCTCATTCCGTCTCAACTTTTATTTTTTTTAACGCAAACGTTTTAGTGGATAACATTAATTTATTTTATTATTATTTTTGACACTAACAAAGAACCTGATATCTGCCTTCATTATGCGTTTTACCTATACTATCCTTTCACCTAAGGTTAACATATTAGCTATTAGTTTATCATGCACCTTTCCTTTTAATCCCCCCCAGGGGGTACCCATTCTTATATATATGAATGCTCGTCCATGCATATATATGTGGGTGTTCGGGTGTGGCAACCCCGGGACCCCAGCTAAGAGCTAACCTTATTTCAAAACTATACACAGGTTGCTCTTACACTACACACAACAATAATACTACATCACACACACCACACTTTCTTTCAACACACACATTTACATACCCTACACACAACACATACACAAAGTTTTTCTTACACACATTTATAATGCTGGCGAGGATGGGATGCGGGCTGGTCGTGCGTAACCCTTTCCGGATTGGAAGGTCTGGACTGTGGTTGTGCTGCTGTGAGCTTGCTCTGCCGAGGCTTTGCGCCATCCTTTAGCCCTTCCAGTCGCTTCGGTACTGTGGCAAGAAGTGGACCATGGGTAAGAGTGTCGGAGCTCTTACTGCTGCGTGCGAGCCTCTGGGACGTCGGTATCAGTGGGTCAGGCAGTACCTGACTCCCCGGCCCGGATGAAATATGTGGGAGATGGCTGCCGGGAGTACTCGGCCGGGTCCTTCTTTTTACTAGGGACCTGCGGCGTGCGCGGGTCATCTCTCCGCCCGCACCCTGCTTTCACGATGACTGGAAAAGCACTAAAGATAATGGCAAACAAACAATCTTCCCTTGGATTGAAAAGACTATGGTCTAGCTTGTCTGACGATAGTGATAAAAGTGGTGTATTAAGTAACACGGACAAATTTTTCGTTGTTCGTTGTGTTGCAGAAGAAGGGTCGCTTTCAAAAGTTTCCCCCTTCATTATTAACAGGTCTGTGCAGTCGGTTTGTGGCTCGCCACACTCTATTAAGAAACTAAGGAATGGTACTTTGTTAATTGAAACAACGTCTGCGAAGCAAAGTAGCAGCGTTGTTAAAATTACACAAATAGGAAGTACTGCAGTCACTGTTGAACCGCATAGATCCCTCAACTCATCTCGAGGAGTGGTTTACTCTCGAGATATACATGATATGTCTGAGGCTGAGTTATTGGAAGAGCTTACCTCCCAGCGAGTGACGCAAGTCAAAAGAGTTACGCGTCGGGAAAATGGTATTGATGTCGGTACCCCGACACTTATCATAACATTTTCCACCCCACAACCACCAGATCGTCTAAAGTTAGGTTACTTGTCTGTTCGAGTGAGACCGTATGTCCCAAACCCTCTGCGCTGTTTCCAGTGCCAGGAATACGGACATACGAAAACAAACTGCAAGAAACCTGCGATATGCGCAAAGTGCAGTTCACCTGACCACTTAGATAGCGAATGCACTTCTGAAAAAGAACTATGTGCAAACTGTAAAGGGAGTCATTCAGCAAGGTCTCGGGAATGCCCCAAGTATAAAGAAGAACGGGAAATTCAGAAAATTTCGTCTGAACAGAAGCTTTCCTTTCCCGCTGCCCGGAGTGAGTACAGAAAACTAAATAGCATTCGAAATGCAGTCCAGCCTGACATTTCGTTTGCAGCTGCAACTAGTGTTCAGTCTCGTGTGTCTGGTGAGTGCTCGTCATGCGTAGAGTTGAAAAGTGTTGTTGAGAACCTAACTAAACAGGTTGCTTCCCTAACTTCTGCACTGAAAGCTTTACTAAGCTCCAAACAGACTGAAATTAGTTCAAAGAGTTCTGTACCTCAAGTTGGTAACCTTTCTGCGACGCAGAATACAAAAGTTCAGCTGTCAAATAAGGCAGTCGCCTCTACCTCAAAGGGGAAACCCCTTTCATTGCCTAAGACGCTTCCAGTGGATGCGTCTAAATTCCTAAAATCTCATTCGTCTGGGTCCAAGATCCACGATATGATAGGAGATTCATCGGCCCTAGAAAAGGGCTTTATACAAGTAAAAGGGAAAAAAGGGAAGGAGAAAATTGTGTTTGAAACGTAACTCCTCCGTTGCGAAATACCCTTTAATAGTTTAATTCAATGGAATGTTCGCGGGATCCGGTCTAGGTATGAAGATATAAAGATATTGATCCGGGATAAGTGTCCGTTTGCGCTTTGCCTGCAAGAGACGATGTTACAACCTGATTTCCGATTATCCTTTCGTGGATACGAAATGTTTAGGAAAGATTCCCTGCATGGTGGCCCTGGTGGTGGGGTTGCAATATTACTTCACCAGTCAATGCAAGGGATGAGTCTGGATATCCAAACGGATATTCAGGCTGTAGCAATCAGGATAACTGTCCCGGTGTCGGTTTGCGTGTGTAATGTTTATTTACCACCAAACACAGACATTTCATACCTAGCCATGAGAGAATTGCTGGAACAGTTACCAGCTCCATATATCGTCTTAGGAGATTTCAATGGTCACCATTATTCTTGGGGCTCCTCACTGTGCAATGGTAGAGGTCACATGGTGGAGAGGGTCCGGAGTGATTTAGACTTATGTCTATTGAACGATGGATCTGAAACGTTCATGTCATCCTCAACAGGATCCTGGTCGTGCTTGGACCTTACTTTCTGTAGCCCGTCCATTGTTCCAAGGTTGATGTGGAGAGTACTGCCAGACCTGTATGGAAGTGATCACCGACCGGTGGTGGTCGAATTTTTCGACTACCAGCCTGTCGATGACCTTCCGAAACGATGGATTGAAAAGCTTGCACGGTGGGATGAGTTTTCAAGTTTAATGGAATCTGAATATGAAGATGATGATGATGCACGAAAGCTGTTGTCTTCCTTTGTAGAGAGGATGTCTGCAGCAGCTGCCCAGAGCATTCCTAAAACATCGGGAAAAGCACGGCGTCCGCCGGTACCTTGGTGGAATGATCGTTGTAATGAGGCTCTTCAGGACCGCCGTAGGGCCCTGCGCATTTTTAGTCGCAGACCTACGGATGCAAACCTGGAAGCGTACCGAAAAGCTCGGGCCTGCTGTAGGCGTGTCTTTCTTGAGAGTAAGAGGGAGTCGTGGAGCCGTTACGTTGGAGATATTAACAGGAGTACCCCTGTGACAACGGTATGGAGAAAACTGCGTTCGGTATGTGGAAGGACGTCTCCACATCGAATCGCAGGGTTGCAAGTTAACGGTTCTGTGATCACATCACAGTCCGACATCGCTAACGTGATTGGTTCCTTCTTTAAATCAGCTTCCCTCACGTCTTCATATTCAGTACAGTTTCAAAATTATAAGAAAACCATTGAATCTCTTCCTTTCTTTATAGCGGACTCGAATGATCCTCTAAACATTCCTTTTTCATTGCCAGAGCTTAGAAAAGCGCTCAAAGTATCTCGAAATACCTCACCTGGAGGTGATGAAATTACACTTTCGATGATAGCGCATTTACCGGATTCTGGGTTAAGGCAACTCCTACATGTTTTTAATAACATATACGCTTCTAGAAAGCTTCCAAAAACTTGGAAAGAAGCAATTGTTGTTCCGATCCTCAAACCTGGTAAAGATAAAACATTGGCCTCCAACTACCGTCCCATTTCCTTGACAAGTGTTGTTTGTAAGGTCATGGAAAGAATGGTGAACAGTCGTCTCACGTGGTATCTGGAAAAGAATGACTTCCTCGCTCCTGAACAGAGCGGTTTTCGGAGAGGGAGGTCTTCGACAGACCACTTGGTGGCCCTTGAGACGGCTGTCTGCAATGCGTTTGCATTGCGGCAGCGCCTCGTTGCCGTATTCTTTGATTTGAAAAAAGCATATGATACAGCTTGGCGACGAGGTATCCTCAATACCTTGCGGGATTGGGGCATCGCTGGAAACATGTTGGCCTTCATCAAGGACTTTCTAGATGAACGATCGTTCCGTGTAAGGGTTGGTCAGTGTCTGTCCGACAGGTTTGACTTGGAAAATGGTATACCGCAAGGAAGTGTAATTAGTTGTACCCTATTTGCGGTTGCCATCAATAATATTGTGAAAAGTTGCGTATACCCTGTTAAATGTTCGTTGTTTGTTGATGATTTTGCAATATATGTTGCATCTAGAAATGTTGTCTCAGCTGAACGAGCTCTACAGCTAACTATATACCGTCTTGAAGAATGGTCACGGCAGACTGGCTTTAGTTTTTCTCCTGAGAAGACTAAATGCATTCAGTTTTGCCGAATACGGACTGATAATGTTCCAAGACTGTATTTAATGGGTCAGTATATCGAAGTTAGCACTGAAATCAGGTTCTTAGGTGTTGTATTCGACAAGAGACTTACATGGGTTCCGCATATTAAAGACCTACGGGCTAGGTGCTTAAAGGTGGTTGATATTCTGCGTGTTCTTACAGGTACATGTTGGGGAGCTGATAGATCATGTATGATAAGGTTCTACAAGGCTCTAGTGCGATCACGTATAGATTATGGCGCTGTAGCCTACTCATCTGCTACTTCCACTTCTCTGAGAATGCTTGACTCAGTCCACAATTCATGTTTACGATTATCTACAGGTGCTTTTCGTTCTAGCCCTGTTATCAGCATCTT
This sequence comes from Catonia carolina, assembly GCA_035578175.1. Taxonomy (NCBI): domain Eukaryota; kingdom Metazoa; phylum Arthropoda; class Insecta; order Hemiptera; family Achilidae; genus Catonia; species Catonia carolina. The sequence continues at coordinate 65,994,994 of JAQMRL010000001.1, read as the reverse complement.
AGTTGAAAGTGGAGAAATGTCGTTACACAGACGTCGCCTGCAGCTTATATTGACGTACTTTGCCAAGTTGAAAGCTAGACCTTACCATTTCTTGCATGACATCATTCTCAACAACCCCTGTCATGATTTGCATCTGATGAACGCCCGACAACCTTCACCATTTGGTGTAAGAGTGTTGGAGATATGCAACAACCTCGATATTGCGATTCCTCGTGTCTACCCATGTAATTCTTGTCTATTTCCACCCTGGACCATCGCTCAGTTACACTTTAACTTTGAGATGTGTAAATACTCAAAGGCAGGCACAAGCTCTGTGGTGTTTAATAGCATTTTCAGTGAGTTAGTCGAAGCTATTAAACCATCTACGGTTGTATACACTGATGGATCAAAGTCGGATGTTGGAGTTGGTTGCTCGTTTGTTGCTAATGGGAGAACCTATTTGTTTGGGTTACCTGCGGGAACCAGTATTTACACGGCTGAACTTTATGCAATTAGTAAAGCTCTGTCTGTAGTCTGTGTGCGTGGGCGTCGGGTGTTGGTGTGCACTGATTCACTCAGTGCCCTGCAGTCGATTAGTGATATATATTCACGCCACTCGCTAGTTTCAGATGTCCACGGCACCGTGAAGCAGCTTAACGATAGAGGAGTAAGTGTTGTTTTCTGCTGGGTTCCGGGTCATGCTGGAATCCCGGGAAATGAGGCTGCTGATTTGGCCGCTAAGGAAGCGGCTCGTCAACCGGCTTTCACACGATATCTGACCATGTCTGATTTCGTTAGTCTGGTGAAGCGGGTCATTACTGATTCCTGGCAGGTAGAATGGACTGGCTTTCATGGCAACAAGCTACGGGACATAAAACCTATTGTTAAGCCTTGGCCTACGTCACTGAGGAAGAACAGAAGGGAAGAAGTTGTCATCGCGCGACTTAGAATTGGGCACACCAGATTAACCCATGGGTATCTCATGACGTCTGGTGATGCTCCAATTTGTGGCAGGTGCGATTGTCCTTTGACAGTCAAACATGTATTGGTTGATTGCGTCTGCTACGCAGCTCTGCGTCGGCGATTCAGAATTCCCTCTGAATTAAGGAATATACTCGGTGACGAAAGCCGTATTTTGGACGCGGCTTTGAATTTTTTACGATCGATCAGTGTATACAACAGTGTCTAATGTCCTTTTAGTTGTACCCTATGGTATGTGTTTTATTTTAGTTTTACGTTTATGTATTATACGTTTATGTTATACGTCATATGTCTGTGGTTTTATTATGTGGCCCCTTTACAGCCTTTTGTGATATTTATGTCTGTGATATTTTCTTTCTTTTCTTTTCTTTTATTTTTAATGTAATTTTTTGGTTGTGATACTAGTTTTTAAGTTTTCATAAGTGTCAATATTATTTTTGTGTTTTTTTTTTGTTTTAACTGTGATATTAAGTTTAAGTTTATGTATGTATGTTTTTTTTGTGTTTTTTAGCGTTTTTTGTCTTTTAGCTTGTGGTGTCTGTGATACTAGCGTATAAGATTTTAGCTTATATTTGTATTAAAAAAAGGCGTTCTGCACTCGGGCTTTTTACACCCTTGTGCAGAACAACAGGCGATGATAACCTCGCTAAGGTTTTTCGCCTTAAAACAAAAAAAAAAAAAAAAAAAAAAAAAAAATTTCCTTTTAATCCAACCTTAGCATAGGTAAAACGCATACTAAAGGGTTAATAGAGTTGTGTTTTTTTACGATATATATATTACGGTGGGGGGGTTACTATTTTTGGATTATATCATTATTGTTTAAACTTTTATTTAATAATTGCCCTAATGTTTTGTCTTTTCTTTTTTGTTTTTTTAACTAGGTCCAATGGTCTACCGAAGTACGCTTTATTGTATGGGAAGCAACCTACACCACTTTCATCTTCACCTAAGTCTTCACCTATTTCTTACGCATCTTTTCATATTATTATTATTTTTATTATTATTATTATTATTATTATTATATTGTTACTTTTATTTATTTAAAATATACGTTGTCTTTCTTGTATTCCTACTGTAGTTGTTTACCTTATTCTAGTTCTTCCCACTAATGTAACCTAATATGTTTCGCGTAGGTAGATGTTTCGCGTTAATATGTTTCGTGTTAATGGTTATTAAACTCTCAGTTGGTACTGTACTGGTGTTATCTGTATCTGAGGCCTGTGGAATGTATTTAAACTACATAATTATTTTTCTTAGAATTTTAAAGTCTTAATTTACTTTACTATATAGTTAACAGTTTATAACTTACATTTTTTTGTGTGCGTCGACCTGTTATGGTGGATGTAGATGCAATTTGGTACCCCTCTTCGTGTTGTCTGGGGGGAGGCGCGGTTCGGCACTTCACGTAATATTAAATGTTTCTCGACGGTTTTGCACTAATTCCACTTTGGATTTTTCACTCTTTTATACCGAAGTGGCTCTTGGGAGTGGTCGCATAAGACTAGCTTCAACTTAGGCATGCGGGGTGAATGGACATGACCCCTTTCCGTTCGAGTGGTACAGACACTCGCTATGAACTGGTTTTCGCCTCACCCGCAATGTGTAAAGGCGTCTGGTTTGGTCTCCTTGTTTGTATTGACCTGCTTTCTCTTCTCTATTACGTAGTACTAATTTAACTTAAAACTTTTGAAGGGACCTCTTATAGGAATACCACAAAAAATGTTTCAATTTCGTTTATTGGGCTTTATTAACGAACGGATGCACCTAGGTCGACTTTGATTACATATTCTTAACCATCGTTGAGGGGCGCACAAAAAAGGTTCTATACACTTTTTCGCTACGGGGCTCCGTTAAAAAGTTCAAAATTTTTGATCCCCTCCCGCACCCCGTGCGAAGGGTTGATTTTGGTTTTAGTTAACTCACCTGGTGCTAAACCTTATGCTCTACCCTTCGATTCCCTTCTTGTTACTCGGAGGATGGTAGATCTTGGTTTTCGTTAGCTCAATAGGTGCTCAATCTCATAGTCCCTCGTTCGATTCTTTTCTTGATGTACAGGGGTGCTAGATCCAATGAGGGGTCTATCCCTAGTATCCTCCTACTTTTACGCAATAGCAGGATGCGTTTTTCGGGGTCTGTAAAGATAGACGATAGACACTTGAAGTTTGTCTCTGGTACGTCTTGATTTTGGGCTAGGTTTTTTACCAGGGTGTCTAAAGATGCGTTTAAAAATTGGAGCGAGTCGAGAAACCTGAGCGGGCCCAAAGTCAAGCTCAAAAATTTTTCAGAGCTGTTTGCTATGCACGAGATATTTCTATTTTTGTACCCTTTAATTCCCTGAACTATAAAATGACTATCATATCCGCGAAAGATGTGGAAAAACACGGGGATGTGACTAGTGCGTGAACAACTCAAATTACATTCATTGTGGGCAGGTCCGATATACAGTCCGGTTGTGTGAGAATGGTGCCTCACCCGGTCTGTACCGAGGTCTTTTTTGCACAAACAGCAATGCACAGCCTTTGTAAACTCGGATGATTGATGGGCTGTTATGACCATAGGCTTTTCCCGCTTCATTACGGTTTCCAATTCGTCTGCTTTTGCTAGCAGTATATCCAGCATATGCGACACCACATCTTCCTCTACGCTTTTCGCGCGATAGGAGATAGGGCCATAAACGATTTTTCCAAGCTCGTCTATAATGACAAAGCAATACCCACAGGCAACATGGTGATGACGTGTGGTTGTGTAGCCCTTTACACCAGAAGGCAAAGCAGTTTGTACAGGAAGTAAGAAAGATTCAAAGTCGGCATAGACAGTGTACGGTGCACGTAGGGTGGGTGTGTAATTGCTAAATTTCATAACAGACTCGTGTTCTTTTGTGGGGTCTGGGTATCTGATTCTTTGTACCTCAAATTTGCTACACATTTTAATGTGTTTATCGAGGTTAATTTTGGCCTTGGCCGGGTAAGGATCAGAGAACCTATGCAAACAGAAGGGACAATAGTGACATGCTTTTCTAGAAGCGGTTAAACCTGACAGGAGCCGCGAAAGCCCGTTCGCCCCGTGTTTCATATTTATAAGTGTGTAATGGGACCTGTTACTTTCGTGGTCTGTTACAAGCATCAACTGTACCATGTGTTGTCTGTCTCTATGCATTGTCGTCCTTAAACATGTTACTGTGTTAGTGTCATGGTCAAATCCTAGTACGTTAACTGCGATTGTGGGGTTCTGTTTTTCAAACTTTGAAATGTCTTTCAGTTTAACGGGGTATTCTATTCCGCGCATGTCAAGTAAGTTTAAATGTTTCTTGTAGAAGGTGTAACGTGGTGAATGGGCTTTGCTATCTTTGATATGAGCAAGTACGCTCCACACAAAGCACATCTCGTCTACGGGATTGTAAATGTTTATGATGGCGTGTTTCGACTTCAACCACCTTGGGAGGTGTACGAAGGAACTTTTTGCCCCAATAAAGAGGTTCACTTTTGCAAAGATGCAAATCTAGTTCCAACACCTGTTTTACGGTCCACCCGCTACCTTCAGATGTGAACTTGGATAGTCCCTCATAAATTTTTTCAACAGACTCGTGAAATTGCGTATCCACCATTTCCTGGTTTATCGTAATATTCACAATCTGTTTTGTTGATCCATGTAAGACAACTGAAGTGCTTGTTTCTACCTGTTCGTTTTCTATAAAGTTTAACTTAATAAGTTCTACTTTAATTGAAATATACCATTTTACGTTACCACCCAAACGTTGCGCCTCGCTGAAGAGATGGTCTTTCAAAATCGGTTCGAATCCGGTGAAAAAATCTGCCACATCTTCCATAAAGTCCTCCGTGTTTTCAAAGTTCCATCGGAGAAGAACGACATGACCCGATACGGCGCAACGACTTCAGGTGCGAGCACAGAGTTAGACATATTCGACACGATGACTCGGTACAAACTGATACTAGCAGATGCTCTGAGAGGTTATTTATACTATTGTTGCATCATTGTGGGTATAGGTTACTCCTAGTGTGTCTTCCTTGTATTTAGTTCGTGAATACGTAATGCATTGTAAGTGGTATTCGATTGGGTGTGGATGCAAAATCTAGATTTAACCGCTTCTTTACTCGAATGCGGAAGACGATAAAAACAACGACAACTCATTGTGTATGAAGGTTAACGAAACGTTGTTTGTTGTAAACTGTCTTATTACTATACAAATGTAAAAGGAAGTTACAAACGTTATATTAGATGGTTGTTTTCCTTGTTTGTCACCGACGTCAGAAGCATAAACTTTAAACGTCTTTGAAGGTCGGGTACTTATGTCTACTGTAATGCTATTCTAATGTAAGTGATCAGCATCAATGTTATTTAAGGGGGGGGTGTCAACCATGTTTTGTAACACTCTCACTATTGTTAAAACTGTACGCGAACAAAGAGTTGAAGTTCTTTGTAAAAATCCGGGTTGTGACGTCGGAGCGAACTTTAAAAGTATTTGAAGGTTGGTTGGTTATGTCTACTGTAAGTAAGTGGTCAGCAAGGATGTTTTTAAGGGGTGGGGGAGATGTCAAACATGTTTTGTAACTCTCTCAACCTTGTTAAAAGTGAACAAAGCGTTTGAAGGACTTGGTAAACTCCTGGTTGTGACGTCACTCGGTGTTTTTCCTATAACTCTCGAGGCGAGATAACGTTTTGGTGTGTTCGTTGTGTAATAGGGAACAAAGAATATACCTTATACTTCTATTTTCTTTTACCAATATGCACGGCCCTAGGTCTACGGCGCTGTTGACACCAAACAACTTGGACAGATATTATATGACCGATTACATGGATAACTTTTTTACATTACACCGTGAAGGGGCATCTCACCCTTATCGTGCGTATTTTCCCAATTGGTCAACTTCTTTTAACGGACCTAGTTTTCTAAATTATAGACGTTTATATGGTACGCACCCAGAGGATATTCCACACCGTGTTGATCGTGTAAAGTTTCCGTTCAGTGATCTCTACCCAAGGGATTGGTATACCGATTATTTATGGGCATGGGACTTTGGGGATACAGCCTGTGCTTACGACACCGATCCTGTTAATTTGCTATGTCAGTGTAGGTTAACGTTTCTGGATTAGCTCCATGTCCGTTCGCGACGCGCACACGTTTCGGGATGTAGCTTTCATCTCGTTATGTATGTCTAGCATTTCCCGTGACCAGAATTCTTTTATTGTTCCAGATTGGCGGAATCTAATTTTATCTATTTTGTTTTCAATGATAACAAGATCACCACATCTTAAATTTTCGGAGTTACAAGTTGCATATATCATTGGGTCACCGTGTCCCGTGACCAAACTTCGAACCATGTACGGACGCCATTCCTGAACTGCGTTAAGCCACTCGAGCACCATCTTGGCTTCTAGCGCTAGTACTTCCTCTGGATAATTTGGAGGAATGATGTCATCGGCGTTTTGTAATCGCCAATCAGGATTAAGGGCGGTCCCGGCGTTAAGCCAGCTTGCGTACGGAAATGGGTTCGATGCATAAAAGCTGTTTCTTATATCTCTTGACACTTCATCAACTCGAGAGAGATATTCAACATTACTCCGTAGAGTGGTGTATCTTACAGGCTGTGGTATAGGTATTATCTCGTTATTTTGTTTAAAAACAGCTGGAAATAATGGAATCGTGAGACTTTCTTGGTATACAAAAGTTTGACTGGCATTAGTTAGTAGAGCTGCAGCGGATAGAAGAACTGGAAAGCCTGGTAGAGTTTTGTTTAATACTTCAAATTTTGGTTCTGACATGTCATCGAATTCTGAATCTACTGTAATAACTGTTTTTCTTAAATTTTCTGAAATATGAGATTCAAAAACAGCAAGTGATACACGATAAATTGAATTAACTGAAACATCCGGAATACGTCTATTAATTGAAGAATATTGATTAATTGAAGTAATAGCTTCTTGAACAGATAGTCCGATAATACGAGTTGAAACAGGAATAGGAGTAGGAGGATTAGATACAGTCAAACCAGTAATAGGATCATCATCATCAAGACCACTAAATAAATCATTTTTCCATTGTTCGGTAAGTTCTTGGAAAACCTTTTCGCCAACCTTTTCACGGTATTTTTCATCTTTAGAAGATTGATATGCTTTTGAAGAAGCAGATCTCTTCTGTGGTGGAGTTGAAGGCGGGGTGGTCATAGTAAATATAAAAATAGAATTCATAGTAAATATAAAATAGAAAGGTCAAACCGTTTTGTAAGGAACGATGACACTCACGAGCCTGTCTCAACATGTCCTAAGTCTAAAAGTATTACATAATATTTTGAAACTCACCTGCACACGACCTTCGCTCAGCATCTAATGTCAAGGTGTTGATCCCTTACTCTCCCATCTCCAAGTTGTCGCGCCACTCAAGGTCACAAACACGTACGAACATGCAGCTAATTCTCCTTCCGATTTTAAACCACCATCTCAACACCGTCGGCTTTTACCTAAGGGTGTAATGTCCGTAAGCTATTGTGTCACGTCCGTTTGGGAGTATGTATCGTTTATCGTCGAAAGGGGATAGAGTCAGTTTGCACTGTTCAACTGTATATATTTGGCGAGCGTAACTCCGTATTACGCTGGCCTTTGTAAATTTTAATTTAAGGTGAAACAAGCACTCCAGGTAGCGTTCGTGACGAAGATCTTTCTCTATCGACACCCTTGGGATCCCTTTTGCAACTTTTTTAGTTACCTTATCATAGGGAAGAAGCGAGTACATTTTAGCTCGTAATCCTACAAACTCTCTCAGTGGGCGTCCTTTCATTTCGTCCTTGAAAGTACCCAGACGCTTCTTGTTGACAGTGCTATAACATTTATGGTCTTCCGGGTAGTCGGAGGTGTCAAAACGTGAAAGATCAGGAGTAGTAGGATACTGTTCCCCATGGGCCATTTTTGACCTCAATTCATCCTAAGTAGGTCATGACACACCCCCCCGCCAACGTCACCACCTCACACACGTCACAGTGACGTAGCACATGAGAAAAAGCCAATACGTCATATATGACGTAAACAGCCTGTTACACGTGCGCGCCCGCGACCTCTGTTGAAGGTCTCCAATAGTTAATTATTTCCAACGTCACCACCTCACACCACGTCACCACCTCACACCACGTCACCACCTCACACCACGTCACACTGCCGTAACGTTAGTAAAATATTGTTTTACAACAGACTACATAACATTTTTATCATGTATTATGTTACCCCCCACCAAACTGTAAAAATAATCGTTTGAATTGTGAAAATCGAACAAACCGTTCAAAAGTTATAGAAGATTAAAACATTTTGCCCCTTCAATTTTTCAAATGCAACCCTTCATACATATATGTAATGCATTTTTGCCTATATAACATTTTGAAGGGGCAAATTTTTGGGGTTTCTAAAACTTCAACCAGATTTGGGTTAGCGCTTTTAGGGATCTAGTTATAACGATTTTGTCATGTAAACAAAACTTATTTTTTCAAATTTTTGTTTTAGTATAAAATGTTCACTTTATTTTTTGAACACTCGTTACTTTTTATAAAAATTAAAAATTGTTTCATTATGATGGATTATTAATGATGTTTTGTTTAACAAATAATAAAGCATGTAATCAACATTATAGCCCTTATATTATTTTTTTACTTTTATCCTCGTTGTTAATGATGATACGTTTTTAATTATAGCTCCTTTATTCTTTGTATATTAATTTCACTTTTATCCTCGTTGCTAACGATGATATGTTTTAAATTATAGCTCCTTTGTTCTTTGTTCTTGTGAACTAGACACAAAATCCTATAATTCACATCACTCTCATAAAGGTTTTTGTAGTGTACACATCACATCGCTCGGCAAAATGACAGATTTTTTTACAATTTCCAATATAAAATTGTTAAAGTGTTGTGAATTGAAACTATCAACGGGAATGGATTAAATAACAGGTAAAATAAATAAAATAATACTATTTCAAGATATTTATACGTTGTTTAATATACACCCATAACCATACATAAATTGATACAAAAAAAAGTGCATTTTAAAAAAATATTCATAACTAATAAAATATAAAATACATAAATTGTTACACAAAAAGTACATTTTAAAAAATATTCATAACCAATAAAATATAAAATACATAAATTGTTACATAAAAAGTACATTTTTTTGTCGTTATTTGATTAATTTAGTTAATATTCATAACCAATAAAATACATAAATTGATACACAAAAAGTACATTTTTTTGTCGTTACTTGATTAATTTTAGTTAATATTCATAACCAATAAAATATAAAATACATAAATTGTTACACAAAAAATACATTTTTTTTGTCGTTACTTGATTAATTTTAGTTAATATTCATAACTAATAAAATATAAAATACATAAATTGTTACACAAAAAGTACATTTTAGTTAATATTCATAACCAATAAAATATAAAATACATAAATTGTTACACAAAAAGTAAATTTTTTTGTGTCGTTACTTGTTTAATTTAGTTAATAATTATTTAATTTTTTTAAAATCAAAAAAATGGTAAATAATTTTGTAAAAATATTATGAATTATTTAAAAAAAAATCAAAAATTTTAAATAATAATTTATTAAAAGAAAGTGCTGACTACTGACGAATATATTTACAAAGCGGTAAAAAAACAAAATTTTTTATTTAATTATTTTTTTTTCCAATGACTGGGGTCATCTCGGTAGCCACTTTATGATAAAATCAATTTCATCCACACAGATTAATTTTTTCAATAAACCCACCCCCTCTTGGGGTTGGGGCTCTTGACGAACCACGGCAATTGTTACACAAAAAGTACATTTTAAAATACATAAATTGTTACATAAAAAGTACATTTTTTTGTCGTTACTTGATTAATTTAATTAATATTCATAACCAATAATATACATAAATTGATACACAAAAAGTACATTTTTTTGTCGTTACTTGATTAATTTTAGTTAATATTCATAACCAATAAAATATAAAATACATAAATTGTTACACAAAAAGTACATTTTTTTGTCGTTACTTGATTAATTTTAGTTAATATTCATAACTAATAAAATATAAAATACATAAATTGTTACACAAAAAGTACATTTTAGTTAATATTCATAACCAATAAAATATAAAATACATAAATTGTTACACAAAAAGTACATTTTTTTGTGTCGTTACTTGTTTAATTTAGTTAATAATTATTTAATTTTTTTAAAATCAAAAAAATGGTAAATAATTTTGTAAAAATATTATGAATTATTTTTAAAAAATCAAAAATTTTAAATAATAATTTATTAAAAGAAAGTGCTGACTACTGACGAATATATTTACAAAGCGGTAAAAAAACAAAATTCTTTATTTATTTTTTTTTCCAATGACTGGGGTCATCTCGATAGCCACTTTCATGATGAAATCAAATTCATCGACACATATTAATTTTTTCAATAAACCCCCCTCTTGGGGTTGGGGCTCTTGACGAACCCCGGCCCCAGCACCCATGTTCTCATAGCAATCATCCCAATTCTCACTTTCACCCTCCTCTACCGGTCGAATTTCGGTCGCAAAATGTCTCCAATTACCAATTTCCTCAACATCATCATCATCATCATCATCCTCAACATCCTCTTCCCCCTCCCCTTCACCTCTCTCATCATCCTCTTCCCCCTCACCTCTCTCATCAACCTCTTCCCCCTCCTCCATCCTTTTAACATCCTCTTCCCCCTCCTCCCAACAAAATTCTTTATTTATTACACTACACACAACAATAATACTACATCACACACACCACACTTTCTTTCAACACACACATTTACATACCCTACACACAACACATACACAAAGTTTTCTTACACACATTTATAATGCTGGCGAGGATGGGATGCGGGCTGGTCGTGCGTAACCCTTTCCGGATTGGAAGGTCTGGACTGTGGTTGTGCTGCTGTGAGCTTGCTCTGCCGAGGCTTTGCGCCATCCTTTAGCCCTTCCAGTCGCTTCGGTACTGTGGCAAGAAGTGGACCATGGGTAAGAGTGTCGGAGCTCTTACTGCTGCGTGCGAGCTTCTGGGACGTCGGTATCAGTGGGTCAGGCAGTACCTGACTCCCCGGCCCGGATGAAATATGTGGGAGATGGCTGCCGGAAGTACTCGGCCGGGTCCTTCTTTTTACTAGGGACCTGCGGCGTGCGCGGGTCATCTCTCCGCCCGCACCTTGCTTTCACGATGACTGGAAAAGCACTTAGATAATGTCAACTAAACAATCTTCCCTTGGTTTTAAAAGACTATGGTCTAGCTTGTCTGACGATAGTGATAGTGGTGTATTAAGTAACACGGACAAATTTTTCGTTGTTCGTTGTGTTGCAGAAGAAGGGTCGCTATCAAAAGTTTCCCCCTTCATTATTAACAGGTCTGTGCAGTCGGTTTGTGGATCGCCACACTCTATTAAAAAATTAAGAAATGGTACTTTGTTAATTGAAACAACGTCTGCGAAGCAAAGTAGCAGCGTTGTTAAAATTACTCAAATTGGAAGTACTGCAGTTACCGTTGAACCGCATAGGTCCCTCAACTCATCTCGAGGAGTGGTTTACTCTCGAGATATACAAGATATGTCTGAGGCTGAGTTATTGGAGGAGCTTACCTCCCAGAGAGTGACGCAAGTCAAAAGAGTTACGCGTCGGGAAAATGGAATTGATGTCGGTACCCCCGACACTTATCATAACATTTTCCACCCCTCAACCTCCGGATCGCCTTAAGTTGGGTTATTTGTCTGTTCGAGTGAGACCGTATGTCCCAAACCCTCTGCGCTGTTTTCAGTGCCAGGAATACGGACATACGAAAACTAACTGCAAAAAACCTGCGATATGCGCAAAGTGCAGTTCACCTGACCACTTAGATAGCGAATGCACTTCTGAAAAAGAACTATGTGCAAACTGTAAAGGAAGTCATTCAGCAAGGTCTCGGGAATGCCCCAAGTATAAAGAAGAACGGGAAATTCAGAAAATTTCGTCTGAACAGAAGCTTTCCTTTCCCGCTGCCCGGAGTGAGTACAGAAAACTAAATAGCATTCGAAATGCAGTCCAGCCTGACATTTCGTTTGCAGCTGCAACTAGTGTTCAGTCTCGTGTGTCTGGTGAGTGCTCGTCATGCGTTGAGTTGAAGAGTGTTGTTGAGAACCTCACTAAACAGGTTGCTTCCCTAACTTCTGCACTAAAAGCGTTATTAAGCACCAAGCAAACAGAAATTGGTTCAAAGAGCTCAGTGTCTCAAGTGTGTAACCTTTCTGCGACGCATAGTACAAAAGCTCAGCTGTCAAGTAAGACAGCCTCTACCTCAAAGGGAAAACCCCTTTCAGTAGCCAAGACGCTTCCAGCGGAAGCGTCTAAATTTTTAAAATCTCCTCCGTCTGGGTCCAAGATCCACGATATGATAGGAGATTCATCGGCCCTAGAAAAGGGCTTTATACAAGTAAAAGGGAAAAAAGGGAAGGAGAAAATTGTGTTTGAAACGTAACTCCTCCGTTGCGAAATACCCTTTAATAGTTTAATTCAATGGAATGTTCGCGGGATCCGGTCTAGGTATGAAGATATAAAGATATTGATCCGGGATAAGTGTCCGTTTGCGCTTTGCCTGCAAGAGACGATGTTACAACCTGATATCCGATTATCCTTTCGTGGATACGAAATGTTTAGGAAAGATTCCCTGCATGGTGGCCCTGGTGATGGGGTTGCAATATTACTTCACCAGTCAATGCAAGGGATAAGTCTGGATATCCAAACGGATATTCAGGCTGTAGCAATCAGGATAACTGTCCCGGTGTCGGTTTGCGTGTGTAATGTTTATTTACCACCAAACACAGACATTTCATACCTAGCCATGAGAGAATTACTGGAACAGTTACCAGCTCCATATATCGTCTTAGGAGATTTCAATGGTCACCATTATTCTTGGGGCTCCTCACTGTGCAATGGTAGAGGTCACATGGTGGAGAGGGTCCGGAGTGATTTAGACTTATGTCTATTGAACGATGGATCTGAAACATTCATGTCATCCTCAACAGGATCCTGGTCGTGCTTGGACCTTACTTTTTGTAGCCCGTCCATTGTTCCAAGGTTGATGTGGAGAGTACTGCCAGACCTGTACGGAAGTGATCACCGACCGGTGGTGGTCGAATTTTTTGACTACCAGCCTGTCGATGACCTTCCGAAACGATGGATTGAAAAGCTTGCACGGTGGGATGAGTTTTCAAGTTTAATGGAATCTGAATATGAAGATGATGATGATGCACGAAAGCTGTTGTCTTCCTTTGTAGAGAGGATGTCTGCAGCAGCTGCCCAGAGCATTCCCAAAACATCGGGAAAAGCACGGCGTCCGCCGGTACCTTGGTGGAATGATCGTTGTAAGGAGGCTCTTCGGGACCGCCGTAGGGCCCTGCGCATTTTTAGTCGCAGACCTACGGATGCAAACCTGGAAGCGTACCGAAGAGCTCGGGCCTGCTGTAGGCGTGTCTTTCTTGAGAGTAAGAGGGAGTCGTGGAGCCGTTACGTTGGAGATATTAGCAGGAGTACCCCTGTGACAACGGTATGGAGAAAACTGCGTTCGGTATGTGGAAGGACGTCTCCACATCGAATCGCAGGGTTGCAAGCTGACGGTTCTGTGATCACATCACAGTCCGACATCGCTAACGTGATTGGTTCCTTCTTTAAATCAGCTTCCCTCACGTCTTCATATTCAGTACAGTTTCAAAATTATAAGAAAACCATTGAATCTCTTCCTTTCTTTATAGCCGACTCGAATGATCCTCTAAACATTCCTTTTTCATTGCCTGAGCTTAGAAAAGCGCTCAAAGTATCTCGAAATACCTCACCTGGAGGAGATGAAATTACACTCTCGATGATAGCGCATTTACCGGATTCTGGGTTAAGGCAACTCCTACATGTTTTTAATAAAATATACGCTTCTAGAAAGCTTCCAAAAACTTGGAAAGAAGCAATTGTTGTTCCGATCCTCAAACCTGGTAAAGATAAAACATTGGCCTCCAACTACCGTCCCATTTCCTTGACAAGTGTTGTTTGTAAGGTCATGGAAAGAATGGTGAACAGTCGTCTCATGTGGTATCTGGAAAAGAATAACTTCCTCGCTCCTGAACAGAGCGGTTTTCGGAGAGGGAGGTCTTCGACAGACCACTTGGTGGCCCTTGAGACGGCTGTCTGCAATGCGTTTGCATTGCGGCAGCGCCTCGTTGCCGTATTCTTTGATTTGAAAAAAGCATATGATACAGCTTGGCGACGAGGTATCCTCAATACCTTGCGGGATTGGGGCATCGCTGGAAACATGTAGGCCTTCATCAAGGACTTTCTAGATGAACGATCGTTCCGTGTAAGGGTTGGTCAGTGTCTGTCCGACAGGTTTGACTTGGAAAATGGTATACCGCAAGGAAGTGTAATTAGTTGTACCCTATTTGCGGTTGCCATAAACAATATTGTGAAAAGTTGCGTATACCCTGTTAAATGTTCGTTGTTTGTTGATGATTTTGCAATATATGTTGCATCTAGAAATGTTGTCTCAGCTGAACGAGCTCTACAGCTAACTATATACCGTCTTGAAGAATGGTCACGGCAGACTGGCTTTAGTTTTTCTCCTGAGAAGACTAAATGCATTCAGTTTTGCCGAATACGGACTGATAATGTTCCAAGACTGTATTTAATGGGTCACCATATCGAAGTTAGTACTGAAATCAGGTTCTTAGGTGTTGTATTCGACAAGAGACTTACATGGGTTCCGCATATTAAAGACCTACGGGCTAGGTGCTTAAAAGTGGTTGATATTCTGCGTGTGCTTACAGGTACAGGTTGGGGTGCTGATAGATCATGTATGGTAAGGTTCTACATGGCCCTTGTGCGATCACGTATAGATTATGGCGCTGTAGCCTACTCATCTGCTACTTCCACTTCTCTGAGAATGCTTGACACAGTCCACAATTCATGTTTACGATTATCTACAGGTGCTTTCCGTTCTAGCCCTGTTGTCAGCATCTTAGTTGAAAGTGGAGAAATGTCGTTATTCAGACGTCGCCAGCAGCTTCTATTGACGTACTTTGCCAAGTTGAAAGCTAGACCTTACCATTTCTTGCATGACATCATTCTCAACAACCCGTGTCATGATTTGCATCTGATGAACGCCCGACAACCTTCACCATTCGGTGTAAGAGCGTTGGAGATATGGAACAACCTTGATATTGCGATTCCTCGTGTCTACCCATGTAATTCTTGTCTATTTCCACCCTGGACCATCGCTCAGTTACACTTTAACTTTGAGATGAGTGAATACTCAAAGGCAGGCACAAGCTCTGTGGTGTTTAATAGCATTTTCAGTGAGTTAGTTGAAGCTATTAAACCATCTACGGTTGTATACACTGATGGATCAAAGTCGGATGTTGGAGTTGGTTGCTCGTTTGTTGCTAATGGGAGAACCTATTTGTTTGGATTACCTGCGGGAACCAGTATTTACACGGCTGAACTTTATGCTATCAGCAAAGCTCTTTCTGTAGTCTGTGTGCGTGGGCGTCGGGTGTTGGTGTGCACTGATTCGCTCAGTGCTCTCCAGTCGATTAGTGATGTGTATTCACGCCACCCGCTAGTTGTGGACGTCCTCGGCACTGTGAAGGAGCTGAATGATAGAGGAGTATGCGTTGTTTTCTGCTGGGTTCCGGGTCATGCTGGAATCCCGGGAAATGAGGCTGCTGATTTGGCCGCTAAGGAGGCGGCTCGTCAACCGGCTTTCACGCAATATCTGACTATGTCTGATTTTGTGAGTCTGGTGAAGCGGGTCATCACGGATTCCTGGCAGGTAGAATGGACTGGCTCTCATGGCAACAAACTACGAGAAATAAAACCTATTGTTAAGCCTTGGCCTACGTCACTGAGGAAGAACAGAAGAGAAGAGGTTGTCATCGCGCGACTTAGAATTGGGCACACCAGATTAACCCATGGGTATCTCATGACGTCTGGTGATGCTCCAGTTTGTGGCAGGTGCGATTGTCCTTTGACAGTCAAACATGTTTTGGTTGATTGCGTCTGCTACGCAGCTCTGCGTCGGCGATTCAAGATTCCCTCTGAATTAAGGAATATACTCGGTGACGAAAGCCCTATTTTGGATGCGGCTTTGAAATTTTTACGATCGATCAGTGTATACAACAGTGTCTAATATATTATGTTCTAATACTCTTAGTTACCATATTGTATGTGTTTTATATTAGTTATAAGTTTATATTCATATGTGTTCATGTTAAGTGGCCTCTTTACAGCCCTTTGTGATCTTTTATGTCTGTGATTTTTTTTTAAATTTTTTTTTGAATGAAATTTTTAATTTTTGGGTTGTGATACTAGTTTTAAGGTTTTAATTTCATAAGTATTAATGTGATTTCTGTGTTTTTCTTTCTAACTGTGATATTAAGTTTAAGTTTATGTTTTGTGTGTTTTTTAGAGTATTATAGCTTGTGCTGTGATATTAGCTTATAAGATTTTATTTATTATGTATCAGGCGATGATAACCTCGCAAAGGTTTTTCGCCTTAAAAAAAAAAAAAAAAAAAAAAAAAAAAAATCCTCCCCTTTCTCACACCTCTCATCATCCTGTTCCTGCTCTACATCTATTAACACCTCCTCCATTCCATCATCATCCATATAATTTTCCCCCATGTTTTCCACAAGGAAACCAGGTGTCGGTATAACACCGTTGTCAACAATATCATGTTGGGTCTCCTTTTCAGCATCTCTAATGAGATCCCTCAACATGTGTTTAAGAATTTCAACCGCTTCATAATCATATTCGTCATTTTTTAGGTCAAAGTCTAACCGCTCGAGTAGACACAACAGAAAGGGAAAACTTATATTTTTTTTATAATTTTCCAACGTTGTTCTACTTGTTACGGTTAGATTCACCGCCCGCGTCAACACTTCTCCCAATTCGATTATTTTTAATTTTAATTTTTTTAATTCATTATATTCGCCTATTATATTTGTTGACCCCAACCGGTCAATAACATCTCTCCATAAATTTATACTTTTCATCCCCATTGTAAATAAATCTAGTATAATTTGAATTAGTGTTATTTTTCCAGAATCCATTTTTTTTGATCTAAAAAATAAAAAATAGTTACAAATATGATTAAAAAATGGAAATAAATAAACAAATTAATTCATAAAAATGTGTCCATCTTCTTGCCGTGTTTTCACTGGCAAAAATTTATATATATCTGATAATATATAACTTTTTAAATAATTTTGACACGCTAATTCACCTAACCCTGGAGGGTTAAAAGGTTTCTTAACTCTCAGTTTTCGCGTAGGTTTTTTAAGATCTTTGGTTATACCAGATACTCCATAATCTGTTAGGTTCATAACAAACCATTGACCATTTATATGGTAAACAGCATTTTTCAAAAATGCAATATCAAACGAGCTAAGTAGTGCAAAGATACAAATATGGGGACAATCGGGTAACATTTCATTCGTTTTTATAAACGATAAAGCTAGAATCTGTCCTTTATGCAGAACAAATTCTACAGAACATGTATAAGGTTCTTTAAATTCAATATTTGATGTTTGCAAAAAGAAAACATCTAAAATATCATACGATTGAGCTTTACCTAATACAACAGAAATAAAATTTCCAGCAAAACACCAATATTTAGATTTTACTCTTTGTGATACTCTATTTAAATTTTGAATTAGTTCTTCGTCGTGAAAAAAATCATTAGAAGGTTGGACACGCTCATTACAATTACTTGGAAAATTAATTTGTATATTATTTCCAAAATTTTGAATAAATCTACAAACTTGTTCAAAAATAACGAATTTAGTACAAATAGATTCATTTAAATATGCTTTAAAAACAATAATATGGTGTACGATTCCACCCAATTTTTCAATACGTTCGTTTGCAGCATTAGCCCGATTAGTTATTAGATTTGCCATTTTTTTAATACCTAAAAATATATAAATTAACCAAATAATTTTCATACATGAATAATAAATATAATTAAATGATAGCAAATAATTATTTTCTACTATAACACAAATTATTTAATAATTTTAAAAGCGTTTTATATTCACTACTATCTTTAAATTCTTTTATAACATTATCCATAGTTTGATCAGCGTCTAAAATTAATATTGGGATATTTAGATAGTTCGATGATTCTTTTAACCATTTATCTGTTAAAACATCGAGTTTAGTTAAATAATCTAACCCGATTTCATTTTCCCCATCACGATTTCGATTTTTTATTCTTGTTAACGCTATCGAGGGTGATGTTTTTAAATAAATAATTAAATTTGTTTGTATTTCCATTTTTTCCAACAAAAAGTTCAACCACTCATTTAAAATTTTGTATTCATTGTCGGAAAGAATGTTTTCACTGTGAAAATATTCGATGAATACGTTTTTTACACTGTACAAAGATCGTTCCATTATTTTTAATTTTCCATCGTTTTTCAAATGATTATCTAACATTGTTTTCATCACCAACATTTGAAAGGAAAATACATATTTAATTGGGTTAATATACATTTCTTTTAAATAGTTGAAATTATAGAAATTTGCCCATTTTTCAACCGGTTCTTTTACGATTGATGCTTGAGGCAATTCTTCTTGGAGACGATTTAAAAATGTGCTTTTCCCCGAACCGATTTGTCCTTCAACAATGATTGTGAAAGAGGGTCTGTTGTTAGAACAAGCCATTTTTCCCTCCTAAAGACAAAATTTTATAATAATATACACCCTAATATTGAAAAAAATTATTTGCTAACATTGTATATAATGAAAAAAATCTACAAACCTGTAGAACCAAACCCACGATCACCCCTATTTGTTATCGGTAAATTATCATCTATGAGTTCAACTAATGAATAATTATCGGCACATTTCTCAAAAATTATCTGAGCAATTCGCTCCCCACATTCAACATCATATTTTTTTCCACTATTGTTTATAAAAATTATCATTATTGAACCGGTGTAATCACGATCTATAACCCCACCTCCAATATCTATACCTTTTACTGAAAGACCACTACGTGACGCTATACGACCATAATATCCAGGCGGGATGTAAAATCCTATTCCTGTGTCAATAAGGGCGCGTGAATTTGGTTCTACGGTCAATGTTTTACAAGAATATAAATCTAAACCGGCAGCACCCGAAGTACTTCTTTGGGGGATCAAAGCGGATTTTGTTAATTTTTTACACATTATTTCCATCTGTAAAAATAATATTAAGATTTTATTTTTGAACTAATGAGAATAATTAAAACAAAATTTATGAATCCTTTACCGTATTAAATTTTTTAATTTCAAGTTGTGATTGCCTTAAATTTTTTATCTTCATTATTTTCCGTTTCTGATTTCGAACGAGCTTTCTTACAAGACAATAATCAGGATCACTTTGCTCGCATAAAAACACTATTTTCTTTGCCACCTTTGTCCACTGACGTTTTGGACTCAGATTTTTTAAATCTTTGGTGTCACTAATTTCAATTTTAATCATAAAAGCCCCCTTTTCCCCGGGTGTAGAAATAGTCAACCGTTCATCGTTAACGAGTTGAGTATATGATTGAGGAAACTCGTTTTTTGATTTAAACAAATTATTAAAAGATTCACACTCCTCCCCTTCCGATTCTGTATCCGTTTCCGATATTTGTGCTGCGCCCGATTTTAAATTTAACAATCTTTCTACACAAGCGATAATATGTATAACGTTATCCTCATAGAAACACTTTTCACTTAGATTTATATTACTTATTAATAACTTAAATTCTTCGTAAGTTAACGTTTTAATTTTATACTTAATGATTGAATTTTGTGATGGCTGTTTGTCTAGATTTTCGTTGATAGCCGATAAACAATTTTCCAGGACTCAGTGAATTTTAATTAAATTATCGTTGAAATCTTTTGTTTTAAAAAGCTCCCCTTTTACTTCTTTAATTACCGTCTCCCATAATAAAAGTGTATTTAATCGAACTTCGAAAAGTTTTCTGATTATTTCATCTGCCGAATAAGCAGATCCATCTATAAAAAATTTATTAATGTTAAAAAATTGAAATTCTGATTAAGTTGTTTTTTTTAAATTATAAAAAAGAATAATATATTTTTTTAACTTACTTTGATTTGAAGAAAATTGAGATGTTGTTGAAAATATAATAAAAGTTGTAATAAGATTGATTTAAAAATTTGAGTAATTAAGTAAAATATACGTATTGAGTGCGTTGACAGACGTGTAACACAGTATTTCGCAAAACGATAACGTACACAGTACACACTGATGTGTTGAGTGGTTATAATTTTTGCCTACAAAACACAGCCTTTATATACTAAATTTTTCTTAAACAATAAAATATGTTGAAAAGAGATGGTAAATGTAGGAACGTGATTAATGTTATACTTTCTAAGAATTATAGACACGTCCTCCTACATACAGGAAGAAACAACAACAACCTACTTACATGTTGCAATAATTAGTATACACATCACATCGGTTGACCTCTATTTAATCTCCTATTCCATAGCAGCGAATAATCACGTTGGTGCCGTGTGGGAAATACGTCTATGTTATTTACCGGCCTCGATTTCACCTCGATTTCACCTCGGTTTCACTATAATCAAGTTTCACAATAACAGAAAGTGCAGCTGCGTAAAATATAATGATGATTTCGATTTCACTTCTAATGCTATTGTTTAAAGTTAACATGAGTATAATTATTTTTTATCTTTTATATAGCGAATACTAATACACAATAGATTTATTTCATTTTGTGTTTTTTTATTATTATAAATTTTTTAAAAAAGTTATTCTTATAAACAATCAAATTTCGGTAAAAACTAATGTGATATGGATGGTGATAAATTTCGAAACTTTATTTTACTATTATTATTATTTTTAAGAAACTGTATATTGGAATTCCATGACAAAATAAGAAATGGCTTGAGCTCTTTCCGCATTAACAAGCTAATACGTCAACAAGAAAACTTTACATTACTCACCATCAAGTTAAATCCTCATAGGTTTTGACAGCCTTCCTTCGGAGGTTGCAGGACGTATTCTAACGGTTCTTACTGTACGCCTAACAGGTGGGATGTTCTCCTTATCATCCGCATCTATAGGCAACCTCTGTGTGAAACGACGCGGTTCTGGATGCTCGATAATAACTGTCTCCGTATCACTGTCGGAATCCGTATCACTCCCGAAATCCGTATCACTCCTGACATCTGTATCACTGCTAACGTCCGTATCACTCCGGACATCCATTGAGGCTGCAATTAAACATATGGTATATGTATGAATCAAATGTACGTTGGCATGAGAAAGTCATGTGGGAGTGTCACAATATATTTTTAAATTTATTAATAACAGATGCTTTTTGTTATATACGATGGCATAAGAAAGTCGTGTGGGAGTGTCACAATAGATTTTTAAATTTATTAATAACAGATGCTTTTTGTTATATACGATGGCATGAGAAAGTCGTGTGGGAGTGTCACTATAGATTTTTATATTATTTACATTGGCAAGAAAGAGTACCGTAAAATGGGGTGAATAGGAACGATTTTAAAGTTTCAATGTAAAAAAAACACTAATACACATGTTTTTAACTAAAGAATTTTATCTTATATTTTGGGTCTTACCTTCTTCTTTTTATTTATACATAATAAAAGGAGACAATTCTAACAGGTAACCAACAAAAAAATAAAGAAGTGGTGTTCCTATTCACCCCTCAAGTAGGGGTGAATAGGAACACATGTTACATTCTTTGTTTGTTCATATTCATACATATGTAGGATTGATGGGAATAGGCAAAAAAATTATAAGGTGAAAAATAACACACAAACATTAATAAAAAAAAATTTATTGTTGAAAAAAGTTAATTGTGATTGAATATATTACACATTGAGTTCTAATATATCAACAGATCACTTAGATCATCCTCAAAACTAACCATATCTTTAAATCTATTAGATGTGTTTACATTTTTACTAACAGACAACTGTTTCACAATATCATTTGATTCAAAATATCCTTCCTCTTCAGTTTCAAAAAACTTCCAAGCTTTAAGGACCTTCTTGAAAAAGATTCCTACATAGCCGTCATCTTCAGGATGGAGCACTTTCATAACGTACAGCCTGAATGATTGTTTGGTCTTGCCATAAACTTTTACCACTAGGAAATCTCCAGGACTAATGGGCCTACTACAATTCTTAATTGTAGGACTATCAGTATTTAAATTTTCATAGTTAGATTCATCATCAGACGAAAACACTAGCTCGTCATTATCTTGGATAGAATAATCCGAGTCTTCTGATGAGCTTGATTCTCTTACTCTTTTCTTGTTTTTTTTGCATCCTTTAGTTATACTTTCTAATTCTCTAGCAACGGGATTTGCATTGATTTGAGTTCTTGAAGGCCCTGGTTCTAGGTCTGCCACACTTTCTTCCAGGTCTGTCGCCTCAACACTTTTTCCAGGTTGAACATGAATTTTGGTTCTCTTTTTTTTCGGTTTCTGAACTGAATCGAAGTGTCTTATTGTCTGTAAAAGTTCCTTGAAACTATCATCAATTCCTTTCACGCGTACGGGTTCTGACAAAGATGTCTGGGACCCTGATGAAGTTGTTGTACTAGTACTTTCTTCATCTGGCAGCATCTTTAGAACCTTACTGCGATCCAGGGGGAAAATGCCACATTTTTTAAATCCTGATTTAACATTTTCTTCAGAGAGAGAATCAACAAGTTTTTTCAGCAGAGCAGGAAACCTGTCTTTTGATACTGTAGCATCATTCCTGCCAGGTCCTTTCTTCCAATCTTCAATTATCTGACGCCAAATAATCTTCATTGGTCTGAAGAATGCCACGTCGAGAGGCTGAGTAAGGTGAGTTGAATTACTTGGCAAGAATATGAGCTTGATATTCTTTTCTTGACACAATCGAATCATATTTATAGACAAATGAGACGATAAGTTATCTCCAATCAAGTACTTTGTTCCCTCTAGGTTATGAAAGAAGGGGATTACAATTGATTCAACCCAGTCATTAAAACAAAAACTATCAAACCAACCTGATTTGGTACGATTAAATCTTGATTGTTTAGGGCCTCCCTGCTTCCAGCTCTCATATAAGTGTTGCGCTTTGTATACCACGTAAGGAGGCAATATTTTTCCCTCTGCAGTTGCAGCAAACATTACAGAAGTAGACGCTTTTGAAGAATTAAGGACTCGCTCTGGGTACTTGCACCCACGTCGGAAAATCAATTTACGTTTCCCTGGGTCGTCACATAAATTGGTCTCATCATAGTTTATTATGTGACTTGCAGGAACATCTTTGAGCTCTCTTTCTAGCTCATCAAAATACATGTTAATTATTTCAGGGGAAACAGCTGCTCTTGAACGTTTTATATTTTGGCACATTCTATTTGACAATGATTTCTTATGACGAGTTAAAAAATGATACACCCAGTCACGTCCAGGAGTATTGTTTTTGAACTTAGAAATAACTTTACCTTGGCGTTCAAGATAATCTCTTACAATTAAACGTAAGCTGAGTGAATCTAGGGGATATCCCCAGTCAGCACAAACTGCTAACCTGTCAACGAGAACTGACTCTTCATCTTCATGTAGAACAGTCTGACCTCCCTTTTTCTTCGTGTTGACATTTTTGGTATGTCTGTGTAAGACAGTTGTAGGGATGTTAAACATCTCGGAACACTTCCTATAAGAAAGGCCACTTTGGATACTATGAATGGCTTTTTGTAGGTCTTCTGGTGTGTAGCACCTTTTCTTCACTCTAGCCACAGGTTGATATTTTCGGGGCATATCTGCTGAAACTGAAACCTGCAACAAAAGACAACAACACAGCAATTAATGTATGGTAAAATAGTGAGGTCAACAGTCATTAATTAAAGCAAGTCTTCCTCTATGGGAGAAATAAAAGACTTCAAAACATGTGGGGTGAATGGGAACACTGTAAACATTGTGTTCCTATTCACCCCACTGATCTCAAATCCATAACCTCAAACTAATAATTTTGTTTACCAAGAAACATTTAAAGAATAATGAAAGCTCTGATTTGTGGCAACCCCGGGACCCCAGCTAAGAGCTAACCTTATTTCAAAACTATACACAGGTTGCTCTTACACTACACACAACAATAATACTACATCACACACACCACACTTTCTTTCAACACACACATTTACATACCCTACACACAACACATACACAAAGTTTTTCTTACACACATTTATAATGCTGGCGAGGATGGGATGCGGGCTGGTCGTGCGTAACCCTTTCCGGATTGGAAGGTCTGGACTGTGGTTGTGCTGCTGTGAGCTTGCTCTGCCGAGGCTTTGCGCCATCCATTAGCCCTTCCAGTCGCTTCGGTACTGTGGCAAGAAGTGGACCATGGGTAAGAGTGTCGGAGCTCTTACTGCTGCGTGCGAGCCTCTGGGACGTCGGTATCAGTGGGTCAGGCAGTACCTGACTCCCCGGCCCGGATGAAATATGTGGGAGATGGCTGCCGGGAGTACTCGGCCGGGTCCTTCTTTTTACTAGGGACCTGCGGCGTGCGCGGGTCATCTCTCCGCCCGCACCCTGCTTTCACGATGACTGGAAAAGCACTAAAGATAATGGCAAACAAACAATCTTCCCTTGGATTGAAAAGACTATGGTCTAGCTTGTCTGACGATAGTGATAAAAGTGGTGTATTAAGTAACACGGACAAATTTTTCGTTGTTCGTTGTGTTGCAGAAGAAGGGTCGCTTTCAAAAGTTTCCCCCTTCATTATTAACAGGTCTGTGCAGTCGGTTTGTGGCTCGCCACACTCTATTAAGAAACTAAGGAATGGTACTTTGTTAATTGAAACAACGTCTGCGAAGCAAAGTAGCAGCGTTGTTAAAATTACACAAATAGGAAGTACTGCAGTCACTGTTGAACCGCATAGATCCCTCAACTCATCTCGAGGAGTGGTTTACTCTCGAGATATACATGATATGTCTGAGGCTGAGTTATTGGAAGAGCTTACCTCCCAGCGAGTGACGCAAGTCAAAAGAGTTACGCGTCGGGAAAATGGCATTGATGTCGGTACCCCGACACTTATCATAACATTTTCCACCCCACAACCACCAGATCGTCTAAAGTTGGGTTACTTGTCTGTTCGAGTGAGACCGTATGTCCCAAACCCTCTGCGCTGTTTTCAGTGCCAGGAATACGGACATACGAAAACTAACTGCAAGAAACCTGCGATATGCGCAAAGTGCAGTTCACCTGACCACTTAGACAGCGAATGCACTTCTGAAACAGAACTGTGTGCAAACTGTAAAGGAAGTCATTCAGCAAGGTCTCGGGAATGCCCTAAGTATAAAGAAGAACGGGAAATTCAGAAAATTTCGTCTGAACAGAAGCTTTCCTTTCCCGCTGCCCGGAGCGAGTACAGAAAACTAAATAGCATCCGAAATGCAGTCCAGCCTGACATTTCGTTTGCAGCTGCAACTAGTGTTCAGTCTCGTGTGTCTGGTGAGTGCTCGTCATGCGTAGAGTTGAAAAGTGTTGTTGAGAACCTAACTAAACAGGTTGCTTCCCTAACTTCTGCACTGAAAGCTTTACTAAGCTCCAAACAGACTGAAATTAGTTCAAAGAGTTCTGTACCTCAAGTTGGTAACCTTTCTGCGACGCAGAATACAAAAGTTCAGCTGTCAAATAAGACAGTCGCCTCTACCTCAAAGGGGAAACCCCTTTCATTGCCTAAGACGCTTCCAGTGGATGCGTCTAAATTCCTAAAATCTCCTTCGTCTGGGTCCAAGATCCACGATATGATAGGAGATTCATCGGCCCTAGAAAAGGGCTTTATACAAGTAAAAGGGAAAAAAGGGAAGGAGAAAATTGTGTTTGAAACGTAACTCCTCCGTTGCGAAATACCCTTTAATAGTTTAATTCAATGGAATGTTCGCGGGATCCGGTCTAGGTATGAAGATATAAAGATAATGATCCGGGATAAGTGTCCGTTTGCGCTTAGCCTGCAAGAGACGATGTTACAACCTGATATCCGATTATCCTTTCGTGGATACGAAATGTTTAGGAAAGATTCCCTGCATGGTGGCCCTGGTGGTGGGGTTGCAATATTACTTCACCAGTCAATGCAAGGGATGAGTCTGGATATCCAAACGGATATTCAGGCTGTAGCAATCAGGATAACTGTCCCGGTGTCGGTTTGCGTGTGTAATGTTTATTTACCACCAAACACAGACATTTCATACCTAGCCATGAGAGAATTGCTGGAACAGTTACCAACTCCATATATCGTCTTAGGAGATTTCAATGGTCACCATTATTCTTGGGGCTCCTCACTGTGCAATGGTAGAGGTCACACGGTGGAGAGGGTCCGGAGTGATTTAGACTTATGTCTATTGAACGATGGATCTGAAACATTCATGTCATCCTCAACAGGATCCTGGTCGTGCTTGGACCTTACTTTCTGTAGCCCGTCCATTGTTCCAAGGTTGATGTGGAGAGTACTGCCAGACCTGTATGGAAGTGATCACCGACCGGTGGTGGTCGAATTTTTCGACTACCAGCCTGTCGATGACCTTCCGAAACGATGGATTGAAAAGCTTGCACGGTGGGATGAGTTTTCAAGTTTAATGGAATCTGAATATGAAGATGATGATGATGCACGAAAGCTGTTGTCTTCCTTTGTAGAGAGGATGTCTGCAGCAGCTGCCCAGAGCATTCCTAAAACATCGGGAAAAGCACGGCGTCCGCCGGTACCTTGGTGGAATGATCGTTGTAAGGAGGCTCTTCAGGACCGCCGTAGGGCCCTGCGCATTTTTAGTCGCAGACCTACGGATGCAAACCTGGAAGCGTACCGAAGAGCTCGGGCCTGCTGTAGGCGTGTCTTTCTTGAGAGTAAGAGGGAGTCGTGGAGCCGTTACGTTGGAGATATTAACAGGAGTACCCCTGTGACAACGGTATGGAGAAAACTGCGTTCGGTATGTGGAAGGACGTCTCCACATCGAATCGCAGGGTTGCAAGTTAACGGTTCTGTGATCACATCACAGTCCGACATCGCTAACGTGATTGGTTCCTTCTTTAAATCAGCTTCCCTCACGTCTTCATATTCAGTACAGTTTCAAAATTATAAGAAAACCATTGAATCTCTTCCTTTCTTTATAGCGGACTCGAATGATCCTCTAAACATTCCTTTTTCATTGCCAGAGCTTAGAAAAGCGCTCAAAGTATCTCGAAATACCTCACCTGGAGGTGATGAAATTACACTTTCGATGATAGCGCATTTACCGGATTCTGGGTTAAGGCAACTCCTACATATTTTTAATAACATATACGCTTCTAGAAAGCTTCCAAAAACTTGGAAAGAAGCAATTGTTGTTCCGATCCTCAAACCTGGTAAAGATAAAACATTGGCCTCCAACTACCGTCCCATTTCCTTGACAAGTGTTGTTTGTAAGGTCATGGAAAGAATGGTGAACAGTCGTCTCATGCGGTATCTGGAAAAGAATGACTTCCTCGCTCCTGAACAGAGCGGTTTTCGGAGAGGGAGGTCTTCGACAGACCACTTGGTGGCCCTTGAGACGGCTGTCTGCAATGCGTTTGCATTGCGGCAGCGCCTCGTTGCCGTATTCTTTGATTTGAAAAAAGCATATGATACAGCTTGGCGACGAGGTATCCTCAATACCTTGCGGGATTGGGGCATCGCTGGAAACATGTTGGCCTTCATCAAGGACTTTCTAGATGAACGATCGTTCCGTGTAAGGGTTGGTCAGTGTCTGTCCGACAGGTTTGACTTGGAAAATGGTATACCGCAAGGAAGTGTAATTAGTTGTACCCTATTTGCGGTTGCCATCAATAATATTGTGAAAAGTTGCGTATACCCTGTTAAATGTTCGTTGTTTGTTGATGATTTTGCAATATATGTTGCATCTAGAAATGTTGTCTCAGCTGAACGAGCTCTACAGCTAACTATATACCGTCTTGAAGAATGGTCACGGCAGACTGGCTTTAGTTTTTCTCCTGAGAAGACTAAATGCATTCAGTTTTGCCGAATACGGACTGATAATGTTCCAAGACTGTATTTAATGGGTCAGTATATCGAAGTTAGCACTGAAATCAGGTTCTTAGGTGTTGTATTCGACAAGAGACTTACATGGGTTCCGCATATTAAAGACCTACGGGCTAGGTGCTTAAAGGTGGTTGATATTCTGCGTGTTCTTACAGGTACATGTTGGGGAGCTGATAGATCATGTATGATAAGGTTCTACAAGGCTCTAGTGCGATCACGTATAGATTATGGCGCTGTAGCCTACTCATCTGCTACTTCCACTTCTCTGAGAATGCTTGACTCAGTCCACAATTCATGTTTACGATTATCTACAGGTGCTTTTCGTTCTAGCCCTGTTATCAGCATCTTAGTTGAAAGTGGAGAAATGTCGTTACACAGACGTCGCCAGCAGCTTATATTGACGTACTTTGCTAAGTTGAAAGCTAGACCTTATCATTTTTTGCATGATATGATTCTCAATAACCCTTGTCATGATTTGCATCTGATGAACGCCCGACAGCCTTCACCATTCGGTGTAAGAGCGTTGGAGATATGCAACAACCTCGATACTGCGATTCCTCGTGTCTACCCTTGTAATTCTTGTCTATTTCCACCCTGGACCATCGCTCAGTTACACTTTAACTTTGAGATGTGTAAATACTCAAAGGCAGGCACAAGCTCTGTGGTGTTTAATAGCATTTTCAGTGAGTTAGTCGAAGCTATTAAACCATCTACGGTTGTATACACTGATGGATCAAGGTCGGATGTTGGAGTTGGTTGCTCGTTTGTTGCTAATGGGAGAACCTATTTGTTTGGATTACCTGCGGGAACCAGTATTTACACGGCTGAATTTTATGCAATTAGTAAAGCTCTGTCTGTAGTCTGTGTGCGTGGGCGTCGGGTGTTGGTGTGCACTGATTCACTCAGTGCCCTGCAGTCGATTAGTGATATATATTCACGCCACCCGCTAGTTTCAGATGTCCACGGCACCGTGAAGCAGCTTAACGATAGAGGAGTAAGTGTTGTTTTCTGCTGGGTTCCGGGTCATGCTGGAATCCCGGGAAATGAGGCTGCTGATTTGGCCGCTAAGGAGGCGGCTCGTCAACCGGCTTTCACACGATATCTGACCATGTCTGATTTCGTTAGTCTGGTGAAGCGGGTCATTACTGATTCCTGGCAGGTAGAATGGAATGGCTCTCATGGCAACAAGCTACGGGACATAAAACCTATTGTTAAGCCTTGGCCTACGTCACTGAGGAAGAACAGAAGGGAAGAAGTTGTCATCGCGCGACTTAGAATTGGGCACACCAGATTAACCCATGGGTATCTCATGACGTCTGGTGATGCTCCAATTTGTGGCAGGTGCGATTGTCCTTTGACAGTCAAACATGTATTGGTTGATTGCGTCTGCTACGCAGCTCTGCGTCGGCGATTCAGAATTCCCTCTGAATTAAGGAATATACTCGGTGACGAAAGCCGTATTTTGGACTCGGCTTTGAATTTTTTACGATCGATCAGTGTATACAACAGTGTCTAATGTCCTTTTAGTTGTACCCTATGGTATGTGTTTTATTTTAGTTATACGTTTATGTATTATACGTTTATGTTATACGTCATATGTCTGTGGTTTTATTATGTGGCCCCTTTACAGCCTTTTGTGATATTTATGTCTGTGATATTTTCTCTCTTTTCTTTTATTTTTAATGTAATTTTTTGGTTGTGATACTAGTTGTTAAGTTTTCATAAGTGTCAATATTATTTTTGTGTTTTTTTTTTGTTTTAACTGTGATATTAAGTTTAAGTTTATGTATATATGTTTTTTTGTGTTTTTTAGCGTTTTTTAGCGTTTTTGTCTTTTAGCTTGTGGTGTCTGTGATACTAGCGTATAAGATTTTAGCTTATATTTGTATTAAAAAAGGCGTTCTGCACTCGGGCTTTTTACACCCTTGTGCAGAACAACAGGCGATGATAACCTCGCTAAGGTTTTTCGCCTTAAAACAAAAAAAAAAAAAAAAAAAATCTGATTTGACAAAGCATAGTGGAAGATGGAAGTAAATAGAAAATAAGAATTCTTAGGTCTACAGTAACAGTAATTTCATACTTACAGGTAAAGTTTTAATGACGTGAAATATTCTTCTTTTTAATAGCTTTGTTTACACTCTGAAACACATGGAAACCAATGATGCCAACATCACAGAACTTAATTTCCCAAGTGCCCTATTGGGTTAGACAACTTTCAAAACAAAAACATCTCATAAAAAGTAATATTTACATTAAGAGGGATTTTTAGTATTGTTAGGTGAAGTTTCGTTCCTATTCACCCTACTGTTCCTATACACCCCATTTTACGGTAGTGTGTGTGGATGACACAACAGATTTTTAATTACAGTTAAGGAATTATTGTTCATGTTTTACATTGTCCAGATGGAGTCATGTGGGTGTGTCACAATAGATTTTTATATTATTTACATTGGCAAGAAAGAGTAGTGTGTGTGGATGACACAACAGATTTTTAATTACAGTTAAGGAATTATTGTTCATGTTTTACACTGTCCAGATGCAGTCATGTGGGTGTGTCACAATAGATTTTTATATTATTTACATTGGCAAGAAAGAGTAGTGTGTGTGGATGACACAACAGATTTTTAATTACAGTTAAGGAATTATTGTTCATGTTTTACACTGTCCAGATGGAGTCATGTGGGTGTGTCACAATAGATTTTTATATTATTTACATTGGCAAGAAAGAGTAGTGTGTGTGGATGACACAACAGATTTTTAATTACAGTAAGGAATTATTGTTCATGTTTTACACTGTCCAGATGGAGTCATGTGGGTGTGTCACAATGGATTTTCATTTTCTATTGCCTATATGAATATATTGGAGGGAAAGTATTGTTAGATATGGTTATCAGTGTCCGTGAGAGAATTAATGTGGTTTGCCGAAACAGATATCTCACTTGCATTTATATGAACAAAATTCACTTATTCGATTACTTTTACCAGCTTTTATCTTTGGATAGGAAATTCGGAAATTTTTTTTGAATTTATCGTTATATAATTTAAAGGTGGTAGGTTCATTCAAAATTACTTTCTTAAAATTCTGTAAGGTTTTCAAGGAACTGGAGGCTTTTCAAAATTATGGGTATACAATCTGTAATATTTTTTATGTATATTTTAAGTGAGTGTAACAAGTCAGATAAAAGCAACTTTTACGTGTTGCTTTGTGCTGTGTAAGGTTCAAGGTTACTTGAAAAAGTTGTCTACACGTCTGACAGCCTATATTCTGTTTGTGAAGGTTGAGGTGACCTTACACGGTCAATTTCGGTTTTTACAATTTATGTTTCTTCTACATACGATTTATCATATTTTCACTTACGTTTTTCATTTGAAATGCTTTGTAATGTACTATTTTTACTGTTCTAGGATTTGCTATATTTGGGTGTAGTTTGTAGTGTGTTTTGAATATATTATTTCAGTGTTAGTACCATATTTCTTTCTAACCATGTATGGGGTCCGTGTAAGAGTCAAATTGAGAGAGTCTAAATTAGTTTCTCTTTTAACATATCTTAAGGTCTCATTCCGTCTCAACTTTTATTTTTTTTAACGCAAACGTTTTAGTGGATAACATTAATTTATTTTATTATTATTTTTGACACTAACAAAGAACCTGATATCTGCCTTCATTATGCGTTTTACCTATACTATCCTTTCACCTAAGGTTAACATATTAGCTATTAGTTTATCATGCACCTTTCCTTTTAATCCCCCCCAGGGGGCACCCATTCTTATATATATGAATGCTCGTCCATGCATATATATGTGGGTGTTCGGGTGTGGCAACCCCGGGACCCCAGCTAAGAGCTAACCTTATTTCAAAACTATACACAGGTTGCTCTTACACTACACACAACAATAATACTACATCACACACACCACACTTTCTTTCAACACACACATTTACATACCCTACACACAACACATACACAAAGTTTTTCTTACACACATTTATAATGCTGGCGAGGATGGGATGCGGGCTGGTCGTGCGTAACCCTTTCCGGATTGGAAGGTCTGGACTGTGGTTGTGCTGCTGTGAGCTTGCTCTGCCGAGGCTTTGCGCCATCCTTTAGCCCTTCCAGTCGCTTCGGTACTGTGGCAAGAAGTGGACCATGGGTAAGAGTGTCGGAGCTCTTACTGCTGCGTGCGAGCCTCTGGGACGTCGGTATCAGTGGGTCAGGCAGTACCTGACTCCCCGGCCCGGATGAAATATGTGGGAGATGGCTGCCGGGAGTACTCGGCCGGGTCCTTCTTTTTACTAGGGACCTGCGGCGTGCGCGGGTCATCTCTCCGCCCGCACCCTGCTTTCACGATGACTGGAAAAGCACTAAAGATAATGGCAAACAAACAATCTTCCCTTGGATTGAAAAGACTATGGTCTAGCTTGTCTGACGATAGTGATAAAAGTGGTGTATTAAGTAACACGGACAAATTTTTCGTTGTTCGTTGTGTTGCAGAAGAAGGGTCGCTTTCAAAAGTTTCCCCCTTCATTATTAACAGGTCTGTGCAGTCGGTTTGTGGCTCGCCACACTCTATTAAGAAACTAAGGAATGGTACTTTGTTAATTGAAACAACGTCTGCGAAGCAAAGTAGCAGCGTTGTTAAAATTACACAAATAGGAAGTACTGCAGTCACTGTTGAACCGCATAGATCCCTCAACTCATCTCGAGGAGTGGTTTACTCTCGAGATATACATGATATGTCTGAGGCTGAGTTATTGGAGGAGCTTACCTCCCAGCGAGTGACGCAAGTCAAAAGAGTTACGCGTCGGGAAAATGGTATTGATGTCGGTACCCCGACACTTATCATAACATTTTCCACCCCACAACCACCAGATCGTCTAAAGTTAGGTTACTTGTCTGTTCGAGTGAGACCGTATGTCCCAAACCCTCTGCGCTGTTTCCAGTGCCAGGAATACGGACATACGAAAACAAACTGCAAGAAACCTGCGATATGCGCAAAGTGCAGTTCACCTGACCACTTAGATAGCGAATGCACTTCTGAAAAAGAACTATGTGCAAACTGTAAAGGGAGTCATTCAGCAAGGTCTCGGGAATGCCCCAAGTATAAAGAAGAACGGGAAATTCAGAAAATTTCGTCTGAACAGAAGCTTTCCTTTCCCGCTGCCCGGAGTGAGTACAGAAAACTAAATAGCATTCGAAATGCAGTCCAGCCTGACATTTCGTTTGCAGCTGCAACTAGTGTTCAGTCTCGTGTGTCTGGTGAGTGCTCGTCATGCGTAGAGTTGAAAAGTGTTGTTGAGAACCTAACTAAACAGGTTGCTTCCCTAACTTCTGCACTGAAAGCTTTACTAAGCTCCAAACAGACTGAAATTAGTTCAAAGAGTTCTGTACCTCAAGTTGGTAACCTTTCTGCGACGCAGAATACAAAAGTTCAGCTGTCAAATAAGACAGTCGCCTCTACCTCAAAGGGGAAACCCCTTTCATTGCCTAAGACGCTTCCAGTGGATGCGTCTAAATTCCTAAAATCTCCTTCGTCTGGGTCCAAGATCCACGATATGATAGGAGATTCATCGGCCCTAGAAAAGGGCTTTATACAAGTAAAAGGGAAAAAAGGGAAGGAGAAAATTGTGTTTGAAACGTAACTCCTCCGTTGCGAAATACCCTTTAATAGTTTAATTCAATGGAATGTTCGCGGGATCCGGTCTAGGTATGAAGATATAAAGATATTGATCCGGGATAAGTGTCCGTTTGCGCTTTGCCTGCAAGAGACGATGTTACAACCTGATATCCGATTATCCTTTCGTGGATACGAAATGTTTAGGAAAGATTCCCTGCATGGTGGCCCTGGTGGTGGGGTTGCAATATTACTTCACCAGTCAATGCAAGGGATGAGTCTGGATATCCAAACGGATATTCAGGCTGTAGCAATCAGGATAACTGTCCCGGTGTCGGTTTGCGTGTGTAATGTTTATTTACCACCAAACACAGACATTTCATACCTAGCCATGAGAGAATTGCTGGAACAGTTACCAGCTCCATATATCGTCTTAGGAGATTTCAATGGTCACCATTATTCTTGGGGCTCCTCACTGTGCAATGGTAGAGGTCACATGGTGGAGAGGGTCCGGAGTGATTTAGACTTATGTCTATTGAACGATGGATCTGAAACGTTCATGTCATCCTCAACAGGATCCTGGTCGTGCTTGGACCTTACTTTCTGTAGCCCGTCCATTGTTCCAAGGTTGATGTGGAGAGTACTGCCAGACCTGTATGGAAGTGATCACCGACCGGTGGTGGTCGAATTTTTCGACTACCAGCCTGTCGATGACCTTCCGAAACGATGGATTGAAAAGCTTGCACGGTGGGATGAGTTTTCAAGTTTAATGGAATCTGAATATGAAGATGATGATGATGCACGAAAGCTGTTGTCTTCCTTTGTAGAGAGGATGTCTGCAGCAGCTGCCCAGAGCATTCCTAAAACATCGGGAAAAGCACGGCGTCCGCCGGTACC
The DNA here is from genome assembly GCA_035578175.1 of Catonia carolina. Classification (NCBI taxonomy): domain Eukaryota; kingdom Metazoa; phylum Arthropoda; class Insecta; order Hemiptera; family Achilidae; genus Catonia; species Catonia carolina. Next base: position 65,960,402 of record JAQMRL010000001.1, on the reverse strand, counting down.
TTGGTGGAATGATCGTTGTAATGAGGCTCTTCAGGACCGCCGTAGGGCTCTGCGCATTTTTAGTCGCAGACCTACGGATGCAAACCTGGAAGCGTACCGAAAAGCTCGGGCCTGCTGTAGGCGTGTCTTTCTTGAGAGTAAGAGGGAGTCGTGGAGCCGTTACGTTGGAGATATTAACAGGAGTACCCCTGTGACAACGGTATGGAGAAAACTGCGTTCGGTATGTGGAAGGACGTCTCCACATCGAATCGCAGGGTTGCAAGTTAACGGTTCTGTGATCACATCACAGTCCGACATCGCTAACGTGATTGGTTCCTTCTTTAAATCAGCTTCCCTCACGTCTTCATATTCAGTACAGTTTCAAAATTATAAGAAAACCATTGAATCTCTTCCTTTCTTTATAGCGGACTCGAATGATCCTCTAAACATTCCTTTTTCATTGCCAGAGCTTAGAAAAGCGCTCAAAGTATCTCGAAATACCTCACCTGGAGGTGATGAAATTACACTTTCGATGATAGCGCATTTACCGGATTCTGGGTTAAGGCAACTCCTACATGTTTTTAATAACATATACGCTTCTAGAAAGCTTCCAAAAACTTGGAAAGAAGCAATTGTTGTTCCGATCCTCAAACCTGGTAAAGATAAAACATTGGCCTCCAACTACCGTCCCATTTCCTTGACAAGTGTTGTTTGTAAGGTCATGGAAAGAATGGTGAACAGTCGTCTCACGTGGTATCTGGAAAAGAATGACTTCCTCGCTCCTGAACAGAGCGGTTTTCGGAGAGGTAGGTCTTCGACAGACCACTTGGTGGCCCTTGAGACGGCTGTCTGCAATGCGTTTGCATTGCGGCAGCGCCTCGTTGCCGTATTCTTTGATTTGAAAAAAGCATATGATACAGCTTGGCGACGAGGTATCCTCAATACCTTGCGGGATTGGGGCATCGCTGGAAACATGTTGGCCTTCATCAAGGACTTTCTAGATGAACGATCGTTCCGTGTAAGGGTTGGTCAGTGTCTGTCCGACAGGTTTGACTTGGAAAATGGTATACCGCAAGGAAGTGTAATTAGTTGTACCCTATTTGCGGTTGCCATCAATAATATTGTGAAAAGTTGCGTATACCCTGTTAAATGTTCGTTGTTTGTTGATGATTTTGCAATATATGTTGCATCTAGAAATGTTGTCTCAGCTGAACGAGCTCTACAGCTAACTATATACCGTCTTGAAGAATGGTCACGGCAGACTGGCTTTAGTTTTTCTCCTGAGAAGACTAAATGCATTCAGTTTTGCCGAATACGGACTGATAATGTTCCAAGACTGTATTTAATGGGTCAGTATATCGAAGTTAGCACTGAAATCAGGTTCTTAGGTGTTGTATTCGACAAGAGACTTACATGGGTTCCGCATATTAAAGACCTACGGGCTAGGTGCTTAAAGGTGGTTGATATTCTGCGTGTTCTTACAGGTACATGTTGGGGAGCTGATAGATCATGTATGATAAGGTTCTACAAGGCTCTAGTGCGATCACGTATAGATTATGGCGCTGTAGCCTACTCATCTGCTACTTCCACTTCTCTGAGAATGCTTGACTCAGTCCACAATTCATGTTTACGATTATCTACAGGTGCTTTTCGTTCTAGCCCTGTTATCAGCATCTTAGTTGAAAGTGGAGAAATGTCGTTACACAGACGTCGCCTGCAGCTTATATTGACGTACTTTGCCAAGTTGAAAGCTAGACCTTACCATTTCTTGCATGACATCATTCTCAACAACCCCTGTCATGATTTGCATCTGATGAACGCCCGACAACCTTCACCATTTGGTGTAAGAGCGTTGGAGATATGCAACAACCTCGATATTGCGATTCCTCGTGTCTACCCATGTAATTCTTGTCTATTTCCACCCTGGACCATCGCTCAGTTACACTTTAACTTTGAGATGTGTAAATACTCAAAGGCAGGCACAAGCTCTGTGGTGTTTAATAGCATTTTCAGTGAGTTAGTCGAAGCTATTAAACCATCTACGGTTGTATACACTGATGGATCAAAGTCGGATGTTGGAGTTGGTTGCTCGTTTGTTGCTAATGGGAGAACCTATTTGTTTGGATTACCTGCGGGAACCAGTATTTACACGGCTGAACTTTATGCAATTAGTAAAGCTCTGTCTGTAGTCTGTGTGCGTGGGCGTCGGGTGTTGGTGTGCACTGATTCACTCAGTGCCCTGCAGTCGATTAGTGATATATATTCACGCCACTCGCTAGTTTCAGATGTCCACGGCACCGTGAAGCAGCTTAACGATAGAGGAGTAAGTGTTGTTTTCTGCTGGGTTCCGGGTCATGCTGGAATCCCGGGAAATGAGGCTGCTGATTTGGCCGCTAAGGAAGCGGCTCGTCAACCGGCTTTCACACGATATCTGACCATGTCTGATTTCGTTAGTCTGGTGAAGCGGGTCATTACTGATTCCTGGCAGGTAGAATGGACTGGCTTTCATGGCAACAAGCTACGGGACATAAAACCTATTGTTAAGCCTTGGCCTACGTCACTGAGGAAGAACAGAAGGGAAGAAGTTGTCATCGCGCGACTTAGAATTGGGCACACCAGATTAACCCATGGGTATCTCATGACGTCTGGTGATGCTCCAATTTGTGGCAGGTGCGATTGTCCTTTGACAGTCAAACATGTATTGGTTGATTGCGTCTGCTACGCAGCTCTGCGTCGGCGATTCAGAATTCCCTCTGAATTAAGGAATATACTCGGTGACGAAAGCCGTATTTTGGACGCGGCTTTGAATTTTTTACGATCGATCAGTGTATACAACAGTGTCTAATGTCCTTTTAGTTGTACCCTATGGTATGTGTTTTATTTTAGTTTTACGTTTATGTATTATACGTTTATGTTATACGTCATATGTCTGTGGTTTTATTATGTGGCCCCTTTACAGCCTTTTGTGATATTTATGTCTGTGATATTTTCTTTCTTTTCTTTTCTTTTATTTTTAATGTAATTTTTTGGTTGTGATACTAGTTTTTAAGTTTTCATAAGTGTCAATATTATTTTTGTGTTTTTTTTTTGTTTTAACTGTGATATTAAGTTTAAGTTTATGTATGTATGTTTTTTTTGTGTTTTTTAGCGTTTTTTGTCTTTTAGCTTGTGGTGTCTGTGATACTAGCGTATAAGATTTTAGCTTATATTTGTATTAAAAAAAGGCGTTCTGCACTCGGGCTTTTTACACCCTTGTGCAGAACAACAGGCGATGATAACCTCGCTAAGGTTTTTCGCCTTAAAACAAAAAAAAAAAAAAAAAAAAAAAAAAAATTTCCTTTTAATCCAACCTTAGCATAGGTAAAACGCATACTAAAGGGTTAATAGAGTTGTGTTTTTTTACGATATATATATTACGGTGGGGGGGTTACTATTTTTGGATTATATCATTATTGTTTAAACTTTTATTTAATAATTGCCCTAATGTTTTGTCTTTTCTTTTTTGTTTTTTTAACTAGGTCCAATGGTCTACCGAAGTACGCTTTATTGTATGGGAAGCAACCTACACCACTTTCATCTTCACCTAAGTCTTCACCTATTTCTTACGCATCTTTTCATATTATTATTATTTTTATTATTATTATTATTATTATTATTATATTGTTACTTTTATTTATTTAAAATATACGTTGTCTTTCTTGTATTCCTACTGTAGTTGTTTACCTTATTCTAGTTCTTCCCACTAATGTAACCTAATATGTTTCGCGTAGGTAGATGTTTCGCGTTAATATGTTTCGTGTTAATGGTTATTAAACTCTCAGTTGGTACTGTACTGGTGTTATCTGTATCTGAGGCCTGTGGAATGTATTTAAACTACATAATTATTTTTCTTAGAATTTTAAAGTCTTAATTTACTTTACTATATAGTTAACAGTTTATAACTTACATTTTTTTGTGTGCGTCGACCTGTTATGGTGGATGTAGATGCAATTTGGTACCCCTCTTCGTGTTGTCTGGGGGGAGGCGCGGTTCGGCACTTCACGTAATATTAAATGTTTCTCGACGGTTTTGCACTAATTCCACTTTGGATTTTTCACTCTTTTATACCGAAGTGGCTCTTGGGAGTGGTCGCATAAGACTAGCTTCAACTTAGGCATGCGGGGTGAATGGACATGACCCCTTTCCGTTCGAGTGGTACAGACACTCGCTATGAACTGGTTTTCGCCTCACCCGCAATGTGTAAAGGCGTCTGGTTTGGTCTCCTTGTTTGTATTGACCTGCTTTCTCTTCTCTATTACGTAGTACTAATTTAACTTAAAACTTTTGAAGGGACCTCTTATAGGAATACCACAAAAAATGTTTCAATTTCGTTTATTGGGCTTTATTAACGAACGGATGCACCTAGGTCGACTTTGATTACATATTCTTAACCATCGTTGAGGGGCGCACAAAAAAGGTTCTATACACTTTTTCGCTACGGGGCTCCGTTAAAAAGTTCAAAATTTTTGATCCCCTCCCGCACCCCGTGCGAAGGGTTGATTTTGGTTTTAGTTAACTCACCTGGTGCTAAACCTTATGCTCTACCCTTCGATTCCCTTCTTGTTACTCGGAGGATGGTAGATCTTGGTTTTCGTTAGCTCAATAGGTGCTCAATCTCATAGTCCCTCGTTCGATTCTTTTCTTGATGTACAGGGGTGCTAGATCCAATGAGGGGTCTATCCCTAGTATCCTCCTACTTTTACGCAATAGCAGGATGCGTTTTTCGGGGTCTGTAAAGATAGACGATAGACACTTGAAGTTTGTCTCTGGTACGTCTTGATTTTGGGCTAGGTTTTTTACCAGGGTGTCTAAAGATGCGTTTAAAAATTGGAGCGAGTCGAGAAACCTGAGCGGGCCCAAAGTCAAGCTCAAAAATTTTTCAGAGCTGTTTGCTATGCACGAGATATTTCTATTTTTGTACCCTTTAATTCCCTGAACTATAAAATGACTATCATATCCGCGAAAGATGTGGAAAAACACGGGGATGTGACTAGTGCGTGAACAACTCAAATTACATTCATTGTGGGCAGGTCCGATATACAGTCCGGTTGTGTGAGAATGGTGCCTCACCCGGTCTGTACCGAGGTCTTTTTTGCACAAACAGCAATGCACAGCCTTTGTAAACTCGGATGATTGATGGGCTGTTATGACCATAGGCTTTTCCCGCTTCATTACGGTTTCCAATTCGTCTGCTTTTGCTAGCAGTATATCCAGCATATGCGACACCACATCTTCCTCTACGCTTTTCGCGCGATAGGAGATAGGGCCATAAACGATTTTTCCAAGCTCGTCTATAATGACAAAGCAATACCCACAGGCAACATGGTGATGACGTGTGGTTGTGTAGCCCTTTACACCAGAAGGCAAAGCAGTTTGTACAGGAAGTAAGAAAGATTCAAAGTCGGCATAGACAGTGTACGGTGCACGTAGGGTGGGTGTGTAATTGCTAAATTTCATAACAGACTCGTGTTCTTTTGTGGGGTCTGGGTATCTGATTCTTTGTACCTCAAATTTGCTACACATTTTAATGTGTTTATCGAGGTTAATTTTGGCCTTGGCCGGGTAAGGATCAGAGAACCTATGCAAACAGAAGGGACAATAGTGACATGCTTTTCTAGAAGCGGTTAAACCTGACAGGAGCCGCGAAAGCCCGTTCGCCCCGTGTTTCATATTTATAAGTGTGTAATGGGACCTGTTACTTTCGTGGTCTGTTACAAGCATCAACTGTACCATGTGTTGTCTGTCTCTATGCATTGTCGTCCTTAAACATGTTACTGTGTTAGTGTCATGGTCAAATCCTAGTACGTTAACTGCGATTGTGGGGTTCTGTTTTTCAAACTTTGAAATGTCTTTCAGTTTAACGGGGTATTCTATTCCGCGCATGTCAAGTAAGTTTAAATGTTTCTTGTAGAAGGTGTAACGTGGTGAATGGGCTTTGCTATCTTTGATATGAGCAAGTACGCTCCACACAAAGCACATCTCGTCTACGGGATTGTAAATGTTTATGATGGCGTGTTTCGACTTCAACCACCTTGGGAGGTGTACGAAGGAACTTTTTGCCCCAATAAAGAGGTTCACTTTTGCAAAGATGCAAATCTAGTTCCAACACCTGTTTTACGGTCCACCCGCTACCTTCAGATGTGAACTTGGATAGTCCCTCATAAATTTTTTCAACAGACTCGTGAAATTGCGTATCCACCATTTCCTGGTTTATCGTAATATTCACAATCTGTTTTGTTGATCCATGTAAGACAACTGAAGTGCTTGTTTCTACCTGTTCGTTTTCTATAAAGTTTAACTTAATAAGTTCTACTTTAATTGAAATATACCATTTTACGTTACCACCCAAACGTTGCGCCTCGCTGAAGAGATGGTCTTTCAAAATCGGTTCGAATCCGGTGAAAAAATCTGCCACATCTTCCATAAAGTCCTCCGTGTTTTCAAAGTTCCATCGGAGAAGAACGACATGACCCGATACGGCGCAACGACTTCAGGTGCGAGCACAGAGTTAGACATATTCGACACGATGACTCGGTACAAACTGATACTAGCAGATGCTCTGAGAGGTTATTTATACTATTGTTGCATCATTGTGGGTATAGGTTACTCCTAGTGTGTCTTCCTTGTATTTAGTTCGTGAATACGTAATGCATTGTAAGTGGTATTCGATTGGGTGTGGATGCAAAATCTAGATTTAACCGCTTCTTTACTCGAATGCGGAAGACGATAAAAACAACGACAACTCATTGTGTATGAAGGTTAACGAAACGTTGTTTGTTGTAAACTGTCTTATTACTATACAAATGTAAAAGGAAGTTACAAACGTTATATTAGATGGTTGTTTTCCTTGTTTGTCACCGACGTCAGAAGCATAAACTTTAAACGTCTTTGAAGGTCGGGTACTTATGTCTACTGTAATGCTATTCTAATGTAAGTGATCAGCATCAATGTTATTTAAGGGGGGGGTGTCAACCATGTTTTGTAACACTCTCACTATTGTTAAAACTGTACGCGAACAAAGAGTTGAAGTTCTTTGTAAAAATCCGGGTTGTGACGTCGGAGCGAACTTTAAAAGTATTTGAAGGTTGGTTGGTTATGTCTACTGTAAGTAAGTGGTCAGCAAGGATGTTTTTAAGGGGTGGGGGAGATGTCAAACATGTTTTGTAACTCTCTCAACCTTGTTAAAAGTGAACAAAGCGTTTGAAGGACTTGGTAAACTCCTGGTTGTGACGTCACTCGGTGTTTTTCCTATAACTCTCGAGGCGAGATAACGTTTTGGTGTGTTCGTTGTGTAATAGGGAACAAAGAATATACCTTATACTTCTATTTTCTTTTACCAATATGCACGGCCCTAGGTCTACGGCGCTGTTGACACCAAACAACTTGGACAGATATTATATGACCGATTACATGGATAACTTTTTTACATTACACCGTGAAGGGGCATCTCACCCTTATCGTGCGTATTTTCCCAATTGGTCAACTTCTTTTAACGGACCTAGTTTTCTAAATTATAGACGTTTATATGGTACGCACCCAGAGGATATTCCACACCGTGTTGATCGTGTAAAGTTTCCGTTCAGTGATCTCTACCCAAGGGATTGGTATACCGATTATTTATGGGCATGGGACTTTGGGGATACAGCCTGTGCTTACGACACCGATCCTGTTAATTTGCTATGTCAGTGTAGGTTAACGTTTCTGGATTAGCTCCATGTCCGTTCGCGACGCGCACACGTTTCGGGATGTAGCTTTCATCTCGTTATGTATGTCTAGCATTTCCCGTGACCAGAATTCTTTTATTGTTCCAGATTGGCGGAATCTAATTTTATCTATTTTGTTTTCAATGATAACAAGATCACCACATCTTAAATTTTCGGAGTTACAAGTTGCATATATCATTGGGTCACCGTGTCCCGTGACCAAACTTCGAACCATGTACGGACGCCATTCCTGAACTGCGTTAAGCCACTCGAGCACCATCTTGGCTTCTAGCGCTAGTACTTCCTCTGGATAATTTGGAGGAATGATGTCATCGGCGTTTTGTAATCGCCAATCAGGATTAAGGGCGGTCCCGGCGTTAAGCCAGCTTGCGTACGGAAATGGGTTCGATGCATAAAAGCTGTTTCTTATATCTCTTGACACTTCATCAACTCGAGAGAGATATTCAACATTACTCCGTAGAGTGGTGTATCTTACAGGCTGTGGTATAGGTATTATCTCGTTATTTTGTTTAAAAACAGCTGGAAATAATGGAATCGTGAGACTTTCTTGGTATACAAAAGTTTGACTGGCATTAGTTAGTAGAGCTGCAGCGGATAGAAGAACTGGAAAGCCTGGTAGAGTTTTGTTTAATACTTCAAATTTTGGTTCTGACATGTCATCGAATTCTGAATCTACTGTAATAACTGTTTTTCTTAAATTTTCTGAAATATGAGATTCAAAAACAGCAAGTGATACACGATAAATTGAATTAACTGAAACATCCGGAATACGTCTATTAATTGAAGAATATTGATTAATTGAAGTAATAGCTTCTTGAACAGATAGTCCGATAATACGAGTTGAAACAGGAATAGGAGTAGGAGGATTAGATACAGTCAAACCAGTAATAGGATCATCATCATCAAGACCACTAAATAAATCATTTTTCCATTGTTCGGTAAGTTCTTGGAAAACCTTTTCGCCAACCTTTTCACGGTATTTTTCATCTTTAGAAGATTGATATGCTTTTGAAGAAGCAGATCTCTTCTGTGGTGGAGTTGAAGGCGGGGTGGTCATAGTAAATATAAAAATAGAATTCATAGTAAATATAAAATAGAAAGGTCAAACCGTTTTGTAAGGAACGATGACACTCACGAGCCTGTCTCAACATGTCCTAAGTCTAAAAGTATTACATAATATTTTGAAACTCACCTGCACACGACCTTCGCTCAGCATCTAATGTCAAGGTGTTGATCCCTTACTCTCCCATCTCCAAGTTGTCGCGCCACTCAAGGTCACAAACACGTACGAACATGCAGCTAATTCTCCTTCCGATTTTAAACCACCATCTCAACACCGTCGGCTTTTACCTAAGGGTGTAATGTCCGTAAGCTATTGTGTCACGTCCGTTTGGGAGTATGTATCGTTTATCGTCGAAAGGGGATAGAGTCAGTTTGCACTGTTCAACTGTATATATTTGGCGAGCGTAACTCCGTATTACGCTGGCCTTTGTAAATTTTAATTTAAGGTGAAACAAGCACTCCAGGTAGCGTTCGTGACGAAGATCTTTCTCTATCGACACCCTTGGGATCCCTTTTGCAACTTTTTTAGTTACCTTATCATAGGGAAGAAGCGAGTACATTTTAGCTCGTAATCCTACAAACTCTCTCAGTGGGCGTCCTTTCATTTCGTCCTTGAAAGTACCCAGACGCTTCTTGTTGACAGTGCTATAACATTTATGGTCTTCCGGGTAGTCGGAGGTGTCAAAACGTGAAAGATCAGGAGTAGTAGGATACTGTTCCCCATGGGCCATTTTTGACCTCAATTCATCCTAAGTAGGTCATGACACACCCCCCCGCCAACGTCACCACCTCACACACGTCACAGTGACGTAGCACATGAGAAAAAGCCAATACGTCATATATGACGTAAACAGCCTGTTACACGTGCGCGCCCGCGACCTCTGTTGAAGGTCTCCAATAGTTAATTATTTCCAACGTCACCACCTCACACCACGTCACCACCTCACACCACGTCACCACCTCACACCACGTCACACTGCCGTAACGTTAGTAAAATATTGTTTTACAACAGACTACATAACATTTTTATCATGTATTATGTTACCCCCCACCAAACTGTAAAAATAATCGTTTGAATTGTGAAAATCGAACAAACCGTTCAAAAGTTATAGAAGATTAAAACATTTTGCCCCTTCAATTTTTCAAATGCAACCCTTCATACATATATGTAATGCATTTTTGCCTATATAACATTTTGAAGGGGCAAATTTTTGGGGTTTCTAAAACTTCAACCAGATTTGGGTTAGCGCTTTTAGGGATCTAGTTATAACGATTTTGTCATGTAAACAAAACTTATTTTTTCAAATTTTTGTTTTAGTATAAAATGTTCACTTTATTTTTTGAACACTCGTTACTTTTTATAAAAATTAAAAATTGTTTCATTATGATGGATTATTAATGATGTTTTGTTTAACAAATAATAAAGCATGTAATCAACATTATAGCCCTTATATTATTTTTTTACTTTTATCCTCGTTGTTAATGATGATACGTTTTTAATTATAGCTCCTTTATTCTTTGTATATTAATTTCACTTTTATCCTCGTTGCTAACGATGATATGTTTTAAATTATAGCTCCTTTGTTCTTTGTTCTTGTGAACTAGACACAAAATCCTATAATTCACATCACTCTCATAAAGGTTTTTGTAGTGTACACATCACATCGCTCGGCAAAATGACAGATTTTTTTACAATTTCCAATATAAAATTGTTAAAGTGTTGTGAATTGAAACTATCAACGGGAATGGATTAAATAACAGGTAAAATAAATAAAATAATACTATTTCAAGATATTTATACGTTGTTTAATATACACCCATAACCATACATAAATTGATACAAAAAAAAGTGCATTTTAAAAAAATATTCATAACTAATAAAATATAAAATACATAAATTGTTACACAAAAAGTACATTTTAAAAAATATTCATAACCAATAAAATATAAAATACATAAATTGTTACATAAAAAGTACATTTTTTTGTCGTTATTTGATTAATTTAGTTAATATTCATAACCAATAAAATACATAAATTGATACACAAAAAGTACATTTTTTTGTCGTTACTTGATTAATTTTAGTTAATATTCATAACCAATAAAATATAAAATACATAAATTGTTACACAAAAAATACATTTTTTTTGTCGTTACTTGATTAATTTTAGTTAATATTCATAACTAATAAAATATAAAATACATAAATTGTTACACAAAAAGTACATTTTAGTTAATATTCATAACCAATAAAATATAAAATACATAAATTGTTACACAAAAAGTAAATTTTTTTGTGTCGTTACTTGTTTAATTTAGTTAATAATTATTTAATTTTTTTAAAATCAAAAAAATGGTAAATAATTTTGTAAAAATATTATGAATTATTTAAAAAAAAATCAAAAATTTTAAATAATAATTTATTAAAAGAAAGTGCTGACTACTGACGAATATATTTACAAAGCGGTAAAAAAACAAAATTTTTTATTTAATTATTTTTTTTTCCAATGACTGGGGTCATCTCGGTAGCCACTTTATGATAAAATCAATTTCATCCACACAGATTAATTTTTTCAATAAACCCACCCCCTCTTGGGGTTGGGGCTCTTGACGAACCACGGCAATTGTTACACAAAAAGTACATTTTAAAATACATAAATTGTTACATAAAAAGTACATTTTTTTGTCGTTACTTGATTAATTTAATTAATATTCATAACCAATAATATACATAAATTGATACACAAAAAGTACATTTTTTTGTCGTTACTTGATTAATTTTAGTTAATATTCATAACCAATAAAATATAAAATACATAAATTGTTACACAAAAAGTACATTTTTTTGTCGTTACTTGATTAATTTTAGTTAATATTCATAACTAATAAAATATAAAATACATAAATTGTTACACAAAAAGTACATTTTAGTTAATATTCATAACCAATAAAATATAAAATACATAAATTGTTACACAAAAAGTACATTTTTTTGTGTCGTTACTTGTTTAATTTAGTTAATAATTATTTAATTTTTTTAAAATCAAAAAAATGGTAAATAATTTTGTAAAAATATTATGAATTATTTTTAAAAAATCAAAAATTTTAAATAATAATTTATTAAAAGAAAGTGCTGACTACTGACGAATATATTTACAAAGCGGTAAAAAAACAAAATTCTTTATTTATTTTTTTTTCCAATGACTGGGGTCATCTCGATAGCCACTTTCATGATGAAATCAAATTCATCGACACATATTAATTTTTTCAATAAACCCCCCTCTTGGGGTTGGGGCTCTTGACGAACCCCGGCCCCAGCACCCATGTTCTCATAGCAATCATCCCAATTCTCACTTTCACCCTCCTCTACCGGTCGAATTTCGGTCGCAAAATGTCTCCAATTACCAATTTCCTCAACATCATCATCATCATCATCATCCTCAACATCCTCTTCCCCCTCCCCTTCACCTCTCTCATCATCCTCTTCCCCCTCACCTCTCTCATCAACCTCTTCCCCCTCCTCCATCCTTTTAACATCCTCTTCCCCCTCCTCCCAACAAAATTCTTTATTTATTACACTACACACAACAATAATACTACATCACACACACCACACTTTCTTTCAACACACACATTTACATACCCTACACACAACACATACACAAAGTTTTCTTACACACATTTATAATGCTGGCGAGGATGGGATGCGGGCTGGTCGTGCGTAACCCTTTCCGGATTGGAAGGTCTGGACTGTGGTTGTGCTGCTGTGAGCTTGCTCTGCCGAGGCTTTGCGCCATCCTTTAGCCCTTCCAGTCGCTTCGGTACTGTGGCAAGAAGTGGACCATGGGTAAGAGTGTCGGAGCTCTTACTGCTGCGTGCGAGCTTCTGGGACGTCGGTATCAGTGGGTCAGGCAGTACCTGACTCCCCGGCCCGGATGAAATATGTGGGAGATGGCTGCCGGAAGTACTCGGCCGGGTCCTTCTTTTTACTAGGGACCTGCGGCGTGCGCGGGTCATCTCTCCGCCCGCACCTTGCTTTCACGATGACTGGAAAAGCACTTAGATAATGTCAACTAAACAATCTTCCCTTGGTTTTAAAAGACTATGGTCTAGCTTGTCTGACGATAGTGATAGTGGTGTATTAAGTAACACGGACAAATTTTTCGTTGTTCGTTGTGTTGCAGAAGAAGGGTCGCTATCAAAAGTTTCCCCCTTCATTATTAACAGGTCTGTGCAGTCGGTTTGTGGATCGCCACACTCTATTAAAAAATTAAGAAATGGTACTTTGTTAATTGAAACAACGTCTGCGAAGCAAAGTAGCAGCGTTGTTAAAATTACTCAAATTGGAAGTACTGCAGTTACCGTTGAACCGCATAGGTCCCTCAACTCATCTCGAGGAGTGGTTTACTCTCGAGATATACAAGATATGTCTGAGGCTGAGTTATTGGAGGAGCTTACCTCCCAGAGAGTGACGCAAGTCAAAAGAGTTACGCGTCGGGAAAATGGAATTGATGTCGGTACCCCCGACACTTATCATAACATTTTCCACCCCTCAACCTCCGGATCGCCTTAAGTTGGGTTATTTGTCTGTTCGAGTGAGACCGTATGTCCCAAACCCTCTGCGCTGTTTTCAGTGCCAGGAATACGGACATACGAAAACTAACTGCAAAAAACCTGCGATATGCGCAAAGTGCAGTTCACCTGACCACTTAGATAGCGAATGCACTTCTGAAAAAGAACTATGTGCAAACTGTAAAGGAAGTCATTCAGCAAGGTCTCGGGAATGCCCCAAGTATAAAGAAGAACGGGAAATTCAGAAAATTTCGTCTGAACAGAAGCTTTCCTTTCCCGCTGCCCGGAGTGAGTACAGAAAACTAAATAGCATTCGAAATGCAGTCCAGCCTGACATTTCGTTTGCAGCTGCAACTAGTGTTCAGTCTCGTGTGTCTGGTGAGTGCTCGTCATGCGTTGAGTTGAAGAGTGTTGTTGAGAACCTCACTAAACAGGTTGCTTCCCTAACTTCTGCACTAAAAGCGTTATTAAGCACCAAGCAAACAGAAATTGGTTCAAAGAGCTCAGTGTCTCAAGTGTGTAACCTTTCTGCGACGCATAGTACAAAAGCTCAGCTGTCAAGTAAGACAGCCTCTACCTCAAAGGGAAAACCCCTTTCAGTAGCCAAGACGCTTCCAGCGGAAGCGTCTAAATTTTTAAAATCTCCTCCGTCTGGGTCCAAGATCCACGATATGATAGGAGATTCATCGGCCCTAGAAAAGGGCTTTATACAAGTAAAAGGGAAAAAAGGGAAGGAGAAAATTGTGTTTGAAACGTAACTCCTCCGTTGCGAAATACCCTTTAATAGTTTAATTCAATGGAATGTTCGCGGGATCCGGTCTAGGTATGAAGATATAAAGATATTGATCCGGGATAAGTGTCCGTTTGCGCTTTGCCTGCAAGAGACGATGTTACAACCTGATATCCGATTATCCTTTCGTGGATACGAAATGTTTAGGAAAGATTCCCTGCATGGTGGCCCTGGTGATGGGGTTGCAATATTACTTCACCAGTCAATGCAAGGGATAAGTCTGGATATCCAAACGGATATTCAGGCTGTAGCAATCAGGATAACTGTCCCGGTGTCGGTTTGCGTGTGTAATGTTTATTTACCACCAAACACAGACATTTCATACCTAGCCATGAGAGAATTACTGGAACAGTTACCAGCTCCATATATCGTCTTAGGAGATTTCAATGGTCACCATTATTCTTGGGGCTCCTCACTGTGCAATGGTAGAGGTCACATGGTGGAGAGGGTCCGGAGTGATTTAGACTTATGTCTATTGAACGATGGATCTGAAACATTCATGTCATCCTCAACAGGATCCTGGTCGTGCTTGGACCTTACTTTTTGTAGCCCGTCCATTGTTCCAAGGTTGATGTGGAGAGTACTGCCAGACCTGTACGGAAGTGATCACCGACCGGTGGTGGTCGAATTTTTTGACTACCAGCCTGTCGATGACCTTCCGAAACGATGGATTGAAAAGCTTGCACGGTGGGATGAGTTTTCAAGTTTAATGGAATCTGAATATGAAGATGATGATGATGCACGAAAGCTGTTGTCTTCCTTTGTAGAGAGGATGTCTGCAGCAGCTGCCCAGAGCATTCCCAAAACATCGGGAAAAGCACGGCGTCCGCCGGTACCTTGGTGGAATGATCGTTGTAAGGAGGCTCTTCGGGACCGCCGTAGGGCCCTGCGCATTTTTAGTCGCAGACCTACGGATGCAAACCTGGAAGCGTACCGAAGAGCTCGGGCCTGCTGTAGGCGTGTCTTTCTTGAGAGTAAGAGGGAGTCGTGGAGCCGTTACGTTGGAGATATTAGCAGGAGTACCCCTGTGACAACGGTATGGAGAAAACTGCGTTCGGTATGTGGAAGGACGTCTCCACATCGAATCGCAGGGTTGCAAGCTGACGGTTCTGTGATCACATCACAGTCCGACATCGCTAACGTGATTGGTTCCTTCTTTAAATCAGCTTCCCTCACGTCTTCATATTCAGTACAGTTTCAAAATTATAAGAAAACCATTGAATCTCTTCCTTTCTTTATAGCCGACTCGAATGATCCTCTAAACATTCCTTTTTCATTGCCAGAGCTTAGAAAAGCGCTCAAAGTATCTCGAAATACCTCACCTGGAGGAGATGAAATTACACTCTCGATGATAGCGCATTTACCGGATTCTGGGTTAAGGCAACTCCTACATGTTTTTAATAAAATATACGCTTCTAGAAAGCTTCCAAAAACTTGGAAAGAAGCAATTGTTGTTCCGATCCTCAAACCTGGTAAAGATAAAACATTGGCCTCCAACTACCGTCCCATTTCCTTGACAAGTGTTGTTTGTAAGGTCATGGAAAGAATGGTGAACAGTCGTCTCATGTGGTATCTGGAAAAGAATAACTTCCTCGCTCCTGAACAGAGCGGTTTTCGGAGAGGGAGGTCTTCGACAGACCACTTGGTGGCCCTTGAGACGGCTGTCTACAATGCGTTTGCATTGCGGCAGCGCCTCGTTGCCGTATTCTTTGATTTGAAAAAAGCATATGATACAGCTTGGCGACGAGGTATCCTCAATACCTTGCGGGATTGGGGCATCGCTGGAAACATGTTGGCCTTCATCAAGGACTTTCTAGATGAACGATCGTTCCGTGTAAGGGTTGGTCAGTGTCTGTCCGACAGGTTTGACTTGGAAAATGGTATACCGCAAGGAAGTGTAATTAGTTGTACCCTATTTGCGGTTGCCATAAACAATATTGTGAAAAGTTGCGTATACCCTGTTAAATGTTCGTTGTTTGTTGATGATTTTGCAATATATGTTGCATCTAGAAATGTTGTCTCAGCTGAACGAGCTCTACAGCTAACTATATACCGTCTTGAAGAATGGTCACGGCAGACTGGCTTTAGTTTTTCTCCTGAGAAAACTAAATGCATTCAGTTTTGCCGAATACGGACTGATAATGTTCCAAGACTGTATTTAATGGGTCACCATATCGAAGTTAGTACTGAAATCAGGTTCTTAGGTGTTGTATTCGACAAGAGACTTACATGGGTTCCGCATATTAAAGACCTACGGGCTAGGTGCTTAAAAGTGGTTGATATTCTGCGTGTGCTTACAGGTACAGGTTGGGGTGCTGATAGATCATGTATGGTAAGGTTCTACATGGCTCTTGTGCGATCACGTATAGATTATGGCGCTGTAGCCTACTCATCTGCTACTTCCACTTCTCTGAGAATGCTTGACACAGTCCACAATTCATGTTTACGATTATCTACAGGTGCTTTCCGTTCTAGCCCTGTTGTCAGCATCTTAGTTGAAAGTGGAGAAATGTCGTTATTCAGACGTCGCCAGCAGCTTCTATTGACGTACTTTGCCAAGTTGAAAGCTAGACCTTACCATTTCTTGCATGACATCATTCTCAACAACCCGTGTCATGATTTGCATCTGATGAACGCCCGACAACCTTCACCATTCGGTGTAAGAGCGTTGGAGATATGCAACAACCTTGATATTGCGATTCCTCGTGTCTACCCATGTAATTCTTGTCTATTTCCACCCTGGACCATCGCTCAGTTACACTTTAACTTTGAGATGAGTGAATACTCAAAGGCAGGCACAAGCTCTGTGGTGTTTAATAGCATTTTCAGTGAGTTAGTTGAAGCTATTAAACCATCTACGGTTGTATACACTGATGGATCAAAGTCGGATGTTGGAGTTGGTTGCTCGTTTGTTGCTAATGGGAGAACCTATTTGTTTGGATTACCTGCGGGAACCAGTATTTACACGGCTGAACTTTATGCTATCAGCAAAGCTCTTTCTGTAGTCTGTGTGCGTGGGCGTCGGGTGTTGGTGTGCACTGATTCGCTCAGTGCTCTCCAGTCGATTAGTGATGTGTATTCACGCCACCCGCTAGTTGTGGACGTCCTCGGCACTGTGAAGGAGCTGAATGATAGAGGAGTATGCGTTGTTTTCTGCTGGGTTCCGGGTCATGCTGGAATCCCGGGAAATGAGGCTGCTGATTTGGCCGCTAAGGAGGCGGCTCGTCAACCGGCTTTCACGCAATATCTGACTATGTCTGATTTTGTGAGTCTGGTGAAGCGGGTCATCACGGATTCCTGGCAGGTAGAATGGACTGGCTCTCATGGCAACAAACTACGAGAAATAAAACCTATTGTTAAGCCTTGGCCTACGTCACTGAGGAAGAACAGAAGAGAAGAGGTTGTCATCGCGCGACTTAGAATTGGGCACACCAGATTAACCCATGGGTATCTCATGACGTCTGGTGATGCTCCAGTTTGTGGCAGGTGCGATTGTCCTTTGACAGTCAAACATGTTTTGGTTGATTGCGTCTGCTACGCAGCTCTGCGTCGGCGATTCAAGATTCCCTCTGAATTAAGGAATATACTCGGTGACGAAAGCCCTATTTTGGATGCGGCTTTGAAATGTTTACGATCGATCAGTGTATTCAACAGTGTCTAATATATTATGTTCTAATACTCTTAGTTACCATATTGTATGTGTTTTATATTAGTTATAAGTTTATATTCATATGTGTTCATGTTAAGTGGCCTCTTTACAGCCCTTTGTGATCTTTTATGTCTGTGATTTTTTTTTAAATTTTTTTTTGAATGAAATTTTTAATTTTTGGGTTGTGATACTAGTTTTAAGGTTTTAATTTCATAAGTATTAATGTGATTTCTGTGTTTTTCTTTCTAACTGTGATATTAAGTTTAAGTTTATGTTTTGTGTGTTTTTTAGAGTATTATAGCTTGTGCTGTGATATTAGCTTATAAGATTTTATTTATTATGTATCAGGCGATGATAACCTCGCAAAGGTTTTTCGCCTTAAAAAAAAAAAAAAAAAAAAAAAAAAAAAAAATCCTCCCCTTTCTCACACCTCTCATCATCCTGTTCCTGCTCTACATCTATTAACACCTCCTCCATTCCATCATCATCCATATAATTTTCCCCCATGTTTTCCACAAGGAAACCAGGTGTCGGTATAACACCGTTGTCAACATTATCATGTTGGGTCTCCTTTTCAGCATCTCTAATGAGATCCCTCAACATGTGTTTAAGAATTTCAACCGCTTCATAATCATATTCGTCATTTTTTAGGTCAAAGTCTAACCGCTCGAGTAGACACAACAGAAAGGGAAAACTTATATTTTTTTTTTATAATTTTCCAACGTTGTTCTACTTGTTACGGTTAGATTCACCGCCCGCGTCAACACTTCTCCCAATTCGATTATTTTTAATTTTAATTTTTTTAATTCATTATATTCGCCTATTATATTTGTTGACCCCAACCGGTCAATAACATCTCTCCATAAATTTATACTTTTCATCCCCATTGTAAATAAATCTAGTATAATTTGAATTAGTGTTATTTTTCCAGAATCCATTTTTTTTGATCTAAAAAATAAAAAAATAAAAAATAGTTACAAATATGATTAAAAAATGGAAATAAATAAACAAATTAATTCATAAAAATGTGTCCATCTTCTTGCCGTGTTTTCACTGGCAAAAATTTATATATATCTGATAATATATAACTTTTTAAATAATTTTGACACGCTAATTCACCTAACCCTGGAGGGTTAAAAGGTTTCTTAACTCTCAGTTTTCGCGTAGGTTTTTTAAGATCTTTGGTTATACCAGATACTCCATAATCTGTTAGGTTCATAACAAACCATTGACCATTTATATGGTAAACAGCATTTTTCAAAAATGCAATATCAAACGAGCTAAGTAGTGCAAAGATACAAATATGGGGACAATCGGGTAACATTTCATTCGTTTTTATAAACGATAAAGCTAGAATCTGTCCTTTATGCAGAACAAATTCTACAGAACATGTATAAGGTTCTTTAAATTCAATATTTGATGTTTGCAAAAAGAAAACATCTAAAATATCATACGATTGAGCTTTACCTAATACAACAGAAATAAAATTTCCAGCAAAACACCAATATTTAGATTTTACTCTTTGTGATACTCTATTTAAATTTTGAATTAGTTCTTCGTCGTGAAAAAAATCATTAGAAGGTTGGACACGCTCATTACAATTACTTGGAAAATTAATTTGTATATTATTTCCAAAATTTTGAATAAATCTACAAACTTGTTCAAAAATAACGAATTTAGTACAAATAGATTCATTTAAATATGCTTTAAAAACAATAATATGGTGTACGATTCCACCCAATTTTTCAATACGTTCGTTTGCAGCATTAGCCCGATTAGTTATTAGATTTGCCATTTTTTTAATACCTAAAAATATATAAATTAACCAAATAATTTTCATACATGAATAATAAATATAATTAAATGATAGCAAATAATTATTTTCTACTATAACACAAATTATTTAATAATTTTAAAAGCGTTTTATATTCACTACTATCTTTAAATTCTTTTATAACATTATCCATAGTTTGATCAGCGTCTAAAATTAATATTGGGATATTTAGATAGTTCGATGATTCTTTTAACCATTTATCTGTTAAAACATCGAGTTTAGTTAAATAATCTAACCCGATTTCATTTTCCCCATCACGATTTCGATTTTTTATTCTTGTTAACGCTATCGAGGGTGATGTTTTTAAATAAATAATTAAATTTGTTTGTATTTCCATTTTTTCCAACAAAAAGTTCAACCACTCATTTAAAATTTTGTATTCATTGTCGGAAAGAATGTTTTCACTGTGAAAATATTCGATGAATACGTTTTTTACACTGTACAAAGATCGTTCCATTATTTTTAATTTTCCATCGTTTTTCAAATGATTATCTAACATTGTTTTCATCACCAACATTTGAAAGGAAAATACATATTTAATTGGGTTAATATACATTTCTTTTAAATAGTTGAAATTATAGAAATTTGCCCATTTTTCAACCGGTTCTTTTACGATTGATGCTTGAGGCAATTCTTCTTGGAGACGATTTAAAAATGTGCTTTTCCCCGAACCGATTTGTCCTTCAACAATGATTGTGAAAGAGGGTCTGTTGTTAGAACAAGCCATTTTTCCCTCCTAAAGACAAAATTTTATAATAATATACACCCTAATATTGAAAAAAATTATTTGCTAACATTGTATATAATGAAAAAAATCTACAAACCTGTAGAACCAAACCCACGATCACCCCTATTTGTTATCGGTAAATTATCATCTATGAGTTCAACTAATGAATAATTATCGGCACATTTCTCAAAAATTATCTGAGCAATTCGCTCCCCACATTCAACATCATATTTTTTTCCACTATTGTTTATAAAAATTATCATTATTGAACCGGTGTAATCACGATCTATAACCCCACCTCCAATATCTATACCTTTTACTGAAAGACCACTACGTGACGCTATACGACCATAATATCCAGGCGGGATGTAAAATCCTATTCCTGTGTCAATAAGGGCGCGTGAATTTGGTTCTACGGTCAATGTTTTACAAGAATATAAATCTAAACCGGCAGCACCCGAAGTACTTCTTTGGGGGATCAAAGCGGATTTTGTTAATTTTTTACACATTATTTCCATCTGTAAAAATAATATTAAGATTTTATTTTTGAACTAATGAGAATAATTAAAACAAAATTTATGAATCCTTTACCGTATTAAATTTTTTAATTTCAAGTTGTGATTGCCTTAAATTTTTTATCTTCATTATTTTCCGTTTCTGATTTCGAACGAGCTTTCTTACAAGACAATAATCAGGATCACTTTGCTCGCATAAAAACACTATTTTCTTTGCCACCTTTGTCCACTGACGTTTTGGACTCAGATTTTTTAAATCTTTGGTGTCACTAATTTCAATTTTAATCATAAAAGCCCCCTTTTCCCCGGGTGTAGAAATAGTCAACCGTTCATCGTTAACGAGTTGAGTATATGATTGAGGAAACTCGTTTTTTGATTTAAACAAATTATTAAAAGATTCACACTCCTCCCCTTCCGATTCTGTATCCGTTTCCGATATTTGTGCTGCGCCCGATTTTAAATTTAACAATCTTTCTACACAAGCGATAATATGTATAACGTTATCCTCATAGAAACACTTTTCACTTAGATTTATATTACTTATTAATAACTTAAATTCTTCGTAAGTTAACGTTTTAATTTTATACTTAATGATTGAATTTTGTGATGGCTGTTTGTCTAGATTTTCGTTGATAGCCGATAAACAATTTTCCAGGACTCGGTGAATTTTAATTAAATTATCGTTGAAATCTTTTGTTTTAAAAAGCTCCCCTTTTACTTCTTTAATTACCGTCTCCCATAATAAAAGTGTATTTAATCGAACTTCGAAAAGTTTTCTGATTATTTCA
Organism: Catonia carolina; assembly: GCA_035578175.1. Taxonomy (NCBI): domain Eukaryota; kingdom Metazoa; phylum Arthropoda; class Insecta; order Hemiptera; family Achilidae; genus Catonia; species Catonia carolina. Next base: position 65,938,723 of record JAQMRL010000001.1, on the reverse strand, counting down.
TCTGCCGAATAAGCAGGTTCCATCTATAAAAAATTTATTAATGTTAAAAAATTGAAATTCTGATTAAGTTGTTTTTTTTAAATTATAAAAAAGAATAATATATTTTTTTAACTTACTTTGATTTGAAGAAAATTGAGATGTTGTTGAAAATATAATAAAAGTTGTAATAAGATTGATTTAAAAATTTGAGTAATTAAGTAAAATATACGTATTGAGTGCGTTGACAGACGTGTAACACAGTATTTCGCAAAACGATAACGTACACAGTACACACTGATGTGTTGAGTGGTTATAATTTTTGCCTACAAAACACAGCCTTTATATACTAAATTTTTCTTAAACAATAAAATATGTTGAAAAGAGATGGTAAATGTAGGAACGTGATTAATGTTATACTTTCTAAGAATTACAGACACGTCCTCCTACATACAGGAAGAAACAACAACAACCTACTTACATGTTGCAATAATTAGTATACACATCACATCGGTTGACCTCTATTTAATCTCCTATTCAATAGCAGCGAATAATCACGTTGGTGCCGTGTGGGAAATACGTCTATGTTATTTACCGGCCTCGATTTCACCTCGATTTCACCTCGGTTTCACTATAATCAAGTTTCACAATAACAGAAAGTGCAGCTGCGTAAAATATAATGATGATTTCGATTTCACTTCTAATGCTATTGTTTAAAGTTAACATGAGTATAATTATTTTTTATCTTTTATATAGCGAATACTAATACACAATAGATTTATTTCATTTTGTGTTTTTTTATTATTATAAATTTTTTAAAAAAGTTATTCTTATAAACAATCAAATTTCGGTAAAAACTAATGTGATATGGATGGTGATAAATTTCGAAACTTTATTTTACTATTATTATTATTTTTAAGAAACTGTATATTGGAATTCCATGACAAAATAAGAAATGGCTTGAGCTCTTTCCGCATTAACAAGCTAATACGTCAACAAGAAAACTTTACATTACTCACCATCAAGTTAAATTCTCATAGGTTTTGACAGCCTTCCTTCGGAGGTTGCAGGACGTATTCTAACGGTTCTTACTGTACGCCTAACGGGTGGGATGTTCTCCTTATTATCATCCGCATCTATAGGCAACCTCTGTGTGAAACGACGCGGTTCTGGATGCTCGATAATAACTGTCTCCGTATCACTGTCGGAATCCGTATCACTCCCGAAATCCGTATCACTCCTGACATCTGTATCACTGCTAACGTCCGTATCACTCCGGACATCCATTGAGGCTGCAATTAAACATATGGTATATGTATGAATCAAATGTACGTTGGCATGAGAAAGTCGTGTGGGAGTGTCACAATAGATTTTTAAATTTATTAATAACAGATGCTTTTTGTTATATACGATGGCATGAGAAAGTCGTGTGGGAGTGTCACAATAGATTTTTATATTATTTACATTGGCAAGAAAGAGTACCGTAAAATGGGGTGAATAGGAACGATTTTAAAGTTTCAATGTAAAAAAAAACACTAATACACATGTTTTTAACTAAAGAATTTTATCTTATATTTTGGGTCTTACCTTCTTCTTTTTATTTATACATAATAAAAGGAGACAATTTTAACAGGTAACCAACAAAAAAATAAAGAAGTGGTGTTCCTATTCACCCCTCAAGTAGGGGTGAATAGGAACACATGTTACATTCTTTGTTTGTTCATATTCATACATATGTAGGATTGATGGGAATAGGCAAAAAAATTATAAGGTGAAAAATAACACACAAACATTAATAAAAAAAAAATTATTGTTGAAAAAAGTTAATTGTGATTGAATATATTATACATTGAGTTCTAATATATCAACAGATCACTTAGATCATCCTCAAAACTAACCATATCTTTAAATCTATTAGATGTGTTTACATTTTTACTAACAGACAACTGTTTCACAATATCATTTGATTCAAAATATCCTTCCTCTTCAGTTTCAAAAAACTTCCAAGCTTTAAGGACCTTCTTGAAAAAGATTCCTACATAGCCGTCATCTTCTGGATGGAGCACTTTCATAACGTACAGCCTGAATGATTGTTTGGTCTTGCCATAAACTTTTACCACTAGGAAATCTCCAGGACTAATGGGCCTACTACAATTCTTAATTGTAGGACTATCAGTATTTAAATTTTCATAGTTAGATTCATCATCAGACGAAAACACTAGCTCGTCATTATCTTGGATAGAATAATCCGAGTCTTCTGATGTGCTTGATTCTCTTACTCTTTTCTTGTTTTTTTTGCATCCTTTAGTTATACTTTCTAATTCTCTAGCAACGGGATTTGCATTGATTTGAGTTCTTGAAGGCCCTGGTTCTAGGTCTGCCACACTTTCTTCCAGGTCTGTCGCCTCAACACTTTTTCCAGGTTGAACATGAATTTTGGTTCTCTTTTTTTTCGGTTTCTGAACTGAATCGAAGTGTCTTATTGTCTGTAAAAGTTCCTTGAAACTATCATCAATTCCTTCCACGCGTACGGGTTCTGACAAAGATGTCTGGGACCCTGATGAAGTTGTTGTACTAGTACTTTCTTCATCTGGCAGCATCTTTAGAACCTTACTGCGATCCAGGGGGAAAATGCCACATTTTTTAAATCCTGATTTAACATTTTCTTCAGAGAGAGAATCAACAAGTTTTTTCAGCAGAGCAGGAAACCTGTCTTCCCTGCATGGTGGCCCTGGTGATGGGGTTGCAATATTACTTCACCAGTCAATGCAAGGGATAAGTCTGGATATCCAAACGGATATTCAGGCTGTAGCAATCAGGATAACTGTCCCGGTGTCGGTTTGCGTGTGTAATGTTTATTTACCACCAAACACAGACATTTCATACCTAGCCATGAGAGAATTGCTGGAACAGTTACCAGCTCCATATATCATCTTAGGAGATTTCAATGGTCACCATTATTCTTGGGGCTCCTCACTGTGCAATGGTAGAGAGGGTCCGGAGTGATTTAGACTTATGTCTATTGAACGATGGATCTGAAACATTCATGTCATCCTCAACAGGATCCTGGTCGTGCTTGGACCTTACTTTCTGTAGCCCGTCCATTGTTCCAAGGTTGATGTGGAGAGTACTGCCAGACCTGTATGGAAGTGATCACCGACCGGTGGTGGTCGAATTTTTTGACTACCAGCCTGTCGATGACCTTCCGAAACGATGGATTGAAAAGCTTGCACGGTGGGATGAGTTTTCAAGTTTAATGGAATCTGAATATGAAGATGATGATGATGCACGAAAGCTGTTGTCTTCCTTTGTAGAGAGGATGTCTGCAGCAGCTGCCCAGAGCATTCCTAAAACATCGGGAAAAGCACGGCGTCCGCCGGTACCTTGGTGGAATGATCGTTGTAAGGAGGCTCTTCAGGACCGCCGTAGGGCCCTGCGCATTTTTAGTCGCAGACCTACGGATGCAAACCTGGAAGCGTACCGAAGAGCTCGGGCCTGCTGTAGGCGTGTCTTTCTTGAGAGTAAGAGGGAGTCGTGGAGCCGTTACGTTGGAGATATTAACAGGAGTACCCCTGTGACAACGGTATGGAGAAAACTGCGTTCGGTATGTGGAAGGACGTCTCCACATCGAATCGCAGGGTTGCAAGTTAACGGTTCTGTGATCACATCACAGTCCGACATCGCTAACGTGATTGGTTCCTTCTTAAAATCAGCTTCCCTCACGTCTTCATATTCAGTACAGTTTCAAAATTATAAGAAAACCATTGAATCTCTTCCTTTCTTTATAGCGGACTCGAATGATCCTCTAAACATTCCTTTTTCATTGCCTGAGCTTAGAAAAGCGCTCAAAGTATCTCGAAATACCTCACCTGGAGGAGATGAAATTACACTTTCGATGATAGCGCATTTACCGGATTCTGGGTTAAGGCAACTCCTACATGTTTTTAATAAAATATACGCTTCTAGAAAGCTTCCAAAAACTTGGAAAGAAGCAATTGTTGTTCCGATCCTCAAACCTGGTAAAGATGAAACATTGGCCTCCAACTACCGTCCCATTTCCTTGACAAGTGTTGTTTGTAAGGTCATGGAAAGAATGGTGAACAGTCGTCTCATGTGGTATCTGGAAAAGAATAACTTCCTCGCTCCTGAACAGAGCGGTTTTCGGAGAGGGAGGTCTTCGACAGACCACTTGGTGGCCCTTGAGACGGCTGTCTGCAATGCGTTTGCATTGCGGCAGCGCCTCGTTGCCGTATTCTTTGATTTGAAAAAAGCATATGATACAGCTTGGCGACGAGGTATCCTCAATACCTTGCGGGATTGGGGCATCGCTGGAAACATGTTGGCCTTCATCAAGGACTTTCTAGATGAACGATCGTTCCGTGTAAGGGTTGGTCAGTGTCTGTCCGACAGGTTTGACTTGGAAAATGGTATACCGCAAGGAAGTGTAATTAGTTGTACCCTATTTGCGGTTGCCATAAACAATATTGTGAAAAGTTGCGTATACCCTGTTAAATGTTCGTTGTTTGTTGATGATTTTGCAATATATGTTGCATCTAGAAATGTTGTCTCAGCTGAACGAGCTCTACAGCTAACTATATACCGTCTTGAAGAATGGTCACGGCAGACTGGCTTTAGTTTTTCTCCTGAGAAGACTAAATGCATTCAGTTTTGCCGAATACGGACTGATAATGTTCCAAGACTGTATTTAATGGGTCAGAATATCGAAGTTAGCACTGAAATCAGGTTCTTACGTGTTGTATTCGACAAGAGACTTACATGGGTTCCGCATATTAAAGACCTACGGGCTAGGTGCTTAAAGGTGGTTGATATTCTGCGTGTTCTTACAGGTACAGGTTGGGGTGCTGATAGATCATGTATGATAAGGTTCTACAAGGCTCTAGTGCGATCACGTATAGATTATGGCGCTGTAGCCTACTCATCTGCTACTTCCACTTCTCTGAGAATGCTTGACACAGTCCACAATTCATGTTTACGATTATCTACAGGTGCTTTCCGTTCTAGCCCTGTTGTCAGCATCTTAGTTGAAAGTGGAGAAATGTCGTTATTCAGACGTCGCCAGCAGCTTCTATTGACGTACTTTGCCAAGTTGAAAGCTAGACCTTACCATTTCTTGCATGACATCATTCTCAACAACCCGTGTCATGATTTGCATCTGATGAACGCCCGACAACCTTCACCATTCGGTGTAAGAGCGTTGGAGATATGCAACAACCTTGATATTGCGATTCCTCGTGTCTACCCATGTAATTCTTGTCTATTTCCACCCTGGACCATCGCTCAGTTACACTTTAACTTTGAGATGAGTAAATACTCAAAGGCAGGCACAAGCTCTGTGGTGTTTAATAGCATTTTCAGTGAGTTAGTTGAAGCTATTAAACCATCTACGGTTGTATACACTGATGGATCAAAGTCGGATGTTGGAGTTGGTTGCTCGTTTGTTGCTAATGGGAGGACCTATTTGTTTGGATTACCTGCGGGAACCAGTGTTTACACGGCTGAACTTTATGCTGTTAGTAAAGCTGTGTCTGTAGTCTGTGTGCGTGGGCGTCGGGTGTTGGTGTGCACTGATTCGCTCAGTGCCCTGCAGTCAATTAGTGATATATATTCACGCCACCCGCTAGTTGCAGATGTCCACGGCTCCGTGAAGCAGCTTAACGATAGAGGAGTAAGCGTTGTTTTCTGCTGGGTTCCGGGTCATGCTGGAATCTCGGGAAATGAGGCTGTTGATTTGGCCGCTAAGGAGGCAGCTCGCCAACCGGCCTTCACGCAATATCTGACTGTGTCAGATTTCGTGGGCCTGGTGAAGCGTGTCATCACTGATTCCTGGCAGGTAGAATGGACTGGCTCCCATGGCAACAAGCTTCGTGAAATAAAAGATAATGTTAAGCCCTGGGATACGTCACTGAGGAAGAACAGAAGGGAAGAAGTTGTTATCGCGCGACTTAGAATTGGGCACACCAGATTAACCCATGGGTATCTCATGACGTCTGGTGATGCTCCAATTTGTGGCAGATGCGATTGTCCTTTGACAGTCAAACATGTTTTAGTAGATTGCATCTGCTACGCAGCTCTGCGTCGGCGATTCAAGATTCCCTCGGAATTAAGGTATATACTCGGTGACGAAAGCCCTATTTTGGACGTGGCTATAAAATTTTTACGATCGATTGGTGTATACAACTGTGTCTAATATATGTCCTATTAGTGTTACCCTATAGTATATGTTTTATATTAGTTATAAGTTTATATTTATATTATGTCTGTGTTCATATTGTGTGGCCCCTTTACAGCCTTTAGTGACCTTTTATGTCTGTGATATTTTCTTTCTTTTTTTTTAATGTAATATTTTATTTATTATAGTATATGTTTTATATTAGTTATAAGTTTATATTTATATTATGTCTGTGTTCATATTGTGTGGCCCCTTTACAGCCTTTTGTGAGCTTTTATGTCTGTGATATTTTCTTTCTTTTTTTTTAATGTAATATTTTATTTATTTTTGGTTGTGATACTAGTTTTTAAGATTTTAATTACATATGTGTTAATGTTGTTTCTGTGTTTATTTTTCTAGCTGTGATATTAATTTTAAGTTAATGTGTGTTTTTCTTTTTTGTGTTTTTAGCGTTTTTTAGCCTGTGATGTCTGTGATATTAGCCTATAAGATTTTTAACTATTTTATATATATATATAAAAAAGGCGTTCTGCACTCGGGATTTTTACACCCTTGTGTAGAACAACAGGCGATGATAACCTCGCCGAGGTTTTTCGCCTTTAAAAAAAAAAAAAAAAAAAAAAAAAAAATTAACGAGTGAACTAGTAAAATATGTTGAACATTATGAGGTTGCGAATTTTTTCATTAATCAGAATGAAAATGGGTCTTATGAAAGTGTTATAATTGAGTTTTTGAGCCCAATCTGTTTTTGCACTCTTGAAAAAATGTTAAAAGATGCACCATTTTTTACTTCGTTAATATTTGATATACTTGTTTAAACAAAAATTGTACTAATGCTATATGTAATTTTAATTAATAATTTGTATAAAGTTTCCCCCTTCATTATTAACAGGTCTGTGCAGTCGGTTTGTGGCTCCCCACATTCAATTAAAAAACTAAGGAATGGTACTTTGTTAATTGAAACAACGTCTGCGAAGCAAAGTAGCAGCGTTGTTAAAATTACACAAATAGGATAACTGTGAATAGTTATAGGCTTGGCGACGAGGTATTCTTAATACCTTGCGGGAGTGGGGCATCGCTGGGAACATGTTGGCCTTCATTAAAGACTTTCTGGATGACCGATCATTTCGTGTAAGGGTTGGTCAGAGTTTGTCAAACAGGTTTGATTTGGAAAATGGTATACCGCAAGGAAGTGTAATTAGTTGTACCCTATTTGCGGTTGCCATTAACAATATTGTGAAAAGTTGCGTATACCCTGTTAAATGTTCGTTGTTTGTAGATGATTTTGCGATATATGTTGCATCTAGAAATGTTGTTTCAGCTGAACGAGCCCTACAGCTTACTATATACCGTCTTGAGGAATGGTCACGGCAGACTGGCTTTAGTTTTTCTCCTGAGAAGACTAAATGCATTCAGTTTTGCCGAATACGGACTGATAATGTTCCAAGACTGTATTTAATGGGTCAGAATATCGAAGTTAGCACTGAAATCAGGTTTCTAGGTATTATATTCGACAAAAGACTTACATGGGTTCCGCATATAAAAGACCTACGGGCTAGGTGCTTAAAGGTGGTTGATATTCTGCGTGTTCTTACAGGTACATGTTGGGGAGCTGATACATCATGTATGATAAGGTTCTACAAGGCTCTAGTGCGATCACGTATAGATTATGGCGCTGTAGCTTACTCATCTGCTACTCCCACTTCGCTGAGAATGCTTGACACGATCCACAATTCATGTTTACGATTGTCTACAGGTGCTTTTCGTTCTAGCCCTGTTGTCAGCATCTTAGTTGAAAGTGGAGAAATGTCGTTACACAGACGTCGCCAGCAGCTTATATTGACGTACTTTGCCAAGTTGAAAGCTAGACCTTATCATTTTTTGCATGACATCATTCTCAACAACCCTTGTCATGATTTGCATCTGATGAATGCCCGATTGCCTTCACCATTCGGTGTAAGAGCGTTGGGGATATGCAACAACCTCGGTATTGCGATTCCTCGTGTGTACCCATGTTATTCATGTCTCTTTCCACCCTGGACCATCGCTCAGTTACACATTAACTTTGAAATGTGTAAATACTCAAAGGCAGACACAAGTTCTGTGGTATTTAATAGCATTTTCAGTGAGTTAGTTGAAGCTATTAAACCATCTACGGTTGTATACACGGATGGATCAAAGTCAGATGTTGGAGTTGGTTGCTCGTTTGTTGCTAATGGGAGAACCTATTTGTTTGGATTACCTGCGGGAACCAGTGTTTACACGGCTGAACTTTACGCTATTAGTAAAGCTCTGTCTGTAGTCTGTGTGCGTGGGCGTCGGGTGTTGGTGTGCACTGATTCGCTTAGTGCCCTTCAGTCGATTACTGATTTATATTCACGCCACCCGCTAGTTGTAGATGTCCACGGCACCGTGAAGCAGCTTAACGATAGAGGAGTAAGCGTTGTTTTCTGCTGGGTTCCGGGTCATGCTGGAATCTCGGGAAATGAGGCTGCTGATTTGGCCGCTAAGGAGGCGGCACGCCAACCGGCTTTCACGCAATATCTGACTGTGTCAGATTTCGTGGGCCTGGTGAAGCGTGTCATCACTGATTCCTGGCAGGTGGAATGGACTGGCTCTCATGGCAACAAGCTACGTGATATCAAACATGCCGTTAAGCCTTGGCCTACGTCGCTGAGGAACAACAGAAGGGAAGAAGTTGTCATCGCTCGACTTAGAATTGGGCACACCAGATTAACGCATGGGTATCTCATGACGTCTGGTGATGCTCCAGCGTGTGGCAGATGCGATTGTCCTTTGACAATAAAACATGTTTTGGTAGATTGCATCTGCTACGCAGCTCTGCGTCGGCGGTTTAAAATACCCTGCGAGTTGCGTGATGTACTCGGCGACGATAGCCATGTTTTAGACTCAACATTGAGATTTCTTAGATCCATCTGTGTATATAAAGATGTCTAATGGGGAAACGTTAATGTTGTTTTTATGTTATATGTGTATTTGTGTGTTTTATTTTTTTTTTTTATTTTCGTGGCCCATTTACAGCCTTTTGTTTATGTTTTAGGTCTGTGATATTAATGTAAATTATATTGTTTGCTGTGATACTAGTTTTTAAGATTTTTATGTGATAGTTTATAAATGTTGTTTATTCCAACTGTGATATTAGATTTAAGTTTGTGTTTGTATGTTTATCTTATAAGTTTTTAAAATAAATGTTCTTTACTGTAAATTTTATTTATGAATTTTTCTTTATCTGTGATATTTTTAGTTTTAGGAGTTATATTTAAATAAAAAAGTATATATTATATTATATTCAAGTACGTTCTACACTCGGGCCCTTTACACCCGCGTGTAGAACAACGGGCGATGATAACCGTCTGGTTTTTCGCCCTAAAAAAAAAAAAAAAAAAAAAAAAATATGATTTTAATTAATAAAAAACATATTCGTTTAATTATTTTGTTTTTATTTAAAAAAACAACAACAACCTATAAAACTTTATTCTCTCTAGTTCATATTTTAGTCTAATGGTGATCATGAGAGCGATAGTATATCTTTACTTAGTAACGCTTTATGCGTATAATATTAATGCAAATTATACGGTTGTGTTAAATTATTTGCAGAATTATGGTTTTATGGGCAAGGACAATCTGGTTGATGATGTAAGTTTTCAATCATCCTTGAACATGTTCCAAGAATTTTATAAATTAAACAGCACTAATGGAATCGTTTCTGATGAGGTAATAGAGTTGATGAAAAAACCTAGGTGTGGTGTTAGCGATTTAATTGCATATTACAGTGTAAAACCGGTCGTGTGGCAACACAAGAATCGTACTTGGCACTTTGCCCTGGCCTCCGCTGACGTCCTTAATGTAACGAGGAGGGCGTTTGATCAATGGTCAATTAATTCTGGTCTAACATTTACACACAACCATACACATCCTAATATTTTAATTTCATTCAAACGTTTACAACACAGATTTGAAAGTTATGGTCGATCTAACTGTCAGTTTCCATTTGATGGTAAAGGATTTATATTGGGTCACTCGTATTATCCTACTTCGCCCGAATCTGTTGTTGAAATTCACATCGATGTAGATGAAAACTGGTCTACCGCAATTGGTGAGAATGTTGGGGATCAAAGCAGTTTGTACACAGTGTTACTGCATGAGATCGGTCATGGATTGGGTTTCGAACATTCACAAAATAACGAGTCTGTTATGTATGCGTTATACTCTGAAAATCTATTGACGTTGGGTGTCGACGATATTGAAGCGGTTCAATATGCATATGGGAAACCTCCCAACCCGGTGTCACCACCTACCCCATCATCTTCTACCACCCCGGTGACCAAATCTTCTCCATCACCACCACCACCACCATCCGAATCGGAAGATATTAATTCGATTAATCTGTGTAAATTGGAAAATTTAAAATATTTTTCAATTATCAATAACCGATTATACATAATGTACGAAAATAAGTGGATTTGGTATTTTGATTTAACCAGCGATGATGACCTCTCTCCGAATAGTGTCAAACCGATTTTAATCACAGACTGGTTATCATTTTTACCGAAATCTTTTAAACAAATTTCAGCAACTTATCAACGACCTAATGGTGATGTTGTAATGATCATAAATAATATGGTATATTCGTTTAATATTAACAGATTACAATTGAACAACGGCTACCCAAAACCAATTAATATTTTTAGTATCCCGAACAACAGTCATGTGAACACGGTTTTTAACACCAATACAGGAAAATCGTATATAATATTCGACAATGCGAATTATGTTGAAATTGATGAGTGTTATTTTCAAGCCAAACAGTTCGGCAGTGTATCCGATTTATTACCAAACATACCGACAGGGGTCGATTCATCATATCGACACTTCAATGGAAATATTTATTTTTTTAAAGGTAATAAATATTACGAGTATAATGAGTTTAGTAAAAAGTTACTAAAATCGGGCAAAAATGTGCTCAGTGTGCTCGGTATTAACTGTTACAATACGATGCTGTTAAACAGCTTTAAAGATCTTCTATCGAAATTTACTGTTAGTCCGGTGAAATTAAAATAAAAACTTATATCTTTGCCGGGGAACATTTAGTCGATTCAACATGATGCGCTCGACAGCATGTTTTATTCTCACGTTTGCTTTTGTTCATGTGGCAAATGGTGCAGAAAATTCCACGAATATGTTAAAAACATCGGTGAAATGGACTGGTGAAAACCAAACAGATCGTGATGCAATGTTACATATTAAAAAATGTGTGTTGTCACAAATGGGTTATCATGTGAACCCGGAAAACTTTTCTACAGAATTTCATCTTTGGTATCATTTATCAAAATTAAATATGACAAACGATATTTGTTTTTTTCACAAACTTTACAAATTAGATCAGTGTTCGGTGAATTATGGAGAATCAGTGATGATGACAACCCCGCTTTACAATCACATACAAAATATTATTGAAAATTCGAGAATAATGTTGTTAAAATTAGAAAATGATTCATCATTATATAATAAATATGAGTATATTTATCATTATCATATTTCTATGAATTCTACATTGACAATATTAATTTTGATATACGCTTTTATTCTGTTCTTTTCTCGAATGAAGATTACGTACAGGGCACGATGTGATTGTATGAAGAAATTCAATAAAATATACTTACCATGCAGTACTGGTAACACCGAATAAAAAAGAATTGTTCATTTATTACAACACCAGTTTAAATTTATTTTCACAACATGAGTGAGCGGGCTATTGTTGCACGAGAGCTACATAAACAGAAGCGAATTAATTTCAAACGTCGATATGTTGAACTTAAGGGAATCAATGATCTTTACCAGGCGGATTTGGTGGAAGTCATCCCGTTTGCTCGATTCAACAGAGGGTATCGCTATATTATGACGGTGATCAACTGTTTCACAAAATTTGCGTACGCTGTGCCATTGAAAACAAAAACCGGTGGCGAAATAACCAAAACGTTAGAACCTATTTTGAAAACTAATCGAATCAATCATTTTCAAACCGATCAGGGAAAGGAGTGGTTGAATATATCTGTGCAAACACTTTTTAAAAAATTCGATATAAACCATTACTACACGTACTCAGAAAAGAAAGCCTCCATTGTGGAACGTTTTAATCGTACGTTGAAAAACATGATGTGGAGAATGTTCACCGAACAAGGTACATATGAGTGGTTGGATAAACTAGATATTTTATTGAATGAATATAACAACACTGTGCATAGAATCATTGGAATGCGACCGAAAGATGTTAACAAGCGGAACGAACGGAAGGTATTGAACAGAATATATGACATTCGTAAAAAATCCCATCCTCCAGTTGTTGGTAAACCAAAATTTAAATTAAACGATTATGTGAGAATAAGCAAATATAAAGGTGTTTTCACCAAAGGATATGAGCAAAATTTCTCCAATGAAATATTCACCGTGGCAAAAGTGAAACAAACCAACCCTGTAACATATATTTTGAAAGACTACAAGGGTGAACTTATAAAAGGAGGATTTTATGAGCAGGAAATGGTAAAAGTGAAATATCCAGACATATATTTAGTTGAAAAAGTGTTGCGTAGAAAAGGTGATAAAGTTTTAGTCAGATGGTTGGGTTTTGATAAAACACATGATTCCTGGATCTCATCGTCAAATATTGTTTAACAATGGCGTTGAGCACTGTAAAACAGAGGGAAAAAATACCAATTATAAATTTTGATACTATTATAACATCGGATAGGGGAAAAAAGAAAAGTAAACATAGTTCACTGCTACCTGATAATTTTCGCTGTATAATTTGCGGTCCATCAAATTCTGGTAAGACGAATGTTATTTTTAATCTATTGTTTCACCCAAAGGGTTTAAGTTTTGAGAATGTGTATGTGTTTTCGAAAACGTTGAAACAACCAAAGTATCAGCTATTGGAATGTGTTTTGTCAAACATCGAAGAGGTGAACTATTATCCATTCGCCGAAAATGAAGAAGTTCCACACCCGAACGATGTACAACCGAATTCAGTATTCATTTTCGACGATATATCGTGTGAACGTCAAAACAATATTAGAAACTATTTCACTATGGGGCGACATAGTGATATTGATTCGTTTTACTTAGCGCAAACGTACAGCTCGATTCCCAAACAGTTGGTGCGTGACAATGCTAATTTCATTGTATTGTTTGAACAGGACGATCGTAATTTACATCATATTTATTCAGATCATGTGAACACAGATATGACATTTGACAAATTTAAAAACACGTGTAGCAAAGCCTGGCGGTCGGATGCGCACGGTTTTCTTGTGATTGACAAGGAGCGAAAACTGATTGATGGCAGGTATAGAATAGGGTTCGATAGATTTTATAAATTTGAGGATATCAAGAAAACCGATTCAATCCGTGACAAAGATGGAACGTGAAAAGGTGACAGCTGCAATTAAGACGCTACGGGATAATATCAAAAAGAAACATAGAACTTTAGTGAGATCAAAAACGGCGAAGCAGGATTTTTACGATCAACAATTTAAACCACTATTGGAACCGTTGAAAAATATTGAACTCCAATTAAATAATAATCAGGTTAAACGAAAACGGGGAGATGATGATGATGTGGAGATTAAAAGAGGGTACAAAAAAACAGATAGATGATGAATATAACAGTGATGAAGAATGTGCAGGGGTGAAAAAGAAAATTTTAAGGAAGTACGCCACAAAAGGAAACAAACGAAAAGCACGAAAAATGGTTGAAGATGATGAGCATGATGAAAGTGGTGTTATATTGAAAAAACAGGCAGTCAGCGAATTGCCAATGGATCAAGAACCGATTATCGCAGACGAAGAACGAATGGCTATCGAGACAACGTTGCCAGACAGCGCTCCCGAAGATAACAGCCCCTCCACATCTGGACAAGCATCGATTGCTGAACTGGTGGCTGAAGATCGGGTGTTGAGAAAATATATTGAGAGCAGATTTACGGGAAAACTGGCGAAAAAATACTTTCTTAAATTAATAAAGGATCCGCACAGAGAAATAGATTTAACATATGGACCAAAATTTGATGGTAGCAATTGGAAATTGGGTAACTCTGTTATTGAAATGAAAGATGACACATTCATAATTAACGGAGTAAATTATAAAGGTACCGAGGGATTGTTTAAATTAATATTTTTGAATATACCATATCAAGACGATTACACTAATAAAGATTTACAGAAATATCACGATATACTTCAAGCCACAGGTGCACATTTAAATTTCCCAGCTGGAACTATTAAGAGCAGTAGGGGGCATAAATATCGATTCATTATCTCCCACCTGTTTCCACGGGTTGGGAAAGGAATGGTGTTGAGTGATAACAAAATCGATTACACCTACTGGGATGATCCAAACGAGTTGATGGAACGATTACGTTATTTGGTGGCCTCTCAACGGGCCGGCAACAATGCACACACCAACGAAATCTGTTCAATTGTCGAAGAGCTAAACGAGGCTGGTATAATAAAAGCGGGTGGTGATTCGTTTATGCAATCATTATCATAATGACGATGGATAAATTTGGTAGACATATTATCAACGCTAGAAGAAGAGAAAAACCAATCACGTTCACACACGATGGAGATTACGATTTAAAATCTAAACGAATTTGTAATGTGGGTGAGGCGAAAGCTGTAGACGATGCGGTAACTATTCTGTCGGTACTGAAAATGTTTATGTTTCCAATATATGTTAATTTATTAAAAATGAATAAAATGACACCGCCAACCTGGCATGTGTTCTACAAAAAGTGGCAGATTGTGCATGAAAAATATATGCGCGGTGAAGATACTCAAGAGTTGTTTCTGCAATATTTCTTCACCTTCCCATCATCCGATCTGACAACATTGGATGATGTATAAAATGTAGTTATATATAATATAATTAACCAGTCATCAACATGGTGCGTGTACAAAAAGGTAAAGGTATATTGGGTAAAATCGCCTCAATACCGGGCACAATTTTAAATAAAACAATTGATGCGCTCCCCATTGAGCTACATCTACCAGGTGGTTATCAATATTGTGGACCGGGGACAAAATTGAAAAAACGATTGGCTAGAGGTGATCCAGGTATAAATAAATTAGACGCCGCTTGTAAAGAGCACGACATTGCCTATTCAACGTACGGCGATAACACAAGTCGTGCAAACGCTGACCGGATACTAGCAAATCGGGCTTGGGAACGTGTTACGGCGTCAGACTCAAGTTTGGGGGAGAAAGCATCGGCTTGGGCGGTAGCCAATATTATGAAATTGAAGAGTAAATTCGGTGGTGGTATGAGATCGGGTGGTGGTAGTAAATGTAGAAGAAGACGTAGGAACGGTGGTGCCGGTGTGAAAAGAAAACTGTTACGTGCGCTACAAAACCATGTCAATCGATCCGGTCGTGGACTGTACTTAAAACCGTGGCCAAAGAGCGGAAGCGGATTAAATAGAAGAAGAAAAAAAAACGATCTTCGAGAAAAAGAAGATGTACGCGACGAGGATGATCGACAACATTCCGAACAGACCGTTGACAAATTTTGAGCTGGAATATTACGCTGTGTATATGTTGAAAATAAAACACTTTAGAGGTGTATTTATGCGTGACTGTTTACCGAAATCGATACGTAAAAATGAAAGTGGTATTGTCAATTTGGATAGAAATGTTGGCGGGGGTACACATTGGGTTTGCTATCTCAAACGTGGTGATAATATCAACTATTTTGATAGTTTCGGCAATCTACGACCACCGTTGGAACTACAGAAATATTTTAAAAGCGGCGATCGGGGGGCGAATAATGTAATCCATTACAACTACGAGAGACGACAACAATTCAACACGGTAAACTGTGGTCATCTGTGTCTCGATTATCTGTACAGGCAATGCTTTTCTCATTAAACGCTCAAGACTCGGTGCTTGGATATGATATTTTTCCACCGATTGAGCTTAAAGATTATGCGTATGAAATAGGTTTGGTTACACTAATGACATACAACTCTATTCCAAACATTGAATCGGGGTGTAATGATAAATTTTATTATGGTGCCGGAAGAAATTCAGTAACCCTACCAGAAGGTACGTATGAGATTGAAGACATTCAAGATGGTGTAAAAAAATTACTTCAAAACACGGAGAAAGATTTCAAATTCATTTTAAAAGCCAACAATTCTACAATGTGCACCGAATTGTACTGTAGTGAGCCGGTTGACTTTACCCAATCAGATTCAATTGGTGCGATACTGGGGTTTGGTGCGGAAAAATTGGACGCCAATAAATGGCATCAATCGCCCAACATGGTGAACATTTTCCCGGTGAACGTGATAAGGGTTGTATGCAACATCGCTCACGGATCGTATAGAGACGGTAAAGAGAGTCACACATTGTATGAATTTTTTCCATCAGTTGGGGCAGGTTTTAAAATTGTTGAAACGCCGAGGAATATAATATATTTTCCGGTGAACACAACCCGTCTATCGCACATAAGTGTACGATTAGAAGATCAGAACGGTAAATTGGTGAATTTCAGAAAAGAATCAATATCAGTATCGCTACATTTACGCCATGGGGCTAGTGATTGAAAATGTTAAATCGATGGTTCCGCCCGCGTCTACAATAAAAAGAGAAGTTAAATCTGGTGGAGGTGCAGTTGTTGGCAATTGGCGGATGAAACAGCTTACACGGCGTAACCGACAATTTTTAAAATCGTTAGGATTCAGCACATAATGGAAAGCGGTGGTTATGTTCTAGATGTTGCCCAAAAGGCGGTGTATGATGAAATCATCACTCGACATGAATTTCACACGTTGACCACTTACGCATCGACCACATTAAACAATAGTGATGAAATACGTATCCCGGTTCATCAGCAGGATATTTACACATTGCCCTGCGATAGTTACTTGTACATTGAGGGCAAATTAACAGATGATAAAGATAAGGTGAGCACCGACTGTAAACTGATAAACAATGCCATGCTCTTTCAGTTTGACGAGATTCGATACGAGATCGGTGGAACTGAGGTGGATCATGTGCGAAATCCAGGAATCACATCATTGTTGAAAAACTTTCTGTCAGTCCGTTATGGGGAGAAACATATGTTGCAGAACGCGGGAATCGCGCATGACACATCTCCGCTAGAAATCGCTACAGATGGGACTTTTTCATATTGTATCCCGTTAAAGTTCATCATGGGCATCTTTGAGGATTATAAGAGAATAATATTGAACGTTAAACAAGAATTGGTGCTGATACGATCGTCAAACGATGTCAACGCCACCTATGTCTCTAATCAAACGGTGAAATCTAAGGTGAATTTGAATAAATTAATCTGGAGATTGCCTTTCATAATTTTTTTTTTTTTTTTTTTTTTTGTTTTAAGGCGAAAAACCTTAGCGAGGTTATCATCGCCTGTTGTTCTGCACAAGGGTGTAAAAAGCCCGAGTGCAGAACGCCTTTTTTTAATACAAATATAAGCTAAAAGACAAAAACGCTAAAAAACGCTAAAAAACACAAAACAACATACATACATAAACTTAAACTTAATATCACAGTTAAAACAAAAAAAAAACACAAAAATAATATTGACACTTATGAAAACTTAAAAACTAGTATCACAACCAAAAAATTACATTAAAAATAAAAGAAAAGAAAAGAAAGAAAATATCACAGACATAAATATCACAAAAGGCTGTAAAGGGGCCACATAATAAAACCACAGACATATGACGTATAACATAAACGTATAATACATAGACGTATAACTAAAATAAAACACATACCATAGGGTACAACTAAAAGGACATTAGACACTGTTGTATACACTGATCGATCGTAAAAAATTCAAAGCCGCGTCCAAAATACGGCTTTCGTCACCGAGTATATTCCTTAATTCAGAGGGAATTCTGAATCGCCGACGCAGAGCTGCGTAGCAGACGCAATCAACCAATACATGTTTGACTGTCAAAGGACAATCGCACCTGCCACAAATTGGAGCATCACCAGACATCATGAGATACCCATGGGTTAATCTGGTGTGCCCAATTCTAAGTCGCGCGATGACAACTTCTTCCCTTCTGTTCTTCCTCAGTGACGTAGGCCAAGGCTTAACAATAGGTTTTATGTCCCGTAGCTTGTTGCCATGAGAGCCAGTCCATTCTACCTGCCAGGAATCAGTAATGACCCGCTTCACCAGACTAACGAAATCAGACATGGTCAGATATCGTGTGAAAGCCGGTTGACGAGCCGCCTCCTTAGCGGCCAAATCAGCAGCCTCATTTCCCGGGATTCCAGCATGACCCGGAACCCAGCAGAAAACAACACTTACTCCTCTATCGTTAAGCTGCTTCACGGTGCCGTGGACATCTGAAACTAGCGGGTGGCGTGAATATATATCACTAATCGACTGCAGGGCACTGAGTGAATCAGTGCACACCAACACCCGACGCCCACGCACACAGACTACAGACAGAGCTTTACTAATTGCATAAAGTTCAGCCGTGTAAATACTGGTTCCCGCAGGTAATCCAAACAAATAGGTTCTCCCATTAGCAACAAACGAGCAACCAACTCCAACATCCGACTTTGATCCATCAGTGTATACAACCGTAGATGGTTTAATAGCTTCGACTAACTCACTGAAAATGCTATTAAACACCACAGAGCTTGTGCCTGCCTTTGAGTATTTACACATCTCAAAGTTAAAGTGTAACTGAGCGATGGTCCAGGGTGGAAATAGACAAGAATTACAAGGGTAGACACGAGGAATCGCAATATCGAGGTTGTTGCATATCTCCAACGCTCTTACACCGAATGGTGAAGGTTGTCGGGCGTTCATCAGATGCAAATCATGACAGGGGTTGTTGAGAATGATGTCATGCAAGAAATGGTAAGGTCTAGCTTTCAACTTGGCAAAGTACGTCAATATAAGCTGCTGGCGACGTCTGTGTAACGACATTTCTCCACTTTCAACTAAGATGCTGATAACAGGGCTAGAACGAAAAGCACCTGTAGATAATCGTAAACATGAATTGTGGACTGAGTCAAGCATTCTCAGAGAAGTGGAAGTAGCAGATGAGTACGCTACAGCGCCATAATCTATACGTGATCGCACTAGAGCCTTGTAGAACCTTATCATACATGATCTATCAGCTCCCCAACATGTACCTGTAAGAACACGCAGAATATCAACCACCTTTAAGCACCTAGCCCGTAGGTCTTTAATGTGCGGAACCCATGTAAGTCTCTTGTCGAATACAACACCTAAGAACCTGATTTCAGTGCTAACTTCGATATGCTGACCCATTAAATACAGTCTTGGAACATTATCAGTCCGTATTCGGCAAAACTGAATGCATTTAGTCTTCTCAGGAGAAAAACTAAAGCCAGTCTGCCGTGACCATTCTTCAAGACGGTATATAGTTAGCTGTAGAGCTCGTTCAGCTGAGACAACATTTCTAGATGCAACATATATTGCAAAATCATCAACAAACAACGAACATTTAACAGGGTATACGCAACTTTTCACAATATTATTTATGGCAACCGCAAATAGAGTACAACTAATTACACTTCCTTGCGGTATACCATTTTCCAAGTCAAACCTGTCGGACAGACACTGACCAACCCTTACACGGAACGATCGTTCATCTAGAAAGTCCTTGATGAAGGCTAACATGTTTCCAGCGATGCCCCAATCCCGCAAGGTATTGAGGATACCTCGTCGCCAAGCTGTATCATATGCTTTTTTCAAATCAAAGAATACGGCAACGAGGCGCTGCCGCAATGCAAACGCATTGCAGACAGCCGTCTCAAGGGCCACCAAGTGGTCTGTCGAAGACCTCCCTCTCCGAAAACCGCTCTGTTCAGGAGCGAGGAAGTCATTCTTTTCCAGATACCACATGAGACGACTGTTCACCATTCTTTCCATGACCTTACAAACAACACTTGTCAAGGAAATGGGACGGTAGTTGGAGGCCAATGTTTTATCTTTACCAGGTTTGAGGATCGGAACAACAATTGCTTCTTTCCAAGTTTTTGGAAGCTTTCTAGAAGCGTATATGTTATTAAAAACATGTAGGAGTTGCCTTAACCCAGAATCCGGTAAATGCGCTATCATCGAAAGTGTAATTTCATCACCACCAGGTGAGGTATTTCGAGATACTTTGAGCGCTTTTCTAAGCTCTGGCAATGAAAAAGGAATGTTTAGAGGATCATTCGAGTCCGCTATAAAGAAAGGAAGAGATTCAATGGTTTTCTTATAATTTTGAAACTGTACTGAATATGAAGACGTGAGGGAAGCTGATTTAAAGAAGGAACCAATCACGTTAGCGATGTCGGACTGTGATGTGATCACAGAACCGTTAACTTGCAACCCTGCGATTCGATGTGGAGGCGTCCTTCCACATACCGAACGCAGTTTTCTCCATACCGTTGTCACAGGGGTACTCCTGTTAATATCTCCAACGTAACGGCTCCACGACTCCCTCTTACTCTCAAGAAAGACACGCCTACAGCAGGCCCGAGCTCTTCGGTACGCTTCCAGGTTTGCATCCGTAGGTCTGCGACTAAAAATGCGCAGGGCCCTACGGCGGTCCTGAAGAGCCTCCTTACAACGATCATTCCACCAAGGTACCGGCGGACGCCGTGCTTTTCCCGATGTTTTAGGAATGGTTTGGGCAGCTGCTGCAGACATCCTCTCTACAAAGGAAGACAACAGCTTTCGTGCATCATCATCATCTTCATATTCAGATTCCATTAAACTTGAAAACTCATCCCACCGTGCAAGCTTTTCAATCCATCGTTTCGGAAGGTCATCGACAGGCTGGTAGTCGAAAAATTCGACCACCACCGGTCGGTGATCACTTCCATACAGGTCTGGCAGTACTCTCCACATCAACCTTGGGACAATGGACGGGCTACAGAAAGTAAGGTCCAAGCACGACCAGGATCCTGTTGAGGATGACATGAATGTTTCAGATCCATCGTTCAATAGACATAAGTCTAAATCACTCCGGACCCTCTCCACCATGTGACCTCTACCATTGCACAGTGAGGAGCCCCAAGAATAATGGTGACCATTGAAATCTCCTAAGACGATATATGGAGCTGGTAACTGTTCCAGCAATTCTCTCATGGCTAGGTATGAAATGTCTGTGTTTGGTGGTAAATAAACATTACACACGCAAACCGACACCGGGACAGTTATCCTGATTGCTACAGCCTGAATATCCGTTTGGATATCCAGACTCATTCCTTGCATTGACTGGTGAAGTAATATTGCAACCCCACCACCAGGGCCACCATGCAGGGAATCTTTCCTAAACATTTCGTATCCACGAAAGGATAATCGGATATCAGGTTGTAACATCGTCTCTTGCAGGCAAAGCGCAAACGGACACTTATCCCGGATCAATATCTTTATATCTTCATACCTAGACCGGATCCCGCGAACATTCCATTGAATTAAACTATTAAAGGGTATTTCGCAACGGAGGAGTTACGTTTCAAACACAATTTTCTCCTTCCCTTTTTTCCCTTTTACTTGTATAAAGCCCTTTTCTAGGGCCGATGAATCTCCTATCATATCGTGGATCTTAGACCCAGACGAAGGAGATTTTAGGAATTTAGACGCATCCACTGGAAGCGTCTTAGGCAATGAAAGGGGTTTCCCCTTTGAGGTAGAGGCGACTGTCTTATTTGACAGCTGAACTTTTGTATTCTGCGTCGCAGAAAGGTTACCAACTTGAGGTACAGAACTCTTTGAACTAATTTCAGTCTGTTTGGAGCTTAGTAAAGCTTTCAGTGCAGAAGTTAGGGAAGCAACCTGTTTAGTTAGGTTCTCAACAACACTCTTCAGCTCAACGCATGACGAGCACTCACCAGACACACGAGACTGAACACTAGTTGCAGCTGCAAACGAAATGTCAGGCTGGACTGCATTTCGGATGCTATTTAGTTTTCTGTACTCGCTCCGGGCAGCGGGAAAGGAAAGCTTCTGTTCAGACGAAATTTTCTGAATTTCCCGTTCTTCTTTATACTTAGGGCATTCCCGAGACCTTGCTGAATGACTTCCTTTACAGTTTGCACACAGTTCTGTTTCAGAAGTGCATTCGCTGTCTAAGTGGTCAGGTGAACTGCACTTTGCGCATATCGCAGGTTTCTTGCAGTTAGTTTTCGTATGTCCGTATTCCTGGCACTGAAAACAGCGCAGAGGGTTTGGGACATACGGTCTCACTCGAACAGACAAGTAACCCAACTTTAGACGATCTGGTGGTTGTGGGGTGGAAAATGTTATGATAAGTGTCAGGGTACCGACATCAATACCATTTTCCCGACGCGTAACTCTTTTGACTTGCGTCACTCGCTGGGAGGTAAGCTCCTCCAATAACTCAGCCTCAGACATATCATGTATATCTCGAGAGTAAACCACTCCTCGAGATGAGTTGAGGGATCTATGCGGTTCAACAGTGACTGCAGTACTTCCTATTTGTGTAATTTTAACAACGCTGCTACTTTGCTTCGCAGACGTTGTTTCAATTAACAAAGTACCATTCCTTAGTTTCTTAATAGAGTGTGGCGAGCCACAAACCGACTGCACAGACCTGTTAATAATGAAGGGGGAAACTTTTGAAAGCGACCCTTCTTCTGCAACACAACGAACAACGAAAAATTTGTCCGTGTTACTTAATATACCACTTTTATCACTATCGTCAGACAAGCTAGACCATAGTCTTTTCAATCCAAGGGAAGATTGTTTGTTTGCCATTATCTTTAGTGCTTTTCCAGTCATCGTGAAAGCAGGGTGCGGGCGGAGAGATGACCCGCGCACGCCGCAGGTCCCTAGTAAAAAGAAGGACCCGGCCGAGTACTCCCGGCAGCCATCTCCCACATATTTCATCCGGGCCGGGGAGTCAGGTACTGCCTGACCCACTGATACCGACGTCCCAGAGGCTCGCACGCAGCAGTAAGAGCTCCGACACTCTTACCCATGGTCCACTTCTTGCCACAGTACCGAAGCGACTGGAAGGGCTAAAGGATGGCGCAAAGCCTCGGCAGAGCAAGCTCACAGCAGCACAACCACAGTCCAGACCTTCCAATCCGGAAAGGGTTACGCACGACCAGCCCGCATCCCATCCTCGCCAGCATTATAAATGTGTGTAAGAAAAACTTTGTGTATGTGTTGTGTGTAGGGTATGTGAATGTGTGTGTTGAAAGAAAGTGTGGTGTGTGTGATGTAGTATTATTGTTGTGTGTAGTGTAAGAGCAACCTGTGTATAGTTTTGAAATAAGGTTAGCTCTTAGCTGGGGTCCCGGGGTTGCCACACCCGAACCTTGCCTTTCATAAACGTATCGGACACTTACAGATTACCGCTACTGAAAACCGTGCAATCCGATGTGCCTATAACTATTCCATTTCGAAAATGGCAACTTTACGAATATCCGAGTCTACCGCAATCACGTAACCTGGTGTGGGCGGTGAAAACAAGCAACCAGTTGGAGAAACCGAGATATGTAATTGTGGCTTTTCAAACAGATCGTAAAAATAATATGTACAAAAACAATTCCCATTTCGATCTGTGTAAATTGAGCAATATAAAATTATACTTAAACTCCGAGTACTACCCGTACGATCAGCTGCAGGGCAACAAGTCGATAATGTATCGCATGTACACCGATTTTCAACAATCGTATTATTTTGCTGGCGACGGTGGCTGTCAACCGTTATTGGACAAGGCAACGTTTCTGGCGAAAATGCCACTCATCATTTTGGACTGCTCGAAACAGAATGAAACACTCAAAGTCGGCTCGGTGGACATCAGAATGGAATTTGAATTTGAAGAAAACGTAGCGGCCAACACCATAGCTTATTGTCTTATATTACATGATAATATTGTAGAGTATACACCATTGTCTAGTAGCGTTAGAAAAATATTGTAAAAAAATGATACGATATTAATAAAGTATTTTTTTTTTTTTAAACGAATTGTATTTTATTTCATCATCCTTTGTGTTATTCATCACTATATTAAATTGTTGCACAACGTGCAACCTTGTATAAATAATTAGCTGTTGGAGACCTTCAACATGTAGTCAAAGTTATTACCTAAAAAATGTGTTTATTTTTTATACTTAATTCAACATTGTATGCGACAGTCATCCAGTTTTGATCGTGGTTACATCATGTCTGATATATTCACTTACCCTGATATCACCCATTTCGATATTGCACCATCTTTAAAGACGAAACCAAAGGCAAATCTTTGCACAAAATATTTTGGCAACAAACAAACGTTTTGTGGAATTGGTTGCTCGTTTGTTGCTAATGGGAGAACCTATTTGTTTGGATTACCTGCGGGAACCAGTGTTTACACGGCTGAACTTTATGCTATCAGCAAAGCTCTTTCTGTAGTCTGTGTGCGTGGGCGTCGGGTGTTGGTGTGCACTGATTCGCTCAGTGCTCTCCAGTCGATTAGTGATGTGTATTCACGCCACCCGCTAGTTGTGGACGTCCTCGGCACTGTGAAGGAGCTGAATGATAGAGGAGTAAGCGTTGTTTTCTGCTGGGTTCCGGGTCATGCTGGAATCTCGGGAAATGAGGCTGCTGATTTGGCCGCTAAGGAGGCGTCACGCCAACCGGCCTTCACGCAATATCTGACTGTGTCAGATTTCGTGGGCCTGGTGAAGCGTGTCATCACTGATTCCTGGCAGGTAGAATGGACTGGCTCTCATGGTAACAAGCTTCGTGAGGTAAAGCATGACGTTAAGCCTTGGCCTACGTCGCTGAGGAAGAACAGAAGGGAAGAAGTTGCCATCGCTCGACTTAGAATTGGGCACACCAGATTAACGCATGGGTATCTCATGACGTCTGGTGATGCTCCAGTGTGTGGCAGATGCGATTGTCCTTTGACAATTAAACATGTTTTGGTAGATTGCGTCTGCTACGCAGCTCTGCGTCGGCGATTTAAAATACCCTGCGAGTTGCGAGAAGTACTCGGCGACGATAGCCATGTTTTAGACTCAACGTTGAGATTCCTAAGGTCCATTAGTGTATATAAAGATATCTAATGGGGAACTTGTAGTTATAATTGATTTTATATGTGTATTTGTGTATGGTTTTTATTTTCGTGGCCCCTTTACAGCCGTTTTTTCTTTCTGGTCTGTGATATTAATGTAAATTATATTGTGTTTACTGTGATACTAGTTTGTAAGATTTAGGTGATAGGTTGTAGATTTTATTTATATTCCAACTGTGATATTAGATTTAAGTTTGTGTTTGTATGTTTATCTTATAAGTTCTTAATATAAGTGTTCTTTTTTGTAAATTTTATTTATTAATATATTTTTAGTTTTAAGAGTTATATTTAAATATGTAAAGTCGTTCTACACTCGGGCCCTTTACACCCGTGTGTAGAACAACGGGCGATGATAACCGTCTGGTTTTTCGCCCTAAAACAAAAAAAAAAAAAAAAAAAAAAAAAAAAAAAAAAAAAAAAAAAAAAAAAATAGAGGATATTGAGAGTAGTAAAGTGCCGTTAGAGTTATACATTTATCATGAGCAGATGTATAAAACAACTGTAAGACATTCATGGAACCTACTATCAAGATTTCGTCCATATCCCTTAAAACATAAATTTAAAGTTATTTCATTAAAAAATGCGCATGGAAGTTTACAATTAGCGAACGTGGTGAATAACATGTTACAATATTCTATTGATCATGGTGTAAATGTGCAAAATGTGATTGTAATCACTGAAAGCTCCATCCCAATACGGTCGGCTAAAACAATATACAGGGTGATTCATGAAGTTCTCCCCCCACTTCTACAGCACATTGTACTAGTAAAAATAATGAAAAAATGTTATATAAACATAGGTCCGAAAACGCTTCGTTAGCGAGTTACAGCTAGCGAAAGTTTCGCCTGGATTTCAGTTCACCAGGTGAAATGAGGTCTTCCTGGAATTGTGGTAAGGTAGATTAAGGGGCGAATTCAGTCATTTCTTATGGTTTTTGATCTGATAAATTGAATAAAACAGGTCCCAGAACTGTAAGTTAAATAGTTTTTGAGAAAACCAGTGTCAAATGCAAAAAATGGAGTGAAAATCACATTTTTCATCTTTGGGCAAGAATAACTTTGTTATTTCACCAAGAAACAGTTAAAAATTTTCAATAAAAAATGTAGAAAATTTTATTCTGAACAAACCGGTGTAAATAAAGTACACAGAAAGCGAATAGTTTTTGAGAAAACCAGTGTCAAATGCAAAAAAATGGAGTGAAAAAAACACATTTTTTCATTTTAGTTTTTCCGGTTAATTTTACTTTGTACTCTTATGAATAAAAACTCATTTAATCAAACATCTATTCGCTTTCTGTGTACTTAATTTACACCGGTTTGTTCAGAATAAAATTTTCTACATGTTTTATTGAAAAATTTTAACTGTTTCTTGGTGAAATAACACAGTTATCCTTGCCCAAAGATGAAAAAATAAGTTTTTCACTCCATTTTTTGCATTTGACACTGGTTTTCTTAAAAACTATTTAACTTACAGATCTGGGACCTGTTTTATTCAATTTATCAGATCAAAAACCATAAGAAATGATTGAATTTGCCCCTTAATCTACCTTACCACAATTCCAGGAAGACCTCATTTCACCTGGTGAACTGAAATCCAGGCGAAACTTTCGCTAGCTGTAACTCGCTAACGAAGCGTTTTCGGACCTATGTTTATATAACATTTTTTCATTATTTTTACTAGTACAATGTGCTGTAGAAGTGGGGAGAGAACTTCATGAATCACCCTGTATAAAGAAGCTTTAAAATATGGAAACAAATGTTCTGTTGATGTTAGTTCGTATAATGTGAAGAATTCTACCGAAATACCGAAATCAATTCGTTGTCTTGGTGGTAGAAAAGAATTTACAGCTGTTAACAATCATGCACAAGGTTTGTATTCTCAAGCATTTCTGCAGGTGGCATTGCCAACACTTGAATTACAGTGTGAAAAATTTGGGCTAGTATATCGTAAGGGTATTTTTGAATTAAAAAACCAAGCACTATTTAAAAGCTGGGAATTATACACTGGTGCAATGGCCGACGAGTTTTGGTTGTTGAACAGTTATCTAATCAATCTTCATGAATTGAAAAAAGTCACTCGACCGATTGGTGAATTAAAAAATAAATATATGGTTGACATGCCGCGGAACGATATGTTTATTGTTGCTTCCATTCCCGAATATCGTGACAATGTAAAACGTACTGTTATCTTCTCAGATTGGTTTGCTGAACAGACCGTTTTAAATTTTGATAAATATATGATTCGGTATTATAGAAAACTCATTGAATCACATCCGGATCCATTAAAATCGTCAAGGATGTCTGTTTCTTTGGACGATGTAATACAATTCTTGAGAAAGCATAAAAAACGGGCATTGTTTTTCCGCTCGGTGAAACAACAATATTGAGGAGCGGGGTGGCCGATCGGAAAAAATATAAATAGATCAATTTTTAAATAGAATACTTCACAATGTCTACAGAAACCATGGATTACTTTTGTGATGTGCAAGGGTTCTTGAGCAACAACAGACGGTTTGTTTTCAAAGAACTGGCTATTATTTCTTCTGATCATGGGAAAACATTAAACGCCCATTACCTGTTCAAACCACCGTTTCCGTTTTCGGGTTTATCGGGAAAAATGCAAAGAATGGCCACATGGTTACGCAACGTGCATCATGGGTTAGATTGGAACTGTGGAATACATGATATAGAAGATGCGGTTAAAATTTTCAACAACATTTCTGAAGGAGGAAAAATCTATGTGAAGGGTCAACAGAAAATCGAGTGGATTAAACAATTTGTAAAATCGGATAATGTGTCAATTATCGATATAGAATCTTATGGATGCCCACGATTAAGTCAACTACGCGACATATATCGGTTGGATGGGGTGAAAAAATGTGGTTTCTTGCACTCGGTTGGAGTCGTTTGCGCATATGAGAATGTAAGGATTATGTTCCATTGGTGGCGTGATAATAGACCAGACAGCAGCAACAACACTATCTGGCTTAATGTGAACATGATAAATGAGAACGGTGATCATTTGATGCGGCAACGTTGTTATGAACATTTCTGGTGGCGAGCAGAAAATTCTAGTGAATGTGACGATTTTGACGGGCCCAACCCGCTAAAGAAAAACTGTTTGTTGTGTAGTGATATATTGTGAAAAACTTATTCAATATTATGGATTTCGAAAGACTTATATATTTTTCTAAAATTTAAAAGAAACAGTGTAAATATCGTATGGATTTAAGATTAAAACTGTTTTTGATGATGATGTTGAAAAAATGTAAACTAGCTCTGTTTAATGTTAAGAAAAAAACACTATTATGAATAAATTTTCTTTATATGAAAAACAATATGATGTTCATTTTATTTTACGAATAGTACACCATCACCATTATCCTGAACCATATTGGAATAGATGTGTGTGTGTGTGTGTGTGTGTGTGTGTGTGTGTGTGTCATGGGTTATTTTTGACTTTTTACATCATATGATGTTGTTGACATATATCGTCGTCAGCCGAAGATTATGTGGAGCGGGCCGCTTACGTTATATATGACGTATTGGGTTTTCTCATGCACTACGTCACTGTGTGACATGGTGTGAGGTGGTGACGTTGGAAATAATTAGCTATTGGAGACCTTCAACAGAGGTCGCGGGCGCGCACGTGTAACAGGCTTTTTACGTCATATATGACGTATTGGCTTTTTCTCGTGTGCTACGTCACTGTGTGACGTGTGTGAGGTGATGTCGTTGGCGGGGGGGTGTGTCATGACCTACTTAGGATGAATTGAGGTCAAAAATGGCCCATGGGGAACAGTATCCTACTACTATCAGGGACCATATCATTGTAAATATTTTCTGTCTGGATTTCATAGACAAGCAAATCTGTATCGGTCATAGGCAACTTGATTTTGTTACCATATTTCTTAACAGAATAGTTGTAGTGAAATCGATACATAAAATAATTACTGATGTCCAAAACACAGAACCCCACGTATATCGGACGGTTAAGATAAATAACTCCTTTTTTTGACATGACCCCCGCCAGTTCTTCGTTTATCGGGTACCACCTCTTTAGTTGGGGCTTAGCTACAAGTCTGTTAAGTTTTCGTTTGTCTGTAACTAAGTCGAACTTTGTACGGTTTCGCACATTTTCCAGGCTTTTCCCGTAAACAGCATTATTGAGTAACTTAAAAAAGTCTTTCTCAAAATCGTTCTTTGCGAGTTTACGGAGGTCGGAGTTAAATTGAATGTATGGTTCTAGCCATCGGGCCTGCTTGAATGTCAGGACTTTGTGAATTTTTTTCAACTTCATACCTAGCTGGGTGTATAGCTGAAGGTTCCTGTAGTGTGTAATATAATTAGTCTTATCGTATAGTGTCGTCATCAGTTTTGGTATGTGTCCTGTATTATGGGCGTTACAGAATGGGGAAAGCTTGTTTTTGGGAGGGAGCCATGACTCTGAGGCTAACGGGTAGTCCGAATGCAAATCATGCAAATTATCGGGATATTCTAAATCTACTTCCATCACATATCCGTCGGTACTGTCCTCCGAGAGGGTCTGCCAATCGAGTACGTCGATTTCCTGCTCGGATAACCAACGGAAGCCACCGTACGGTAACGACTCCACCATCGCGGTTCCGTATAAATTTGTACAATCGTAGTATTGAATCCACGTGGTTGGTTGTGATGGGTTGTAGTGATCGGGTAAAAGCGGGTTGTTCGCCTTGGCGTAACGGTTTGAAATCTGTGCCACACCGCCACGGATTCCTGTTTCAAAAAACAGATGCATGTCCGGGTCAGATAACAACTCTAGTCTGACTCCAGTCATCTTCAACATGGCGTTCCAGGCGAAACGGGGGAGTGAAAAGTAGTGGCACGGGTCTATTGAGTAATGATGCATAGCTAGGTCTCTGAAATTTTCGAAAACATCACTCAACAGCAACACATCGGTCAAGAGGTACAAATCATGGTAATCACCCAATGTACGGACCTCGTACGCATTCCAGACGCGGGTAGCGTGTTGATATTCGTTTTCACTAATTGTCTCTTTGGTAAGTGAACTGTAAAAGGCATCGCGTGGGGGCAGAGATGTTTCTAAAAATTTTGTGGGCTCTGACATGTATTCGTAAGGGAAGACACCTTTACGCAATAGCAGGATGCGTTTTTCGGGGTCTGTAAAGATAGACGATAGACATTTGAAGTTTGTCTCTGGTACGTCTTGATTTTGGGCTAGGTTTTTTACCAGGTTGTCTAAAGATGCGTTTAAAAATTGGAGCGAGTCGAGAAACCTGAGCGGGCCCAAAGTCAAGCTCAAAAATTTTTCAGAGCTGTTTGCTAAATTTCTAAAATCTCCTTCGTCTGGGTCCAAGATCCACGATATGATAGGAGATCCATCGGCCCTTGATAAGGGCTTTATACAAGTCAAAGGAAAGAAAGGGAAGGAGAAAATTGTGTTTGACACATAAGTCCTTTTCTTTCTGAAATACCCTTTAATAATATTATTCAATGGAATGTTCGCGGGATCCGGTCTAGGTATGAAGACATAAAGTTATTGATCCGGGAAAAGTGTCCGATTGCTCTGTGCCTGCAAGAGACGATGTTACAGCCTGATGTCTCAATCTCCGTTCGTGGATACGAGATGTTTAGGAAAGATTCCCTGCATGGTGGCCCTGGTGGTGGGGTCGCTATATTACTTCACCAGTCAATGCAAGGGATAAGTCTGGATATTCAGACAGATCTTCAGGCCGTGGCAATCAGGATTACTGTCCCGTTGTCAGTTTGTGTGTGTAATATTTACTTACCACCAAATAGAGAAATTTCATACCTAGCCATACGAGAATTACTGGAACAGTTACCAAGTCCATGTATATTACTAGGAGATTTCAATGGTCACCATTATTCTTGGGGCTCCTCACTGTGCAATGGTAGAGGTCACATGGTGGAGAGGGTCCGGAGTGATTTAGACTTATGTCTATTGAACGATGGATCTGAAACATTCATGTCATCCTCAACAGGTTCCTGGTCATGCTTGGACCTTACTTTCTGTAGTCCGTCCCTTGTTCCACGGTTGTTGTGGAGAGTACTGCCGGACCTGTACGGAAGTGATCACCGACCGGTGGTGGTCGAGTTTTTTGACTATCAGTCTGTCGATGACCTTCCAAAACGATGGATAGAGAAGCTTGCACGGTGGGATGAGTTTTCAAGTTTGATGGAATCTGAATATGAAGATGATGATGATGCACGAAGCCTGTTGTCTTCTTTTTTGGAGAGGATGTCTGCAGCAGCTGCCCAGAGCATTCCTAAAACATCGGGTAAAGCGCGGCGGCCGCCGGTGCCTTGGTGGAATAATCGGTGTAAGGAGGCTCTTCAGGACCGCCGTAGGGCCCTGCGAAGTTTTAGTCGCAGACCTACGGATGCTAACCTGGAAGCTTACCGAAGAGCTCGGGCCTGCTGTAGGCGTATCTTTCTGGAGAGTAAGAGAGAGTCGTGGAGCCGTTATGTTGCAGATATTAATAGGAGTACCCCTGTGACAACGGTGTGGAGAAAACTGCGGTCCGTTTGTGGAAGGATGTCTCCGCACCGAATTGCAGGATTGCAAACTGACGGTTCCGTGATTACGTCACCAATCGACATTGCGAATGCAATTGGTTCTTCGTTAAGATCAGCGTCTCTCACGTCTTCATATTCAATTCAATTTCGAAATCATAAGCAAACCATTGAATCTCTTCCTTTTCATATAGCGGACACAAATGATCCTCTGAACATTCCTTTTTCAATGCCTGAACTAAGAAAAGCGCTCAAAGTTTCTCGAAATACCTCGCCTGGAGGAGATGAAATAACACTTTCGATGATTGCGCATTTACCAGATTCTGGTTTAAGGCAGCTCCTACATATTTTTAATAAAATATACGCTTCTAGAAAGCTTCCAGAATCTTGGAAAGAAGCAATTGTTGTCCCGATCCTCAAACCTGGCAAAGATAAAATGTTGGCCTCCAGCTATCGCCCCATCTCTTTGACAAGTGTTGTATGTAAGGTGATGGAAAGAATGGTGAATAGTCGTCTCATGTGGTATCTGGAAAAGAATGACTTCCTCGCTCCTGAACAGAGCGGTTTTCGGAGAGGGAGGTCTTCGACAGACCACTTGGTGGCCCTTGAGACGGCTATCTGCAATGCGTTTGCATTGCAGCAGCGCCTCGTTGCCGTATTCTTTGATTTGAAAAAAGCATATGATACGGCTTGGCGACGAGGTATTCTTAATACCTTGCGGGAGTGGGGCATCGCTGGGAACATGTTGGCCTTCATTAAAGACTTTCTGGATGACCGATCATTTCGTGTAAGGGTTGGTCAGAGTTTGTCAAACAGGTTTGATTTGGAAAATGGTATACCACAGGGGAGTGTAATTAGTTGTACTCTGTTTGCGATTGCCATTAACAATATTGTGAAATGTTGCGTATACCCTATTAAATGTTCTTTGTTTGTAGATGATTTTGCGATATATGTTGCATCTAGAAATGTTGTTTCAGCTGAACGAGCTCTACAGCTAACTATATACCGTCTTGAGGAATGGTCTCGACAAACTGGCTTTAGTTTTTCTCCTGAGAAAACTAAATGCATCCAGTTTTGCCGGATTCGGACTGATACTGTTCCAAGACTGTATTTAATGGGTCAGGATATCGAAGTTAGCACTGAAATAAGGTTTCTAGGTGTTATATTCGACAAAAGACTTACATGGGTTCCGCATATAAAAGACCTACGGGCTAGGTGCTTAAAGGTGGTTGATATTCTGCGTGTTCTTACAGGTACATGTTGGGGAGCTGATAGATCATGTATGATAAGGTTCTACAAGGCTCTAGTGCGATCACGTATAGATTATGGCGCTGTAGCGTACTCATCTGCTACTCCCACTTCGCTGAGAATGCTTGACACGATCCACAATTCATGTTTACGATTGTCTACAGGTGCTTTTCGTTCTAGCCCTGTTGTCAGCATCTTAGTTGAAAGTGGAGAAATGTCGTTACACAGACGTCGCCAGCAGCTTATATTGACGTACTTTGCCAAGTTGAAAGCTAGACCTTATCATTTTTTGCATGACATCATTCTCAACAAGCCTTGTCATGATTTGCATCTGATGAATGCCCGATTGTCTTCACCATTCGGTGTAAGAGCGTTGGGGATATGCTACAACCTCGGTATTGCGATTCCTCGTGTGTACCCATGTAATTCATGTCTCTTTCCACCCTGGACCATCGCTCAGTTACACATTAACTTTGAAATGTGTAAATACTCAAAGGCAGGCACAAGTTCTGTGGTATTTAATAGCATTTTCAGTGAGTTAGTCGAAGCTATTAAACCATCTACGGTTGTATACACGGATGGATCAAAGTCAGATGTTGGAGTTGGTTGCTCGTTTGTTGCTAATGGGAGAACCTATTTGTTTGGATTACCTGTGGGAACCAGTGTTTACACGGCTGAACTTTACGCTGTTAGTAAAGCTCTGTCTGTAGTCTGTGTGCGTGGGCGTCGGGTGTTGGTGTGCACTGATTCGCTCAGTGCCCTGCAGTCAATTAGTGATATATATTCACGCCACCCGCTAGTTGCAGATGTCCACGGCACCGTGAAGCAGCTTAACGATAGAGGAGTAAGCGTTGTTTTCTGCTGGGTTCCGGGTCATGCTGGAATCTCGGGAAATGAGGCTGCTGATTTGGCCGCTAAGGAGGCAGCTCGCCAACCGGCCTTCACGCAATATCTGACTGTGTCAGATTTCGTGGGCCTGGTGAAGCGTGTCATCACTGATTCCTGGCAGGTAGAATGGACTGGCTCCCATGGCAACAAGCTTCGTGAAATAAAAGATAATGTTAAGCCCTGGGATACGTCACTGAGGAAGAACAGAAGGGAAGAAGTTGTTATCGCGCGACTTAGAATTGGGCACACCAGATTAACCCATGGGTATCTCATGACGTCTGGTGATGCTCCAATTTGTGGCAGATGCGATTGTCCTTTGACAGTCAAACATGTTGTTTTAGTAGATTGCATCTGCTACGCAGCTCTGCGTCGGCGATTCAAGATTCCCTCGGAATTAAGGTATATACTCGGTGACGAAAGCCCTATTTTGGACGTGGCTATAAAATTTTTACGATCGATTGGTGTATACAACTGTGTCTAATATATGTCCTATTAGTGTTACCCTATAGTATATGTTTTATATTAGTTATAAGTTTATATTTATATTATGTCTGTGTTCATATTGTGTGGCCCCTTTACAGCCTTTAGTGACCTTTTATGTCTGTGATATTTTCTTTCTTTTTTTTTAATGTAATATTTTATTTATTATAGTATATGTTTTATATTAGTTATAAGTTTATATTTATATTATGTCTGTGTTCATATTGTGTGGCCCCTTTACAGCCTTTTGTGAGCTTTTATGTCTGTGATATTTTCTTTCTTTTTTTTTAATGTAATATTTTATTTATTTTTGGTTGTGATACTAGTTTTTAAGATTTTAATTACATATGTGTTAATGTTGTTTCTGTGTTTATTTTTCTAGCTGTGATATTAATTTTAAGTTAATGTGTGTTTTTCTTTTTTGTGTTTTTAGCGTTTTTTAGCCTGTGATGTCTGTGATATTAGCCTATAAGATTTTTAACTATTTTATATATATATATAAAAAAGGCGTTCTGCACTCGGGATTTTTACACCCTTGTGTAGAACAACAGGCGATGATAACCTCGCCGAGGTTTTTCGCCTTTAAAAAAAAAAAAAAAAAAAAAAAAAAATTAACGAGTGAACTAGTAAAATATGTTGAACATTATGAGGTTGCGAATTTTTTCATTAATCAGAATGAAAATGGGTCTTATGAAAGTGTTATAATTGAGTTTTTGAGCCCAATCTGTTTTTGCACTCTTGAAAAAATGTTAAAAGATGCACCATTTTTTACTTCGTTAATATTTGATATACTTGTTTAAACAAAAATTGTACTAATGCTATATGTAATTTTAATTAATAATTTGTATAAAGTTTCCCCCTTCATTATTAACAGGTCTGTGCAGTCGGTTTGTGGCTCCCCACATTCAATTAAAAAACTAAGGAATGGTACTTTGTTAATTGAAACAACGTCTGCGAAGCAAAGTAGCAGCGTTGTTAAAATTACACAAATAGGATAACTGTGAATAGTTATAGGCTTGGCGACGAGGTATTCTTAATACCTTGCGGGAGTGGGGCATCGCTGGGAACATGTTGGCCTTCATTAAAGACTTTCTGGATGACCGATCATTTCGTGTAAGGGTTGGTCAGAGTTTGTCAAACAGGTTTGATTTGGAAAATGGTATACCGCAGGGGAGTGTAATTAGTTGTACCCTATTTGCGGTTGCCATTAACAATATTGTGAAAAGTTGCGTATACCCTGTTAAATGTTCGTTGTTTGTAGATGATTTTGCGATATATGTTGCATCTAGAAATGTTGTTTCAGCTGAACGAGCCCTACAGCTTACTATATACCGTCTTGAGGAATGGTCACGGCAGACTGGCTTTAGTTTTTCGCCCTAAAAAAAAAAAAAAAAAAAAAAAAAAAAAAATCGGATGATTGATGGGCTGTTATGACCATAGGCTTTTCCCGCTTCATTACGGTTTCCAATTCGTCTGCTTTTGCTAGCAGTATATCCAGCATATGCGACACCACATCTTCCTCTACGCTTTTCGCGCGATAGGAGATAGGGCCATAAACGATTTTTCCAAGCTCGTCTATAATGACAAAGCAATACTCACAGGCTACATGGTGATGACGTGTGGTTGTGTAGCCCTTTACACCAGAAGGCAAAGCAGTTTGTACAGGAAGTAAGAAAGATTCAAAGTCGGCATAGACAGTGTACGGTGCACGTAGGGTGGGTGTGTAATTGCTAAATTTCATAACAGACTCGTGTTCTTTTGTGGGGTCTGGGTATCTGATTCTTTGTACCTCAAATTTGCTACACATTTTAATGTGTTTATCGAGGTTAATTTTGGCCTTGGCCGGGTAAGGATCAGAGAACCTATGCAAACAGAAGGGACAATAGTGACATGCTTTTCTAGAAGCGGTTAAACCTGACAGGAGCCGCGAAAGCCAGTTCGCCCCGTGTTTCATATTTATAAGTGTGTAATGGGACCTGTTACTTTCGTGGTCTGTTACAAGCATGAACTGTACCATGTGTTGTCTGTCTCTATGCATTGTCGTCCTTAAACATGTTACTGTGTTAGTGTCATGGTCAAATCCTAGTACGTTAACTGCGATTGTGGGGTTCTGTTTTTCAAACTTTGAAATGTCTTTCAGTTTAACAGGGTATTCTATTCCGCGCATGTCAAGTAAGTTTAAATGTTTCTTGTAAAAGGTGTATCTTGGTGAATGGGCTTTGCTATCTTTGATATGAGCAAGTACGCTCCACACAAAGCACATCTCGTCTTCGGGATTGTAAATGTTTATGATGGCGCGTTTCGACTTCAACCACCTTGGGAAGTGTACGAAGGAACTTTTTGCGCCATAAAGAGGTTCACATTTGCAAAGATGCAAATCTAGTTCCAACACCTGTTTTACGGTCCACCCGCTACCTTCAGATGTGTACTTGTTTAGTCCCTCATAAATTTTTTCAACAGACTCGTGAAATTGCGTATCCACCATTTCCTGGTTTATCGTAATATTCACAATCTGTTTTGTCGATCCATGTAAAACAACTGAAGTGCTTGTTTCTACCTGTTCGTTTTCTATAAAGTTTAACTTAATAAGTTCTAATTTAATTGAAATATACCATTTTACGTTACCACCCAAACGTTGCGCCTCGCTGAAGAGATGGTCTTTCAAAATCGGTTCGAATCCGGTGAAAAAATCTGCCACATCTTCCATAAAGTCCTCCGTGTTTTCAAAGTTCCATTGGAGAAGAAAGACATGACCCGATACGGCGCAACGACTTCAGGTGCGAGCACAGAGTAAGACATATTCGACACGATGACTCGGTACAAACTGATACTAGCAGATGCTCTGAGAGGTTATTTATACTATTGTTGCATCATTGTGTGTATAGGTTACTCCTAGTGTGTCTTCCTTGTATTTAGTTCGTGAATACGTAATGCATTGTAAGTGGTATTCGATTGGGTGTGGATGCAAAATCTAGATTTAACCGCTTCTTTACTCGAATGCGGAAAACGATAAAAACAACGACAACTCAAAATCTCATCTCGTTAAAGGGGACTATACCTTTTTGTGTGACAAATGTGGGATGTTTTTTTTGACTTTTCGTTTGTACCAGGTGGATACTACTCTAAATATTGTGCGCTCCTTAGTGCAGCGTGAGATTGGGTTAAAAACAAGGATCACCATGTCCACTGCATTCAAGTATTTTGATTTTTTTAATGCACACAAGCTTGAACGTCCACGGAGAAATGAAGGGTTTGATTTTGAAGGTTGCCATACTGCTGTTAGCTAACTACTTATAGGACATAAACATTTACTTTATTTAGTTTCGTCATTTTTTTTCTTAAGATCGTTTCGTATATTCATTAATGTTTGCACCTTCCCCTACTCTAACGTTTTATGCTTCTTGTTCCGCGTTTCATTTAATATAAATACACACTCACTTTTATTCTTTCTTGTTCACAGTTTTCGTTTACTGTTACTCTTGAGGGTTATTTTAAAATGTCGTCACAAAATTCACCTTTCTCTTCAAACTCTGGTATAAGGGGTGCTGATGCCGACACTACATCACCGACTACTACATCTTCGCATACACCTGGACCGCTGGACTTGTCGTTACGTTTACGGACTGTAACCACTATGGCTTGTATTTTTGCACTCACGGACACGACTACTACAACTACTACTACTACTACTACTACTACTACTACTACTACTACTACTACTACTACTACTACTACTACTTCAAGTATAGGTACAAACACAATAACGTCGATACGCAATATCCGACGACGTCACCTGATACATTATCTGCGTATAGATAATCTATCGGGTGGGGAGGTAGGCACACTGAGACATGCGTTTCTGCACCCTAGGGGGGAACATCGACTCTTTATAACACAGCTGCGGGAGCGAAGCGCTTTCGTACGAGATATACGGTTGTATGCAATGCGGTTGGCTTTTTTTACTATCACTGAGTGGAAAGAGGTTTGCTTTTACACCCAGTACCCACTGTGTTATAATTGTTTGATGTTTTTCAATGAAAGGAGGGCTAGAAGCAATAATCAGTGTTTTTGCTGTGATAATGACGTAAACTTATGTAGGTGTGACGATTCGCGTTACTGTGGGCGCACGGGGCGCATAATAGGTTGGTCGTTGTATGTTGGGGAATGGCATTGTGTATGTTCTGGAAGTCGGTTTGGAGTAAGGGTAGAGGTAAAGAGAAAGCGTAGGACACGCCATCATGAATGACAAGGTAAGTGTAAAATGTATTTTGTTTTTAATTACTATATGCTTACATATTTTGTAAAATAATGGAATTTGTAAAAGGGTTTTAATACATGAACTTGAGCCACGTTGAGTTAATTTGTGCACCTAACTAAACTACTTCCTAATTAGACGTTATTCATGTCTTCCTTGTCTGTGTCATACACGTTAGTGAGTATGCAATGGGGTAGTGGAGTGGGTAGGAGGGAGGGGTGGGGTGGAGTGGACTTGTATGATAATGTCATCATAATATGTTTTTATTTTTGCATAAATACCGAAGCAATTTAATTCAGTTTCATTGTATTGTTACTACATTACGATAATCTTTCGTCATTATGGATTACAGCAACAGAACAACTACATCAGCTACATCTTCTTCTTTGTCTACACTAAACACAACAACCACATCGCCCCTACCTTCTTCTTCATCTAGACCTGCAGCTACTTCTATTGTTGCTTCCCGTACTTCTGGGATTGGTGGACCACGTCGAAGTCGATCATTGGTTTCCCGTAGCTTTCTATCTCTCCGCCGACGCGAGCTAATTGTATATTTATCTGTGCGCTGTTACGCATTACGCATGGCTATTCTTTTCCCGAGTCCTGAGCAACACATATTTTTAGTTGCTCTAAAGGAAAAATGTTCTTTTATTGCAGATGTGGATCGGTATTTATCGCGATTGGCGTTCTTCCGTAGAGGGAGAACTTGCGGTATTTGTAAACACTGGCCACGTCTTCTTAAAGGAATATCTTTACTTTTTAGGATGCGGGAAAAGCATGCGGAATTGTGTGTACAGTGTTCAGGACGCAATAGCTCGTGTCAATGTGATTTTAGATGTAGTGGAGTGGAAACCAATGGACTTTAAGAATGGACAAAGTATATTGGCACATGGGACTGCAATGGGTGCAGTGGCTGTTTTGCTGTAAGGATTGATGTTTTGTCTCGCCACCAATGACGCGTGAGTATTTATTTTTTGTGTTCCTACTTATCAATTTATTTTTAAGAAACTGTATATTGGAATTCCGTTAGAAAATAAGAAATGGCCCTAGGTCTTTCCGCATTAACAAGCTAATACGTCAACAAGAATAATTTACATTACTCACCATCAAGTTACAACCTCATAGGTTTTGACACCCTTCCTTCAGAGGTTGCAGGACGTATTCTAACAGTTCTTACTGTACGTCTAACAGGTGGGATGTTCTCCTTATTATCATCTACATCTATAGGCAACCTCTGTGTGAAACGACGCGGTGCTGGATGCTCGATAATGACTGTCTCTGTATCACTCCCGACATCCATTGAGGCTGCAATTAAACATACAGTATATGTATGAATCAAATGGTTTCCTGCAGTCGATTCTTTATTATTATTTTCTAAACAGCGGAGGACGCTGTCCATCCTGCAGTGACGGTGGCACATAAAACTGCAATGGGTGTATTCGGGTTCGTCCGTGAGATAATCATTGCGGTTTGCCCTACGCTTGTTCATTACTATTTGTTTTCATTGTACCGCTTTCTATATTTTGAAAATTTCAAAGTTATTGAATTTAAATGACTAAGTGATTTATCTGTGACAAAATCTATGTGGTTTGCCACCTTTGCTAAGGGAATATAATAGTTAAGTGAAATGGGAAGCATATCAGATAAACGAGTACTAAAAAACATTAAAATTCGGGTTCGTCCGTGAGATAATCATTGCGGTTTGCCTTACGCAAGCAGTAAGTTTCACACCATATAACAGCCGGTTTTTATAACACATTATCTTTAATGATTTACATTGTCCCGATGAAGTCGTGTGAGTGTTTCACAATGGATTTTTAAATTATTTA
Organism: Catonia carolina; assembly: GCA_035578175.1. NCBI lineage: Eukaryota > Metazoa > Arthropoda > Insecta > Hemiptera > Achilidae > Catonia > Catonia carolina. Next base: position 65,898,206 of record JAQMRL010000001.1, on the reverse strand, counting down.
CATTGGCAAGAAAAAGTAGTGTGCGGGTTTCGCACCAGATTTTTAACTATAGTAATAAGAAGTTATTTTTCATGATTTACATTGTCCCGATGAAGTCGTGTGAGTGATTCACAATGGATTTTTAAATTATTTACATTGGCAAGAAAAAGTAGTGTGCGGGTTTCGCACCAGATTTTTAATTATAGTAATAAGAAGTTATTTTTCATGATTTACATTGTCCCGATGAAGTCGTGTGAGTGTTTCACAATGGATTTTTAAATTATTTACATTGGCAAGAAAAAGTAGTGTGCGGGTTTCGCACCAGATTTTTAATTATAGTAATAAGAAGTTGATTTTCATGAGTTACATTGTCCCGATGAAGTCGTGTGAGTGTTTCACAATGGATTTTCATTTTCTCTTGCATATATGAATATATTGGAAGGAAAGTATTGTTAAATAAGCGTCAGTTGGAGAACAATTGCGGTTTGCCGGTAACAGATATCTATGTTGTTGGCTGTGCGCAAAAATCACTTATTCCTTTACTTTTACCACCTTTTATCTTTGGTTAGGAAGTTCGGATTTTTTTTTTTGAATTTATCGTTATATAATGTAAGGTTAGACGGTTCATTCAAGATTACTTTCATAAAACTCTGTAATTTTTGAGGTCGCTATTTTTTTTTTTTTTTTTTTTTTTTTTTTTTTTAAGGCGAAAAACCTTTGCGAGGTTATCATCGCCTGATACATAATAAATAAAATCTTATAAGCTAATATCACAGCACAAGCTATAATACTCTAAAAAACACACAAAACATAAACACATAAACTTAAACTTAATATCACAGTTAGAAAGAAAAACACAGAAATCACATTAATACTTATGAAATTAAAACCTTAAAACTAGTATCACAACCCAAAAATTAAAAATTTCATTCAAAAAAAAATTAAAAAAAAAATCACAGACATAAAAGATCACAAAGGGCTGTAAAGAGGCCACTTAACATGAACACATATGAATATAAACTTATAACTAATATAAAACACATACAATATGGTAACTAAGAGTATTAGAACATAATATATTAGACACTGTTGTATACACTGATCGATCGTAAAAATTTCAAAGCCGCATCCAAAATAGGGCTTTCGTCACCGAGTATATTCCTTAATTCAGAGGGAATCTTGAATCGCCGACGCAGAGCTGCGTAGCAGACGCAATCGGATGTATGTACATCCCTCGGATGTAAAAGACTATGGTCTAGCTTGTCTGACGATAGTGATAATAGTGGTGTATTAAGTAACACGGACAAATTTTTCGTTGTTCGTTGTGTTGCAGAAGAAGGGTCGCTATCAAAAGTTTCCCCCTTCATTATTAACAGGTCTGTGCAGTCGGTTTGTGGCTCCCCACATTCAATTAAAAAACTAAGGAATGGTACTTTGTTAATTGAAACAACGTCTGCGAAGCAAAGTAGCAGCGTTGTTAAAATTACACAAATAGGAAGTACTGCAGTCACTGTTGAACCGCATAGATCCCTCAACTCATCTCGAGGAGTGGTTTACTCTCGAGATATACATGATATGTCTGAGGCTGAGTTATTGGAGGAGCTTACCCCCCAGCGAGTGACGCAAGTCAAAAGAGTTACGCGTCGGGAGAATGGTATTGATGTCGGTACCCCGACACTTATCATAACATTTTCCACCCCACAACCTCCAGATCGTCTAAAGTTGGGTTACTTGTCTGTTCGAGTGAGACCGTATGTCCCAAACCCTCTGCGCTGTTTTCAGTGCCAGGAATACGGACATACGAAAATTAACTGCAAGAAACCTGCGATATGCGCAAAGTGCAGCTCACCTGACCACTTAGACAGCGAATGCACTTCTGAAACAGAACTGTGTGCAAACTGTAAAGGAAGTCATTCAGCTAGGTCTCGGGAATGCCCTAAGTATAAAGAAGAACGGGAAATTCAGAAAATTTCGTCTGAACAGAAGCTTTCCTTTCCCGCTGCCCGGAGCGAGTACAGAAAACTAAATAGCATCCGAAATGCAGTCCAGCCTGACATTTCGTTTGCAGCTGCAACTAGTGTTCAGTCTCGTGTGTCTGGTGAGTGCTCGTCATGCGTAGAGTTGAAAAGTGTTGTTGAGAACCTAACTAAACAGGTTGCTTCCCTAACTTCTGCACTTAAAGCGTTATTAAGCACCAAGCAAACAGAAATTGGTTCAAAGAGCTCAGTGTCTCAAGTGTGTAACCTTTCTGCGACGCAGAGTACAAAAGCTCAGCTGTCAAGTAAGACAGCCTCTACCTCAAAGGGAAAACCCCTTTCAGTATCCAAGACGCTTCCAGCGGAAGCGTCTAAATTTTTAAAATCTCCTCCGTCTGGGTCCAAGATCCACGATATGATAGGAGATTCATCGGCCCTAGAAAAGGGCTTTATACAAGTAAAAGGGAAAAAAGGGAAGGAGAAAATTGTGTTTGAAACGTAACTCCTCCGTTGCGAAATACCCTTTAATAGTTTAATTCAATGGAATGTTCGCGGGATCCGGTCTAGGTATGAGGATATAAAGATATTGATCCGGGATAAGTGTCCGTTTGCGCTTTGCCTGCAAGAGACGATGTTACAACCTGATATCCGATTATCCTTTCGTGGATACGAAATGTTTAGGAAAGATTCCCTGCATGGTGGCCCTGGTGGTGGGGTCGCTATATTACTTCACCAGTCAATGCAGGGGATAAATCTGGATATTCAGACGGATCTTCAGGCCGTAGCAATCAGGATAACTGTCCCGGTGTCGGTTTGCGTGTGTAATATTTATTTACCACCAAACACAGACATTTCATACCTTGCCATGAGAGAATTACTGGAACAGTTACCAGCTCCATATATCGTCCTAGGAGATTTCAATGGTCACCATTATTCTTGGGGCTCCTCACTGTGCAATGGTAGAGGTCACATGGTGGAGAGGGTCCGGAGTGATTTAGACTTATGTCTATTGAACGATGGATCTGAAACATTCATGTCATCCTCAACAGGATCCTGGTCGTGCTTGGACCTTACTTTCTGTAGCCCGTCCCTTGTACCACGGTTGTTGTGGAGAGTACTGCCAGACCTGTACGGAAGTGATCATCGACCGGTGGTGGTCGAGTTTTTTGACTACCAGTCTGTCGATGACCTTCCAAAACGATGGATAGAGAAGCTTGCACGGTGGAATGAGTTTTCAAGTTTGATGGAATCTGAATATGAAGATGATGATGATGCACGAAGCCTGTTGTCTTCCTTTGTGGAGAGGATGTCTGCAGCAGCTGCCCAGAGCATTCCTAAAACATCGGGTAAAGCGCGGCGGCCGCCGGTGCCTTGGTGGAATAATCGGTGTAAGGAGGCTCTTCAGGACCGCCGTAGGGCCCTGCGAATTTTTAGTCGCAGACCTACGGATGCTAACCTGGAAGCTTACCGAAGAGCTCGGGCCTGCTGTAGGCGTATCTTTCTGGAGAGTAAGAGAGAGTCGTGGAGCCGTTATGTTGCAGATATTAATAGGAGTACCCCTGTGACAACGGTGTGGAGAAAACTGCGGTCCGTTTGTGGTAGGATGTCTCCGCACCGAATTGCAGGGTTGCAAACTGACGGTTCCGTGATTACGTCACCAATCGACATTGCGAATGCAATTGGTTCTTCGTTAAGATCAGCGTCTCTCACGTCTTCATATTCAATTCAATTTCAAAATCATAAGAAAACCATTGAATCTCTTCCTTTTCATATAGCGGACACAAATGATCCTCTGAACATTCCTTTTTCAATGCCTGAACTAAGAAAAGCGCTCAAAGTTTCTCGAAATACCTCGCCTGGAGGAGATGAAATTACACTTTCGATGATAGCGCATTTACCAGACTCCGGGTTAAGGCAACTCCTACATATCTTTAATAGAATATACGCTTCTAGAAAGCTTCCAGAATCTTGGAAAGAAGCAATTGTTGTCCCGATCCTCAAACCTGGCAAAGATAAAATGTTGGCCTCCAGCTATCGCCCCATCTCTCTGACAAGTGTTGTATGTAAGGTGATGGAAAGAATGGTGAATAGTCGTCTCATGTGGTATCTGGAAAAGAATGACTTCCTCGCTCCTGAACAGAGCGGTTTTCGGAGAGGGAGGTCTTCGACAGACCACTTGGTGGCCCTTGAGACGGCTATCTGCAATGCGTTTGCATTGCGGCAGCGCCTCGTTGCCGTATTCTTTGATTTGAAAAAAGCATATGATACGGCTTGGCGACGAGGTATTCTTAATACCTTGCGGGAGTGGGGCATCGCTGGGAACATGTTGGCCTTCATTAAAGACTTTCTGGATGACCGATCATTTCGTGTAAGGGTTGGTCAGAGTTTGTCAAACAGGTTTGATTTGGAAAATGGTATACCGCAGGGGAGTGTAATTAGTTGTACCCTATTTGCGGTTGCCATTAACAATATTGTGAAAAGTTGCGTATACCCTGTTAAATGTTCGTTGTTTGTAGATGATTTTGCGATATATGTTGCATCTAGAAATGTTGTTTCAGCTGAACGAGCCCTACAGCTTACTATATACCGTCTTGAGGAATGGTCACGGCAGACTGGCTTTAGTTTTTCTCCTGAGAAGACTAAATGCATTCAGTTTTGCCGAATACGGACTGATAATGTTCCAAGACTGTATTTAATGGGTCAGGATATCGAAGTTAGCACTGAAATCAGGTTTCTAGGTGTTATATTCGACAAAAGACTTACATGGGTTCCGCATATAAAAGACCTACGGGCTAGGTGCTTAAAGGTGGTTGATATTCTGCGTGTTCTTACAGGTACATGTTGGGGAGCTGATAGATCATGTATGATAAGGTTCTACAAGGCTCTAGTGCGATTACGTATAGATTATGGCGCTGTAGCGTACTCATCTGCTACTCCCACTTCGCTGAGAATGCTTGACACGATCCACAATTCATGTTTACGATTGTCTACAGGTGCTTTTCGTTCTAGCCCTGTTGTCAGCATCTTAGTTGAAAGTGGAGAAATGTCGTTACACAGACGACGCCAGCAGCTTATATTGACGTACTTTGCCAAGTTGAAAGCTAGACCTTATCATTTTTTGCATGACATCATTCTCAACAACCCTTGTCATGATTTGCATCTGATGAATGCCCGATTGCCTTCACCATTCGGTGTAAGAGCGTTGGGGATATGCAACAACCTCGGTATTGCGATTCCTCGTGTGTACCCATGTTATTCATGTCTCTTTCCACCCTGGACCATCGCTCAGTTACACATTAACTTTGAAATGTGTAAATACTCAAAGGCAGACACAAGTTCTGTGGTATTTAATAGCATTTTCAGTGTGTTAGTTGAAGCTATTAAACCATCTACGGTTGTATACACGGATGGATCAAAGTCAGATGTTGGAGTTGGTTGCTCGTTTGTTGCTAATGGGAGAACCTATTTGTTTGGATTACCTGCGGGAACCAGTGTTTACACGGCTGAACTTTACGCTATTAGTAAAGCTCTGTCTGTAGTCTGTGTGCGTGGGCGTCGGGTGTTGGTGTGCACTGATTCGCTCAGTGCTCTCCAGTCGATTAGTGATGTGTATTCACGCCACCCGCTAGTTGTGGACGTCCTCGGCACTGTGAAGGAGCTGAATGATAGAGGAGTAAGCGTTGTTTTCTGCTGGGTTCCGGGTCATGCTGGAATCTCGGGAAATGAGGCTGCTGATTTGGCCGCTAAGGAGGCGGCACGCCAACCGGCTTTCACGCAATATCTGACTGTGTCAGATTTCGTGGGCCTGGTGAAGCGTGTCATCACTGATTCCTGGCAGGGTGAATGGACTGGCTCTCATGGCAACAAGCTACGTGATATCAAACATGCCGTTAAGCCTTGGCCTACGTCGCTGAGGAACAACAGAAGGGAAGAAGTTGTCATCGCTCGACTTAGAATTGGGCACACCAGATTAACGCATGGGTATCTCATGACGTCTGGTGATGCTCCAGCGTGTGGCAGATGCGATTGTCCTTTGACAATAAAACATGTTTTGGTAGATTGCATCTGCTACGCAGCTCTGCGTCGGCGGTTTAAAATACCCTGCGAGTTGCGTGATGTACTCGGCGACGATAGCCATGTTTTAGACTCAACATTGAGATTTCTTAGATCCATCTGTGTATATAAAGATGTCTAATGGGGAAACGTTAATGTTGTTTTTATGTTATATGTGTATTTGTGTGTTTTATTTTTTTTTTATTTTCGTGGCCCATTTACAGCCTTTTGTTTATGTTTTAGGTCTGTGATATTAATGTAAATTATATTGTTTGCTGTGATACTAGTTTTTAAGATTTTTATGTGATAGTTTATAAATGTTGTTTATTCCAACTGTGATATTAGATTTAAGTTTGTGTTTGTATGTTTATCTTATAAGTTTTTTAAATAAATGTTCTTTACTGTAAATTTTATTTATGAATTTTTCTTTATCTGTGATATTTTTAGTTTTAGGAGTTATATTTAAATAAAAAAGTATATATTATATTATATTCAAGTACGTTCTACACTCGGGCCCTTTACACCCGCGTGTAGAACAACGGGCGATGATAACCGTCTGGTTTTTCGCCCTAAACAAAAAAAAAAAAAAAAAAAAAAAAAAAAAAAAAAAAAAAAAAAAAAAAAAATCATTTCCCGGGATTCCAGCATGACCCGGAACCCAGCAGAAAACAACGCTTACTCCTCTATCATTCAGCTCCTTCACAGTGCCGAGGACGTCCACAACTAGCGGGTGGCGTGAATACACATCACTAATCGACTGGAGAGCACTGAGCGAATCAGTGCACACCAACACCCGACGCCCACGCACACAGACTACAGAAAGAGCTTTGCTGATAGCATAAAGTTCAGCCGTGTAAATACTGGTTCCCGCAGGTAATCCAAACAAATAGGTTCTCCCATTAGCAACAAACGAGCAACCAACTCCAACATCCGACTTTGATCCATCAGTGTATACAACCGTAGATGGTTTAATAGCTTCAACTAACTCACTGAAAATGCTATTAAACACCACAGAGCTTGTGCCTGCCTTTGAGTATTTAATCATCTCAAAGTTAGTGTAACTGAGCGATGGTCCAGGGTGGAAATAGACAAGAATTACATGGGTAGACACGAGGAATCGCAATATCAAGGTTGTTGCACATCTCCAACGCTCTTACACCGAATGGTGAAGGCTGTCGGGCGTTCATCAGATGCAAATCATGACAAGGGTTATTGAGAATCATATCATGCAAAAAATGATTAGGTCTAGCTTTCAACTTGGCAAAGTACGTCAATAGAAGCTGCTGGCGACGTCTGAATAACGACATTTCTCCACTTTCAACTAAGATGCTGACAACAGGGGTAGAACGGAAAGCACCTGCAGATAATCGTAAACATGAATTGTGGACTGTGTCAAGCATTCTCAGAGAAGTGGAAGTAGCAGATGAGTAGGCTACAGCGCCATAATCTATACGTGATCGCACTAGAGCCTTGTAGAACCTTATCATACATGATCTATCAGCACCCCAACCTGTACCTGTAAGAACACGCAGAATATCAACCACCTTTAAGCACCTAGCCCGTAGGTCTTTAATATGCGGAACCCATGTAAGTCTCTTGTCGAATACAACACCTAAGAACCTGATTTCAGTGCTAACTTCGATATGCTGACCCATTAAATACAGTCTTGGAACATTATCAGTCCGTATTCGGCAAAACTGAATGCATTTAGTCTTCTCAGGAGAAAAACTAAAGCCAGTCTGCCGTGACCATTCTTCAAGACGGTATATAGTTAGCTGTAGAGCTCGTTCAGCTGAGACAACATTTCTAGATGCAACATATATTGCAAAATCATCAACAAACAACGAACATTTAACAGGGTATACGCAACTTTTCACAATATTGTTTATGGCAACCGCAAATAGGGTACAACTAATTACACTTCCTTGCGGTATACCATTTTCCAAGTCAAACCTGTCGGACAGACACTGACCAACCCTTACACGGAACGATCGTTCATCTAGAAAGTCCTTGATGAAGGCCAACATGTTTCCAGCGATGCCCCAATCCCGCAAGGTATTGAGGATACCTCGTCGCCAAGCTGTATCATATGCTTTTTTCAAATCAAAGAATACGGCAACGAGGCGCTGCCGCAATGCAAACGCATTGCAGACAGCCGTCTCAAGGGCCACCAAGTGGTCTGTCGAAGACCTCCCTCTCCGAAAACCGCTCTGTTCAGGAGCGAGGAAGTTATTCTTTTCCAGATACCACATGAGACGACTGTTCACCATTCTTTCCATGACCTTACAAACAACACTTGTCAAGGAAATGGGACGGTAGTTGGAGGCCAATGTTTTATCTTTACCAGGTTTGAGGATTGGAACAATAATTGCTTCTTTCCAAGTTTTTGGAAGCTTTCTAGAAGCGTATATTTTATTAAAAACATGTAGGAGTTGCCTTAACCCAGAATCCGGTAAATGCGCTATCATAGAAAGTGTAATTTCATCTCCTCCAGGTGAGGTATTTCGAGATACTTTGAGCGCTTTTCTAAGCTCAGGCAATGAAAAAGGAATGTTTAGAGGATCATTCGAGTCCGCTATAAAGAAAGGAAGAGATTCAATAGTTTTCTTATAATTTTGAAACTGTACTGAATATGAAGACGTGAGGGAAGCTGATTTAAAGAAGGAACCAATCACGTTAGCGATGTCGGACTGTGATGTGATCACAGAACCGTCAGCTTGCAACCCTGCGATTCGATGTGGAGACGTCCTTCCACATACCGAACGCAGTTTTCTCCATACCGTTGTCACAGGGGTACTCCTGCTAATATCTCCAACGTAACGGCTCCACGACTCCCTCTTACTCTCAAGAAAGACACGCCTACAGCAGGCCCGAGCTCTTCGGTACGCTTCCAGGTTTGCATCCGTAGGTCTGCGACTAAAAATGCGCAGGGCCCTACGGCGGTCCCGAAGAGCCTCCTTACAACGATCATTCCACGAAGGTACCGGCGGACGCCGTGCTTTTCCCGATGTTTTAGGAATGCTCTGGGCAGCTGCTGCAGACATCCTCTCTACAAAGGAAGACAACAGCTTTCGTGCATCATCATCATCTTCATATTCAGATTCCATTAAACTTGAAAACTCATCCCACCGTGCAAGCTTTTCAATCCATCGTTTCGGAAGGTCATCGACAGGCTGGTAGTCAAAAAATTCGACCACCACCGGTCGGTGATCACTTCCATACAGGTCTGGCAGTACTCTCCACATCAACCTTGGAACAATGGACGGGCTACAGAAAGTAAGGTCCAAGCACGACCAGGATCCTGTTGAGGATGACATGAATGTTTCAGATCCATCGTTCAATAGACATAAGTCTAAATCACTCCGGACCCTCTCCACCATGTGACCTCTACCATTGCACAGTGAGGAGCCCCAAGAATAATGGTGACCATTGAAATCTCCTAAGATGATATATGGAGCTGGTAACTGTTCCAGCAATTCTCTCATGGCTAGGTATGAAATGTCTGTGTTTGGTGGTAAATAAACATTACACACGCAAACCGCCACCGGGACAGTTATCCTGATTGCTACAGCCTGAATATCCGTTTGGATATCCAGACTTATCCCTTGCATTGACTGGTGAAGTAATATTGCAACCCCATTACCAGGGCCACCATGCAGGGAATCTTTCCTAAACATTTCGTATCCACGAAAGGATAATCGGATATCAGGTTGTAATATCGTCTCTTGCAGGCAAAGCGCAAACGGACACTTATCCCGGATCAATATCTTTATATCTTCATACCTAGACCGGATCCCGCGAACATTCCATTGAATTAAACTATTAAAGGGTATTTCGCAACGGAGGAGTTACGTTTCAAACACAATTTTCTCCTTCCCTTTTTTCCCTTTTACTTGTATAAAGCCCTTTTCTAGGGCCGATGAATCTCCTATCATATCGTGGATCTTGGACCCAGACGGAGGAGATTTTAAAAATTTAGACGCTTCCGCTGGAAGCGTCTTGGATACTGAAAAGGGTTTTCCCTTTGAGGTAGAGGCTGTCTTACTTGACAGCTGAGCTTTTGTACTCTGCGTCGCAGAAAGGTTACACACTTGAGACACTGAGCTCTTTGAACCAATTTCTGTTTGCTTGGTGCTTAATAACGCATTAAGTGCAGAAGTTAGGGAAGCAACCTGTTTAGTGAGGTTCTCAACAACACTCTTCAACTCAATGCATGACGAGCACTCACCAGACACACGAGGCTGAACACTAGTTGCAGTTGCAAACGAAATGTCAGGCTGGACTGCATTTCGAATGCTATTTAGTTTTCTGTACTCACTCCGGGCAGCGGGAAAGGAAAGCTTCTGTTCAGACGAAATTTTCTGAATTTCCCGTTCTTCTTTATACTTGGGGCATTCCCGAGACCTTGCTGAATGACTTCCTTTACAGTTTGCACATAGTTCTTTTTCAGAAGTGCATTCGCTGTCTAAGTGGTCAGGTGAACTGCACTTTGCGCATATCGCAGGTTTTTTGCAGTTAGTTTTCGTATGTCCGTATTCCTGGCACTGAAAACAGCGTAGAGGGTTTGGGACATACGGTCTCACTCGAACAGACAAATAACCCAACTTAAGGCGATCCGGAGGTTGAGGGGTGGAAAATGTTATGATAAGTGTCGGGGTACCGACATCAATTCCATTTTCCCGACGCGTAACTCTTTTGACTTGCGTCACTCTCTGGGAGGTAAGCTCCTCCAATAACTCAGCCTCAGACATATCTTGTATATCTCGAGAGTAAACCACTCCTCGAGATGAGTTGAGGGACCTATGCGGTTCAACGGTAACTGCAGTACTTCCAATTTGAGTAATTTTAACAACGCTGCTACTTTGCTTCGCAGACGTTGTTTCAATTAACAAAGTACCATTTCTTAATTTTTTAATAGAGTGTGGCGATCCACAAACCGACTGCACAGACCTGTTAATAATGAAGGGAGAAACTTTTGATAGCGACCCTTCTTCTGCAACACAACGAACAACGAAAAATTTGTCCGTGTTACTTAATACACCACTATCACTATCGTCAGACAAGCTAGACCATAGTCTTTTAAAACCAAGGGAAGATTGTTTAGTTGACATTATCTAAGTGCTTTTCCAGTCATCGTGAAAGCAAGGTGCGGGCGGAGAGATGACCCGCGCACGCCGCAGGTCCCTAGTAAAAAGAAGGACCCGGCCGAGTACTCCCGGCAGCCATCTCCCACATATTTCATCCGGGCCGGGGAGTCAGGTACTGCCTGACCCACTGATACCGACGTCCCAGAAGCTCGCACGCAGCAGTAAGAGCTCCGACACTCTTACCCATGGTCCACTTCTTGCCACAGTACCGAAGCGACTGGAAGGGCTAAAGGATGGCGCAAAGCCTCGGCAGAGCTAGCTCACAGCAGCACAACCACAGTCCAGACCTTCCAATCCGGAAAGGGTTACGCACGACCAGCCCGCATCCCATCCTCGCCAGCATTATAAATGTGTGTAAGAAAACTTTGTGTATGTGTTGTGTGTAGGGTATGTAAATGTGTGTGTTGAAAGAAAGTGTGGTGTGTGTGATGTAGTATTATTGTTGTGTGTAGTGTAAGAGCAACCTGTGTATAGTTTTGAAATAAGGTTAGCTCTTAGCTGGGGTCCCGGGGTTGCCACACCCGAACACCCACATATATATGCATGGACAAGCATTCATATACATAAGAATGGGTGCCCCCTGGGGGCTTGAGGTCGCTAGAAGCATTTGAAAAATTATGGTTATACAATCTATAACATTTTCATTGTATATTTTAAGTCACTGTATTTCGATGATAAAAACAACTTTTACATGTTGCTTTGTGCGATGTATGGTTCAAGGTTACGTGTGAGGTTGACCGCCAGTTTGAGAGCCTACATCCAGTTTTTTATGAAGGTTGTCTCTCTTATACTCTTTCGATGAACAATCAAGGCGGCCTTACACGCTCAATTTCGGGTTTTACATTTCATGTTTCTTCTATGTACGATTTATCATATTTTCCGCTTACGTTTTTCATTTGAAATGCTTTTTATTGTACTATTTTTACTGTTCTAGGACTTGCTATATTTGGGTGTAGTTTGTAGCGTGTTTTGAAACCTATTATTTGGGTGTTGCTAACATCTTTACTTCTAACCGTGTATGGGGTCAGTGTGACACTTGAAATTGAGAGAAACTGAAATGGTTTCTCTTTTAAAATATCTTAAGATATCATTTCGTCTCAACTTTTCTTTTTTTGACACAAACGTTTTACTGGATAACGTTAAATTCTTTTATTGTTATTATTGGCACTCACAAGTTTAAGAACTGTTTTCTTATTAACATTTACTGATATCTCCCTTTTATTATACTAACGGTATTTTATTTATACTAACGTTTCAACTGAGGGTTAATATTGGGTTAATATTTTAGCTGTTAGTTTTTCATGCACCTTTACTTTTAATCCAATATTTTAGGTCCAACGTTAGCATAGGTAAAACGCATACTAAAGGGTTAATAGAGCTGTGTTTTTTTACGATATATATTACAGGGGACTGTACTCTTTTGGGATTCTGTCATTATTGTTTAAACTTATATATTTTATTTAATAATTGCCCTAATATTTTGTCTTTTCTTTTTTGTTTTTTTTTAACTAGGTCCACCTTGTGAAGGATCCACCGACCTACGCTTTTAAAGTACGGGAAGAAAACAACTCCACTTTTACTTTCCCCTAAGTTTCACTTATTTCTCACATCTCTTTTCGTATTATTACTTATTGTTTGTTAATTTTATTTCTTTAAAATATACTTTCTTGTATTCATACTGTAGTTGTTTACTTTATCCTAGTTCTTCCCAATAATGTAACCTAATATGTTTCACGTAGGTAGCGTTCATGAGGGTTGCTGCTTACTATAGGCTTAAACGTGAGAAACATATGTTGAAACAGGTGCTGTTAATAGTTATTAGACTCTGAATTGGTACTGTGCTGTTGTTATCTGTATCTGAGGCCTACAGAATGTATTTAAACTACATAACTATTTTTCTTAGAATTTTAAAGTCTTAACTTACTTTACTATATAGTTACAGTTTATAACTTACATTTTTTTGTGTGCGTCGAACTGTTATGGTGGATGTAGATAAAATTTGGAGCCCGTCTTCCTGTTGTCTGAGAGAAAGCGCGGTTCAGCACTTCACATAATATTAAATGTTTCTCGACGGTTTTGCACTAATTCAATTTTGGTTTAACACTCTTTTATACCGACTTAGCTCTTGGGAGTGGTCACATAAGACTACCTGCAACTTATGCATGCAGGGCAAACGGACATGACCCCTTTCCCATTCGACTGTTACGGACACTCACCATGAACTGGTTTTCGTGCCACCTGCAGTGTGTAAAGACATCTGGTTTGGACTCCTTGTTTGTATTGACCTGCTTTCTCCTCTCTGTTACGTAGTGCTCCTTTAACTTTAAAATTTTGAAGGAACCTCTTATAGGAATACCAGAAAAAATGTTTCAATTTCGTTTATTGGGCTTTATTAACGAACGGATGCACCTAGATCGACTTTGATTACATATTCTTAACCGTCGTTGAGGGGCGCACAAAAAAGGTTCTATACACTTTTTCGCTACGGGGCTCCGTTAAAAAGTTCGAAATTTTTGATCCCCTCCCAGGCCCCGTGCGAAGGGTCGATCTTGGTTTTGGTTAGCTCACCTGGTGCTAAACCTTATGATCTACCCTTCGATTCTCTTCTTGTTACTCGGAGGATGGTAGATCTTGGTTTTCGTTAGCTCAATAGGTGTTCAATCTCATGGTCCCTCGTTCGATTCTTTTCTTGATGCACGGGGGCGCTAGATCAAATGAGGGCTCTACCTCTAGTATCCTCCCACTCGCAAGGTAGTGTAATTAGTTGTACCCTTTTTGCGGTTGCCATAAACAATATTGTGAAAAGTTGCGTATACCCTGTTAAATGTTCGTTGTTAGTTGATGATTTTGCAATAATGGTGTTTAATTTAAAACAGAACCCAACTCTTAGTTCAGTGTGTAAATAACAATTTATTGACAAACACTTACATTACGAAATTACAGCAGATGTTGAAAATGTTGTCCATCCATTTCAATGCACTTATCAACACTTTTCACCATGTTCCTGGCCACTCTTTTCAGCTTTTCTCTGTCTATCTCATTAATAGCATTAGTAATGTTTGTCTTCAATTCCTGTAGGGTATGAGGATTGCTCCTGTAAACAATTTCTTTTAAGTAGCTTCACAGAAAGAAGTCAAGGCTAGACAGATCAGGGGATCGTGGTAGCCACAATCCTGTTGAAATGATCCTTCCATCAAAAAATTCCTGTAGCATCTCCATACTAGAGCGAGCTGTATGGCAAGTGGCACCGTCCTGTTGCAGCCAGCAGTAACGCTCACCCTCTTGCAGTAAGGCTATGAACTGTTGGATAATGTCTTGGTAGACGGCAGCATTCACAGTTGTTTCAAAAAACAAAGGTCCTATTATTCTTCGCCTTGAAACCGCACACCACACGCCTATTTTTTGTGGGTGTAGAGGAGATTCAATGAAAATGTGCGGGTTGTCAGTACCCCAGGTCCTGTAGTTCTGGCTATTAACATAACCTCCAAGATGGAACCAAGCTTCATCTGTGAAAAACAGTTGATCTAAAATGCCAATGTTGCCTCTAATGAATGTCTTGAACCATTGGCAGTAGTGAACCCTTTTGGGAAAATCAGCATTACTCAGTTCATGGAAAACCTGCATTCGGTACGGATAACATTTCAGTATTCTTCTTTCAGCAGTGTGGGCTGAACCTAAGGAAATGTTATTTTCCCGGCTTACTCTTCGCAAAGATTTATGTGGAGATCTCGTAATTGCTGCATTAATATCCTGAACGACCTGCGGAGTTAAAACTGACCGCTGCCTGTCACGTTGCATGTCTAACACTGAACCTGTTTCACGAAACTTTTTAACTAACTGATGAATTACATTTTTAACTGGTGCTTCTTTTTCAAATTTCTCCCTGAATTGATGCCGACACTCAGTATAAGATTTCGTCACTAAATAAGTTTCAATTACGAATACACGTTCTTCAACAGTTAAGCGCATTTTAACAAACGACAAGACACGATCACGCAACCTGACTTGACAACGTTCAAACGTAAATGCTTGACCTTCACTAGTTCAACTGCTATGCGCAAGGAATAAATAGCCATCCCTACTTTAGCTCCAGTCATACCAACATTAGAAACAGTATTTTACCCGTTCCACACAAATATATGCATTTTCCAAAATAAATACATTTAGTACAAGCTAATGAGCAACGGGTTCTGTTTTAAATTGAACATCCTGTATGTTGCATCTAGAAATGTTGTCTCAGCTGAACGAGCTCTACAGCTAACTATATACCGTCTTGAGGAATGGTCACGACAAACTGGCTTTAGTTTTTCCCCTGAGAAGACTAAATGCATTCAGTTTTGCCGAATACGGACTGATAATGTTCCAAGACTGTATTTAATGGGTCAGGATATCGAAGTTAGCACTGGCATCAGGTTTCTAGGTGTTGTATTCGACAAAAAACTTACATGGGTTCCGCATATTAAAGACCTACGGGCTAGGTGCTTAAAGGTGGTTGATATTCTGCGTGTTCTTACAGGTACAGGTTGGGGAGCTGATAGATCATGTATGATAAGGTTCTACAAGGCTCTAGTGCGATCACGTATAGATTATGGCGCTGTAGCGTACTCATCTGCTACTCCCACTTCGCTAAGAATGCTTGACAGTATTCACAATTCATGTTTACGATTGTTTACAGGTGCTTTCCGTTCTAGCCCTGTTGTCAGCATCTTAGTTGAAAGTGGAGAAGTGTCGTTACACAGACGTCGCCAGCAGCTTCTATTGACGTACTTTGCTAAGTTAAAAGCTAGACCTTGAGTCTAAGTTAAAGCTAAGTTAAGCTAAGCTAAGTTAAAAGCTAGATCGGCCCTTGATAAGGGCTTTATACAAGTCAAAGGAAAGAAAGGGAAGGAGAAAATTGTGTTTGACACATAAGTCCTTTTCTTTCTGAAATACCCTTTAATAATATTATTCAATGGAATGTTCGCGGGATCCGGTCTAGGTATGAAGACATAAACTTATTGATCCGGGAAAAGTGTCCGATTGCGATGTGCCTGCAGGAGACGATGTTACAGCCTTATGTCTCAATCTCCGTTCGTGGATATGAGATGTTTAGAAAAGATTCCCTGCATGGTGGGCCTGGTGGTGGGGTCGCTATATTACTTCACCAGTCAATGCAAGGGATAAGTCTGGATATTCAGACGGATCTTCAGGCCGTGGCAATCAGGAAAACTGTCCCGTTGTCAGTTTGTGTGTGTAATATTTACTTACCACCAAAAAGAAAAATTTCATACCTAGCCATACGAGAATTACTGGAACAGTTACCAAGTCCATGTATATTACTAGAAGATTTCAATGGTCACCATTATTCTTGGGGCTCCTCACTGTGCAATGGTAGAGGTCACATGGTGGAGAGGGTCCGGAGTGATTTAGACTTATGTCTATTGAACGATGGATCTGAAACATTCATGTCATCCTCAACAGGTTCCTGGTCGTGCTTGGACCTTACTTTCTGTAGTCCGTCCCTTGTTCCACGGTTGTTGTGGAGAGTACTGCCGGACCTGTACGGAAGTGATCACCGACCGGTGGTGGTCGAGTTTTTTGACTTTCAGTCTGTCGATGACCTTCCAAAACGATGGATAGAGAAGCTTGCACGTTGGGATGAGTTTTCAAGTTTGATGGAATCTGAATATGAAGATGATGATGATGCACGAAACCTGTTGTCTTCCTTTGTGGAGAGGATGTCTACAGCAGCTGCCCAGAGCATTCCTAAAACATCAGGAAAAGCGCGGCGACCGCCGGTGCCTTGGTGGAATAATCAGTGTAATGAGGCTCTTCAGGACCGCCGTAGGGCTCTGCGCATTTTTAGTCGCAGACCTACGGATGTTAACCTGGAAGCTTACCGAAGAGCTGGGGCCTGCTGTAGGCGTATCTTTCTAGAGAGTAAGAGAGAGTCATGGAGCTGTTATGTTGCAGATATTAACAGGAGTACCCCTGTGACAACGGTGTGGAGAAAACTGCGGTCGGTGTGTGGAAAGACGTCTCCGCACCACATTGCAGGGTTGCAACATGACGGTTCCGTGATTACGTCACCAATCGACATTGCGAATGCAATAGGTTCTTCGTTAAGATCAGCGTCTCTCACGTCTTCATATTCAATTCAATTTCAAAATCATAAGCATACCATTGAATCTCTTCCTTTTCATATAGCGGACGCGAATGATCCTCTGAACATTCCTTTCTCATTGCCTGAACTAAGAAAAGCGCTCAAAGTTTCTCGAAATACCTCGCCTGGAGGAGATGAAATAACACTTTCGGTGATTGCGCATTTACCAGATTCTGGTTTAAGGCAGCTCCTACATATTTTTAATAAAATATATGCTTCTAGAAAGCTTCCAGAATTTTGGAAAGAAGCAATTGTTTTCCCGATCCTCAAACCTGGCAAAGATAAAATGTTGGCCTCCAGCTATCGCCCCATCTCTTTGACAAGTGTTGTATGTAAGGTGATGGAAAGAATGGTGAATAGTCGTCTCATGTGGTATCTGGAAAAGAATGACTTCCTCGCTCCTGAACAGAGCGGTTTTCGGAGAGGGAGGTCTTCGACAGACCACTTGGTGGCCCTTGAGACGGCTATCTGCAATGCGTTTGCATTGCGGCAGCGCCTTGTTGCCGTATTCTTTGATTTGAAAAAAGCATATGATATGGCTTGGCGACGAGGTATTCTTAATACCTTGCGGGAGTGGGGCATCGCTGGGAACATGTTGGCCTTCATTAAAGACTTTCTGGATGACCGATCATTTCGTGTAAGGGTTGGTCAGAGTTTGTCAAACAGGTTTGATTTGGAAAATGGTATACTGCAGGGGAGTGTAATTAGTTGTACTTTATTTGCGATTGCCATTAATAATATTGTGAAATGTTGCGTATACCCTATTAAATGTTCTTTGTTTGTAGATGATTTTGCGATATATGTTGCATCTAGAAATGTTGTTTCAGCTGAATGAGCCCTACAGCTAACTATATACCGTCTTGAGGAATGGTCACGACAAACTGGCTTTAGTTTTTCTCCTGAGAAAACTAAATGCATACAGTTTTGCCGGATTCGGACTGATACTGTTCCAAGACTGTATTTAATGGGGCAGCATATCGAAGTTAGCACTGAAATCAGGTTTCTAGGTGTTATATTCGACAAAAGACTTACATGGGTTCCGCATATAAAAGACCTACGGGCTAGGTGCTTAAAGGTGGTTGATAACCTGCGTGTTCTTACAGGTACATGTTGGGGAGCTGATAGATCATGTATGTTAAGGTTCTACAAGGCTCTAGTGCGATCTCTTATAGATTATGGCGCTGTAGCGTACTCATCTGCTACTCCCACTTCGCTAAGAATGCTTGACAGTATTCACAATTCATGTTTACGATTGTCTACAGGTGCTTTCCGTTCTAGCCCTGTTGTCAGCATCTTACTTGAAAGTGGAGAAGTGTCGTTACACAGACGTCGCCAGCAACTTCTATTGACGTACTTTGCTAAGTTAAAAGCTAGACCTTACCATTTTTTGCATGAGATCATTCTCAACAACCCGTGTCATGATTTGCATCTGATGAACGCCCGACAACCTTCACCATTCGGTGTAAGAGCGTTGGAGATATGCAACAACCTCGATATATCCATTCCTCGTGTCTACCCATGTAATCTTGTCTATTTCCACCCTGGACCATCGCTCAGTTACACTTTAACTTTGAGATGTGTAAATACTCAAAGGCAGACACAAGTTCTGTGGTATTTAATAGCATTTTCAGTGAATTAGTTTTCATTTTAGTGAATTGAGATTCCTAAGATCCATTAGTGTATATAAAGATATCTAATGGGGAACTTGTAATATTAATTGATTTTATATGTGTATTTGTGTATGCTTTTTATTTTCGTGGCCCCTTTACAGCCTTTTTATCCTTCTGGTCTGTGATATTAATGTAAATTATATTGTGTTTGCGGTGATACTAGTTTGGAAGATTTATGTGATAGGTTGTAGATTTGATTTATATTCCAACTGTGATATTAGATTTAAGTTTGTGTTGTATGTTTATCTTATAAGTTTTAAATATAAATATTCTTTTTTGTAAATTTTATTTATGAATATATTTTTTTGTGATATTTTTAGTTTTAAGAGTTATATTTAAATAAGTAAAGTCGTTCTACACTCGGGCCCTTTACACCCGTGTGTAGAACAACGGGCGATGATAACCTTCTGGTTTTTCGCCCTAAAACAAAAAAAAAATGTGAATTTTTTGTTTTTTTTTGTTTAACGTCTGACTGTTCTGCAATTACTGCTAATGCAGACGGTGAATGATGAAATGATTTTTTTTGTAACGTATGAAAAAATGCCGTGCCTGAATGGGATTCGAACCCAAGACCGCATGATGAGAGGCGAGCACGTTACCAACTTCGCCAATGCCGCCTGCGTGAATTAGTGAATTAGTTGAAGCTATTAAACCATCTACGGTTGTATACACTGATGGATCAAAGTCGGATGTTGGAGTTGGTTGCTCGTTTGTTGCTAATGGGAGAACCTATTTGTTTGGATTACCTGCGGGAACCAGTGTTTACACGGCTGAACTTTATGCTAGCAGCAAAGCTCTTTCTGTAGTCTGTGTGCGTGGGCGTCGGATGTTGGTGTGCACTGATTCGCTCAGTGCTCTCCAGTCGATTAATGATGTGTATTCACGCCATCCGCTAGTTGTGGACGTTCTCGGCACTGTGAAGCAGCTTAACGATAGAGGAGTAAGCGATGTTTTCTGCTGGGTTCCGGGTCACGCTGGAATCTCGGGAAATGAGGCTGCTGATCTGGCCGCTAAGGAGGCGGCACGCCAACCGGCCTTCACGCAATATCTAACTGTGTTAGATTTTGTGGGCCTGGTGAAGCGTGTCATCACTGATTCCTGGCAGGTAGAATGGACTGGCTCTCATGGCAACAAGCTTCGTGAGATAAAGCATGACGTTAAGCCTTGGCCTACGTCGCTGAGGAAGAACAGAAGGGAAGAGGTTGTCATCGCGCGACTTAGAATTGGACACACCAGATTAACGCATGGGTATCTCATGACGTCTGGTGATGCTCCAATGTGTGGCAGATGTGATTGTCCTTTGACAATTAAACATGTGTTGGTAGATTGCGTCTGCTACGCAGCTCTACGTCGGCGATTCAAGATACCCTTCCAGTTAAGAGATGTACTCGGCGACGATAGCCATGTTTTGGACTCAACATTAAGATTATTTAGGTCTATTAGTTTGTACAACAGTGTCTGATAGGGAAATAACATTATTTTTTAAATTTTATATGTGTATTTGTTTGTTTTTTTTATTTTCGTGGCCCCTTTACAGCCTTTTGTTTACTCGTCACGTCTGTGATATTACCTTTTTATATTATTTTTTGTTTCCTGTGATACTAGTTTGTAAGATTTTTATTTGTAAAGTTGTAAATATTATTTATTCTGTCTGTGATATAAGGTTTTAGTATGTTCGTATGTTGATTCTATAAGTTTTTAATAACTTTTTTTTTCTTATTGTTAATGTATTTTCTGTGATATTTCTAGTTCGTAAGACTTTTAGTTTATAATAAGAAAAAACGTTCTACACTTGGGCCCTTTACACCCATGTGTAGAATAACGGGCGATAATAACCGCCCTGTTTTTCGCCCCCAAAAAAAAAAAAATATTCGCAATGCGTTTGCATTGCGGCAGCGCCTCGTTGCTGTGTTTTTTGATTTAAAGAAAGCGTATGATACGGCTTGGCGACGAGGTATCCTCAATACTCTGCGGGATTGGGGCATCTCTGGAAATATGTTGGCCTTCATCAAGGACTTTCTAGAAGAGCGATCATTCCGTGTAAGGGTTGGTCAGTGTCTGTCTGACAGGTTTGTCTTGGAAAATGGTATACCGCAGGGGAGTGTAATTAGTTGTACTCTTTTTGCGGTTGCCATAAACAATATTGTGATGTGTTGCGTGTACCCTGTTAAATGTTCTCTGTTTGTTGATGATTTTTTAGTATATATGGCATCTAGAAACGTTGTCTCAGCTGAACGAGCCCTACAGCTAACTATATACCGTCTTGAGGTATGGTCACGACAAACTGGCTTTAGTTTTTCCCCTGAGAAGACTAAATGCATCCAGTTTTGCCGAATACGGACTGATAATGTTCCAAGACTGTATTTAGTGGGTCAGTATATCGAAGTTAGCTCTGACATCAGGTTTCCAGGTGTTGTATTCGACAACAGACTTACATGGGTTCTGCATTTTAAAGACCTACAGGCTAGGTGCTTAAAGGTGGTTGATATTCTGCGTGTTCTTACAGGTACAAGTTGGGGAGCTGATAGATCATGTATGATAAGGTGCTACAAGGCTCTAGTGCGATCACGTATAGATTATGGCGCTAAAGCGTACTCATCTGCTACTCCCACTTCGCTGAGAAATAAAAGGAAATGGTGGTGTTTTTTTTTTTAATTATGCAGATGATAAAATCGATGGCTTAGTGCACATATGTGTTAAGTAACAAAACCATAATTTTTCAGGAGAGTAATTTTAAACTTTGATACTGAATGAAGGTAACAAAATGTTCAATTTTTAAGATGGCAGTTTAATATGATACAACATTCACATAAATTGTACAACTGATAATTATTCATAAAAATAAGTAATTTCTTACCAGATACTCAGCTGTTTTCCAGAGCCTTTCCGCACTTAACACATTTGTCCGCTACAAAAGGGCACTTACCACATAGTGTAATTAATAGACATCTTTAGTTTCTCCATTTTATTTTATTTTTTTTATTGTAATCAAACAAATTTTTTTACATAAATCCGTTACTAATTTACAATACAATGAACTTTTATTACAAAATTAAAAAATAAATAAAGTACATGATAATTATTTTGAATTGCTGCTTCAGCTGACCATGTGCTAAGCTGTTTACAATTAAGTTTGTTAATGCGTTTCCCTTTATTTCTAATGAATGATATAGTTATAATAACAGTAATTATGATAATGAAGTCAATTATGATAACAATAATCTGAAATATAATTATTTTTTTTATAAAACTTTTGTACTAAGCTACATTATAAGTCTACTACAATTCATCATTCTCTTCATAATCAGAATAATTCTTGGGCACTCTAGCACAACTAATTATGCCATCGTAAAAAGGTTTATAATCATTTGGAATTATTTTTTGGGAGATCAACCAGTCTAAGTCAGCTTTTTTCTGTTTGGTAACTTCCAACTTATTCCGATATTTTTGGAGTAGTACAACAGACTCCCACGTTTTGTTTTGTCGTAAATTCCTCTTTTGATTGACATTTATTGCCTGGAATGGTTTATTTAAACCGTATTTGTATTTAATAATGAATGGATCACTTTTTCGAACCTGAACCATTTTACATTCAGCCAGTTTACACGTTCTTTTTCGGTATTGAAATTTACATTGTAAAGCATTTCCTTTGATAATGATTCTAAGTTGTAAAAGTCTGAATGCATCATAGTTTTAACTTCATATGGCTTCTTTCTAGCCGTTGCTATTAATAAGGCTTATTCTCGTGTTGTGTAGATGTTTTTATACATTTTACCTCGCTCAATGGTCGCATGCATTGAGTCCGCCTCCAAATATGAATGTCCAGATTCCATAAACATAAGGTCAGTAATTTTTAAATTATCAAAGGTATTTACAGCAAACAGCATCGCAGCAACAATATTTTTGTTACGATTTTGACCACCGCATGTGTCTGAGAATGATGATACATGAGAAACAGATGATGGTAATTGCTTTAGGTACTCCAAGAGACAAGTACCAATTTCTGAACTGCCTTTTCTCCCATTACACTCATCCCATACATAAAACTAGATTGTAACTTGAACTGGTTAATAAACTTCAAACGAAACAAAAAAGGTATACCCAAATATTTATAGAAAAACTTTCAAAATAAACACGTAAACTACAAACGAAACAAATAATAATTTTGAAAAACTTTTAAAAAATAAACTCGTAACTTAAACACGTTCGTAAATGAAAGATAACCATGCCTTAACCTCAAATAAAAGAGTAAATTCAGTAGTACTACTAGCGCTCCTGTAGACAAATGTAAGCGATCTCACAAAAAAACAAAAATGTGCGTAATAATGAGGCACAGCTGTGATATGAGCATGTCGTGCTAGCCGAGTGAATTACCAGATTTAGTTTCTGAGTTGTTAAGAAACAAAGAACAAAATTGGTGCTACTGAATATGAATTTTATTATTAAAAATCTAACAAGTTAATTACTTATCTCTACATAAACCCTTTGAGTCAGTTAAACAATTTAAATGAGATTAAGACTAATAAATTAACAAATAAATTTAAAACAAGATAATATGAAATTATTCAAGATAAATAAACCTTTCAAGAGAAATAACCCTCTTACAATTAAATAAAAGTTAAAAGCTAACAAACCACCTCAGTCAGCCCTATGCATATGTACTCTGAATGTTTATATAAATTTAGATCATACCCATTACAAGAATAAGGCTCCTTCCTGGATTCTGCATAGTCGGTAAGACGTCTCTCATAGCTGGCATCAGAATGGTCTGTCCAGCCTAAATCTACAGGTATATTTATACAGGTAAGTAACCACAAGGAAAACAAATACACCTGTCTAAATAAATTTAAATCTATTCCACACCAGGATGTAAAAACAAGATAGGTGATTATCTATAGGTGTATTTTCCTTCTAACAAGGAACAATATGCAAGTAAATAAAATAAAACCAGAAATTAAAGTTAATTAGATAGATTAACCTACTATCAAATACGTCAGTATCCCGTTTAAATTCTATTTATATAAATGTCAAGGTGACATTCAATAAGATAAACACGGAACATTCAAAGTACAAATTGCTTATTTGATATTAAAAACAAGTCAAAACAAACCTTGACTTTTAGAAACAAGATTTAAACTACCTACACTATTATGTAATTATCATAACAACAACAACTTGATTTTTGTAAATAGTTTTTTTTTATAAATCTTTAATAAAATGTATCTGACTGAGTTTACAAATTTGAGTTAATAAATGAGTGTACCCCAATCTCTACATATTCCCTCCCCTAAAGAAAAAGGGATTGACATACAATCATCTTTTAAACGTTCATTTACACAAAAGATCTCAAAGAATTTATGTTAACAAAACAAAAAAACTACATACTAATCGTTACAATGTTAGTAATTCTACATAAATCAAAGCTTCTACAAAGGTACTTTATTATACAATTAAAAAGGCGTTAAACAAACAATAATTCAAGTGCAACACATACATAGCGATGTTACGTAGGTGCTCATTTATTAAGTTGTGGAAGTTCTCGGAGGTACAGATGGAGTAGAAGGCTTAAATAATGCTTGAATCAACCTATCGGTATTCGGTACGGCGGAAACGATTGTAGGCGGACGAGCTTCGTGAACAGTCGTGGAGTCGGCAACCACAGCGCGTTCCCTAGGAGGCGAGTCAAATTCATCGGTCGCTAGTAATTCAGAAAGAACCATTGGTCTATGAGCAACTGATGGTCGGCGACACCGTTGTATGATTTTTCTCCTGAAGCTCCATAACAGTGCGGCACATACAAAAATAAAAAGAATGCCTACAGTAGACAACTGCATAAATTGACGTTCATTAACAACAGAATCGTGGTAAGTTGAAATAAACTCTAATTCATTAACCATGTGATTAAAATCAACCGGTTCATTCCCAATAGACAAAGTATGTAATACAGCTGTGACATTAGTTTTTAACGAATCCATTTTATTATTTAGTGATTAAAAAATCTCAGCTTGCTGTGTCGTCATTACAGACGGCAAAACTGGTACATGTATGTCAGGATATGACATATTATAATATGAGACACCCGAAAGGTGCGGAAACAAATTGAAGTGGTCTGAATAAATTTCACAAAATTTACTGTTATTTAATATACCAGTACCATTGATGATTTCCGTTTTAATTGTACGTGAACTATCCAAAAATTTACCCGTGTGTTGGGTAACACATTTCCATGTAATTTTGACTTTTTCAGCGACACTATAAACCCATGCCATTTTATTTGGCGTACGATATAAAATAGGTTCAAACTTTGTTGGATAAATTGAGAAAGTACAATACTTTCTTACATCATCATTTTTTTCTAAGTAAATCGCAATTAAACAATGCTGATTGCTAACATACAAAGGTAAATCAGATGGACATACTGGGAACATTCCAGTGCTACACTTTTGAAGGTAATCATCCGAAAGTAAGGCAAACATCTGCCCAATTTCAGACACCATAAGATGATTTGATTTTGTATTAACAGCAACAAAGTGACGTAAAACAGTATCATAATAAGGTAATGGTTTTACATGATATAATGAAAAGATACGATCCTTTGATTTCAAAGGTATATCAATAAAAAGACGTATCCCTGTCGGTGTACTAGCAGCATGCACTTTAGCAATTTGATAATAAATGTAGATATTGTCCAAATTGGTCTGCGTTAGCAAAGTAAGATCTGGTCCAAGATATAAAGATACCTCTTGCAATACATCCAAAAACAAACTCGGCGACAAAAGTAGAACACTTAAATGATTCAGAGAGGCTGAATCTAAACCTTGTCTTAGTTCTAGTAATTCCCGTTGAATATCTAAAATAGAATTTTGCAATTCACGAACTACTGATGCAAAAGACATGTAAGTTCGTAACAACACAGAAATATCCGTTACGTTTTTTGCTAAGGAGGTAGTCACGTCCACAAAATGGCCAAGTGTCTGAGCTAAGTTTTGTACAGCTTTGACATTATTATCCAATTCTGTATTCATTGTTTTAATATACGATAACTGATCTCTGGTATAATGAATTATTGAACCCGACTCGTTAGATTATTTATCTATTCGATTATTCAAGTGTACAAGATCATAATCATCAAGGGTTCTAAACATAAATTTTAATCCCCTACCAATCGCATTGATTAATCCCCTTCTTCTTCTTGCATGAGGTAACATCTCCTCATACGCTAAAACTTCTTCTCTAACAATTTTAAGAGTATCTTTTAAAGTTACTAATTCATTCTGTGGTATGATATTAATATCCGAGGCGAAATTTAATTTATCATGTTTACCGATATATTTTATTACCTCATCAAGATTATCAAGCAAGTTATGGAAGTTCTGTATTCGAATAGTTAAGGCAATTGTCCAGCTATCCCCAGATATTACTACATTTTTATCTTTCAGTAAAACAAGCCCTCCGTTTATTTTACCGGTTTTCTCCGAGCAAGAATTCTGAGCTTAGGTGGTGCTCACAAAAATTATACCTAATAACAAAGAAAATACTAAAATAAAATTAACGGTTACTTGCTTCAACATCTGATGCAACAACAACGAAAGCTATACCTTCGGGGAATAAAGCAGGATTAAACTGGCAGAATACTGGCGGCATTCAGATTCTGACTCTGCAAAAGGTTAATGGTATGCCGTCGGAATGATAAAAATGGCTTGAGGCAAGGAAGCACGTCACTGTGTTACATCAATGTTTTCACAAGAAACTCCTATAATATTTGTTATAGAACAAATTAATTATACTTAAATTATCGTTAATAATCATCCTTAACCAAGTTACATAAACATCTTGTTACAATATAATAATCATAATCATTTCGTTACATAATCATCTAAATACCTAGGTCTAAATTTTATCCTATCTGAGGGTTTTCTCGTATTAAATACAGTAATTTTATCTATTTCTTTCTCCTTTTCATATTCACTGTCTGAAGAAACAAGTTTTAACTCAGGGTCATTCATCATCACCTAAGGGACCCCAGCTAAGAGCTAACCTTTTTTCAAAACTATACACAGGTTGCTCTTACACTACACACAACAATAATACTACATCACACACACCACACTTTCTTTCAACACACACATTTACATACCCTACACACAACACATACACAAAGTTTTCTTACACACATTTATAATGCTGGCGAGGATGGGATGCGGGCTGGTCGTGCGTAACCCTTTCCGGATTGGAAGGTCTGGACTGTGGTTGTGCTGCTGTGAGCTTGCTCTGCCGAGGCTTTGCGCCATCCTTTAGCCCTTCCAGTCGCTTCGGTACTGTGGCAAGAAGTGGACCATGGGTAAGAGTGTCGGAGCTCTTACTGCTGCGTGCGAGCCTCTGGGACGTCGGTATCAGTGGGTCAGGCAGTACCTGACTCCCCGGCCCGGATGAAATATGTGGGAGATGGCTGCCGGGAGTACTCGGCCGGGTCCTTCTTTTTACTAGGGACCTGCGGCGTGCGCGGGTCATCTCTCCGCCCGCACCTTGCTTTCACGATGACTGGAAAAGCACCTAAGATTATGTCATCTAAAAAATCTTCTCTTGGAATGAAAAGACTATGGTCTAGCTTGTCGGACGATAGTGATAACAGTGGTGATAACACAGACAAATTTTTTGTTGTTCGTTGTGTTGCAGAAGAAGGGTCGCTGTCAAAAGTTTCCCCCTTCATTATTAACAGGTCTGTGCAGTCGGTTTGTGGCTCGCCACACTCTATTAAAAAATTAAGAAATGGTACTTTGTTAATTGAAACAACGTCTGCGAAGCAAAGTAGCAGCGTTGTTAAAATTACTCAAATCGGAAGTACTGCAGTTACCGTTGAACCGCATAGGTCCCTCAACTCATCTCGAGGAGTGGTTTACGCTCGAGATATACAGGATATGTCTGAGGCTGAGTTATTGGAGGAGCTTACCTCCCAGAGAGTGACGCAAGTCAAAAGAGTTACGCGTCGGGAAAATGGAATTGATGTCGGTACCCCCGACACTTATCATAACATTTTCCACCCCTCAACCTCCGGATCGTCTTAAGTTGGGTTACTTGTCTGTTCGAGTGAGACCGTATGTCCCAAACCCTCTGCGCTGTTTTCAGTGTCAGGAATACGGACATACGAAAACTAACTGTAAGAAACCTGTGATATGCGCAAAGTGCAGTTCACCTGACCACTTAGACAGCGAATGCACTTCTGAAACTGAACTGTGTGCAAACTGTAAAGGAAGTCATTCAGCAAGGTCTCGAGAATGCCCCAAGTATAAAGAAGAACGAGAAATTCAGAAAATTTCGTCTGAACAGAAGCTTTCTTTTCTCGCTGCCCGGAGCGAGTACAGAAAACTAAATAGCATTCGAAATGCAGTCCAGCCTGACATTTCGTTTGCAGCTGCAACTAGTGTTCAGTCTCGTGTGTCTGGTGAGTGCTCGTCATGCGTTGAGTTGAAGAGTGTTGTTGAGAACCTCACTAAACAGGTTGCTTCCCTAACTTCTGCACTTAAAGCGTTATTAAGCACCAAGCAAACAGAAATTGGTTCAAAGAGCTCAGTGTCTCAAGTGTGTAACCTTTCTGCGACGCAGAGTACAAAAGCTCAGCTGTCAAGTAAGACAGCCTCTACCCCAAAGGGAAAACCCCTTTCAGTATCCAAGACGCTTCCAGCGGAAGCGTCTAAATTTCTAAAATCTCCTCCGTCTGGGTCCAAGATCCACGATATGATAGGAGATTCATCGGCCCTAGAAAAGGGCTTTATACAAGTAAAAGGGAAAAAAGGGAAGGAGAAAATTGTGTTTGAAACGTAAATCCTCCGTTGCGAAATACCCTTTAATAGTTTAATTCAATGGAATGTTCGCGGGATCCGGTCTAGGTATGAAGATATAAAGATATTGATCCGGGATAAGTGTCCGTTTGCGCTTTGCCTGCAAGAGACGATGTTACAACCTGATATCCGATTATCCTTTCGTGGATACGAAATGTTTAGGAAAGATTCCCTGCATGGTGGCCCTGGTGGTGGGGTCGGTATATTACTTCACCAGTCAATGCAGGGGATAAATCTGGATATTCAGACGGATCTTCAGGCCGTAGCAATCAGGATAACTGTCCCGGTGTCGGTTTGCGTGCGTAATATTTATTTACCACCAAACACTGACATTTCATACCTTGCCGTGAGAGAATTACTGGAACAGTTACCAGCTCCATATATCGTCCTAGGAGATTTCAATGGTCACCATTATTCTTGGGGCTCCTCACTGTGCAATGGTAGAGGTCACATGGTGGAGAGGGTCCGGAGTGATTTAGACTTATGTCTATTGAACGATGGATCTGAAACATTCATGTCATCCTCAACAGGATCCTGGTCGTGCTTGGACCTTACTTTCTGTAGCCCGTCCCTTCTACCACGGTTGTTGTGGAGAGCACTGCCAGACCTGTACGGAAGTGATCATCGACCGGTGGTGGTCGAGTTTTTTGACTACCAGTCTGTCGATGACCTTCCAAAACGATGGATAGAGAAGCTTGCACGGTGGAATGAGTTTTCAAGTTTGATGGAATCTGAATATGAAGATGATGATGATGCACGAAGCCTGTTGTCTTGCTTTGTGGAGAGGATGTCTGCAGCAGCTGCCCAGAGCATTCCTAAAACATCGGGTAAAGCGCGGCGGCCGCCGGTGCCTTGGTGGAATAATCGGTGTAAGGAGGCTCTTCAGGACCGCCGTAGGGCCCTGCGAATTTTTAGTCGC
Source organism: Catonia carolina (assembly GCA_035578175.1). NCBI lineage: Eukaryota > Metazoa > Arthropoda > Insecta > Hemiptera > Achilidae > Catonia > Catonia carolina. The sequence goes on along the minus strand of JAQMRL010000001.1, from coordinate 65,868,481 downwards.
AGACCTACGGATGCTAACCTGGAAGCTTACCGAAGAGCTCGGGCCTGCTGTAGGCGTATCTTTCTGGAGAGTAAGAGAGAGTCGTGGAGCCGTTATGTTGCAGATATTAATAGGAGTACCCCTGTGACAATGGTGTGGAGAAAACTGCGGTCCGCTTGTGGAAGGATGTCTCCGCACCGAATTGCAGGGTTGCAAACTGACGGTTCCGTGATTACGTCACCAATCGACATTGCGAATGCAATTGGTTCTTCGTTAAGATCAGCGTCTCTCACGTCTTCATATTCAATTCAATTTCAAAATCATAAGAAAACCATTGAATTTCTTCCTTTTCATATAGCGGACACAAATGATCCTCTGAACATTCCTTTTTCAATGCCTGAACTAAGAAAAGCGCTCAAAGTTTCTCGAAATACCTCGCCTGGAGGAGATGAAATTACACTTTCGATGATAGCGCATTTACCAGACTGCGGGTTAAGGCAACTCCTACATATTTGTAATAAAATATACGCTTCTAGAAAGCTTCCAGAATCTTGGAAAGAAGCAATTGTTGTCCCGATCCTCAAACCTGGCAAAGCTAAAATGTTGGCCTCCAGCTATCGCCCCATCTCTCTGACAAGTGTTGTATGTAAGGTGATGGAAAGAATGGTGAATAGTCGTCTCATGTGGTATCTGGAAAAGAATGACTTCCTCGCTCCTGAACAGAGCGCTCTTCGGAGAGGGAGGTCTTCGACAGACCACTTGGTGGCCCTTGAGACGGCTATCTGCAATGCGTTTGCATTGCGGCAGCGCCTCGTTGCCGTATTCTTTGATTTGAAAAAAGCATATGATACGGCTTGGCGACGAGGTATTCTTAATACCTTGCGGGAGTGGGGCATCGCTGGGAACATGTTGGCCTTCATTAAAGACTTTCTGGATGACCGATCATTTCGTGTAAGGGTTGGTCAGAGTTTGTCAAACAGGTTTGATTTGGAAAATGGTATACCGCAGGGGAGTGTAATTAGTTGTACCCTATTTGCGGTTGCCATTAACAATATTGTGAAAAGTTGCGTATACCCTGTTAAATGTTCGTTGTTTGTAGATGATTTTGCGATATATGTTGCATCTAGAAATGTTGTTTCAGCTGAACGAGCCCTACAGCTTACTATATACCGTCTTGAGGAATGGTCACGGCAGACTGGCTTTAGTTTTTCGCCTGAGAAGACTAAATGCATTCAGTTTTGCCGATTCGTGCACTGATTCGCTTAGTGCCCTTCAGTCGATTACTGATTTATATTCACGCCACCCGCTAGTTGTAGATGTCCACGGCACCGTGAAGCAGCTTAACGATAGAGGAGTAAGCGTTGTTTTCTGCTGGGTTCCGGGTCATGCTGGAATCTCGGGAAATGAGGCTGCTGATTTGGCCGCTAAGGAGGCGGCACGCCAATTGGCTTTCACGCAATATCTGACTGTGTCAGATTTCGTGGGCCTGGTGAAGCGTGTCATCACTGATTCCTGGCAGGTAGAATGGACTGGCTCTCATGGCAACAAACTTCGGGAAATAAAACGTAATGTTAAGCCTTGGGATACGTCACTGAGGAAGAATAGAAGGGAACAAGTTGTCATCGCGCGACTTAGAATTGGGCACACCAGATTAACCTATGGGTATCTCATGACGTCTGGTGATGCTCCAGTTTGTGGCAGATGCGATTGTCCTTTGTCAGTCAAACATGTATTGGTTGATTGCGTCTGCTACGCAGCTCTGCGTCGGCGATTCAAGATTCCCTCTGACATAAGGAATATACTCGGTGACGAAAGCCCTATTTTGGACGCAACTTTAAAATTTTTACGATCCATCAGTGTTTACAACAGTGTCTGATAGTCTGGGGTGTGTTGCAATGTTTTATATGTGCTAATCTGTTCTATTTTATAGTATATGTATTTATATTAGTTGTAAGTTTGTATTTATATGTCTGTGTTTTTATTATGAGGCCCCTTTACAGCCTTTTGCGACGTCATATGTCTGTGATATTATTTGTTTTTAATGTAATTTTTTAGTTGTGATATTAGTTTTTAAGATTTTAATTAAGTAAGTGTCAATGTCATTTTTGTTATTTATTGTTACTGTGATATTAAGTTTAAGTTAATGTAGTAGTAGTAAATGTGTGTATGTTTTTTTGTTTTTAGCGTTTGTTAGCCTATTTTGTCTGTGATACTAGATTATAAGATTTTAACTATTATATATATTAAAAAAGGCGTTCTGCACTCGGGTTTTTTACACCCTTGTGTAGAACAACAGGCGATGATAACCTCGCTAAGGTTTTTCGCCTCAAAAAAAAAAAAAAAAAAAAATTGTGCTAAATATTTTTTTTATAAATGTGTTCGGGTAATCTGCGTATAATAACCACCTGTTAATTTTATGGATATCCAAATTAAAGATAAGTAACTAATTTTAAGCAATTTTTGTAACAAAATTTTATATGCCTAATTTGTATTTAGCATTTACTAACAAAATTTAATATGATTGGTTAATAATTTAAAAGATCTGTTTGTCTATGAGCTAATTCACTGAGTTCAAAGTTCCCATCCCTGTCTGTTTGTATTAAAGAATTTTTTTTTTTATTTATTTTATTTTTTGTTGAATGATTTTAGGCAAGTTCTGTCTTGTAATGTTGATCATGGCTTACTTTTATTGTTTCATTATGATAAATGATTTTGATATTATGATTCTATTCTCTTTTGTTGTAACGGCCATCAGGGTAGTTTTATTAATAGACTACTATAGAGCTTTTAACTCTATTGAAGTAGTAAAATGTAAATTAAAAAGTTTATGTTTTATCTTTTTTATTAATATTTTTAATAAATTTCGATTAATTTGTTACCTTTTAAAATTGTAGTTTGATTTATTGATTGATGAAATTCCAATATCCCTTGTATGTAAGCATTGTGATATGAACTTTGTTTTATAATAATTAGTTAATTGTATTCGGAGGGTTTTTCGAGCTGTCAAAATGGTTGTTGTTTCTAGAACTTGAGTCTAGAAAGTTTTTTTTTATTTTTATTTATTTGATTTTTATATATCACAATCCTTACATCTATTTAGATTAAGCTTATTTTCAGCGTTCCTGTCATTGGGGTAAAGGAGAATGAATTTTGATTGAATGGACCGCATGTCGTCTGTCAAACTGTTCTGTTACCGAATCAGCTGTTTTCTGTCAGATCGATTTGTTTACATGATCAGCTGACAAGGCAGATATAGGTTAATGTAGCCTTACTGTATGTTTGTTTAATGTAGCTTACCTTTTTCTAAATTTAAATTTGTTTTGAGTTTTCTGCTTTTTAATTAATACTTTGTTTTATTTTATTCACATTTCGTATTTATATTATTTCATTGTGATGTTGTTTTTGTTTTAAAATCGCGAGTTGAAGATTTTTTTTTTTTTTTTTTTTTTTTTTTTTTTTTGGAATACAATTTGGAATTTCGACTTGGATATTTTGGATTGATGTTTAATGGGTCTCCAGTTGCCCTGCTTGGATGATAACCAAGGTAAGTTCGGTCAATAGTGGCATCCTGACCGTGGTCGTTTTTTGTTTACTTTAAGTTTCTTTTTCAGGTGACACCCCAACACCTGTTTTTGATGGGTCAGTCGGCTGGTGTGTCGGCATTTGACTGTTACACTATATACCGTCTTGAGGAATGGTCACGGCAGACTGGCTTTAGTTTTTCTCCTGAGAAGACTAAATGCATTCACTTTTGCCGAATACGGACTGATAATGTTCCAAGACTGTATTTAATGGGTCAGTATATCGAAGTTAGCACTGAAATCAGGTTTCTAGGTGTTATATTCGACAAAAGACTTACATGGGTTCCGCATATAAAAGACCTACGGGCTAGGTGCTTAAAGGTGGTTGATATTCTGCGTGTTCTTACAAGTACATGTTGGGGAGCTGATAGATCATGTATGATAAGGTTCTACAAGGCTCTAGTGCGATCACGTATAGATTATGGCGCTGTAGCGTACTCATCTGCTACTCCCACTTCGCTGAGAATGCTTGACACGATCCACAATTCATGTTTACGATTGTCTACAGGTGCTTTTCGTTCTAGCCCTGTTGTCAGCATCTTAGTTGAAAGTGGAGAAATGTCGTTACACAGACGTCGCCAGCAGCTTATATTGACGTACTTTGCCAAGTTGAAAGCTAGACCTTATCATTTTTTGCATGACATCATTCTCAACAACCCTTGTCATGATTTGCATCTGATGAATGCCCGATTGCCTTCACCATTCGGTGTAAGAGCGTTGGGGATATGCAACAACCTCGGTATTGCGATTCCTCGTGTGTACCCATGTAATTCATGTCTCTTTCCACCCTGGACCATCGCTCAGTTACACATTAACTTTGAAATGTGTAAATACTCAAAGGCAGACACAAGTTCTGTGGTATTTAATAGCATTTTCTTTGAGTTAGTTGAAGCTATTAAACCATCTACGGTTGTATACACGGATGGATCAAAGTCAGATGTTGGAGTTGGTTGCTCGTTTGTTGCTAATGGGAGAACCTATTTGTTTGGATTACCTGTGGGAACCAGTGTTTACACGGCTGAACTTTACGCTATTAGTAAAGCTCTGTCTGAAGTCTGTGTGCGTGGGCGTCGGGTGTTGGTGTGCACTGATTCGCTTAGTGCCCTTCAGTCGATTACTGATTTATATTCACGCCACCCGCTAGTTGTAGATGTCCACGGCACCGTGAAGCAGCTTAACGATAGAGGAGTAAGCGTTGTTTTCTGCTGGGTTCCGGGTCATGCTGGAATCTCGGGAAATGAGGCTGCTGATTTGGCCGCTAAGGAGGCGGCACGCCAATTGGCTTTCACGCAATATCTGACTGTGTCAGATTTCGTGGGCCTGGTGAAGCGTGTCATCACTGATTCCTGGCAGGTAGAATGGACTGGCTCTCATGGCAACAAACTTCGGGAAATAAAACGTAATGTTAAGCCTTGGGATACGTCACTGAGGAAGAATAGAAGGGAACAAGTTGTCATCGCGCGACTTAGAATTGGGCACACCAGATTAACCTATGGGTATCTCATGACGTCTGGTGATGCTCCAGTTTGTGGCAGATGCGATTGTCCTTTGTCAGTCAAACATGTATTGGTTGATTGCGTCTGCTACGCAGCTCTGCGTCGGCGATTCAAGATTCCCTCTGACATAAGGAATATACTCGGTGACGAAAGCCCTATTTTGGACGCAACTTTAAAATTTTTACGATCCATCAGTGTTTACAACAGTGTCTGATAGTCTGGGGTGTGTTGCAATGTTTTATATGTGCTAATCTGTTCTATTTTATAGTATATGTATTTATATTAGTTGTAAGTTTGTATTTATATGTCTGTGTTTTTATTATGAGGCCCCTTTACAGCCTTTTGCGACGTCATATGTCTGTGATATTATTTGTTTTTAATGTAATTTTTTAGTTGTGATATTAGTTTTTAAGATTTTAATTAAGTAAGTGTCAATGTCATTTTTGTTATTTATTGTTACTGTGATATTAAGTTTAAGTTTATGTATGTTTTTTGTTTTTAGCGTTTTTTTAACCTATTTTGTCTGTGATACTAGATTATAAGATTTTAACTATTATATATATGTATATATGTGTATATGTGTGTATGTATATATATATATATATATATGTATGTATATATATATGTATATATTAAAAAAGGCGTTCTGCACTCGGGTTTTTTACACCCATGTGTAGAACAACAGGCGATGATAACCTCGCTAAGGTTTTTCGCCTCAAAAAAAAAAAAAAAAAAAAAATCATCTTTATATTCAGATTCCATTAAACTTGAAAACTCATCCCACCGTGCAAGCTTTTCAATCCATCGTTTCGGAAGGTCATCGACAGGCTGGTAGTCAAAAAATTCGACCACCACCGGTCGGTGATCACTTCCATACAGGTCTGGCAGTACTCTCCACATCAACCTTGGAACAATGGACGGGCTACAGAAAGTAAGGTCCAAGCACGACCAGGATCCTGTTGAGGATGACATGAATGTTTCAGATCCATCGTTCAATAGACATAAGTCTAAATCACTCCGGACCCTCTCCACCATGTGACCTCTACCATTGCACAGTGAGGAGCCCCAAGAATAATGGTGACCATTGAAATCTCCTAAGACGATATATGGAGCTAGTAACTGTTCCAGCAATTCTCTCATGGCTAGGTATGAAATGTCTGTGTTTGGTGGTAAATAAACATTACACACGCAAACCGACACCGGGACAGTTATCCTGATTGCTACAGCCTGAATATCCGTTTGGATATCCAGACTTATCCCTTGCATTGACTGGTGAAGTAATATTGCAACCCCATCACCAGGGCCACCATGCGGGGAATCTTTCCTAAACATTTCGTATCCACGAAAGGATAATCGGATATCAGGTTGTAACATCGTCTCTTGCAGGCAAAGCGCAAACGGACACTTATCCCGGATCAATATCTTTATATCTTCATACCTAGACCGGATCCCGCGAACATTCCATTGAATTAAACTATTAAAGGGTATTTCGCAACGGAGGAGTTACGTTTCAAACGCAATTTTCTCCTTCCCTTTTTTCCCTTTTACTTGTATAAAGCCCTTTTCTAGGGCCGATGAATCTCCTATCATATCGTGGATCTTGGACCCAGACGAAGGAGATTTTAGGAATTTAGACGCATCCACTGGAAGCGTCTTAGGCAATGAAAGGGGTTTCCCCTTTGAGGTAGAGGCGACTGTCTTATTTGACAGCTGAACTTTTGTATTCTGCGTCGCAGAAAGGTTACCAACTTGAGGTACAGAACTCTTTGAACTAATTTCAGTCTGTTTGGAGCTTAGTAAAGCTTTCAGTGCAGAAGTTAGGGAAGCAACCTGTTTAGTTAGGTTCTCAACAACACTTTTCAACTCTACGCATGACGAGCACTCACCAGACACACGAGACTGAACACTAGTTGCAGCTGCAAACGAAATGTCAGGCTGGACTGCATTTCGGATGCTATTTAGTTTTCTGTACTCGCTCCGGGCAGCGGGAAAGGAAAGCTTCTGTTCAGACGAAATTTTCTGAATTTCCCGTTCTTCTTTATACTTAGGGCATTCCCGAGACCTTGCTGAATGACTTCCTTTACAGTTTGCACACAGTTCTGTTTCAGAAGTGCATTCGCTGTCTAAGTGGTCAGGTGAACTGCACTTTGCGCATATCGCAGGTTTCTTGCAGTTAGTTTTCGTATGTCCGTATTCCTGGCACTGAAAACAGCGCAGAGGGTTTGGGACATACGGTCTCACTCGAACAGACAAGTAACCCAACTTTAGACGATCTGGAGGTTGTGGGGTGGAAAATGTTATGATAAGTGTCGGGGTACCGACATCAATACCATTTTCCCGACGCGTAACTCTTTTGACTTGCGTCACTCGCTGGGAGGTAAGCTTCTCCAATAACTCAGCCTCAGACATATGTATATCTCGAGAGTAAACCACTCCTCGAGATGAGTTGAGGGATCTATGCGGTTCAACAGTGACTGCAGTACTTCCTATTTGTGTAATATTAACAACGCTGCTACTTTGCTTCGCAGACGTTGTTTCAATTAACAAAGTACCATTCCTTAGTTTCTTAATAGAGTGTGGCGAGCCACAAACCGACTGCACAGACCTGTTAATAATGAAGGGGGAAACTTTTGAAAGCGACCCTTCTTCTGCAACACAACGAACAACGAAAAATTTGTCCGTGTTACTTAATACACCACTTTTATCACTATCGTCAGACAAGCTAGACCATAGTCTTTTCAATCCAAGGGAAGATTGTTTGTTTGCCATTATCTTTAGTGCTTTTCCAGTCATTGTGAAAGCAGGGTGCGGGCGGAGAGATGACCCGCGCACGCCGCAGGTCCCTAGTAAAAAGAAGGACCCGGCCGAGTACTCCCGGCAGCCATCTCCCACATATTTCATCCGGGCCGGGGAGTCAGGTACTGCCTGACCCACTGATACCGACGTCCCAGAGGCTCGCACGCAGCCGTAAGAGCTCCGACACTCTTACCCATGGTCCACTTCTTGTCACAGTACCGAAGCGACTGGAAGGGCTAAAGGATGGCGCAAAGCCTCGGCAGAGCAAGCTCACAGCAGCACAACCACAGTCCAGACCTTCCTGGTCGTGCTTGGACCTTACTTTCTGCAGCCCGTCCCTTGTACCACGGTTGGTGTGGAGAGTACTGCCAGACCTGTACGGAAGTGGTCATCGACCGCTTGTGATCGAGTTTTTTGACTATCAGTCTATCGATGACCTTCCAAAACGATGGATAGAGAAGCTTGCACGGTGGAATGAGTTTTCAATTTTAATGGAATGTGAATATGAAGATGATGATGATGCACGAAAACTGTTGTCTTCCTTTGTAGAGAGGATGTCTGCAGCAGCTGCCCAGAGCATTCCTAAAACATCGGGAAAAGCGCGGCGTCCGCCGGTGCCTGGGTGGAAAAATCGGTGTAAGGAGGCTCTTCAGGACCGCCGTAGGGCCCTGCGCATTTTTAGTCGCAGACCTACGGATGCTAACCTGGAAGCTTACCGAAGAGCTCGGGCCTGCTGTAGGCGTATCTTTCTAGAGAGTAAGAGAGAGTCATGGAGCTGTTACGTTGCAGATATTAACAGGAGTACCCCTGTGACAACAGTGTGGAGAAAACTGCGGTCCGTGTGTGGAAAGACGTCTCCGCACCGAGTTGCAGGGTTGCAAACTGACGGTTCCGTGATCACGTCACCAATCGACATTGCGAATGTAATTGGTTCTTCGTTAAGATCAGCGTCTCTCACGTCTTCATATTCAATTCAATTTCAAAATCATAAGCAAACCATTGAATCTCTTCCTTTCCATATAGCGGACACTAATGATCCTCTGAACATTCCTTTTTCAATGCCTGAACTAAGAAAAGCGCTCAAAGTTTCTCGAAATACCTCGCCCGGAGGAGATGAAATTACACTTTCGATGATAGCGCATTTACCAGATTCTGGCTTAAGGCAACGCCTACATATTTTTAATAAATATATGCTTCTAGAAAGCTTCCAGAATCTTTGAAAGAAGCAATTGTTGTCCCAATCCTCAAACCTGGCAAAGATAAAACGTTGGCCTCCAGCTATCGCCCCATCTCTTTAACAAGTGTTGTGTGTAAGGTGATGGAAAGAATGGTGAATAGTCGTCTCATGTGGTATCTGGAAAAGAATGACTTCCTAGCTCCTGAACAGAGCGGTTTTCGGAGAGGGAGGTCTTCGACACACCACTTGGTGGCCCTTGAGACGGCTATCTGCAATGCGTTTGCATTGCGGCAGCTCCTCGTTGCCGTATTCTTTGATTTGAAAAAAGCATATGATACGGCTTGGCGACGAGGTATTCTTAATACCTTGCGGGAGTGGGGCATCGCTGGGAACATGTTGGCCTTCATTAAAGACTTTCTGGATGACCGATCATTTCGTGTAAGGATTGGTCAGAGTTTGTCAAACAGGTTTGATTTGGAAAATGGTTTACCGCAGGGGAGTGTAATTAGTTGTACTCTATTTGCGATTGCCATTAACAATATTGTGAAATGTTGCGTATACCCTATTAAATGTTCTTTGTTTGTAGATGATTTTGCGATATATGTTGCATCTAGAAATGTTGTTTCAGCTGAACGAGCTCTACAGCTAACTATATACCGTCTTGAGGAATGCTCACGACAAACTGGCTTTAGTTTTTCTTCTGAGAAAACTAAATGCATCCAGTTTTGCCGGATTCGGACTGATACTGTTCCAAGACTGTATTTAATGGGTCAGCATATTAAGGTTAGCACTGAAATCAGGTTTCTAGGTATAATATTCGATAAAAGACTTACATGGGTTCCGCATATTAAAGACCTACGGGCTAGGTGCTTAAAGTTGGTTGATATTCTGCGTGTTCTTACAGGTACATGTTGGGGAGCTGATAGATCATGTATGATAAGGTTCTACAAGGCTCTAGTGCGATCACGTATAGATTATGGCGCTGTAGCGTACTCATCTGCTACTTCCACTTCTCTGAGAATGCTTGACTCAGTCCACAATTCATGTTTACGATTATCTACAGGTGCTTTTCGTTCTAGCCCTGTTATCAGCATCTTAGTTAAAAGTGGAGAAATGTCGTTAAAGCTAAGTTAAGTTGAAAGCTAGAACTTATCATTTTTTGCATGATATGATTCTCAATAACCCTTGTCATGATTTGCATCTGATAAACGCCCGACAGCCTTCACCATTTGGTGTAAGAGCGTTGGAGATATGCAACAACCTCGATATTGCGATTCCTCGTGTCTACCCATGTAATTCTGGTTTATTTCCACCCTGGACCATCGCTCAGTTACACTTTAACTTTGAATTGTGTAAATTCTCAAAGGCAGACACAAGTTCTGTGGTATTTAATAGCATTTCCAGTGAGTTAGTTGAATCCCCCCAGGGGGCACCCATTCTTATATATATGAATGCTCGTCCATGCATATATATGTGGGTGTGCGGGTGTGGCAACCCCGGGACCCCAGCTAAGAGCTAACCTTATTTCAAAACTATACACAGGTTGCTCTTACACTACACACAACAATAATACTACATCACACACACACCACACTTTCTTTCAACACACACATTTACATACCCTACACACAACACATACACCACGTTACCTTACACATATTTATAATGCTGGCGAGGATGGGATGCGGGCTGGTCGTGCGTAACCCTTTCCGGATTGGAAGGTCTGGACTGTGGTTGTGCTGCTGTGAGCTTGCTCTGCCGAGGCTTTGCGCCATCCTTTAGCCCTTCCAGTCGCTTCGGTACTGTGGCAAGAAGTGGACCATGGGTAAGAGTGTCGGAGCTCTTACTGCTGCGTGCGAGCCTCTGGGACGTCGGTATCAGTGGGTCAGGCAGTACCTGACTCCCCGGCCCGGATGAAATATGTGGGAGATGGCTGCCGGGAGTACTCGGCCGGGTCGTTCTTTTTACTAGGGACCTGCGGCGTGCACGGGTCATTTCTCCGCCCGCACCTTGCTTTCACGATGACTGGAAAAGCACCCAAGATTATGTCAACTAAAAAATCTTCCCTCGGAATGAAAAGACTATGGTCTAGCTTGTCAGACGATAGTGATAACAGTGGTGATAACACAGACAAATTTTTTGTTGTTCGTTGTGTTGCAGAAGAAGGGTCGCTGTCAAAAGTTTCCCCCTTCATTATTAACAGGTCTGTGCAGTCGGTTTGTGGCTCGCCACATTCTATTAAAAAATTAAGAAATGGTACTTTGTTAATTGAAACAACGTCTGCGAAGCAAAGTAGCAGCGTTGTTAAAATTACTCAAATCGGAAGTACTGCAGTTACCGTTGAACCGCATAGGTCCCTCAACTCATCTCGAGGAGTGGTTTACTCTCGAGATATACAAGATATGTCTGAGGCTGAGTTATTGGAGGAGCTTACCTCCCAGAGAGTGACGCAAGTCAAAAGAGTTACGCGTCGGGAAAATGGAATTGATGTCGGTACCCCGACACTTATCATAACATTTTCCACCCCTCAACCTCCGGATCGTCTTAAGTTGGGTTACTTGTCTGTTCGAGTGAGACCGTATGTCCCAAACCCTCTGCGCTGTTTTCAGTGTCAGGAATACGGACATACGAAAACAAACTGCAAGAAACCTGCGATATGCGCAAAGTGCAGTTCACCTGACCACTTAGACAGCGAATGCACTTCTGAAACTGAACTGTGTGCAAACTGTAAAGGAAGTCATTCAGCAAGGTCTCGAGAATGCCCCAAGTATAAAGAAGAACGAGAAATTCAGAAAATTTCGTCTGAACAGAAGCTTTCCTTTCTCGCTGCCCGGAGCGAGTACAGAAAACTAAATAGCATTCGAAATGCAGTCCAGCCTGACATTTCGTTTGCAGCTGCAACTAGTGTTCAGTCTCGTGTGTCTGGTGAGTGCTCGTCATGCGTTGAGCTGAAGAGTGTTGTTGAGAACCTAACTAAACAGGTTGCTTCCCTAACTTCTGCACTGAAAGCTTTACTAAGCTCCAAACAGACTGAAATTAGTTCAAAGAGTTCTGTGCCTCAAGTTGGTAACCTTTCTGCGACGCAGAATACAAAAGTTCAGCTGTCAAATAAGACAGTCGCCTCTACCTCAAAGGGGAAACCCCTTTCATTGCCTAAGACGCTTCCAGTGGATGCGTCTAAATTTCTAAAATCTCCTTCGTCTGGGTCCAAGATCCACGATATGATAGGAGATCCATCGGCCCTTGATAAGGGCTTCATACAAGTGAAAGGAAAAAAAGGGAAGGAGAAAATTGTGTTTGAAACATAAGTTCTTTAAATTCCCTTTTAATAATATTATTCAATGGAATGTTCGCGGGATCCGATCTAGGTATGAAGACATAAAGCTATTGATCCGGGAAAAGTGTCCGATTGCGCTGTGCTTGCAGGAGACGATGTTACAGCCTGATGTCTCAATGTCCGTTCGTGGATATGAGATGTTTAGGAAAGATTCCCTGCATGGTGGCCCTGGTGGTGGGGTCGCTATATTACTTCACCAGTCAATGCAGGGGATAAATCTTGATATTCAGACGGATCTTCAGGCCGTAGCAATCAGGATAACTGTCCCGGTGTCGGTTTGCATGTGTAATATTTATTTACCACCTAACACAGAAATTTCATACCTAGCCATGAGAGAATTACTGGAACAGTTACCAGCTCCATGTATCGTCCTAGGAGATTTCAATGGTCACCATTATTCTTGGGGCTCATCACTGTGCAATGGTAGAGGTCACATGGTGGAGAGGGTCCGGAGTGATTTAGACTTATGTCTATTGAACGATGGATCTGAAACATTCATGTCATCCTCAACAGGTTCCTCGTCGTGCTTGGACCTTACTTTCTGCAGCCCGTCCCTTGTACCACGGTTGGTGTGGAGAGTGCTGCCAGACCTGTACGGAAGTGATCATCGACCGCTTGTGGTCGAGTTTTTTGACTATCAGTCTGTCGATGACCTTCCAAAACGATGGATAGAGAAGCTTGCACGGTGGAATGAGTTTTCAATTTTAATGGAATGTGAATATGAAGATGATGATGATGCACGAAAACTGTTGTCTTCCTTTGTAGAGAGGATGTCTGCAGCAGCTGCCCAGAGCATTCCTAAAACATCGGGAAAAGCGCGGCGTCCGCCGGTGCCTTGGTGGAATAATCGGTGTAAGGAGGCTCTTCAGGACCGCCGTAGGGCCCTGCGCATTTTTAGTCGCAGACCTACGGATGCTAACCTGGAAGCTTACCGAAGAGCTCGGGCCTGCTGTAGGCGTATCTTTCTAGAGAGTAAGAGAGAGTCATGGAGCTGTTACGTTGCAGATATTAACAGGAGTACCCCTGTGACAACGGTGTGGAGAAAACTGCGGTCCGTGTGTGGAAAGACGTCTCCGCACCGAGTTGCAGGGTTGCAAACTGACGGTTCCGTGATTACGTCACCAATCGACATTGCGAATGCAATTGGTTCTTCGTTAAGATCAGCGTCTCTCACGTCTTCATATTCAATTCAATTTCAAAATCATAAGCAAACCATTGAATCTCTTCCTTTTCATATAGCGGACACAAATGATCCTCTGAACATTCCTTTTTCAATGCCTGAACTAAGAAAAGCGCTCAAAGTTTCTCGAAATACCTCGCCCGGAGGAGATGAAATTACACTTTCGATGATAGCGCATTTACCAGATTCTGGCTTAAGGCAACTCCTACATATTTTTAATAAAATATACGCTTCTAGAAAGCTTCCAGAATCTTGGAAAGAAGCAATTGTTGTCCCGATCCTCAAACCTGGCAAAGATAAAATGTTGGCCTCCAGCTATCGCCCCATCTCTTTAACAAGTGTTGTGTGTAAGGTGATGGAAAGAATGGTGAATAGTCGTCTCATGTGGTATCTGGAAAAGAATGACTTCCTCGCTCCTGAACAGAGCGGTTTTCGGAGAGGGAGGTCTTCGACAGACCACTTGGTGGCCCTTGAGACGGCTATCTGCAATGCGTTTGCATTGCGGCAGCGCCTCGTTGCCGTATTCTTTGATTTGAAAAAAGCATATGATACGGCTTGGCGACGAGGTATTCTTAATACCTTGCGGGAGTGGGGCATCGCTGGGAACATGTTGGCCTTCATTAAAGACTTTCTGGATGACCGATCATTTCGTGTAAGGATTGGTCAGAGTTTGTCAAACAGGTTTGATTTGGAAAATGGTTTACCGCAGGGGAGTGTAATTAGTTGTACTCTATTTGCGATTGCCATTAACAATATTGTGAAATGTTGCGTATACCCTATTAAATGTTCTTTGTTTGTAGATGATTTTGCGATATATGTTGCATCTAGAAATGTTGTCTCAGCTGAACGAGCCCTACAGCTAACTATATACCGTCTTGAGGAATGGTCACGGCAGACTGGCTTTAGTTTTTCTCCTGAGAAAACTAAATGCATCCAGTTTTGCCGGATTCGGACTGATACTGTTCCAAGACTGTATTTAATGGGTCAGCATATTAAGGTTAGCACTGAAATCAGGTTTCTAGGTATAATATTCGATAAAAGACTTACATGGGTTCCGCATATTAAAGACCTACGGGCTAGGTGCTTAAAGGTGGTTGATATTCTGCGTGTTCTTACAGGTACATGTTGGGGAGCTGATAGATCATGTATGATAAGGTTCTACAAGGCTCTAGTGCGATCACGTATAGATTATGGCGCTGTAGCCTACTCATCTGCTACTTCCACTTCTCTGAGAATGCTTGACTCAGTCCACAATTCATGTTTACGATTATCTACAGGTGCTTTTCGTTCTAGCCCTGTTATCAGCATCTTAGTTGAAAGTGGAGAAATGTCGTTACACAGACGTCGCCAGCAGCTTATATTGACGTACTTTGCTAAGTTGAAAGCTAGACCTTATCATTTTTTGCATGATATGATTCTCAATAACCCTTGTCATGATTTGCATCTGATGAACGCCCGACTGCCTTCACCATTTGGTGTAAGAGCGTTGGAGATATGCAACAACCTCGATATTGCGATTCCTCGTGTCTACCTATGTAATTCTTGTTTATTTCCACCCTGGACCATCGCTCAGTTACACTTTAACTTTGAAATGTGTAAATTCTCAAAGGCAGACACAAGTTCTGTGGTATTTAATAGCATTTTCAGTGAGTTAGTTGAAGCTATTAAACCATCTACAGTTGTATACACTGATGGATCAAAGTCGGATGTTGGAGTTGGTTGCTCGTTTGTTGCTAATGGGAGAACCTATTTGTTTGGATTACCTGCGGGAACCAGTGTTTACACGGCTGAACTTTACGCTATTAGTAAAGCTCTGTCTGTAGTCTGTGTGCGTGGGCGTCGGGTGTTGGTGTGCACTGATTCGCTCAGTGCCCTGCAGTCAATTAGTGATATATATTCACGCCACCCGCTAGTTGCAGATGTCCACGGCTCCGTGAAGCAGCTTAACGATAGAGGAGTAAGCGTTGTTTTCTGCTGGGTTCCGGGTCATGCTGGAATCTCGGGAAATGAGGCTGCTGATTTGGCCGCTAAGGAGGCAGCTCGCCAACCGGCCTTCACGCAATATCTGACTGTGTCAGATTTCGTGGGCCTGGTGAAGCGTGTCACCACTGATTCCTGGCAGGTAGAATGGACTGGCTCCCATGGCAACAAGCTTCGTGAAATAAAAGATAATGTTAAGCCCTGGGATACGTCACTGAGGAAGAACAGAAGGGAAGAAGTTGTAATCGCGCGACTTAGAATTGGGCACACCAGATTAACCCATGGGTATCTCATGACGTCTGGTGATGCTCCAGTTTGTGGCAGATGCGATTGTCCTTTGACAGTCAAACATGTTTTAGTAGATTGCATCTGCTACGCAGCTCTGCGTCGGCGATTCAAGATTCCCTCGGAATTAAGGTATATACTCGGTGACGAAAGCCCTATTTTGGACGCGGCTATAAAATTTTTACGATCGATTGGTATATACAACAGTGTCTAATATATGTCCTATTAGTGTTACCCTATAGTATATGTTTTATATTAGTTATAAGTTTATATTTATATTATGTCTGTGTTCATATTATGTGGCCCCTTTACAGCCTTTTGTGATGTCTGTGATATTTTCTTTTTTTAATGTAGTATTTTATTTATTTTTGGTTGTGATACTAGTTTTTAAGATTTTAATTACATATATGTTAATGTTGTTTCTGTGTTTATTTTTCTAGCTGTGATATTAATTTTAAGTTTATGTGTGTATTTCTTTTTTGTGTTTTTAGCGTTTTTTTTTTTTTTTTTTTTTTTTTTTTTTTTTTAGCCTGTGATGTCTGTGATATTAGTCTATAAGATTTTTAACTATTATGTATGTGTATGTATATATCTATATATATATATATATGAAAGGCGTTCTGCACTCGGGTTTTTTACACCCTTGTGTAGAACAACAGGCGATGATAACCTCGCCAAGGTTTTTCGCCTTTAAAAAAAAAAAAAAAAAAAAAAAAAAAAAAAGAGTTAGTTGAAGCTGTTAAACCATCTACGGTTGTATACACTGATGGAAAGTCGGATGTTGGAGATGGTTGCTCGTTTGTTGCTAATGGGAGAACTTATTTGTTTGGATTACCTGCGGGAACCAGTGTTTACACGGCTGAACTTTATGCTATTAGTAAAGCTCTGTCTGTAGTCTGTGTGCGTGGGCGTCGGGTGTTGGTGTGCACTGATTCGCGCAGTGCTCTGCAGTCAATTAGTGATATATATTCACGCCACCCGCTAGTTTCAGATGTCCTCGGCACCGTGAAGCAGCTTAACGATAGAGGAGTAAGCGTTGTTTTCTGCTGGGTTCCGGGTCATGCTGGAATCTCGGGAAATGAGGCTGCTGATTTGGCCGCTAAGGAGGCGGCACGCCAACCGGCCTTCACGCAATATCTGACTGTGTCAGATTTCGTGGGCCTGGTGAAGCGTGTCATCACTGATTCCTGGCAGGTAGAATGGACTGGCTCTCATGGAAACAAGCTACGTGACGTAAAACCTATTGTTAAGCCTTGGCCTACGTCACTGAGGAAGAACAGAAGGGAAGAAGTTGTCATCGCGCGACTTAGAATTGGGCACACCAGATTAACCCATGGGTATCTCATGACGTCTGGTGATGCTCCAATTTGTGGCAGATGCGATTGTCCTTTGACAGTCAAACATGTTTTAGTAGATTGCATCTGCTACGCAGCTCTGCGTCGGCGATTCAAGATTCCCTCAGAATTAAGGTGTATACTCGGTGACGATAGCCCTATTTTGGACGCGGCTTTAAAGTTTTTACGATCCATTAGTGTGTACAATAGTGTCTGACAGTCTAGGGTGATCTGAAATGTTTTATTTGTTGTAAATAGTTATATTTTATAGTGTATGTTTATATTAGTTGTTATAAGTATATATTTATATGTTTGTGTTTGTATTATGTTTAATTTAATATGTGTATTTGTGTATGTTTTTATATTTTCGTGGCCCTTTTACAGCTTTTTGTTTATCTGTGAGGATTGTGATATTAATGTAATTTATATTGTGTTTACTGTGATACTAGTTTGTAAGATTTTTAATTGATAGGTTATAATGTTGGTTATTCCTACTGTGATATTAGATTTAAGTTTGTGTTTGTATGTTTATCTGATAAGTTTTTAATATAAATTTTTTTGTTTATGTAAATTTTATTTTATATTATTCTGTGATATTTCTAGTTTTTAGTACGTTCTACACTCGGGCCCTTTACACCCGTGTGTAGAACAACGGGCGATGATAACCGCCCTGGTTGTTCGCCCTTAAAAAAAAAAAAAAAAAAAAAAAAAAAAATCTGCCGCCTCCAGTTTTTTGTTTCCAGTCGCCTCCGCCTCCACTACCTCTGCCGCCTCCGCCTCAACTACCTCTGCTGCCTCCAGTTTTTTGTTTCCAGTCGCCTCCGCCTCCACTACCGCTACAACCTCTGCCTCTTTCTTGAATATTGACTCCTTTAATAAAAAAAATGATGTGGAATACAATTTTATGATCATTAAACTTATCTATTATATAAAAGGACAACATGTCCTGGGTGATTCATTTATAGATCAACGCACAGCCGAAACTACTGACGCTAGTGACTTGAAATTTGGAAGTTAGCTTTGTTATGTTGTGTAAGCGCGCACTAAGAAAGGATGTTGCAAAATTTTGATTTTGAAGGGAAGAAATAGCAAAAATTCCCCTTACTGATGCGAGGATGAGAAATCAACGCGAAGCGCTACGTTTACGGCTGGTTCTCCAACACACATTTACCCCCTCCATAGGCATATTCCATAGCATCCAGTATTACGTTCTTATCGTACGTAAACAGCAGATCAATTTTACAAAACTATAGCTATTTCCCAGAAGTTGAATTGACTTCAACAACGATTTCAAAACGAATAACACATTTTGAAAATCGATTCCCCGGTTTTGTAACTCCCGGGATGAAAAACGTATTCAGCATCGCAATGTAACGATCAGCTGTTACAGTTACGGCAGCGTCATTTTCTTCATAAAAATATGGTCCAATAACACCAACCTTTCCCACTGCACACCAGACAGTCACCTTTGGGCTATTAAGTGGTCTCTCGTGAAGCTGATGTGGGTTATGTTGTGCCCAATACCGGCAATTCTGTTTTTTGACGTAGCCATTTAAATAAAAATGGGCTTCGTCACTCATTAACAATATCAAATTTTCATTTTCTTCAAAAGTGATAAGCATTTGTGGACAAAATTGTAATCGCTGCTGGAAATCTTGCTCGTTTTACTGCTGCAAGACGGCTATCTTATAAGGATGGAAATGCAGGTCTGTATGCAGAATTCGTCCTACCGTACTTGTGCTCATTTGAAGCGCTGCTGAATCCCTCTGAATAGAGCGGCGTGGGCTTCTGACAAAGGCTTCCTTTACTCGTTCGATGTTCTCCGGAGTGCTAGCAGTTCGTCGGGGACCCGGTGGTTTTCTCTTCAATATTGAACCAGTTGTTCGAAGGTTGTTTACCCAACGCAATATTTTGTTACGAGAAGGGACACTTGCATTACGATGGATATTAAAATGACGGCGGAAATCTCGCTGAACAGGAGTTACGGATCCGTCATTTCGCACAAAACTGTCATACGCGTACAGGCGTTGGTCTATCGTCCACAGCTCTTCCAGCATTCATTCATAAGATGCAGGAGCACGCCTCCATATTTCACCAACTCCGCACTCATACCATCTAATCCTGTAGCTTTCCTATTTCCTGTTTCCTTGAGCACCACCTGCAGTTCTTCCATAGAGATTAGGTCTACAGAGCCACTCGGAAAGTCCAACTCGTCCTCTTTCTGACTCATGACCCTGTCTTCGCACCATAACGTCATGTAATGTCTTCTCCACTCTTCGTCCTTAATCACACACAGTGTAGAGTTATCCTTTTAATCCCTATTCATCAGACTTAACACCTTATAAGCGCATATCTGCCGGCCGTGAATATCATTCTCTATTACACTTACGAACCTCTCCCATGATTCTTCGTGGGCTTTCCGAACCAACCTCTTGGCATTATTAGGATGGATCCTGTACTCATTATAAGCTACCTGAGTCCTCATTTGTAAAAAGTTAAGATAAGCCTTCTGTTTCCTCTCTAATGCTATTTTTATCTCCTGATTCCATATCTTCAGACCTCTCTTCCTCTTTACCCTTCTCTTTGTACCCAATTCAGGAATTGGTAGATTATTAAAAGTCAGTTGTAATATTGATATGGGTGTCTTCGTCAGTAATACTATTGCTATGCTTAACTTCCTGGATTTAGTTTCCAGCTAGTTGTTGAAAGCATGTCAACTTTATTCTGTTTTTAATGTGTTCTAAATTATCAGTAAACCTGTCAGTAGATGTCAAGATTAAAAATTTAATGTCTGCTGTGATATGGTAGTTATATTTAGACTATATGTAGAATAATAATTGGATTTAATTTTAGTCTGAATGATGTAACTACTGATTTCTTTGGCAGCAACATTTTACACATATCTAGTTTACAATAATGCACTTATTCCCATTTTTAAGAAAATGTCACTTAAACCACTTTGATTCTAATCCAGTTATGAGTGTGCGAATGACGCCTTCATTTCGTTCACCACAGGGTCTGGCTGTATAATGAAATTCATTACTTTCAGAGGTTGTCAAAATTGTCTATTATAAATATTTTTCTATTTATGTTTAAAAGTTCTTTAAACTGTTTACAGATCGAGAGCACACCAATAATATTTTTGAATCCAGAGACCTGCATTATAGGACTATTCTTATCTAAACATCGCAGTAAGAGATGATACTTCCGACGATATGCAGTTTATCCGAAAGAGATCATACTTCCAATGACATGTAGTTTATCCGTTTTGCGACATCTTTATGTGGTTCCTAATGTTCATCTCGCTTTACCACCAGTTTATCAACGTAAAAAAGTTTTTTAAAAAAACAAATCAAAAAACTAAACATGAAAATAACAGTTTTTAAGTGTTATCTAGTGACTGTGTTGTGTTAAGAAAATAAGTGAAGTTTCTAAAAATATTTATGTATTATCTGAAGTGGTGAGTTTCATTTTTATTTAAATTCATTTTGGTAGTAAATAATTTTATTTTTAAATAGATTATTCTTAAAGGTAAATAAAAAAAATGTTTTTTTAGTTACAACTTAACAAAAGAATGTTGGTCAAAAATTTGAAATTGTCTGAAGCAAAATTATTAAATTATATAGTTTTTTTTGTAAGGAATATTATAAATAAAAATTGTTTTCAAAAGGAAACTTCAAAATTTTCAATCGGTAAATTTTTAATAAACCACGGAAATATTATATAAAAAAATATATATTATTTGATTGAAATGTTTTATAAGCCACAGTACTGACCTACTGTCTATGGTATTGACTTTCACATGATAATGATATGAAATTCATGGTATTTACATTGTCACAATAGGGTCAATCCATATCAAGTGTTCCAACACTGTTGCTTGACCATCTCCAAAAAATTTAATATTTGGTGGGTGGTTCAATGAACTGAGAGCGAACTAAAGGTGAGAAGAAAATTTGGTCACCTGATTCCTAATTCAGTTTCCTATTAGCTCTATTTAATGGATTCTGAAAAAATAGTTTTTTATTGTCATTTAAGGAACTGTGTGTATCATATTCCTTTTCTTTAATGACATAAACGAATATTAGAACAATGCAATCAATTTTTTTTTATTTAAGTACCTGTGTTACCCAACTATTTTTTTTTGAACAAGTTATGTTTAAATTATGTAATGTTACCAGCGTTACATTATCTGTAATTAGTTATGTTAATTTCTATATGCCTACATACTTAATTAACCCGAATACCGCTGATGTACAAATACGGTTATTCGTCCAAATTGAACAATTTTTTTTTACCACTTCCAGCCAAATCTCAAAGTTGCAATTTATACTGAAGTTTTATATCATTAAGAACTTTAACTTGTGAAATTTTCTGATTTTTACTTGGTCCCCCAACAAAGATATGGCAGATACAAAATTAGGAAAAACTCAAAATTTCATTTTTTTTTGAAACGCGATAATGTTTAAAGGGTAAGCATCTCACCATTGATACATTACAAAAAGTAACAATGCAATATACGTTAACAGCAAAAAAAATATTAAAGCTGAAAAGTTTTCCTTCTTTGAAAAAATACCCTTCAAAAATTGAATTTTCTTCATTTGCGACCAATACTTTTGAGCTGTTAAAAATATATTAAGAAAAACAAGTACTCAGGTATTTATATGTTCAATTTGTAGCCTAGAATGTTCTTAATTCAATGCAATTTATTTGAAAAGTCTAGGGCAACTCATTGTTGAATAGTGTGACGATTCGTAGGTGCCTGCAAACGCTAAAAATAGTGCGCGGCCTTCAATCAAAATGGCCGCCATTTCTAAATGGTAAACAATAAAAAATTTTCAGAGTGATTTGAGCTCACAAAGCATGACAGAAACCACCCACCAAATATAAAATTTTTTGGAGATGGTCAAGCAACCAATTAATTATTTTCTGGACCACTTCGTATGGATTGACCCAATAATGACAAAATGTCATGACAGATATCAACACACCCATTTTACCCGCTCGGGACCGATGTTCCGATTATAGATAATTTTTCTTTCATTAAACGAAAGAGTTCGAAATTTTTCTCTCGTTCCACCATGGAAGTGGATCACTTAAACGCTGTAGTAAAGGTTCTTCTAAATATTTATCTATTTGAATTGCACTTGATACATTCGGATCGTTAATTTCCGTACTAATTAAAAAAGACACAGTGCTGTCAAATTTCCCTCATATGTTCGATGTTTTTTTTTGTGTCTGCGCAGGGATGTTAAATTTTTTTGTTCATGTTTTATATTTTGTATTGATTGAGTTTGTCTTTGTTTATCTAAATTTAAATTTACAACTAAACGAATTACATTTTGTTTAGTCGTTTCAAAAGCTGTTGTATCCGTGAAACCATATTTTTGAACCGTGGGTCCAAAAAGGTGGCTATTTTACTGTGCCATCCCATCACTAGTACACACACATAATGGATTTTTTTTTTTTTTTTTTTTACATCCGACTGTTCTGCAATTACTGTTAATGCAGACGGTGAATGATAATGAATAAATTAAATTTATCAAATCACAGTTTGAAACTAAGGTTTAAGATAAAATGAATAATGCATTTTTTTATATTAAAACTGTTTATAAAACTTATAAATCGTAAATATATTTTATTTAATGATTTAAATTAATAATTATTCCATTAATTATTAATTTATTAAGTATATTTTATAATCTAATTACACAAAACATCAAATATGTTACAGTATATTTAAGGTAATAATGATTGTTTTTTTTTCAGTTTTTGGAAAGTATTTTAACAAATATTTGATATTTAGCTACTTATTATTAATTAGTTAATAAAATATTTATTATTATTATTATTATTAGTATATAAATATATAATTATACATAAAATATAATCGATAATATTACAATGTCTACATACTACAGGATAACTATTAGGATATTGATTTGATTACAAACTTCTAATTTAACTACTTATTATTATTAGGTAATAAAATCATTACGAGTTATTTATACGTAAAACCCACCGGGTTGGTCTAGAGGTAAAGTCGTCGCCAAAATCAACTGTTGAACAGCGGAGACGAAGGTTCCTGGTTCAAATCCTAGTAAAAGTAGTTATTTTTATACGGATTTGAATACTAGACAGTGGTTACCGGTGTACTTTGATGGTTGGGGTTCAATTAACCATACTCTCTCAGGAATGGTCGGCCTGAGTTTGGACAAGACTACACGTCATACATATCATCCTCATCTCATTGGGTCATGGGGTTGCTTATTGTTCTGAATTGAACAGATTGCAACGTACACATATTAGGAATTTAAAGATTTATCGGTTCATTTAAATACAATTTCCCAAAATTGCATTTTTGAATGTTTATCACTAAAACAGGAATGTAGCTATTAAAAAACGGATTGCGCTATTGTTTTTATTTTATAACTTTACATTGATACGACATATCACACGACCAACATCCATTTAAAAAAATAAAGTTGAATCCAATACGGTGGATCCAAGATAGAGGGTAATAATATCAAAACCAAAAAACGTTGGATTTTTAAAAATTTGCAGATCCACATAAGCTTCTTTCGCCAAATACGTCCCAGTTACGCAATATATAACTGTTTCCATACTTAAAAATCACCATGTACAAACTATAATACCTGGTAAAAGGCCAAAATTTATATAAATATTTTATGATTTCTTAAATAGAAAATAAAAAAGGTATAACAAATTATATTAACAATTTTTGGAAAAGACAATTGCCCAAATAATCCATAGATAATAAAAAGTATATTAATTATATAGTCTTAAATTTAATTGGTTGTAAAAAATGCAATAGACTGGATAAAAATGCGTATTACTGAAATGAGCTATAATCTAACTACAAAGTTAGTTTGTTTATTTCCTTTTGTCAAAGATTAAGCTAAAGATCTTTCCAAGATATAAACATATGAATAGGTTAGTATCAAAGATGGACAACTGTCATTTTCATAATTTCTCTAGGGAGACACTTTTTTGTTTTTAATATTTCTACTGAAAAATTTGAAGTGAAATTTTTTTAAATGAAGACTTATGCTTCTAGAGGCTCAAATATGAATTTTTATCTAAATATTATACATTTAAGCTATCAAAATTGTATTTTTAAAATGCAGTTGTCCACTTTTGAAACCAAAATAGGTAGTTGTCCATTTTTGAAACTCACATTAAGAGTTCAACTCTCAGTTGGCCGTTTTTGAAAGTAACATTTTTCAGAATTGGTTTCAAAAGTGGCCACTGGTAATCCTTAGACTAAATTTGGAGGTTTATAAAAGTAGCCTATAACAAAAATTAAATTCATTATCTGATTAACTTTTAATATTGGCTTATTCTAAAAAAAAAATGCATGTATCAGCTTAATACAGAAAATATATAATTACAATATTTAAAATCAAATAAAAATATTTATAGTATTTATACAATCAATAAAACTTATTCTAATCTTTTACTTGCAATTAAAATGTTACAATTAAGTAGCAGGTTACAGTAAAAAAATTGTAATATTATCTTATACTCGGTACAAAATTCATATAAAAATACCTATTAAAAATATAAAAGCCAGAAAACAAATTATTTAATGACAAAACACTGTAAATATCTAATACGATTTTTTATCGCCTTATCTTAACACAAAAATTCAAGATAGAGATTATCTAAAAGATAGATTATCACTAAAACAGGAATGTAGCTATTAAAAAACGGATTGCGCTATTGTTTTTATTTTATAACTTTACATTGATACGACATATCACACGACCAACATCCATTTTAAAAAATAAAGTTGAATCCAATACGGTCCCTTCCAAATGTTATCAGAAATACCATAAATAGTGCCCTATTACCTTGTGATGAGAACACACTTTCTTGCAATGAGAACACCCACTGGGAAAGTAATATTACATTCTAAAAACGTTTGGGGTATTATAAAACACAAAAATTACAATTTAGTTGTGATTAATATTAAAATTGTGTAGTAACTGTCTTTACACTGCTATGAGTACTGCAGTTTCATTTTCTTCCATTAATTCTTCATGAAATTGAATACATTCACATTCTTCATCGCCTTCAGGAAGATTATGTGGGTGTGCGGGTGTGGCAACCCCGGGACCCCAGCTAAGAGCTAACCTTATTTCAAAACTATACACAGGTTGCTCTTACATTACACACAACGATAATACTACATCACACACACCACACTTTCTTTCAACACACACATTTACATACCCTACACACAACACACACAAAGTTTTCTTACACACATTTATAATGCTGGCGAGGATGGGATGCGGGCTGGTCGTGCGTAACCCTTTCCGGATTGGAAGGTCTGGACTGTGGTTGTGCTGCTGTGAGCTTGCTCTGCCGAGGCTTTGCGCCATCCTTTAGCCCTTCCAGTCGCTTCGGTACTGTGGCAAGAAGTGGACCATGGGTAAGAGTGTCGGAGCTCTTACTGCTGCGTGCGAGCCTCTGGGACGTCGGTATCAGTGGGTCAGGCAGTACCTGACTCCCCGGCCCGGATGAAATATGTGGGAGATGGCTGCCGGGAGTACTCGGCCGGGTCCTTCTTTTTACTAGGGACCTGCGGCGTGCGCGGGTCATCTCTCCGCCCGTACCCTGCTTTCACGATGACTGGAAAAGCACTAAAGATAATGGCAAACAAACAATCTTCCCTTGGATTGAAAAGACTATGGTCTAGCTTGTCTGACGATAGTGATAAAAGTGGTGTATTAAGTAACACGGACAAATTTTTCGTTGTTCGTTGTATTGCAGAAGAAGGGTCGCTTTCAAAAGTTTCCCCCTTCATTATTAACAGGTCTGTGCAGTCGGTTTGTGGCTCGCCACACTCTATTAAGAAACTAAGGAATGGTACTTTGTTAATTGAAACAACGTCTGCGAAGCAAAGTAGCAGCGTTGTTAAAATTACACAAATAGGAAGTACTGCAGTCACTGTTGAACCGCATAGATCCCTCAACTCATCTCGATGAGTGGTTTACTCTCGAGATATACATGATATGTCTGAGGCTGAGTTATTGGAGGAGCTTACCTCCCAGCGAGTGACGCAAGTCAAAAGAGTTACGCGTCGGGAAAATGGTATTGATGTCGGTACCCCGACACTTATCATAACATTTTCCACCCCACAACCTCCAGATCGTCTAAAGTTGGGTTACTTGTCTGTTCGAGTGAGACCGTATGTCCCAAACCCTCTGCGCTGTTTTCAGTGCCAGGAATACGGACACACGAAAACAAACTGCAAGAAACCTGCGATATGCGCAAAGTGCAGTTCACCTGACCACTTAGACAGCGAATGCACTTCTGAAACAGAACTGTGTGCAAACTGTAAAGGAAGTCATTCAGCAAGGTCTCGGGAATGCCCTAAGTATAAAGAAGAACGGGAAATTCAGAAAATTTCGTCTGAACAGAAGCTTTCCTTTCCCGCTGCCCGGAGAGAGTACAGAAAACTAAATAGCATCCGAAATGCAGTCCAGCCTGACATTTCGTTTGCAGCTGCAACTAGTGTTCAGTCTCGTATGTCTGCTGAGTGCTCGTCATGCGTAGAGTTGAAAAGTGTTGTTGAGAACCTAACTAAACAGGTTGCTTCCCTAACTTCTGCACTTAAAGCGTTATTAAGCACCAAGCAAACAGAAATTGGTTCAAAGAGCTCAGTGTCTCAAGTGTGTAACCTTTCTGCGACGCAGAGTACAAAAGCTCAGCTGTCAAGTAAGACAGCCTCTACCTCAAAGGGGAAACCCCTTTCAGTATCCAAGACGCTTCCAGCGGAAGCGTCTAAATTTTTAAAATCTCCTCCGTCTGGATCCAAGATCCACGATATGATAGGAGATTCATCGGCCCTAGAAAAGGGCTTTATACAAGTAAAAGGGAAAAAAGGGAAGGAGAAAATTGTGTTTGAAACGTAACTCCTCCGTTGCGAAATACCCTTTAATAGTTTAATTCAATGGAATGTTCGCGGGATCCGGTCTAGGTATGAAGATATAAAGATATTGATCCGGGATAAGTGTCCGTTTGCGCTTTGCTTGCAAGAGACGATGTTACAACCTGATATCCGATTATCCTTTCGTGGATACGAAATGTTTAGGAAAGATTCCCTGCATGGTGGCCCTGGTGATGGGGTTGCAATATTACTTCACCAGTCAATGCAAGGGATGAGTCTGGATATCCAAACGGATATTCAGGCTGTAGCAATCAGGATAACTGTCCCGATGTCGGTTTGCGTGTGTAATGTTTATTTACCACCAAACACAGACATTTCATACCTAGCCATGAGAGAATTGCTGGAACAGTTACCAGCTCCATATATCGTCTTAGGAGATTTCAATGGTCACCATTATTCTTGGGGCTCCTCACTGTGCAATGGTAGAGGTCACATGGTGGAGAGGGTCCGGAGTGATTTAGACTTATGTCTATTGAACGATGGATCTGAAACATTCATGTCATCCTCAACAGGATCCTGGTCGTGCTTGGACCTTACTTTCTGTAGCCCGTCCATTGTTCCAAGGTTGATGTGGAGAGTACTGCCAGACCTGTATGGAAGTGATCACCGACCGGTGGTGGTCGAATTTTTTGACTACCAGCCTGTCGATGACCTTCCGAAACGATGGATTGAAAACCTTGCACGGTGGGATGAGTTTTCAAGTTTAATGGAATCTGAATATGAAGATGATGATGATGCACGAAAGCTGTTGTCTTCCTTTGTAGAGAGGATGTCTGCAGCAGCTGCCCAGAGCATTCCTAAAACATCGGGAAAAGCACGGCGTCCGCCGGTACCTTGGTGGAATGATCGTTGTAAGGAGGCTCTTCAGGACCGCCGTAGGGCCCTGCGCATTTTTAGTCGCAGACCTACGGATGAAAACCTGGAAGCGTACCGAAGAGCTCGGGCCTGCTGTAGGCGTGTCTTTCTTGAGAGTAAGAGGGAGTCGTGGAGCCGTTACGTTACAGATATTAGCAGGAGTACCCCTGTGACAATGGTATGGAGAAAACTGCGTTCGATATGTGGGAGGACGTCTCCACATCGAATCGCAGGGTTGCAAGCTGACGGTTCTGTGATCACATCACAGTCCGACATCGCTAACGTGATTGGTTCCTTCTTTAAATCAGCTTCCCTCACGTCTTCATATTCAGTACAGTTTCAAAATTATAAGAAAACCATTGAATCTCTTCCTTTTCATATAGCGGACTCGAATGATCCTCTAAACATTCCTTTTTCATTGCCTGAGCTTAGAAAAGCGCTCAAAGTATCTCGAAATACCTCACCTGGAGGTGATGAAATTACACTTTCGATGATAGCGCATTTACCAGATTCTGGGTTAAGGCAACTCCTACATGTTTTTAATAAAATATACGCTTCTAGAAAGCTTCCAAAAACTTGGAAAGAAGCAATTGTTGTTCCGATCCTCAAACCTGGTAAAGATAAAACATTGGCCTCCAACTACCGTCCCATTTCCTTGACAAGTGTTGTTTGTAAGGTCATGGAAAGAATGGTGAACAGTCGTCTCATGTGGTATCTGGAAAAGAATAACTTCCTCGCTCCTGAACAGAGCGGTTTTCGGAGGGGGAGGTCTTCGACAGACCACTTGGTGGCCCTTGAGACGGCTGTCTGCAATGCGTTTGCATTGCGGCAGCGCCTCGTTGCCGTATTCTTTGATTTGAAAAAAGCATATGATACAGCTTGGCGACGAGGTATCCTCAATACCTTGCGGGATTGGGGCATCGCTGGAAACATGTTGGCCTTCATCAAGGACTTTCTAGATGAACGATCGTTCCGTGTAAGGGTTGGTCAGTGTCTGTCCGACAGGTTTGACTTGGAAAATGGTATACCGCAAGGAAGTGTAATTAGTTGTACCCTATTTGCGGTTGCCATAAACAATATTGTGAAAAGTTGCGTATACCCTGTTAAATGTTCGTTGTTTGTTGATGATTTTGCGATATATGTTGCATCTAGAAATGTTGTCTCAGCTGAACGAGCTCTACAGCTAACTATATACCGTCTTGAAGAATGGTCACGGCAGACTGGCTTTAGTTTTTCTCCTGAGAAGACTAAATGCATTCAGTTTTGCCGAATACGGACTGATAATGTTCCAAGACTGTATTTAATGGGTCAACATATCGAAGTTAGCACTGAAATCAGGTTCTTAGGTGTTGTATTCGACAAGAGACTTACATGGGTTCCGCATATTAAAGACCTACGGGCTAGGTGCTTAAAGGTGGTTGATATTCTGCGTGTTCTTACAGGTACATGTTGGGGAGCTGATAGATCATGTATGATAAGGTTCTACAAGGCTCTAGTGCGATCACGTATAGATTATGGCGCTGTAGCCTACTCATCTGCTACTTCCACTTCTCTGAGAATGCTTGACTCAGTCCACAATTCATGTTTACGATTATCTACAGGTGCTTTTCGTTCTAGCCCTGTTATCAGCATCTTAGTTGAAAGTGGAGAAATGTCGTTACACAGACGTCGCCAGCAGCTTATATTGACGTACTTTGCTAAGTTGAAAGCTAGACCTTATCATTTTTTGCATGATATGATTCTCAATAACCCTTGTCATGATTTGCATCTGATGAACGCCCGACAGCCTTCACCATTTGGTGTAAGAGCGTTGGAGATATGCAACAACCTCGATATTGCTATTCCTCGTGCCTACCCATGTAATTCTTGTCTATTTCCACCCTGGACCATCGCTCACTTACACTTTAACTTTGAGATGTGTAAATACTCAAAGGCAGACACAAGTTCAGTGGTATTTAATAGCGTTTTCAGTGAATTAGTTGAAGCTATTAAACCATCTACGGTTGTATACACTGATGGATCAAAGTCGGATGTTGGAATTGGTTGCTCGTTTGTTGCTAATGGGAGAACCTATTTGTTTGGATTACCTGCGGGAACCAGTGTTTACACGGCTGAACTTTATGCTATCAGCAAAGCTCTTTCTGTAGTCTGTGTGCGTGGGCGTCGGGTGTTGGTGTGCACTGATTCGCTCAGTGCTCTCCAGTCGATTAGCGATGTGTATTCACGCCACCCGCTAGTTGTGGACGTCCTCGGCACTGTGAAGGAGCTGAATGATAGAGGAGTAAGCGTTGTTTTCTGCTGGGTTCCGGGTCATGCTGGAATCTCGGGAAATGAGGCTGCTGATTTGGCCGCTAAGGAGGCGTCACGCCAACCGGCCTTCACGCAATATCTGACTGTGTCAGATTTCGTGGGCCTGGTGAAGCGTGTCATCACTGATTCCTGGCAGGTAGAATGGACTGGCTCTCATGGTAACAAGCTTCGTGAGGTAAAGCATGACGTTAAGCCTTGGCCTACGTCGCTGAGGAAGAACAGAAGGGAAGAAGTTGCCATCGCTCGACTTAGAATTGGGCACACCAGATTAACGCATGGGTATCTCATGACGTCTGGTGATGCTCCAGTGTGTGGCAGATGCGATTGTCCTTTGACAATTAAACATGTTTTGGTAGATTGCGTCTGCTACGCAGCTCTGCGTCGGCGATTTAAAATACCCTGCGAGTTGCGAGAAGTACTCGGCGACGATAGCCATGTTTTAGACTCAACGTTGAGATTCCTAAGGTCCATTAGTGTATATAAAGATATCTAATGGGGAACTTGTAGTTATAATTGATTTTATATGTGTATTTGTGTATGGTTTTTATTTTCGTGGCCCCTTTACAGCCGTTTTTTCTTTCTGGTCTGTGATATTAATGTAAATTATATTGTGTTTGCTGTGATACTAGTTTGTAAGATTTAGGTGATAGGTTGTAGATTTTATTTATATTCCAACTGTGATATTAGATTTAAGTTTGTGTTTGTATGTTTATCTTATAAGTTCTTAATATAAGTGTTCTTTTTTGTAAATTTTATTTATTTATATATTTTTAGTTTTAAGAGTTATATTTAAATATGTAAAGTCGTTCTACACTCGGGCCCTTTACACCCGTGTGTAGAACAACGGGCGATGATAACCGTCTGGTTTTTCGCCCTAAAACAAAAAAACAAAAAAAAAAAAAAAAAAAACACTCTATTAAAAAATTAAGAAATGGCACTTTGTTAATTGAAACAACGTCTGCGAAGCAAAGTAGCAGCGTTGTTAAAATTACTCAAATCGGAAGTACTGCAGTTACCGTTGAACCGCATAGGTCCCTCAACTCATCTCGAGGAGTGGTTTACTCTCAAGATGTACAGGATATGTCTGTGGCTGAGTTATTGGAGGAGCTTACCTTCCAGAGAGTGACGCAAGTCAAAAGAGTTACGCGTCGGGAAAATGGAATTGATGTCGGTACCCCGACACTTATCATAACATTTTCCACCCCTCAACCTCCGGATCGTCTTAAGTTGGGTTACTTGTCTGTTCGAGTGAGACCGTATGTCCCAAACCCTCTGCGCTGTTTTCAGTGTCAGGAATACGGACATACGAAAACTAACTGCAAGAAACCTGCGATATGCGCAAAGTGCAGTTCACCTGACCACTTAGACAGCGAATGCACTTCTGAAACTGAACTGTGTGCAAACTGTAAAGGAAGTCATTCAGCAAGGTCTCGAGAATGCCCCAAGTATAAAGAAGAACGAGAAATTCAGAAAATTTCGTCTGAACAGAAGCTTTCCTTTCTCGCTGCCCGGAGCGAGTACAGAAAACTAAATAGCATTCGAAATGCAGTCCAGCCTGACATTTCGTTTGCAGCTGCAACTAGTGTTCAGTCTCGTGTGTCTGGTGAGTGCTCGTCATGCGTTGAGCTGAAGAGTGTTGTTGAGAACCTAACTAAACAGGTTGCTTCCCTAACTTCTGCACTGAAAGCTTTACTAAGCTCCAAACAGACTGAAATTAGTTCAAAGAGTTCTGTACCTCAAGTTGGTAACCTTTCTGCGACGCAGAATACAAAAGTTCAGCTGTCAAATAAGACAGTCGCCTCTACCTCAAAGGGGAAACCCCTTTCATTGCCTAAGACGCTTCCAGTGGATGCGTCTAAATTCCTAAAATCTCCTTCGTCTGGGTCCAAGATCCACGATATGATAGGAGATTCATCGGCCCTTGATAAGGGCTTCATACAAGTGAAAGGAAAAAAAGGTAAGGAGAAAATTGTGTTTGAAACATAAGTTCTTTAAATTCCCTTTTAATAATATTATTCAATGGAATGTTCGCGGGATCCGATCTAGGTATGAAGACATAAAGTTATTGATCCAGGAAAAGTGTCCGATTGCGCTGTGCTTGCAGGAGACGATGTTACAGCCTGATGTCTCAATGTCCGTTCGTGGATATGAGATGTTTAGGAAAGATTCCCTGCATGGTGGCCCTGGTGGTGGGGTCGCTATATTACTTCACCAGTCAATGCAGGGGATAAATCTGGATATTCAGACGGATCTTCAGGCCGTAGCAATCAGGATAACTGTCCTGGTGTCGGTTTGTGTGTGTAATATTTATTTACCACCTAACACAGAAATTTCATACCTAGCCATGAGAGATTTACTGGAACAGTTACCAGCTCCATGTATCGTCCTAGGAGATTTCAATGGTCACCATTATTCTTGGGGCTCATCACTGTGCAATGGTAGAGGTCACATGGTGGAGAGGGTCCGGAGTGATTTAGACTTATGTCTATTGAACGATGGATCTGAAACATTCATGTCATCCTCAACAGGATCCTGGTCGTGCTTGGACCTTACTTTCTGCAGCCCGTCCCTTGTACCACGGTTGGTGTGGAGAGTACTGCCAGACCTGTACGGAAGTGATCATCGACCGCTTGTGGTCGAGTTTTTTGACTATCAGTCTATCGATGACCTTCCAAAACGATGGATAGAGAAGCTTGCACGGTGGAATGAGTTTTCAATTTTAATGGAATGTGAATATGAGGCAACCATTTCCAAATGTCCCCTTGTCCAAGTCATTAAATTGTTGGGAAACTAAGAAATACTTCCAGAAAAATAATTTTGAGAAAAAAATTGATCACTGCTAGTTTTCTGAATTCTATATTGATCATAAATTGTATTTAACTGGTTTTTTAATAGTAGAAATTGGTCAGAGTTTTAAAAAATGATGATTTATTTTGGACAAGGGTCATTTTGGAAAAGTTTCCTGGACAAGAGGCATTCTGGAAGTGCATGAAATGGACAACAGGCACTTTGGAAATGTTTTACGGGAAAGGTCATCATTTTACATTAGAATAAACTAATACAACGTACGGTACTCAAAACTTGTTAAATTTATTGGAAATAGAATATAAGAAAGAGTTTTATTTACAATGATAAATTTACAACATATCGTTAATATCTTCCATCAAACCTCCTTCGTTTTCATCCTCTGATACAATATTGTCGACGACATTATCTTCATTGATAATCTTCTTATAAAACTGAAGATGTGGTATGAGATCCCATCCTTCTCCAAATTGAAGATTAAGAAGTCTGGCAACGTCATTCTTTTTGGCTGATTTTATTGGCACCCCAATGACGTGCTGTTCTGCGTTAATTTCACTAGCATTTGTATTAGGACGACACACTTTCTTACTTACACCTAAATCTGTATTATAAGTTGTTTCACCTCGAACTAAAACTTGAGCAGTAGGTGTTTTACCACGTGTTATAACAAACCGCTTTGCAGCAGCAAAGCGAAAGTGCCACTGGTTTGTTTTTTTAAGGACTCTGGCTGCAGCCTCCTTCCATTTGAACACTTGAAAGTTATTGCGAATTTTTAAAACAGTACCATGCTTAGCTAATATTTCATAATAATCTTCAATTTTAACAATGGTATCAATTTGTCGTATATCTTTCTCTATGCGCCCGAAAACCCTGTCTGGGGGCATATACGAATGTCCTGGAACAGGGAAGAAAAGTTGCACTTCCTTAATATTTTCAGGTGCTGTGGAGGCCAACCAATTCATCAACATACCGATCATTGTAGTATTTTTGTTTTGGCCTCCACAGCCATCAGCAAAGAGGCGAACTGTTTCATAACCAGAAAGATCAGAATTTGTCAATTTATGATGAACTGCTGAAGCTATCTCATCTGAACCTTTTGGTCGGTCAGCCTCAGTCCATGCGTATAAAGCTATTTTATCTTTTGACTGAGGATCTTTAGATGTTCCTTCACATATACAAAAGTTGTAGAAATAAAATTGCCTAGCGTAATATGCTGCTTGGTCTGGTATCTTCGGTAGCAGCAAATTTTTTTGGCAATCGAATGAATACGTTACTGTTCTGGATTTGTCAGCTCTGAGATGATGAAAAAATGCATTAGCTTTTCTCTTGTGATTCTCTAAGTCTAATTTTGCACTTTCATTTTCCTTGTCTAACTTAATCTTCTCTTCCAAAGCAATGCATTTGGGACATGCATCAACTGCTGGTGTATTGAAACTAATATTGTAGTCCGTTACAAAGATTTTACGGAAAAACTCGTAATTTACTTTTAATTGATCTTCAATACATGAATCATTGTAAAAGTCAAATAACTTTTTAATAGTTAAAGAACTACTTAAGTACTGTTTATCAGAGCCAGTGTTTCGGCAGTAATGTGACTCAATCGGTTTAAGACTTTCAATGTATGCCTTCACTGCGTGTCTTTGACTTTCAAATGCCTTTGATCTGTGGTCTCCTCCAAGGTTTTCAGTAGCACACTGCCCTGTTTCAACATGGTGTTTACACACACGCTGTATTCGCTTTTTGTCTTTAATATCAAGAACAGTCATGAACGCTTTCCCCCCCAGGGGGCACTCATTCTTATATATATGAATGCTCGTCCATGCATATATATGTGGGTGTTCGGGTGTGGCAACCCCGGGACCCCAGCTAAGAGCTAACCTTATTTCAAAACTATACACAGGTTGCTCTTACACTACACACAACAATAATACTACATCACACACACCACACTTTCTTTCAACACACACATTTACATACCCTACACTCAACACATACACAAAGTTTTTCTTACACACATTTATAATGCTGGCGAGGATGGGATGCGGGCTGGTCGTGCGTAACCCTTTCCGGATTGGAAGGTCTGGACTGTGGTTGTGCTGCTGTGAGCTTGCTCTGCCGAGGCTTTG
The DNA here is from genome assembly GCA_035578175.1 of Catonia carolina. NCBI lineage: Eukaryota > Metazoa > Arthropoda > Insecta > Hemiptera > Achilidae > Catonia > Catonia carolina. Next base: position 65,833,261 of record JAQMRL010000001.1, on the reverse strand, counting down.
CGCCATCCTTTAGCCCTTCCAGTCGCTTCGGTACTGTGGCAAGAAGTGGACCATGGGTAAGAGTGTCGGAGCTCTTACTGCTGCGTGCGAGCCTCTGGGACGTCGGTATCAGTGGGTCAGGCAGTACCTGACTCCCCGGCCCGGATGAAATACGTGGGAGATGGCTGCCGGGAGTACTCGGCCGGGTCCTTCTTTTTACTAGGGACCTGCGGCGTGCGCGGGTCATCTCTCCGCCCGCACCCTGCTTTCACGATGACTGGAAAAGCACTAAAGATAATGTTAAATAAACAATCTTCCCTCGGATGTAAAAGACTATGGTCTAGCTTGTCTGACGATAGTGATAATAGTGGTGTATTAAGTAACACGGACAAATTTTTCGTTGTTCGTTGTGTTGCAGAAGAAGGGTCGCTATCAAAAGTTTCCCCCTTCATTATTAACAGGTCTGTGCAGTCGGTTTGTGGCTCCCCACATTCAATTAAAAAACTAAGGAATGGTACTTTGTTAATTGAAACAACGTCTGCGAAGCAAAGTAGCAGCGTTGCTAAAATTACACAAATAGGAAGTACTGCAGTCACTGTTGAACCGCATAGATCCCTAAACTCATCTCGAGGAGTGGTTTACTCTCGAGATATACATGATATGTCTGAGGCTGAGTTATTGGAGGAGCTTACCCCCCAGCGAGTGACGCAAGTCAAAAGAGTTACGCGTCGGGAAAATGGTATTGATGTCGGTACCCCGACACTTATCATAACATTTTCCACCCCACAACCTCCAGATCGTCTAAAGTTGGGTTACTTGTCTGTTCGAGTGAGACCGTATGTCCCAAACCCTCTGCGCTGTTTTCAGTGCCAGGAATACGGACATACGAAAATTAACTGCAAGAAACCTGCGATATGCGCAAAGTGCAGTTCACCTGACCACTTAGACAGCGAATGCACTTCTGAAACAGAACTGTGTGCAAACTGTAAAGGAAGTCATTCAGCAAGGTCTCGGGAATGCCCTAAGTATAAAGAAGAACGGGAAATTCAGAAAATTTCGTCTGAACAGAAGCTTTCCTTTCCCGCTGCCCGGAGCGAGTACAGAAAACTAAATAGCATCCGAAATGCAGTCCAGCCTGACATTTCGTTTGCAGCTGCAACTAGTGTTCAGTCTCGTGTGTCTGGTGAGTGCTCGTCATGCGTAGAGTTGAAAAGTGTTGTTGAGAACCTAACTAAACAGGTTGCTTCCCTAACTTCTGCACTTAAAGCGTTATTAAGCACCAAGCAAACAGAAATTGGTTCAAAGAGCTCAGTGTCTCAAGTGTCTAACCTTTCTGCGACGCAGAGTACAAAAGCTCAGCTGTCAAGTAAGACAGCCTCTACCTCAAAGGGAAAACCCCTTTCAGTATCCAAGACGCTTCCAGCGGAAGCGTCTAAATTTTTAAAATCTCCTCCGTCTGGGTCCAAGATCCACGATATGATAGGAGATTCATCGGCCCTAGAAAAGGGCTTTATACAAGTAAAAGGGAAAAAAGGGAAGGAGAAAATTGTGTTTGAAACGTAACTCCTCCGTTGCGAAATACCCTTTAATAGTTTAATTCAATGGAATGTTCGCGGGATCCGGTCTAGGTATGAAGATATAAAGATATTGATCCGGGATAAGTGTCCGTTTGCGCTTTGCCTGCAAGAGACGATGTTACAACCTGATATCCGATTATCCTTTCGTGGATACGAAATGTTTAGGAAAGATTCCCTGCATGGTGGCCATGGTGGTGGGGTCGCTATATTACTTCACCAGTCAATGCAGGGGATAAATCTGGATATTCAGACGGATCTTCAGGCCGTAGCAATCAGGATAACTGTCCCGGTGTCGGTTTGCGTGTGTAATATTTATTTACCACCAAACACAGACATTTCATACCTTGCCATAAGAGAATTACTGGAACAGTTACCAGCTCCATATATCGTCCTAGGAGATTTCAATGGTCACTATTATTCTTGGGGCTCCTCACTGTGCAATGGTAGAGGTCACATGGTGGAGAGGGTCCGGAGTGATTTAGACTTATGTCTATTGAACGATGGATCTGAAACATTCATGTCATCCTCAACAGGATCCTGGTCTTGCTTGGACCTTACTTTCTGTAGCCCGTCCCTTGTACCACGGTTGTTGTGGAGAGTACTGCCAGACCTGTACGGAAGTGATCATCGACCGGTGGTGGTCGAGTTTTTTGACTATCAGTCTGTCGATGACCTTCCAAAACGATGGATAGAGAAGCTTGCACGGTGGAATGAGTTTTCAAGTTTGATGGAATGTGAATATGAAGATGATGATGATGCACGAAGCCTGTTGTCTTCCTTTGTGGAGAGGATGTCTGCAGCAGCTGCCCAGAGCATTCCTAAAACATCGGGTAAAGCGCGGCGGCCGCCGGTGCCTTGGTGGAATAATCGGTGTAAGGAGGCTCTTCAGGACCACCGTAGGGCCCTGCGAATTTTTAGTCGCAGACCTACGGATGCTAACCTGGAAGCTTACCGAAGAGCTCGGGCCTGCTGTAGGCGTATCTTTCTGGAGAGTAAGAGAGAGTCGTGGAGCCGTTATGTTGCAGATATTAATAGGAGTACCCCTGTGACAACGGTGTGGAGAAGACTGCGGTCCGTTTGTGGAAGGATGTCTCCGCACCGAATTGCAGGGTTGCAAACTGACGGTTCCGTGATTACGTCACCAATCGACATTGCGAATGCAATTGGTTCTTCGTTAAGATCAGCATCTCTCACTTCTTCATATTCAATTCAATTTCAAAATCATAAGAAAACCATTGAATCTCTTCCTTTTCATATAGCGGACACAAATGATCCTCTGAACATTCCTTTTTCAATGCCTGAACTAAGAAAAGCGCTCAAAGTTTCTCGAAATACCTCGCCTGGAGGAGATGAAATTACACTTTCGATGATAGCGCATTTACCAGACTCCGGGTTAAATCAACTCCTACATATCTTTAATAAAATATACGCTTCTAGAAAGCTTCCAGAATCTTGGAAAGAAGCAATTGTTGTCCCGATCCTCACACCTGGCAAAGATAAAATGTTGGCCTCCAGCTATCGCCCTATCTCTCTGACAAGTGTTGTATGTAAGGTGATGGAAAGAATGGTGAATAGTCGTCTCATGTGGTATCTGGATAAGAATGACTTCCTCGCTCCTGAACAGAGCGGTTTTCGGAGAGGGAGGTCTTCGACAGACCACTTGGTGGCCCTTGAGACGGCTATCTGCAATGCGTTTGCATTGCGGCAGCGCCTCGTAGCCGTATTCTTTGATTTGAAAAAAGCATATGATACGGCTTGGCGACGAGGTATTCTTAATACCTTGCGGGAGTGGGGCATCGCTGGGAACATGTTGGCCTTCATTAAAGACTTTCTGGATGACCGATCATTTCGTGTAAGGGTTGGTCAGAGTTTGTCAAACAGGTTTGATTTGGAAAATGGTATACCGCAGGGGAGTGTAATTAGTTGTACCCTATTTGCGGTTGCCATTAACAATATTGTGAAAAGTTGCGTATACCCTGTTAAATGTTCGTTGTTTGTAGATGATTTTGCGATATATGTTGCATTTAGAAATGTTGTTTCAGCTGAACGAGCCCTACAGCTTACTATATACCGTCTTGAGGAATGGTCACGGCAGACTGGCTTTAGTTTTTCTCCTGAGAAGACTAAATGCATTCAGTTTTGCCGAATACGGACTGATAATGTTCCAAGACTGTATTTAATGGGTCAGCATATCGAAGTTAGCACTGAAATCAGGTTTCTAGGTGTTATATTCGACAAAAGACTTACATGGGTTCCTGACTCCCCGGCCCGGATGAAATATGTGGGAGATGGCTGCCGGGAGTACTCGGCCGGGTCCTTCTTTTTACTAGGGACCTGCGGCGTGCGCGGGTCATCTCTCCGCCCGCACCCTGCTTTCACGATGACTGGAAAAGCACTAAAGATAATGGCAAACAAACAATCTTCCCTTGGATTGAAAAGACTATGGTCTAGCTTGTCTGACGATAGTGATAAAAGTGGTATATTAAGTAACACGGACAAATTTTTCGTTGTTCGTTGTGTTGCAGAAGAAGGGTCGCTTTCAAAAGTTTCCCCCTTCATTATTAACAGGTCTGTGCAGTCGGTTTGTGGCTCGCCACACTCTATTAAGAAACTAAGGAATGGTACTTTGTTAATTGAAACAACGTCTGCGAAGCAAAGTAGCAGCGTTGTTAAAATTACACAAATAGGAAGTACTGCAGTCACTGTTGAACCGCATAGATCCCTCAACTCATCTCGAGGAGTGGTTTACTCTCGAGATATACATGATATGTCTGAGGCTGAGTTATTGGAGGAGCTTACCTCCCAGCGAGTGACGCAAGTCAAAAGAGTTACGCGTCGGGAAAATGGTATTGATGTCGGTACCCCGACACTTATCATAACATTTTCCACCCCACAACCACCAGATCGTCTAAAGTTGGGTTACTTGTCTGTTCGAGTGAGACCGTATGTCCCAAACCCTCTGCGCTGTTTTCAGTGCCAGGAATACGGACATACGAAAACTAACTGCAAGAAACCTGCGATATGCGCAAAGTGCAGTTCACCTGACCACTTAGACAGCGAATGCACTTCTGAAACAGAACTGTGTGCAAACTGTAAAGGAAGTCATTCAGCAAGGTCTCGGGAATGCCCTAAGTATAAAGAAGAACGGGAAATTCAGAAAATTTCGTCTGAACAGAAGCTTTCCTTTCCCGCTGCCCGGAGCGAGTACAGAAAACTAAATAGCATCCGAAATGCAGTCCAGCCTGACATTTCGTTTGCAGCTGCAACTAGTGTTCACTCTCGTGTGTCTGGTGAGTGCTCGTCATGCGTTGAGCTGAAGAGTGTTGTTGAGAACCTAACTAAACAGGTTGCTTCCCTAACTTCTGCACTGAAAGCTTTACTAAGCTCCAAACAGACTGAAATTAGTTCAAAGAGTTCTGTACCTCAAGTTGGTAACCTTTCTGCGACGCAGAATACAAAAGTTCAGCTGTCAAATAAGACAGTCGCCTCTACCTCAAAGGGGAAACCCCTTTCATTGCCTAAGACGCTTCCAGTGGATGCGTCTAAATTCCTAAAATCTCCTTCGTCTGGGTCCAAGATCCACGATATGATAGGAGATTCATCGGCCCTAGAAAAGGGCTTTATACAAGTAAAAGGGAAAAAAGGGAAGGAGAAAATTGTGTTTGAAACGTAACTCCTCCGTTGCGAAATACCCTTTAATAGTTTAATTCAATGGAATGTTCGCGGGATCCGGTCTAGGTATGAAGATATAAAGATATTGATCCGGGATAAGTGTCCGTTTGCGCTTTGCCTGCAAGAGACGATGGGACAACCTGATATCCGATTATCCTTTCGTGGATACGAAATGTTTAGGAAAGATTCCCTGCATGGTGGCCCTGGTGGTGGGGTTGCAATATTACTTCACCAGTCAATGCAAGGGATGAGTCTGGATATCCAAACGGATATTCAGGCTGTAGCAATCAGGATAACTGTCCCGGTGTCGGTTTGCGTGTGTAATGTTTATTTACCACCAAACACAGACATTTCATACCTAGCCATGAGAGAATTGCTGGAACAGTTACCAGCTCCATATATCGTCTTAGGAGATTTCAATGGTCACCATTATTCTTGGGGCTCCTCACTGTGCAATGGTAGAGGTCACATGGTGGAGAGGGTCCGGAGTGATTTAGACTTATGTCTATTGAACGATGGATCTGAAACATTCATGTCATCCTCAACAGGATCCTGGTCGTGCTTGGACCTTACTCTCTGTAGCCCGTCCATTGTTCCAAATTTGATGTGGAGAGTACTGCCAGACCTGTATGGAAGTGATCACCGACCGGTGGTGGTCGAATTTTTCGACTACCAGCCTGTCGATGACCTTCCGAAACGATGGATTGAAAAGCTTGCACGGTGGGATGAGTTTTCAAGTTTAATGGAATCTGAATATGAAGATGATGATGATGCACGAAAGCTGTTGTCTTCCTTTGTAGAGAGGATGTCTGCAGCAGCTGCCCAGAGCATTCCTAAAACATCGGGAAAAGCACGGCGTCCGCCGGTACCTTGGTGGAATGATCGTTGTAAGGAGGCTCTTCAGGACCGCCGTAGGGCCCTGCGCATTTTTAGTCGCAGACCTACGGATGCAAACCTGGAAGCGTACCGAAGAGCTCGGGCCTGCTGTAGGCGTGTCTTTCTTGAGAGTAAGAGGGAGTCGTGGAGCCGTTACGTTGGAGATATTAACAGGAGTACCCCTGTGACAACGGTATGGAGAAAACTGCGTTCGGTATGTGGAAGGACGCCTCCACATCGAATCGCAGGGTTGCAAGTTAACGGTTCTGTGATCACATCACAGTCCGACATCGCTAACGTGATTGGTTCCTTCTTTAAATCAGCTTCCCTCACGTCTTCATATTCAGTACAGTTTCAAAATTATAAGAAAACCATTGAATCTCTTCCTTTCTTTATAGCGGACTCGAATGATCCTCTAAACATTCCTTTTTCATTGCCAGAGCTTAGAAAAGCGCTCAAAGTATCTCGAAATACCTCACCTGGAGGTGATGAAATTACACTTTCGATGATAGCGCATTTACCGGATTCTGGGTTAAGGCAACTCCTACATGTTTTTAATAACATATACGCTTCTAGAAAGCTTCCAAAAACTTGGAAAGAAGCAATTGTTGTTCCGATCCTCAAACCTGGTAAAGATAAAACATTGGCCTCCAACTACCGTCCCATTTCCTTGACAAGTGTTGTTTGTAAGGTGATGGAAAGAATGGTGAACAGTCGTCTCATGTGGTATCTGGAAAAGAATGACTTCCTCGCTCCTGAACAGAGCGGTTTTCGGAGAGGGAGGTCTTCGACAGACCACTTAGTGGCCCTTGAGACGGCTGTCTGCAATGCGTTTGCATTGCGGCAGCGCCTCGTTGCCGTATTCTTTGATTTGAAAAAAGCATATGATACAGCTTGGCGACGAGGTATCCTCAATACCTTGCGGGATTGGGGCATCGCTGGAAACATGTTGGCCTTCATCAAGGACTTTCTAGATGAACGATCGTTCCGTGTAAGGGTTGGTCAGTGTCTGTCCGACAGGTTTGACTTGGAAAATGGTATACCGCAAGGAAGTGTAATTAGTTGTACCCTATTTGCGGTTGCCATAAATAATATTGTGAAAAGTTGCGTATACCCTGTTAAATGTTCGTTGTTTGTTGATGATTTTGCAATATATGTTGCATCTAGAAATGTTGTCTCAGCTGAACGAGCTCTACAGCTAACTATATACCGTCTTGAAGAATGGTCACGGCAGACTGGCTTTAGTTTTTCTCCTGAGAAGACTAAATGCATTCAGTTTTGCCGAATACGGACTGATAATGTTCCAAGACTGTATTTAATGGGTCAGGATATCGAAGTTAGCACTGAAATCAGGTTCTTAGGTGTTGTATTCGACAAGAGACTTACATGGGTTCCGCATATTAAAGACCTACGGGCTAGGTGCTTAAAGGTGGTTGATATTCTGCGTGTTCTTACAGGTACATGTTGGGGAGCTGATAGATCATGTATGATAAGGTTCTACAAGGCTCTAGTGCGATCACGTATAGATTATGGCGCTGTAGCCTACTCATCTGCTACTTCCACTTCTCTGAGAATGCTTGACTCAGTCCACAATTCATGTTTACGATTATCTACAGGTGCTTTTCGTTCTAGCCCTGTTATCAGCATCTTAGTTGAAAGTGGAGAAATGTCGTTACACAGACGTCGCCAGCAGCTTATATTGACGTACTTTGCCAAGTTGAAAGCTAGACCTTACCATTTCTTGCATGACATCATTCTCAACAACCCCTGTCATGATTTGCATCTGATGAACGCCCGACAACCTTCACCATTCGGTGTAAGAGCGTTGGAGATATGCAACAACCTCGATATTGCGATTCCTCGGGTCTACCCTTGTAATTCTTGTCTATTTCCACCCTGGACCATCGCTCAGTTACACTTTAACTTTGAGATGTGTAAATACTCAAAGGCAGGCACAAGCTCTGTGGTGTTTAATAGCATTTTCAGTGAGTTAGTCGAAGCTATTAAACCATCTACGGTTGTATACACTGATGGATCAAAGTCGGATGTTGGAGTTGGTTGCTCGTTTGTTGCTAATGGGAGAACCTATTTGTTTGGATTACCTGCGGGAACCAGTATTTACACGGCTGAACTTTATGCAATTAGTAAAGCTCTGTCTGTAGTCTGTGTGCGTGGGCGTCGGGTGTTGGTGTGCACTGATTCACTCAGTGCCCTGCAGTCGATTAGTGATATATATTCACGCCACCCGCTAGTTTCAGATGTCCACGGCACCGTGAAGCAGCTTAACGATAGAGGAGTAAGTGTTGTTTTCTGCTGGGTTCCGGGTCATGCTGGAATCCCGGGAAATGAGGCTGCTGATTTGGCCGCTAAGGAGGCGGCTCGTCAACCGGCTTTCACTCGATATCTGACCATGTCTGATTTCGTTAGTCTGGTGAAGCGGGTCATTACTGATTCCTGGCAGGTAGAATGGACTGGCTCTCATGGCAACAAGCTACGGGACATAAAACCTATTGTTAAGCCTTGGCCTACGTCACTGAGGAAGAACAGAAGGGAAGAAGTTGTCATCGCGCGACTTAGAATTGGGCACACCAGATTAACCCATGGGTATCTCATGACGTCTGGTGATGCTCCAGTTTGTGGCAGGTGCGATTGTCCTTTGACAGTCAAACATGTATTGGTTGATTGCGTCTGCTACGCAGCTCTGCGTCGGCGATTCAGAATTCCCTATGAATTAAGGAATATACTCGGTGACGAAAGCCGTGTTTTGGACGCGGCTTTGAATTTTTTACGATCGATCAGTGTATACAACAGTGTCTAATGTCCTTTTAGTTGTACCCTATGGTATGTGTTTTATTTTAGTTATACGTTTATGTTATACTTCATATGTTTGTGGTTTTATTATGTGGCCCCTTTACAGCCTTTTGTGATATTTATGTCTGTGATATTTTCTTTCTTTTCTTTTCTTTTATTTTTAATGTAATTTTTTGGTTGTGATACTAGTTTTTAAGTTTTCATAAGTGTCAATATTATTTTTGTGTTTTTTTTTTTGTTTTAACTGTGATATTAAGTTTAAGTTTATGTATGTATGTTTTTTTGTGTTTTTTAGCGTTTTTTAGCGTTTTTGTCTTTTAGCTTATATTTGTATTAAAAAAAGGCGTTCTGCACTCGGGCTTTTTACACCCTTGTGCAGAACAACAGGCGATGATAACCTCGCTAAGGTTTTTCGCCTTAAAACAAAAAAAAAAAAAAAAAAAAAAAAAAAAAAAAAAAAAAAAAAAAAAAAAAAGTTCTAGCCCTGTTGTCAGCATCTTAGTTGAAAGTGGAGAAATGTCGTTACACAGACGTCGCCAGCAGCTTATATTGACGTACTTTGCCAAGTTGAAAGCTAGACCTTATCATTTTTTGCATGACATCATTCTCAACAACCCTTGTCATGATTTGCATCTGAAGAATGCCCGATTGCCTTCACCATTCGGTGTAAGAGCGTTGGGGATATGCAACAACCTCGGTATTGCGATTCCTCGTGTGTACCCATGTTATTCATGTCTCTTTCCACCCTGGACCATCGCTCAGTTACACATTAACTTTGAAATGTGTAAATACTCAAAGGCAGACACAAGTTCTGTGGTATTTAATAGCATTTTCAGTGAGTTAGTTGAAGCTATTAAACCATCTACGGTTGTATACACGGATGGATCAAAGTCAGATGTTGGAGTTGGTTGCTCGTTTGTTGCTAATGGGAGAACCTATTTGTTTGGATTACCTGCGGGAACCAGTGTTTACACGGCTGAACTTTACGCTATTAGTAAAGCTCTATCTGTAGTCTGTGTGCGTGGGCGTCGGGTGTTGGTGTGCACTGATTCGCTTAGTGCCCTTCAGTCGATTACTGATTTATATTCACGCCACCCGCTAGTTGTAGATGTCCACGGCACCGTGAAGCAGCTTAACGATAGAGGAGTAAGCGTTGTTTTCTGCTGGGTTCCGGGTCATGCTGGAATCTCGGGAAATGAGGCTGCTGATTTGGCCGCTAAGGAGGCGGCACGCCAACCGGCTTTCACGCAATATCTGACTGTGTCAGATTTCGTGGGCCTGGTGAAGCGTGTCATCACTGATTCCTGGCAGGTGGAATGGACTGGCTCTCATGGCAACAAGCTACGTGATATCAAACATGCCGTTAAGCCTTGGCCTACGTCGCTGAGGAACAACAGAAGGGAAGAAGTTGTCATCGCTCGACTTAGAATTGGGCACACCAGATTAACGCATGGGTATCTCATGACGTCTGGTGATGCTCCAGCGTGTGGCAGATGCGATTGTCCTTTGACAATAAAACATGTTTTGGTAGATTGCATCTGCTACGCAGCTCTGCGTCGGCGGTTTAAAATACCCTGCGAGTTGCGTGATGTACTCGGCGACGATAGCCATGTTTTAGACTCAACATTGAGATTTCTTAGATCCATCTGTGTATATAAAGATGTCTAATGGGGAAACGTTAATGTTGTTTTTATGTTATATGTGTATTTGTGAATTTTTTTTTTTTTTTTTTTTTCGTGGCCCATTTACAGCCTTTTGTTTATGTTTTAGGTCTGTGATATTAATGTAAATTATATTGTTTGCTGTGATACTAGTTTTTAAGATTGTTATGTGATAGTTTATAAATGTTGTTTATTCCAACTGTGATATTAGATTTAAGTTTGTTTTTGTATGTTTATCTTATAAGTTTTTAAAATAAATGTTCTTTACTGTAAATTTTATTTATGAATTTTTCTTTATCTGTGATATTTTTAGTTTTAGGAGTTATATTTAAATAAAAAAGTATATATTATATTATATTCAAGTACGTTCTACACTCGGGCCCTTTACACCCGCGTGTAGAACAACGGGCGATGATAACCGTCTGGTTTTTCGCCCTAAAAAAAAAAAAAAAAAAAAAAAATGAACGCTTTCTGACACACTTGAATGCGTCTTATTGCAGTGTTACGTTTAACAGGAATAAAATATTTATTCCAACATTTAGTTTCCTGCTTTCTGTCACCCCTACACCGTTGTCGTTTGGGTGATTCTGTAACAGTATATTTTAAAATAAGGTTATCTTGTTCTATTTTAACGGTTCTATAATCTATAGTTTTTGGATAGAAACTTTGGTTGAATCTTCGAACATCTTGCATTGTCAGTTCAGAGCATTTAAAATCTGATCGATTACCATGCTGGCATTTAGGCATTGTTGGTAACCTCTTAGGTGCATACTTAGATCGTTTATAAACATTCTTTTTCCATGCAATAGGATTACTGTATTTCTTCCTACCTTTTCCTTGTTGAACCTGCTTTATGGTACCTGTTTCCTTTACATCCATCTCATAACGCGAAGAACATTGTCCTGTATTATTATCATCCATGTTGATTTCGCGAAGACAGTAAGTTACTTGAAGAGTTAAACACTTATTATTAGAGTAATAAAGTTAAAAAAAACATTAACTTGTTTAATAATTACACAGTTTTAATCAATCTTTGCCACAATTGCTACACTCTCGAACGAACCAATGTTTACATGTGACTAACGGATCACGGCCACGTTGAAGTTCTTATGAATTTTTATTCTGAAACAGCTGATCATGTTACCAACCTAAAATAACCTCGCATATTATAAAAAACCAATTTAAAATTATAAAATATTCTGTTTTGTAGAGGACTTCTAGGAAAATCATCGTAATGGACAAGGGTCATTTTGGAAAAAACCTATTGCATTAGGTATAATATCATGCTGGACAAGGTGCATTCTGTTTCAGTAAATAGTCATAATCTTACATATGGCCATCTTGAGATTTTACTCTTGGACAAGGGCCACTATGGAATTGTACGGATATTTCAAATGGATTTTACTAATACATTTGGGCGTTTTGGAACTGTAATACCAACATAGGCCGATATAGATTTATTCACTGAATCCAGTGCTACCTTTATCTCAATTTCGGAAATTTTGGACAAGGGGACATTTGGAAATGGACGCCTCATATGAAGATGATGATGATGCACGAAAACTGTTGTCTTCCTTTGTAGAGAGGATGTCTGCAGCAGCTGCCCAGAGCATTCCTAAAACATCGGGAAAAGCGCGGCGTCCGCCGGTGCCTTGGTGGAATAATCGGTGTAAGGAGGCTCTTCAGGACCGCCGTAGGGCCCTGCGCATTTTTAGTCGCAGACCTACGGATGCTAACCTGGAAGCTTACCGAAGAGCTCGGGCCTGCTGTAGGCGTATCTTTCTGGAGAGTAAGAGAGAGTCATGGAGCTGTTACGTTGCAGATATTAACAGGAGTACCCCTGTGACAACAGTGTGGAGAAAACTGCGGTCCGTGTGTGGAAAGACGTCTCCGCACCGAGTTGCAGGGTTGCAAACTGACGGTTCCGTGATTACGTCACCAATCGACATTGCGAATGCAATTGGTTCTTCGTTAAGATCAGCGTCTCTCACGTCTTCATATTCAATTCAATTTCAAAATCATAAGCAAACCATTGAATCTCTTCCTTTCCATATAGCGGACACAAATGATCCTCTGAACATTCCTTTTTCAATGCCTGAACTAAGAAAAGCGCTCAAAGTTTCTCGAAATACCTCGCCCGGAGGAGATGAAATTACACTTTCGATGATAGCGCATTTACCAGATTCTGGCTTAAGGCAACTCCTACATATTTTTAATAAAATATATACTTCTAGAAAGCTTCCAGAATCTTGGAAAGAAGCAATTGTTGTCCCAATCCTCAAACCTGGCAAAGATAAAACGTTGGCCTCCAGCTATCGCCCCATCTCTTTAACAAGTGTTGTGTGTAAGGTGATGGAAAGAATGGTGAATAGTCGTCTCATGTGGTATCTGGAAAAGAATGACTTCCTTGCTCCTGAACAGAGCGGTTTTCAGAGAGGGAGGTCTTCGACAGACCACTTGGTGGCCCTTGAGACGGCTATCTGCAATGCGTTTGCATTGCGGCAGCGCCTCGTTGCCGTATTCTTTGATTTGAAAAAAGCATATGATACGGCTTGGCGACGAGGTATTCTTAATACCTTGCGGGAGTGGGGCATCGCTGGGAACATGTTGGCCTTCATTAAAGACTTTCTGGATGACCGATCATTTCGTGTAAGGATTGGTCAGAGTTTGTCAAACAGGTTTGATTTGGAAAATGGTTTACCGCAGGGGAGTGTAATTAGTTGTACTCTATTTGCGATTGCCATTAACAATATTGTGAAATGTTGCGTATACCCTATTAAATGTTCTTTGTTTGTAGATGATTTTGCGATATATGTTGCATCTAGAAATGTTGTTTTAGCTGAACGAGCCCTACAGCTAACTATATACCGTCTTAAAGAATGGTCACGGCAAACTGGCTTTAGTTTTTCTCCTGAGAAGACTAAATGCATTCAGTTTTGCCGAATACGGACTGATAATGTTCCAAGACTGTATTTAATGGGTCAACATATCGAAGTTAGCACTGAAATCAGGTTCTTAGGTGTTGTATTCGACAAGAGACTTACATGGGTTCCGCATATTAAAGACCTACGGGCTAGGTGCTTAAAGGTGGTTGATATTCTGCGTGTTCTTACAGGTACATGTTGGGGAGCTGATAGATCATGTATGATAAGGTTCTACAAGGCTCTAGTGCGATCACGTATAGATTATGGCGCTGTAGCCTACTCATCTGCTACTTCCACTTCTCTGAGAATGCTTGACTCAGTCCACAATTCATGTTTACGATTATCTACAGGTGCTTTTCGTTCTAGCCCTGTTATCAGCATCTTAGTTGAAAGTGGAGAAATGTCGTTACACAGACGTCGCCAGCAGCTTATATTGACGTACTTTGCTAAGTTGAAAGCTAGACCTTATCATTTTTTGCATGATATGATTCTCAATAACCCTTGTCATGACTTGCATCTGATGAACGCCCGACAGCCTTCACCATTTGGTGTAAGAGCGTTGGAGATATGCAACAACCTCGATATTGCGATTCCTCGTGTCTACCCATGTAATTCTTGTTTATTTCCACCCTGGACCATCGCTCAGTTACACTTTAACTTTGAAATGTGTAAATTCTCAAAGGCAGACACAAGTTCTGTGGTATTTAATAGCATTTTCAGTGAGTTAGTTGAAGCTATTAAACCATCTACGGTTGTATACACTGATGGATCAAAGTCGGATGTTGGAGTTGGTTGCTCGTTTGTTGCTAATGGGAGAACCTATTTGTTTGGATTACCTGCGGGAACCAGTGTTTACACGGCTGAACTTTATGCTGTTAGTAAAGCTCTGTCTGTAGTCTGTGTGCGTGGGCGTCGGGTGTTGGTGTGCACTGATTCGCTCAGTGCCCTGCAGTCAATTAGTGATATATATTCACGCCACCCGCTAGTTGCAGATGACCACGGCTCCGTGAAGCAGCTTAACGATAGAGGAGTAAGCGTTGTTTTCTGCTGGGTTCCGGGTCATGCTGGAATCTCGGGAAATGAGGCTGCTGATTTGGCCGCTAAGGAGGCGGCACGCCAACCGGATTTCACGCAATATCTGACTGTGTCAGATTTCGTGGGCCTGGTGAAGCGTGTCATCACTGATTCCTGGCAGGTGGAATGGACTGGCTCTCATGGCAACAAGCTACGTGATATCAAACATGCCGTTAAGCCTTGGCCTACGTCGCTGAGGAACAACAGAAGGGAAGAAGTTGTCATCGCTCGACTTAGAATTGGGCACACCAGATTAACGCATGGGTATCTCATGACGTCTGGTGATGCTCCAGCGTGTGGCAGATGCGATTGTCCTTTGACAATAAAACATGTTTTGGTAGATTGCATCTGCTACGCAGCTCTGCGTCGGCGGTTTAAAATACCCTGCGAGTTGCGTGATGTACTCGGCGACGATAGCCATGTTTTAGACTCAACATTGAGATTTCTTAGATCCATCTGTGTATATAAAGATGTCTAATGGGGAAACGTTAATGTTGTTTTTATGTTATATGTGTATTTGTGAATTTTTTTTTTTTTTTTTTTTTTCGTGGCCCATTTACAGCCTTTTGTTTATGTTTTAGGTCTGTGATATTAATGTAAATTATATTGTTTGCTGTGATACTAGTTTTTAAGATTGTTATGTGATAGTTTATAAATGTTGTTTATTCCAACTGTGATATTAGATTTAAGTTTGTTTTTGTATGTTTATCTTATAAGTTTTTAAAATAAATGTTCTTTACTGTAAATTTTATTTATGAATTTTTCTTTATCTGTGATATTTTTAGTTTTAGGAGTTATATTTAAATAAAAAAGTATATATTATATTATATTCAAGTACGTTCTACACTCGGGCCCTTTACACCCGCGTGTAGAACAACGGGCGATGATAACCGTCTGGTTTTTCGCCCTAAAAAAAAAAAAAAAAAAAAAAATGAACGCTTTCAAAAAAATGAAAGCCTTGGCCTACGTCGCTGAGGAAGAACAGAAGGGAAGAAGTTTTCATCACGCGACTTAGAATTGGACACACCAGATTAACGCATGGGTATCTCATGACGTCTGGTGATGCTCCACTGTGTGGCAGATGTGATTGTCCTTTGACAATTAAACATGTGTTGGTAGATTGCGTCTGCTACGCAGCTCTGCGTCGGTGATTTAAGATACCCTTCCAGTTACGAGATGTACTCGGCGACGATAGCCATGTTTTGGATTTAACGTTAAGATTTATTAGATCCATTAGTTTGTATGACAATGTCTGATTGTGAATTGGGAATATTTGTGTTAAGTTTATATTATGTATTTGTGTATGTTTTTATTTAGTTTCGTGGCCCCTTTACAGCCTTTTCATTTACCTACAGATCTGTGATATTACCTTTTATGTAAATTTTATTTTGTTGACTGTGATACTAGTTTGTAAGTTTTATAAGTTTTAACTGTTATTTATTCCAAGTGTGATATTAGATTTAAGTTTGTGGTTGTATGTTTATCTTATAAGTTTTTTAATATAAATGTTCTTGTCTGTAAATTTTATTTATTTTTTTTTTCTGTGATATTTTTAGTTTTAAAAAGTTATATATAAATAAGAAAAGTACGTTCTACACTCGGGCCCTTTACACCCGTGTGTAGAGCAACGGGCGATGATAACCGTCTGGTTTTTCGCCCTTAAAAAAAAAAAAAAAAAAAAAAAACATTGTTATCAATTACTGATGAATACCACTGCAGGGGTTCTACCGTACGCCAGTCACTACCAAAGTGTTTGTTAAGTAGTTTTTTAACATCCGTAATCTTGTGTTCTTTAATTTTTATGCCAACAGAAATTGGCAATGGATTAATATCTTCAACTTTCTTTCCAACTTTAAAAATTGTGCGTTCTCTGGATGTGTCTAGGTTATAACCAATTTCACCTGCAACTACGACTGAACCATTTCTTGTTCTTCTCAAAGATATTCTTCGACAGTGAGAAATTTTAAAATGTAATTGGTTAGTTGCTTTTAAATTTTTTTTAGCCTCTTCTTTCCAGTCAAATGGCACCCAATCTTCTTTAATTAATTTTACAGTCCCATGAGCTCGAAAAACGTCGTAATACTCTTCCTTATTAATGATTGTACTTTTGACTTTTAAGTCTCTTTCTATCAAACCAAAAACCCTGTCAGCAGGCAAGAAAGAGTGACCTGTCACTGGGTATATCAGCTCAATTTTTTTAATGGTTGTTGGTGCATGCGATGCCAACCACTTGATACACATACACAAAACGTTAATGTTTTTATTTTGGCCAGCGCAACCGTCTGCCACAAGACGAACTGAAGTGTAGTTTAATAAATCACTAGTTTTTAATTTATGAAAAACTACAAAAGCAACTTCATTTGAGGATTTTTTTGCCTCGTTTTCCATCCAGGTATAAATATAAACATTAGCTGGAGTAAGAGCATCAGTAGATAACCCTTCAATTACTGACAGATTGTAGCAGTAAAGCTGTCTAGAATAATACGCAGTTTGGTCGCTAACTTTAGGAAGAACCAAATTTTTTTGGCAATCGAAAGAGAGCATGAAACAGTCATTTGGTTTTTGTTTTAAATATTCAAAAAAACATTTTGCCTGTTTTTTATGAATCTGTAGCTTAAAAATTAAATCACGTTTATTTGTTTCATCTTTTTCAAAATTAATACGATGGTTTAATTCTAGGCAAGTACTGCACTCATCTACCGAGGGGGCTGAAAACCCTATATTGAAGTTCGTATTAAAAACCGTTCTAAAATAACTTTCTTTAACCTGGCAATCTTCAGTGAAAGTATCACAATACATTCTGTACAGCTTCTTTATGTTCAGATCAGATTGCAGATATACACGGATAGTTTTACCACGTGCATAATGTGATTCACACGCTTTCAAATTTGTAATAAATTTTATCACAGAGTCTTTCTTATCCTCAAATAATTTTTTTTTGCGATCTCCTCCTCTCGTCTCAACTGGAACCTGATTATGTCCTCTTTTAAATTTTTTATGTACTCCTATTACTCTATGTTTGGTAATATTCAGTACTTTTAGAAAAGTCTCTCTACATACATTCAAATTTACACCAGCCTGGTTGACAATACTGTACTCAAATTGAACGGTTCTTACTATTGTAGAATTTACTTTTTGTCTGTTTTTGTTTGGTGGATTTGCACGAGTATACTTTAATAAGAAAGCATCTTGCTTACCTTTGTCAGGAACAAAGTAAAATGAATCATGAAATTCCTTAATATCTTTCATCGTTAGCAATGTGCATTGATAAGTTTTCCTGTGCTGGCAAACTGGGTAACTTGGCAGGCCTTTTGCTGAGTACCTTAAACAAAAAAAAAAAAAAACAAAAAGTTAATTTGCTGTAGGCTATCAAAAAAACAAGTAAAAATATACATTTTCACACACATTCCTTCACTCACATTTTATTTTCCACTGTCAAAATTTTAACAGTGTTTGCTTAGTAATGCTAAGCCTTCACATGTCATTAAGTAACAGTTAAAGTAGGTACTGTTTTTATTAGACTAACCTTGTTTCTTAAATATTTTGGTATATGTTGCAATGCTAAAATTTGGTACTGCACAAATATTAGAGATTCCAATTTATTTTTTTATTTTTTTGTAAAGTCAAAGAAAGCTAAAATTTATATTGTAAAGCTGTAACAATTGAGGTTAAGTTTTTTAAGTTCTACGATATTTTATATAATTAGCCTAGTAAACGACTAAATATACGGTATAAACTTACTTCATAATTTTGAATAGGCTTCTTCGTTTCAATTTAAATAATTAGCATTACACAAATCTTGTTACAAATAATTTTCTAACAGTAAAACTGTATTAGGTACATTGCTAGAGTTCATCATTTTCTAACAACAATTACAGAAAAAAATTTCAAATTAAGGTATTGTTTTTTTTACATAGTAATAATAAATGTTTTTATGACAATTAATTTTTATATTATTCTTTAATTCAACACTTTTATTTTATTAATAACACACTAAAAACTACAGTAATGCATTGTAGAGGTTAAGCTTACCTTTTTGCCTTTTCTATGTTACATTTCCAGGTTTCAGGACGCTTGGATTTTTTCTTGGCTTTGTCTGCCGGCACAACACTTATGTTAAAATTCATTTTCTTTCAATAATAAAACAATATTTACTTTAATTTAGGTAAATTTGGGAAATAAATCGACTCGTTACACAAAAAACACCGACACTAAAACGTAAACAAACGCCATGACAGTTTACGTATGTCACATGACCAAATCCAACCCTGTCATTGGTCTATATCAGAAAATAAAGCAATAGTCCGTTTTTGAAAATAAACAGCACGACAGTTGTCCGGTTTTGAAATTAACCCTTAAGTAAATTGTTAAAAAAAGCATATTTCTGTCCGTTTTTGAAATTATCCAATGTTACTATCGAAAAGAGCGCCAAAAATACTTTAAGAACCACCTGGCATCTAAAAATTTACTAGTTACACAGTTGTCCGTCTTTGATACTAATATACTCATATAAGGTATTACAAAACAATAATTGTATAATTTCTGAGTAAAGTTAATTAAATGAAATACGAATTATTCATGTTTCTTTATACTTAAAAGAAGACTTAAAAAATTACGATTTGTTGATGCGATTGCAAAGTTCCGGAAAATTACACTGTTGAAACCCTGTGAATAATATACTCGTAAGAGGTTTAAGAGGTTACAATGATAGGACAATATAAGACAATATTGTGAAACGGAAAGGGAATATAAGTAAGAGATTTCAACATAAAAATTTTGAAAAATTTAAATAATATTTTTAATTTTTCATCTGGTTGAATTCGCTTTTTATTTTATTTGACTTTTATCTTTTTTTTTAAAATGGGGTTACGTGTTTTTTTTTGAAAGTTTTAATTTTTAAAACGAATCCCATTGCTTGTTTGATTAAGTTGATAGAAATGCCTTCCATGTCAGTTGGTATCAAACAACTGAAGGATTTATCTTTTTCTTCTGGTAATTCTTTATTGGTTGACGATGAAGCAATTACACCATCATCAACTGACACGGATTCGTACTCTGTTTCAGAAGCATTACTCTCATTTCCATTTTTTTCGGCAGTTTCTTCTTCATCTTCTGAACTTTCTATTATTATTTCCTCAACATCAATTTCCCTCTCTATTGTAGAACCTTATTGTAGAACCTTGTAGAACCTTGTAGAAATATAGCGATGTAGATCCTCACCTATACGTTGACTCCTATAAAAAGTCTTTGCTTCAATTCGACAAATTGCCTAACAGATATAAAAGTTCGTATCGCTTCACGATGAAAATCGCTGAAATTTTGTGATACAGTGTGTTTGATTAACACATCGCGCAAAGGACTTGCCTCATACGGTAGCAATAACGAAACAATACACCTCTGAATGTCAGGGAAGGAATCTTGCAGATCAATGGCTATACTAAAAAAATTTAACAACTCATCGATGCTAAAACCGTTACAAATAGACAGCTTGCTCAAAAGCTTTTCGGCAGGATGTGGCAGCTTTCCGTACAGAGAAACAGATGGACTAATACACTCAGAACTCCGCACAACATTAACATTAGAAACATTATCGGTGAACATATGACCTTTGAAAGTATGAATAGAATTATCAATTAAATTTGAACTGCCAGTACCGGGAGAAGTACCAGGGATATCCCTAGTGCAAACTTCCTGTAGGGATTTCATGGTGACATTTAAAGCGGATATGTGATTTTCGAATTCTGCAATCTTATCGGTCATTCCTGAATTGCCAACGCATAACGATTTCAAGAGCATGACACGGTTTGATACTGAAGACAGCCTGCTGCACAAACCATTATAAAATCTAATTGAAATGGGCGCTTCTATGTTTTCGATTTCCTGTAAAAAACTATGCACTCTCAAGGTCAAAAGTAGCAATTCTTTTTCGAGAGGCAATACATTAAGACTTTCAGCATTTTGAACGCTGTTTTGTGCAAGTACACGTCTAAGTTTGACCCTCAATTCGGATACCGATCCTTCCACGTTAACACCGCGACTACGCAATTCGAAAAGGAGATCGTCTTTCAAAAGATGGTCAACACACAGGCTGGCGCCAATAGGCTCCATTTTGACCCCAAAAAAACACAAGAAAAAGAACACAAAAGAGAGGCGTATACCGCTCACCCCTAACGCAGCCAATACAAAACGGATTCGACGATTACAAAATTTGAAATCAAATAAACAACGAATTCTTTATATCATGTGCAAAAAAAAACATAATAAATACATAAAAACATGTGAAACGCACACGCACACAGAAGGTCAGTAATAAATGCTGTTCAATAACCCAACAAAATATCGCTTTCAATAGAGAGATCAAACCACCCAAAAAAAAAATTACACAGTTACAATTCAATTCAAGGAGCTAATCTTCCTTCATGAACAAATCAATACAAGGCGACTCGTTAACTGACATCTTGATTATAATATTGACAAAACTGATAATTGATCAAAATGAGAAAATAGCTTACAAAAAATATACAAATGCTGTAAACTCAGTATGGTTGCAATAAAACAATTATTCATTAAATATTTTATAACATATCACAACAACCTTAAATAATTTAACACCAAAACCTTCAAATACATATTACCACTGCAAAACAAAAAAAAAACAGTGCCAATACAGAGCAAAATACAAACCACGTGATCTGTCTACCACTCTGTAACACCCCTTCGTTCACACACGCCACCCATGCAGGCAAACGAAATTGGCAAGGGAGTTACAGTTAAAAGTTTTGCAGTAGGACACCCCAAAAAAAAGAGACTGTGATATATTATAAAATGAAACAAAGAAATTTTGATCTGCTCAAAAAACAAGTTTAATAATAAAGTTTTTCCTTAAAAGTAAATAACATTAGTAATAATAAATTATGTCTGACGACAATTACAAAATATTTATGTTTAAATTTCAATAATAGATTTACCTCAAAAAAAAAAAAATTTAATTAATATTAAATTTCAATCAGAAATAGCAAAAACCTATCCTGGATCCAGTTCCTAAATTACTACACCAAAATTTGCATTAAATACCATTACAATAAGCTAATCCCACTCACTTACATTAACAATTTCTTTTAATAATCCTATGAGAAACAAAACTAACGTTGAATAAAAGATTATTTGTTTTCAAATAGCTATGGCACACTAGTTTTAGGTTAAAAAAAATAAATTTATAATAGACATGATTTGCATTTAATTTTGAATAAAGATAAAAATTATATTGCACTAGTGTTTTATATAACCGGTTAACTGTCCAAAAAATTTATTATAACAATAATCCAAAAAAAAATTTGTTTACAATAAGAGCGCAAATATAAATGTTTCTTTTTGTTTTTTTTTATTGAAAATTAAATAAAAAAAATTATAAAAGTTGAAATTAAACAGTTTAATAAATTAGTTAAAGTCCAGTAAAACTTAAGATTTTGAATTGGTATTTGCAAATTAAATGTTCACCAAAAACAAGTTGAGAATGAAAAAATTCATGACGTATTCACAATTCGACCTGTTGTAATGTTGCTCTGTTGCAATCCAGATGAGTAAGAAATTAATTAATTAAATAATAAGGTTTTAACATACCGTTATTCTGAAGCGATCTATTTAATAAATATACTGTCACCATACATCCTAGAATATATCCATTTTAGTAGAACAGCAGTTCATATTGTGGTATAATAAAATTCCAAGTTAAGAAAAATTATTGCAAATAGTTGCAATTCAGTTATTGGATAATTCATGGCTTCAAGTTCAGGGCTTGGACGTTATTTAATGTTGATTCATTTAACATCTTTCTTTAATAATCAATGATTTCATTTCATACTCCAATTATTATTATTGCATCTCAAACTGCAAATATTATTTCAGCTTAAACTCCGACCCACTAAATTGGGAACATCAAAAATTAATAAATCATTTCAAAACCGGATAAAACTAAATATTAATTACGGATACATAAACGTACGACGGTACCAGGCGGCCATCTTTAGCAGACAAAAAAAACAAGACAGTCAGTTCACGAGAACACCCCTAGCGCTCCATATAATACAGACAGACGGAGTTCGCGTAACAACCACCAGATGGCAGAGGCTTACAATGAAAAGAAACTTGGCAATAAAACTTTACGAATACTAAGCAAAAATGTAACAGCTATTACAGATGTTACAATTATAAGCTAAAACTACGAGTTATTTATACATAAATATTTCATTATACAATTATTATAAGCTAAAACTACACCTTAAAATGTCTCCACAAGATATTCTGTAAAGCTCTAAACGTTTTTTTTCTAAACATTTTATGATTTCTAATTATACAAAATGATATAAAATGTTAACAAACTAATGATTATCAGAACTATTCTATGGAACACTTTATATTAACACATTGACATATTATTATATACTATATTTTGTATGCAAGGTAATTTTTTAAGTATAGAAACAGTTCTACATTGCATAACTGAGTCGTATTTGGCGAAATAAGTGTATACGGATCTGTATATTTTTAAAATTCCAACTTTTTCTTGGTTTTGAAATTTTATCCACCATCTTGGATCCACCATATTGGATTCAATTTTATTTTTTAAATAAGACATTGGTCATGTGATGCGTCGTGTCAATTTAAATTTTTTAGAAAAATATTACACAACTTGTTTTTCAATAGTTGTCTTCGTGTTTTAGTTATAAGAATTCAAAGTTGTAATTTTTGGATATTATGTTAGGAATAAAAGAGGTAGAACACACTGTAATATCTAATAACCAAATTTAAACAGTGGTAATACAAGATAATACTGAGAAAAAAATTATTATAAATAAATAATACAACAAATAAATGGCTATGTTAATGTTTAATTAACTACAATTCAGTTTCCAGCCTTATATCATGCCAATATCATGAACAAAATAAATTTGCTGAAACATTTATTTAAATAAATATTGTATTATAAATTTATTTGACAAAAGCATTTTAAAATCAGCTGTTGATTTACAACAATGTAATTTGTTTTACGTTGCAACAATACTATTTATTGACTTATTTAATCTGTTCATTTAAATACAATTTCCCAAAATGAATCTTCTCTTGAATATCATATTTTCTATATCATTTAAAACACTCTGAAAAGATGTTTTTGCTTTTACACCATAATACACAATCATCAATATCTCGTAGGTTAGAAATCGTGGGGTGTAAAGCAAACTCGTCCAGTTTTCATTCCCATAAGAAGCGGCAAGCATCCTTTCATAATCCATCCTCAGGTTGGTCGTGTCTACCCCTTCTTGGACCGTTTCCATGATATTGTTGCTATACATTTATGTAATCTGTTTTTATATAGAAGCCATGAATCTGAGAAAATAACATTTAAAATTTTAAGATGTTATTCCCCATGTTTTCAAATGTATTAAACCCTCTTCATCGGGTTTATGGCGGTTATCGATTATTGATACCAAAGACTTTATTTCTTCTATTGAATTAAAAAGCTGCATATTTTGTATACGCAACAGCTTAACAGTAAACTGCTCGTAATATTTTTCATATTCTAAATACTTCAACACTATTAGCCTCATAAGCGAAAACAATTCTCTTAGTTCTTTGATTTTGGTCGTACGCATTTGCATCATTAGCGTCCTAAAGTCTAAAGTATCGAGTACGTAATATTTCTTCCTTCGATCCTTCAGTTCTATAACATTACTGTATCTAATGTTCGGATTTCGTTTCAAGAGACAAGTGATCAATTTCTTTTTAGCAGAATATCTTTTTCCACTATACCCTAACCAGTTTAACAATTCTTCCGTTATTACGACCGTATCACTCAATTGAATATTCCAAATATATTTGTTTCTCCTATCGTTAATCATGTCCAAACCGAATCTTGCTGTAATTTCGTTTAATGAAATTTTTTCCGAACAGACCGCCCAGGATCGTACGTTTATGTTACGCACCGTTATTAACATACTCCTCAACATATTTGTAAGTGAATATTTCATTTTTCAACAGCGTTTCTTTTATAAAGGCAGAATTAATAAAGTGGTTATAAGTAATCTATAACAATATTCAAAATAATCTTATTTTTTAGTATTGTCAGAGTTAAATAACCAAACACGGCGATTTTACTTTAGTAACACAATGTTAGGTGTAATACTCACTAGTCAATACTATCCAGTCTCTAGTAGAATATTTGAATATTTAATTGCGTCCCGCGATGTATGTTCTTTGCTTGCGCTATACAATGTTAGCGTTGATATTCGTGCTGCGGTTTCAGATAAATTGAAACGTTTAGACAGAGACTATTGGCGCGATATATGTCGGTACGGCTATCCCAATGTAGAGTTTATGTTTCATTTTAAAAATTACATTGATTTAGACCAATGGCGTATATACTCTCAGTTGGTAAAACATCCGAACGTATACACTCTGTTTCCGTATTTTAACTGGGAAATACTCTCTTCTGTAAAGCTACCAGACGACCTTGTACGACGCTGCGCAGATCAACTCGATTGGAATATTTTAGTGTCTCACCACTCCATCAGCGAAAAAATTATTCATGAATACGAAGAGCGAATAGATTTTGATCTACTGTGTGAAAGTTACGACAGTCTTTCGATAGTATTAATAATTTATTATTAAATTATTCATACCATATTATCTAGACAATATTTAATTATATTCATTCAAAAAAAACCTAAAATTTTGAATATTGTTTTAATTAGTATTTATTCTATTACTTACTTGATTTTGTAAGAAAAGTTATATATGTCAAACTCAAAATTTATACTATTTTATGCTTAGTAATTTCCCGTGACCTAAAAAATAAAATAAATATCAATAACACTATATTAATTTTACCTTAATAACTTAAATATTGAATCACTTTTCTTTTGAAATTTTAAATTACTACGATCTTTCGATAAGTTTTCTTAAACGCTATAGAAAAAGAGGTGTTTTGAATTAGACACTGCTTTCTTTACATTACGATTTAACGACCACTTTTTTGGATGTATTTGACGAGGATATAGATCATTCAATTGTTTATGCTCGATTGGATGGATGATGGTGAACATTTGAGTCTGATTCCCAAAAGGCTATTGAGGCTATATTCGTTTTAAAAGTATATGGTATAGCTCAAAACACTATAAATAATTTTGGTACATTCGATTTACTATACTGCAGAAGAGTCGGACATTAAACCAAAAAAAAAGATTTACTAAAATCTATATACCGCTAGTTTCTATTTTTAATCGAAATAGTCGGAACTATGGTTTATTTATCTGACAGACAAATAAAAAAATCGATCATTTTTATAATAAAATTAATTAGCAAAAGTTAGGACTTAAAATATAATACTAACTCGATACGACATAATGGTGGGGAGTTGATACAATAAAAACAAATCATGCTTAATAATGAATCGAACGAAACAACTCAGATATAGTAGTGGTTGTTGTACTATCATATTATTGAGTAATATAATGGTGTAATAACAACTTTTCAACCAAAAAATTAAAACATTAAAAAAGAGAATGAAAATTCGTTCTAAAAGAATTTGTTTTGAAAATAAGAAGTTCAACAGTTACACCGAGTTACGGGCGTATATTATGTTGAAACAAGTTCTTGGGCCAGACGTAAACATACTGGTAAATACAAAATTACCAAACTCGAGACGAGAATTGGACTTCTTTATCCCCGCCTACAATACTGGAATCGAAATACAGAGTCCGACACATCATTCGAATGTCAAAAACATTGAAAATGATGTTGAGAAATATTTGTTTTGTATAAAACTTGGAATTATTATTATATATATACCAGTAAATTTGATAACGAAAAAATTCTTTATTAAAATAAAAAATGATATTGCCAAAAATTATTTTAAAGAGGTCAGTTGAATTTGAATCGACAACTGCAAAAACTAACAGTGATGACAACGATTTCACAACAACGAAAGCCCTGTTCGGTTCGGTGGCATTTAATATCGGGCTGATAGTTACCACTACATGTCTTCGAATTTTAAATGTGCCCCCAGGGGGCACCCATTCTTATATATATGAATGCTCGTCCATGCATATATATGTGGGTGTTCGGGTGTGGCAACCCCGGGACCCCAGCTAAGAGCTAACCTTATTTCAAAACTATACACAGGTTGCTCTTACACTACACACAACAATAATACTACATCACACACACCACACTTTCTTTCAACACACACATTTACATACCCTACACACAACACATACACAAGGTTTTTCTTACACACATTTATAATGCTGGCGAGGATGGGATGCGGGCTGGTCGTGCGTAACGCTTTCCGGATTGGAAGGTCTGGACTGTGGTGCTGCTGTGAGCTTGCACTGCCGAGGCTTTGCGCCATCCTTTAGCCCTTCCAGTCGCTTCGGTACTGTGGCAAGAAGTGGACCATGGGTAAGAGTGTCGGAGCTCTTACTGCTGCGTGCGAGCCTCTGGGACGTCGGTATCAGTGGGTCAGGCAGTACCTGACTCCCCGGCCCGGATGAAATATGTGGGAGATGGCTGCCGGGAGTACTCGGCCGGGTCCTTCTTTTTACTAGGGACCTGCGGCGTGCGCGAGTCATCTCTCCGCCCGCACCTTGCTTTCACGATGACTGGAAAAGCACCTAAGATTATGTCATCTAAAAAATCTTCCCTCGGAATGAAAAGACTATGGTCTAGCTTGTCGGACGATAGTGATAACAGTGGTGATAACACAGACAAATTTTTTGTTGTTCGTTGTGTTGCAGATGAAGGGTCGCTGTCAAAAGTTTCCCCCTTCATTATTAACAGGTCTGTGCAGTCGGTTTGTGACTCGCCACACTCTATTAAAAAATTAAGAAATGGCACTTTGTTAATTGAAACAACGTCTGCGAAGCAAAGTAGCAGCGTTGTTAAAATTACTCAAATCGGAAGTACTGCAGTTACCGTTGAACCGCATAGGTCCCTCAACTCATCTCGAGGAGTGGTTTACTCTCGAGATATACAGGATATGTCTGAGGCTGAGTTATTGGAGGAGCTTACCTCCCAGAGAGTGACGCAAGTCAAAAGAGTTACGCGTCGGGAAAATGGAATTGATGTCGGTACCCCGACACTTATAACATTTTCCACCCCTCAACCTCCGGATCGTCTTAAGTTGGGTTACTTGTCTGTTCGAGTGAGATTGTATGTCTCAAACCCTCTGCGCTGTTTTCAGTGCCAGGAATACGGACATACGAAAACTAACTGCAAGAAACTTGCGATATGCGCAAAGTGCAGTTCACCTGACCACTTAGACAGCGAATGCACTTCTGAAACAGAACTGTGTGCAAACTGTAAAGGAAGTCATTCAGCAAGGTCTCGGGAATGCCCTAAGTATAAAGAAGAACGAGAAATTCAGAAAATTTCGTCTGAACAGAAGCTTTCCTTTTCCGCTGCCCGGAGCGAGTACAGAAAACTAAATAGCATCCGAAATGCAGTCCAGCCTGACATTTCGTTTGCAGCTGCAACTAGTGTTCAGTCTTGTGTGTCTCGTGTTTCCCCCTTCATTATTAACAGGTCTGTGCAGTCGGTTTGTGGCTCCCCACATTCAATTAAAAAACTAAGGAATGGTACTTTGTTGATTGAAACAATGTCTGCGAAGCAAAGTAGCAGCGTTGTTAAAATTACACAAATAGGAAGTACTACAGTCACTGTAGAACCGCACAGATCCCTCAACTCATCTCGAGGAGTGGTTTACTCTCGAGATATACAAGATATGTCTGAGGCTGAGTTATTGGAGGAGTTTACCTCCCAGAGAGTGACGCAAGTCAAAAGAGTTACGCGTCGGGAAAATGGAATTGATGTCGGTACCCCGACACTTATCATAACATTTTCCACCCCTCAACCTGCGGATCGTCTTAAGTTGGGTTACTTGTCTGTTCGAGTGAGACCGTATGTCCCAAACCCTCTGCGCTGTTTTCAGTGCCAGGAATATGGACATACGAAAACTAACTGCAAAAAACCTGCGATATGCGCAAAGTGCAGTTCACCTGACCACTTAGACAGCGAATGTACTTCTGAAACAGAACTGTGTGCCAACTGTAAAGGAAGTCACTCAGCAAGGTCTCGGGAATGCCCCAAGTATAAAGAAGAACGGGAAATTCGAAAATTTTGTCTGAACAGAAGCTTTCCTTTCCCGCTGCCCGGAGCGAGTACAGAAAACTAAATAGCATTCGAAATGCAGTCCAGCCTGACATTTCGTTTGCAACTGCAACTAGTGTTCAGTCTCGTGTGCCTGGTGAGTGCTCGTCATGCGTTGAGTTGAAGAGTGTTGTTGAGAACCTCACTAAACAGGTTGCTTCCCTAACTTCTGCGCTAAAAGCATTATTAAGCACCAAGCAAACAGAAATTGGTTTGAAGAATTCAGTGCCTGAAGTTGGTAACCTTTCTGCGACGCAGAATACAAAAGTTCAGCTGTCAAATAAGACAGTCGCCTCTACCTCAAAGGGGAAACCCCTTTCATTGCCCAAGACGCTTCCAGTGGATGCGTCTAAATTTCTAAAATCTCCTTCGTCTGGGTCCAAGATCCACGATGTGATAGGAGATCCATCGGCCCTTGATAAGGGTTTCATACAGGTAAAAGGAAAAAAAGGGAAGGAGAAAATTGTGTTTGAAACATAGGTCCTTTTCTTTTTTAACACGTTGGCTACCGGGGTTAGTGTTGACTTCCCCCCCAACCCGAAACAATTTGTTCATGATTTCGTATCAAAACACAGTGTAAAATTAGTTTGCAGGTGTTTTTACATATTTTTTTAATAAAAATAATTAAATTTGAAGCGTGTCCTTTTTTTGTACACATGGGCTCTGCAAAGACATAATGAGTTTTTATGTATGTCAGACCCATGTGTACCAAATCCGGACACAACCAGCAGTTAAATGTTTTAAGTTCAGGGATGAATTTCTACCTTCATTTATGTGTAAAATAACTTAATTTATAAATAATAAGAGTAGACTGGCATTTACACTAAATTTATTGAGAAATTTTCTTTTCACACAGGTTTTACTTAGCTTACAAACAAAATCATGTAAAAAAAAGTTTATGAACATTGTTGTAATCATTTTATTTTTTTGTAACATTATGTGTTAAGAAAAAACATTTTGAGCACATGTACTTCATCTCGGAGCACCCAGGACAGTGCGTATTGATTCTTTTAGCATATTTTGCAGCATGATTTCTTCCAAACTTGGTGGTCATTTGATTATAACAAATCGAGCAGCGACCTCGTGTACCTTCCTCAAGTCGGTGTATGGTAGTTACAACATCAGGAATGTTCTTATCGGGACACAATCCAACCACAAGCCTTTCTCGAAACGTGGTGATACCCATTTTTGAACCCGTAACTAATTTAAATAAAAGATGTGCATTTACAACACAAGTATTTAATAATAATTCAATCGCTGTTTTGCGGTACCATTTCACACTACGCCTTTGTGGTGAACTATAAGAAGCAAATTGATCTGATAAATCAATGAACGCTTTACTCGTATTATAGCTTACAATTGTCGACGGCTTTTGCACATCATGTCCGCGTTTTGTCTTTACTGATATCATTTCAGGGACAGACTTGGTGGTAAGGAACAACACATCTCGTTTATCTTTCCACTTGCCAACTATTATTTTATTATTACTCTGCAGTGTGACTAAATCACCTTTCTTCAGTTTTTTGCTAACTATTGATTTTGGTACATGTTTCCTATTTTTGCGAAGTGTCCCTGTTAAATGAGTTTGCCGGTTATTTAACTTTTGGGCAAGTTCCACTGATGTATAAAAGTTGTCAGTGAACAACTCTCTTCCAGAATCAAGATATGTTTCCATCAATGACATTACTACACTTTGAGTGGTGGGCTGATTTGACTGTGTTGTCTCTTTACCTGCGTAAATTTTAATGCGACATGTGTAACCACCATTTGTGCACAACTTAAAAAGCTTTACACCATATTTGTGCCTTTTACCTTTAATATATTGTCTAAATATAACTCTCCCTCTGAAAGGCACCATTGATTCATCAATGCATACCGTATCACCTGGTGTAAATGCTTGAAAAAACAAATTATTTAAAATATCAAGAAGCGGAAGTATTTTGTGCAAACGATTACCATCAGGACACAATTCATTATCTGAAAAATGAATCATGCTCAGGAGAGCTTCAAATCGGTTTCTGGGCATACCACGACTTCCAGAAAACTCATTTTTATAAAGAATGAATTTAGACCAATAACATTTCATTGTAGGTTTTTTATCCAACCCCATCCACAACAAAAAACCCAGAAATGCTTTAATTTCTTCTATGTCCACATCTTTCCAAAGACCAATTATAGAATTTTCTTTGACATTATTATATAAAGTACCTTCATTGTCTTTTGCATTGAGTATAAATTTGTTTGATTTACTACCATGGTTAATAATTCATCATTTACAAATAATTCATAAAAATCAAGTGGCGTATCACCTAAACGCTTAGAAATAAATTCACCATTTACTCCTGGTTGTCTATCAAAAACAAATTCGTTTAAATTTCCTGTCGGTTCACTCCAAATTACTTCCTCTTCTTGAGGTAATCTTAGAAAGTCGGTTCTTTCAGAGTGATCACCAGATGATTCTTCACCTGATGTATAAGAGTCAGAACTACTATATGGTATTCTGCTTGTGCTTAACTCAGAATGAATATTGTTACCTGACTTATTGTTGCTTGCAGTAGCCGTAGGTGCTGCACGAATTTTCTTTGGTGAAGGTTCGCCTGAATCACTTTCACTCTCAGCGTCATGTTCACTATAATTCGGATCTAAATCAGAATTATCACTAAAAAGCTCACTGTCCGATTCGCTGCTATAATTTTCTAAATACGACTGAATGTCGGATTCTTTCAATGGGCTTGCCATGTTAAAAAATGTCTAAACGCAAAATTTTTTAATGATACAATGATACAAAATAGCCTAAACTGACACAGATGATACAAAATAATATTGAACAAAAATATATAAACCTAAATACACACTACAAAATGAATGATTTATGAAAAAGCAAAGAAGGTCAGAAAAACAAGAATTTAACCTCGAACAATGAACTATGATAAATAGACAAAGGACAACAACGCACTAAGAGTTAAAACAAACATGAAATTCTGTCTGGTGGAGGGCAATATTCTGATGCTCGCCACCTGACTGTGTTGCCAACCTAATCACAACCGTTCCGGAACCCTTTCCGGATTGGAAGGTCTGGACTGTGGTTGTGCTGCTGTGAGCTTGCTCTGCCGAGGCTTTGCGCCATCCTTTAGCCCTTCCAGTCGCTTCGGTACTGTGGCAAGAAGTGGACCATGGGTAAGAGTGTCGGAGCTCTTACTGCTGCGTGCGAGCCTCTGGGACGTCGGTATCAGTGGGTCAGGCAGTACCTGACTCCCCGGCCCGGATGAAATATGTGGGAGATGGCTGCCGGGAGTACTCGGCCGGGTCCTTCTTTTTACTAGGGACCTGCGGCGTGCGCGGGTCATCTCTCCGCCCGCACCTTGCTTTCACGATGACTGGAAAAGCACCTAAGATTGTCATCTAAAAAATCTTCCCTCGGAATGAAAAGACTATGGTCTAGCTTGTCGGACGATAGTGATAACAGTGGTGATAACACAGACAAATTTTTTGTTGTTCGTTGTGTTGCAGATGAAGGGTCGCTGTCAAAAGTTTCCCCCTTCATTATTAACAGGTCTGTGCAGTCGGTTTGTGGCTCGCCACACTCTATTAAAAAATTAAGAAATGGTACTTTGTTAATTGAAACAACGTCTGCGAAGCAAAGTAGCAGCGTTGTTAAAATTACTCAAATCGGAAGTACTGCAGTTACCGTTGAACCGCATAGGTCCCTCAACTCATCTCGAGGAGTGGTTTACTCTCGAGATATACAGGATATGTCTGAGGCTGAGTTATTGGAGGAGCTTACCTCCCAGAGAGTGACGCAAGTCAAAAGAGTTACGCGTCGGGAAAATGGAATTGATGTCGGTACCCCGACACTTATCATAACATTTTCCACCCCTCAACCTCCGGATCGTCTTAAGTTGGGTTACTTGTCTGTTCGAGTGAGACCGTATGTCCCAAACCCTCTGCGCTGTTTTCAGTGTCAGGAATACGGACATACGAAAACTAACTGCAAGAAACCTGCGATATGCGCAAAGTGCAGTTCACCTGACCACTTAGACAGCGAATGCACTTCTGAAACTGAACTGTGTGCAAACTGTAAAGGAAGTCATTCAGCAAGGTCTCGAGAATGCCCCAAGTATAAAGAAGAACGAGAAATTCAGAAAATTTCGTCTGAACAGAAGCTTTCCTTTCTCGCTGCCCGGAGCGAGTACAGAAAACTAAATAGCATTCGAAATGCAGTCCAGCCTGACATTTCGTTTGCAGCTGCAACTAGTGTTCAGTCTCGTGTGTCTGGTGAGTGCTCGTCATGCGTTGAGCTGAAGAGTGTTGTTGAGAACCTAACGAAACAGGTTGCTTCCCTAACTTCTGCACTGAAAGCTTTACTAAGCTCCAAACAGACTGAAATTAGTTCAAAGAGTTCTGTACCTCAAGTTGGTAACCTTTCTGCGACGCAGAATACAAAAGTTCAGCTGTCAAATAAGACAGTCGCCTCTACCTCAAAGGGGAAACCCCTTTCATTGCCTAAGACGCTTCCAGTGGATGCGTCTAAATTCCTAAAATCTCCTTCGTCTGGGTCCAAGGTCCACGATATGATAGGAGATCCATCGGCCCTTGATAAGGGCTTCATACAAGTGAAAGGAAAAAAAGGTAAGGAGAAAATTGTGTTTGAAACATAAGTTCTTTAAATTCCCTTTTAATAATATTATTCAATGGAATGTTCGCGGGATCCGATCTAGGTATGAAGACATAAAGTTATTGATCCGGGAAAAGTGTCCGATTGCGCTGTGCTTGCAGGAGACGATGTTACAGCCTGATGTCTCAATGTCCGTTCGTGGATATGAGATGTTTAGGAAAGATTCCCTGCATGGTGGCCCTGGTGGTGGGGTCGCTATGGTGGGTCCCTGGTGGTGGGTGTTCGGGTGTGGCAACCCCGGGACCCCAGCTAAGAGCTAACCTTATTTCAAAACTATACACAGGTTGCTCTTACACTACACACAACAATAATACTACATCACACACACCACACTTACTTTCAACACACACATTTACATACCCTACACACAACACATACACAAAGTTTTCTTACACACATTTATAATGCTGGCGAGGATGGGATGCGGGCTGGTCGTGCGTAACCCTTTCCGGATTGGAAGGTCTGGACTGTGGTTGTGCTGCTGTGAGCTTGCTCTGCCGAGGCTTTGCGCCATCCTTTAGCCCTTCCAGTCGCTTCGGTACTGTGGCAAGAAGTGGACCAGGGGTAAGAGTGTCGGAGCTCTTACTGCTGCGTGCGAGCCTCTGGGACGTCGGTATCAGTGGGTCAGGCAGTACCTGACTCCCCGGCCCGGATGAAATATGTGGGAGATGGCTGCCGGGAGTACTCGGCCGGGTCCTTCTTTTTACTAGGGACCTGCGGCGTGCGCGGGTCATCTCTCCGCCCGCACCCTGCTTTCACGATGACTGGAAAAGCACTAAAGATAATGTCTAACAAACAATCTTCCCTTGGATGTAAAAGACTATGGTCTAGCTTGTCTGACGATAGTGATAGTGGTGTATTAAGTAACACGGACAAATTTTTCGTTGTTCGTTGTGTTGCAGAAGAAGGGTCGCTATCAAAAGTTTCCCCCTTCATTATTAACAGGTCTGTGCAGTCGGTTTGTGGCTCGCCACATTCAATTAAAAAACTAAGGAATGGTACTTTGTTAATTGAAACAACGTCTGCGAAGCAAAGTAGCAGCGTTGTTAAAATTACACAAATTGGAAGTACTACAGTCACTGTAGAACCGCACAGATCCCTCAACTCATCTCGAGGAGTGGTTTACTCTCGAGATATACAAGATATGTCTGAGGCTGAGTTATTGGAGGAGCTTACCTCCCAGAGAGTGACGCAAGTCAAAAGAGTTATGCGTCGGGAAAATGGAATTGATGTCGGTACCCCGACACTTATCATAACATTTTCCACCCCTCAACCTCCGGATCGCCTTAAGTTGGGTTATTTGTCTGTTCGAGTGAGGCCGTATGTCCCAAACCCTCTGCGCTGTTTTCAGTGCCAGGAATACGGACATACGAAAACAAACTGCAAGAAACCTGCGATATGCGCAAAGTGCAGTTCACCTGACCACTTAGATAGCGAATGCACTTCTGAAAAAGAACTATGTGCAAACTGTAAAGGAAGTCATTCAGCAAGGTCTCGGGAATGCCCCAAGTATAAAGAAGAACGGGAAATTCAGAAAATTTCGTCTGAACAGAAGCTTTCCTTTCCCGCTGCCCGGAGTGAGTACAGAAAACTAAATAGCATTCGAAATGCAGTCCAGCCTGACATTTCGTTTGCAGCTGCAACTAGTGTTCAGTCTCGTGTGTCTGGTGAGTGCTCGTCATGCGTTGAGTTGAAGAGTGTTGTTGAGAACCTCACTAAACAGGTTGCTTCCCTAACTTCTGCACTTAAAGCGTTATTAAGCACCAAGCAAACAGAAATTGGTTCAAAGAGCTCAGTGTCTCAAGTGTGTAACCTTTCTGCGACGCAGAGTACAAAAGCTCAGCTGTCAAGTAAGACAGCCTCTACCTCAAAGGGAAAACCCCTTTCAGTATCCAAGACGCTTCCAGCGGAAGCGTCTAAATTTCTAAAATCTCCTCCGTCTGGGTCCAAGATCCACGATATGATAGGAGATTCATCGGCCCTAGAAAAGGGCTTTATACAAGTAAAAGGGAAAAAAGGGAAGGAGAAAATTGTGTTTGAAACGTAACTCCTCCGTTGCGAAATACCCTTTAATAGTTTAATTCAATGGAATGTTCGCGGGATCCGGTCTAGGTATGAAGATATAAAGATATTGATCCGGGATAAGTGTCCGTTTGCGCTTTGCCTGCAAGAGACGATGTTACAACCTGATATCCGATTATCCTTTCGTGGATACGAAATGTTTAGGAAAGATTCCCTGCATGGTGGCCCTGGTGGTGGGGTCGCTATATTACTTCACCAGTCAATGCAGGGGATAAATCTGGATATTCAGACGGATCTTCAGGCCGTAGCAATCAGGATAACTGTCCCGGTGTCGGTTTGCGTGTGTAATGTTTATTTACCACCAAACACAGACATTTCATACCTAGCCATGAGAGAATTGCTGGAACAGTTACCAGCTCCATATATCATCTTAGGAGATTTCAATGGTCACCATTATTCTTGGGGCTCCTCACTGTGCAATGGTAGAGGTCACATGGTGGAGAGGGTCCGGAGTGATTTAGACTTATGTCTATTGAACGATGGATCTGAAACATTCATGTCATCCTCAACAGGATCCTGGTCGTGCTTGGACCTTACTTTCTGTAGCCCGTCCATTGTTCCAAGGTTGATGTGGAGAGTACTGCCAGACCTGTATGGAAGTGATCACCGACCGGTGGTGGTCGAATTTTTTGACTACCAGCCTGTCGATGACCTTCCGAAACGATGGATTGAAAAGCTTGCACGGTGGGATGAGTTTTCAAGTTTAATGGAATCTGAATATGAAGATGATGATGATGCACGAAAGCTGTTGTCTTCCTTTGTAGAGAGGATGTCTGCAGCAGCTGCCCAGAGCATTCCTAAAACATCGGGAAAAGCACGGCGTCCGCCGGTACCTTGGTGGAATGATCGTTGTAAGGAGGCTCTTCGGGACCGCCGTAGGGCCATGCGCATTTTTAGTCGCAGACCTACGGATGCAAACCTGGAAGCGTACCGAAGAGCTCGGGCCTGCTGTAGGCGTGTCTTTCTTGAGAGTAAGAGGGAGACGTGGAGCCGTTACGTTGGAGATGTTAGCAGGAGTACCCCTGTGACAACGGTATGGAGAAAACTGCGTTCGGTATGTGGAAGGACGTCTCCACATCGAATCGCAGGGTTGCAAGCTGACGGTTCTGTGATCACATCACAGTCCGACATCGCTAACGTGATTGGTTCCTTCTTTAAATCAGCTTCCCTCACGTCTTCATATTCAGTACAGTTTCAAAATTATAAGAAAACCATTGAATCTCTTCCTTTCTTTATAGCGGACTCGAATGATCCTCTAAACATTCCTTTTTCATTGCCTGAGCTTAGAAAAGCGCTCAAAGTATCTCGAAATACCTCACCTGGAGGAGATGAAATTACACTTTCGATGATAGCGCATTTACCGGATTCTGGGTTAAGGCAACTCCTACATGTTTTTAATAAAATATACGCTTCTAGAAAGCTTCCAAAAACTTGGAAAGAAGCAATTGTTGTTCCGATCCTCAAACCTGGTAAAGATAAAACATTGGCCTCCAACTACCGTCCCATTTCCTTGACAAGTGTTGTTTGTAAGGTCATGGAAAGAATGGTGAACAGTCGTCTCATGTGGTATCTGGAAAAGAATAACTTCCTCGCTCCTGAACAGAGCGGTTTTCGGAGAGGGAGGTCTTCGACAGACCACTTGGTGGCCCTTGAGACGGCTGTCTGCAATGCGTTTGCATTGCGGCAGCGCCTCGTTGCCGTATTCTTTGATTTGAAAAAAGCATATGATACAGCTTGGCGACGAGGTATCCTCAATACCTTGCGGGATTGGGGCATCGCTGGAAACATGTTGGCCTTCATCAAGGACTTTCTAGATGAACGATCGTTCCGTGTAAGGGTTGGTCAGTGTCTGTCCGACAGGTTTGACTTGGAAAATGGTATACCGCAAGGAAGTGTAATTAGTTGTACCCTATTTGCGGTAGCCATAAACAATATTGTGAAAAGTTGCGTATACCCTGTTAAATGTTCGTTGTTTGTTGATGATTTTGCAATATATGTTGCATCTAGAAATGTTGTCTCAGCTGAACGAGCTCTACAGCTAACTATATACCGTCTTGAAGAATGGTCACGGCAGACTGGCTTTAGTTTTTCTCCCGAGAAGACTAAATGCATTCAGTTTTGCCGAATACGGACTGATAATGTTCCAAGACTGTATTTAATGGGTCAGCATATCGAAGTTAGCACTGAAATCAGGTTCTTAGGTGTTGTATTCGACAAGAGACTTACATGGGTTCCGCATATTAAAGACCTACGGGCTAGGTGCTTAAAGGTGGTTGATATTCTGCGTGTTCTTACAGGTACATGTTGGGGAGCTGATAGATCATGTATGATAAGGTTCTACAAGGCTCTAGTGCGATCACGTATAGATTATGGCGCTGTAGCCTACTCATCTGCTACTTCCACTTCTCTGAGAATGCTTGACTCAGTCCACAATTCATGTTTACGATTATCTACAGGTGCTTTTCGTTCTAGCCCTGTTATCAGCATCTTAGTTGAAAGTGGAGAAATGTCGTTACACAGACGTCGCCAGCAGCTTATATTGACGTACTTTGCTAAGTTGAAAGCTAGACCTTATCATTTTTTGCATGATATGATTCTCAATAACCCTTGTCATGATTTGCATCTGATGAACGCCCGACAGCCCTCACCATTTGGTGTAAGAGCGTTGGAGATATGCAACAACCTCGATATTGCGATTCCTCGTGTCTACCCATGTAATTCTTGTTTATTTCCACCCTGGACCATCGCTCAGTTACACTTTAACTTTGAAATATGTAAATTCTCAAAGGCAGACACAAGTTCTGTGGTATTTAATAGCATTTTCAGTGAGTTAGTTGAAGCTATTAAACCATCTACGGTTGTATACACTGATGGATCAAAGTCGGATGTTGGAGTTGGTTGCTCGTTTGTTGCTAATGGGAGGACCTATTTGTTTGGATTACCTGCGGGAACCAGTATTTACACGGCTGAACTTTATGCAGTTAGTAAAGCTCTGTCTGTAGTCTGTGTGCGTGGGCGTCGGGTGTTGGTGTGCACTGATTCGCTCAGTGCCCTGCAGTCAATTAGTGATATATATTCACGCCACCCGCTAGTTGCAGATGTCCACGGCTCCGTGAAGCAGCTTAACGATAGAGGAGTAAGCGTTGTTTTCTGCTGGGTTCCGGGTCATGCTGGAATCTCGGGAAATGAGGCTGCTGATTTGGCCGCTAAGGAGGCAGCTCGTGAACCGGCCTTCACGCAATATCTGACTGTGTCAGATTTCGTGGGCCTGGTGAAGCGTGTCATCACTGATTCCTGGCAGGTAGAATGGACTGGCTCCCATGGCAACAAGCTCCGTGAAATAAAAGATAATGTTAAGCCCTGGGATACGTCACTGAGGAAGAACAGAAGGGAAGAAGTTGTTATCGCGCGACTTAGAATTGGGCACACCAGATTAACCCATGGGTATCTCATGACGTCTGGTGATGCTCCAATTTGTGGCAGATGCGATTGTCCTTTGACAGTCAAACATGTTTTAGTAGATTGCATCTGCTACGCAGCTCTGCGTCGGCGATTCAAGATTCCCTCGGAATTAAGGTATATACTCGGTGACGAAAGCCCTATTTTGGACGTGGCTATAAAATTTTTACGATCGATTGGTGTATACAACTGTGTCTAATATATGTCCTATTAGTGTTACACTATAGTATATGTTTTATATTAGTTATATGTTTATATTTATATTATGTCTGTGTTCATATTGTGTGGCCCCTTTACAGCCTTTTGTGATCTTTTATGTCTGTGATATTTTCTTTCTTTTTTTTTAATGTAATATTTTTTTTTTTTTTTTTTTTTTTTTTTTTTTTTTTTTTTTTTTTTATTTTTGGTTGTGATACTAGTTATTAAGATTTTATTACATATGTGTTAATGTTGTTTCTGTGTTTATTTTTCTAGCTGTGATATTAATTTTAAGTTTATGTGTTTTTTTCTTTTTTGTGTTTTTAGCGTTTTTTAGCCTGTGATATTAGCCTATAAGATTTTTAACTATTTTGTGTATATATGTATGTATATGTATATGTGTGTATGTATATATATATATGTATATATATATGTATATGTGTATGTACGTGTATATATGTATAAAAAAGGCGTTCTGCACTCGGGCTTTTTACACCCTTGTGTAGAACAACAGGCGATGATAACCTCGCCGAGGTTTTTCGCCTTAAAAAAAAAAAAAAAAAAAAAAAAAAAAAAAAAAAAAAAGGGGTCGCTATATTACTTCACCAGTCAATGCAGGGGATAAATCTGGATATTCTGACGGATCTTCAGGCCGTAGCAATCAGGATAACTGTCCCGGTGTCGGTTTGCGTGTGTAATATTTATTTACCACCTAACACAGAAATTTCATACCTAGCCATGAGAGAATTACTGGAACAGTTACCAGCTCCATGTATCGTCCTAGGAGATTTCAATGGTCACCATTATTCTAGGGGCTCCTCACTGTGCAATGGTAGAGGTCACATGGTGGAGAGGGTCCGGAGTGATTTAGACTTATGTCTATTGAACGATGGATCTGAAACATTCATGTCATCCTCAACAGGATCCTGGTCGTGCTTGGACCTTACTTTCTGTAGCCCGTCCCTTGTACCACGGTTGTTGTGGAGAGTACTGCCAGACCTGTACGGAAGTGATCATCGACCGGTGGTGGTCGAGTTTTTTGACTACCAGTCTGTCGATGACCTTCCAAAACGATGGATAGAGAAGCTTGCACGGTGGAATGAGTTTTCAAGTTTGATGGAATCTGAATATGAAGATGATGATGATGCACGAAGCCTGTTGTCTTCCTTTGTGGAGAGGATGTCTACAGCAGCTGCCCAGAGCATTCCTAAAACATCGGGTAAAGCGCGGCGGCCGCCGGTGCCTTGGTGGAATAATCGGTGTAAGGAGGCTCTTCAGGACCGCCGTAGGGCCCTGCGAATTTTTAGTCGCAGACCTACGGATGCAAACCTGGAAGCTTACCGAAGAGCTCGGGCCTGCTGTAGGCGTATCTTTCTGGAGAGTAAGAGAGAGTCGTGGAGCCGTTATGTTGCAGATATTAATAGGAGTACCCCTGTGACAACGGTGTGGAGAAAACTGCGGTCCGTTTGTGGAAGGATGTCTCCGCACCGAATTGCAGGGTTGCAAACTGACGGTTCCGTGATTACGTCACCAATCGACATTGCGAATGCAATTGGTTCTTCGTTAAGATCAGCGTCTCTCACGTCTTCATATTCAATTCAATTTCAAAATCATAAGAAAACCATTGAATCTCTTCCTTTTCATATAGCGGACACAAATGATCCTCTGAACATTCCTTTTTCAATGCCTGAATTAAGAAAAGCGCTCAAAGTTTCTCGAAATACCTCGCCTGGAGGAGATGAAATTACACTTTCGATGATAGCGCATTTACCAGATTCTGGCTTAAGGCAACTACTACATATTTTTAATAAAATATACGCTTCTAGAAAGCTTCCAGAATCTTGGAAAGAAGCAATTGTTGTCCCGATCCTCAAACCTGGCAAAGATAAAACGTTGGCCTCTAGCTATCGCCCCATCTCTTTAACAAGTGTTGTATGTAAGGTGATGGAAAGAATGGTGAATAGTCGTCTCAGCATATGATACGGCTTGGCGACGAGGTATTCCTAATACCTTGCGGGAGTGGGGCATCGCAGGGAACATGTTGGCCTTCATTAAAGACTTTCTGGATGACCGATCATTCTGCGTAAGGGTTGGTCAGAGTTTGTCGAACAGGTTTGATTTGGAAAATGGTATACCGCAGGGGAGTGTAATTAGTTGTACTCTATTTGCGGTTGCCATAAACAATATTGTGAAATGTTGCGTGTACCCTATTAAATGTTCTTTGTTTGTAGATGATTTTGCGATATATGTTGCATCTAGAAATGTTGGTTCACCTGAACGAGCCCTACAGCTTACTATATACCGTCTTGAGGAATGGTCACGGCAGACTGGTTTTAATTTTTCTCCTGAAAAGACTAAATGCATCCAGTTTTGCCGGATTCGGACTGATAGGGTTCCAAGACTGTATTTAATGGGTCAGGATATTAAAGTTAGCACTGAAATCAGGTTTCTAGGTGTAATATTCGATAAAAGACTAACATGGGTTACGCATATTAAAGACCTACGGACTAGGTGCTTAAAGGTGGTTGATATTCTGCGTGTTCTTACAGGCACATGTTGGGGAGCTGATAGATCATGTATGATAAGGTTCTACAAGGCTCTAGTGCGATCACGTATAGATTATGGCGCTGTAGCCTACTCATCTGCTACTTCCACTTC
The DNA here is from genome assembly GCA_035578175.1 of Catonia carolina. NCBI lineage: Eukaryota > Metazoa > Arthropoda > Insecta > Hemiptera > Achilidae > Catonia > Catonia carolina. Next base: position 65,791,413 of record JAQMRL010000001.1, on the reverse strand, counting down.
TCTGAGACTGCTTGACTCAGTCCACAATTCATGTTTACGATTATCTACAGGTGCTTTTCGTTCTAGCCCTGTTATCAGCATCTTAGTTGAAAGTAGAGAAATGTCGTTATTCAGACGTCGCCAGCAGCTTATATTGACGTACTTTGCTAAGTTGAAGGCTAGACCTTATCATTTTTTGCATGATATGATTCTCAATAACCCTTGTCATGATTTGCATCTGATGAACGCCCGACAGCCTTCACCATTTGGTGTAAGAACGTTGGAGATATGCAACAACCTCGATATTGCGATTCCTCGTGTCTACCCATGTAATTCTTGTTTATTTCCACCCTGGACCATCGCTCAGTTACACTTTAACTTTGAAATGTGTAAATTCTCAAAGGCAGACACAAGTTCTGTGGTATTTAATAGCTTTTTCAGTGAGTTAGTTGAAGCTATTAAACCATCTACGGTTGTATACACTGATGGATTAAAGTCGGATGTTGGAGTTGGTAGCTCGTTTGTTGCTAATGGGAGGACCTATTTGTTTGGATTACCTGCGGGAACCAGTGTTTACACGGCTGAACTTTATGCTGTTAGTAAAGCTCTGTCTGTAGTCTGTGTGCGTGGGCGTCGGGTGTTGGTGTGCACTGATTCGCTCAGTGCCCTGCAGTCAATTAGTGATATATATTCACGCCACCCGCTAGTTGCAGATGTCCACGGCTCCGTGAAGCAGCTTAACGATAGAGGAGTAAGCGTTGTTTTCTGCTGGGTTCCGGGTCATGCTGGAATCTCGGGAAATGAGGCTGCTGATTTGGCCGCTAAGGAGGCAGCTCGCCAACCGGCCTTCACGCAATATCTGACTGTGTCAGATTTCGTGGGCCTGGTGAAGCGTGTCATCACTGATTCCTGGCAGGTAGAATGGACTGGCTCCCATGGCAACAAGCTTCGTGAAATAAAAGATAATGTTAAGCCCTGGGATACGTCACTGAGGAAGAACAGAAGGGAAGAAGTTGTTATCGCGCGACTTAGAATTGGGCACACCAGATTAACCCATGGGTATCTCATGACGTCTGGTGATGCTCCAATTTGTGGCAGATGCGATTGTCCTTTGACAGTCAAACATGTTTTAGTAGATTGCATCTGCTACGCAGCTCTGCGTCGGCGAATCAAGATTCCCTCGGAATTAAGGTATATACTCGGTGACGAAAGCCTTATTTTGGACGTGGCTATAAAATTTTTACGATCGATTGGTGTATACAACTGTGTCTAATATAATGTCCTATTAGTGTTACCCTATAGTATATGTTTTATATTAGTTATAAGTTTATATTTATATTATGTCTGTGTTCATATTGTGTGGCCCCTTTACAGCCTTTTGTGACCTTTTATGTCTGTGATATTTTCTTTCTTTTTTTTAATGTAATATTTTATTTATTTTTGGTTGTGATACTAGTTTTTAAGATTTTAATTACATATGTGTTAATGTTGTTTCTGTGTTTATTTTTCTAGCTGTGATATTAATTTTAAGTTTATGTGTGTTTTTCTTTTTTGTGTTTTTAGCGTTTTTTAGCCTGTGATGTCTGTGATATTAGCCTATAAGATTTTTAACTATTTTATATATATAAAAAAGGCGTTTTGCACTCGGGCTTTTTACACCCTTGTGTAGAACAACAGGCGATGATAACCTCGCCGAGGTTTTTCGCCTTTAAAAAAAAAATATGATATTCATATTCTGGCCTATTCAAAGAGAAGAACAATATATCGGCAGGAACGATACAATGGATTGATTTGGAACGAAGGCGATGTAGATTTTAAAAACTGGATCTCGTGTCTTATGTTAATCGCCACAGGTAAGCGTGTGATATATACCAAGGGACGCGAAAAGACAGAATTCTTGTCAAAACTGATAAGATCTTGTGAAGTCGTCGATATGACGACCACTGGTTGTCCATCTCTGAAGACAATATACGCCGGCGACCAGAAATATGCTGGATTTATGCATCCAAATCATAATATGCAGAATAAATATTTTTGTGCTCGGCGTAATGTGGAATTTTTATATTCATGGTTTAGACAAACAACTAAGAAGGGTCAAGAGGACGTAGAATCTACGAGTATAAAATGGGATTTAATGCATATTAAATTACCACCGCCGTCCGAAAACTGGGAATGATGTTGAGTTGTGCAGATTTTTCCCATCTATTAAATACTTAAGGTAGGAAATATATAAAAGAGTTGATATTAAAATAATGTTTTAGTATTTACAAGACGATACAACGATGAACAATAATTACACGAATAACAAAATGCTATCGGGTTTGGAAGTGATTTATCTAAATTTTAATACAGAAAATGAAGACGATATAAATAATCGGGAAAATCCGCTCGATTATTTTGGAATAACCGTATTAAAATTGGCACAACATAAGCAATTTTCTTCAGTAAATTCGCGAATTCAATCATTCTGTACGTGGCCACCTTCAATAGGGCAGGATCCTATGCGTCTAGCCGAATCCGGATTCTTTTATACTGGAAAATCGGATAAAACGTGTGTTATTTTTGTGGTGGTTGTTTGCGTTCGTGGTTGGATCAAGACGATCCGTGGTTAGAACATGCAAAACATTATAAACACTGCCAATATATATATATATATATTATGAAAGTTTCTGATTTCATCGCCCAGTGTCAACCGTTGCTAAGTGACGACTACGAGAACGAAGAAGAGATTTGCGACTCAACGGAAAATATGCCGTCGACTAAAAACCAATCTTCAGATACCGATCACAGTAAAGAAACTTTGCTTTGCAAAATTTGCAACGAACGGGATATTATGTCAGTGGTAAACCTACCATGTAGACACTTAATCAGCTGTAAAATATGCGGTATCACCACCCCAAAGTGTGCTGTGTGTCGTCAAAAAATAATCGGAATACTACCTTGTTATTTGTGATAAAACGAAAATTGTAAATTTTATTGTGTCTTTTACAAATTGTTATTTCAATCTGAATTTATATTAACGTATATACTATAATAAATCATTAATTATAATAAATGTTGGTTTTTATGACTTAAAACACAATTAATTTATATCCAATGAAACTCCTTATTTTATTATTAACATTTAAGTCTCATGTTTTATAACTACGAACATAAATTTTTTATATATTTATTCATACGTTATATTAATAAATCTTTGATCAAATAATTAATATAACAGTTGTTATAAAACAATGTTGGTGGGCGAATGTAAGCGTAACTTCATAATATATGGTAATATAAACGTCAATAAATATGAGTTAATGGAAAAATGGTCATGCGACATATGATTCCAATGTATATTACAAAATAAATTGAATGGTAAGAACCACACATTGATATCACATGCTGTTTGGAAAATAGAGTATATACTCTATTATATTCAACAAAAATTTAATATACATAATATAAATATATATAAATAATAATATAATAATATAAATATAATTCAGAATTATATTTTCTACAAATTTATTAAGAAAAATACACCTTTATTTACCATTTATGGAAGTAATCTTTCGTTCAACACAATAATGTTATTTCGTTGCACAAATCTTGTGGTTTATGCAAGATATCTCTGAAAATATTGCATTTACAACTCGGAAACCATTTTTATTCAATTTTTCAGATTAAAAAACATGAGAAACTATCGTATTTATATCATTGTAACTACTTTTAACATTTTTATACGGCCTTACTTCACCGAGGATACAGAGGTTTAGGTTAAATTTTTCGCTAGCCGTAACTCGCTAACTAAACGTTTCCAGGCATATGTTTATATGAACTTTTTTCTTATTTTTAGATATAGAATGAGATCCGAAGAGGTTGTTATATAGTTTTGAAACACCCTGTATATCCTTACCTCAATAAAATATAATCAGAATGGGTAGCCTTCTGTTTGTCTTTATAGAGTAAGTTATATAAGTTATATGTTTGAATATGGGAGAGGGAATGAATGTTAATTATCTAAACATAATTAGATTTAAAAAAAAAATTTATAATATTCAAAATTTTTAAGTTTTGTTTTTTCTTATTTACGTTGTGAATGTTTATTTTTTATTACAATTTACATATTATTATAATCTAAAATTACATCATTGTATTTAAGACAATAATTACTATATCTATATAAAAGAAAATTTAAAATAAATATAAATAATAAATAAAATAATATATACCTAAATTATATCTAATTATTTATAAACTTATCAACAATAGAGTATTATTATACAAGATATTTTTAATTGTTTATGAAATTATAATAAGTACTATAATATTATATAAAAATATAATTATAAATTTACATTTTTTTTAACACTTGATAAATTTGATATTAGATGGCTATGACAATACTATATATAAAAGAAAATGTAAAATAAATATAAATATAAATAAATAAAATAATATATACTTAAATTATATTTAATTATTCATGAATTTATCAAATTATTCATGAATTTATCAACAATACAGTATTATAATACAAGATTTTTATTAACAATAAAGTATTATTATATCTATATAAAAGAAAATTTAAAATAAATATAAATAATAAATAAAATAATATATACTTAAATTATATATAATTTTTCATGAACTTATCAACAATAAAGTATTATTATACAAGAATTTTAATTGTTTATGAAATTATAATAAATACTATGTTATTATATAAAAATACAATTATAAATTTACATTTTTTTAACACTCGATTAATTTCATATTAGATGGCTATGACAATATATATAAAAGAAAATTTAAAACTAATATAAATATAAATAAATAAAATATATACTTAAATTATATCTAATTGTTCATGAACTTATCAAATTATTCATGAATTTATCAACAATAAAGTATTATAATACCAGATTTTTATCAACAATAAAGTATTGTTGATAAAATATTGTACAACAATAAATAATTATTGTTTATGAAATTGAAATGAGTATTATATTATTAACCCTTTATAGGGCATAACTCTGGGGGTTAACTTAAGTTTTTGATTTTGGCTTTTCTGGAACCTTTAGGCCCTAAATAACCTATTTTTAACAAAATTTGATTTTGGCTGTTGGTTTTTGGGCAGTTATAGGGCGGTACATATGTGTACCAAAGACCGTTTAAGGTAAGGCTCGTACATACATGTTCATTGGTACATATATGTACCACTTATATTCGTTCACACTTGTCTAGGGAGAACATCAACAACCTTAAAAAAAATGAATAGTACACATGAAAACAAGTAATAAATATCTAAATACCAATATATTGACAAAAAAATAAAATAAAAATAAACTTATAATACAATATTATTTTTGATAATAAACATTGTAACGCAAAAATATATCAAATAAAATTATTCTTTGCACAGTAAATATTTAAAAATATACTATTTTAAGAAAAATTAATTATACAATAGGATAATACTAAATTACTATAACATAATATGATAAATAATACTCATTACAATACTAAATCATAGGAAATAAAATGATTCTAGACAACAAAGAATCAAAAATTACTGTGCTTATATAATAAACTAAATAAAAATTGATAAATGCAAAAATATATCAAATAAAATTATTCTTTGCACAGTAAATATTTAAAAATATATTATTTGAAGAAAAATTAATTATACAATAGGATAATACTAAATTACTACAACATAATATGATAAATAATACTCATTACAATACTAAATCATAGGAAATAAAATTATTCTAGACAACAAAGAATCAAAAGTTACTGTGCTTACATAATAAACTAAATAAAAATTGATAAATGCAAAAATATATAAAATAAAATTATTCATTGCACAGTAAATATTTAAAAATATATTATTTGAAGAAAAATTACTTATACAATAGGATAATACTAAATTACTATAACATAATATGATAAATAATACTCATTACAATTCTAAAGCATAGGAAATGAAATTATTCTAGACAACAAAGAATCAGAAGTTACTGTACTTACATAAAAATCTCAGTAAAAATGCCAAATAAACTAAATAAAAACATCTTAGAAAGTAAAAACATACATATATACAAAACATTTTATGATGATTTGTGAAATGGTACAAAACACTCAATACATAATGCCACATCACAGCTGACACACATTACACTAGAACGTTTCTGTACTTTAGAGGTGCTACAGAAAGCACATCTTCTTCTAGTCCCAACAGCTGGCAAGTGTTCACCCACATTAGCTAATCTCTTTACATTAGGAAGAGTAGCTCGCCCGTCAGGATGGTTCCTCTTCCGACCCTTACCAGTCTGAGTACTTGGTCCAGGTTTCTGCCTTATGCAAAAATCACCAATGAGCTCATCTGCTAGGCGAGACCTAAACTTCAAATGAGTCATTAATTTCCTCTTTGGTTGGGATTTTGTTGCTGTGTGCTTATACAAAATGTATGAGTTGACAATTGCTGCATCTAGGAAATAGTAGAACAACTTCATCCACCAACGCCTAGATTTCCAGCTGATGTTGTACGCAGAGTGAAGTTGGTCAAAAGTATCAACTCCGCCCATATACTTGTTGTAATCTTTGATGCTGACTGGGCATGGAACTTCTTCTCGAACTCCATTTTTGTTTGTGCGTAGAACTTTACTCATTTCCCCTGAATTATGCATCGTACTCACAACAGCAACACATTTTTTGCCCCTGTCTTTCCATTTTGAGACTCCAATGTCTCCACATGAAGAGAAATCACTCTCTCCCATTGTCATTTCCTTATCTGATTTTAGATTCTTAGGAAATAATTTTCTTGTATGTCTGATTGTAGCACATATAAAAAAATTATTTGCTAATAATCGTTTGATCATCTCAATATTTGAAAAGAAATTGTCAAAGAAAAGACAAAAACCAAATCCCTGAAATGCCATTGTAAGGTTGGTTATTACTCGTTCACCAAGAGTCGTTGCAGCAGTGGCAGCATTTTTTTCCTTTCCTTCATACAAGTACATGCCAAGACAGTAGCCTGAGGTTGCACAAGCAACTACCCACATCTTGAAGCCACGTTTTATTGGCTTCATTGGCATGTACTGCTTCAATGAACTTCGGCCTTTGAATTTGACCATTGATTCATCAATGGACAGGTACCTGGATGGGTGAAAAACTTGTTTGAATACTGCATTGAGTTGGTCTTGAAAAGGTTTGATTTTGTAGGTTTTATAATCTGGATGGGTTCTTTCAGGCATTTTGCTATTGTCATTTAGGTGGATGTATCTTAAAATTTTTAAAAACCTTTTGACTGGCATAATTTTCGCAATCCTTGCCATGTAGAAATTATTGTTCTCCCTCCAATACAGTCGCATACTGGGGAGAACATTGAATCCCATTATTATCAACATGCCAATGAACGCATTTAGTTCCTCGATACTAGTATTTAGCTCATTGTGTTGTTGGCGGGCATACAAATTAGATTGTTGAACAATGTCATTTAGAAAATTGGTGGTTAAAAACAGTAAATAAAATTGCAATGGGCTGTCTATGTCAATTGCAACTGGTGAAATCCCAAAAGGCAGATTGTATTGTAAATTATTAAATTGTTTTGGTACTTGCGCATCTTTACTCCAGATGAATTCTTCTTCTTCTTCTTCTTCTTCTTCGGAAGCACATGATGCCTCCAAATCGTCATCATCTGGAACTTCCCCGACCTCTTGTGCAACTTCCTCAGCACCACTACGGTCCCCAAGAAATGTTTCATCCGGTTCAGGGTCTGCTGCAGTGGATGTGCCAGCTACAGAAATATCAACTGGAAGCTGATCATCCGCATCAGAATCACCTCCATAATCAGAATTCTCTGCCATTTCATCAGTGATGAATGATTCAATCTCATCATCACGCAGACACCACCTTTCACCCATATCTGAAATTCAAAAAATGGTTCCAAATAAAATTCAAAATCATAGTAAAAAAATGCACAATAAAATTACAGTATGTACTCAGTCTGAGCTACTGAAACAACAGAACAGTAAAATATATAGTAATTGATCATATTTTGATCCCAGGATAGAAGTGATTGTTATTATAAACTCTGAAATTTAGCCTGCTGTGTATTTCAAAGGGCTGATATAAAACAGCACAAGAAGCACACATAATGACTATCTCTTTACTCCAGTTTCAAGCTTATGTTTTGATATAAACAATATAAAAATAATATAAATTTTGAAGAAAATGTGAGTGCGTGTTATTTATGTATATACTTGTAATTTATATTATATAGTATTTGACAAACACACATCACTGTGTACACAGTACAGTACTCAAATAACAGAACAGCAAAATATATGTAGTATTTGATCTCAGGATAGTAGTGATTGTTATTATAAATTCTGAAATTTAGCCTGCTGTGTATTTCACAGGGCTGTTAATGAAATAGCAGAAGAAGCACACATAATGACTACCTCATTACTCCAGTTTCAAGCTTGTTTTGATATAAAACGTTTAAAAATAATATAAATTTTGAAGAAAATGTGAGTGCGTGTTATTTGTATGTATATACTTGAAATTTATATTATATAATATTTGATACTTGTATAATCTATTTACAGGGTTACAAGCATTACATAATACACCAAATACTGCATTTACACAGAAATAAAAACGTTTTTTTTCACTAGTGAACAACACTTGTATTGTGTATGAAGAAGTAACCTAACTTTTGCAACACGACTCAGATTTTGCTTTATATTATCTTGGCGACATAAAACTGGTAATAGTTTTTTATGTTGGAAGATAGTCCAATAATCAAAGTTTAGTAATTGATTACTCACATAACCACTGATATTGAAATTGTTAATAAAACTTATTAGAAAAAAAGTAAACATACGATCACTTAGAGGTTATGTTTATACAAACAATATGTTTATAGGTAAAATAATAATATAAACGGTAAATATTCTAATTTGGTTATGAACTGCTAAAATACATAGATTAATTATTATGTTTAACAACTTACCTTATGAAAAGAGGTGGCAATTCGATTAAAAACTTGATAAAAACAACGCAAACACCGGAACATCAACCGCACTATTATTCAACGAATCACTGGTACAGTCACGTACCACATTTTAGTCGACCGTCGATTTAGTAACCACTGCAGCGGCAAATTTAAAAAGTGGTTCAATATTTTACCAAAGAGCGTTACTATAGTTACTAAAGAACAATAAGGCACATTTTAAATGCATTTTTGTTAGTAATATAAGCCTTAATGCCATGTGGTACACATATGTACCAAAGAACTATAAAGGGTTAAATAAAAATACAATTATAAATTTACATTTTCCATAATAACACTCAATTAATTCGATATTAGATGGCAGTTGCAATATTAAAGGATATACTAAATTTGATAAATTGTTAAAACGAAAATATTATGCATTATACAAATCATACACGAAGTGAAGTTTTTGAAATATGCTTAAATGGTTGATTTTGGAAATTAGAAATTTACGGGAAATGGATAAAAAAAGTTTAAGATATGATTAAGAAATAAAATAATTTTTTGGAAATCAGAATATTAACTCGTAACTCTTGAAGACGGAAATTTACATTCTCAAATGTTTTATAAAATTTCTTGTAACTTGAATAATAAAGTTTAAAAAAATATGGCAGTTAAAACATTCTAAACATATAAGTTGTAAAATTTTCAGGAGAATATGAATATAATTTAAAAAATAATTATATACAGTCAAAACAATTAGTTCGAAATTTATTTAACTAATTATTATACATATACATAGGATCTATAATATATTCTTACTCACTAAGCTGTGCATATTTAGTTTGTAAGCAAATTCATTTTAAATAAAGCAAAGATTGTAAATTTTAATAAATAGAAAGTTCTAACACGTTGTGAAAAAATAACTATTACAACCAAATTATATTTTTTTGAAGAAATAAACGTTTAAATCTTTTATCGTCCGTAAGTTTATAACATATGAATTTGAATTGAATTATATTATAGTTTAAAGAATTATGTTTAAAGTTTTGATACAATCAAAAAAAACTCAATATCAATCTTAGCATTACTTAATATTAAGTGTTTGAGGTATATTTTAACTTAAAAATCTAAATAATTAATCATTAAAATTCATTTAAACATGTTATATAAATGACTTAAAAAATAACCAGAGAAATAAATTTAAACCTAATACAACAGTCGAAATAACATTGACAAGACTTGGTTTGATAAGTAAATACCAAAATTTTCAGCAAAGTTTTTCAATTTTCATTGAAATTCAATCTTTTATAATTATCCCATAAATATATTTTTTTATAAAAAACTGTCACTTTTATATAAAACTATATTAAATTCATATTGAAATAAGAGATTTTTGTCTAATATATATACATATGCGTATATTTTAGAAGTCTGTTTATTTTTGTTATATTTTATGACAAACAAATTGTTTTTAATTTTGCTAAATTTCTCTGGATTATATTCTTTAAACATTTCGTCATAATTTTTGACGGTATACAAAAGAACTTTAAATGTTATGTCCTTAACCTGTCATGTGGGTGGTTTTTGGATTTTTGCGTAAGTGTTAAACTATCCAGTGTTTGATCATTGTTTAAATTAAATCCTGAAAATATTAACACATCAGAACCAGTGACATTTTTGTAAGTATTTCCACATATTATACGACAGAGATACTCCGTAGTTTTATCTTTAAAATAAAATTTGATTTTTAATTCGCTATTAGCTACGACCCGATTGCTTAAATTAGCGACATATACATGTTTATCTATAATTGGAAAGTATTTTAACAGATATTTCTCGTTATTCAAAAAAAGTCTGATTTCGTGAATCATATTTAAAGCTAAAAAATAATTGCCAATATTACAAACTTGATGTTTAACTACTTATTACCTAATATGTTAATACAATCATTACTAATTATTTGTACATAAATATTTAATTATACATAAATTATAAATATTTATGAATTCTTAAATATTGAAGTTAGCTATAATTATGTCTATTTTAAATAAAATTATTTAATTTTTAACTAATATTTAAGACATATATTAAACCTAGGTTTCTTTCATTATAATTATATTAAACACCTTCTACCGATTGAGTTTTACCACAATATGTTAATCCTGACAATATATCTAAGTAAGTACATAGGTATAACTAAAATATCATAATCCAAATGCTTATTTTAAAGTTTATTTTATTGATATATGTATATACATCATAACATAAATTAATATAATCGTTTTCGTTATTACTATTAAACGTACAAATCTATTAGAATTCGATGTAGAAAAAATATTTTTATTTCATAAAATATATCTAAGACTTATAAATATTATAATAATATATATCACTTAATACACACGACTTGTAAATAATTTAATATCAATTCTAGCAGTTGTTCATTGCTTATTATAATAAATGAAATACGAATAATCTTAAATAGATTTTTAAAGTCTAGTCTTCTTAACGTACTAATTATACAGATTTAATACCGGTAAAACCACTAAAATAATATACTAGAAAAACGCGTAACAGTGTCAGACTTGTTGAAACAGTTTTAACTGTATACAACTAGAAGTTGTAGAGTTATCAGAAGAACTGATTTTACTTGCATTAGATAGCAGTTTATATACTTTTGAGGGCGTGGTTTATAATCCCCCACCCATTACAGAAATTATTGAATTTTATTTTCGCTCCAAATATATATAGACATAGTAATATCCCATTATTATGTTATTCACACAGCAGTATCAAGTCAGTACTCTGTGTTATCATAGTAACTTCAAGATTATTTTAAAGAAGCTATTTACACTACTCCTACAATTGTGTAAAATTCATTACATTGTACTATTTATTCGCTTGAGGATTTTATCAAAACAGTTATTATCTCCAATTAATGTAAGTATTTTTTAATATGAAACAATTAAACGTGTAAGATACTATTTGGATAATTTTTTTAAATAGTTTTTATGAGAAGTAGATAAGATGTCTTTTCTAAATTTATAAATGTGTTTATAAGATTTTGTTGTGATATCTATATTTATAGGATTATATAATAAGTTTACAGACCTTACGTTCTTAAAAAGTTAAATAATTAAAAATGTTACGTTGCTGAATTTAGAACAACAAACAGTCTCATGACCCAATGAAGTGTATGACGTGTAAATAAGGTGTAGTTTTGTACAGACCCAGACCGACCATTTTTGAGAGAGTATGGTTAATTAAACCCCAACCATCAAAATACACCTGCAACCAGTATAGTATTCATTAATCTAAACCAAATTACATTGTTTGACATTTTAAAACCACTGTTAAATAGAAACATTTTATTTCAATTACATAACGTTTAAGTTGTTATATGAAATATAAAACAAATATAAACTGACTATAAACCTTGACATTTTAAAACCACTGTTAAATAGAAACATTTTATTTCAATTACATAACGTTTAAGTTGTTATATGAAATATAAAACAAATACAATATAAACTGACTATTAACCTTGAAATAAAATTGAGTATATATATTTATTAAATCTTTACAACGTTTGGTGTTTCGACTTTTTAATTTTGTATCAAAATTTTTATTTTTAGAATAGTTTGTGTTTGTGTTATCATATATCATTTATTTTTGGTTAAAAAACCGACTGTTTAGAAATACTTACAATGTAAATACCAGTTATACAAGGTCATTTTTACATTCACTGATTATTGAGTAGATATATTTTTTAAAGGTGGAAAACATAGCAATTCTCAAAATAAAAAATTAATTAGCAAATTTATGTAGATATCAAAAGGAATGCACATTTCTTACCATGAAAAAACATTTTCTTACCATAATGTAATATATAAATTTTTGTTGATTTTTTAAAATGAACAGTTTATTATTCATTTTAGTTTGGATAAAAAGCATTAAATGTAGTGAAATAAATAGAAAAGTGATTCAATATTTAAGTTATTAAGGTAAAATTAATATAGTGTTATTGATATTTATTTTATTTTTTAGGTCACGGGAAATTACTAAGCATAAAATAGTATAAATTTTGAGTTTGACATATATAACTTTTCTTACAAAATCAAGTAAGTAATAAAATAAATACTAATTAAAACAATATTCAAAATTTTAGGTTTTTTTTGAATGAATATAATTAAATATTGTCTAGATAATATGGTATGAATAATTGAATAATAAATTATTAATACTATCGAAAGACTGTCGTAACTTTCACACAGTAGATCAAAATCTATTCGCTCTTCGTATTCATGAATAATTTTTTCGCTGATGGAGTGGTGAGACACTAAAATATTCCAATCGAGTTGATCTGCGCAGCGTCGTACAAGGTCGTCTGGTAGCTTTACAGAAGAGAGTATTTCCCAGTTAAAATACGGAAACAGAGTGTATACGTTCGGATGTTTTACCAACTGAGAGTATATACGCCATTGGTCCCAATCAATGTAATTTTTAAAATCAAAAATAAACTCTACATTGGGATAGCCGTACCGACATATATCGCGCCAATAGTCTCTGTCTAAACGTTTCAATTTATCTGAAACCGCAGCACGAATATCAACGCTAACATTGTATAGCGCAAGCAAAGAACATACATCGCGGGACGCAATTAAATATTCAAATATTCTTCTAGAGACTGGATAGTATTGACTAGTGAGTATTACACCTAACATTGTGTTACTAAAGTAAAATCGCCGTGTTTGGTTATTTAACTCTGACAACACTAAAAGATAAGATTATTTTGAATATTGTTATAGATTACTTATAACCACTTTATTAATTCTGCCTTTCTAAAAGAAACGCTGTTGAAAAATGAAATATTCACTTTCAAAAATGTTGAGGAGTATGTTAATAACGGTGCGTAACATAAACGTACGATCTTGGGCGGTCTGTTCGGAAAAGATTTCATTAAACGAAATTACAGCAAGATTCGGTTTGGACATTATTAACGATAGGAGAAACAAATATATTTGGAATATTCAATTGAGTGATACGGTCGTAATAACGGAAGAATTGTTAAACTGGTTAGGGTATAGTGGAAAAAGATATTCTGCTAAAAAGAAATTGATCACTTGTCTCTTGAAACGAAATCCGAACATTAGATACAGTAATGTTATAGATCTGAAGGATCGAAGGAAGAAGTATTACGTACTCGATACTTTAGACTTTAGGACGCTAATGATGCAAATGCGTACGACCAAAATCAAAGAACTAAGAGAATTGTTTTCGCTTATGAGGCTAATAGTGTTGAAGTATTTAGAATATGAAAAATATTACGAGCAGTTTAATGTTAAGCTGTTGCGTATACAAGTAGATAATAATTAGGTTCAATCAGCTCAGAAAGTGTTTTGGGTTTATTTAGGGATGGTTTTCTTTGGTCAGATTGTGGTGGTTTTGGTTTTCTTTATTTGTGTTTGGTATTATGGTCAGATTTGTTGTTTGGTTGTTTGGGTGGTTGGTTGGTTTTTTTTTTGTATGTTGATTGGGTTGTAGATGTTGGTGTAGGATGTATTTAGGTTTGGTTTGGGGTGTTAGATTGTTAGTTGGATTGTGTGTGTGTGTGTGTGTGTGTGTGTGTGTGTGTGTGTGGGGTGGTGGTTAGATTGTATTGTCAGGTAGTCAGATTGTATAGTCAGAGAGTCAGATTGTATAGTCTGGTAGTTAGATTTTTTTTTAGTCTGAGAGTGTGTAAGTGTCAGATTAATTTAATACGAATATAACTGCGAAGGGTGTGTTGGTGTGGAAAATCGAGTTACATTTATCGATATATATATATATATATATATATATTATAAAAATCAAATAAATAAAAATAAAAAAAAACTTTCTAGACTCAAGTTCTAGAAACAACAACCATTTTGACAGCTCGAAAAACCCTCCGAATACAATTAACTAATTATTATAAAACAAAGTTCATATCACAATGCTTACATACAAGGGATATTGGAATTTCATCAATCAATAAATCAAACTACAATTTTAAAAGGTAACAAATTAATCGAAATTTATTAAAAATATTAATAAAAAAGATAAAACATAAACTTTTTAATTTACATTTTACTACTTCAATAGAGTTAAAAGCTCTATAGTAGTCTATTAATAAAACTACCCTGATGGCCGTTACAACAAAAGAGAATAGAATCATAATATCAAAATCATTTATCATAATGAAACAATAAAAGTAAGCTATGATCAACATTACAAGACAGAACTTGCCTAAAATCATTCAACAAAAAATAAAATAAATAAATAAAAAAAAATTCTTTAATACAAACAGACAGGGATGGGAACTTTGAACTCAGTGAATTAGCTCATAGACAAACAGATCTTTTAAATTATTAACCAATCATATTAAATTTGTTAGTAAATGCTAAATACAAATTAGGCATATAAAATTTTGTTACAAAAATTGCTTAAAATTAGTTACTTATCTTTAATTTGGATATCCATAAAATTAACAGGTGGTTATTATACGCAGATTACCCGAACACATTTATATAAAAAAATATTTAGCACAAAACACTATTTGCTTATAAAACACAGAACACTATTGAAACACTTGATGTATTTAATTCCACAATTGACATCACTTCCGTTAATTTGCATTATTAAAATAAATAAATTTTTTATAGTTGACACTACTTTAAATAAAATTTAACAATTTATTTCTCTCACATATGGCCTAAACATATCGGCCCTAAATTTAGAGTACTTGATCCCCTCCATACTATTATATAAAAAATTTTACGAGCAATTTTAAAATACGTCTGTTACGCATCGTGTCTAAGAGAGGACTCTCTGAATTTTTGGTTGAAAATTACATCTACAAAAAGTAAGTGCCAACCTGTCCAGATTAATCATACATTTTTTCCCAATGAAAATTGCTAATAACAGACAAATTAAGGTGAAACAAAACAATATAAATAAGTGATAACTTAAAATACACAATATGTAAGTTTTTCTTATTACAATAAAGCTTATAGAACATAACTTAACATCATTTGACATTTATATAATTTTAATACTCTATGTGATTTATTACTGTGCGTGAGGTTGGCAATTCAACCATGAGAGAAAGCCATCCCCATTCTAACATTATTTATAACAAAAATTTAAATTTACAAGAACAGCATTGAGCCCTACATCAAATTCAAGGGTTTTTTCTGCTGATTACAAAGGTGTTTTTCTTTTTTATATCGGATCGTTAGTTTTTTAATAATCACATAATTTAATTTTGACTAAAATTCCATAAAATAATTGTTTTATGAACCCGTAAAATATTTCAAATAACTTTTTATTATTAACATTTTAACATTTCTAGGTATACGAATCTTAAAGATATCAACAAAATACATCTTTTTATCTAATTACATTTTAAAAATACTCATTAATTAAAGAATAATGACACTAATTAACATTGTCTTTATCATACGATAAAAGCTTATTTTTACGGCTTAATTACAAAGTTACCCTACATATTTTTGTATCTTAAGAAATATCAAACTATTCAGCGGATCTTTATACATTAGCATATCCTTTCATTTTTTTAAAATTATTAACCAAACTCTTGTAATTAATTAAAATTGACACACTGTTCTCCTATACTTATACATGTGTTTTTAATTAAAATATCAAATTTGTCGTTCAAATAAATTCTCTAAAATTTTTAATTACATTATAATATTCAAAACCACATATTACATCGAAATAAATCGTTCTATGCTTCAAGAATTATTCCTACTTCGTGTAATTAACGTAATTAGCTTAATAGCCGATATACGCATTTTTATAAGAAATTAACCTAATAATCTTTATACTTTACAGAATTTTATCAAATTTGGATTCAAATTGCTTAGAATTTCATCCAGAGTTCAAATCTTCCATTCAAATTAACATAAAATTAACATAATAAAATTTTTAACTTACTTATAAGGAATAAAATTTAGGCTTAAAAAGGGTCTTTCATTGTTCGATCGGTCATCTAATATTACCGGTAAAAGTTACTTTGACATGAAATATTCTGATCTATTGTACAAATTTTTCACAAAAGCTATAAGTAACATGAGGTATAATTCTTGATTACCTCCTAATATGGGCTCCTAATGGGTGTTTTGTCTTAGTCCTGGCCCATTTGAAAGATCGCAAGAGGTTTGTGGACCCTGTCCAGGACCAGATTGTGAGTTGAGGAAGAGAAATGATCATATTGAACAGTATCATGTAGAATACTGTAACGGATCAACTCACACATACAATATTTGTACTGCGTTAGACACTTGTAACGTAGAACCGTATGTTAGACAGTGTGAAGGAGATTGTTGGTTGTTAAGGAATGAAAATAAGGTTAATTGAGAAGGTGTGACTGGAAAAAAAATGAAAAAATATAAAAAAAGAATTTAGGGTAAGCCTGAGTGGTTTGTAGGCCTATGTCACAACCAAACGTGACCTCAGCTTAAGTCTTGAGCTGGGGGGGAAAGGAGTTGTTTATCATCAAACACTCTGGGTCCACTCGTTAAAAAAAAACCTACGCGTCTCATGTACATGTACCTCCCAAACGTACATAGCGTACGGATGGTCCAGGTTGATGTGGAAAGCATGTAATGTCTTACCATAAAATTTAAATTGGTTGTTATAAGATGTAGTAAGCTTGTCTAGACAGTTTCATCTTGTTTACCTTGACATTTAAAATACTTACTTTGTATTATTTCTAATTCAATACAGGATTATTACCTTGACATTTAAGAAACAAGTTTAAACTTGAAATATGTATAAGTAATACTAGTTCACCTTAACATTTAAAATGGTTGTTATAGTAGTAAGCTTGTCTAGACAGTTTTATCTTGTTTACCATGACATTTAAAATACATACTTCGTATTATGTCTAATTCAGATTATTACCTTGACATTTAAGAAACAAGTTTAAACTTGAAATATGTATAAGTAATTCTAGTTCACCTTAACATTTAAAATGGTTGTTATAGTAGTAAGCTTGTCTAGACAGTTTCATCTTGTTTACCTTGACATTTAAAATACATACTTCGTATTATGTCTAATTCAGATTATTACCTTGACATTTAAGAAACAAGTTTAAACATGAAATATGTATAAGTAATACTATTTCACCTTAACATTTAAAATGGTTGTTATAGTAGTAAGCTTGTCTAGACAGTTTCATCTTGTTTACCTTGACATTTAAAATACATACTTCGTATTATGTCTAATTCAATACAGGATTATTACCTTGACATTTAAGAAACAGGTTTAAACTTGAAATATGTATAAGTAATACTAGTTCACCTTAACATTTAAATTGGTTGTTATAGTAGTAACCTTGTCTAGATAGAGTATAAATAGAATGGGACCATACATGCTATTTATCTAGAGTCTTACTTCAACAATGAACCGACACATTGAGAGCCATTATGACATATGGGAGCACATCTTCCGTTATCTAGATGAAGAGGCAATCGAAATTTGTTATTTTGTTTGTTCCATGTTTCGGTATATTGCGAGGAGAAAGGTTCAACTACCTAAAAGTTTATTTCTTGGAACGCCAAAATCAATTCGTGGACGTTTTATTTCCATTCACAGATGGGATAGTAATTTACGGGTAATATTGTATTATGTCTATAATGGTTTTTACAATTTTCATAGTAATTATTATTGCTCTGGTTGTAAAATACCTTTAAA
Source organism: Catonia carolina (assembly GCA_035578175.1). Taxonomy (NCBI): domain Eukaryota; kingdom Metazoa; phylum Arthropoda; class Insecta; order Hemiptera; family Achilidae; genus Catonia; species Catonia carolina. The sequence goes on along the minus strand of JAQMRL010000001.1, from coordinate 65,772,704 downwards.
TCTTATCCAAGCAAATTTGCTTTCACACGGAATGCATTGCTGTTTCAAATTAGTTAATACTTTTTCATATTGTGAATCTTCCACATGGTATGTTTTCCATGCGTTCAGAAAAAAATACTTTCATTTTAATATTTTACGAAGTCATTTTCTTTATTTGTTTCCATGGGTAAAAATTTGTGTTGTGTATAAAAAAAATATAATTTATGTATGTTAAAAATTAATTTTAAATTTGAAATTAATAAGAAAATTATAATTAAGGAATTTTCAGAATTGTGTAATTATAAAAAGAAAATTTCTTGTGCGAGTGTATATGAATTGGTTTTCATTCCAGGAAATAGTGCTTTTAAAAGTTTAAAAATGTATGAACATCAAGATAATAAGATTAGATCTTTTGAGTTTGTGTGTCAAGATAACCATTACTCTCATGTAATAAAATATAAGTAATTTTTCATGGTAAAGTGGGGAGGGGATAAAGTGGAGGGGATAAAGTGGAGGGGATGTTTTGTATATAGAGTGGGGGTGGGGATAAAGTGGAGGGGATGTTTTGTATATAGAGTGGGGGTAAATAAGAGGCGGCTTTTTGTATATAAGGAGTTCTATTTTCAAATTAAAACACAACAGTTATCATGACATCATCTTCCAGCGCTACAGACAACTTTCTGGATAAGTTTAACAGCCTATCCAGTCAATGGAATACCAGAAAGTTGTCAGAATTAATTGTAGGTTACAATTATAAAGTGAAAAATATATACCAGGTAGCTACAAGATACGGTGGTTCGCTAATGTGTACTTTATTTGATGAAGTAGGAGAAGAATTTGACATTTTCTTACCCAAAAGATATTCAAATGTCTTCAGGAAAGAAGATTTGGATGCGATAGATGTGACCAAATTCGTATTTATTTATGAAAATGGTCAAATCAAGATGGAGATTTCCACAAAATAAAAAAACACAAGTAAGTTTTTAAATTAATTAATTTATTTTTTCGAATATTATTGTTGTTTTTTTTATAATAGTTGTTTTGATTATTTTTTTAATTTGGACAGGCTGTTGGCCTGTCCAGTCTGTTGTTGTTGACTGTACTTCCTGAAACACAATAAAAAAAAAAATTTGTAATGAATCCATTGAGCTAGATATATGACTAGAGGTAGCACTGTGAAAACGAATTGCGTGCCGTCAGGCTGCTACGCCGCCATATTGCGGTAAGGATAGATAATGCGCGGTATTCAAACTGTCATACAAATCAAATGACTGAAAGTTGATAATATAACATTTAATGTAATAATATGTATCAAGTTAGCTATAACTAAGTTATCAAGAAATTCAAAATCAAAGAACCCTTACTTCATTGTTTTTGGTAAGCCTTTTAATTTAATTGTTCATACATATTTCAATTACCTTTGCTGAAAAATAACTTTTTGTAGAAATAATCAAATTTTAAAATAAGTAAAACCTTTGGAAATTTACTTTGCACAGATTTTTATCTCAAGATATTTGATTTAAGTTTAAGTATGTAGGCCTACCTTATCCAGGATTATCACTTAACCAAAGTACATTTTTAAAATTAAATCAGCAAAATTCCCGGAACTCCCGATCGATGAAAACCGGGAAATTGTTTTCCGGGAAATCCAAGATATACATTTTGTAGAGCGTTCTTTTATACATAACATACTAAAATTTCATTATCATAGCACAACAGGTTAATTAGTTATGATGATTCTAGCGAAGGTCTGCATTCGATAAAAATCAAAATTTTGCTGAAAAGAAAAGTTGCTTAAATTTAAGTTTCAGCATATACATATGTTAATTTGATCCTTTTGTAGTAAGGACAAAATAATAAAAAAATTCTATCTTGGCACAAAAATGTTTTACAGCCGTTTGAAAAAAGGCCTGCAGTCGAAAAAATTTAAAAAATGACTGAAAATTAAAGTCGCTTAAATTTAAGTTTCAGCATATACAAATGTTAATTTGAACGTTTTGTGGTAAGGTAAAAATAATAAAAAAATTCTATCTTAAGCCAAAAAATTTTTACAGCCGTTTGAAAAAAGGCCTGCAGTCGAAAAAATTTGAAAAATGACTGAAAATTAAAGTCGCTTAAAGTTCGCATTGTTTCAGCATATACAAATGTTAATGTGATCCTTTTTTAGTAAGGCAAAAATAATAAAAAAATTCTATCTTAAGCCAAAAAATTTTTACAGCCGTTTGAAAAAAGGCCTGCAGTCGAAAAAATTTAAAAAATGACTGAAAATTAAAGTTGCTTAAATTTAAGTTTCAGCATATACAAATGTTAATTTGAACCTTTTTTTAGCAAGGCAAAAATAATAAAAAAATTCTATCTTAAGCCAAAAAAATTTTACAGCGGTTTGAAAAAAGACCTGCAGTCGAAAAAATTTAAAAAATGACTGAAAATTAAAGTTGCTTAAATTTAAGTTTCAGCATATACAAATGTTAATTTAAACCTTTTGTGGTAAGGTAAAAATAATAAAAAAATTCTATCTTAAGCCAAAAAAGTTTTACAGCCGTTTGAAAAAAGGCCTGCATTTTCCAGTTGGAAATCGGGCGACAACTTTAAAAATAATAGTCAGATCAAAAACTAACTATACCGCACGACTCAGCGACCCAAAAAACATAAGTACACAACTTTTCATAAAAATCGAAAAGATGAAATTTTTCAAAAAAAAAGACGAATCATCGACCATTTTTTTTCACGAAAAACACTTTTTCTCCCGATCCGAATGAAATTCACAATTTATAAGTATTTTTGAATTTAAAAACGATTGGCGCTAGCCGATTTTCAAAATTCGATCCGGCGGAAAAGTTACAACGCTTTTCCGGAAAAACCGGCGCACCGAAATTTTGATGATTGTTTTTTTTTTAAATTAAGATATACGAAATGTGCGCCGTTCGATTCTAGGGGGTACATATTTTTTTTCAGCGCTGTACGATTACGGGTTGAAAAGTTACAGCGATTTTCCCGAACGTCTACATCCGGGAAAAATCGATCGTTCGACGCAGTACATTGCCTACGTTGCGCCTGACTAGACACAGTACAATTGTCACTCGCGCGTATGACATGTGTGCTGCAACTTTTGTACTGTATTTAGCGTCTTATAGCTACTCGTTTCACTTAACGTTCGTAGCAATGCCGATAGATAGCGTACTAAGGTCAACACTTTGATGTGAAGAACATTTTGCCGCAATATAATATGTGCGGCAAAAGTATTGTAGTTTTCTATTGAACCACCGTTTCATGCGGGGTTGGGTGATCCATTTATCAAGTTTTTTTGAATTGTTTACAAGTTTGAAATCAGTATGTTTGCGAACGTTTTCCACAAATGTTTATTATTCTTAAGTAGCCTAAATAAAAATTGTTAAAACCCAGATTTTTTACTTTCTCTTGCCTACAACGAATCAGATGTTCAGATCAGCTGACTCAGTTAACTGCAGAAATAAGCTATTAACTATTGAGCCATTTGCAATTTAAATTTAAGCTACTTTGTTTTGTAATTAAAAGCATATCATGAACAGAAATATGAGATAATGTTCATACCACATCCAGTAGCGTTTCAGACATATTTATCTGCCGGGTAGATTGGGGGTGGTCGTGTGCGAACTGCTCCTCTCCATCTGATATTGTAATTACCTCCTGTAACAAAATGTAATATATGTTGTATTTATGTTTCAGAATTATGATAGCTGAATTATGAAAAAAAGAAAAACGCTAATAAGAAAAATATAAAAAAACATTGTGTAATATATATTGAAGATTATTATAAATAAAATTAAATTTTATCATTACATCAGTTTTTTTTATGGATCCTCTCCTGTTCGTAAATGAATTATCATTTAGTTAACCATATGATAAGAAACAGAACTATTTCTTGTAGCCTGTGGTGTGCCGTAGAAGTTTTTTCTGTTTACTTAAAGTCGAGTTACTCGTGTGAAAAGCACCTACTTTCCACCCTGCAAATGACACCTTCACTTCATTCACCACTGGGTCTGGCTGTATAGTGAAATTTATTAACTCACAGAGGAGATAACACTGACTAATGTCTTTTACACCTGTACCTCTTCTGTTCTTAAATAGTTTAGTCATTTAGTTGGCTGACTATGTAATAAGAAACAGAACTATTTTTTGTAGCCCTGGAACCAACAGATCGAGTGCAATTAATTTAACACTCCACCTGCCTGTTAAGAAAAATCAATAATATTAAAATATCAAGTTTAAAAAAATAGTTGTCATATAGTTGGCTGACTATGTAATAAGAAACAGAACTATTTTTTTAAACGTGATATTTTAATATTATTGATTTCACCCTGCAAATGACACCTTGACTTGAAAATTACCACTGGGTCTGGCTGTATAGTGAAATTTATTAACTCACAGAGGAGATAACACTGACTGATGTCTTTTACACCTGTACCTCTTCTGTTCTTAAATAGTTCAGTCATATAGTTGGCTGACTATGTAATAAGAAACAGAACTATTTTTTGTAGCCGTGGAACCAACAGATCGAGTGCAATTAATTTAACACTCCACCTGCCTGTTAAGAAAAATCAATAATATTAAAATATCAAGTTTAAAAAAATAGTTCTGTTTCTTATTACATAGTCAGCCAACTATATGGCTGAACTATTTTTTGTAGCCCTGGAACCAACAGATCGAGTGCAAATAATTTAACACTCCACCTGCCTGTTAAGAAAAATCAATAATATTAAAATATCAAGTTTAAAAAAATAAATTAGATAATTACCTCTTCCATTTGACGTGGTAAATCTTGAATTAACTGTCTCACGTTTCTCAAACCTTGCTCCATTTTTTGTAAAGATCGATTTAATAAATTGGTAATGTTAAAGCGAGCTATTTATATACAATTAAACATGGAGGTAATAAAACAAAAAATGCAGTTCGAATAATCACTCTTCTAAAAATAATAAAAAAATATGATTACTTGTGCTAAGTGTCTAGACATAAAAGAATTTTTTAAAATGCAGTTAATTTTTTAAAATGCAGTTACTTGGTATTCTAAAACAATACTCTTTCCTTCAGTAACTTAAAGTTACCCTGACCTTAGACAACATAAAAGAATTTTTTAAAACGCAGTTAAGATACTTGGTATTCTAAAAATAATACTTTTTTCCTTCTGTAACTAAAGTTACCTTGACCTTAGACAACATATTTTAGAACGCTGCAGTGAGTCTGATTGTCATTTCACTTCGGGCTACAGAACAGAGTGGTCCGAGTAATTAATGACTTATTTTTTGTGACATGACATTGATTTATGTATACTGATGGTTCCAAGATTGAATATTATTATCTGAACAAACGAACTTGTGTTTAGGCCACTATAGGCTTCAACATAGGCTTCGTTTATGAATAGTAATGAGTTTGGCTGCCTTGCATAGGCCACAATTATGCTAATGAGTTTGGCTGCATTCAGGTAATGGCTTATAATGGCGTAAACATGTTCAAATGTTTAGGCCATTATATAATAGCTTGTATAAAAGGTACTATAGGCTTCTTTTATGAATACTAATGAGTTTAGCTGCATTAAGGCCTGATTATACCTACTTATAAAGCTTGCGAGGATGGGATGCGGGCTGGTCGTGCGTAACCCTTTCCGGATTGGAAGGTCTGGACTGTGGTTGTGCTGCTGTGAGCTTGCTCTGCCGAGGCTTTGCGCCATCCTTTAGCCCTTCCAGTCGCTTCGGTACTGTGGCAAGAAGTGGACCATGGGTAAGAGTGTCGGAGCTCTTACTGCTGCGTGCGAGCCTCTGGGACGTCGGTATCAGTGGGTCAGGCAGTACCTGACTCCCCGGCCCGGATGAAATATGTGGGAGATGGCTGCCGGGAGTACTCGGCCGGGTCCTTCTTTTTACTAGGGACCTGCGGCGTGCGCGGGTCATCTCTCCGCCCGCACCCTGCTTTCACGATGACTGGAAAAGCACTAAAGATAATGTCTAACAAACAATCTTCCCTTGGATGTAAAAGACTATGGTCTAGCTTGTCTGACGATAGTGATAGTGGTGTATTAAGTAACACGGACAAATTTTTCGTTGTTCGTTGTGTTGCAGAAGAAGGGTCGCTATCAAAAGTTTCCCCCTTCATTATTAACAGGTCTGTGCAGTCGGTTTGTGGCTCGCCACATTCAATTAAAAAACTAAGGAATGGTACTTTGTTAATTGAAACAACGTCTGCGAAGCAAAGTAGCAGCGTTGTTATAATTACACAAATTGGAAGTACTACAGTCTCTGTAGAACCGCACAGATCCCTCAACTCATCTCGAGGAGTGGTTTACTCTCGAGATATACAAGATATGTCTGAGGCTGAGTTATTGGAGCAAACTGACGGTTCCGTGATTACGTCACCAATCGACATTGCGAATGCAATTGGTTCTTCGTTAAGATCAGCGTCTCTCACGTCTTCATATTCAATTCAATTTCAAAATCATAAGCAAACCATTGAATCTCTTCCTTTCCATATAGCGGACACAAATGATCCTCTGAACATTCCTTTTTCAATGCCTGAACTAAGAAAAGCGCTCAAAGTTTCTCGAAATACCTCGCCTGGAGGAGATGAAATTACACTTTCGATGTTAGCGCATTTACCAGATTCTGGCTTAAGGCAACTACTGTAATAGGAGACACTTATATACACAAACAATAACGCATACGTACATTCAAATGACAAACTAAATACGCTCACGCATAACATAAACATACACATTCACACACTCAATATAAACACCAGATGATTTACCACCTTCAGATGTGAGCAACGAGAATAATAAAAAAAAAAATTTAAAAGGAAAATAAAAAGAACATATTATTTTATGAAATAAAATTGGATTGTTAATTCATTCTTTTTTTAAACTTTTAAGGAATGAGATGCGATTTACAGTTCTTTAAAATCGAAAAAGTTTTCGAATCTTAAATAATATTATTGAGAGATAATAAACAATTTTGAAAGATTTGGTGGAACAGATTTTCAAGGATTTTTAACACATTTTAAAAGATTTTAAAGATTTTAATAATTTTAAGAATTTTATAATATTTATTAAGAAATTTTAATAAAGAACCTTGAATTTTGAAGAGATTAAAATAATTTGAAAATTTTATTTACGAACCTCTGGGACAAAAATGGTGCCGTGACCAGGATCTTCAGCCTTTCAGCTGGTAAATAGTCGACGGTTTGCATAACTCTGATCGCTAGAATCGGTGGCTCGGCAGTTCGTAAATTGTTGCGAGTCTGTACCCAATTAGCAGGCACTCTAGGTGCAAAACTATAAATTGACCAGTTGTTATGTTCGAGATAAGTAGGTCGATATCTATATACGGATCCCTTGAACGACAGAGACGAATGGAACTCCGTGTGCGCAAACGCCTTGAAGGAGGTATTTCGAGCCAAGGGTTCAACGAAATCCTCAAATGACTGAGTTTCAGTCAGGATTAACTGAGCAACGGATCCTTCCTTTTGCTTGTTAATCGACAAGTTCCGGTATACTTGCCCGTCCACATTGCGTAACGCTGCGCTGACTTTACTCATGATATCCGGTATTAAATGGAGTGTACTGTTAGTCGACCGAAGATCGTCGAAGTCGATTTGGGAGTACATACTCTTCTTTTCTCCTATTAAGTTGTAACTCATTTTATAACCAAGTAGATTTCTAGTTGGGTGTCCTGCTCCTGCTTCCTCCGGTCTAATCGTCATTGGAACATCCCATCGTGCGTCAAGTTCTTGATCATGCACAAAATTAAATCTATGGTTTTTAACAATTCTGAAATAGTATACGGCGATACATGGAAAATGGGAATATTGAAAGTGAGTCTCAGACGTCATCCTTCCAAACCATCCCTTAACACCTGCTGCTGGTATGTAAGCTAGCTCAGGTAAAACTGCCTCTGTATATCTACCCATGATTTTGGTATTACCGTAACCGTTTAAGTACTCTGCAATCGGCTGAGGTACTTGAAAATCGGCACTTTCTATAAAGTTTACGAACGATTCGGGGCCTGGATCCAATTGGATCCCGTTATCCCTCTGCACCCGCAACAAACGTGCAAAGGAGATTACTGCGCAGTAATATGCGAAGAATTCCTCAGGCATGGTTTTCTGCCAAGCTGGGTTCTTTGCCGCAAGATCGGTAAATGTTTTTTCGATTACTTCATCAAGCGCTGGGAGACCTGGTTTTATCTTATATCGGTCTGCAACTGCCCTCATCTCGTCGGACGGGCCGCCGAACACTGCCTGCTGATACAGCGGGTCGTTCTGTTCTGTAGACGAAGTCTTTGATAGGTATTGGGGACGTGGAAAGTCTCCACTTGCTGGGTTGTTAGTGCGGGGTGGTCCACCACCGCGAGAGGCAAATCTACCTCCTCCTCTTCCCCGTTGCGATGTACTCGAGGTACTAGCTACAGCTGGTTGCTGTGTTGTCGTGTTTGGTTGGGAACCAGTCACATCTAATCGAGCTAAGCCCGCTTCAACGTTTGTGGTTCTGTTCGCCATCCGGCTTCCTTTATAAGTGATACCTTTAATATGAAAACGCTGCTCCACCACCGAGGGTGAGCACTAATTCCTATGTATAAAAGGGTTAAAAAACATATTTTTAATAAAATATACGCTTCTAGAAAGCTTCCAGAATCTTGGAAAGAAGCAATTGTTGTCCCGATCCTCAAACCTGGCAAAGATAAAACGTTGGCCTCTAGCTATCGCCCCATCTCTTTAACAAGTGTTGTATGTAAGGTGATGGAAAGAATGGTGAATAGTCGTCTCATGTGGTATCTGGAAAAGAATGACTTCCTCGCTCCTGAACAGAGCGGTTTTCGGAGAGGGAGGTCTTCGACAGACCACTTGGTGGCCCTTGAGACGGCTATCTGCAATGCGTTTGCATTGCGGCAGCGCCTCGTTGCCGTATTCTTTGATTTGAAAAAAGCATATGATACGGCTTGGCGACGAGGTATTCTTAATACCTTGCGGGAGTGGGGCATCGCTGGGAACATGTTGGCCTTCATTAAAGACTTTCTGGATGACCGATCATTCTGCGTAAGGGTTGGTCAGAGTTTGTCGAACAGGTTTGATTTGGAAAATGGTATACCGCAGGGGAGTGTAATTAGTTGTACTCTATTCGCGGTTGCCATAAACAATATTGTGAAATGTTGCGTGTACCCTATTAAATGTTCTTTGTTTGTAGATGATTTTGCGATATATGTTGCATCTAGAAATGTTGTTTCAGCTGAACGAGCCCTACAGCTTACTATATATCGTCTTGAAGAATGGTCACGGCAGACTGGTTTTAATTTTTCTCCTGAAAAGACTAAATGCATCCAGTTTTGCCGGATTCGGACTGGTAGTGTTCCAAGACTGTATTTAATGGGTCAGCATATTAAAGTTAGCACTGAAATCAGGTTTCTAGGTGTAATATTCGATAAAAGACTAACATGGGTTACGCATATTAAAGACCTACGGACTAGGTGCCTAAAGGTGGTTGATATTCTGCGTGTTCTTACAGGTACAGGTTGGGGAGCCGATAGATCATGTATGATAAGGTTCTACAAGGCTCTAGTGCGATCACGTATAGATTATGGTGCTGTAGCGTACTCATCTGCTACTCCCACTTCTCTGAGAATGCCCCCAGGGGGCACCCATTCTTATATATATGAATGCTCGTCCATGCATATATATGTGGGTGTTCGGGTGTGGCAACCCCGGGACCCCAGCTAAGAGCTAACCTTATTTCAAAACTATACACAGGTTGCTCTTACACTACACACAACAATAATACTACATCACACACACCACACTTTCTTTCAACACACACATTTACATACCCTACACACAACACATACACAAAGTTTTCTTACACACATTTATAATGCTGGCGAGGATGGGATGCGGGCTGGTCGTGCGTAACCCTTTCCGGATTGGAAGGTCTGGACTGTGGTTGTGCTGCTGTGAGCTTGCTCTGCCGAGGCTTTGCGCCATCCTTTAGCCCTTCCAGTCGCTTCGGTACTGTGGCAAGAAGTGGACCATGGGTAAGAGTGTCGGAGCTCTTACTGCTGCGTGCGAGCCTCTGGGACGTCGGTATCAGTGGGTCAGGCAGTACCTGACTCCCCGGCCCGGATGAAATATGTGGGAGATGGCTGCCGGGAGTACTCGGCCGGGTCCTTCTTTTTACTAGGGACCTGCGGCGTGCGCGGGTCATCTCTCCGCCCGCACCCTGCTTTCACGATGACTGGAAAAGCACTAAAGATAATGTCTAACAAACAATCTTCCCTTGGATGTAAAAGACTATGGTCTAGCTTGTCTGACGATAGTGATAGTGGTGTATTAAGTAACACGGACAAATTTTTCGTTGTTCGTTGTGTTGCAGAAGAAGGGTCGCTATCAAAAGTTTCCCCCTTCATTATTAACAGGTCTGTGCAGTCGGTTTGTGGCTCGCCACATTCAATTAAAAAACTAAGGAATGGTACTTTGTTAATTGAAACAACGTCTGCGAAGCAAAGTAGCAGCGTTGTTAAAATTACACAAATTGGAAGTACTACAGTCACTGTAGAACCGCACAGATCCCTCAACTCATCTCGAGGAGTGGTTTACTCTCGAGATATACAAGATATGTCTGAGGCTGAGTTATTGGAGCAAACTGACGGTTCCGTGATTACGTCACCAATCGACATTGCGAATGCAATTGGTTCTTCGTTAAGATCAGCGTCTCTCACGTCTTCATATTCAATTCAATTTCAAAATCATAAGCAAACCATTGAATCTCTTCCTTTCCATATAGCGGACACAAATGATCCTCTGAACATTCCTTTTTCAATGCCTGAACTAAGAAAAGCGCTCAAAGTTTCTCGAAATACCTCGCCTGGAGGAGATGAAATTACACTTTCGATGTTAGCGCATTTACCAGATTCTGGCTTAAGGCAACTACTGTAATAGGAGACACTTATATACACAAACAATAACGCATACGTACATTCAAATGACAAACTAAATACGCTCACGCATAACATAAACATACACATTCACACACTCAATATAAACACCAGATGATTTACCACCTTCAGATGTGAGCAACGAGAATAATAAAAAAAAAAATTTAAAAGGAAAATAAAAAGAACATATTATTTTATGAAATAAAATTGGATTGTTAATTCATTCTTTTTTTAAACTTTTAAGGAATGAGATGCGATTTACAGTTCTTTAAAATCGAAAAAGTTTTCGAATCTTAAATAATATTATTGAGAGAAAATAAACAATTTTGAAAGATTTGGTGGAACAGATATTTAAGGATTTTTAACACATTTTAAAAGATTTTAAAGATTTTAATAATTTTAAGAATTTTATAATATTTATTAAGAAATTTTAATAAAGAACCTTGAATTTTGAAGAGATTAAAATAATTTGAAAATTTTATTTACGAACCTCTGGGACAAAAATGGTGCCGTGACCAGGATCTTCAGCCTTTCAGCTGGTAAATAGTCGACGGTTTGCATAACTCTGATCGCTAGAATCGGTGGCTCGGCAGTTCGTAAATTGTTGCGAGTCTGTACCCAATTAGCAGGCACTCTAGGTGCAAAACTATAAATTGACCAGTTGTTATGTTCGAGATAAGTAGGTCGATATCTATATACGGATCCCTTGAACGACAGAGACGAATGGAACTCCGTGTGCGCAAACGCCTTGAAGGAGGTATTTCGAGCCAAGGGTTCAACGAAATCCTCAAATGACTGAGTTTCAGTCAGGATTAACTGAGCAACGGATCCTTCCTTTTGCTTGTTAATCGACAAGTTCCGGTATACTTGCCCGTCCACATTGCGTAACGCTGCGCTGACTTTACTCATGATATCCGGTATTAAATGGAGTGTACTGTTAGTCGACCGAAGATCGTCGAAGTCGATTTGGGAGTACATACTCTTCTTTTCTCCTATTAAGTTGTAACTCATTTTATAACCAAGTAGATTTCTAGTTGGGTGTCCTGCTCCTGCTTCCTCCGGTCTAATCGTCATTGGAACATCCCATCGTGCGTCAAGTTCTTGATCATGCACAAAATTAAATCTATGGTTTTTAACAATTCTGAAATAGTATACGGCGATACATGGAAAATGGGAATATTGAAAGTGAGTCTCAGACGTCATCCTTCCAAACCATCCCTTAACACCTGCTGCTGGTATGTAAGCTAGCTCAGGTAAAACTGCCTCTGTATATCTACCCATGATTTTGGTATTACCGTAACCGTTTAAGTACTCTGCAATCGGCTGAGGTACTTGAAAATCGGCACTTTCTATAAAGTTTACGAACGATTCGGGGCCTGGATCCAATTGGATCCCGTTATCCCTCTGCACCCGCAACAAACGTGCAAAGGAGATTACTGCGCAGTAATATGCGAAGAATTCCTCAGGCATGGTTTTCTGCCAAGCTGGGTTCTTTGCCGCAAGATCGGTAAATGTTTTTTCGATTACTTCATCAAGCGCTGGGAGACCTGGTTTTATCTTATATCGGTCTGCAACTGCCCTCATCTCGTCGGACGGGCCGCCGAACACTGCCTGCTGATACAGCGGGTCGTTCTGTTCTGTAGACGAAGTCTTTGATAGGTATTGGGGACGTGGAAAGTCTCCACTTGCTGGGTTGTTAGTGCGGGGTGGTCCACCACCGCGAGAGGCAAATCTACCTCCTCCTCTTCCCCGTTGCGATGTACTCGAGGTACTAGCTACAGCTGGTTGCTGTGTTGTCGTGTTTGGTTGGGAACCAGTCACATCTAATCGAGCTAAGCCCGCTTCAACGTTTGTGGTTCTGTTCGCCATCCGGCTTCCTTTATAAGTGATACCTTTAATATGAAAACGCTGCTCCACCACCGAGGGTGAGCACTAATTCCTATGTATAAAAGGGTTAAAAAACATATTTTTAATAAAATATACGCTTCTAGAAAGCTTCCAGAATCTTGGAAAGAAGCAATTGTTGTCCCGATCCTCAAACCTGGCAAAGATAAAACGTTGGCCTCTAGCTATCGCCCCATCTCTTTAACAAGTGTTGTATGTAAGGTGATGGAAAGAATGGTGAATAGTCGTCTCATGTGGTATCTGGAAAAGAATGACTTCCTCGCTCCTGAACAGAGCGGTTTTCGGAGAGGGAGGTCTTCGACAGACCACTTGGTGGCCCTTGAGACGGCTATCTGCAATGCGTTTGCATTGCGGCAGCGCCTCGTTGCCGTATTCTTTGATTTGAAAAAAGCATATGATACGGCTTGGCGACGAGGTATTCTTAATACCTTGCGGGAGTGGGGCATCGCTGGGAACATGTTGGCCTTCATTAAAGACTTTCTGGATGACCGATCATTCTGCGTAAGGGTTGGTCAGAGTTTGTCGAACAGGTTTGATTTGGAAAATGGTATACCGCAGGGGAGTGTAATTAGTTGTACTCTATTTGCGGTTGCCATAAACAATATTGTGAAATGTTGCGTGTACCCTATTAAATGTTCTTTGTTTGTAGATGATTTTGCGATATATGTTGCATCTAGAAATGTTGTTTCAGCTGAACGAGCCCTACAGCTTACTATATTTCGTCTTGAAGAATGGTCACGGCAGACTGGTTTTAATTTTTCTCCTGAAAAGACTAAATGCATCCAGTTTTGCCGGATTCGGACTGGTAGTGTTCCAAGACTGTATTTAATGGGTCAGCATATTAAAGTTAGCACTGAAATCAGGTTTCTAGGTGTAATATTCGATAAAAGACTAACATGGGTTACGCATATTAAAGACCTACGGACTAGGTGCCTAAAGGTGGTTGATATTCTGCGTGTTCTTACAGGTACAGGTTGGGGAGCCGATAGATCATGTATGATAAGGTTCTACAAGGCTCTAGTGCGATCACGTATAGATTATGGTGCTGTAGCGTACTCATCTGCTACTCCCACTTCTCTGAGAATGCCCCCAGGGGGCACCCATTCTTATATATATGAATGCTCGTCCATGCATATATATGTGGGTGTTCGGGTGTGGCAACCCCGGGACCCCAGCTAAGAGCTAACCTTATTTCAAAACTATACACAGGTTGCTCTTACACTACACACAACAATAATACTACATCACACACACCACACTTTCTTTCAACACACACATTTACATACCCTACACACAACACATACACAAAGTTTTCTTACACACATTTATAATGCTGGCGAGGATGGGATGCGGGCTGGTCGTGCGTAACCCTTTCCGGATTGGAAGGTCTGGACTGTGGTTGTGCTGCTGTGAGCTTGCTCTGCCGAGGCTTTGCGCCATCCTTTAGCCCTTCCAGTCGCTTCGGTACTGTGGCAAGAAGTGGACCATGGGTAAGAGTGTCGGAGCTCTTACTGCTGCGTGCGAGCCTCTGGGACGTCGGTATCAGTGGGTCAGGCAGTACCTGACTCCCCGGCCCGGATGAAATATGTGGGAGATGGCTGCCGGGAGTACTCGGCCGGGTCCTTCTTTTTACTAGGGACCTGCGGCGTGCGCGGGTCATCTCTCCGCCCGCACCTTGCTTTCACGATGACTGGAAAAGCACTAAAGATAATGTCTAACAAACAATCTTCCCTTGGATGTAAAAGACTATGGTCTAGCTTGTCTGACGATAGTGATAGTGGTGTGTTAAGTAACACGGACAAATTTTTCGTTGTTCGTTGTGTTGCAGAAGAAGGGTCGCTATCAAAAGTTTCCCCCTTCATTATTAACAGGTCTGTGCAGTCGGTTTGTGGCTCGCCACATTCAATTAAAAAACTAAGGAATGGTACTTTGTTAATTGAAACAACGTCTGCGAAGCAAAGTAGCAGCGTTGTTAAAATTACACAAATTGGAAGTACTACAGTCACTGTAGAACCGCACAGATCCCTCAACTCATCTCGAGGAGTGGTTTACTCTCGAGATATACAAGATATGTCTGAGGCTGAGTTATTGGAGCAAACTGACGGTTCCGTGATTACCTCACCAATCGACATTGCGAATGCAATTGGTTCTTCGTTAAGATCAGCGTCTCTCACGTCTTCATATTCAATTCAATTTCAAAATCATAAGCAAACCATTGAATCTCTTCCTTTCCATATAGCGGACACAAATGATCCTCTGAACATTCCTTTTTCAATGCCTGAACTAAGAAAAGCGCTCAAAGTTTCTCGAAATACCTCGCCTGGAGGAGATGAAATTACACTTTCGATGTTAGCGCATTTACCAGATTCTGGCTTAAGGCAACTACTGTAATAGGAGACACTTATATACACAAACAATAACGCATACGTACATTCAAATGACAAACTAAATACGCTCACGCATAACATAAACATACACATTCACACACTCAATATAAACACCAGATGATTTACCACCTTCAGATGTGAGCAACGAGAATAATAAAAAAAAAAATTTAAAAGGAAAATAAAAAGAACATATTATTTTATGAAATAAAATTGGATTGTTAATTCATTCTTTTTTTAAACTTTTAAGGAATGAGATGCGATTTACAGTTCTTTAAAATCGAAAAAGTTTTCGAATCTTAAATAATATTATTGAGAGATAATAAACAATTTTGAAAGATTTGGTGGAACAGATTTTCAAGGATTTTTAACACATTTTAAAAGATTTTAAAGATTTTAATAATTTTAAGAATTTTATAATATTTATTAAGAAATTTTAATAAAGAACCTTGAATTTTGAAGAGATTAAAATAATTTGAAAATTTTATTTACGAACCTCTGGGACAAAAATGGTGCCGTGACCAGGATCTTCAGCCTTTCAGCTGGTAAATAGTCGACGGTTTGCATAACTCTGATCGCTAGAATCGGTGGCTCGGCAGTTCGTAAATTGTTGCGAGTCTGTACCCAATTAGCAGGCACTCTAGGTGCAAAACTATAAATTGACCAGTTGTTATGTTCGAGATAAGTAGGTCGATATCTATATACGGATCCCTTGAACGACAGAGACGAATGGAACTCCGTGTGCGCAAACGCCTTGAAGGAGGTATTTCGAGCCAGGGGTTCAACGAAATCCTCAAATGACTGAGTTTCAGTCAGGATTAACTGAGCAACGGATCCTTCCTTTTGCTTGTTAATCGACAAGTTCCGGTATACTTGCCCGTCCACATTGCGTAACGCTGCGCTGACTTTACTCATGATATCCGGTATTAAATGGAGTGTACTGTTAGTCGACCGAAGATCGTCGAAGTCGATTTGGGAGTACATACTCTTCTTTTCTCCTATTAAGTTGTAACTCATTTTATAACCAAGTAGATTTCTAGTTGGGTGTCCTGCTCCTGCTTCCTCCGGTCTAATCGTCATTGGAACATCCCATCGTGCGTCAAGTTCTTGATCATGCACAAAATTAAATCTATGGTTTTTAACAATTCTGAAATAGTATACGGCGATACATGGAAAATAAGAATATTGAAAGTGAGTCTCAGACGTCATCCTTCCAAACCATCCCTTAACACCTGCTGCTGGTATGTAAGCTAGCTCAGGTAAAACTGCCTCTGTATATCTACCCATGATTTTGGTATTACCGTAACCGTTTAAGTACTCTGCAATCGGCTGAGGTACTTGAAAATCGGCACTTTCTATAAAGTTTACGAACGATTCGGGGCCTGGATCCAATTGGATCCCGTTATCCCTCTGCACCCGCAACAAACGTGCAAAGGAGATTACTGCGCAGTAATATGCGAAGAATTCCTCAGGCATGGTTTTCTGCCAAGCTGGGTTCTTTGCCGCAAGATCGGTAAATGTTTTTTCGATTACTTCATCAAGCGCTGGGAGACCTGGTTTTATCTTATATCGGTCTGCAACTGCCCTTATCTCGTCGGACGGGCCGCCGAACACTGCCTGCTGATACAGCGGGTCGTTCTGTTCTGTAGACGAAGTCTTTGATAGGTATTGGGGACGTGGAAAGTCTCCACTTGCTGGGTTGTTAGTGCGGGGTGGTCCACCACCGCGAGAGGCAAATCTACCTCCTCCTCTTCCCCGTTGCGATGTACTCGAGGTACTCGCTACAGCTGGTTGCTGTGTTGTCGTGTTTGGTTGGGAACCAGTCACATCTAATCGAGCTAAGCCCGCTTCAACGTTTGTGGTTCTGTTCGCCATCCGGCTTCCTTTATAAGTGATACCTTTAATATGAAAACGCTGCTCCACCACCGAGGTGAGCACTAATTCCTATGTATAAAAGGGTTAAAAAACATATTTTTAATAAAATATACGCTTCTAGAAAGCTTCCAGAATCTTGGAAAGAAGCAATTGTTGTCCCGATCCTCAAACCTGGCAAAGATAAAACGTTGGCCTCTAGCTATCGCCCCATCTCTTTAACAAGTGTTGTATGTAAGGTGATGGAAAGAATGGTGAATAGTCGTCTCATGTGGTATCTGGAAAAGAATGACTTCCTCGCTCCTGAACAGAGCGGTTTTCGGAGAGGGAGGTCTTCGACAGACCACTTGGTGGCCTTTGAGACGGCTATCTGCAATGCGTTTGCATTGCGGCAGCGCCTCGTTGCCGTATTCTTTGATTTGAAAAAAGCATATGATACGGCTTGGCGACGAGGTATTCTTAATACCTCGCGGGAGTGGGGCATCGCTGGGAACATGTTGGCCTTCATTAAAGACTTTCTGGATGACCGATCATTCTGCGTAAGGGTTGGTCAGAGTTTGTCGAACAGGTTTGATTTGGAAAATGGTATACCGCAGGGGAGTGTAATTAGTTGTACTCTATTCGCGGTTGCCATAAACAATATTGTGAAATGTTGCGTGTACCCTATTAAATGTTCTTTGTTTGTAGATGATTTTGCGATATATGTTGCATCTAGAAATGTTGTTTCAGCTGAACGAGCCCTACAGCTTACTATATATCGTCTTGAGGAATGGTCACGGCAGACTGGTTTTAATTTTTCTCCTGAAAAGACTAAATGCATCCAGTTTTGCCGGATTCGGACTGATAGTGTTCCAAGACTGTATTTAATGGGTCAGCATATTAAAGTTAGCACTGAAATCAGGTTTCTAGGTGTAATATTCGATAAAAGACTAACATGGGTTACGCATATTAAAGACCTACGGACTAGGTGCCTAAAGGTGGTTGATATTCTGCGTGTTCTTACAGGTACAGGTTGGGGAGCCGATAGATCATGTATGATAAGGTTCTACAAGGCTCTAGTGCGATCACGTATAGATTATGGTGCTGTAGCGTACTCATCTGCTACTCCCACTTCTCTAAAAATGCCCCCAGGGGGCACCCATTCTTATATATATGAATGCTCGTCCATGCATATATATGTGGGTGTTCGGGTGTGGCAACCCCGGGACCCCAGCTAAGAGCTAACCTTATTTCAAAACTATACACAGGTTGCTCTTACACTACACACAACAATAATACTACATCACACACACCACACTTTCTTTCAACACACACATTTACATACCCTACACACAACACATACACAAAGTTTTCTTACACACATTTATAATGCTGGCGAGGATGGGATGCGGGCTGGTCGTGCGTAACCCTTTCCGGATTGGAAGGTCTGGACTGTGGTTGTGCTGCTGTGAGCTTGCTCTGCCGAGGCTTTGCGCCATCCTTTAGCCCTTCCAGTCGCTTCGGTACTGTGGCAAGAAGTGGACCATGGGTAAGAGTGTCGGAGCTCTTACTGCTGCGTGCGAGCCTCTGGGACGTCGGTATCAGTGGGTCAGGCAGTACCTGACTCCCCGGCCCGGATGAAATATGTGGGAGATGGCTGCCGGGAGTACTCGGCCGGGTCCTTCTTTTTACTAGGGACCTGCGGCGTGCGCGGGTCATCTCTCCGCCCGCACCCTGCTTTCACGATGACTGGAAAAGCACTAAAGATAATGTCTAACAAACAATCTTCCCTTGGATGTAAAAGACTATGGTCTAGCTTGTCTGACGATAGTGATAGTGGTGTATTAAGTAACACGGACAAATTTTTCGTTGTTCGTTGTGTTGCAGAAGAAGGGTCGCTATCAAAAGTTTCCCCCTTCATTATTAACAGGTCTGTGCAGTCGGTTTGTGGCTCGCCACATTCAATTAAAAAACTAAGGAATGGTACTTTGTTAATTGAAACAACGTCTGCGAAGCAAAGTAGCAGCGTTGTTAAAATTACACAAATTGGAAGTACTACAGTCACTGTAGAACCGCACAGATCCCTCAACTCATCTCGAGGAGTGGTTTACTCTCGAGATATACAAGATATGTCTGAGGCTGAGTTATTGGAGCAAACTGACGGTTCCGTGATTACGTCACCAATCGACATTGCGAATGCAATTGGTTCTTCGTTAAGATCAGCGTCTCTCACGTCTTCATATTCAATTCAATTTCAAAATCATAAGCAAACCATTGAATCTCTTCCTTTCCATATAGCGGACACAAATGATCCTCTGATCATTCCTTTTTCAATGCCTGAACTAAGAAAAGCGCTCAAAGTTTCTCAAAATACCTCGCCTGGAGGAGATGAAATTACACTTTCGATGTTAGCGCATTTACCAGATTCTGGCTTAAGGCAACTACTGTAATAGGAGACACTTATATACACAAACAATAACGCATACGTACATTCAAATGACAAACTAAATACGCTCACGCATAACATAAACATACACATTCACACACTCAATATAAACACCAGATGATTTACCACCTTCAGATGTGAGCAACGAGAATAATAAAAAAAAAATTTAAAAGGAAAATAAAAAGAACATATTATTTTATGAAATAAAATTGGATTGTTAATTCATTCTTTTTTAAAACTTTTAAGGAATGAGATGCGATTTACAGTTCTTTAAAATAGAAAAAGTTTTCGAATCTTAAATAATATTATTGAGAGATAATAAACAATTTTGAAAGATTTGGTGGAACAGATTTTCAAGGATTTTTAACACATTTTAAAAGATTTTAATAATTTTAAGAATTTTATAATATTTATTAAGAAATTTTAATAAAGAACCTTGAATTTTGAAGAGATTAAAATAATTTGAAAATTTTATTTACGAAACTCTGGGACAAAAATGGTGCCGTGACCAGGATCTTCAGCCTTTCAGCTGGTAAATAGTCGACGGTTTGCATAACTCTGATCGCTAGAATCGGTGGCTCGGCAGTTCGTAAATTGTTGCGAGTCTGTACCCAATTAGCAGGCACTCTAGGTGCAAAACTATAAATTGACCAGTTGTTATGTTCGAGATAAGTAGGTCGATATCTATATACGGATCCCTTGAACGACAGAGACGAATGGAACTCCGTGTGCGCAAACGCCTTGAAGGAGGTATTTCGAGCCAAGGGTTCAACGAAATCCTCAAATGACTGAGTTTCAGTCAGGATTAACTGAGCAACGGATCCTTCCTTTTGCTTGTTAATCGACAAGTTCCGGTATACTTGCCCGTCCACATTGCGTAACGCTGCGCTGACTTTACTCATGATATCCGGTATTAAATGGAGTGTACTGTTAGTCGACCGAAGATCGTCGAAGTCGATTTGGGAGTACATACTCTTCTTTTCTCCTATTAAGTTGTAACTCATTTTATAACCAAGTAGATTTCTAGTTGGGTGTCCTGCTCCTGCTTCCTCCGGTCTAATCGTCATTGGAACATCCCATCGTGCGTCAAGTTCTTGATCATGCACAAAATTAAATCTATGGTTTTTAACAATTCTGAAATAGTATACGGCGATACATGGAAAATGGGAATATTGAAAGTGAGTCTCAGACGTCATCCTTCCAAACCATCCCTTAACACCTGCTGCTGGTATGTAAGCTAGCTCAGGTAAAACTGCCTCTGTATATCTACCCATGATTTTGGTATTACCGTAACCGTTTAAGTACTCTGCAATCGGCTGAGGTACTTGAAAATCGGCACTTTCTATAAAGTTTACGAACGATTCGGGGCCTGGATCCAATTGGATCCCGTTATCCCTCTGCACCCGCAACAAACGTGCAAAGGAGATTACTGCGCAGTAATATGCGAAGAATTCCTCAGGCATGGTTTTCTGCCAAGCTGGGTTCTTTGCCGCAAGATCGGTAAATGTTTTTTCGATTACTTCATCAAGCGCTGGGAGACCTGGTTTTATCTTATATCGGTCTGCAACTGCCCTCATCTCGTCGGACGGGCCGCCGAACACTGCCTGCTGATACAGCGGGTCGTTCTGTTCTGTAGACGAAGTCTTTGATAGGTATTGGGGACGTGGAAAGTCTCCACTTGCTGGGTTGTTAGTGCGGGGTGGTCCACCACCGCGAGAGGCAAATCTACCTCCTCCTCTTCCCCGTTGCGATGTACTCGAGGTACTCGCTACAGCTGGTTGCTGTGTTGTCGTGTTTGGTTGGGAACCAGTCACATCTAATCGAGCTAAGCCCGCTTCAACGTTTGTGGTTCTGTTCGCCATCCGGCTTCCTTTATAAGTGATACCTTTAATATGAAAACGCTGCTCCACCACCGAGGTGAGCACTAATTCCTATGTATAAAAGGGTTAAAAAACATATTTTTAATAAAATATACGCTTCTAGAAAGCTTCCAGAATCTTGGAAAGAAGCAATTGTTGTCCCGATCCTCAAACCTGGCAAAGATAAAACGTTGGCCTCTAGCTATCGCCCCATCTCTTTAACAAGTGTTGTATGTAAGGTGATGGAAAGAATGGTGAATAGTCGTCTCATGTGGTATCTGGAAAAGAATGACTTCCTCGCTCCTGAACAGAGCGGTTTTCGGAGAGGGAGGTCTTCGACAGACCACTTGGTGGCCCTTGAGACGGCTATCTGCAATGCGTTTGCATTGCGGCAGCGCCTCGTTGCCGTATTCTTTGATTTGAAAAAAGCATATGATACGGCTTGGCGACGAGGTATTCTTAATACCTCGCGAGAGTGGGGCATCGCTGGGAACATGTTGGCCTTCATTAAAGACTTTCTGGATGACCGATCATTCTGCGTAAGGGTTGGTCAGAGTTTGTCGAACAGGTTTGATTTGGAAAATGGTATACCGCAGGGGAGTGTAATTAGTTGTACTCTATTCGCGGTTGCCATAAACAATATTGTGAAATGTTGCGTGTACCCTATTAAATGTTCTTTGTTTGTAGATGATTTTGCGATATATGTTGCATCTAGAAATGTTGTTTCAGCTGAACGAGCCCTACAGCTTACTATATATCGTCTTGAGGAATGGTCACGGCAGACTGGTTTTAATTTTTCTCCTGAAAAGACTAATTGCATCCAGTTTTGCCGGATTCGGACTGATAGTGTTCCAAGACTGTATTTAATGGGTCAGCATATTAAAGTTAGCACTGAAATCAGGTTTCTAGGTGTAATATTCGATAAAAGACTAACATGGGTTACGCATATTAAAGACCTACGGACTAGGTGCCTAAAGGTGGTTGATATTCTGCGTGTTCTTACAGGTACAGGTTGGGGAGCCGATAGATCATGTATGATAAGGTTCTACAAGGCTCTAGTGCGATCACGTATAGATTATGGTGCTGTAGCGTACTTATCTGCTACTCCCACTTCTCTGAGAATGCCCCCAGGGGGCACCCATTCTTATATATATGAATGCTCGTCCATGCATATATATGTGGGTGTTCGGGTGTGGCAACCCCGGGACCCCAGCTAAGAGCTAACCTTATTTCAAAACTATACACAGGTTGCTCTTACACTACACACAACAATAATACTACATCACACACACCACACTTTCTTTCAACACACACATTTACATACCCTACACACAACACATACACAAAGTTTTCTTACACACATTTATAATGCTGGCGAGGATGGGATGCGGGCTGGTCGTGCGTAACCCTTTCCGGATTGGAAGGTCTGGACTGTGGTTGTGCTGCTGTGAGCTTGCTCTGCCGAGGCTTTGCGCCATCCTTTAGCCCTTCCAGTTGCTTCGGTACTGTGGCACGAAGTGGACCATGGGTAAGAGTGTCGGAGCTCTTACTGCTGCGTGCGAGCCTCTGGGACGTCGGTATCAGTGGGTCAGGCAGTACCTGACTCCCCGGCCCGGATGAAAGATGTGGGAGATGGCTGCCGGGAGTACTCGGCCGGGTCCTTCTTTTTACTAGGGACCTGCGGCGTGCGCGGGTCATCTCTCCGCCCGCACCCTGCTTTCACGATGACTGGAAAAGCACTAAAGATAATGTCTAACAAACCACCTTCCCTTGGATGTAAAAGACTATGACTAAGCTTGTCTGACGATAGTGATAGTGGTGTATTAAGTAACACGGACAAATTTTTCGTTGTTCGTTGTGTTGCAGAAGAAGGGTCGCTATCAAAAGTTTCCCCCTTCATTATTAACAGGTCTGTGCAGTCGGTTTGTGGCTCGCCACATTCAATTAAAAAACTAAGGAATGGTACTTTGTTAATTGAAACAACGTCTGCGAAGCAAAGTAGCAGCGTTGTTAAAATTACACAAATTGGAAGTACTACAGTCACTGTAGAACCGCACAGATCCCTCAACTCATCTCGAGGAGTGGTTTACTCTCGAGATATACAAGATATGTCTGAGGCTGAGTTATTGGAGGAGCTTACCTCCCAGAGAGTGACGCAAGTCAAAAGAGTTATGCGTCGGGAAAATGGAATTGATGTCGGTACCCCGACACTTATCATAACATTTTCCACCCCTCAACCTCCGGATCGCCTTAAGTTGGGTTACTTGTCTGTTCGAGTGAGACCGTATGTCCCAAACCCTCTGCGCTGTTTTCAGTGCCAGGAATACGGACATACGAAAACAAACTGCAAGAAACCTGCGATATGCGCAAAGTGCAGTTCACCTGACCACTTAGATAGCGAATGCACTTCTGAAAAAGAACTATGTGCAAACTGTAAAGGAAGTCATTCAGCAAGGTCTCGGGAATGCCCCAAGTATAAAGAAGAACGGGAAATTCAGAAAATTTCGTCTGAACAGAAGCTTTCCTTTCCCGCTGCCCGGAGTGAGTACAGAAAACTAAATAGCATTCGAAATGCAGTCCAGCCTGACATTTCGTTTGCAGCTGCAACTAGTGTTCAGTCTCGTGTGTCTGGTGAGTGCTCGTCATGCGTTGAGTTGAAGAGTGTTGTTGAGAACCTCACCAAACAGGTTGCTTCCCTAACTTCTGCACTTAAAGCGTTATTAAGCACCAAGCAAACAGAAATTGGTTCAAAGAGCTCAGTGTCTCAAGTGTGTAACCTTTCTGCGACGCAGAGTACAAAAGCTCAGCTGTCAAGTAAGACAGCCTCTACCTCAAAGGGAAAACCCCTTTCAGTATCCAAGACGCTTCCAGCGGAAGCGTCTAAATTTCTAAAATCTCCTCCGTCTGGGTCCAAGATCCACGATATGATAGGAGATTCATCGGCCCTAGAAAAGGGCTTTATACAAGTAAAAGGGAAAAAAGGGAAGGAGAAAATTGTGTTTGAAACGTAACTCCTCCATTGCGAAATACCCTTTAATAGTTTAATTCAATGGAATGTTCGCGGGATCCGGTCTAGGTATGAAGATATAAAGATATTGATCCGGGATAAGTGTCCGTTTGCGCTTTGCCTGCAAGAGACGATGTTACAACCTGATATCCGATTATCCTTTCGTGGATACGAAATGTTTAGGAAAGATTCCCTGCATGGTGGCCCTGGTGATGGGGTTGCAATATTACTTCACCAGTCAATGCAAGGGATGAGTCTGGATATCCAAACGGATATTCAGGCTGTAGCAATCAGGATAACTGTCCCGGTGTCGGTTTGCGTGTGTAATGTTTATTTACCACCTAACACAGACATTTCATACCTAGCCATGAGAGAATTGCTGGAACAGTTACCAGCTCCATATATCGTCTTAGGAGATTTCAATGGTCACCATTATTCTTGGGGCTCCTCACTGTGCAATGGTAGAGGTCACATGGTGGAGAGGGTCCGGAGTGATTTAGACTTATGTAATTGAACGATGGATCTGAAACATTCATGTCATCCTCAACAGGATCCTGGTCGTGCTTGGACCTTACTTTCTGTAGCCCGTCCATTGTTCCAAGGTTGATGTGGAGAGTACTGCCAGACCTGTATGGAAGTGATCACCGACCGGTGGTGGTCGAATTTTTTGACTACCAGCCTGTCGATGACCTTCGGAAACGATGGATTGAAAAGCTTGCACGGTGGGATGAGTTTTCAAGTTTAATGGAATCTGAATATGAAGATGATGATGATGCACGAAAGCTGTTGTCTTCCTTTGTAGAGAGGATGTCTGCAGCAGCTGCCCAGAGCATTCCTAAAACATCGGGAAAAGCACGGCGTCCGCCGGTACCTTGGTGGAATGATCGTTGTAAGGAGGCTCTTCGGGACCGCCGTAGGGCCCTGCGCATTTTTAGTCGCAGACCTACGGATGCAAACCTGGAAGCGTACCGAAGAGCTCGGGCCTGCTGTAGGCGTGTCTTTCTTTAGAGTAAGAGGGAGTCGTGGAGCCGTTACGTTGGAGATATTAGCAGGAGTACCCCTGTGACAACGGTATGGAGAAAACTGCGTTCGGTATGTGGAAGGACGTCTCCACATCGAATCGCAGGGTTGCAAGCTGACGGTTCTGTGATCACATCACAGTCCGACATCGCTAACGTGATTGGTTCCTTCTTTAAATCAGCTTCCCTCACGTCTTCATATTCAGTACAGTTTCAAAATTATAAGAAAACCATTGAATCTCTTCCTTTCTTTATAGCGGACTCGAATGATCCTCTAAACATTCCTTTTTCATTGCCTGAGCTTAGAAAAGCGCTCAAAGTATCTCGAAAAACCTCACCTGGAGGAGATGAAATTACACTTTCGATGATAGCGCATTTACCGGATTCTGGGTTAAGGCAACTCCTACATGTTTTTAATAAAATATACGCTTCTAGAAAGCTTCCAAAAACTTGGAAAGAAGCAATTGTTGTTCCGATCCTCAAACCTGCTAAAGATAAAACATTGGCCTCCAACTACCGTCCCATTTCCTTGACAAGTGTTGTTTGTAAGGTCATGGAAAGAATGGTGAACAGTCGTCTCATGTGGTATCTGGAAAAGAATAACTTCCTCGCTCCTGAACAGAGCGGTTTTCGGAGAGGGAGGTCTTCGACAGACCACTTGGTGGCCCTTGAGTCGGCTGTCTGCAATGCGTTTGCATTGCGGCAGCGCCTCGTTGCCGTATTCTTTGATTTAAAAAAAGCATATGATACAGCTTGGCGACGAGGTATCCTCAATACCTTGCGGGATTGGGGCATCGCTGGAAACATGTTGGCCTTCATCAAGGACTTTCTAGATGAACGATCGTTCCGTGTAAGGGTTGGTCAGTGTCTGTCCGACAGGTTTGACTTGGAAAATGGTATACCGCAAGGAAGTGTAATTAGTTGTACCCTATTTGCGGTTGCCATAAACAATATTGTGAAAAGTTGCGTATACCCTGTTAAATGTTCGTTGTTTGTTGATGATTTTGCAATATATGTTGCATCTAGAAATGTTGTCTCAGCTGAACGAGCTCTACAGCTAACTATATACCGTCTTGAAGAATGGTCACGGCAGACTGGCTTTAGTTTTTCTCCTGAGAAGACTAAATGCATTCAGTTTTGCCGAATACGGACTGATAATGTTCCAAGACTGTATTTAATGGGTCAGCATATCGAAGTTAGCACTGAAATCAGGTTCTTAGGTGTTGTATTCGACAAGAGACTTACATGGGTTCCGCATATTAAAGACCTACGGGCTAGGTGCTTAAAGGTGGTTGATATTCTGCGTGTTCTTACAGGTACAGGTTGGGGTGCTGGTAGATCATGTATGATAAGGTTCTACAAGGCTCTAGTGCGATCACGTATAGATTATGGCGCTGTAGCCTACTCATCTGCTACTTCCACTTCTCTGAGAATGCTTGACACAGTCCACAATTCATGTTTACGATTATCTACAGGTGCTTTCCGTTCTAGCCCTGTTGTCAGCATCTTAGTTGAAAGTGGAGAAATGTCGTTATTCAGACGTCGCCAGCAGCTTCTATTGACGTACTTTGCCAAGTTGAAAGCTAGACCTTACCATTTCTTGCATGACATCATTCTCAACAACCCGTGTCATGATTTGCATCTGATGAACGCCCGACAACCTTCACCATTCGGTGTAAGAGCGTTGGAGATATGCAACAACCTTGATATTGCGATTCCTCGTGTCTACCCATGTAATTCTTGTCTATTTCCACCCTGGACCATCGCTCAGTTACACTTTAACTTTGAGATGAGTAAATACTCAAAGGCAGGCACAAGCTCTGTGGTGTTTAATAGCATTTTTAGTGAGTTAGTTGAAGCTATTAAACCATCTACGGTTGTATACACTGATGGATCAAAGTCGGATGTTGGAGTTGGTTGCTCGTTTGTTGCTAATGGGAGAACCTATTTGTTTGGATTACCTGCGGGAACCAGTATTTACACGGCTGAACTTTATGCTATCAGCAAAGCTCTTTCTGTAGTCTGTGTGCGTGGGCGTCGGGTGTTGGTGTGCACTGATTCGCTCAGTGCTCTCCAGTCGATTAGTGATGTGTATTCACGCCACCCGCTAGTTGTGGACGTCCTCGGCACTGTGAAGGAGCTGAATGATAGAGGAGTAAGCGTTGTTTTCTGCTGGGTTCCGGGTCATGCTGGAATCCCGGGAAATGAGGCTGCTGATTTGGCCGCTAAGGAGGCGGCTCGTCAACCGGCTTTCACGCAATATCTGACTATGTCTGATTTTGTGGGTCTGGTGAAGCGGGTCATCACGGATTCCTGGCAGGTAGAATGGACTGGCTCTCATGGCAACAAACTACGAGAAATAAAACCTATTGTTAAGCCTTGGCCTACGTCACTGAGGACGAACAGAAGAGAAGAGGTTGTCATCGCGCGACTTAGAATTGGGCACACCAGATTAACCCATGGGTATCTCATGACGTCTGGTGATGCTCCAGTTTGTGGCAGGTGCGATTGTCCTTTGTCAGTCAAACATGTATTGGTTGATTGCGTCTGTTACGCAGCTCTGCGTCGGCGATTCAAGATTCCCTCTGAATTAAGGAATATACTCGGTGACGAAAGCCCTATTTTGGACGCGGCTTTGAAATTTTTACGATCGATCAGTGTATACAACAGTGTCTAATATATTATGTTCTATTACTCTTAGTTACCATATTGTATGTGTTTTATATTAGTTATAAGTTTATATTCATATGTGTTCATGTTAAGTGGCCTCTTTACAGCCCTTTGTGATCTTTTATGTCTGTGATTTTTTTTTAAATTTTTTTTTGAATGAAATTTTTAATTTTTGGGTTGTGATACTAGTTTTAAGGTTTTAATTTCATAAGTATTAATGTGATTTCTGTGTTTTTTCTTTCTAACTGTGATATTAAGTTTAAGTTTATGTGTTGTGTGATTTTAGAGTATTATAGCTTGTGATGTCTGTGATATTAGCTTATAAGATTTTATTTATTATGTACCAGGCCATGATAACCTTTCAAAGGTTTTTCGCCTAAAAAAAAAAAAAAAAAAAAAAAAAAATTCTCTGAGAATGCTTGACACGGTCCACAATTCATGTTTAAGATTGTCTACAGGTGCCTTCCGTTCTAGCCCTGTTGTCAGCATCTTAGTTGAAAGTGGAGAAATGTCGTTACACAGACTTCGCCAGCAGCTTATATTGACGTACTTTGCTAAGTTGAAAGCTAGACCTTATCATTTTTTGCATGATATCATTCTCAATAACCCCTGTCATGATTTGCATCTGATGAACGCCCGACAACCTTCACCATTCGGTGTAAGAGCGTTGGAGATACGCAATAACCTCGATATTGCGATGCCTCGTGTCTACCCGAGTAATTCGTGTCTATTTCTACCCTGGACTATCGCTCAGTTACACTTTAACTTTGAAATGTGTAAATACTCAAAGGCAGACACAAGTTCTGTGGTATTTAATAGCATTTTCAGTGAGTTAGTTGAAGCTATTAAACCATCTACGGTTGTATACACTGATGGATCAAAGTCGGATGTTGGAGTTGGTTGCTCGTTTGTTGCCAATGGGAGAACCTATTTGTTTGGATTACCTGCGGGAACCAGTGTTTACACGGCTGAACTTTATGCTATTAGTAAAGCTCTGTCTGTAGTCTGTGTGCGTGGGCGTCGGGTGTTGGTGTGCACTGATTCGCTCAGTGCTCTCCAGTCGATTAGTGATGTGTATTCACGCCACCCGCTAGTTGTGGACGTCCTCGGCACTGTGAAGGAGCTGAATGATAGAGGAGTAAGCGTTGTTTTCTGCTGGGTTACGGGTCATGCTGGAATCCCGGGAAATGAGGCTGCTGATTTGGCCGCTAAGGAGGCGGCTCGTCAACCGGCTTTCACGCAATATCTGACTATGTCTGATTTTGTGGGTCTGGTGAAGCGTGTCATCACTGATTCCTGGCAGGTAGAATGGACTGGCTCTCATGGCAACAAGCTTCGTGAAATAAAAGATAATGTTAAGCCCTGGGATACGTCACTGAGGAAGAACAGAATGGAAGAAGTTGTCATCGCGCGACTTAGAATTGGGCACACCAGATTAACTCATGGGTATCTCATGACGTCTGGTGATGCTCCAATTTGTGGCAGATGCGATTGTCCTTTGACAGTCAAACATGTTTTAATTGATTGCGTCTGCTACGCAGCTCTGCGTCGGCGATTCAAGATTCCCTCTGAATTAAGGTGTATACTCGGTGATGAAAGCCCCATTTTGGACGTGGCTTTAAAATTTTTACGATCCATTAGTGTGTACAACAGTGTCTGACAGTCTGGGGTGTTTCAATGTTTTTATATGTGTAAATAGTTTTTATTCTATAGTATATATTCTTATATTAGTTGTAAGTTGTATATATATGTCTGTGTTTTTATTATGAGGCCCCTTTACAGCCTTTTGCGACGTCCTATGTCTGTGATATTTTTTATTTTTAATGTAATTTTTAATTTTTTTTGGTTGTGATACTAGTTTTTAAGATATTAATTATATAAGTGTCAATGTTATTATTGTCATTTATTCTGACTGTGATATTAGGTTTACGTTTATGTGTATATGTTTTTTGTGTTTAGCGTTTTTTATTTAATTTGTCTGTGATATTAGATTATAAGATTTTAAGTATTATATATATATATAAAAGGCGTTCTGCACTCGGGCTTTTTTACACCCTTGTGTAGAACAGCAGGCGATGATAACCTCGCTAAGGTTTTTCGCCTTAAAAAAAAAAAAACACCAGATTAACCCATGGGTATCTCATGACGTCTGGTGATGCTCCAATTTGTGGCAGATGCGATTGTCCTTTGACAGTCAAACATGTTTTAGTAGATTGCATCTGCTACGCAGCTCTGCGTCGGCGATTCAAGATTCCCTCGGAATTAAGGTATATACTCGGTGACGAAAGCCCTATTTTGGACGTGGCTATAAAATTTTTACGATCGATTGGTGTATATGTTACCGGCAAAGTGTACAATTCAGGCATTGTATGGAATACCTAGGCATTGTATACATTGCCGAGTGAATCCAGGCAAAGTATGAAATAAACTCATTTCTTAACAATTGTACAAACTTTGCCTAGGCATTGTGTATAATGCCTAGGCATTATATAGAATGTCGAAAGTTTTGCAGGCAAAGTATAAAATGAACAACATTGTTAAAAATTGTTTATTGCAAATAACAAACATGAAATGTATTAAACATAGGATCTGAAAATCCTCATATTTTACTAGAGTAAAATTTAAAAGTGAAATATTAATTTAAGAAATTACTTGTTACAGCAGGAAAGAGAACTATGGCACTTCGAGTTGCATTTTCGATTGTTTTTAACACAAGCACATTGTTTGGTTTGACATTTAGTTTTGCAAGTGCATCTCACAAATCCTTGGCCGCTTCCTGTTGACTGAGCTGTTGCAACGGTACGAAGTCCTGTTTCTTGATCAGGCACGTCTTCTACTCGAACTAGGCTTTTTTTGCAAACTGTAAACTGTGACCTTGCGTACAGTTGTTTCAAAACTCCGTTGGCGGTCCCTAATTTGTAAAACCCATCTTCTGTCGTATCCATGACCACTGCCAGAATATTTCTCAAGTCACCTCTTCCTTTGTCAACGTCAGGAATTGGAACACGAACAGTGACTCCTTTGGTGACGGGGGGGAAACTTTTTATCGGAATTAGCTTTCATTTTCTTAGCTTGTTTTTCAAGACAAGCTTTTGACCTCTTCCTCTCTTTATCAATATTTTCCGAATTAAAACAAGGGACACACAACAGGGTTTTTTCAGTATCATCACACCCCTGAATTGAATGGCCACATGAAATATGTATGTCCGCTAAACATTTTGTGCAGTTTTGTTTCTCATTAGTTTGCTGCAAACAAACGCTACACATTTGTAGAAGGCTAGAACTGACCGAGACATCAACGGTTGCCTCATTAACTTCTGAAGTGTTATGATCGGTTTGGAGTGGAGGTTCTAGACTTGACATTGTTTGTGTTTCTGTTGTGTGCATGTTATTAACCACTCTTTCCAAATCTTCTTCGCTGTTAATGGAATCCAAAATGTCTCGAGGCAGAGAAGATGTTGTAAGACCGACCTTTACTTTACAGCCGAAGAGAGCCTCATAGGGCGTTCTTTTGATTCCTGAATGTAAAGCTCTATTTTTCATAAGTTGCACAAATCTCAATCCCTCACTCCAACGGTCAGTTTTTTCATCTTGCATCCAAGTCGAAATCATGTTTTCAATATCTTGGTTTGCACGTTCTACACTACCCTGGCTTTGAGAATGACGTGGTTTGCCATGAACGATTTTTAACGTAGGCCAATAATCTTTTAAATTGTAAACTATTTTGTTTGCAAACTCCCTTCCATTGTCTGACTGCAATATACTTGGTGCTCCAATGAGAGTAAAAATATCAACTAGGTGATATGCTACTTCCTCAGCGGTTTTAGTTTTGAGAGGCTTAAGAATCACAAATTTTGTCAAATGATCCTGATAGACCATTATGAACTTAAACTCCCTGTCGGGCTGTGACTGGAAATCAATTAAATCTACTTGACAACGAGAATTAAATTCTGATGAAATCAGGGGCTTTACTACCACTCTTCTTTTCGAACCCTTTTGTTTCTTCTGACATGGCTCACACAAACTAATATATAGCTCAACATCATGACGTGTAACATTTTTGTACTTAATATCTAGCTCTTTTAACATTCGATCTCTTCCACCATGACCAATAGCTACATGAGCTTCATGGAGAACAGTAAATAAATCTGAATCGTGGACATAAAATTTTACAACACTGTCTCCTTGTTTTAATGGGTGTATTAGTTTTTGCACATTTTCTACGATCATTACATCATACCTGTTGAGTAGCCAGTAGTGACGAGGTTCCTTTCTGGGCTTGGCCTTGGCATCTTCGACCTCCAACACCAGCTTCTTATAGTCGTCTTCAGTCAAAAAAACACTATTTTTAGCACTTGCATTCCGAATTTTTACAAGTTCGGCACTAAAACGAAGTTTCATTAGCGATAAACGATCACTAGAACTACTGATACTACTGTTCACTTCTGACATTTTCAAGCAACAATACAGTGGCACGACAGAACAGAACTGAAGCGTAGGCCTAGCACAATACTGTGGCGTGACGGAACAGAACTGAGAGCAGCGTTATAGCGGGGATGGGCGGAGCACAATACTGTGGCGTGACGGAACAGAACTGAGAGCAGCGTTATAGCGGGGATGGGCGGGGGGAGTAGGTGAGGCAAGCACGTTGTAACTTGAAAACAATGGAACAGACAGATTTTTAACTCTGCCTGAACTCCAGCAGGCATTCTATAGAATGCCTAGGCAAAGTATGAAATGTTTAAAATTTCACACTTTGCCTGCTTACTTTTGGCAATGTATAGAATGCCTAGGTATTCTATACAATGCCTGATTTTACACTTTGCCGGTAACATATACAACTGTGTCTAATATATGTCCTATTAGTGTTACCCTATAGTATATGTTTTATATTAGTTATAAGTTTATATTTACGAGGGTAGGCTGATAAGTAATGCACACATGCTTGTAGAAGACAACTAAATAAACTTCAGTAGCGCGCCTGGTGGCATGTGGAAGTACTATTTCTCCTCTACAAGCCTGCGCAGTTTGAAGGCGTTGCTTTCATTCAGTTTGTTTTGAGTAGTGGAAGTATGGCGTCGTGTTCTGGTGCTATGTCAACGAGAATTAAACAACGCGCTGTTATCGAATTTTTAACTGCTGAGAAAGTGAATCCTAGTGAGATTTATCGTCGTTTAAAGGCTGTTTATTGTGACGATACTGTTGATAGGTCTACTGTGAATCGTTGGGTAATAAAATTTCGTGATTGCCAACCTGGAAAAGCCTTAATTGTTGACAAAACACGCAGTGGACGACCAATCACTGCCTCAGACGATAATCGTCGCAAACTCATCGATGATTTGATTCAAAATGACCGGCGAATCACTCAACAGCGTATCGCAAACCAAATTGGAATATCTAAGGAACGTGTTGGCTTCATTATTGAACAATTGGGATACCGTAAAATCTGTGCACGATGGGTACCACGCCGTCTGACAGACGAGAATAAACAGCGTCGATTGGAATGCTGTGAACAACTTTTGAAGCGCTACCGTGACGAAGGAGACGACTTTCTTTTGAATATTGTGACGGGGGACGAGTCATGGGTTCATCATTACGATCCCGAAGAAAAAAGGCAGAGCGCTGAATATCGTCATCCACATTCTCCTGTTGTGAAAAAGTTCAAAACACAACCGTCCGCAAAAAAAATTCTTTTGACTGTGTTTTGGGATGCTCGCCGAGTTTATGTGACTGATTATCTGGAACGAGGGGCAACGGTAAATTCTGCTCAGTATATACAGACTCTGAAACACCTCCGACGTCGAGTTTGTCGTGTTAGAGGCAACCTGGCGCCAATAATTTTGCAACACGACAATGCTCGTCCACACACTTCGCGTGCAACTGGAGAGGCTCTGAGAAACCTGAAGTTTCAACCAATTTTACACCCTCCGTATTCTCCCGACCTTGCGCCTTGCGATTTTTATTTTTTTCCTCTACTGAAGAGAGACCTTAAGGGTAATCATTACAGCTCGGACAATGAGGTGAAGGCAGCTATTGCGTCCTGGGTTCGAGGAAAGTCGGAAGAATTTTTCAGTGACGGAATGAAAAAACTTGTTAAACGTTGGGAGAAATGTGTAATGCTTAACGGTGACTATATTGAAAAATAAATAGATAATTTGGTAGGTTAAGATTTGTACTTTAATTTGTTATTTACCCCATCTTGCTATTTCTTTTTGTTCGTCTTCTACAAGCATGTGTGCATTACTTATCAGCCTACCCTCGTATATTATGTCTGTGTTCATATTGTGTGGCCCCTTTACAGCCTTTTGTGACCTTTTATGTCTGTGATATTTTCTTTCTTTTTTTTTAATGTAATATTTTATTTATTTTTGGTTGTGATACTAGTTTTTAAGATTTTAATTACATAAGTGTTAATGTTGTTTCTGTGTTTATTTTTCTAGCTGTGATATTAATTTTAAGTTTATGTGTGTTTTTCTTTTTTGTGTTTTTAGCGTTTTTTAGCCTGTGATGTCTGTGATATTAGCCTATAAGATTTTTAACTATTTTATATATATATAAAAAAGGCGTTCTGCACTCGGGCTTTTTACACCCTTGTGTAGAACAACAGGCGATGATAACCTCGCCGAGGTTTTTCGCCTTAAAAAAAAAAAAAAAAAATCCCAGACCCTAACTATACTTCTATAATAGCCTTCACCAATTCCACAGAATGGCTCTGGGCCTATGAAGTGAGAGGTAGCACCCTTCTTTGCTAAGGCATCCGCTCTCTCATTTCCAGACACTCCCTGGTGCCCCGGCACCCAACGCAGCGTTACCACGTTACACCTGGCCACGGCATTCAATACTGCCCGACAATCATAGGCCAATCGCGACTCAAAAGTACAAGAACTCAAAGCCTTGATGGCCGCCTGACTATCGGACAAAATAAAAATGTGCGACCCACTGAGGCGCCTCTCAATGCACCTCTCCGCACAGACCTTAATGGCCAATAATTCAGCTTGGAAGATGGTTATGGTACACCCTAGGGCCAGGGAAATCTTCCCCCCGGCCCCCCAGGCCCCCAATCCCGCTCTTCCGCTCATCACTGAGCCATCAGTATACCAAACGGTAGCTCCTTCCGGTATAACTGGTTGTTCCTCCGCCCACTCCTGCCGATCAAAAGTTTCCACCTTCAGTGTGTCAGAGAAGTCGTATGCTTTATTCATACGGTCACGAGGACCACCCACCACACCCATCCCCTCAATCACTTTGAAGATCCTGGTGTGGCCCATCTCCTTTGATGGGACCCCTATCTTGCCCTCCAGCCTCAAGGCAGTTCTTATCGCCTCCTTCTTCACTTGAATATGAAGAGGAGGCAAATCAAACATCGCCTCCATCGCAGCCGTTGGACAGGTGCACATTGCACCACATATCCCTAGGCAGGCCAGTCTCTGCAGCTTCCTCAGCCGATCCTGCGCCGTCCTCAGATTTGTTCTTGGCCACCATACAAAAGCTGCGTACGTGACCATTGGCAAAATGATGCTCACATAAGCCCATTTTACCATATGAGGCCTAAGCCCCCAAGTCTTCCCAAACAGACTCTTACATATCCATAAGGCCTTTGTAGCCTTCTCTATAGTTTTGGACATATGGCCCTTCCAAGTCAGGCCACGATCCAGGACAACCCCCAGATACTTTACCTCTGGGGAGTAGTTTAAGTCCACTCCTTCCAGAGTCAAAGCATCCAGAGTCATCGTCCGTTTCCTAGTAAAAGGAATAACAACCACTTTTTCCGGGTTAATACGCAGTCCCTCCTGTCCACACCAAGTGTGAACCAGATTGAGGGCTCCCTGCATCCGCTCCCGGATGGTTGTCTCATGTTTACCTCTGACCAGGATCACCAGGTCATCAGCATAACTGACCACCTCGAATCCTTCCTCCGTCAGCTGAGTGAGCAGCTCGTCAATGACCAGTGACCACAGGAGGGGTGATAACACCCCACCCTGCGGACAGCCCCTTCTAGCTCTACCAGTCACCGACTTGCCCCCCAGGCGAGTCCGTATCTCCCTATCCCTAAGAATGGACCCAACCCATTTAATCACACTAGATTGGACACCTTTCCTCCTTGCAGCCTTCTCAATTGACGTGAACAGGGTGTTATTAAACGCCCCTTCCACATCTAAAGAGGCACACAGGGCAATTTCTTTTTCCCTTAAGCTCCCATCAATCCGTGTTACCACATCATGAAGAGCCGTGATAGTAGACTTCCCAGTCTGGTAGGCATGCTGACACCCATGCAGGGGCCTTTCCTGTAGGGCCCCACCCCTGATGTGTCTGTCCACCACCTTCTCCATCACTTTGAGCACAAA
Source organism: Catonia carolina (assembly GCA_035578175.1). Taxonomy (NCBI): domain Eukaryota; kingdom Metazoa; phylum Arthropoda; class Insecta; order Hemiptera; family Achilidae; genus Catonia; species Catonia carolina. Next base: position 65,736,287 of record JAQMRL010000001.1, on the reverse strand, counting down.
AGAGGTCAGGCTGATAGGTCTATATGACTTAGGCTCAATTGGGGGTTTCCCAGCCTTCGGTATAAAGACCACCTCCGTCTCCCTCCAGCTCTTCGGTACATATCCAAGCGCACAACTGGCCCTAAAGATATGTAGCAGATACCTAATTAGCTTGTTGCCCCCATTTTGCAACATAGCAGGGAAAATCCCATCTGGGGCAGCCGATTTGTAGGGTTTAAACATACCCACAGCCCACTTGACCTTGGCAAACGTAAAGACCTCACAAGCCTCCCTTCTCGCCAAGGCCACTTCTCTACCATGACCGCCCAGATTCACCCTCTCCTCCTCATCCGGGCGGTCCTCTAACGAGCCGGGAAAGTGTGTTTCCAACAACACCTCCACCGTTAGCTCCATACTTTCAGTTAAGGTTCCATCTTCCCTCCTTAACTGTCCAATAGGATTTGAGTGGTCTTTGCTCAGGACCTTCCGAAGTCGTGCAACAGCAGGGGTCTCATTTACCCCCTCGCAGAACGACCTCCAGGCTCTTCTCTTGGACCTCCTCAACTCTCTGTTATATTCAGTTAGAGCCACTTTGTATTCTCTCCACTCTCCATTACACTTGGCTCTATTAAACAGTTTCCTAGTCCTGGATTTCAACTTCTCCAGCCGACTATTCCACCATGGCACCCTTCTTACCATATTTCGTCTTTTCTCAGGGCAGTTATCACAAAAGGCCCTGTTAAGACGCTCCCTTAACTTGTCTGCCACCCTTTCTAGTTCTGTCACCGACCTAGGGGTAACACAGACGTCCTCCATTTCAGACTGCACCTGTTCCTTAAAGCCCTCCCAGTCCGTCAACTTCGGTACCCTTATACTTTCACTCCTCCCGACCCCCAGGCACATAGCAAATTCCACATACCTGTGGTCAGAAAGAGATGCCTTTCCAGAGACTCTCCAGTCTCTGATCTCACACCTCGTGAGCTCGCTAGTTATGGTAAGGTCCAAGACCTCCCTTCTCCTAACAGTCACAAAGGTAGGCTCATTACCTCTATTACTCAAATATAAATCATTACTAATTAAATATTCAAGTAGGCACTCGCCTCTCCTGTTGGTGTTGGTAGATCCCCAAACGGTATGGTGTGCGTTTGAGTCACATCCAACCACCAACTCCTGGCCTCGTCTCCGGCATCCTTCCACCAGCCGACGAAACTCCGCAGGGGGCATCTCACAGCTATCCCCCGGGAAGTAGGCGGAGGCAACAACTGCCTCTTCCCTCCTACTCCCCCTCTGCATCTCCACGGAGATTGCTACAAGGTCCCTAGTAACACACAAAGGGAAACACTTTATACCATTTCTGATCACTATACATGATCTAGGGTTGGATATACTAGTATCATATATCAACTTACCATTTATGGAGGAGAGTCCGCAAATACGTCCACCTCTGCTCCATGGTTCCTGGACTAGCCCCATATCCAGCGACTCCCTGCAGAACCTTTCACCCAGCGCCGCTGACGCTGCCTTGGAATGGTGAAGGTTCACCTGGACGACGTTGCCACTCAATGCCGCCTGTGTTTCCCGTGGTCCTTCCTTTCCTGCTTTTGCAGGAATCTCGGCCCACGAGTTCTCCTTCCTGGTTGGACCACTTGCCGCCCCGTCCCCGACGGACCGGCAACGGGACTACCATCCCTCCTCCCACCACCAGACTTACGTGAAGGACCCTTTCCTTCCTTCATAGGCGTCCTCCTCTGCGGTGGACTACCCACCGCCCGAGGCGACTCCTCCTTCTCCTTGGGTCCCTCCACCCCTACTTGAGATGGACTTGCCACCACCAGATTCGGGCTCACCTCCTCTACTGGCGACTCCTCCATCTCCACTACCTCCATTGAAGCCGGGGCCTCCACACTAGCCCCTCCTTCTTTTGTTGCTGCTTCCTTGGGGTCATCAGGACCCGTCCTCACCTCCGTCCCTTGACCCCCCTCTCCTCCAGCAACCCCTCCTTCCTGCATCTTGGATCCCTTTAACCTCAGCCGTATCTGACCGAACTTAAAGTCAACCTCCGGATTCCTCCGGAGCCTGACCGCCGACCGGTCATCCACCGCCAATGTCAACTGGACCATGAGGTTGTTCTCCAACCTCTGCAGAACCTTCCACTGGTCCACCAGTAGATCATGGTTCTGTACAGCCAGCATCCTGAGGATCTTCTCCGATTTATCCTCCTTGCTGTTGGGGAAATACCCCACCACAACCACAGGCCGGGGAAGGTCCTTCTCCCCCACCACCTTTAGCCTAGCCCCCTTCCATGGTTGCAGGGCTCCCCTCTATCTTCCTGACCCATTCCGCCGTTCCTTCATCCTTGCAGGTCAGGACCAGGTATCCCGGTTTGAATGTTGAGCCCACGAATTTCGGGGAAATCTCCCCCTCAATCTCGAGTCCCCCCACTCTCTCCAGGATCGCCTTCTCTGTGGCCTTCAACTGCTCCCTGGACAGAAGCACCTCCGGGTAGCCGACCGCCAGGATACCAACCCTGGTACCCGCAACCACCCGGCTGTACCCCATGCCAGGACCAGCCACCCCTTTATCCCCAGTTGGAGGACCTCTTGCCCTCTTCTTGGGGGGATCTTGTACCCGAGTCTTCTCAGGAGTCGACCCATCCGACCTCTGCCTCTTAAGGGGTTGTTCACCCCTCCTCGGAGACAAAGGCCGAACGGCCTTCTCCCTCGCTTCCTCGTAAGGTACTCCCTTTACTAGAAGCCAACGTAGGCGCTTCTTCGCAGCCCCACTCAGCCTAGCACTTTTACCCATCTCCTTGGGTACTTGCGATGTTTCTCCCTCCTCCTTAGGGAGCTCCACATCTTCCTCCGACGTCACCTCCAGAGAACCCAGGCGTTCAGGTGTTGCCACCCTCGCCTGCTGTTCCCCTTGGTTGTCGATAACCATGGGACTTGAATTCCCAGCAGTTTGCTCCGGCCCCCCCACATTTGGTTGGGCCTCCATTTGGGGACGTTCATCCCCCTGTATAATTGTTTTTTCTTTTTTAAACGGTTCCATTTTGATCCCACGAGTAGCTAGGGAAATATTCAGTCCGCCCCTGCAGAGCCCCGCATACAGGGGTAAGGCGCAATTACTGTAGGAGTGAGCCTGGTATCGTACAGGCACCGTTAGAGACACTGACTAAAGCCCCAGTGCCATCCACCCTTCGGCACGGTAGCTTAACACCACTGGGTTGGGCAAAACCAACAGTAGGAGAAGTAGCCTCTAGCACGGATAGAAAAAGTGCTAGATGCCAAGGACAAGGATAGGGATAGACAGACTGAAGCCCAGCATCTCAGCTCACCTCGGCGAGACCAATGCGTGGCTGAAGAGTAGCCATAGAAAAGCCGAGGAGTTTCCAGAGGCACGGGCACGAAAAACTGCTACAGAAAGTAAGGGAGCAGGTGTGCTCTCTTGGACGTGATGCTTCGGCACATGCAAGCCAGCCGATCACTGACTTGCTTCGCCTCCTGACGATAGCCATGTTCTGCCATGTTTTGTTTTGGACTTAACGTTAAGATCCATTTGTTTGTATGACAATGTCTGACTGTGAATCGGCAATATTTGTGTTAAGCTTATATTATGTATTGGTGTATGTTTTTATTTACTTTCGTGGCCCCTTTTCAGCCTTTTCATTTACCTACAGATCTGTGATATTACCTTTCATGTAAATTTTATTTTGTTGGCTGTGATACTAGTTTGTAAGATTTTATAAGTTATAAATGTTATTTATTCCAAGTGTGTTATTAGATTTAAGTTTATGTTTGTATGTATTAGTTTTTAATAGAAATTTTATTTTTATGTAAATGTTGTTTATTTAATTTTCTGTGATATTTCTAGTATATAAGAACTTTAGTTAAAAATAAGAAAATTAGATTCTACACTTGGGCCCTTTACACCCTTGTGTAGAACAAGGCGATGAAAACCGTCATGGTTTTTCGCCAAAAAAAAAAAATAAAAAAAATAAAAATATCAATGGAACGTAAACGGTACAATACAGCCCAGAAACGTACTAGAATATGTACCACATGACAGACGTATAGATGTAGCGTTGATATCAGAGACACACCTTACTACAAGACATATATTTTTTATTCAAAATTATATTGTTTACAGGTTTGACTAGCTTGATGATTTAGCTCAGGGGGACTGCTGTACTTGTTCGCTCCAGTTTGTCTCATTACCCTTTGGAATGAAATCAGCAGAAAGACACACAAGTTCTGGCAATTTCTTTGCAATGCGCACCATTTTTCCTTAGTGTAGCTTCTGTTTACTGCCCTCCACAGTTTTCAACATCTCAAAAATTTACCAATTTGCTCTCTGCTTTAGAACCAAAATTTATTGCTGGTGGTGATTACAACGCTAAGTATTGTCAGTGGGGTTCGCGATTGATTTAATTTTTGCCATGCTCTGCTGAAAGAGCTTGTGCCCAATTATTTCAAACTTTTTTAGTTCATATTAAGGTATTTGCCCACCGGTATAGTTGAAGTTTGTACATCCTTACCTCCAATTGTAATTATATTGGGCCTACAACTTCTCACGACATTGCGAAGGGCTGTACTTAGTCTCTTCGCAACATGATTAATGCACTCTTCTTTATTTATTTCTACATTTTCTCCATGCACTTTTAACTGGCTAAGATGAGAAAAACTGTAGCATATCGACGTTAAGTATTTTGGTGTATTGTAACCTGTACGAGTTCCTCAGTATTTCAGTTGCTGCAGTTTCCATTGATGGTGATGAGCCATTGTATTTCTTGTCACAATTCAGCTTATGCTCTTCATACCATGCATTAAATTCTCTAGATTTTTCACCAAATTTGTGTTTTTCTTAATGCACTATTTCTACAAAATTTTGGCAATACACAGTAGTCTATGACAAGCCCGGTATCAATGTGGACTACACAGCCGACTCCATAGTTGGAGGTAAACCCCCTCTTATGCTATTTTCTATCGTAACTCACCGCTATATCAGTATTTTCATGTACTTTTGAATCAAGTTCCTTATAATAACTTCTTACTCTCTGACAAGCTTTTACCAGTTGTTCAATAACTGCAATTTTTGAAATTTTTTTGCAATTTCATTGACTGAGCATGAAATGTTTGTTTTGACATTGTGTCAATATTCATAACCATTGAAAATGATTTCATGGTGCTGTAACCCTTACTTAGTGATAGAAATTCTCCAGTTGAACTAACATTTACATCAAACAACATTTACATCAAAGTCTTGGACTTTGTTGGTGTTTTTTCTTTTACTTCTTCAGCACAGCTTTCACAATGAAGAGAAAAACATTTGGCAAATCCATTTTTTGATTTCTCTACCAGTTTTAACTCTGTTTATTAAAACATTTTGAACATGGTAACCCAGTAAATAAATCCTTCAAAACATTGATGTCTACAAATGAATACTCTGGTGCAGCGTTATCTTCTTCCACTAAAATATCACTACTCAGATAATCAGATTATCTTGTATTTGTAATAGAATCTGTACATACTGAACTAGTGTTTGAACAAGATGGACCAGGGGTTAAAATATCTGAAGTTGTTCGTGAATGTACAAGATCAGGGTTATCCATGTTCAAGTTTGACCCATCGTTTCAATGAAGCTAATTTAGCTTTGTTTATTTGTTGACACATGAACATACGTCTTTTTAGTACTTTGTTTTTGCCTTATCATTATTAATGACAATAGAAATGAATGTTAATAACTTACAGCTTTATAAACACTAATAATACTATCGTTCTAATTTGGTATGAAAGAAAAGAACATAACCTCACTAAAATGAAACTGCCTTTTATACCTCAAAATCAAATAATTGCAAAAATCTTTCACTCATACCATAAATCATACTTTTGTTGTCCACTAATATTGAAAAAGGAATTCGTAAATAAGTGTTTTCTACTAACACAAAATCAACATGAAACCCTCATGTAAACAAAGCACGAAAAATCAGAGCTCACTAGATATTGCATTGTTTAGAAACAGTTACATAATTTACTAGTAACGCTATCTCTTTGAAAGTAACAGAACTAAAAGCAAAGAGAACGCGGTAATTTAAAAAAAAGAATTGTGTAATTATGTCTTTTTACAAGCGAGATATTAAAGTTTAAACTTTCATATTTTTCTCGGGCAAAAATTTGCGTCAGATTTTTCCTTCGCTTCATATAGCCTATTCTATCTACAAGTTAAAAAGTAGTGTTGACAATGAACATCCTTGTCACACACCTTTTCTTACAGCAGCTTCTTTTTCATACCCCTCAATTAATTCTCAAAACTGCTGTTTGATTCTTATACAGACCGTAGAAAACTTTCCTTTCTTTGTATTTAACTCATAGACTTTTCAAAGTGTTAAACATTTTACTCCAGTCCAGATGGTCAAATGCTTTCTCTAAATCTACAAATGCCATATAAGTAGTTTTATTTTCTTCATCCTTTTCTCAATGATCGATCTCAGAGCCAATATTCCATCTTGAGTTCCCATTCTTTTTCTAAATCCAAATTGGTCATCATCCGACACTTTTTCTACTCAGTGTTCTATTTTACTGTATATAATTCTTGTTAGTTTCTTAGATGCATGGCACATTAGGCTGATAATTCTATAATGTGCACACTTCTCCGCCCCTGACTTTATTGGTATTGGAATCACAATATTTTTTTTAAAATCCGATGGTACTTCTGTTACACCTTCCAAAAAAAACAAGGCGAACATAAAAGGAGAGGAAAATGATTGTGGTAGTAAATTCACTTCACAAATATTGCGTTGCTTTACAGTTTAATAAATAATAATGCAAAAGGGTGGAATAGATCCACGTTAACATTAAATGAAATAGATTGATTAAAATAATAGGTGGGTGCACCCCCAAAAAACATTTGAATATAACAAATCATTTGACATATCATAAAAGTAATATTACAGCAAAATTTGTAACCAAAATGCGACAAACGGGAGAACCCCTTTAAAATAATATATTAAAACGGTGACATTTAGAAACAAATGAAGAATCTTGTAGACATCCAATAAGTAAATGTTAAAATTGTACATTACCAAATTTCCATTTCATTATCTCATATTACGGTTAATCTTTGGATTAGCGTCCAAAACACCAATGAAGTTGAAAATAGAAATTAAGGTTGTTTTGTAAATTCAAATATTGGCTGAAATCTTAACGGAAACTGAACCCAGAACATGAAATCATGAACTTGAAGTAGAAGCATAACAAAACCAGAACTAGAACCATAACTTGAAGTAGAAGCATAACTTGAAGTACAACCATAACTTGAACCCTGAAAGCAAATTCCAAAAAGTAATAAGGAAACAACAAAAAAAACCCATTAAAAAAAACAAAAGCAGAATTTAAATTTAGAAAAAACAATAAAAAAAGCAGAATTTAAATTTAGAAAAAACAAAAAATGTAAGCCAGAATAATTAACAAAGCAAACAAAAGCATGTCGCAACCATGCAATGAAAGGCACGTAGAACATTCTAGTAGCAAGAAGAACTACGTAGCAAAAACCTTTCAAAAAGCTAAAATAAAAGGGCCCAAGAAAAGCCAAGACCATTTTAGCGCAAAGAAAACAAAAAATATATATTAAAAATAGCCATAATACAGTAAAAAAGAATTAAAAAGGTTTTTCCTTTTTTATATTACAAAAACTTTTTTCAATTACAGATTTTTTATTTAAAAAAACAGGCCTGGCTGTACAGCATAAAAGTAGAAAAAAGAGAAAGAGAAACCAAAAATTTACACCCCTGAGAAATCAGGGTGAACGAACGCGACAAAACCAAAACGGCAAACGCACAAGGATATATTGCATAAAATTACTTTTACATAAGTTACATTGTATAAGAAAAGAAAGGTCGACTCAGCGAACTGAAAATGGAGTGTATGTAACTCAAAATAAATATAATATAACTCAAATATAAAAGAAATTCATGTATTCAGTGATGCATGTGGTGGTCAAAACTGCAATAACACACTAGTTAGACTATTTTTAGCTCTTACCATGACTGGCCGGTTTAATATCATTCAACATTACTTTCCGGTTCGCGGTCATAGCTTTCTATTGTGTGATCGAAATTTTGCTACGGTTAAAAAGGTTGTTCGCCGACATGATCGGGTGTACACACCTGCTCAGTATGTGTCAATGATAGAGGAAGCTAAGGTGAAAGAACCAAAATTCAAAGTACAAGTTGTAAATAATCAAGATATATTGAACTTCAAAGAATGGTGGCCTCTTCTTTTCAAAAAGACCACAAATAGCGTAGATAAAAAAGAAACATTTGCTATCAGCAAGTATAAACACTTTCGATACTGTTCAGCTAACCATGATTTTGTAGTTGCTTATCCACACGTAGATTCAATAGTATCAAATACTTTTCAACTTTATACAGCGGTGGCATTACACTGCCAACTAAACCAGTATATCAAGCTATGGTCCCTATAAAAGCTAAAAACCTCATCGATGTTGCAAAAATTATAAAACACATACCAACTGACAAAATAGAGTTTCAGGAATTTTATCAGCAGATTTTGAGTTTCCCTGCATCTTTACCATTAGAAGGTAGTGACATCAGTGAAAGTGAAAATGAATAGGTTGTTGTACAGAGATCTGTGTGAAGGTGTGGATATTATGGATCACAAGTAGATGTAATCAAAATAACATGAACTTTATTAAAAGTAAAATGAATTTAGTAGCACATAGTATATAATGTCCATCATTATTAAAAAAAGGTTTATTATTTAGTAAGAGTAGTTTTAAAAGAAGCATTAGTTAATAAAAAGTTTATTAGTTAGTTAAACACATAGTATGTAATCTGGCAACCATTATTAAAAAAATAAAGTTTATTAGTTAGTAAAAATAGTTTTAAAAGAAGTAGTATTAGTTTGTAAAATATATAATTTGTATCTGTCAAACATTTAAAAAAAAATAAAGTAAATGAAGAGTATTAGTTAGTTTTTATTTAAAAACATATCTATCTAGGCTTATTGAGGTCAAGAAGAGGAACATTCTCTAGAGCAGGGGTTCTCAACGTTTTAGTAACCACGTACCACTTGAAATTTTCAGATATTTTGACGTACCACCTTATATTTATATATATTTTTATTTTTATTTATTTATATATAATATATAATTATATATAATTTACATTTGGTCATGTTTAGGAAAATAAAAATGCATTCTACAACTTTATGTACATAGAATTTACTTAGATACAAAATGAAATGTATCGTACATTAAAAACAATCTTAAATTAGTTCATTGAACACAGTCATTTAAATTTAAACAGATCCTAATGAGCTCCCTGTTGTTGTTTGTCCTTGACCAAATTTTCTATATCTGGGTCGATTGAACTCAACTTGATTCTTAAGTCCTCTTCAACACTAATGCGGTTTCTGTATTTATTTTTGATGTACAGTAGTTCTGAAAAGCCTGATTCACATAAGTACGAGGTTACAAATGGAAGTAAAAAGATTATTGCTTGCTTGAACACTGATGGATATTCAGTTTTTGTCCCCATCCAAAAGTCTATTAAAGATTTTTCTTTAAACGCATCTTTCATTGAGCTGTCACTTATAAGGTCGATGAATTACTCTTTTGAGTGACTAGGAAATTTCCCTGAAAATGGATTTCTAATCCACTCATATTTAGAAAAATCTTGATTAAAATATTTATCAAAACTCGTTTGAAGGGCTTCCATATGACTAGTGATATCATCAGTCACTTCTGGCTTCAGAGAAATATCATTTTCTTCCAAAAATGCAGCAAGAGTAGGGAATGCAGAGAAATCCTTGTCCTGTGCTTGAGAGCGAAACAGAACCAACTTTTTCTTGAAGGATGATATTTTATCGTTTGTAGTGAACACTGTTGTACTCGGCCCTTGAAGTCCCATCCATGTTCAAGATATTAAGCCTATCAAAAATATCAGCCAAATACGCCAATCGTGATAGCCATTCTTCATCATTAAACAAGTGTTTCATGTCATGATTTTGTTCACTTAAAAACCTAAAGACTTCTGACCTCAGTTCAAATAGATGAGTTAGGATCTTGCCTCGTGACAACCATCTAACCTCGGTATGTAGCAGGAGAGTTTGATATTTTGCACCCATATCTTCACACATCAAAGAGAAACGCCGTGAATTAAGAGCCCTGGCTTTAATAAAATTAATGACCTTCAAGCTGTCCGTTAAAACAGACTTAAGGTTGGCAGGCATACCCTTGGAAGCCAAAGCTTCTCGGTGAATAACGCAGTGAGTACTTTGGCATTCTGGAGCAACTTTTTTTATTCTTGCTCCTAATCCACTCAAATGACCCGACATAGCTTTTGCACCGTCCGTGCACAAACCAACACATTTAGACCATGATATTCCCACTTTCATAATGTACTCATTTATGACATTAAATATGTCCTCAGCTTTAGTGTTTGATTCAAGAGGTTTGCAAAATAAAAATTCTTCCTTTACTTCACTTTGATAATCAAAACGTATGAATACGAGAAGCTGCGCCATATTTGTTATGTCTGTGCTTTCGTCTACTTGTAGTACAAAATAATTACATTCGCGCAGTTGAAGTAAAAGCTGTTCTTCAATACTCGAAGACATCTCAACAATTCGCCTTTTTACTGTGTCATTCGACAACGAAATTTTCTCGATTTCCTTTGCTGCCTTTTCGCCTAATACTGCCTCGACCATATCCTTAGCGACCGGAAGTAAAAGTGTTTCGCCAATTGTATGAGGCTTCCCTTCTTTAGCTATTCTAAAACTGGCAAGTTATGATGCTTTGACCAGTTTTTTGTCTATATTTACAAATTTTGCCACGCACTGATTTTCTCTCTTACACAATTCAGATTTTCTTTGAAAAAATTCAATAGGTTTGTCAACCAAATCGGGATGCTTAGTAGTCTGGTGCCGCTTTAGTAAGGAAGGCTTCATGCTCTGATTTGAAAGTGTTTCTGAACATACAACACATTGTGGAATAGGATTATCGTTATTTTCTGTGCCAGGTTTTACTATAAATCCTAACTGTAAATACGCTGCATCGTACTTACGATTTGGCTGAGGTTTAATCTTCTTTTGACTGTCCTTAGAGGTGGAGGGGTTAGTCAAATATCGCTTCATTATGTCCACTAAAAACTAATGCTGAATTACTACTAAAAACTAAAACTAAACTTCACTTCATGGAACACAATCCAAAAACAGGCTAACATTGGCATCAGAATGAAACTACTGGGTGAGAAAGTAACACAAGAGAACGTGACACCAGCTCATGCCACTGTCAAAACAAAACTGACGGGGTAGGGGTGGGATGGTCGTGATCGTGATGAGTGGCGGGGGGGTGAGGAGTGGGAGAAGGAATTGAGTCACTCGGGTTGTTTGTGTAGCGTCAAGGTCAGCGTCAAACTGCCACTATTCTATGTAAAACACAGATGAAGGAATTGTATTCTTAACGCGGAAATGTTGCATCGTAACTGTAAATTTAATGTTATTCACATTCAACAGTTTTTATTATTATTAATATATGACTGCGTACCACCTGAAATGTCCCCGCGTACCACCGGTTGAGAAAACCGGCTCTAGAGTAAAAAATTCATTAATAAATTCTAGATGAAGTAATTAGAGAAAATAATAACATGGACGTATTAGTAACAAAGTACTACAAATGCTCAATAGTAAGTTTTTTTCTGTAATAATTCTCGAAACCACAAAATAGTTTTATGCATTTTCCCAACATTCCAATTTGTGGAATATTCACCTTTTAGATTTCACCGGTTCAATTATATTATTGCATTCAATCACACAGTCAGACCGAACGTCTCCTGCAGGCGACATAAAAACAAATCATGATGCTGGCTGGAAATGATAAACTATATTCTAATTTGAACTATGCTGTTAGATTAACCAATTCCATAGTAATAACGGCTAAACAATGAAAAGGTTTACAAAAAAGCAATTACATATACATTTTTTAACTTACTTGTGACAGACATGCGTTTTCTAGCACTAGTAGTAGACGCCATTTTAGAACTCAGCAATTTCACAATGTACTGAACTATCTCCATCAACAAGTGGTCTGATGTGTGCTGCTATCTGTTGGGAAGTATAGAAACCACCTACCAATGCTACCAATAGACTTCAAAAAAACCATAACCGAAAAATGATCTTATAGTCTTATGTCTCCTGTAGGAGACACCAGGACTCCAAACAAGAACAAGAACAACAAATAAGAACAGCAAAACTGTTTACTCCAGCAATATCTAAAACTCCATAAAAGTAATGCATTGGCCAACAGCGACTCTTTATCTTCGTAGTTTTGTCATGATAAAGCTTGCCAAGAGCATCAACACCGCCTTTTGTCAAATTATAAAATTCCACTACTTCAGGTTTATTTGTGTTTTCATTTATGTCCCCTGTAAAATGCATTGAAGAAATCAGCAACACTTTTTTATTAGCTTTTGGCGCAAATGATGTAATCATTTTATCATACCGATTCAAAAAACGAGAAGACATCTCTGGTTCGCGGGACAACATGGAGGGTGGTATTTGTCGTTTATTCTTCGCTAGGGCTCCAACACAAGTAAGTTTCCTTTTATGTAGTTTCTCAGTTAATTCATAAGAAGAAAACCAGTTGTCGGTCGTGACATTCCGGTTGGTTTGGAACAGTGGTTTCATAAGCTTTAGAACGTATTTCGTAGGAATAGTCAAACCGGCTTCCATTTTCTCTTTTCCCACATAAGGTATGCCTCCCAAAAAATAAAACATTCTGGCATCAATGAAGAAATAATTTTTAAACCGTATCTGTCTGGTTTTTGGGGAATGTAAGTCTTGAACGGGCATCTCCCACGAAAACTAAGAAGTGTTTCATCAATTGTGATGTATTCAGATGGCGAGTAATTTTGCCACAGTTTTGCTCAAACATATTCCAAATATCCCGGAATGCAGCAAATTTCTCAGTGGTTTTACTTACTTTTCGTTCTTCCTTATCATCAAATCTCAGGTTCATTAGAAGAAATTCAAATCTTGTCATTGTACTTTGAAAAATCGGTGGACCGTACAAGGCTGAAAACATATCAGGATTTAAACCAGAATTTTTCAAAAAAGTACTCATGTATAACACTCCAATTAAAGCTTTGATTTCTAATTCATCAGTACGAGATACAAACCACTGAACTGAATTATACCTCTGTTTGCTATTTTCAATTTCTTGGTTGGTATGATGTACTAGTTGTGTAATGATATTTTCAGTCAACAATAAAAAAAATATACTTGTTCATTTGTGATACCTCGTGCTTCATGTTTTGGCCCAGGGAGGGTGGGTAGTTGTATTTGCAGAAAGAGTTTTAGAAAATTTAGAAATTAGTGATTCATCACTCCAAATTATTTCTCCATCTTTCCAAGTTCAAAATTTCTGTCCTGTTTAGGATGACTTCTTGCATTATTTGTAATCTTTCGAAGGTCAGTAGGCCTACCATCATCAGCAATAAAAATATCATCTACGATGTTGTCAACTAATATGTTATCTTCTGTTTCTGAGCAACTTTCATCAAGCTTATCGTCAAATTCATCATCCGATTTTGTTTGCTGACAATGTAACTCTCGTAAAACCTCCTCAGGAGGCATCAAAAACATTTTCTGCTGTATCATATAAATTCAGGAACAATATGCTGTTAAATTTAATCCTGAAGTAGCGGTTTTAAGCTTCTGACGCTTATGGTCAGTTAAACGTGGTCTGATCTTTATATTTGATCTTAAATTTGAGTGTTGAACATTGGTGTCAATTTGTTGTTCATGCTGAGCTAACAATACTCTGTAGACTTCGTTAGCTTTGACATCCGGTATCTTTCGCAATTTTGGATATGGTGCTATTTTTGTAAAAGTATTCTGCACTGATATACCTATTGCTCTAGTGGATACAGGGATTGTTGCTTCAACTGTACTAACGGCCCCTCCAACTGCCAGATCGCCTTAAGTTAGGGTACTTGTCTGTTCGGGTGAGACCGTATGTCCCAAACCCTCTGCGCTGTTTCCAGTGCCAAGAGTACGGACATACTAAAACACATTGATAGAAACCTGCGATATGCGCAAAGTGTAGTTCTCCGGAGCACTTGGACAACGAATGCACTTCGGATCATGAACTATGTGCTAATTGTAAAGGGAGACATTCAGCTGTCTCGGGATTGCCCTAAGTACAGAGAAGAATGTGAAATTCAGAAAATCTCGTCTGAACAGAAGCTTTCTTTTCCCACTGCCCGTCGCGAGTACAGAAAACTTAATAGCATTCGAAATGCAGTCCAGCCTGACATTTCGTTTGCAGCCGCAGCTAGTGTCCCCGCACGTGTAGCAAGTGAATGTTCCTCATATGTTGAGTTGAAAAGTGTTGTCGAGAACCTAACCAAACAAGTTGCCTCTCTGACGTCTGCTTTAAAGGCTTTGCTAAGCTCCAAACAGAATGACATTCCTTTAAACAGTTTGGTACCACAGGATGATAATGTGCTTTTGACGCAGAATAGAAAAGTTCAGCAGTCCAGTAAAACTGCTTCTTTGTCGAAGGGAAAATCCCTTTTATCGTCTAAAACGCTTCCTGCGGAAGCATCTAAATTTTTAAAGTCTCCTTCATCTGAATCAAAAATTCATGATATGATAGGAGACACATCAGGCTTAGAAAAAGGCCTCATTCAAGTGAAGAGGAAAAAAGGGAGAGAGAAAATAGTGTTTGATACGTAACTCCTCCTAATCCTGAAAAACCAATAAATGAATAATATTATTCAATGGAATGTTCGTGGCATTCGGTCTAGGTATGTAGACATAAAGCTTTGATCCGGGAAAAGTGTCCTCTTGCACTTTGCATGCAAGAGACGATGTTGCAGCCTACTATATCAATATCTTTTCGTGAATTTCAGATGTTTAGGAAAGATTCCCTGGATGGTGGTCCTGGCGGTGGGGTTGCTATATTACTCCATCAGTCAGTGCAGGGAGTGAGTCTGGATATTCAAACAGATCTAAAGGCTGTGGCAATCAGGATAATTATCCCGATGACAGTTTGTGTATGCAGTATTTACTTACCACCTAACTGACAAGTTTCATACCTAGCCATGAGAGAATTACTGGAACGATTACCAGCTCCATATATCGTCCTAGGAGATTTCAATTATCACCATTATTCTTGGGGCTCCTCACTGTGCAATGGTAGAGGTCACATGGTGGAGAGGGTCCGGAGTGATTTAGACTTATGTCTATTGAACGATGGATCTGAAACATTCATATCATCTGCAACAGGATTTTGATCGTGCTTGGACCTTACTTTGTGTAGCCCGTCCCTTGTACCAAGGTTGATGTGGAGAGTACTGCCAGACCTGTATGGAAGTGATCACCTACCGGTGGTGGTTGAACTTTTTGACTACCACCCTGTCGCAGACCTTCCGAAACGATGGATTGAAAAGCTTGCATGGTGTAACTTCTTTCCCTTTCTTCCCCAAATATATTTTAAACTTATGATAAAATCCTTTGTCATCGCACAAGACAAATAGTTTATACCCCCACTTATGAGGTTTTAAAGCATTGTATTGCCTCATATTTTATAGTGATGGGTTTCTGTTGCGCATATCTGCTCATCGACAGATAAGGTAGGTTGTAGTATGCCGAGCGGTTGTCGCACTGGTGTTAGTAGGTGGTCTCTATGAAATAAATTGGTAACACGTTTTGGAAGCAAGCATTAATATTTATTGCACTCAACCAGTATTCGTACAGCGTTTTACTTAGGCTTTATATCTCTCTCTCTTAATCACCCCTTTACTTATGAAAAATTATCCCCATATAAATGACGGTATTAGCAATTTTCCCAATAATGTTCTAATTAAATTTTGTTGACACTGTGGTAATGTTAAGTTAATTTGGTTGCCACTCACCAACTTATACTCCTGACCACACCCAGACTGGTGCTTTTTCCATCTCAGCCTGCAGCCTTCCTTCTATGAGTCTCGAAAAAGTTGTGTCAATTAATTTTGCATGTATTATCCTTCCTTGACTCCCTACCAACCCTTTGATAGAGGGAGAAAAGGAAGGTTCACCTAGTTACATCATGTGTGGTCGTAACCAGACACCTCTATCTAATCTTTTAAATTTCCTCTAACATAATTTGAAATGAAATACGGCAATAAATAAAATAAAATTAAAATAAGTGGTTAAGAAGAGATGTATAAGCTTTTACAAAATTATAAAAAAATATAATCAAATTAGTTAAACGAACGTCCATTAAAAATGCATGCACCACGGTCTCATTGGAATAGACAAAACATTTTCATTCAGTTTATCGATCACTGGACGAATTTTAAATAAGCGATCACACTCTGGGTCATCTCTTGGTTTGAGAATTGAGTTGTCGTTAAAATGTACGATGGATCTTATACTCTCAAATGCATTCAGTCCCATAGTACCTTTCACTATTTCATTCCCTAAAATAGGGTGCCAGAGATCCCTAATATTGGTGCAATTGGTCACTGATGATATAATAAATAGTTCAAGGAATCTTTCGATATTTCTGGTAGTTACAGTCTGTGGTTTAGCTGAGTTTTTCTGAGTAACACAAAGTGAACTTTCTTGAGCGATTTTTTTTAACAGGGACTCATTAAAAAAATATTTGAAACATGATAGGGACTATCTAACTCAGCAATTTTTTGAGGATATGTAAAATTTCCTTTGAACTTTCTTTCCTCTTCATCAACTAGTAAGAATTCATGTTTCCAAACAAGATCTGTTTCTTTTTTTCCTTTACGCGATACCTTTTCTTGAGTCTTCTTTTTGGAACTTGTTCCTGGACCAATGGAAGATGCTGATGTAGAATTAGAAGGTTGATTGTCTTCCGATGGTGATTCTTCGGGTAACTCCAATGTTGAAGCATTTTGATTGTTTCTCAAGGTGGACGTTACAATATTTTCTAGCATTTCGTCCTCTTCCACAGTAATAAAATCATCTAGATCATCTTCGTCAACAAATTGCCCTAATTCATCTTCACTATCATGCGGTATTTTTAAATAATTTAATATTTCATCAGGGGATAGTGTTTGTTTCCCTTCATCATCATTTATAATACTTATTCCATCCATGGTTTATCTAAAAGTGAAAAGAATATTTTAGTTTTCAGATAAACAACATGGTATTGACATCAATATTTTTAACTTATTCTTCATGAGAATTAACTTATTCTTCATCACTGAGAAAGAATGCAAGTAACTGAGAAAACGACTGCATGATGTAACTCATGAGTTACATATAGAAAAAATTATTATAAAATTTATAAGAGTATTTTACTTACATTCAACTTATCAATCCCGTTCTTGAAACTCAAATTAATAACACTATATTTTTTTACAAAAATAAGCACTAATTACTTAAATTAAAATACATAAAACACTGAGCCTAATTTACAACCCGTGGTGATGCGCGAACACGAAACTGTTGGTGAAGTTAGAAACTAACAAAAGCGCGCCTTTCTAACCGAGTCGCGTGGTTATTAGCTTGAATACATAAAGTAACAGATGAGTTATATAAAATAATACCAAAAATCAACACCAGAGTGCATATAAGGACAGACAAAGTTTGTGTTACTCCTGAGTTTACACGATGCATTAAAGGGTTAAAGGTTCAAGAGCCGCCAGAAACTACAAACCTACAGGAAGAAGAGATATAGGACGACCGAGGAACAGATGGGTACCGGAACAGGTTCAAGAAACCTAATCCTTGGAAGTGAAGAAGAAGAAGAAGAAGAAGGTTTAAGAGATACGAATTTTCAAAAATTTTGTGAAGTTTTGTTGCTATTCAGACCATAGTTGCTATTCACCCCAATTTACTTATTCAATTTTTACTTATAATTTTTGTTAGAGTTATAAAAAACCGTCATTATTCAAAATTATCATACCCAGTTTACATTACGTTTGATTATAATAATACTTTTTAATTAAAATTACTTAGTTTATCTCGATCTATTAACATCAATTAATTAATAAAAAAAATTAATAATAACTTAATACTACTAAATTTAAAATAATATCAATAAATTAATAATAACAAAAAATTGATAAAAATTAACATAACTTAGTTTAATCACATAGTTAATACAATAACTTATTTTTACTTTCTCTTGCCTATATGAATATATAGGAAGGAAAGTATTGTTTTTTTTAATAATGTTGAACTGAAATTAATGAAATCAATGTTAAAGAAGTATTAGTCTACTTCACAATTAGTCTACTTCAATTTCCACACTAGATTCGGGATTCTGATTTTTAATTTTTTTAGAAAATGGCAGTGATCGATACCAATGATGAAATTCACTTGGGATTACTCCTGAGTTACAAAGTTAACTCAAGTCATTGTACTTTTCATGTGTACTAGGCAGTAAATTGAAGTAGGCATTTTTCTGTTCCAGCAGAACTAATTTTCCTTGTCCTCGATCACAAATATTTTTTTCTGAATATGGCCCATGATATCCATTCCTAAAGAAAACAAATTCTAGATGAAATCTGAAACATTTGATCTTCAGCCAATTTACTATAGTCCCCTCTGTATCTTTCTTTTTGTTTTTCATGATAATTTTTGACATGCTGAAAGATCAATGAAATTCTTGTACTAAAGACTGTTCACATTGTAAGGTGAAGCATTTTTTCTATTCCGCGTTGAAGAGCTCTTCGGAAGATATTTGCACAGTCATACGTAGTGTGTAAATCTACATGTTTCCGTGCTGACTGTATAGCACTATGCATACTGTCACATTCCATCATGGTGCCCAGACTCCAAGAATTTCTGCTCAATTACTTCAATATTTGTTGTTTGCACTGTATGCAGAAGTACAGCAACAATATTTTGGTTTCTATTTTGCTCCCCACATGTATCACTCCGGTATGTAAAATCTAGTTTGCTAGGATCAGAGTCGTTCACTTCCAACAATTTTTGATACTTCACGCAGTCATCACATACATTTCTTTTAGGATGGCAAAAGCCATAATTACAGTTAGATATAAAAAACTTAAAATAATGTTACATACTTCATTGGACGATGTAAGCCAGTTTTGTCTTTATGATACAGTTTAAATAGTTCAAAAAGTTTCTTAACATTGAGGTCACTAACCTAAAAATACATCAAATTACTGGCGGAATAATGACATTCTTTTAGAAGGTATAGCTGACAAATGTTCATGAATTAACTCCCAGATATTGCTATTACATTTATTTGGACGATTGGAGTGTGATCCCCGTTTTTCTTGATTCATTATTAAGAATTTTTTTGTTAAATTACTCTGAGTCGTTTTTCATTTATCTGTTATAATATTAGTAACATCTGTCTGTTATTTTTTGCAATGAACCTTCATGTTTCAATATGTAGCCTATTGCCTAATATTTTCTCTCATTTTTTGAGAATTGCATGTTTTACTTTAAAGAACACTATCTGTGGGTTCAAAACTTCAAACATATCTTGTGATTGTTTATTATCAATATTGTAAAACAATAGAAAATATCCTTTTGTATCTCATAGGTTACACTTTAACAGCATTTATAATTTTACTGTCTTACCTGACAGAAAACTTTGGCACCCACAACATTCCCAGAATAATTTACATAACTTGCTCCGATGTCCTGCTCTTTTTTATTCTATTTCTACACCAATTATTTTCACTATTTATTAAAACACTGCCATTAACATGAACAAAAAATAACCGGCCGCATTGGCGCAGTTGGTAACGTGCTCGCCTTTCATCATGCGGTCTTGGGTTCAAATCCCACTCAGGCATGGCATATTTTCATACGTTACAAAAAATCATTTCATCCTACATGGCATAAAGTTCCACCCCAACGTCGTCGCTAATGACCATTGCAGTTGATGCGACGTTAAATAAATAAATAAAAAAAAATAACCATTTACCTCAAAGATTACAAAGCAGAAAAATAATCATCAGCTGTTTAGTAGTAACTTGAAAGAAATCTAGTAACTCGCTCTGTTATCAAGATATTGAACTAAAATGTTTACAAGCAACAGAACACACAATGGTGGTTAATGTAAAAACATTTATGAAAAAGGCGTTTAGGTGTATACGCCCTTTTTGCCCAAAGGCCTTCAATTATAAAAATGATTGAAAACATCTTCACGAATTACTTTATGTACTATTTCAAAACATTTATTTTTACTCCTGAAACATACAAATACCACCCAAAAATTAATTACAATTACAACAAGGCAACAGAGTGTTATAATTATTAACATAATATACACAGATTTTCTTACCAAGAACGGTTGAAAAGATTAGGTTACAAACTTACTTTTGTAGGTTATGTTTATGTAATGTGATTAAGCAGAACGAATACTATGTTCCCTTCAAAACAAACGTAAAATAATGATTAAGAATGTGTAAAAAAATAAGTTGTTTAGTTTTATTCATTTACATGGTATGTAATATACTTACTTGCATAG
This sequence comes from Catonia carolina, assembly GCA_035578175.1. Classification (NCBI taxonomy): domain Eukaryota; kingdom Metazoa; phylum Arthropoda; class Insecta; order Hemiptera; family Achilidae; genus Catonia; species Catonia carolina. Next base: position 65,715,815 of record JAQMRL010000001.1, on the reverse strand, counting down.
TTGTCGAATTATTTCGATTCAACGATTTTTTCAGAATGATTTGTATACTCCAGTCCTTTTAATCGTGATTTCTTAACCCTTTGTCAACCAACCCCACTTTTTACTGAAAATATTTTTTTTTTATGAAATTTGCAGTTAACCTGCGTAAATTATGTAAAATACATTTTTTTTTACATTTTTTACTTACTTGGGGTAACGGTCTCCTGGAGATGGTACTTGAAAGTACCGTTGGCTGTTAACCACCACAAAGTTTAATAAAAATTAAGACAGTATTTTTTGTAATGTTCTTTATGATTTTTTTGCTAAAAGTATTTACTACAGTTAAAGATCAAGTCACTACACTAAATTCACGACTAAACTAATATTTTTTTCTATTTATCACTTGTACTGCATTTTGTTAGTTTTTTATTTTATGTACACGCACTTTTATGTACACTTATCACGTTTCACTAATTTACAAGTCCAAGCCATGATACTCTACAAAATAATTTATCCTGTCATTGCAGCATAAATGGGTATTACAATGTCTACATTTGGAGAATTGTTTACACTGAATCCCTTTTAGACTGCAATTTTCACATCAACCACGTGTCGAGATAAATGTAGGGCTGTGAACTCCAAGGTTGCCTAACCTTACATCTTCTGGCAATGATTAACTCTTCTTTTTGCAGTTGAAGTAGAAGAAGAATCCAAACTGCGTTTCAAACTATTTCTATTCACTTGTAAATACATTTTTGTCATCAATCCTCGAGTGACATGTCTTTGGAATTCAAGCAGGCTACAAGTCTCTCATGTTTGCTGGAAAACAATGCATGAATTTACAAATGTCATGTTCAAAACACCCCAGAAAATTTGGTGCCACCATTTTCTTGACTTATGGTCAACACAATATGCCGCCCGAAACTGATCGGGATATCGTCGCCACCCATGTATTTGTTATAATCTAATACTACTGTTATGCAAAACATTTTTATTTCTTTGCCTGCAGTATCTCTTCTTTTCACAGTTGGTTTTTCATTTCCATGAAAATTTGATAACAGAAATATTGTTTTATTGTTATGCGATTTGAAAAAAACTGATTCCTGAATTGGAAACTCGAAAATCAAAGTTTCCTCTCTCCATTTTTTTGTCATCACTCAAATTGATAGGATTTCCTTTTCTTGTTGTTCTTATTGTACCACTTGCTAATGTTTTTTCAGTTTTTAAATGTTCTAAAAGTTTTACAGATGTAAAATAATTATCAAAATATATAATTCTATATTTTCCCCACTCTTGTTCTGTCATGGACAGTACAACCCTTTCCCCTAAGCCGTAGTCAGCATACTTAATTTCTAATGTTTCATCACGACCTTGGTAAACACTGAATTTTTTTAACATGTCCATACTGATCTGCGAGACACCAAATTTTGTACTCATGTTTTACCTGTTTCGCAGGGTTATAATTTTTCATTGTGTTTCAACCTTTGAATAATATCATTGACTCATCTACGACAGTTTACGAGTTCCATTGTAAATTGAGTCAAACTTTCTATTTAGCTCATCTACAAGAGGGCGCAATTTGAACATTTTATCCTTGTTGTCTTAAGGAATTTGAGAATAAAATTATCATTTATGTGCAAGTTTGACAAAATAAAATTGAATCTATTTCTGCTCATAGTGTTCCTAACAAATGGCACTTCCAAGTCTTCACTGGTAGACCAGTAATGATCTTTACTGGGTAGTTTGTGGTACCCCATCAAAAAATTTATACCAATAAAGGTAAGCAATTCTTCTTTATTAACATTTTTAATACTTTATTTCGTTGAACCGCTTATAGGTTTCACTGATAACAAATGTGATCCATAATTTCATTTACAAAAATTAAAAAAAATTATTGCCGATTGACAAGAATCAAACACACTCTCAACTGGACCCTCATCAAAGTGGGGTTGATTGCAAAAACTGGACAAGTCCAAATTTTACTTTCTGGAGGAAACAAGAAAAACTTGTCTAGCTCTGTTTGTCTTTATCTGATCAGTTCCATATTTTTACTGTACATTATCTAACTGCTTATTGTACATCTAAAAGTATAAAAAATCACTTTGTTTTATTGCATTTAATTTAAAAAAAAAAAACTGACGGGCTTGTCTGGTTTTTGCAGGAAAAATCATGAACTGAACCAGTTTGTGCTGGAAAGTTATCAATATTTTATTGTAAAATTTGTTTTTATTTGAAAATACATTAAATAATACTAAATACTACTAATAAAAATAATACTAAATATTAAATAATACTAAATACATGCAACGATATGAAAAAAAGTAAATAAAAAATGTTTTAAACATTACAAAGTACTTCAGTTAGCCTATATTCATTCACAACCACTGCTGTTGTCATCACTTTCTACTTCAATGTTTATTCCATTCTGATCTGGTTCAGTTGTTTTAATATTAATAATATTAGTATAAAATGAACGATTTTCTGGAACACTTAAATAATCCAAAAGGCTTCTTAAATCGTACTGCTTAGCTGCCTGTAATCCTGGATTTTCGCGATACAGTTGAAGAAGGTTGAGTTCTGTTGGAAGTGGTAGCTTGTTTCTTACGACCCATGTATGCCAGTATCCGCCAAACGAAGTTTTAATTTTTACGAAAACATTGTCTTTATCAATCTGCAACATCCTGACTGCTTTAAGCTGCAATGAAGGTTTTGGTGTTTTTAAAAAATAAGATTCAATGTAGGCCCTTACATTTTTAAAATCAGAAAATGGTATTTTTTCCAAAATGAACGGAGATGGGTTTTTACGTGCTCCAGCTATGATGGTGTCCCAAGCTTCTGGTATTTCTGCGAATGCCACTTTCCTTTTTTTATTTCAATTAAAGAAAAATCCTGGTCATTCGGGAGATAACTGTGGCCTCTTACAGGGAACAAGTGAGTAATTTTTGAAAAAAATTTTAAAACATGTACTAAACAGAATAAAAACTGAACCATTACTTTATTCTTATTCTGTCCTGGGTACCTGTTGCTAATTAATACTAACTTGTCTGGAAGATCGTCAGATATATTTGTAAGATAGTCTAAAAGCATGGGTGTGACTTCGTTTGAGCCCTTTTTACCCTCGTGTTCACAGTATGTGTAAATGGTAACACTGTCATCTCCTAAATTGTGTATTCCAAATACATTATACCACAGTTGTCTCGCATAGAATACAGCATTAGTTTTTATGTGTGGCAGGGGCAAATTTTGCATAAAGTCGAAAGATACACGTAACACTTTTCCCTGTTTTGCCTTCAGTTGAAAATTTCTTTTTAATTCTCTAAATGCCTCTGCTTTTATGAGATGAACCTGTTTGTCTACAATGAGTTTATTTCTTTCCTCTCCCTCAGAACTTTCTATTTTTTGTTCGGTTGAATCACAGTACGAACAGGTGTCTGACCTAGGCTAACCGAAAGCTATATTAAATGTATTAAATACCATCCAGTAAGTTTTGTATGGTACATTTATTTGAAAAGTCTCGAGGAATAATTTGTGCATTATAGCAACAGACAAATCGTCCGGCAAGAACCTCTTATTCGGATTATCCCGAAGCGAATAGTGTGACTTACGAGCTTTAAATGAATTTATGTGGTGCTCAAGGAGTGAAACTATTTCTTGAGGTGTTTTCATTGGCCGGTTAGGATGTTTCCCTCGTTTGTCGATTGGTGATTTACCATAACTCAATAAACTTTGTTGAAGACGTGTTATTCTGTGCTTTGTAACTCCATGCACACTTATGAAAGCTTTAAAACAAATATGCACTTCTTTACCTGACTCTCTTACTTTATATGAATATGCTGAGCTATGATCTTTCCTGATTTCATTGATACCTTTTCTTGGTCGCCGACGTTCTATTGGTTTTATTGCTATTAAACCACACAAATGGGAATCTTGTTGATCTTTGCTAGTCTTACGATTAAAGTCTTCCAATATTTTATTTCTTTCGGCTATATTAATTTTTGAAAAACTTTTGTAATGTAAGCATCTGCAACAAAAAGATAACCAAAGATTGTCAAGGATAGAAAAAACTTTATGAATAAAAAAGTAAAAAAAGGATATTGAAATAACTCTCCCTTAGCACGTGCAGTCCACCTGATCACTATGTGAATGTGTTGATGTCCGGCCAGACATCCTGCAGAGTGTTTTTACGAGTTGTCAGTGTGATTTTGTTTATCAGAGCGTACCCTTTTATAACATTTTTACTTGTTTTAAATGGACAACGACGGCTTATTACAATTTATTGAAATATATAAGCAAAGCACTTGTTTGTGGGACGTTAGATCATCTAATTATTCGAATAGGAACATGAGAAAAGCTGCACTGCAAGAATTGTTAACCTTATACAAGCAATACGACAGTGCAGCTAAGAAAAAAAATAGACACATTAAGAACAAATTATAAGAGAGAAAATAGGAAAGATGCAGCTTCCATACGGACTGGCTCTTCAAGCAGTGAGTATATGAACCATCCCTTTGGTACTACGGGTAGTTAGAGTTTCTATCTAATATTCAAGACATTTCAAGGGTTGGAACAGAAACTTTGGGGGACCGAATTGAAGGAACGGAAAATGAGGGCGGAAGTCAACAGCCTGATGAAGGAGATGTAAGTAATTAAGGCTTTTATTATTATTAATGATAACTTTGTTTTATTTATTAAAAGAGCTCTTATTTTATGTAGAACATCTTTATAAATTGCAGTTAATTTCAATTAGAGCTACTTTTAGTAGTTTTTACTGTGCAAGTTCTGCATTAATCATACGGTCCTCAAAGATAACTTTTCCTTCATTGACAAAATAAGATGTAAAAATCTGGTGTGAAACACTCACACAACTTTCTCTTGCCAATGCAAATAATGAAACATAATATATGTTTTCAATATATTATATTTAAAATGAAACATATTTTGAAAACTCAGTAGCTCAGCTCAAGAATGTAGCTCATGCGGACACAACACCAAGGTACAACCCTTTTAATTTTTTTTACGTTGGTGGAAAGGAAACCATCCTGGCTGCGGTCGGCCCGGACAGCCGAGTATATGGGATTTTACCCCAACTAAAACCTCACCCCACCACCGACCATGTGCACTGGACCCATCTTGAGACATGAACATGGTCCTCTCGCTGCTTGGACAACCTGTGCGGAAACAAAACACCCGTAACATCACTCAGTATCTGCCCTGTAAGAACTGGAAGAGACCGCCCAAATCTACCCGTGATATTGTAGCTATTATTACCCCAAGGGTATGCATCACACCGGCACAAAGCTCCACCCACTTACCATGGTATACCTAAACCCCTATTAAACAGCAAGCACGACTGCAGGCTAGCCCACACAACTTACTCCCCGTTTCCAACATTTCAGCCGCTTTTTTCTGCAAGACATAACTCACCATCCTCTCGACGGCAGCCCAGCATTCCTGACTCGTGATCACATCTAGACCTAGACATTACTTTCCTTACCAACTTGTTAGTAAAAAATCTTAAATTGTAAAGCTTAAATCTTATCCTGTAAATTACCTATTAACATGAGAAAAAAAGTGAAAAATCAACTTCTGAAAAAAAAGATTTTTAGAGAGGCACCCCTACCAGATAGCCAGGTGAGATCATTTGAAAATATGTAGATACAAATTTTGTTATAGTTATAGAAAATATTTTTTACATTATATTTTCTACAATAATAAGAAATATTACATATTTACATACCAAAAAATGATAATGGATGGGGTTATGGCTTTAAAAAACAAGGAGAAATTTAGTAAATTACAACACTTAGAATTAAAATAAAGTAATTAAAACTGCTTCAGCAATTTTCATCAGATTATTGTACTTACCCTACTAACAGACAAGAAAACGACACAAACTGAAAAGTACAAACATTGTTACTTCACCAAGTTGAATTCAAAACTTTAGAAGTACAAATAGAAATTTATTTATAACAAATTAATTACTTATATTAAATTAATACAGTTAGTAAATTATAGCAAAAGCATTAGCCTAATTAAAAACTAAATTGATCACAAAATATCAAACTAAACTTGAAACAGATAACTTGGAGCCATCCTTTCGATGGCAGCCCAGCTTTCCTGATTCGTGATCACATCTAGACCTAGACATTATTCTCCTTACCAACTTGTTAGAATCCTAAATTGTAAACCTTAAATCTTATTCTGTAAATTAACTGTTAACATGAGAAAAAAAAGTGAAAAATCAACTTCTGAAAAAAAAGATTTTTAGAGAGCCACCCCTACCAGATAGCCAGGTGAGATCATTTGAAAATATGTAGATACAAATTTTGTTATAGTTATAAAAAATATTTTTTACATTATATTTTCTACAATAATAAGAAATATTACATATTTACATACCAAAAAATGATAATGGATGGGGTATGGCTTTAACCTTAAAACAAGGAGAAATTTAGTAAATTACAACACTTAGAAATAAAATAAGGTAATTAAAACTGTTTTAACAATTTTCATCAGATTATTATACTTACTAACAGACAAGAAAACAACACAAACTGAAAAGTACAAACATTGTTACTTCACCAAGTTAAATACAAAACTAAACCTGAAACAGAGAACTTGGAAACAGTTAACACTTAAGACACTTAACAGTGTTAACAGTTAAGACTTTGAAACTAGAAAATAGGTCAACTTGAAGAAATATTATTTTGATTTCAAGTTGACTCCGGAGATTTACATTTTTGAACCCAACCATGATTTTTAGTTCAAGATTAGTATGGGAAATATGCACTATTGATTTTTTTCTATAATTATAATTCTTACTGATATTTAAAACCTAAATTCAGTGATGCACAAAATTCAATATTGACGAACATGGAGGTATCCAATTTTGAAACATTTGACTCGTTCTGGTAGTTTAAGAATCAGTGAACTTAAAAAGTTATCTTATTGGTTGCTAATTTTGCATTTCCTCCATAGTAATTACTGAAGAGATTTACAATAATAATTGGTTAAAATCATGACATAATATATTTTCTTTGGGTAACACAGCAAAGATTGGTTTCTGATCAGAGAAAAATGTTTCATACACTCCTGCAGCAATATTTACATTGGCAAATACTATATCTATTTGTGTGTTCTGGTTAGTTGTAGAAATGTTTTTCTTCAGGGAATTATACAAGTTAAATTTACCTAAGAAATGAGTAAGATACGTGTTACTTTCATTATAATTATCACAATTAAAATCACCCATTAAAAGTAAACATTCATTTGAACTTATATTACCTATTGCTCTCTCAATAATTGTTTCAAACATTCTATTGCTTGACCTCGGAGACTTATAACCGCATAGTACGACATGTTCATTTACTTTAAATGTTACTAAATTTATGTGGCCATTATTGTCGTAGTCACTGTAACAGGTTATTTCAGTCATCATTACATTACTTTTAGCAAAAATAATCAGCCCATGAGATTCATTTGATTTTTTGTCAAGTCTAAATACTTCTCTAAAACCTTTTATATTTAGTGTATCCTGTAAATTACTTAAAGTCTCACTAAATATTAGTATGTCACCTTCACTGTACCATGCGTCACTTTCTATACATTTAATTTTTTTTGCTAGAGAACAAATATTTTGATAAACTATTTTGATGCCTTTTGAAAATTGCAGTGTATTAAATGATAGTTTTAATTGTTTTTCACTTCGCAATCTTGACATTTCATTTAAGATCGGGTCATTAACTTTTGGTGGGTTTAGCCCTTTGCATTTACCGATCAGGTACAATCCAGATAATTTTGTCACTCTACTCAGTGCTACATATAACATGGATTGCGTTATTCTTTTACATTTATCGAGGTGTAAACATACCTCTTTATAAGTTTGACCTTAACTTTTATGAATAGTTATTGCCGCAGCACACACCATCGGAAACTGTATTCTTGTTACTTGGAATTCTAATTTATTAGAAACATTTAATACTTGTCGGCTTAAATCAATGGGTGTTAAACGGCCATCTATATTTTCATTTTCAATATAGGAATGTTGCAGCAATCTGGCTTTGCGACCAACATTGTCCCCACCAAAATCTATAAAAAGTTTATAAGGTTTGTCTGTACTCGGTTTAAAAATTATTTTATGGAGAACACCACAGGCACCATTTACTAGTCCGTCTTCAACATCTATATTGCTGGTCACCATGTATTTAATACCTACTTTAAGTATGAGTTTGTGCGGAAGACCATTCACTTCAGTAATCTGTTTTGTTTTAATTGTATTAATTATGCGGGATTTCACACTTTCAGATGTCTTTCCTGCAACAGAGTCTTTTGCTACTGATATAAATTCTTGTCCTGGGTATAGACTTACTCTTATTTTATTATAATCATCCACGTCAATGTTTCTTATAAATAGTCTCACTGCACTTTCAGGAACATCTTCTTGTCTAACTACCCGAGAATTTATTAAGTTAATATCATCTATGCTAGTTACCCCTTCTGCTATATTGTTTAAAACTTTAACAAATTCTAATTCTTCTTTTTGTCTCATTACCTCAGTGAATTCATAAAATTCGAAATCATCCCACAGTGGGTTACTAAATTTTATTGGTTATTAAACCACTAAATTTATTCGGTACAAATTTGTAAATTACAGAAGCCATAACTGGTGGTAGTTGGTGAAGGTCGCCTACTGCTATTACTGAAATGCCTCCGAAAGGTTCATTTTTACCCTTTATCTGTCTTAACCTAGTATCTACTCTACTAAGTAGCCGACTACCAACCATTGATATTTCATCTATAATAAGTAATTTTAAATTGAATAATCTCTCCCTTATACTGTTGGCTATATCACTACTTAGCTCAGGCATATTCCCAGAAAACTGAGTGACAGGCAATGCAAAAGCTGTATGGAGAGTAACTCCATTTATTAAAAATGCTGCTTTTCCTGAAGGTGCACATAACAAAACAATTAATTTATCTGCATTGCTACCTGGTAAACTATCAAAATAATGTGTGATTACTTGATTTAGTGCATTTATTATGGTACTTTTGCCTACCCCAGCAGAACCGCTTAAAAATATATTGAATGGGGTTTTATTTGTTTTGAAACTATTTAATACGTGCATAACAAATTCCCTTTGTTTACTATTTAATACACTTACCATTTCATGCAATTTGTCGGATGCTACTCTTTTGGGAATGGGAAACCTACTTACTTCTACCCTGTCATTAACTCCTATCCCACCTTGTTCAAAGATATCAACCTGATAGTCTGCAATGTTTTCATTAAATACATCATCATCATCATTCTGTCTTTTACACTCATTACCTTGAATATTTTTTTTTTTTTTTTTTTTTTTTTGGGCGAAAAACCAGGACGGTTATCAACGCCCGTTATTCTACACATGGGGGTAAAGGGCCCAAGTGTAGAAAGTCATTTACTATTTATAATATAAAACGTCTTACAAACTAGAAATATCACATAAAATTCATTAACGTACAGACATAAACTTAAACCTAATATCACAGACAGAATAAATAATATTTACAACTTAACAAATAAAAATCTTACAAACTAGTATCACAGAAAACAAAAAATAATATAAATTAAAAGCTAATATCACAGACCCGATGGTAACAACAAAAGGCTGTAAAGGGGCCACAAAAAAAAATGAAATAAATAAATAAAAAACATACACAATACACATATAAAATTAAACTAAAATCCCTATTTCCCTATCAGACACTGTTGTACACACTAATGGATCTAAGTAATCTTAACGTTGAGTCCAAAACATGGCTATCGTCGCCGAGTACATCTCGTAACTGGAAGGGTATCTTGAATCGCCGACGTAGAGCTGCGTAGCAGACGCAATCTACCAACACATGTTTAATTGTCAAAGGACAATCACATCTGCCACACATTGGAGCATCACCAGACGTCATGAGATACCCATGCGTTAATCTGGTGTGTCCAATTCTAAGTCGCGCGATGACAACCTCTTCCCTTCTGTTCTTCCTCAGCGACGTACGCCAAGGCTTAACGTCATGCTTTATCTCACGAAGCTTGTTGCCATGAGAGCCAGTCCATTCTACCTGCCAGGAATCAGTGATGACACGCTTCACCAGGCCCACGAAATCTGACACAGTCAGATATTGCGTGAAGGCCGGTTGGCGTGCCGCCTCCTTAGCGGCCAGATCAGCAGCCTCATTTCCCGAGATTCCGGCGTGACCCGGAACCCAGCAGAAAACAACGCTTACTCCTCTATCATTCAGCTCCTTCACAGTGCCGAGGACGTCCACAACTAGCGGGTGGCGTGAATACACATCATTAATCGACTGGAGAGCACTGAGCGAATCAGTGCACACCAACACCCGACGCCCACGCACACAAACTACAGACAGAGCTTTACTAATAGCGTAAAGTTCAGCCGTGTAAACACTGGTTCCCACAGGTAATCCAAACAAATAGGTTCTCCCATTAGCAACAAACGAGCAACCAACTCCAACATCTGACTTTGATCCATCAGTGTATACAACCGTAGATGGTTTAATAGCTTCAACTAACTCCCTGAAAATGCTATTAAATACCACAGAACTTGTGTCTGCCTTTGAGTATTTACACATTTCAAAGTTAATGTGTAACTGAGCGATGGTCCAGGGTGGAAAGAGACATGAATTACATGGGTACACACGAGGAATCGCAATACCGAGGTTGTTGCATATCCCCAACGCTCTTACACCGAATGGTGAAGGCAATCGGGCATTCATCAGATGCAAATCATGACAAGGGTTGTTGAGAATGATGTCATGCAAAAAATGATAAGGTCTAGCTTTCAACTTGGCAAAGTACGTCAATATAAGCTGCTGGCGACGTCTGTGTAACGACATTTCTCCACTTTCAACTAAGATGCTGACAACAGGGCTAGAACGAAAAGCACCTGTAGACAATCGTAAACATGAATTGTGGATCGTGTCAAGCATTCTCAGCGAAGTGGGAGTAGCAGATGAGTACGCTACAGCGCCATAATCCATACGTGATCGCACTAGAGCCTTGTAGAACCTTATCATACATGATCTATCAGCTCCCCAACATGTACCTGTAAGAACACGCAGAATATCAACCACCTTTAAGCACCTAGCCCGTAGGTCTTTTATATGCGGAACCCATGTAAGTCTTTTGTCGAATATAACACCTAGAAACCTGATTTCAGAGCTAACTTCGATATCCTGACCCATTAAATACAGTCTTGGAACATTATCAGTCCGTATTCGGCAAAACTGAATGCATTTAGTCTTCTCAGGAGAAAAACTAAAGCCAGTCTGCCGTGACCATTCCTCAAGACGGTATATAGTAAGCTGTAGGGCTCGTTCAGCTGAAACAACATTTCTAGATGCAACATATATCGCAAAATCATCTACAAACAACGAACATTTAACAGGGTATACGCAACGTTTCACAATATTGTTAATGGCAACCGCAAATAGGGTACAACTAATTACACTCCCCTGCGGTATACCATTTTCCAAATCAAACCTGTTTGACAAACTCTGACCAACCCTTACACGAAATGATCGGTCATCCAGAAAGTCTTTAATGAAGGCCAACATGTTCCCAGCGATGCCCCACTCCCGCAAGGTATTAAGAATACCTCGTCGCCAAGCCGTATCATATGCTTTTTTCAAATCAAAGAATACGGCAACGAGGCGCTGCCGCAAAGCAAACGCATTGCAGATAGCCGTCTCAAGGGCCACCAAGTGGTCTGTCGAAGACCTCCCTCTCCGAAAACCGCTCTGTTCAGGAGCGAGGAAGTCATTCTTTTCCAGATACCACATGAGACGACTATTCACCATTCTTTCCATCACCTTACACACAACACTTGTTAAAGAGATGGGGCGATAGCTGGAGGCCAACGTTTTATCTTTGCCAGGTTTGAGGATTGGGACAACAATTGCTTCTTTCCAAGATTCTGGAAGCTTTCTAGAAGCGTATATTTTATTAAAAATATGTAGGAGTTGCCTTAACCCGGAGTCTGGTAAATGCGCTATCATCGAAAGTGTAATTTCATCTCCTCCAGGCGAGGTATTTCGAGAAACTTTGAGCGCTTTTCTTAGTTCAGGCATTGAAAAAGGAATGTTCAGAGGATCATTTGTGTCCGCTATATGAAAAGGAAGAGATTCAATGGTTTTCTTATGATTTTGAAATTGAATTGAATATGAAGACGTGAGAGACGCTGATCTTAACGAAGAACCAATTGCATTCGCAATGTCGATTGGTGACGTAATCACGGAACCGTCAGTTTGCAACCCTGCAATTCGGTGCGGAGACATCCTTCCACAAACGGACCGCAGTTTTCTCCACACCGTTGTCACAGGGGTACTCCTATTAATATCTGCAACATAACGGCTCCACGACTCTCTCTTACTCTCCAGAAAGATACGCCTACAGCAGGCCCGAGCTCTTCGGTAAGCTTCCAGGTTAGCATCCGTAGGTCTGCGACTAAAAATTCGCAGGGCCCTACGGCGGTCCTGAAGAGCCTCCTTACACCGATTATTCCACCAAGGCACCGGCGGCCGCCGCGCTTTACCCGATGTTTTAGGAATGCTCTGGGCAGCTGCTGCAGACATCCTCTCCACAAAGGAAGACAACAGGCTTCGTGCATCATCATCATCTTCATATTCAGATTCCATCAAACTTGAAAACTCATTCCACCGTGCAAGCTTCTCTATCCATCGTTTTGGAAGGTCATCGACAGACTGGTAGTCAAAAAACTCGACCACCACCGGTCGATGATCACTTCCGTACAGGTCTGGCAGTACTCTCCACAACAACCGTGGTACAAGGGACGGGCTACAGAAAGTAAGGTCCAAGCACGACCAGGATCCTGTTGAGGATGACATGAATGTTTCAGATCCATCGTTCAATAGACATAAGTCTAAATCACTCCGGACCCTCTCCACCATGTGACCTCTACCATTGCACAGTGAGGAGCCCCAAGAATAATGGTGACCATTGAAATCTCCTAGGACGATATATGGAGCTGGTAACTGTTCCAGTAATTCTCTCATGGCAAGGTATGAAACTTCATTGTTAGGTGGTAAATAAACAGTACACACGCAAACCGAAACCGGGACAGTTATCTTGATTGCTACGGCCTGAAGATCCGTCTGAATATCCAGACTTACCCCCTGCATTGACTGGTGAAGTAATATAGCGACCCCACCACCAGGGCCACCACGCAGGGAATCTTTCCTAAACATCCCATATCCACGAACGGAGATTGAGACATCAGGCTGTAACATTGTCTCTTGCAGGCACAGCGCAATCGGACACTTTTCCCGGATCAACAACTTTATGTCTTCATACCTAGACCGGATCCCGCGAACATTCCATTGAATAATATTATTAAAAGGGAATTTAAAAAAGAAAAGGACCTATGTTTCAAACACAATTTTCTCCTTCCCTTTTTTTCCTTTTACCTGTATGAAACCCTTATCAAGGGCCGATGGATCTCCTATCACATCGTGGATCTTGGACCCAGACGAAGGAGATTTTAGAAATTTAGACGCATCCACTGGAAGCGTCTTGGGCAATGAAAGGGGTTTCCCCTTTGAGGTAGAGGCGACTGTCTTATTTGACAGCTGAACTTTTGTATTCTGCGTCGCAGAAAGGTTACCAACTTGAGGCACTGAATTCTTCAAACCAATTTCAGTTTGCTTGGTGCTTAATAATGCTTTTAGCGCAGAAGTTAGGGAAGCAACCTGTTTAGTGAGGTTCTCAACAACACTCTTCAACTCAACGCATGACGAGCACTCACCAGACACACGAGACTGAACACTAGTTGCAGCTGCAAACGAAATGTCAGGCTGGACTGCATTTCGAATGCTATTTAGTTTTCTGTACTCGCTCCGGGCAGCGGGAAAGGAAAGCTTCTGTTCAGACGAAATTTTCTGAATTTCCCGTTCTTCTTTATACTTGGGGCATTCCCGAGACCTTGCTGAGTGACTTCCTTTACAGTTGGCACACAGTTCTTTTTCAGAAGTGCATTCGCTGTCTAAGTGGTCAGGTGAACTGCACTTTGCGCATATCGCAGGTTTTTTGCAGTTAGTTTTCGTATGTCCATATTCCTGGCACTGAAAACAGCGCAGAGGGTTTGGGACATACGGTCTCACTCGAACAGACAAGTAACCCAACTTAAGACGATCCGGAGGTTGAGGGGTGGAAAATGTTATGATAAGTGTCGGGGTACCGACATCAATTCCATTTTCCCGACGCGTAACTCTTTTGACTTGCGTCACTCTCTGGGAGGTAAGCTCCTCCAATAACTCAGCCTCAGACATATCTTGTATATCTCGAGAGTAAACCACTCCTCGAGATGAGTTGAGGGATCTGTGCGGTTCTACAGTGACTGTAGTACTTCCTATTTGTGTAATTTTAACAACGCTGCTACTTTGCTTCGCAGACGTTGTTTCAATTAACAAAGTACCATTCCTTAGTTTTTTAATTGAATGTGGGGAGCCACAAACCGACTGCACAGACCTGTTAATAATGAAGGGGGAAACTTTTGATAGCGACCCTTCTTCTGCAACACAACGAACAACGAAAAATTTGTCCGTGTTACTTAATACACCACTATCACTATCGTCAGACAAGCTAGACCATAGTCTTTTAAATCCGAGGGAAGATTGTTTATTTGACATCTCTTTAGTGCTTTTCCAGTCATCGTGAAAGCAAGGTGCGGGCGGAGAGATGACCCGCGCACGCCGCAGGTCCCTAGTAAAAAGAAGGACCCGGCCGAGTACTCCCGGCAGCCATCTCCCACATATTTCATCCGGGCCGGGGAGTCAGGTACTGCCTGACCCACTGATACCGACGTCCCAGAGGCTCGCACGCAGCAGTAAGAGCTCCGACACTCCTACCCATGGTCCACTTCTTGCCACAGTACCGAAGCGACTGGAAGGGCTAAAGGATGGCGCAAAGCCTCGGCAGAGCAAGCTCACAGCAGCACAACCACAGTCCAGACCTTCCAATCCGGAAAGGGTTACGCACGACCAGCCCGCATCCCATCCTCGCCAGCATTATAAATGTGTGTAAGAAAACTTTGTGTATGTGTTGTGTGTAGGGTATGTAAATGTGTGTGTTGAAAGAAAGTGTGGTGTGTGTGATGTAGTATTATTGTTGTGTGTAGTGTAAGAGCAACCTGTGTATAGTTTTGAAATAAGGTTAGCTCTTAGCTGGGGTCCCGGGGTTGCCACACCCGAACACCCACATATATATGCATGAATAGCCTCTAGAGCTTGAATAGCCTCTAGAGCAGTGGTCTTCAACCTTTTATTATTTAAGGGCCAAATTATTTTCATGGAGGACTTGGAGGGCCGCATTGATTAATCTCATATTTATAGGCCCGTATACATGTCTATATACATATATTTACATTATATACATATGTGTGTGTGAATTTTGTCTCAGGTTAAAATAATTGACATGACTTTGTTATAACATTTTATTTGTTGATAACTACATTGAACATCAATATTCAATACAATATAGGCCTACTTGACTTATATTTAAACATGTTATAAAACTCAAAATAAAGCTGAAAACATCAAATTTGTGACTTTTGTAGTTCAGTGAGAAACTTGACATTGTTTCTCTTTTACTAATCTGTCAACATTGGCTTTTATGTCAGATGTGGAAATTCGAAGGGAATTCTCTAAATGAGTGTCAGAAATACGGTTTCTCAGTTTCGATTTCACGTTCTTCATTCTTGAAAATAGCTGCTCACAGATGTAAGTGCTGCCAAAAAGAGATGCTGTGGCCAGAGCATGAGATCTGATTGCTGGATATCGATCACCTTCAACATACAATGAGTAAAACTCCAGAAGTCCAAAGTTTTTAAATTTCTCCTGTAAATCGCGATTGCACTGAAAGTCAATAAGTTCCATTTGTATATTTCCGGAGTAGTCTTCCACATTAACACTGAAAGGAGCACAAAAAAGCTTCATCATATTTTTATTTTGCTCGAAGTCTAAAAACCTGTTGCTAAACTCTTGTTGTAACATGGAGAGTGCTTCACTGAACTTTTCTTTGTTTTGAACTTCACATTGTGACAGTGTTGGAAAATGTGAGAAGTCGCCCTGTAGTACTTGATTCTTCCACAAACTAAGTTTCCTCTCAAACGCCTCAACTTGATCAAAGAGGTTGTGTATCATAGCATTCTTCCCTTGTAGCCTAATATTCAAGTCATTGAGATGCATGGAAATATCCGTTAGGTACCCAAAATCAGCCATCCAACTGGGATCTTTGAAGTAGTGAACTGCCTTTCCTTTACTCTCCATGAACATGTAGATTTCTTCTTTCAAATCAAAAACCCTTTTTAAAACCTTTCCTCGACTAAGCCAACGAATCTCTGTGTAATAAATTACATCACCATACTCTGCATTCATCTCCCTAAGGAAGGTTTGGAATTCTCTGTGGTTCAGTCCTTGTGATCTAATAAAATTCACAATTTTAGCCACATCTTTAATGACATCTTTGAAACAAACACTTTTTGCACACAAATTTTCTTGATGGATAATGCAATGGTATTGTATGAACTCTTTATTTTCATTCGCATCTTTTCTAATCAGAGCTACAACACCTTCATTCTTTCCCGTCATTGCTGGGGCCCCATCAGTTACAACGCCGCTCAAGTTATCCAGATTTAGGCCAAACCGGTTTAAAGTTGAAGTCAAAGCCTTGTAAATATCAGTGCCTTTAGTAGTGCCTTTCATTGGAAATAGTGCTGCCATTGCCTCGGTAATAGAGAAATTTTGATCGATTCCTCTAATAAAAATGGCTAACTGAGCTGTATCTGTAACATCAGTGCTTTCATCAAGCGCTACTGAATAAAAAACGAACTTTGAAGCACGGTCTTTAAGTGAGATTTCAATATCCTGAGATAGCTCCTCAATTCTTCTGGCAACTGTGACCCCAGATAAACTAATGTCTTCTATTATTTATTAGTTTAAACTAATAAACTAATTGTCTTCAACACGCGGCCCGCGGGCCGCGTATTGAAGACAACGGCTCTAGAGCCTCTTCTAACCGCTCATCTGTTTTTATTGAAAATTTTCTACAATTTGTACTAATTGTCTCTACATTTTTCATGTACAGTTCATAACAATTTTGATTTTCAATTTCTTGAATTTCTTGAACCTTTGAAAACAAATGTTTTTGTGTCGGGCATAGGATTTCAGCTGCCGACTCCATACACTGCTTTACAAACTCGCCATCTGTGAATGGCTTTGATTGCTTAGCAATTTGTTCAGAAATGATGTAGCTAACTTTAACACTTAATTCACTTTCGGTGTTTTGCCGAGCAAACGTAAATTGTTGATTCTCGAGTTTTTTCCTTAAATCTCGCACCTTATCCAATCTAAACTGACCTTGTACTGCGTCCATCTTGGAAGAGTGCTTTGTGTCATAATGCCGCTTTAAATTGAACTCTTTCATTACGGAGACAGACTCATTACAAACTAAACAAACTGGTTTGTTTTTTATATTTACAAAGAAGTATAGATCAGTCCACTTTTCTTGAAACACTCGGCACTCATCGGTAATCTTCCGTTTCTTACACGACGCCATTATTCACTAAACGACTAAACATAAACAAACATTCACTTGCGAGCAGACAACAGACTGAGACAGTGTCACTGGCGCGGGTTGCGATGCTACAAGTGACCTTGAGCGTCAGGGTTGCTACACGTGCTCTGCCACTTAACGAATTCCCTACTACAGCCGAAGCGATTGGCCAACTTCAGTGCTGCAATGTCCTCCTATTTGTTTGGAAACAAAATCATTCGGCGGGCCACAAAAATATAGACGGCGGGCCGCAAGCGGCCCGCGGGCCGCGTGTTGAAGACAACGGCTCTAAAGCCTCTTCTAACCGCTCATCTGTTTTTATTGAAAATTTTCTACAATTTGTACTAATTGTCTCTACATTTTTCATGTACAGTTCATAACAATTTTGATTTTCAATTTCTTGAATTTCATCTCGGAATGGCAAAAGCAACATAACTTGCTCCCTGTAATAATTAATAGGGTCTTGTGCCAATTTATATTGCCTGTATCTAATAATGGCTGGTTTTGCTCTTTCTTTTATTGGTTGTTCATTCTCATCATCATTCAAATCTTTCCTATTTCGGGAAGCTTTATAAAAGCACGCAACAAATTCTGCTAAATTTACAGATTAAATTTTTTTTGATTGTTTGCAGTATTTTTTTATAATATCTTCCATATAAACATCTTCAGAATCTGCTGGAAGTTGTTTTAAATGGTGCCTACTTTTTAATATACCAACACGCTCTTCCTGAGGACTAGTATAGATGAACACTACTTGTCTGCTGCTCTTTGATAAAGGTAATGAGAGAAGGCAATAAACAGCTTCCTGCGCTGACATCAAATTGCTGTTCAAAAATACATTAGCAATTAATGCAATTAGCAATTAATTTTACGGAGTTTGTCTCTTAAATTATTATTACCAAGCTCAATTTCTTTTACTGCATTCCTCAGCAATTTTGATAACCCTGGCTCAACTTTACTAATATAATTTATTATGTATGTAGCAAGTCCATACTCTTCAAGCACTAACTGTATATCCTAATTTGCCTCAAATAGGTGTAATATATGTTTGTTATAACAGTTGATTCCTACCTCTAAACTGGATCGCTTTAACCCATTAACGCCGAAATTTTTTTTTTCACCCGATCTTTTTAATTTTTGTGTATATGACAATACACATATAGGACATATTATCTGTGAAATATTATTAAATTAACTGGAGCCAAACGTGAGATATGGGGTGTGATCATATGGACACGCTAGGCGCTTGTGGGGTCGGAAAATTGATACTTTTAGATTATACTAGTATCGCATTAGGTTCTGTGTAAAATAAACCTCAAAATAACAATTTTAAATGTATTTTTTTGTACAAATGCGTTACTTACTTATAATACAATACATATTAGTAGTCTATTTATAAAACTTTTTTTTTATAAAATAATAATTAGGTATAATTTTATAACAAATAGTCTGTTTATCCTATAACAAACAGATTAGAAGAAACAAATGTTTAAATTCGTTGAAAAACATATACGTGTATAAAACTACTATAAACAAATAAAAAAATGTAAGAAATACGTAATATAAAGTATAAAATAAAAGTGCAAAATATTTATAAAAATATAAAAATAACATAAACACAGGTGAATATTGCAAAATTGTTAATAAAACGATTAGTGTAAGAATTATAAAATATTAAAAAGTTCCGTAGTTACATGACTAACTTATCTACTGTGAAATAAAATAAAACTATTTACACATAATCCGACATTACATTTAACGCACTCCGTTCTTACAGTACTTGTACAGGACCCAGCACAGCGACGTCTATTGCATGGTTTTACGAGATGCCCAACCCCATCTAATCTTATGTCATCACTTACCCTACAGTTCATTTTACTGAATTTTGAAATTGATGGACGTCCTGGCCCCATTGGTAACTGTCTGTACTTTGTTAAATATGTGATGACTATTTTCCGTAGCTCTTGGTGGTAAACCTTCATCACTCCAATTCAAAACTTCTCGTTTAATTTTTTTTCTTGGATTTGCTAGACATACTCGTATTTTATTGCTTTAATTATTAGGCACGGCATTATCGTTATCATTTACAGACTTGTCTATATTCTGAGCAGAATCAGGCACTACTACTTTCACATTACTTGCTAACTGCCTACCAGTCAAGTTATCTAAATATCCGCCGCCATCTTCGTCACCAGAATCCTCATCAGTGTCAACATTGATTGAAGGTGGTTCAATGAAAATACTGTCAACATGCCCAATATCATCGGATTCAAGCAAATCAACCGCTTCTTGCAGAGTTAAGCCCCTAAAAGTTATAAAAGAACAGTAATTACTTCTTATGAACGGTATAAGGTATTTGACCCAGCAAGTGCCTAGCGTGTCCATATGATCACAGTGACATATAATGCGGAATAAATTCATTTACGAAGAAAATAATAAAGGCATATCATTATACAAAACAACAGTGGTATGTGTACATTACATATTACTGTATAACAGAAATATAAAGTCATCAATAAGGAAATAATAAATATTTTCGTCAGTCGGCAGTCGCTGAATGCCGCCGCATCATACTTGCTATGGAAATCGTTGTCCATTGTGCCTTACTCAAATCAGCTAAAGACACGTTATGAAAGGGAAACATTCGCCAGGACACCTACACGTACATTATCACCCGTACCAACATTAAAAACCGAAATGTTCGGCAAGAAAACTTATAGAAGATGAAAGCGTCCGCCCGTGATCATACGATCACGCACGGCGTTAATGGGTTAAGAATACACGCGATTCATTTACAGAACTTCTAATCCCTAACATGTATTGATCTTCAGTAATATTTAATTTTTGTAAGATATCCTCAAAAGACATGAATAATTGTTTTTTGAAAAAGTACTTCATTAGATTACTAATGTTTCTCGAAATTTGACTTATTTCTTCAGATTTTTCTTCATGAGATAGAGGAATAATAATTTTTGTTTTAGGCATAACTGGTAAAGGAAAATGAAATCTGCAAATATTTTTGTTTTCTGCCCTTTGTAGCAAGTGTAAGTATGTTTGTGTTTTTGTAAAGCAATATATGGGTCGGATTCATGAAATTCACAAGTGATGTATTTATCAATAAACTTTACAACTTTTTCTTCGGAATTTAAATCTGATGGATCATAAAATGGGGCATCTTTTAGCCAAAGAAACATGTGTTCATGTGGTGATCCTCGCATTTGAAATTCTACACGCTGATACGAATCTTCTACTGTGTGTTCATCAAAGATGCTATTTTCTGTAGTTATAAGTTTCATAAAATTTGAAATTTTATGGTCAAAATATCTGGCACAAGTTACTGGATCGTTCCTTATAAGTTCTGTTTTGTTATAACTATTCATTTCTAAGGCTTCTTGAATATTATTGTTTTGTTTAAATTTACACTTGATAAACACTGAATAAGTTCTGGCCATCTACTTTCTGCTGCTGAAAGAGTTACAAATAAGCTTGGCTTCCTTAACTGTCTAATCATAGCTAGCAGATCTTTTTTCTTTCTTTCCCAGTATGCAGGACTAGATCGTATTTCTTTTATAAATTGGTAACCGTTATCAAATTTAATTAGATTATCTACAAAATTTTGATTCAATAAATTGTTTGCCTTGATGCCTGTAGTTTTCTTTGTTTTTCGTAAGCATACATTAATATTTGCTACAGTTTGTCTTTCTACCTTTTGTTTAGCCATAAATAATACACGAGTTGGAATACAAGACCGGCGATCTACACGTCTACATTCTGATTAAGCCCTATCGTTATATGTCAAAAATTTTGGTTCATCTAACCCATGACCACCGTATATTTTTGGAAACATAATTCATCAAAATTTTCTATCAAATGCCAAGCAATTGGCTTTTCATTCTGCCCTGGTGCAATAATCTGTACATTATTTGTAGATATTTTTTCGTTTCTGTCCATGAGTAAAACTTCTTCCCCATTATCATCATCACTGTCATCTTCATTTCTATCACTACTATATTCAGAAATTACATTTGGCCCTACCATTTCATCATTTTTATCAATAATAAATTCTAAATTTTTTGAATATTCTTTTTCATACCTGTCCATATATTTCTGGTCTACTTTGATGGCATTCTTTTTGTACAATGGAGTCGTTTGAAGGTATTTCAGAGCATCACACACTACTGCTGGTCTAATAGTTTCGTACATGTAGTATGACTTGTGTAACGAACAAAAAGCTCCTGCAACACGATCCGTAAGTGTCTGTTGTTACATCCACACTGAATGAGTCACACATTTACCGTTGGGTATTACCATTTATGGTATTATCGAGGTGACAGGGGGGGCAATATCATTGCGCATGCGCGACTGTTTTTTAACAGTTTAGGCAACATAACAGACGCTATCCCAGAGCACATAAAATACATTACCTATATCGCAAAACCTTTTATAGGTTAATTGTACGAATATAACAGTTTGTTACCCTAAACATAAATGTCGGTTTCTCGACAACGTGGTCGAATTATTCACAGTGCTGAACGAAATCTAATATACATTGTAATAAAATGTACGGTTAAGCTAAACAAAAGCGCGCTATCCTCGTCATCTGTTGCTACCAAGGAAATGTTTGATTCTTCGTCAGAAGACATGTCATTCAGTAGTCATGCTTCAAGTTTAAGCTTTGTGCCTTGCTTAAATAATTGTTGCTTCCAAGACACTTTTTGTTTGGTTTGAAGTTTTGTCTATGTATTCTTAGGGTGTTTAGCAATAACATTTTCCTTATTCTCAGATAGCTTTTGTTCTTTTTGTTTCTTCGTTTCTTGGGATTTCCTATCTTTGTCAAGACTATCTTCAATTCCATTTTACAAATTGCTTTTGTAAGGGGAACTGGTGATAATTGCAGCTTTCCCGGTAGGGCATCCTCTCTGAGGCTTTGATGATTTTTGAGGTAGTTTGGGTGGTGGTTTAAGAGCAAATAGAGAAACTATTTTCTTTGATGACCTATCTTCTGAAGTTTTAAAAGAGAATGTATCGGGATCTGGAGGCATAACTGATGGCTCGTTTTCTCTTGATAGATCTGCAAAAGGCTCAGGAGCTTCTACATCAATGAAATCAGCTTCTTGAAATCTATTCCTATCAAATGGTAAATTACCGCACTTCTTAAATCCACTTACAGCTATTTGAAGTGTAGCGCAGTTAGCGTAAGCTAACCAATAACTTATGTCTATTGAACGATGGATCTGAAACATTCATGTCATCCTCAACAGGTTCCTGGTCATGCTTGGACCTTACTTTCTGTAGTCCGTCCCTTGTTCCACGGTTGTTGTGGAGAGTACTGCCGGACCTGTACGGAAGTGATCACCGACCGGTGGTGGTCGAGTTTTTTGACTATCAGTCTGTCGATGACCTTCCAAAACGATGGATAGAGAAGCTTGCACGGTGGGGTGAGTTTTCAAATTTGATGGAATCTGAATATGAAGATGATGATGATGAAACCTGTTGTCTTCCTTTGTGGAGAGGATGTCTACAGCAGCTGCCCAGAGCATTCCTAAAACATCAGGAAAAGCGCGGCGACCGCCGGTGCCTTGGTGGAATAATCAGTGTAAGGAGGCTCTTCAGGACCGCCGTAGGGCCCTGCGCATTTTTAGTCGCAGACCTACGGATGTTAACCTGGAAGCTTACCGAAGAGCTCGGGCCTGCTGTAGGCGTATCTTTCTGGAGAGTAAGAGAGAGTCGTGGAGCCGTTATGTTGCAGATATTAATAGGAGTACCCCTGTGACAACGGTGTGGAGAAAACTGCGGTCCGTTTGTGGAAGGATGTCTCCGCACCGAATTGCAGGGTTGCAAACTGACGGTTCCGTGATTACGTCACCAATCGACATTGCGAATGCAATTGGTTCTTCGTTAAGATTAGCGTCTCTCACGTCTTCATATTCAATTCAATTTCAAAATCATAAGAAAACCATTGAATCTCTTCCTTTTCATATAGCGGACACAAATGATCCTCTGAACATTCCTTTTTCAATGCCTGAACTAAGAAAAGCGCTCAAAGTTTCTCGAAATACCTCGCCTGGAGGAGATGAAATTACACTTTCGATGATAGCGCATTTACCAGACTCCGGATTAAGGCAACTCCTACATATTTTTAATAAAATATACGCTTCTAGAAAGCTTCCAGAATCTTGGAAAGAAGCAATTGTTGTCCCGATCCTCAAACCTGGCAAAGATAAAATGTTGGCCTCCAGCTATCGCCCCATCTCTCTGACAAGTGTTGTATGTAAGGTGATGGAAAGAATGGTGAATAGTCGTCTCATGTGGTATCTGGAAAAGAATGACTTCCTCGCTCCTGAACAGAGCGGTTTTCGGAGAGGGAGGTCTTCGACAGACCACTTGGTGGCCCTTGAGACGGCTATCTGCAATGCGTTTGCATTGCGGCAGCGCCTCGTTGCCGTATTCTTTGATTTGAAAAAAGCATATGATACGGCTTGGCGACGAGGTATTCTTAATACCTTGCGGGAGTGGGGCATCGCTGGGAACATGTTGGCCTTCATTAAAGACTTTCTGGATGACCGATCATTTCGTGTAAGGGTTGGTCAGAGTTTGTCAAACAGGTTTGATTTGGAAAATGGTATACCGCAGGGGAGTGTAATTAGTTGTACCCTATTTGCGGTTGCCATTAACAATATTGTGAAAAGTTGCGTATACCCTGTTAAATGTTCGTTGTTTGTAGATGATTTTGCGATATATGTTGCATCTAGAAATGTTGTTTCAGCTGAACGAGCCCTACAGCAGCCCTACAGGGTTCCGCATATAAAAGACCTACGGGCTAGGTGCTTAAAGGTGGTTGATATTCTGCGTGTTCTTACAGGTACATGTTGGGGAGCTGATAGATCATGTATGATAAGGTTCTACAAGGCTCTAGTGCGATCACGTATAGATTATGGCGCTGTAGCGTACTCATCTGCTACTCCCACTTCGCTGAGAATGCTTGACACGATCCACAATTCATGTTTACGATTGTCTACAGGTGCTTTTCGTTCTAGCCCTGTTGTCAGCATCTTAGTTGAAAGTGGAGAAATGTCGTTACACAGACGTCGCCAGCAGCTTATATTGACGTACTTTGCCAAGTTGAAAGCTAGACTATATCATTTTTTGCATGACATCATTCTCAACAACCCTTGTCATGATTTGCATCTGATGAATGCCCGATTGCCTTCACCATTCGGTGTAAGAGCGTTGGGGATACGCAACAACCTCGGTATTGCGATTCCTCGTGTCTACCCATGTAATTCTCGTCTATTTCCACCCTGGACCATCGCTCAGTTACACATTAACTTTGAAATGTGTAAATACTCAAAGGCAGACACAAGTTCTGTGGTATTTAATAGCATTTTCAGTGAGTTAGTTGAAGCTATTAAACCATCTACGGTTGTACACACTGATGGATCAAAGTCGGATGTTGGAATTGGTTGCTCGTTTGTTGCTAATGGGAGAACCTATTTGTTTGGATTACCTGCGGGAACCAGTGTTTACACGGCTGAACTTTATGCTATCAGTAAAGCTCTTTCTGTAGTCTGTGTGCGTGGGCGTCGGGTGTTGGTGTGCACTGATTCGCTCAGTGCTCTCCAGTCGATTAATGATGTGTATTCACGCCACCCGCTAGTTGTGGACGTCCTCGGCACTGTGAAGGAGCTGAATGATAGAGGAGTAAGCGTTGTTTTCTGCTGGGTTCCGGGTCACGCTGGAATCTCGGGAAATGAGGCTGCTGATCTGGCCGCTAAGGAGGCGGCACACCAACCGGCCTTCACGCAATATCTGACTGTGTCAGATTTCGTGGGCCTGGTGAAGTGTGTCATCACTGATTCCTGGCAGGTAGAATGGAGTGGCTCTCATGGCAACAAGCTTCGTGAGATAAAGCATGACGTTAAGCCTTGGCCTACGTCGCTGAGGAAGAACAGAAGGGAAGAGGTTGTCATCGCGCGACTTAGAATTGGACACACCAGATTAACGCATGGGTATCTCATGACGTCTGGTGATGCTCCAATGTGTGGCAGATGTGATTATCCTTTGACAATTAAACATGTGTTGGTAGATTGCGTCTGCTACGCAGCTCTACGTCGGCGATTCAAGATACCCTTCCAGTTACGAGATGTACTCGGCGACGATAGCCATGTTTTGGACTCAACGTTAAGATTACTTAGATCCATTAGTGTGTACAACAGTGTCTGATAGGGAAATAGGAATATTAGTTTAATTTTATATGTGTATTTGTGTGTGTTTTTTATTTATTTATTTTATTTTTTTGTGGCCCCTTTACAGCCTTTTGTTTTTACCGTCAGGTCTGTGATATTAGCTTTTAGTTTATATTATTTTTTGTTTGCTGTGATACTAGTTTGTAAGATTTTTATTTGTTAAGTTGTAAATATTATTTATTCTGTCTGTGATATTAGGTTTAAGTTTATGTTCGTATGTTAATGTATTTTCTGTGATATTTCTAGTATGTAAGACGTTTTATATTATAATAAAAAAAATTACTTTCTAAACTTGGGCCCTTTACCCCCATGTGTAGAATAACGGGCGTTGATAACCGTCCTGGTTTTTCGCCCAAAAAAAAAAAAAAAAAAAAAAAAATAACCAATTTGAAAACAGCTTATTGACCTGTCAGGATTGTTGGACAACCATGTTTCAACTTCTTGAGAATAATATGCTTTAAAAGGGCTCATAAAGGATACATCCATGGGTTGAAGTTTATGCGATGTATGGGGTGGGACACATACTATGATCACTTCATTTTCCCTAGCTTTAACGATCACGTCAAGGTTTCTAACATGTGATCCATGTCCGTCCAAAATTAAGACAACAGGATCCTGTGGCGTTGGTTTGACATAATCAATAACATGTTGCTCCCAATCAGTAAAAATATGAGCTTGAATCCATCCAGACTTATGGCATCTTGCGATTGTTCCTGAGGGACATCCATTCAAAAGTTCTGGCTTTGTATTTATTCTGGGAAATATAAGTGGAGAAACAAATATTCCCACTGGGCTCGTATTAGTCACAATAGTTACGAGGGCACCTCTTTCTTTAGCAGATAAGGTTTCGATTTGTTTTTTCCCTTAAACAGCTAGAACTTTCGAACGTCGAGACTGAACCACAGTGATACCTGTTTTATCTACATTGCAAACTTTGTTCGGTTTCATTCTGATCTTCTTCAATTCAGGTTCTAGTAAATCATAAAACATCTTTACGTTTTCCTTTTTGAAACCCTTGGCTCTTGCTAATGTCATGGATTGCGGTTTCCGCAAAGAAAGAGTAGGATTCATCTTAAGAAAATTCCTAAGCCATTTTTTTCCAGCTGCTCCTTTGCTCTGAGCAAATGGGCGGTCGATATTATTATTTACTGCCAGCTGAAAGGCTAACTGCTTAATATCACGGAGAGTAACTCCGTAAAATCTTTCTTCCATCGTTTGCAATACTGGACTAACTCTTTTTCTAACTAATCTCCCAACTCCCACTCTCTACCCAATCTTGTGTTAATTACTCAAACATAAATTACTCAAAAATAGCACTCGACACCAACGCACAGAACATCAAAACAACAGTAAATAACATACTGAAAGTTCACTACTGCCAACATTAAAATGAAAAACTGTTGTATATGATGGTAGTAGGTTTGTTCCTGATATGTCTCACCATGTTCAAAGTAATCCAAATTCATTCAGTTAAATAATATAGGGAAATTTTAAGTACGTGACACATCTGTCACACCATGCACCAAAGGGAAAGCAAATGTTTAGAACATTGTGTGCGGGTAAGATTACTGCCCACAAAATAAATTGATATTAGACCTATAATACATAAAAATGCAATAGGTATCATATATTCTAAATATCTGTACTTTTTATTAAGATAAACTATTTTCAATTACATTTTGTTTTATGCAAGAAAAGTGTTATTTTACATGCGTAGAAATTATACTTGAACCTACCGATTACGTGTTCTCTTTTCACACTCATTCTGTTGTACGAATGAAGTAGTTCCTGTTCACTTGCCCGACACTAGCGCTAAACTTGATAATTGTGTAGACAGTGTAAAGAGCTGCCACCTATCGGATTTAAGATAAATTAGTGATTCGTCAACTTTCCCGCTTCGCCAACTTACCCGAATCTTCCCTGCTCAGAATAACAAATTTACGATATTCTGATAAAAACTAACTCCAAACACTTGTACAGGTAAAAATAGTGAATCATATTTCAGCAGTAAAAATAGCACACTATTATTACAAAAAATAAACGCCAGCAGTAGCCAACTATCTACTGAAAAATAGACTATATGAAATTTTGTATGGCCTTGAATTTAACATGAGTACCGGTTTCAACAATTTTTTTGAAATAAAACTATCGCGTTAGATTCGGGCTCAATACGGTATTATGTTTGTCATTACTAGAAACATTGTTCTTTCTTTTTATTTATTTATTTATTTAAAGTCACATCACTGCTTGGTGATTAAATCAACTACGGTGATTAAATAACATTAGGGGAACCCGGGGCGGAATGGGGTACTTAGTAAATATATATTTTTTTCATGTAAAAAGGGTTGATTAAAAAGGCTGAAATATTTTATACATGTTTATTGAACATTAGCACATAACAAGAAAATATTCATATCTTAACTAAACATCAATTATTTTTTTTATATTTTGAAAATTACACCTATTACAATTTCCCGTTCTGCCCCGGGTATCGGGGCAGAATGGGGTGGTCATTAAATACATGTCAACATTTTTGAAAAACTTCCCTCCAAACGTATATTGTTAATTATAACTACTAAAACGTGTTTTGTCATAGCTTTTTTTCCTAAGGCTACTTAAACTAACATCAATTGTTTTCAAATCCTATTCTCAGTCCTCATCGTCACATAATTCACATAACAATACAGCTTCATCGTCCTCACTGTCTATGCCTGCGCATGAATTGTGAGCCCACTTTTTGCACCTACAGCACGATACCCACCCTTCTACTGATTTTGAATAGAACTCTCCACAATACAAACAGGCACAGTCTGCATCATCATCATCATCACTGTCATCATTGTCTTTATTTTTCTGCTCCTTCTTTTTTTCAAGTTTCTTCAGGGTTTTTTCTTTAGTTTCCTTACTCTTCGATTTGTTCTCCTTCTTAAACAACCTCATTCTTGCTTTTTCTTGCTTGATACGATTTTTTTCTTCCCTTTCATTTATAGCCTCCATAAGTTCTCTTTTGTATGGCGATTCTGTTAAGATCGCAGTCTTCCCTTTTTTCCGATTTGACCTCTTTGTGGTGGCCTTAACTTTGGGAA
The DNA here is from genome assembly GCA_035578175.1 of Catonia carolina. Lineage (NCBI taxonomy): Eukaryota > Metazoa > Arthropoda > Insecta > Hemiptera > Achilidae > Catonia > Catonia carolina. The sequence goes on along the minus strand of JAQMRL010000001.1, from coordinate 65,686,881 downwards.
TTGGCATCACAACTTCGGGTGAGACTACAAATTTGGATGTTTCCCCTAATTGAGAGGCCTGGTTACCATCTACCCAATGAGAGCATCCAGGGACACTCAATCCATCATTGAGCCGGGGTTTCTTTGCCGGTGTTTGCTCCTTATCAGTGCAAAAAACTTCATCAACATCATTTGAGCTTGCTGATTGGCATTTTTTAACTGGAATGTTCGGAGAAGGCTCTTGGATAAGTTCTTCACCTCCTTGGTTAAGATCTTCACCTCCTTGGTTAAGATCTTCACCTCCTTGGATAAGTTCTTCGCCTCCTTGGATCAGTTCTTCTCCTGGTGATAAGACAGCCTCTTGGGAAGGAGGTATTTCAACAGGAATGTCGGTTACGTCTGCTGGGAGAAAATCTTCCTCTTTGAAGATGGAGGGATCAGTAGGCCATATTCCTGTAGCTTTAAACGCACTTATGGCAGTTCTCATATTGGCGCATTGAATATAGGCTGCCCCAAAAATAGTCGATATCTGGAATAAAGTTACCACTTTTCCTGGATTGCTCCGAAGCCATTTTCGGAGCTCCTCGCTGTAGTATCGACTTAAGGGGTTCATAAATGCAACATCAAGAGGCTGAAGCCTCTGGGAGCAATGCGGTGGAATACATAGCATGGAAACTCCATTGTCCCTAGCATAGTCAATAACGTTCAGGTTTTTAGTGTGTGTCGAGTGTCCGTCAAGGATAAGAAGAACAGGCGATGTTTTAGATGCATTAGAGAATGTAACAAACTTCTTGAACCATGCAAAAAAAGTATCTAATGTAATCCACCCCGAGCTGTGTACCTCTGCCCAACCCCCAGGAGGCAATCCCATCTCAAACTCCTGCTGCATTCTTTTCCTAGGAAATATCAGCATAGGAGGCATGTACGCTCCACTTGCTGACATGCAAAGGAGGGCAGTTACAGTTTCTCCTCTGTCTGCCGAAGTTAACAACCCAACCTGACGCTTTCCTTTTAGGGCAATGATTTTTGAATTGCTCTTTGGGTTAACTGTAATTCCAGTTTCGTCGCAGTTATATATTTGGGAGGCAGTTAGTTTGTGCTTGTCCACTACTTTTGTGAGTAACAAAAAAAATTTGTCAACAGACACTTTGTTAAACCCCATAGCTCGTGCACCAGATGTTGACTCAGGTGTCCGAAGAGTTAAAGTAGGATGTCTCTTAAGGAAGCCTGAGACCCAATCTTGTCCTGCGGTTTGATTATTAAATCTATGGCCAATGCCATTCCTTACAGCTAATTGATAAGCTAATTCCCGCAAGTCTTTCATTGACAAACCAAATAACCTAGCCTCCATAGATTTTAAGTAGGTTACTAGCTCTTGTTCCTGCTCATCACTAAATACTTTTTGAAATTTTCCTGCTGATTTATTAATTTTATAGTCAGGGTTTTCTTTCTTTTTTTTTACATATCTTTCCAAAGTTGATTGGGGCACATTGAACTGTTGAGACGACTTTTTGTAACCGAATTGGCCGGAAATAACTGCATCAACTGCGTTATTCATAGACTCGTAGGACCATGATTGTCTATCCGTTTTTCTTTTATAGTCTCGAACCATCTGAAATATAAAAAATAGCCTAAGTAATATGGTCACCAATAAAAATGAGTATGGGGCAGAACGGGGTACTTCCCCGTTCTGCCCCACCCCGTTCCGCCCCAGTGATATGTTTTAGGTTATGGAGGTATGGTGACTCAAAAACGATGTGTAAAGAAACATTCTACTACACGTAACATAAGCTAATTAAATGTACTTCAAGTATCCACTAATGATAGTTGAGCTTAAAAGCTGTAAATTGACCTTACCTTGGTTCCAATACCGATCAAATTTGCAACGCAGAAGCACGAAAACTATCATCAGCACACTCACTCCGCAAACATCAACGAAACTAACTAAACATGGCTGCCGGTGTCGAGCCGAAGTGGCGTGATCTAGTTACAGTGATTGCCGCTAGGTAGAAGCACGTGCTTGACCTCAAAAATCTACATCTTCATTCTGCCCCGCTACCCCATTCCGCCCCGGGTTCCCCTAACTGTGGGACTTGACTCATAAACATTTCTCCAGACCCTGGCCGGCAATCGAACCCGGCACCTTCGTGTGGCAGGCCAATGCGCTAACCACTACGCTACGAAGGCGGCCACTTTGTTATTATCCTAAGACTATCCTAAACAAACTAAACTTTTATTATAAAATTAGTGAAAAATATTGCAATAATTAATTGAACGTCTGATTGGAAGAACAGTAATATTCCACGTCACCTTACTTTTGGGAAATCAAAAAAAACTGCTTACAGCCAAAACCGTAAGAGATAGAACAAAACTTAACATTGTCTGGACCTGTTGTTCTTACCTCTACTAAAGTTCCTTCATGAGTAACAAACTACTCGCCCCTAGCCCTGGCCATTTTTTCCATTTCCTTGATGTGCTTATCTTTATTCAATTTACCTCGCTTCCTCCTAGGCTCTTTATCGTCGTCAGAATCCCAACACACGTCTTGCATTGTGTGCTTTGAGTGAAAACCGTACACTTGAAGAATACGAAACACTAATAGAAATACAAAATTTTAAGAAAGAACAACCGGCAGAACAAAACAAAACGCACGATTTTAACTAGGAAATATTAATAAAACCAAACTGAAATGTATTATAACACGAAAAAACTAACTAAAAGCGAACTAAAAAAAACTACCTAAAAACACTAAAACTAGACTAAAATGTATTATAATGTATAGTAACAACAGAAACTAAACAGAAATTACCACGATCATTCACTTCAATCTGTAACCAGAAGAACAAAACTACACTAAACCTGTCAGCTGTTTGACTGTAGCGCTGTGGCAAAGTCGAGTACTATGCTTGTGAGCGGAAAAGCAGTAATATTCCTGTAATATTATCTTTCTTCCGCTCATTGGATATTTCAACACACAGCCAAGCAATGATGCTGGCCTGGAATATTACTATTATTTTGCTCACATATAGCCTTACCTTCAAGCTACAAAATGGCTATCTCAACTCAATAACATAACAATTGAATGGAAATTGCAATCTCCCATAGCGGAGTTCAGTTGGAAGAGAAACTTTTGAAGTCACTTCATGAGGATAAATTAAGCTTGACTCCTCAATATCACGTCTTACAAATATGTCCTTGTGAGATCTATCTCTTTGAGAAACTTTACGTCCACTGTACTGTTGCCAGTGGAAGCAATATTTCTCGACACAGCTAAAACTTGTGAAACATAATGTTTGTCTCTGTTCGTTAGTGAATCTTTAATTTTCACTGACAGAAAGAGTCTCCCTCCTGCAAGAAATAGTAGTCTGCTTCAGGGAATTCTTGTTAAACCTCTCTCTTACTACTTTTGTCTTCTTCAATTTTGTAGTATCCTCAACACAATTTGTTTTCACTTCATCACATGACAGATCATCAGGGTCTGATCTACATCTCAATTGACAATGCTTTTTGTTTAACCTAGATCCACTTGAAGTTATGCTCTCTTCTGTGGTCTTGATGGTGTATTCTTCTTCCTGTTGCATAACTCATGGCTGATCAAACTGTTGGCTGTAGCCTCCTCCACGGGGTTTGCATCAAACCTTCATTAGGCAGTTGTTTCAAGACTTCACTGCGGTCCAGTAGAATGATTCCTGACTTTCTAAAGCCACTTTTTATGTTGGCTGCAGCTGTTTCAGTCATACCTTCTGTAAGACTATCAAAAAGTGGAGGAAAGTGAACTTTAAGTAAAGTTCACTTGGTTCTCCAACCTTCTAACAGCATTTGCCACTTAATTTAACTGGGTGACAGAATGTCACATGTAATGGCTGATCTTGATGAGTGTAATATTTAGGCAGAGTGATAAAACTAATGTCGTTCTCCATGCACAATGCCACAGCTGCTTCAGAAAAATGACTTGAGTGGTTAACTCCAATTAGGACCCTTTGAAGCAGGTTGTTTTTGATATAGGGCAAAGAATTGTAACAAACCATTCTTCAAAGTGTTTTTGGTCAAACCACCCACTATTCTTGTAGCCATATAGTTCCCATAGGCCCTTCAACTCTCCATGAGTCATAAATATTCTTCACTTTATACACAATGTAGACAGGAAGAAGTTACCCATCACCACTACATTAGAACATTAGAGAAGTAGATGACAGCATGATCGGTTATTTTCTCTGGTTGCTTTTTACCCCTCCTACAAATTATTTTAATGGATACTGGATTGTCAGTCAGGTGTCTCATCGAAATTAATAATGCTGCTTGGAAGAATACCTTCTAACATAGTCTCAAAATTATCAAAATAATTTTGTAGCAAGATGGAAAAAGCTGATAACTACAATTTTGAACATTTTTCAGGAGAATAGTTTAAAAGTTTATCTGTTCATTAAAAATCAAGTTTCATTGGAAATACTATCTATTCTTATTTTATTATTCATTTACAGGAAATTCATTGACATACACCTTTTTGTTTTTCGGAAGCTTTAACATGACTGGATTTTTCCCAGTTTTTCCAACTTAACATGTTTTGCCATCTTGTACATTTATGTTAAGACTAAGTTTATTGAAAGTGGTAAGACTTGTTAACCCACTAAAAGAAGTATTATAATAAAGTAGAAGAATGAAAACAAGCAAAAATTTCTGTATGTAATTTTATTTAATATTATGATTTGAAAATTTTATAAAATTGTAGCTTATATTTTTACAAAAATATAAAATTTTAAGGAATTTTAACAACTATGGTTCAAAATAAAAACAAATTGTATCAACATGAAAATTAGGCTATGGTGATAAAAAATAGAAAATCAACAACTACAAATAAATAATTTTCATTATGGTAATTTTAAAAGGAAAATAATTCTGTTTTTGGTGCAACACAACATAATGTTTTAAAAATAATATTTTGGATGTAAATTTTAAAAATATACAAAATGCAAAGTAGCCTACACAGAGAACAATAATGGTTTATATTTTAAAAAATCAGCTGTTTATCATGAAAATTTGTGATTTTTTATGTTTTTGCTGAAATTTAGGCATTTAGGGACTGAAATTTGCTGATAATGAGGACTCAAAAAACAATGCAAACAGAACAAAACTGTAACCAATTCTCCTTTTACAGTAACTTAAGAAAACATTAACCCACAATAAAAAAATTATTTACACACTAAGAGAATATTTACTTAGCCCTACATTAAGAGATTATTAGCTCATGAATAATATTCATGAGCAAGTGAACAGTTTTAAAAAGAGAAAAAACACAATTCTGCTTTTAGTATTAAGCAACACAATACATTAGTAAAACATTTCAATTATTAAAGTAAAGTTAAAAACTAATGAAGTAAAACTTTCAAGAAAAAAGAAATCTTTAAACAGTCAGTAGAGTCTTGTAGTTTCACTCTTGGGTAGCATCTTAATATTGTTCATAACACAAAATGCGATCTGGTCTGATCCTTTACTACCTTTACTCTCATCCCACATGTTATAACACACTGTTGTTTTATCTGATGAGCACTCTCTAATCATAAGATTATAGACAGAGAGCAATATTTTGTAGTATGCAATATTTGTACACTATATAAACAAGGTAAGACCTGTTTCACATCAAGAACTAAAACTATTACTAGAACCCTTTTGAGCTATGCTCTTGTCCTGTAATGAATTTCTAAGATTTTGTCTCCAAAATCTTCTCAATTCATTTACAATCCCGTTTTTTTGATTTTGTGCCGGATTTATTATATTTTAAGGGTTATGTAATTTTCTTCATTAAATCTAATTATTTTATTCATTTATTTCCAGTTGGTTTTATTTCATTAGATTTTTATTCCGTATTTTAATTTACGTTTTTAATTCTTAGGCTTACGTCCGGTGTCCGATTGCATTTTTGTCGCTGCTTCTTTATTGTTCAGTTGCTAACACGTGTAATTTGTATCTCTCTCTCTTTCTATCTTACACGATTGATTCTCTCTCTCTCTCTCTCTGTTACTGTCGTTTTAATATTCTTTCATATATTTTTCCTCGTTTAAATTTATAGTATTTCCGATGTATCGGCATTTTTTCGCAGCCTCGAACGCTTCCATTTGTGATCGTTAGGGGAATGACCTTTTTTTGCCTTTGTGTGCGTTGAGTTTTTACGTCTTGTCTTGAACAGGATGGCGAACCGATAGGATCAAAATTTTTCAGGTAAATAATTTTTCTTTCCCAATATGGGAAAATTACCTAAATTTAAATTTAAGTACCATGTTTAATAATTTTTCAGGTTTAACTTAAACAATTTTTTTTTAATCTATTTTTTATTAAATTTAAATTTATAATGTTTCTTAATATTATTATGGTGTTTTAAATATCCCATTTATAAATAAATCTCTCTTTTCTTTTAAATTTTTTTAAATAGTTTTTAAGTAACAAAACATTATCTAATTTCAGTATCTTTCGTTTTCTTTTAAATTATTTAAATCTTTAAAATATGACATTTTTTTCTTTTTAAACTCTTGTTCAATGGCCACTGAATTACTTAAATTTTTCTAAGTAATTCTTTTACTAAAGTTCAACTCACAATTTGTTTTTTTTTATGTCTTAATTTTATTTAGTTTTCCCAAAAAAAAATAAATACATTTCTGTATTTATTTTTCTTCACTTAATCATTTATTAAACTCTGCCCAAGAGATTTCTTTTCCCGTTTCAGTCCAAGGACTTTAAAAATAGTTTTGTTTTCTTAAATGTTCCTATTAATTTATTATTATTCATATTAAGTATTTTCTATAGTTAAATCAAGTTTTGTTAATATTAAATTTTTTTTTCCAAATTTTATTTTATTTTTTCTTAAACTGTATTGTTATTTAACCAAATTTTTTTTTAAATTCTATACGAATTAACCGTTTACTTAAATTCATAATATTATTTATTTTATTTAGTTTTTAGTTATTCTTTAATAAATTATTTTAGCTACTCATTAATTTTTTTTTATTATTTTTCTTTCTGTGTAAAATGTCATTGTGTCTAGACCTGTGTGGTTATTCAACCATACCTTCGCAGTACTAAAAGCGAGTTTTTACCATCAATAGAGCTACGTTATTCAAATCTCTGGGTTGCCAATTAATCCCTGGATTCAATTTCAGCGTCTGGTTGGGTTCTAAAATTGGATGGTGGAAGCCCCCGCATTATCTCTGCAAAACACCTTACACAAATGGTGCAGTTCGCCGTGCTTTATGTAACTTCATTTTTACTACAAAAATGGTTTTACTACTTCATTTTTATACTACATAATTTGGTGGAGTTTGCGCCGTGGTTTTTGATTCAATGACAAGACACATGATTTTAAAATTTTCGTTAGTTACATTTAATACCTATATTGCTAAGCTAAGTTACATGTTAATTTTAATATATTAAATTTTTTAATTATGGTATTTTAAGCGTTTTTCAGGTTAGGAATAATTGAGGGATGTTTCTGTAAGTAACAAATACTGTATTTTTTTTTCTCTTACTTGACTTCTATTCAGAGATTTCGTTTACAATATTATGCCTTTGTCCAAAGATAGATTTTGTTATATTTTTATAAGGGGTTGCATGCACCCGACCTTTCGTTTGTTTACATCGGGCAGTTTTTAGGCCTTGGTCTCCTAAACCTGTTCTATGTTCATTGTTCTCTCCCCTTCTATTTGAAACTATTGGTTTCAACATTAGTCAGTCTGGTGCAATTTTGCGTTTCTATTCAGTACCGATACGTCTTACGTCTGACGCAGGTTAGTTCAATTTGTTTTCTGTATTTTTTCTTTTGTTTGTTCATCTTTCGTTATTTCACCTATTGCCTTACAGCTACGATCAGTTTTTAACAATACTTGTTTTATTGTTTGTTCAATTTAGGTTTTATTGTATCTGATTTTCAGGCCTTTCCAATGCACTTTTTTTCATTGAATGTCTTCTAGGTTTTCCTATCTTTTTGATCTTGTTCCACGGTTGTTGTGGAGAGTACTGCCGGACCTGTACGGAAGTGATCACCGACCGGTGGTGGTCGAGTTTTTTGACTATCAGTCTGTCGATGACCTTCCAAAACGATGGATAGAGAAGCTTGCACGGTGGGATGAGTTTTCAAGTTTGATGGAATCTGAATATGAAGATGATGATGATGCACGAAGCCTGTTGTCTTCTTTTTTGGAGAGGATGTCTGCAGCAGCTGCCCAGAGCATTCCTAAAACATCGGGTAAAGCGCGGCGGCCGCCGGTGCCTTGGTGGAATAATCGGTGTAAGGAGGCTCTTCAGGACCGCCGTAGGGCCCTGCGAAGTTTTAGTCGCAGACCTACGGATGCTAACCTGGAAGCTTACCGAAGAGCTCGGGCCTGCTGTAGGCGTATCTTTCTGGAGAGTAAGAGAGAGTCGTGGAGCCGTTATGTTGCAGATATTAATAGGAGTACCCCTGTGACAACGGTGTGGAGAAAACTGCGGTCCGTTTGTGGAAGGATGTCTCCGCACCGAATTGCAGGGTTGCAAACTGACGGTTCCGTGATTACGTCACCAATCGACATTGCGAATGCAATTGGTTCTTCGTTAAGATCAGCGTCTCTCACGTCTTCATATTCAATTCAATTTCGAAATCATAAGCAAACCATTGAATCTCTTCCTTTTCATATAGCGGACACAAATGATCCTCTGAACATTCCTTTTTCAATGCCTGAACTAAGAAAAGCGCTCAAAGTTTCTCGAAATACCTCGCCTGGAGGAGATGAAATAACACTTTCGATGATTGCGCATTTACCAGATTCTGGTTTAAGGCAGCTCCTACATATTTTTAATAAAATATACGCTTCTAGAAAGCTTCCAGAATCTTGGAAAGAAGCAATTGTTGTCCCGATCCTCAAACCTGGCAAAGATAAAATGTTGGCCTCCAGCTATCGCCCCATCTCTTTGACAAGTGTTGTATGTAAGGTGATGGAAAGAATGGTGAATAGTCGTCTCATGTGGTATCTGGAAAAGAATGACTTCCTCGCTCCTGAACAGAGCGGTTTTCGGAGAGGGAGGTCTTCGACAGACCACTTGGTGGCCCTTGAGACGGCTATCTGCAATGCGTTTGCATTGCAGCAGCGCCTCGTTGCCGTATTCTTTGATTTGAAAAAAGCATATGATACGGCTTGGCGACGAGGTATTCTTAATACCTTGCGGGAGTGGGGCATCGCTGGGAACATGTTGGCCTTCATTAAAGACTTTCTGGATGACCGATCATTTCGTGTAAGGGTTGGTCAGAGTTTGTCAAACAGGTTTGATTTGGAAAATGGTATACCACAGGGGAGTGTAATTAGTTGTACTCTGTTTGCGATTGCCATTAACAATATTGTGAAATGTTGCGTATACCCTATTAAATGTTCTTTGTTTGTAGATGATTTTGCGATATATGTTGCATCTAGAAATGTTGTTTCAGCTGAACGAGCTCTACAGCTAACTATATACCGTCTTGAGGAATGGTCTCGACAAACTGGCTTTAGTTTTTCTCCTGAGAAAACTAAATGCATCCAGTTTTGCCGGATTCGGACTGATACTGTTCCAAGACTGTATTTAATGGGTCAGGATATCGAAGTTAGCACTGAAATAAGGTTTCTAGGTGTTATATTCGACAAAAGACTTACATGGGTTCCGCATATAAAAGACCTACGGGCTAGGTGCTTAAAGGTGGTTGATATTCTGCGTGTTCTTACAGGTACATGTTGGGGAGCTGATAGATCATGTATGATAAGGTTCTACAAGGCTCTAGTGCGATCACGTATAGATTATGGCGCTGTAGCGTACTCATCTGCTACTCCCACTTCGCTGAGAATGCTTGACACGATCCACAATTCATGTTTACGATTGTCTACAGGTGCTTTTCGTTCTAGCCCTGTTGTCAGCATCTTAGTTGAAAGTGGAGAAATGTCGTTACACAGACGTCGCCAGCAGCTTATATTGACGTACTTTGCCAAGTTGAAAGCTAGACCTTATCATTTTTTGCATGACATCATTCTCAACAACCCTTGTCATGATTTGCATCTGATGAATGCCCGATTGCCTTCACCATTCGGTGTAAGAGCGTTGGGGATATGCTACAACCTCGGTATTGCGATTCCTCGTGTGTACCCATGTAATTCATGTCTCTTTCCACCCTGGACCATCGCTCAGTTACACATTAACTTTGAAATGTGTAAATACTCAAAGGCAGACACAAGTTCTGTGGTATTTAATAGCATTTTCAGTGAGTTAGTTGAAGCTATTAAACCATCTACGGTTGTATACACGGATGGATCAAAGTCAGATGTTGGAGTTGGTTGCTCGTTTGTTGCTAATGGGAGAACCTATTTGTTTGGATTACCTGTGGGAACCAGTGTTTACACGGCTGAACTTTACGCTGTTAGTAAAGCTCTGTCTGTAGTCTGTGTGCGTGGGCGTCGGGTGTTGGTGTGCACTGATTCGCTCAGTGCCCTGCAGTCAATTAGTGATATATATTCACGCCACCCGCTAGTTGCAGATGTCCACGGCACCGTGAAGCAGCTTAACGATAGAGGAGTAAGCGTTGTTTTCTGCTGGGTTCCGGGTCATGCTGGAATCTCGGGAAATGAGGCTGCTGATTTGGCCGCTAAGGAGGCAGCTCGCCAACCGGCCTTCACGCAATATCTGACTGTGTCAGATTTCGTGGGCCTGGTGAAGCGTGTCATCACTGATTCCTGGCAGGTAGAATGGACTGGCTCCCATGGCAACAAGCTTCGTGAAATAAAAGATAATGTTAAGCCCTGGGATACGTCACTGAGGAAGAACAGAAGGGAAGAAGTTGTTATCGCGCGACTTAGAATTGGGCACACCAGATTAACCCATGGGTATCTCATGACGTCTGGTGATGCCCCAATTTGTGGCAGATGCGATTGTCCTTTGACAGTCAAACATGTTTTAGTAGATTGCATCTGCTACGCAGCTCTGCGTCGGCGATTTAAAATACCCTGCGAGTTGCGAGAAGTACTCGGCGACGATAGCCATGTCTTAGACTCAACGTTGAGATTCCTAAGATCCATTCGTGTATATAAAGATATCTAATGGGGAACTTGTAGTTATAATTGATTTTATATGTGTATTTGTGTATGGTTTTTATTTTCGTGGCCCCTTTACAGCCTTTTTATTCTTCTGGTCTGTGATATTAATGTAAATTATATTGTGTTTGCTGTGATACTAGTTTGTAAGATTTATGTGATAGGTTGTAGATTTTATTTATATTCCAACTGTGATATTAGATTTAAGTTTGTGTTTGTATGTTTATCTTATAAGTTTTTAATATAAGTGTTCTTTTTTGTAAATTTTATTTATGAATATATTTTTTAGTTTTAAGAGTTATATTTGAATATGTAAAGTCGTTCTACACTCGGGCCCTTTACACCCGTGTGTAGAACAACGGGCGATGATAACCGTCTGGTTTTTCGCCCTAAAACAAAAAAAAAAAAAAAAAAAAAAATAATAAATACTATAACTGTGTTTTAAAGTTATTTATTTGTATTGTTTGCACTTATTTACTTATTTGTTAATAAAATTTTACATGTTTTCAGGTGGTAATTTAATTTTTCGTTGTTGTTATAATTACAGTTAAGCTATTTCTATGCGTAAATAGCTGTTAACAGCAGAATAAGTTCTGTACTATTATTCAGTGTTTTGCCTTTGCAATCCAATATATACAGAAGTATTTGTGTGGAAAATTATTTATGAAGTTTTTCGTCACGACTGGATGTTTCTTAATTTAATGAAATAACTAATTTATAAAATTATGATAATTTTTACAGCGGTTTATTACCGAATTATTGCTCAATTTTAGGTGCATTTTATAAATCACAAGATTATGTACCTACGTTAAATTTGGGTGCTTTTTTTTAAACAATTTCACTTTATGCAAAATTTTCAGTTGCCGTCAGTGGCGAATTGGTCCAACTCATATTTGGCCATTAAATTTTTCAAATTACTTTTAATTAGTATTAATAATTTTATGTCATAAAACTCAAACTAATATATGTTTTTCTTGTTTTTGCATAATATACCAGGGTAATTGGATGAGAGAAAGCAGAGATCATTCTTAAGAATACTAAGACAACACAGTTTTCATTGACAATACCAGAACAGCTGTTTCATTCAGACAAGACAGTTCAATCAACTCTACTACGTATATTCTACAGGAATCTTTGTACTAAGTATTAATAATAAAACAATCGCAAGTATAAACAATTCATTTTACACTCATAATTTTTATATTCAGTTTTAATGATTACTATGTGTTTATTTTTTTCTATGTAATTTTACGTCTAACGTTACCGATTTTATATAATCTGTTTTCATTTCTATATACTTTAATACATAACTTCTCATGTACGTAGATTTATTTACGCGTTATCTCGCTTCTGGTTACATGTTATTTATTTCAGATGGTCATTTTATTAGTTTTTCTATAATGTACTTTTACGGGTTTTAATTTTCGCGTTTTTTCACAATTTCTTCCCACAAATGTTGACTTCTTTGTATTCAAGTATTACAGCTGTTGTTTTCTTTCCAATCCATATTTCAATTTAGTTTTTTCTGACCCTTTAATTTTTGCTCTTCTCTGTTCATTTTATTCAGTCACTATTTTCCTCCTGTAATAAGTTTATAATTCTTTTTCTTCATGCCTATTTTTTTTGTAGGTTTTATCATGCCTATGTTTGTTATCTTACAGAAATTGTCTTATCTACTTGACTATTTTATTTATCCAGTGTTTAATAAACATGAAATAGGTAGCTTCTTAAGAACTGTATTATGAATTAATTTTTTAAATTAATTTTGAATTTAAATTAAAATTTTACATGATTTGATGATACCATTTCCAAAGTGCTGTTCGCACTGAATTTTATTAATCTAAATTTTATTTAAAATGAATGTTCAATCACCTTCTCACTAAATATAACTACTGTTGTTACAAATTTGATATTACATTTTATTCATTATCATTTAAAACTTACGTATGGATTTGTTATGTTAAACAGTTCTTAATGAGTGACGATTTCATGATTATTTTCCTGCCATTTTGAATTTTATTTGGGTTTTTAAACTTAATTTAGATTTTAGGGTATTAGATGATATATTTACCTATATTTCAGTTAGGTTATAATTATCCTAAGTTCATAGAATTATTTCTAGTTTTTTTAATATTCATGACTACTCGACTCTAGGTTTCTTGATCTGTGGTTCCTATTCTTATTTTACATTAGATTTTACAATTGATTTTTGATGCATATTTTATTTCTATAATTACCAATGCTTCCGTTATATTCTCATCATTTTAACATTCGGATTCAATTAACATTAGATTTTGATTTTCATTTTTAGATCATGTAATTTTATCATATTTTATTTATTTATTCATTACTGACTCTTTTCTTAATGTCTCAATTTAGTGACCAGTTTTCACTAGGCATTCGATTATACTGTAGTTACATTTTTATCTTTTATTTTGATGCTTTGAATTTTATTTATAGGTTTACCTTTTATAAGATGTTTCTTTTATTATTTACTTCATGTTGTTCTCAATCCGTCATCGTACTTCAACAAGTTTACCTATATTTCCCAATTTTCTTCACAAACAGTTAGTTTTCTGAAGTACTTTCCATTTTATTCTTATTTATTGTTAGGTAGCCTTCAGTATGTTTCATTAGTGTCAGCTGTTTTTTCATTCATTTTTTCCAGTTTACTTTCATTTCATTTCACATATTTTTATTTAAGTTACTTTTCTTCCATGAGTTTTCACACTTCGGAAAGCTCCTAGGGACGCCTAATTGTGTTCAGTTTGTATTGAGGGGTAGCTTCCTTCGATCCCTTACCTTGTCCTTGTGTTTTTCCAATGTCTTCCATTTGCCCTACCTTGATTGAGTACAAGGCCTTATTCTTTGCCTACCTTCTCGGGCTGGGGTTCCGAGAAGCGAGGTGTTTACTCCACTGATGGGGTTTTGTATGCAGTCAAGATTGTATGTGATGGATGAATGCAAATGAATGTTGGCTGTCTCTGATTGTGTGATTGCGTGTGTGTTTGTGAGCGTTTGAATCAGGGGGCAAATCGTAGTGCGTTTTTCCTTCTATCTTTTGTTGTTTCTCCAAATTTTTGCCCGACGTGTGTCCGTTCTTCTTGTTTTTGGATTTCTTTACTCTGTTTTCTGCCCATTTTTGTCCGGAGTTAACTTTCCGTTGATTCATGAAACTCGTTTCTAAATTTTCAGGTATTTTTCCTAAATTTTCACTCCACATACAATGTCCTGTTAAGATTTTCTTTGCTATCCCTAGATTTTTTTTTCAATAATTAGAATGACGTACGACTTGTTTGAAGACATGTTAGCTTCTTATTAGGTTTCCTACCTTTGTAAACACCTTGTATGCTAATTTTGTTTATTTTATTTTTTTCCTTATATCCATGCCCTTACTTTCCCTATTAATTTTTTTTAGAATTTGTCGTGAGTGTATCCCATTCCATTCCTTCTACTTCCAAATACATTTATTTTATATTTCTGTTCTCAGATTTTACTACAACATAATTAGATTTAAGTTAGTGATAAGATTATTTTCAGCCTTCATTTTAGTTTTTAAGCCACTCCAACGATGGATGATTTTATTATTTTATTATTTATGAATCTCAAGTACAAGGAAGTCACGGTTTCTGGCATCCGCCAGAAAGGAACCTTGTGCCCTCTGTGTCTAGGATCTGGCTAGACATAGTTACATTAGTGCATCACCTTCAGCGCAATGTTTTTAATCTTCAGCAGTCACCCGTTAAATAATTGATATTATATTATATGAACGATTATTATTGAATATTAGGTTAAGGAATTATGATTTTATGAATTACAAGTTACACTACAAGCATTTTAGTTATAAGTATATTACTGGTTTTATATTTTCTCATCTCAAACTTCAAGTACAAGGAAGTCATGGTTTCTGGCATCGCTAGAAAGGAGCCTTGTGCCTTCTATGCCTAGGTTATGGCTAGGTGTAGTAATGTATGTGCTATTCAGTCAGTACTACGTTTTCAGTTGATTTCATTTTATACTTTAGACTTTAAGATGATATATTTGTTCAACAAGAACTTTAGTTTGTAAGACAGTATTTACTCAAGAAGAGTTTTAGTTTTTAAGCGATGAAATAAATATTAATAGATTAGTTAGACTATTGATTGATGCTTCCTGTTTCAGGAGAACATAGTAGATTTTTATTACAAAATAGTTCACAGTCTACAGATAATTTTTTTTTCTTTCGCACATTGCAATGGGATAATTTTTCTAAACTAGCATGTAAATGTACTCCTCACGACTTATCATCTTATATACTTATAATCTTATAATCACTTGTCATTATACATATATTTATTTATCATCGTTAATTATTTATTCATGTATTTTATAATTCATGTATTTAATAATTATTTCCCTCTATGATGATTTTTTTCTACAACGAAACTTGTTAGGAACACATATTAACAATTTATATTATTTTTGTGAGCTTAAATTGCTTTTAACTTGTCAACAGATGGAGACTTTTCCTGAGTACTCCCAGAATCACCGCAGATCAAGTGAGTCATAGACCATTAGTCATTAAGAGAGCCGACAGACGCAGTGACCGATTACATTTTTCAACTACCAGCATCCTACTAAGTTCCTGTCAGCTATGATCATCCGTCAGAGATCATCAACCTACAGTTACCAGGTTTACCTACGTACAAGAATACATTTTTACAAAATCAATGACCGAACTTCTTTTTACTTAATACAGTTAAATGTTCGCGAAAATTTATTGAAACAACATTTATTACAGTGAAAATAATCAGTGTAACAAATACCTTTCACACAAAAACAACTATTTTAAAGACTCTATTACACAATATTTTTTTTAAATTAAACAATCAATTTCTCTGATAAACATTGATCGCAAAAGAACTTATACAATTGCAAAAAAAAAAAATTAGTGTTAATAAAAAGATTTCTCGTAAATAAACATTTATTACAACAGATACTTTTGTCACACAACAAATTTTGTTTTACGCGTTGTCATGGACAAACAATTATTACAAGTGGAACTTTTAACGTTCAATAAATATATTAGAAAAATATTTTTCCTTTGGACTTTTAACTTACAAATATTACAATTAAAAAAAATCTTTTTCGTAAACTTTCAAGTATACAACAACGATCACTGCGACACGGCGAATTTATTATATTATATTTTCATAAGCTAGTATTTAAGTTAGAATTAAGTTACATATATATTTAAAACACCAATATTAACATATTGATATTTTATTCATATCAAGCTAAATCTTATATTTTACTCTTCCGTCCATGTTTTTAACTCATAAATGCTATTTTACAATTATATCTCATTCTCTGCTCATATGGTAGATGCTCAAGTGACCTATTCTTTTGTACTAATAGTAAATACCAACTTATAACATTTGTATAATAACTGCCATACTCATTTAACTTCAACTATGTTGATGAAATTACAAAATTAATTAACTTATAAAACTTTCATTTGATCCATAAAATAATTTGCACAATTTAAAACAAACTATTATTAAAGTTAATAAATCTTTACAGATAAATATAGTACTATACAAAATACTTTTATCTGGTTACAATGTGTTTCTAAAAACATTAATTAGATTATTTTAATTTCCATTTCAAAAGACAAATTTTCTTTTTGTAAAATAGTACACTCCATCCATTAGTATTCTCATACGACCTATTCACACGAGTTTTCCTTCCAAAAATTATCATACTCATCAAAATTTCCCTTATGCTTCCTCATGCTGTTTATCCAACTTCCAATAATGTACTTCATAACATACATACCATACCTATTCTTGACTCAATTATTTCTAAAGCATCCATATCCCTAATTTAATCAATTCCTAGGTCATACCCAAGTATTCCTGTATATTTTTCCTAAGAATTTTTCACCCACTTTACTCAACCATCAGCTGTCTTTTCAACAAGAGGACCAATGGACTTCCAGCGTATCGTACCAGTCTACAATGCAGCATCTGAATGCAACAGTTCACAATCCTCAAGATTTTTTCAACTAACAAAAATATCATGATTTTAAAGATATCATCTTTTGACTTCAAGCTAATGAAACGCAGAAGAACTCACAATCTTTTCCATTATGAAGAATTTCTTGTATTTTATTTATCGTATTCTCGTATCAATTTAAAAACGTCGTTACAACAAATTCAAGAACACTATTTTTCACAACACATTTCAACAAAGATTTTACCTAAAGAACTTCTATTACCAGATCTTCAAGAATTACCACTTCGACTTCAAATTTACAATACATTGGTTGTTCCTGTACATCAAAGCCAAATGTATTAACATTTAAAATAAACAACATACAGCTGTTATGAGAACATACCGACACTTTCTGCTTATGGACTCATCACATATCCCGTTCAAGAATATAAACTTCCAACATTACAAACTGAATCGATAATACAACCTTCCAACTAGAGAAACTTCAAGAACTTGAACAATTTTCCATCTTCAACTACAATTCAGCCATTTTGATGTCCATCTACAAGAGGTCACATGTTCAGTACAATTCCTTTCTCTCCCATAGCTTTCCTAATACAAATTAGTCATCGTCCAATTGATATTATTCCTAATTTTTCTTTTTACCATTACCGATAATTCCTCTAACATACATTTTTCCATTCCAACTGTTCCATACATTTTATTAATTCCTGCCCTTAAAATTCTCTTACACCTACCCTAACACCAAATCCTTGGGGTGCTATTCTTAATCAAATTTATTTTACTATTATGTTTATGTATATATGTTTAGGTATAATAACACATACATTTTAAAATTCATACACTAATTTCAAATTCACATTGTTCAGGAAATTTTTTTAGTAATTTTTGCAATCAAACTAACAAATAATCAAGTAATTACAATCTATTCTAATAAATTAAGACTTGATTCAATTCTTTAAAAAAAAAATATGTACAAACACACCAGTTATACTTACAAAATAAAATTAATGATATATGATTATGATAGAAATTAATTAATACTATATGATAGAGTAATTTAAATCAAATTTTCAACAAACACATAATCATATCAATTTAATTATATGCTATATTATCAACGTTCATTGAATGTAAAGATTGCTTGACCATTTTCTGCAGAAAACGAGAGATTTTTCTTCTTGTCATCAACGCCACTACCTTTGATTTCTTCAGATCTAGTTTTCTTCTTTTTTTTTCTTCCTAAGGGGGGGGAGTGTAATGAATTTCTAAGATTTTGTCTCCAAAATCTTCTCAATTCATTTACAATCCCGTTTTTTTGATTTTGTGCCGGATTTATTATATTTTAAGGGTTATGTAATTTTCTTCATTAAATCTAATTATTTTATTCATTTATTTCCAGTTGGTTTTATTTCATTAGATTTTTATTCCGTATTTTAATTTACGTTTTTAATTCTTAGGCTTACGTCCGGTGTCCGATTGCATTTTTGTCGCTGCTTCTTTATTGTTCAGTTGCTAACACGTGTAATTTGTATCTCTCTCTCTTTCTATCTTACACGATTGATTCTCTCTCTCTCTCTCTCTGTTACTGTCGTTTTAATATTCTTTCATATATTTTTCCTCGTTTAAATTTATAGTATTTCCGATGTATCGGCATTTTTTCGCAGCCTCGAACGCTTCCATTTGTGATCGTTAGGGGAATGACCTTTTTTTGCCTTTGTGTGCGTTGAGTTTTTACGTCTTGTCTTGAACAGGATGGCGAACCGATAGGATCAAAATTTTTCAGGTAAATAATTTTTCTTTCCCAATATGGGAAAATTACCTAAATTTAAATTTAAGTACCATGTTTAATAATTTTTCAGGTTTAACTTAAACAATTTTTTTTTAATCTATTTTTTATTAAATTTAAATTTATAATGTTTCTTAATATTATTATGGTGTTTTAAATATCCCATTTATAAATAAATCTCTCTTTTCTTTTAAATTTTTTTAAATAGTTTTTAAGTAACAAAACATTATCTAATTTCAGTATCTTTCGTTTTCTTTTAAATTATTTAAATCTTTAAAATATGACATTTTTTTCTTTTTAAACTCTTGTTCAATGGCCACTGAATTACTTAAATTTTTCTAAGTAATTCTTTTACTAAAGTTCAACTCACAATTTGTTTTTTTTTATGTCTTAATTTTATTTAGTTTTCCCAAAAAAAAATAAATACATTTCTGTATTTATTTTTCTTCACTTAATCATTTATTAAACTCTGCCCAAGAGATTTCTTTTCCCGTTTCAGTCCAAGGACTTTAAAAATAGTTTTGTTTTCTTAAATGTTCCTATTAATTTATTATTATTCATATTAAGTATTTTCTATAGTTAAATCAAGTTTTGTTAATATTAAATTTTTTTTTCCAAATTTTATTTTATTTTTTCTTAAACTGTATTGTTATTTAACCAAATTTTTTTTTAAATTCTATACGAATTAACCGTTTACTTAAATTCATAATATTATTTATTTTATTTAGTTTTTAGTTATTCTTTAATAAATTATTTTAGCTACTCATTAATTTTTTTTTATTATTTTTCTTTCTGTGTAAAATGTCATTGTGTCTAGACCTGTGTGGTTATTCAACCATACCTTCGCAGTACTAAAAGCGAGTTTTTACCATCAATAGAGCTACGTTATTCAAATCTCTGGGTTGCCAATTAATCCCTGGATTCAATTTCAGCGTCTGGTTGGGTTCTAAAATTGGATGGTGGAAGCCCCCGCATTATCTCTGCAAAACACCTTACACAAATGGTGCAGTTCGCCGTGCTTTATGTAACTTCATTTTTACTACAAAAATGGTTTTACTACTTCATTTTTATACTACAGTCCTGATCCTTACTATTATACCTTTTACTTGCTCTTTCTAAATGAGAACTATGAAGCTCAAAAATTTTATCACAGCCTGTTGAATTTCTTGCAGTTTTCTTTTGCGTCTTGAATTCATCGCATTTTATACATAAATCTATAAAAGGGTCTTTAAATTTGTACCCAGTCTCGTTAAAAACTTGCCAAAACACATCAAAGCCAGCCCATTTAGTAAATCCATTTTCTTTTTTCATTTTTGTTTTATTCAGGTAACTGGGTAGGAACATTTTCTCAGAACTCTTGTGACAATTATATTTGCCTATAAATTCATTTATTTCACCAACAAGTTTATTTGAAGACTCTTGTTTACCTCTACTGCTTCCAGAAATAATTACTGTATTCGAAGATCTTAGTTTGTGGCAAAAAATTCTATCTTATCTCTGGCAGCACCATGAACCTCTTTATAAAACTTTTTACAAACATATGTTTTCCGTTCCAACACACAAAAATTAACTGATTACTTACACTATTACTGTACAGAAATTAACCGATTACAAAGTTGTTTTCCCGTCTTTTCATTTTGTTGGTCAGATATCTTCATTCTACTATACAGCATGGTATCTTTCACTTCTGGTGATTTTTCCCAGAATGCACTGAATAATCTTTCTTGTATATCGCTGGCTTAGAGCAGAAGTATCCTATCTCCAAAAACCTTATTTTTCAGGAGAGCCAGTTTAAAGTTTTATTTTAATGTTTCTCATTATTTTTAAAAGATAAAAATGTAAAAAAATTTATGTTAATGTATTTTTGTGCCTTTTTACATATTTTTAATTAAATTTTATATATTTTTACAATTTGACCTCATTGGTGGACATAGGCTAGTTGCTCCTTAACAATACCTAGTGCAGAACTATCTTAAGTGGGACATAGGCTATTTCTGCACTCATATTAATGTACTTTACAAAATAAAACTAACCTAAGTGGGAAATAGGTTAGTTCTGCACACACAATTTTCCCATTTATTAAAAAATCAGCTGTACTACAACTGTTTTAATAACAATTTTTTTCCTGCTGTAACTTAAATTTTTTTTTAATAAATAGAGGCATTATTGTAAAATTACTAAAATCATCATTAGCTTTTATAACCTTAGTTAGGCACCCGGGAATGGTTGGATTGATTATGGAAGGTATGGTGGAGGGCGTAAATGCCAGGGGTAGACCGAGACTACAGTACTCGAGACAGATAACGGGAGATGTGGGTTGCGTTGGTTATCGGGATGTGAAGAGACTTGCTCAGCAAAGGGAAAGTTGGAGAACTGCATCAAACCAGTCTGTGGATTGAGGACTCAAAAAAAAACCTTAGTTAAATAGTATTTCTGAATTACCTAAGCCTGAAACAAAATTATATTTAACACTTTGAGGACAAAGTCTTGAAATTAATGTTCTTATTTTATTTAAAAACAACAAAATTTAAGTTTTTAAAAAGTTTATTAATTAAAAATAAAACAAGTAGAAAAATAATAATTGTTTAATAATAAGGTTACTTAAGAATTAATTACAATTATTTTAGAATATCATTAGTCATCATCTTCACAACTTAGTACTTTATTAGAATGTTTAAGATTTCTATAAAAACTGTGGTATGCTGTAGGAATTACTCGATTGGTGCACAAATACTCCAAGTCTTGAAATTTTTTTGTGCTAATTGGCAACTCACTTTTGTAAGCACTTTTGACTTCTTTGTTGCGCAGTGACGACAGCTTTTTCCTGGTTCTTGTTTCAATATTTATTTTTTTGAAATTTTCATTGTAATCATATTTGATGAATACACTATTCATTTCTTCTGGGTCTACCATAATAACTCTAACTTTCTGCCATCTTACTTTCTCCCCATTTTCATCTTTGTTCATGTTGTTGCACGTTTCATTCCTTAAAGCAAGATAATTGTAAAAGGTTTCCATCTCAACAACCTCATATGGAGACTTTTTACATGCCGTACGAGCTAACAAATACCATTGATCAGGAGAATAAATTGGTACGTTTTTAGATGCTCTTTCTATGGAGCTATGCACACTATCACCTTCATTCTGTGTATGCCCTTTCTCTAAGAAACAATGAGTAATTTTAATGTTATTATTTGTAGCCATGTACAAATACATAACAACAACATTTCTATTTAAATTCTGGCCCCCACAATTATCAGAGAAAAAGCACATTTCTTTTTTCCCCTCCTTTACCTTTAAGTCAATTATAGTTTTTACACATGTGGAAATTTCATTTGATCCTCTCTGACCTTTTGTTTCATCCCACATAAAACAAAAACCTTTTTTTTCATGTAGGTCATAAATACTAAAATTATATGATGAAAGTTTGCGCCTATAATACAATTGCGAAACTTCTAACTGAGGAGTTTGTAGAACTTGTTGCATGTCATAAACTGCAGCGAAATATGTTGTGTCTACTTTGCACCTTTCTTTAGCCCTCTCCTTTGCTTCCCTTGCAGCTACTTTATTTCTTATATGGCTATCCATTTCTTTTTCAAGTGAACACTTTTCTTCACATTCATGTTTTTGAATTTTTCACATAGGTCACACAGATCTTTCTTCGGTTGAAAGAAACCAAGATTATATTCTGTGTTAAAAATGTGTCTGTACATGGACTCCTTTGCAAAGGTAGTAATATTTTCATCTTTACAGTAATGTATATACAGTTCATACATTTTTGCTAAATTTAATTTTTTATCTACATATTCCCTCACTGAATTTTTTCGGCAATAATGGCTCTCAACTATTGGGAATGATTCAATGTGTTTTTTGACAGATGTTTTAACAATATCTGGCAACTTTGAATTGCACTGTGCTTTTCCCCTTCTATCCTTGGTTACTGTATTACTATTTACTTTGCCCCCAGGGGGCACCCATTCTTATATATATGAATGCTCGTCCATGCATATATATGTGGGTGTGCGGGTGTGGCAACCCCGGGACCCCAGCTAAGAGCTAACCTTATTTCAAAACTATACACAGGTTGCTCTTACACTACACACAACAATAATACTACATCACACACACCACACTTCTTTCAACACACACATTTACATACCCTACACACAACACATACACAAAGTTTTCTTATACACATTTATAATGCTGGCGAGGATGGGATGCGGGCTGGTCGTGCGTAACCCTTTCCGGATTGGAAGGTCTGGACTGTGGTTGTGCTGCTGTGAGCTTGCCCTGCCGAGGCTTTGCGCCATCCTTTAGCCCTTCCAGTCGCTTCGGTACTGTGGCAAGAAGTGGACCATGGGTAGGAGTGTCGGAGCTCTTACTGCTGCGTGCGAGCCTCTGGGACGTCGGTATCAGTGGGTCAGGCAGTACCTGACTCCCCGGCCCGGATGAAATATGTGGGAGATGGCTGTCGGGAGTACTCGGCCGGGTCCTTCTTTTTACTAGGGACCTGCGGCGTGCGCAGGTCATCTCTCCGCCCGCACCTTGCTTTCACGATGACTGGAAAAGCACTAAACACTTTAGTGCTTTAGTCAAATAAACAATCTTCCCTCGGATTTAAAAGACTATGGTCTAGCTTGTCTGACGATAGTGATAGTGGTGTATTAAGTAACACGGACAAATTTTTCGTTGTTCGTTGTGTTGCAGAAGAAGGGTCGCTATCTAAAGTTTCCCCCTTCATTATTAACAGGTCTGTGCAGTCGGTTTGTGGCTCCCCCACATTCAATTAAAAAACTAAGGAATGGTACTTTGTTAATTGAAACAACGTCTGCGAAGCAAAGTAGCAGCGTTGTTAAAATTACACAAATAGGAAGTACTACAGTCACTGTAGAACCGCACAGATCCCTCAACTCATCTCGAGGAGTGGTTTACTCTCGAGATATACAAGATATGTCTGAGGCTGAGTTATTGGAGGAGCTTACCTCCCAGAGAGTGACGCAAGTCAAAAGAGTTACGCGTCGGGAAAATGGAATTGATGTCGGTACCCCGACACTTATCATAACATTTTCCACCCCTCAACCTCCGGATCGTCTTAAGTTGGGTTACTTGTCTGTTCGAGTGAGACCGTATGTCCCAAACCCTCTGCGCTGTTTTCAGTGTCAGGAATACGGACATACGAAAACTAACTGCAAAAAACCTGCGATATGCGCAAAGTGCAGTTCACCTGACCACTTAGACAGCGAATGCACTTCTGAAAAAGAACTGTGTGCTAACTGTAAAGGAAGTCACTCAGCAAGGTCTCTGGAATGCCCCAAGTATAAAGAAGAACGGGAAATTCAGAAAATTTCGTCTGAACAGAAGCTTTCCTTTCCCGCTGCCCGGAGCGAGTACAGAAAACTAAATAGCATTCGAAATGCAGTCCAGCCTGACATTTCGTTTGCAGCTGCAACTAGTGTTCAGTCTCGTGTGTCTGGTGAGTGCTCGTCATGCGTTGAGTTGAAGAGTGTTGTTGAGAACCTCACTAAACAGGTTGCTTCCCTAACTTCTGCGCTAAAAGCATTATTAAGCACCAAGCAAACAGAAATTGGTTTGAAGAATTCAGTGCCTCAAGTTGGTAACCTTTCTGCGACGCAGAATACAAAAGTTCAGCTGTCAAATAAGACAGTCGCCTCTACCTCAAAGGGGAAACCCCTTTCATTGCCCAAGACGCTTCCAGTGGATGCGTCTAAATTTCTAAAATCTCCTTCGACTGGGTCCAAGATCCACGATGTGATAGGAGATCCATCGACCCTTGATAAGGGTTTCATACAGGTAAAAGGAAAAAAAGGGAAGGAGAAAATTGTGTTTGAAAAATAGGTCCTTTTCTTTTTTAAATTCCCTTTTAATAATATTATTCAATGGAATGTTCGCGGGATCCGGTCTAGGTATGAAGACATAAAGTTGTTGATCCGGGAAAAGTGTCCGATTGCGCTGTGCCTGCAAGAGAATATATGTTGCATCTAGAAATGTTGTCTCAGCTGAACGAGCTCTACAGCTAACTATATACCGTCTTGAAGAGTGGTCACGGCAGACTGGCTTTAGTTTTTCTCCTGAGAAGACTAAATGCATTCAAGTTTTGCCGAATACGGACTGATAATGTTCCAAGACTGTATTTAATGGGTCAGCATATCGAAGTTAGCACTGAAATCAGGTTTCTAGGTGTTATATTCGACAAGAGACTTACATGGGTTCCGCATATTAAAGACCTACGGGCTAGGTGCTTAAAGGTGGTTGATATTCTGCGTGTTCTTACAGGTACAGGTTGGGGTGCTGATAGATCATGTATGATAAGGTTCTACAAGGCTCTAGTGCGATCACGTATAGATTATGGCGCTGTAGCCTACTCATCTGCTACTTCCACTTCTCTGAGAATGCTTGACACAGTCCACAATTCATGTTTACGATTATCTACAGGTGCTTTCCGTTCTAGCCCTGTTGTCAGCATCTTAGTTGAAAGTGGAGAAATGTCGTTATTCAGACGTCGCCAGCAGCTTCTATTGACGTACTTTGCCAAGTTGAAAGCTAGACCTTATTATTTTTTGCATGACATCATTCTCAACAACCCGTGTCATGATTTGCATCTGATGAACGCCCGACAACCTTCACCATTCGGTGTAAGAGCGTTGGAGATATGCAACAACCTTGATATTGCGATTCCTCGTGTCTACCCATGTAATTCTTGTCTATTTCCACCCTGGACCATCGCTCAGTTACACTTTAACTTTGAGATGAGTAAATACTCAAAGGCAGGCACAAGCTCTGTGGTGTTTAATAGCATTTTCAGTGAGTTAGTTGAAGCTATTAAACCATCTACGGTTGTATACACTGATGGATCAAAGTCGGATGTTGGAGTTGGTTGCTCGTTTGTTGCTAATGGGAGAACCTATTTGTTTGGATTACCTGCGGGAACCAGTATTTACACGGCTGAACTTTATGCTATCAGCAAAGCTCTTTCTGTAGTCTGTGTGCGGGGGCGTCGGGTGTTGGTGTGCACTGATTCGCTCAGTGCTCTCCAGTCGATTAGTGATGTGTATTCACGCCACCCGCTAGTTGTGGACGTCCTCGGCACTGTGAAGGAGCTGAATGATAGAGGAGTAAGCGTTGTTTTCTGCTGGGTTCCGGGTCATGCTGGAATCCCGGGAAATAAGGCTGCTGATTTGGCCGCTAAGGAGGCGGCTCGTCAACCGGCTTTCACGCAATATCTGACTGTCTGATTTTGTGAGTCTGGTGAAGTGTGTCATCACTGATTCCTAGCAGGTAGAATGGACTGGCTCTCATGGCAACAAACTACGAGAAAT
Organism: Catonia carolina; assembly: GCA_035578175.1. Classification (NCBI taxonomy): domain Eukaryota; kingdom Metazoa; phylum Arthropoda; class Insecta; order Hemiptera; family Achilidae; genus Catonia; species Catonia carolina. Next base: position 65,660,701 of record JAQMRL010000001.1, on the reverse strand, counting down.
AAAACCTATTGTTAAGCCTTGGCCTACGTCACTGAGGACGAACAGAAGAGAAGAGGTTGTCATCGCGCGACTTAGAATTGGGCACACCAGATTAACCCATGGGTATCTCATGACGTCTGGTGATGCTCCAGTTTGTGGCAGGTGCGATTGTCCTTTGACAGTCAAACATTTATTGGTTGATTGCGTCTGCTACGCAGCTCTGCGTCGGCGATTCAAGATTCCCTCTGAATTAAGGAATATACTCGGTGACGAAAGCCCTATTTTGGACGCGGCTTTGAAATTTTTACGATCGATCAGTGTATACAACAGTGTCTAATATATTATGTTCTATTACTCTTAGTTACCATATTTTATGTGTTTTATATTAGTTATAAGTTTATATTCATATGTGTTCATGTTAAGTGGCCTCTTTACAGCCCTTTGTAATCTTTTATGTCTGTGATTTTTTTTTAAATTTTTTTTTGAATGAAATTTTTAATTTTTGGGTTGTGATACTAGTTTTAAGGTTTTAATTTCATAAGTATTAATGTGATTTCTGTGTTTTTTCTTTCTAACTGTGATATTAAGTTTAAGTTTATGTGTTTATGTTTTGTGTGATTTTAGAGTATTATAGCTTGTGATGTCTGTGATATTAGCTTATAAGATTTTATTTATTATGTACCAGGCGATGATAACCTTTCAAAGGTTTTTCGCCTAAAAAAAAAAAAAAAAAAAAAAAAAAATGCAAGAGACAATGTTACAGCCTGATGTCTCAATCTCCGTTCGTGGATATGGGATGTTTAGGAAAGATTCCCTGCATGGTGGCCCTGGTGGTGGGGTCGCTATATTACTTCACCAGTCAATGCAGGGGGTAAGTCTGGATATTCAGACGGATCTTCAGGCCGTAGCAATCAGGATAACTGTCCCGGTGTCGGTTTGCGTGTGTACTGTTTATTTACCACCTAACAATGAAGTTTCATACCTTGCCATGAGAGAATTACTGGAACAGTTACCAGCTCCATATATCGTCCTAGGAGATTTCAATGGTCACCATTACTCTTGGGGCTCCTCACTGTGCAATGGTAGAGGTCACATGGTGGAGAGGGTCCGGAGTGATTTAGACTTATGTCTATTGAACGATGGATCTGAAACATTCATGTCATCCTCAACAGGATCCTGGTCGTGCTTGGACCTTACTTTCTGTAGCCCGTCCCTTGTACCACGGTTGTTGTGAAGAGTACTGCCAGACCTATACGGAAGTGATCATCGACCGGTGGTGGTCGAGTTTTTTGACTACCAGTCTGTCGATGACCTTCCAAAACGATGGATAGAGTAGCTTGCACGGTGGAATGAGTTTTCAAGTTTGATGGAATCTGAATATGAAGATGATGATGATGAAACCTGTTGTCTTCCTTTGTGGAGAGGATGTCTGCAGCAGCTGCCCAGAGCATTCCTAAAACATCGGGTAAAGCGCGGCGGCCGCCGGTGCCTTGGTGGAATAATCGGTGTAAGGAGGCTCTTCAGGACCGCCGTAGGGCCCTGCGAATTTTTAGTCGCAGACCTACGGATGCTAACCTGGAAGCTTACCGAAGAGCTCGGGCCTGCTGTAGGCGTATCTTTCTGGAGAGTAAGAGAGAGTCGTGGAGCCGTTATGTTGCAGATATTAATAGGAGTACCCCTGTGACAATGGTGTGGAGAAAACTGCGGTCCGTTTGTGGAAGGATGTCTCCGCACCGAATTGCAGGGTTGCAAACTGACGGTTCCGTGATTACGTCACCAATCGACATTGCGAATGCAATTGGTTCTTCGTTAAGATCAGCGTCTCTCACGTCTTCATATTCAATTCAATTTCAAAATCATAAGAAAACCATTGAATCTCTTCCTTTTCATATAGCGGACACAAATGATCCTCTGAACATTCCTTTTTCAATGCCTGAGCTAAGAAAAGCGCTCAAAGTTTCTCGAAATACCTCGCCTGGAGGAGATGAAATTACACTTTCGATGATAGCGCATTTACCAGACTCCGGGTTAAGGCAACTCCTACATATTTTTAATAAAATATACGCTTCTAGAAAGCTTCCAGAATCTTGGAAAGAAGCAATTGTTGTCCCGATCCTCAAACCTGGCAAAGATAAAATGTTGGCCTCTAGCTATCGCCCCATCTCTCTGACAAGTGTTGTATGTAAGGTGATGGAAAGAATGGTGAATAGTCGTCTCATGTGGTATCTGGAAAAGAATGACTTCCTCGCTCCTGAACAGAGCGGTTTTCGGAGAGGGAGGTCTTCGACAGACCACTTGGTGGCCCTTGAGACGGCTATCTGCAATGCGTTTGCATTGCGGCAGCGCCTCGTTGCCGTATTCTTTGATTTGAAAAAAGCATATGATACAGCTTGGCGACGAGGTATTCTTAATACCTTGCGGGAGTGGGGCATCGCTGGGAACATGTTGGCCTTCATTAAAGACTTTCTGGATGACCGATCATTTCGTGTAAGGGTTGGTCAGAGTTTGTCAAACAGGTTTGATTTGGAAAATGGTATACCGCAGGGGAGTGTAATTAGTTGTACCCTATTTGCGGTTGCCATTAACAATATTGTGAAAAGTTGCGTATACCCTGTTAAATGTTCGTTGTTTGTAGATGATTTTGCGATATATGTTGCATCTAGAAATGTTGTTTCAGCTGAACGAGCCCTACAGCTTACTATATACCGTCTTGAGGAATGGTCACGGCAGACTGGCTTTAGTTTTTCTCCTGAGAAGACTAAATGCATTCAGTTTTGCCGAATACGGACTGATAATGTTCCAAGACTGTATTTAATGGGTCAGCATATCGAAGTTAGCACTGAAATCAGGTTTCTAGGTGTTATATTCGACAAAAGACTTACATGGGTTCCGCATATAAAAGACCTACGGGCTAGGTGCTTAAAGGTGGTTGATATTCTGCGTGTTCTTACAGGTACATGTTGGGGAGCTGATAGATCTTTTTTTTTTTTTTTTTTTTTTTTTTTTTGGGCGAAAAACCAGGACGGTTATCAACGCCCGTTATTCTACACATGGGGGTAAATTTTCTATTTATAATATAAAACGTCTTACAAACTAGAAATATCACATAAAATTCATTAACGTACAGACATAAACTTAAACCTAATATCACAGACAGAATAAATAATATTTACAACTTAACAAATAAAAATCTTACAAACTAGTATCACAGAAAACAAAAAATAATATAAATTAAAAGCTAATATCACAGACCCGATGGTAACAACAAAAGGCTGTAAAGGGGCCACAAAAAAAAATGAAATAAATAAATAAAAAACATACACAATACACATATAAAATTAAACTAAAATCCCTATTTCCCTATCAGACACTGTTGTACACACTAATGGATCTAAGTAATCTTAACGTTGAGTCCAAAACATGGCTATCGTCGCCGAGTACATCTCGTAACTGGAAGGGTATCTTGAATCGCCGACGTAGAGCTGCGTAGCAGACGCAATCTACCAACACATGTTTAATTGTCAAAGGACAATCACATCTGCCACACATTGGAGCATCACCAGACGTCATGAGATACCCATGCGTTAATCTGGTGTGTCCAATTCTAAGTCGCGCGATGACAACCTCTTCCCTTCTGTTCTTCCTCAGCGACGTACGCCAAGGCTTAACGTCATGCTTTATCTCACGAAGCTTGTTGCCATGAGAGCCAGTCCATTCTACCTGCCAGGAATCAGTGATGACACGCTTCACCAGGCCCACGAAATCTGACACAGTCAGATATTGCGTGAAGGCCGGTTGGCGTGCCGCCTCCTTAGCGGCCAGATCAGCAGCCTCATTTCCCGAGATTCCGGCGTGACCCGGAACCCAGCAGAAAACAACGCTTACTCCTCTATCATTCAGCTCCTTCACAGTGCCGAGGACGTCCACAACTAGCGGGTGGCGTGAATACACATCATTAATCGACTGGAGAGCACTGAGCGAATCAGTGCACACCAACACCCGACGCCCACGCACACAGACTACAGACAGAGCTTTACTAATAGCGTAAAGTTCAGCCGTGTAAACACTGGTTCCCACAGGTAATCCAAACAAATAGGTTCTCCCATTAGCAACAAACGAGCAACCAACTCCAACATCTGACTTTGATCCATCAGTGTATACAACCGTAGATGGTTTAATAGCTTCAACTAACTCCCTGAAAATGCTATTAAATACCACAGAACTTGTGTCTGCCTTTGAGTATTTACACATTTCAAAGTTAATGTGTAACTGAGCGATGGTCCAGGGTGGAAAGAGACATGAATTACATGGGTACACACGAGGAATCGCAATACCGAGGTTGTTGCATATCCCCAACGCTCTTACACCGAATGGTGAAGGCAATCGGGCATTCATCAGATGCAAATCATGACAAGGGTTGTTGAGAATGATGTCATGCAAAAAATGATAAGGTCTAGCTTTCAACTTGGCAAAGTACGTCAATATAAGCTGCTGGCGACGTCTGTGTAACGACATTTCTCCACTTTCAACTAAGATGCTGACAACAGGGCTAGAACGAAAAGCACCTGTAGACAATCGTAAACATGAATTGTGGATCGTGTCAAGCATTCTCAGCGAAGTGGGAGTAGCAGATGAGTACGCTACAGCGCCATAATCCATACGTGATCGCACTAGAGCCTTGTAGAACCTTATCATACATGATCTATCAGCTCCCCAACATGTACCTGTAAGAACACGCAGAATATCAACCACCTTTAAGCACCTAGCCCGTAGGTCTTTTATATGCGGAACCCATGTAAGTCTTTTGTCGAATATAACACCTAGAAACCTGATTTCAGAGCTAACTTCGATATCCTGACCCATTAAATACAGTCTTGGAACATTATCAGTCCGTATTCGGCAAAACTGAATGCATTTAGTCTTCTCAGGAGAAAAACTAAAGCCAGTCTGCCGTGACCATTCCTCAAGACGGTATATAGATAGCTGTAGGGCTCGTTCAGCTGAAACAACATTTCTAGATGCAACATATATCGCAAAATCATCTACAAACAACGAACATTTAACAGGGTATACGCAACGTTTCACAATATTGTTAATGGCAACCGCAAATAGGGTACAACTAATTACACTCCCCTGCGGTATACCATTTTCCAAATCAAACCTGTTTGACAAACTCTGACCAACCCTTACACGAAATGATCGGTCATCCAGAAAGTCTTTAATGAAGGCCAACATGTTCCCAGCGATGCCCCACTCCCGCAAGGTATTAAGAATACCTCGTCGCCAAGCCGTATCATATGCTTTTTTCAAATCAAAGAATACGGCAACGAGGCGCTGCCGCAAAGCAAACGCATTGCAGATAGCCGTCTCAAGGGCCACCAAGTGGTCTGTCGAAGACCTCCCTCTCCGAAAACCGCTCTGTTCAGGAGCGAGGAAGTCATTCTTTTCCAGATACCACATGAGACGACTATTCACCATTCTTTCCATCACCTTACACACAACACTTGTTAAAGAGATGGGGCGATAGCTGGAGGCCAACGTTTTATCTTTGCCAGGTTTGAGGATTGGGACAACAATTGCTTCTTTCCAAGATTCGGGAAGCTTTCTAGAAGCGTATATTTTATTAAAAATATGTAGGAGTTGCCTTAACCCGGAGTCTGGTAAATGCGCTATCATCGAAAGTGTAATTTCATCTCCTCCAGGCGAGGTATTTCGAGAAACTTTGAGCGCTTTTCTTAGTTCAGGCATTGAAAAAGGAATGTTCAGAGGATCATTTGTGTCCGCTATATGAAAAGGAAGAGATTCAATGGTTTTCTTATGATTTTGAAATTGAATTGAATATGAAGACGTGAGAGACGCTGATCTTAACGAAGAACCAATTGCATTCGCAATGTCGATTGGTGACGTAATCACGGAACCGTCAGTTTGCAACCCTGCAATTCGGTGCGGAGACATCCTTCCACAAACGGACCGCAGTTTTCTCCACACCGTTGTCACAGGGGTACTCCTATTAATATCTGCAACATAACGGCTCCACGACTCTCTCTTACTCTCCAGAAAGATACGCCTACAGCAGGCCCGAGCTCTTCGGTAAGCTTCCAGGTTAGCATCCGTAGGTCTGCGACTAAAAATTCGCAGGGCCCTACGGCGGTCCTGAAGAGCCTCCTTACACCGATTATTCCACCAAGGCACCGGCGGCCGCCGCGCTTTACCCGATGTTTTAGGAATGCTCTGGGCAGCTGCTGCAGACATCCTCTCCACAAAGGAAGACAACAGGCTTCGTGCATCATCATCATCTTCATATTCAGATTCCATCAAACTTGAAAACTCATTCCACCGTGCAAGCTTCTCTATCCATCGTTTTGGAAGGTCATCGACAGACTGGTAGTCAAAAAACTCGACCACCACCGGTCGATGATCACTTCCGTACAGGTCTGGCAGTACTCTCCACAACAACCGTGGTACAAGGGACGGGCTACAGAAAGTAAGGTCCAAGCACGACCAGGATCCTGTTGAGGATGACATGAATGTTTCAGATCCATCGTTCAATAGACATAAGTCTAAATCACTCCGGACCCTCTCCACCATGTGACCTCTACCATTGCACAGTGAGGAGCCCCAAGAATAATGGTGACCATTGAAATCTCCTAGGACGATATATGGAGCTGGTAACTGTTCCAGTAATTCTCTCATGGCAAGGTATGAAACTTCATTGTTAGGTGGTAAATAAACAGTACACACGCAAACCGAAACCGGGACAGTTATCTTGATTGCTACGGCCTGAAGATCCGTCTGAATATCCAGACTTACCCCCTGCATTGACTGGTGAAGTAATATAGCGACCCCACCACCAGGGCCACCACGCAGGGAATCTTTCCTAAACATCCCATATCCACGAACGGAGATTGAGACATCAGGCTGTAACATTGTCTCTTGCAGGCACAGCGCAATCGGACACTTTTCCCGGATCAACAACTTTATGTCTTCATACCTAGACCGGATCCCGCGAACATTCCATTGAATAATATTATTAAAAGGGAATTTAAAAAAGAAAAGGACCTATGTTTCAAACACAATTTTCTCCTTCCCTTTTTTTCCTTTTACCTGTATGAAACCCTTATCAAGGGCCGATGGATCTCCTATCACATCGTGGATCTTGGACCCAGACGAAGGAGATTTTAGAAATTTAGACGCATCCACTGGAAGCGTCTTGGGCAATGAAAGGGGTTTCCCCTTTGAGGTAGAGGCGACTGTCTTATTTGACAGCTGAACTTTTGTATTCTGCGTCGCAGAAAGGTTACCAACTTGAGGCACTGAATTCTTCAAACCAATTTCAGTTTGCTTGGTGCTTAATAATGCTTTTAGCGCAGAAGTTAGGGAAGCAACCTGTTTAGTGAGGTTCTCAACAACACTCTTCAACTCAACGCATGACGAGCACTCACCAGACACACGAGACTGAACACTAGTTGCAGCTGCAAACGAAATGTCAGGCTGGACTGCATTTCGAATGCTATTTAGTTTTCTGTACTCGCTCCGGGCAGCGGGAAAGGAAAGCTTCTGTTCAGACGAAATTTTCTGAATTTCCCGTTCTTCTTTATACTTGGGGCATTCCCGAGACCTTGCTGAGTGACTTCCTTTACAGTTGGCACACAGTTCTTTTTCAGAAGTGCATTCGCTGTCTAAGTGGTCAGGTGAACTGCACTTTGCGCATATCGCAGGTTTTTTGCAGTTAGTTTTCGTATGTCCATATTCCTGGCACTGAAAACAGCGCAGAGGGTTTGGGACATACGGTCTCACTCGAACAGACAAGTAACCCAACTTAAGACGATCCGGAGGTTGAGGGGTGGAAAATGTTATGATAAGTGTCGGGGGTACCGACATCAATTCCATTTTCCCGACGCGTAACTCTTTTGACTTGCGTCACTCTCTGGGAGGTAAGCTCCTCCAATAACTCAGCCTCAGACATATCTTGTATATCTCGAGAGTAAACCACTCCTCGAGATGAGTTGAGGGATCTGTGCGGTTCTACAGTGACTGTAGTACTTCCTATTTGTGTAATTTTAACAACGCTGCTACTTTGCTTCGCAGACGTTGTTTCAATTAACAAAGTACCATTCCTTAGTTTTTTAATTGAATGTGGGGAGCCACAAACCGACTGCACAGACCTGTTAATAATGAAGGGGGAAACTTTTGATAGCGACCCTTCTTCTGCAACACAACGAACAACGAAAAATTTGTCCGTGTTACTTAATACACCACTATCACTATCGTCAGACAAGCTAGACCATAGTCTTTTAAATCCGAGGGAAGATTGTTTATTTGACATCTCTTTAGTGCTTTTCCAGTCATCGTGAAAGCAAGGTGCGGGCGGAGAGATGACCCGCGCACGCCGCAGGTCCCTAGTAAAAAGAAGGACCCGGCCGAGTACTCCCGGCAGCCATCTCCCACATATTTCATCCGGGCCGGGGAGTCAGGTACTGCCTGACCCACTGATACCGACGTCCCAGAGGCTCGCACGCAGCAGTAAGAGCTCCGACACTCCTACCCATGGTCCACTTCTTGCCACAGTACCGAAGCGACTGGAAGGGCTAAAGGATGGCGCAAAGCCTCGGCAGAGCAAGCTCACAGCAGCACAACCACAGTCCAGACCTTCCAATCCGGAAAGGGTTACGCACGACCAGCCCGCATCCCATCCTCGCCAGCATTATAAATGTGTGTAAGAAAACTTTGTGTATGTGTTGTGTGTAGGGTATGTAAATGTGTGTGTTGAAAGAAAGTGTGGTGTGTGTGATGTAGTATTATTGTTGTGTGTAGTGTAAGAGCAACCTGTGTATAGTTTTGAAATAAGGTTAGCTCTTAGCTGGGGTCCCGGGGTTGCCACACCCGAACACCCACATATATATGCATGGACGAGCATTCATATATATAAGAATGGGTGCCCCCTGGGGGCGAGCTGATAGATCATGTATGATAAGGTTCTACAAGGCTCTAGTGCGATCACGTATAGATTATGGCGCTGTAGCGTACTCATCTGCTACTCCCACTTCGCTGAGAATGCTTGACACGATCCACAATTCATGTTTACGATTGTCTACAGGTGCTTTTCGTTCTAGCCCTGTTGTCAGCATCTTAGTTGAAAGTGGAGAAATGTCGTTACACAGACGTCGCCAGCAGCTTATATTGACGTACTTTGCCAAGTTGAAAGCTAGACCTTATCATTTTTTTTTGCATGACATCATTTTCAACAACCCTTGTCATGATTTGCATCTGATGAATGCCCGATTGCCTTCACCATTCGGTGTAAGAGCGTTGGGGATATGCAACAACCTCGGTATTGCGATTCCTCGTGTGTACCCATGTAATTCATGTCTCTTTCCACCCTGGACCATCGCTCAGTTACACATTAACTTTGAAATGTGTAAATACTCAAAGGCAGACACAAGTTCTGTGGTATTTAATAGCATTTTCAGTGAGTTAGTTGAAGCTATTAAACCATCTACGGTTGTATACACGGATGGATCAAAGTCAGATGTTGGAGTTGGTTGCTCGTTTGTTGCTAATGGGAGAACCTATTTGTTTGGATTACCTGTGGGAACCAGTGTTTACACGGCTGAACTTTACACTATTAGTAAAGCTCTATCTGTAGTCTGTGTGCGTGGGCGTCGGGTGTTGGTGTGCACTGATTCGCTTAGTGCCCTTCAGTCGATTACTGATTTATATTCACGCCACCCGCTAGTTGTAGATGTCCACGGCACTGTGAAGCAGCTTAACGATAGAGGAGTAAGCGTTGTTTTCTGCTGGGTTCCGGGTCATGCTGGAATCTCGGGAAATGAGGCTGCTGATTTGGCCGCTAAGGAGGCGGCACGCCAACCGGCTTTCACGCAATATCTGACTGTGTCAGATTTCGTGGGCCTGGTGAAGCGTGTCATCACTGATTCCTGGCAGGTAGAATGGACTGGCTCTCATGGCAACAAACTTCGGGAAATATAACGTAATGTTAAGCCTTGGGATACGTCACTGAGGAAGAATAGAAGGGAAGTAGTTGTCATCGCGCGACTTAGAATTGGGCACACCAGATTAACCCATGGGTATCTCATGACGTCTGGTGATGCTCCAGTTTGTGGCAGATGCGATTGTCCTTTGTCAGTCAAACATGTATTGATTGATTGCGTCTGCTACGCAGCTCTGCGTCGGCGATTCAAGATTCCCTCTGACATAAGGAATATACTCGGTGACGAAAGCCCTATTTTGGACGCAACTTTAAAATTTTTACGATCCATCAGTGTTTACAACAGTGTCTGATAGTCTAGGGTGATCTGTAATGTTTTATTTGTTCTATTCAGTTATATTTTATAGTGTATGTTTTATATTAGTTATTATAAGTGTATATTTATATGTTTGTGTATTTATTATTTTTAATATTTTATATGTGTATTTGTGTATGTTTTTATATTTTCGTGGCCCCTTTACAGCCATTTGTTTATCCTTCAGGTCTGTGATATTAATTTAATTTATATTGTATTTGCTGTGATACTAGTTTGTAAGATTTTTAATTCATACGTTGTAATTGTTGTTCAATCTTACTGTGATATTAGATATAAGTTTGTGTTTGTATGTGTATCTTATAAGTTTTATTTTTAATATAAATTTTATTCATAAATTAAATTTTTCTGTGATATTTCTAGTTTTAAGTTTTATATTGTAATACAAAGAGTACGTTCTACACTCGGGCCCTTTACACCCGTGTGTAGAACAACGGGCGATGATAACTGTCCAGGTTGTTCGCCCTAAAAAAAAAAAAAAAAAACTATTTAGTTGTTTTTTTGAAAATGCTGTCTTCACTACCTGGTGGGAAATAGATAATGTATTTAGAAAAAAAGTCTGGCATACTCTTTCTTCTTTTTCACTACATTTAAAAAAATAAAAATAAGACTTTTTCTACGAGAATCAGTATCGTCGGTTGAGCCATTTTCACTTCTGATTCTTTCTCTTTGTTTTGGTGTTTGTTTTATATTGTTAATTATAAAATCCCTTTGCCTGTCAATATCACCAAGATTCCAAAAGTCGCTAAAAATTGCTTTTCGCTCATCTTCTGAGAATTTTACTGGACATTTAAATCTACAATTATTGCATAGCTCCTTAAGTGATCTTTGTTTAACGAGGTTACCTTTCCAATCTGTGTATTCTTCCCCTTTGTTCCTTTTACATTTTATTTCATTTCTACGCCATTTATGTTCAGCCCTAACTCTTTTTCTTGATGTTTTTACAATATTATCTTTATCTACTGTCGTTCTTTTATCTTTTCTTGTTGTATTGTCAATGGGTTCTGATTCTTTATCGTCTGGTGTATGTTGAACAATCTCCTTTGCAGTGCTATATAATTTTCTTTTTCTCAGGACTAAACTGTGATCATGTAACTCCTCTTCACTGTTTGGAATAAAATCAGGATCATCGTCATCATCATCCCTGAAACTGTCATCATCACCTGAAACCAAATACAAAAACCTATAGAACAAAATTAGGATCATCAACATCACAATTCGGCTTGTGGTGATTCAAACATTGTCAAAAAATTGTGAAGTGGTCTATTACTACTAGAAGTCACAAACAGTGCTCAGTGTCAAAAATTGCTTCCACTCTCCTCAATTGGTGAGGACAATGTATTTGTCGAACCGCATAAGACCCTTAACGCCGGCAAGGGGATTAGCCTATATCATGCCAAGACTTACTTGAAAAAGACTCAGACGGGATACGAAAACAACTTTTGCCAAAGCAAACCACTGCTGCTAGTAGGATCTCAAGAAAAGAAGGTGGTGATAGTATTCTGACACCAAACCTTTGTTAATTTCCTTTTCTTCAATGTCGGTTCCTGAACACGTTAAAACTAGGAATTTGTTTATACGGGTTCCTCCCTACTTGCCACACCCAATTCGCTGCTTCCTGAGTCAAAAGTTTGAGCACAGCAAGCAGGTATGTCGTAATACACAAGTGTGTGCTCGCTGTGGTGAAAGTGGGCATTTTCACTACTTGCAGTAATTATGATAATTGCAAAGGCATCAACTCAGCTCATTCCCATGATTGTCTGAACTACGTTGAGGAGAAATTCATTATGGATTTAAAATATCTGTGCAGTACAGAAAATGTCTTTCCCTGCTGTGCGTAGTCGTGAATACAGAAAGTCTATTAACATGATGAATGCCCAAAGTTCGATAAGCTCAGTCTGTTGAGGTTCCATTGAGTGTACACTTAAAAGCTGAATATGTTCAGAATTGAAGAGTCAAAAGTTCAGGCATTCTGATCAAGTTGCTGCTCTTTCCTTGGTCATTGAAGGGCCAAAAAGGAATAAAAAAGTTATACGAACTAAAATTGATAATGAAACTCTAGCAACTTCATAAAAAAAAAATCACTGCAACTGACATTTTTGCCTGAAACCAAATACTAAAACCTATAGAATAAAATCAAGATCGACATCATCATCATCACTGTAACTCACATTCTCACCTCAAACCAAGTACAAAAAAAAACCTGTATGATGACTCAAAACACATTATAGATCTACCAGCAACAATCTGCCAAAGCAGATTTGCATAACACAAGATTCTCTTTGGCAAGTGCGAAACATTATGGTTTTGCACAATGTGAATAATTACTCATTTAATAATTCTAATTTCCACCCACCTGAATTGTTACCACCACAGTCATCTAACATTATGTCTGAAAATTCCTTAACTCTTCTGATTCCAACATCTGAATAATTGCCATTATCTTGGTTTGAAAATTCCTGAAATATTTTGATTCCAGCAACTGAATAACTGCAATTATTCTGGTCTATCTCATTATTCATGCTATTTGAAGATGTGCTGGGCAAGAATATGTCTTTCTCAGAAGCAATATCCATGAATGTAGCATTACTTAAAGCTGGAAAAAATGAAACATTAATGCATTAATAGTGCAACTTTTAGTGATTACTAGTGTTAATAGCCAATTACATATTTCAATGTTAGAATGGCACCTACTACAAAATGATAACATATTGTGGTAATTTGTTAGTCACATTATATAGGTAAATAATGATAGGTATTAATTAGTATGTGCAGCCTTCTGTTACAATGCCTAATTTAAATGTGGCCTCTAATGGTAAAAAAGTTACCTGACTGTTTTATACTGTCAACAACATTGATTAATATGAAAATAGTGAACCTCCAGAGGCCAGCACCTTAGTAGTGTAGTGATCAGAGTTCCTGACTAGATCCAGAGGTTCGTAGTTTGATTTCATGTACTTTTGAAATCATGACTTACTTTTATTACATAGACATCATAAAAATTAAAGATATAAGATAAGTAGACTACTTACAAGTATAAGAATTGTTGTTTTTTGTTACCACTGGTTCATTCATCTCAAAGCTAATACTTTCTGTAGGACGATATTCAATGTCTGCTTCATTGGAAGTGATTGCTTCTTGTTCTTTCATATCTGTAAGAAAAAATACCTAAGGTGAAAAATGCGTTCAAATGGTTAACCTACCATAATATACAGAACTTAAACATGTTCATTAACACTATAATGACAGTAGTTTACTAAGCCTTAATATATACTCGTACAAAATTAAAGACAGGCTACAACAACATTGATTAATATGAAAATAGTGAACCACCAGAGGCCAGCACTTAAGTTGTGTAGTGATCAGTGTTCCTGACTAGATCCAGAGGTCCGTAGTTTGATTCCTGGATGTTCATGCATTTGAAATCATGACTCACTTTAATTAGATAGATATCATAAAAATTAAAGATATATAAGTAGACTACTTACAAGTATAAGAATCGTTGTTTTTTGTTACGACTGGTTCATTCATCTCAAAGCTAATACTTTCTGTAGGACAATATTCAGTGTCTGTGTCATTGGAAGTGGTTGCTTCTTGTTCTTTCATATCTGTAAGCAAAAATACCCAAGGTGAAAAATGCGTTCAAATGATTAACCTACCGTAATATACAGAACTTACACATGTTCAGTAACACTATAATGACAGTATTGTTTACTAAGCCTTAGTATACAAAAAATTAAAGACAGGCAATCTCATAACTACAATAAAGTTTAATATCTTTGCTTCAAAAAATATGTCACTTTGTAAAGTACTCTACTACTTATTTAGTAGTTGAGTATAGTAGGCTACATCACATTCTTCAATACAGCCAGATCCTGTGTAAAACGGAACAGACCAATGCTTAAACAGCTGGTGGTTTGTTTTGGCAAACTTTTTGTGTTCTAAAACAGCTAGGATAAATCAGCTCACATCTTGTTTACATTACCCCCCCAACACATTACTCTTCAGCCCTCAACTTAGTTTGAACTTAAAAATGAATATTTAAACTGACATTAGGATTGGCTACAGACAATATTTTTTAAATGGTTAGTTCAAAGTTAGCTACGTTTTTAGCTACAGTAAGTCTGTATTAAGTTTTTAGTTTATTTACTGTTGGATGAACTAAATTTGCGTTAAAATTTAAGAAGATTAAGCCTGCAGTTCAAACAGCTGTGATGGTGCAAAAGGCTCAAAGATTAAAACATCATTTTTGTTAGGTTAATTATGAAAATCGTCTTAACCTAAAAACTAACAAATTAAACCTATTATTATTGGTTACATTTATTAGTACTTACATGTTTTTTCTGCTAATTGTAATAGTAATTTCCCTCGACTAGTCATCTTTCTTTGAAGAAATCAGGGTACTATACATACAACAAACGCAACAAACTTCCACTGTTTCATTAGTTGAAAAATACTTAATCCAATAAAAACAAATTATTGCAATCCGATTTCTATTTTCTGATAAATACGTGGACAAATATTCATACCAACAAACATACATACACACACGTCGAATTGATAACTTCGTTTTTTAACTCGATTAAAAATCACACTTCCAAGATAAATATTAAGAGGTTAAGTTTTGTTACATAGGATTATTTTACCGGCAAAATTTCAGTGTTGCCACCATAAGTTAAGTGCAGAACTAATCTATCTCCAACATAGGATAGTAATGAAACTGAATTGTACAATATTGTTAGTGCAGAACTAGCTTATTTTTACATAGGTTACTTCTGCACTACGAAAAATCCTTAGAAATTTTTTTTTTTCAGTCAGTACTAACACATGGGACATAGGATACTTCTACACCAAATGAAATAACATTATGGACATAGGCTAATTCTGTTTTATTGGAAAATAAAGAAAACTAATAATATTGGACATACAATACTTCTGCACTATGAAATTAAAACCTAGAAGAATGTTTTGCCTAAATAACCTCAAAATGGCAATTTTTGGACATAGGCTAGTTTTCTGCTCCAAGCCAGCGATATATTTCTTGTATGTATCTTTCTTCTTGTATATCGACTGGGTATTTCTTATAGCATTATTTACTGCAACATTTTGCGATATGTGTAAATGCCTTACCTAAATTCTTTTTCTATTAACGTATGCGAGTATATGACAAGGCTGTAAATTTGCCATCTCGAATAAAGTAGCATGGAGAAACAGAATCAACAAACTAACAATGGCACAAAAACTCACTAAAAACACGTGCAATAAGAAATGTCTCGCCATAGTTACCAAACTGAAACACTACAAAACTGTGATCCAACCAGAAATAATATACAGATGCAAAACTCTGTTTAAAACAACTAACTCCAAGGCCATAGATAAAATCTTGAAAATTGAGAGAAGAATAGTAAGAACTTGCATTAATAAAAAATATCAGAAGGATGGACACTGGAGAATTTTTCCCAATGACAGCGTATAAACAGATAGAACCTGTTATCAGCACAATCAGGAAAAATCAAATTTACTTCTTAGGGCATTTAATTAGAACACCTCAAAACAGATTGTGAAGACAAATAAAATTATAGAAAAACTCTGGGGTAGTAAAAGTAACATAGTGGATCACAGAAAAGAATATTTGAAAGAACTTGAAATAACAATAAAAGATCTACAAGAAAAAACAGAAAATCAAGGAATTCAAAAAGAAATAAACTATTTATTTTATTTTTTTTATTTTTTGTGTTACATCAGACTGTTTTGCAAATTCTGCTAAAGCAGAGGGTAGAGGATGATGATTATATGAAAATGCCAGACCTTGTAGCGTTTGTTGTATGAATTTATATCATTATGCTAACATAATCTGATTAATTATTAAATTTAACAGCTATAAACTCAAAAACTTATCCGTACTGTTTGATGGTTGGTCCATGACAAATTTATTTCCAATGTTGCCTTTACAAATCTGAACTTAATTATAACTTTGGAAAAAAAATTAAATTAAAAAAAAACAATTTTGTTTTACTATTTAGTTAATTAAAATAAAAATTAAATATTGTGTTTTTATTTTTATACTATTTAAAGTGAAATTTAGAAAAATAAATAAATTTTATAAAGGTAAATTAAATATTAACTTTTTCAGTAACAAAATGTATGAATCAGCTGTTCTAAATAAAATTAAAAACTATTACAACAGCTGATCCTTACAGACACCTCCTGTTAAAAAAATTTATTTAAATAAAAAAATTTGAATATTAATAATTATATCTTGAATTCATTAAATAGTCATTGATCTATAACAATTATTGAAACAGAACTAACATTTTAGAAAATAAAATAAATAAAATACAATTATTATTTTTTTTTTAGTAACCTACTGCTAAACTGACATCTTTTCCCAAAAAAATGAAACTATTTATCATGTAACGCTATCTATTAATATAATTGAAAACACAAAACAAAATACACATCTTTAAATTTTTTTTTATTTTTTTTTATTCCTAATGTGTGTACATTGCAATCTGTTCAATTCTGAACAATAAGCAACCCCATGACCCAATGAGATGAGGATAATGTGTATGACGTGTAAATGAGGTGTAGTCATGTACAGACTCAGGCCGACCATTCCTGAGAGAGTATGGTTAATTGAACCCCAACCATCAAAGTACACCGGTAACCACTGTCTGGCATTCAAATGCGTATAAAAGTAACTACCTTTACTAGGATTTGAACCAGGAACCTTCGTCTCCGAAAATCAGCTGTTAAACAGCTGATTTTGGCGACGACCTTACCTCTAGACCAACTCGGTGGGTTATCTTTAAATTAACACAAAATAAATTAAACAATTATATCATTTCACTGTATGTGTATTCACATGCCTGACTAAAACTGCTGACTGTATTTCATAATTAAAATGTTTGGATAAAACTATAATTCTATCACTTTCAGACATATTAATTAAAGCAAACTAGGCAAGGTTATATTTTTTCTCAAAATAAGTTATCATGTCCATGGTACCACTCTCATTATACGCTCCAATTTCCAACCTATCGTAATCCTATGTCGAACATGCTCATTCCAAAACACTAATTTAAATTCTGCTTCAAAACTGTCCCAACTATCTAACTTTTCTGAAATTGTCTCATACCACACACTTGCATTGCCAGTAAAACTGGGAACTAATGGCCTAGCACCATTAATAGATTGTTCTATACATGTTTTTTGAATATTACCTACTTCCTTGCTTATGTTTACTAGCTTCGTACACATTTATCCTTCTACCTGCTGTTTTGTCTGTCGAACTAACTCCACATTTTCATTACATTCTTGTTTAACTTCTAGAACTTTCTGGTTGATGTTCAAAGGGACCGTCACTTTGAAATTATCGTACTGCCTGTACAATTCTTCAATGTTTTTGCCAAATTCGTCTCTGATTTTCACTATGTTGGTCTGTAATTGATTACTGTTTTCTTCTATTTTGTTATGTATCTGCAAAACCGTTTCATTTACTTTCAATTTGTTCTCATTCATAACCATACTTAGCTCACCTAACCTCAAATCTTGCTGGTCTAACCTTCCTAATACTTCGTTCATTTTACTGTTATTTTTATTTATATCTTCTTCTAATTCACTTAATTTTTCATCTATTTTATTTTGTAATTTTTTATTAACTGTTTCCATTTGTTTATTGGAAGTTTTAATTTCAATTCTTATTTAATTTATCATTTTGTTTTTCATTTCAGTAAATAACTTCATCATTGCTTGCATATCTAATTCAGATTTCGTTAATTGCTTTTCTTCTAATTGCAATTTTCACTTTCTACTTCTGGACTCTCCTCACCAATCAATTTTCCTGATCTTAACTTCTTTGACATTTTAAAAAAAATTTTATATTAATATTACTTATATATTGTACTCAATTCACTTTTTTCGAGCACTATGTTGTTGCGCCAATACTAATTATGTAGCATTTGCTGTATGAATTTATATCATTGCGGTAAC
Organism: Catonia carolina; assembly: GCA_035578175.1. Taxonomy (NCBI): domain Eukaryota; kingdom Metazoa; phylum Arthropoda; class Insecta; order Hemiptera; family Achilidae; genus Catonia; species Catonia carolina. The sequence goes on along the minus strand of JAQMRL010000001.1, from coordinate 65,642,408 downwards.
ATAATCTAATTAATTATTAAATTTAATAGCTAGGCCTGTATTAACTAAAACTCAAAAACCCATTCGTACTGTTTGATGGTTGTCCATGACACATTTATTTACAGTTGAGCCGTTGTTAGTTTGCTCCTACTGTCAACAAACAAAAGCCACCTACAATTATTAACTAACAATTATACTAAGGTAAGGTGCACACTAGAGTACGCGACTTTACGGATGTCGTATTCCTATTAAGTTAACTACGTTTTAAATTATAAGCACTTAAAGTACTTAAAACATCAATCATGATATGATGTAGGCCTAAAAATTTCATTTAGAAAAATACTTTTAAAAATATTTTGTATTTAAATACTTTTGAAAGTATTTTGTTGTAACTTTTTAATCAGCGTGTACACATTTTGATATAATGCGCATGCTCAGGGACGTCATTATTTGTTTACATTAGGAGCAAACTAAGAAAGGCTGGACTATACAATTGTTGCCTTTACAAATCCGGAACTTAATTATAACTGGACGGCATTAAGTAGAAAGGAACCAACCCAGAAAAATTGAATTTTAGGTTAATAGCTTATTGGATAGTATTTATTCTCCTTTCTACACATTTAGTAAAAAGGAACCAACCCATAAACAACAGGAATATACTCTATTTTTATTTTGAAAATATTGCTGAATCTTTTAGGCTCATTTCCTCTTCAGCAGAAAAGAACCACAGTTGGATCTGTATATAAAATTTCAAAACCTTAATATTTTTTTCAGCAGAACAGAACCAACCTATGTTTGTTCAAGTCAGCTGATTTCTGGTTCATTGTTGTCAGCTGTTTTGAACATTCATTTTGGTTGCACTTATTGTGAAGTGGTTTGTTGGTAAAGTACTCTATTTTTATTTTGAAAATATTGCTGAATCTTTTAGGCTCATTTCCTCTTCAGCAGAAAAGAACCACAGTTGGATCTGTATATAAAATTTCAAAACCTTAATACTTTTTTCAGCAGAACAGAACCAACCTATGTTTGTTCAAGTCAGCTGATTTCTGGTTCATTGTTGTCAGCTGTTTTGAACATTCATTTTGGTTGCACTTATTGTGAAGTGGTTTGTTGGTAAAGTAGTGAATATGTCAAGAGGTCAATATATGGTGCAGCTAGCGGAGGAGATTACTAAAGGTAAGAATAACCACACTATTATAGATAAAAGTATCTTTATATTGTCTCACTATAAAATACATTTCGTAGGACAATTCAACATTTTCTACATGAAGGACTGGCTTAGCTTATGGTTTTGTAGGTTAGGTAATAGGCTGTACTATAAAGTTAATCATAACAATGTTGCAGAGCTATAATACTCTGCTTTTGCATTCAATTTCATAAGTGGAAAAACCATTTCGCCAGCATATTTGAAGAAAAATCATTTTACAGTGACTGAAAATCTCCACAAACAATTATAGCCTATTATAACCACACTATTATAGATAAAAGTATCTTTATATTGTCTCACTAAATAAAATACATTATGTAGGACAATTCAACATTTTTTACATGAAGGAATAGCTTAGCGTATCGTTTGGTAGGTTAGGTAATAGGCTATAAAGTAATAGGTACTATAAAGTTAATCATAACTATGTTGCAGAGCTATAATATTACTCTGCTTTTGCATTCTATTTCATAAGTGGAAAAACCATTTCGCCAGCATATTTGAAGAAAAATCTTTTTACAGTGACTGAAAATCTCACCTTTCAAAAGGTTATAGTAACAAGGAGTAACAGCTATCGAATTTACTGTAAAAATGATTTATTATAACAGGGTGACAGCGACAGTCATTTAGTTAAGAGTATACTATGTATTTTCATAAATACATAGTATACGCAGTTACTCAGTATACGCCTAGTTGTAACTCATCGTGAGAAAAACATGAGATTTTATCTAACAATTGATTCTGTTTGATAATTATGATAAGAATATAAAAATATAAGGATTATGGTACAATATTGAGTTTTTTCTTATTGTTTCAGGATTCGGAAGTAATGTAAGTGACATAACTTCGCCTATAACACTGACAGAGCTTCTACCAGTGGATGTGGGTTCAGAAACGGATGTGTTTAATAGAACATCAGCATTGCTTCAAGAACCTGATGTAAGTAATGTTTCAATAATTGACAAAGTACATGAGTTATCAGACAGTGAGTCCGATGATGCAGATGTTATCATGGCCAGTGAAGAGGAAATTGAAAATAATATTTTTAACCAGTTGCTTAGGGTGGGTAATCGTAAGAGTGCACCAAAAATATTTACTGTTACATTACCAATAATAGATCGGGAACCATTTGCTCAAGTTTGCACCAATGTAGAATTAGGATCAGAAACAGATAGGCTCAGTAGACCGATAGTTTTGTACCAAGAACCTGATGTAAGCAGTATTTCAAACTTTGACAAAGTAACTGATGTATCAGACAGTGTGTCAGATGATCCAGATTTCATCTTACCGAGTGAAGAGGAGACAGGCAATACTAATGATATTGAGGGCCAGTTGCCCATGGAAGATCATGATAACAATAACAGTGCACCACAACAGAGAAAAAAGAAAGGAAGAAAAAGAAAATTTGAAAACCAGACAAAAGAGTTGGCAAAGAAAAATAAAAACTGTAATAAAGAGTACTACAATTGCAAACTGCCCATAACAGACAGGTGGAGTGTCAAATTATTTACACTCAATCTGTTAGTTGCAGGGCTAAAATAAATAGTTCTGTTTCTTATCACATGGTCAGTCAATTAAATGACTGAATCATTTAAGAACAGAAGAGGTAGAGGTGTAAAAGACACTAATCAGAGTTATCTTCTCTGAAAGTAATGAATTTCATTGTACAGCCAGACCCTGTGGTGAATGAAGTGAAGGTGTCATTTACAGAGTGGAAAATATGTGCTTTTCAGAGGGCCCGGCATGCTGATAAGCGTACTTTTCCACTCAGTGAGGAAGGCAATGGTAAACCACCTCACTCCTCGTTTTACTTAGTAAAACCTCCAGAGGTTCAAACCAGCCTTTCGGCTGTTGACCTAAACAACAACAACAATTACAAAGGAAAACTTGTGATTGCAAAGCAGTTTAATAATTTTTATTGTAAGTGTATTCAACAATGTTTTAATGTTGTCAGTGTTGAGACAAGAGAAGAAGAATTTGAAAAATTTTGGCAACTGGGCAATTATGATGCTCAAAATATGTTTATTGGTGCTTGTGTTAAAGAATCTGATGTAAAGAATAGACAAAACTCTTCTATCAATAAGAGAAATTTTAACAGAGTATACATGATTAAGTCTGTTAGTGTATGCAGGGATATGTTTGTTAAAACTTTTCAGATTTCAACGAAAAGGGTGAACACAGCATTAACTAAGATTAGGTCAAACACTTTAAATGATAAGCGGGGAAAATTGCAAGGGGGTGCCAACAAAATTGCAGATGAGCAACTTGAGGTAGTAGTATCTCACATAAATAAACTACCACGTTACAAATCACATTATCGTCGGGATGATACTAATGCTGAATTTCTTGGACCAGATATGACATTGCAAAAAATGTATGATCTTTACACAAAAAGAGACATGTAAACCAGTGAGTTTTTCCACATATAGGAGAATATTCTTGAATAAGTTTAATTTAAAATTTAAAAGTCTGAAGAAAGACACTTACCAAAAGTGTGACTCTTACAGTGCAAGAGTATCATTTGCTGTTGGGGAGGATAAAATTGAAATAGAAAAAGACCACAATGACCACATAGACTTGTGGGTAAAGGCGCGCAGTTGCATGAAAAAGACATGGAAGAAGCTAAAAATAACGCTTTTTTTGAGTGCATTACGTGTGATTTGCAAAAAAACACTACCACTGCCAAGAATCCCAAGTAATGTCATATTTTATAAAAGACAGTTGTGGGTTTACAATGCAGGGGTTCATAGTGGTAAACATGAAACTGGTTTCTGTTATATTTGGGTAGAAAACCAAGCAGGCAGAGGAGCACAAGAGGTTGGGTCATGTTTGATGAAACATATACAAAACAAAATTGGAAGTGGAATCAAACATCTTGTTTTGTGGTGCGATTCCTATGGGGGGCAAAACAGGAACATAAAAATTACTTTAATTTTAAAAGCCTGTCTAGAGTCTCATCCATCATTAGAAACAATCAGTATTAAATTCTTAGTTGCTGGGCACACATTTTTACCTAATGATGCAGATTTTAGCGACATAGAGTGTGCTCTGAAACATGTACAAAGATTGTACATTCCTTCTGACTACAAACATGTTATGGAAAAATGCAGGAGAAATAAACCATTTTGTGCAACAGAAATGACAACCAATGATTTTTTTAGTACAGCAAAAATAGAGGAAAATATTACTAACAGAAAAATAAATTCTAAAAATCAAAAAATTAACTGGCTACACTTAACAGAAATTAAATTGGTAAAAGAGGAACCTATGAAAATTTATTCAAGAAAAGATTTTGAATCCGAGTTTGATGAAATTGATATTACTCTAGAGAAGAAAAGAACAAAAACCAAAAAAATATCACAAGAAATTGGTTTGGCTCAAAAAACAAGAAAAAGTAAGAAAAATACAAAATTGCCTGCGGAAAAAATTGATATTAGTCAACAATTAGTACATGTTAGTCAGAAAAAAGAAACTTCATTTAGCTTCCAAAAACTTTTGGTACCAATGTGGTGTGAGAGAAAAGATATTGCTGCTCCTAAATTGAAGGATATTAAATCCATAATGCATTTGATTCCCAGAGAAAAAACCATTTTAGATTTTTATTGGTCACTTACTGGCAGTCAATCTGTTGAAGATGACATTAATGGTTATTGTGGAACCATAGATTTTGACATAGAAGATGAAAAGTAGAAAATTGCTGCAGTGTTTAATGTTTTTAAGTGTTTAGCTTTAAGTTGATTATTCAGGTTATGTTTAGTGTAGGTATAGGTTAGGGTTAGTATTAGAAGTACCTTTGTTGTTAAAACTCTTATAAATAAAAATGCTATGTACATAGAATAAATTTAATAAAAAATATTGAAAACTGAAATTGGGCCAACTTAATTTTGTATGTACCTATTTCCAATTGTTTCATTTTGTTGCATTTTTTAACAATGTTATAAGAAATATACAATTTTATTAGCACCTTATTGTGTATACAAATACACATATGCTTACACAATAAGGAACCAATAATTAAATTGTAAATGTAAATGTTTCAGAGAAAGGAACCAAACACTTGGTTATTTTCTCATTTTTAAACATAAAGCTAAAAGTAGAAAAGCAGAAAGGAACCAACCCACAAAAAATGGGAAAATCTATTAAACTATTTACAATTTATTTTAAAAAAAGAGAAAAATAAATTATGTAATATAAGTACAAAAAAAATTGACTCTGGGAAGGTAGCAGTTTAAATTATCACTTAAACTTTAAACCACAAACTCAAAAGCACTTTTTTGGTTGGTTCCTTTCTGCTTAATGCTGTCCAACTTTGAAAAAAAAATTAATAAATTTGGAAAAAAAACAATTTGTTTTACTATTTAACCAAATGTATGAATCAACTGTTCTAAATAAATTAAAAACTGATACAACAGCTGATCGCTACAACCTGACCGGGACCCCGGCGTAGAAGCCAGTCGTAAGTATGTTACACCCGAGAATGAATAAACAACAAGTAGGAAGGAAGATTTCAGAGAGAGAAAGACAGGCAAGATCTGAAAGGATAAAAAAAATATTGGGAAAACAGGAGCTGAAAAACCCTTCTTATGGTTGACCAAAGTGGTCCCATGCTGGCCATAAAAGTAAAAAAAAGACGAATAATTTCTGAAACAATTTTGATTTCTGAATACAAACAATAGATTTTCCAAGTCTGTTTTAGGTGGCAATTGCATTTTACAAGACGGCAAAACATGATATCTTGACGTATCAAAATTTGCCACCTGCCTACCTTATGGAAGAGTAGAAATTGCTAGGTGGCAAAACGTGATATTCCTACATAACATGTTTAGCCATCTTGAGAAATACAAATAATTGAGATATCATTAAATGACCTATTTCTACGTAATCACTTAGAATTCACTTATCAGCTTCTGCCATCTTGTAGATCTCATAGTGCTAGCGTTATCATAATTATTGCTAGCGTTATGGAAATATCGTCATACTAGTTAGCATACCTCCCAAGTCCAAATCAGCAAATTGTTCTGGAGCAATAAAAAACTTGTTATTTCTGAAACAATATAACCTAAGAGAATGAATTAACACTTAATTTTATTTTTAGAGCTTATAAAAGTTATTTGTCACATTTTTTCCATTAATTTTCATGTTTTATGTTTTTTATAGGAGTTAAGAGGTTTTCTAGATTTTTGCATTGGAGATAAAAGGTTTTCTTATAGTATTATTTAATCTAAATGAGCAAGGAGGTTGAGGAAAACATCTGATATAAAATTAGTTTCAGAAAATGTATATTTATTAGAACTAAAATAAGTTTATAGATAAAAGTATATTTATTTCCTAAAATTAGTTTACAGATAAAAATGATAAAAATTTACAAAAAACCGAGATCAAATTCAAGAGATTTTAATTTGCTTATTTTAACTCTCAAGGAAGGGAATATTATTATAAAATCCATGATAATCAGTGGCTAAAATGGATTTCAAATCCATTAAATCTAAGTACTTCCGTTTCTTGATCTTAATTCTTGACTTGTGGAGACTGGAAAAATTTTCAAACTTCATAGCTGTCACAGTTGTATTTTTTGAGTTGTGCTTTTTTGACGTTGAGGAAGATCAGCCCATTCTTCAGAAAAATTCAGTTTAAATTTTATCTTTCCTTCTGGAAGGTATTGAAACGCCCTGACATCAACCACACAAGGTGATCCTATACTTTTTACAGGTCTGACAGATCTGTACAGTAAATGCTGATCAAATGACTTGAAGAATGAGTGATCGATGTAGTGTACTGTGAACGGTTGAGATTTTAGAGCTTCTTTGACAACGTTGATGTAGTCCGCTGGCACATGGATATTTTTATTCCGCAGCCTCCGCTCAATTGTAGCATGAATGGAGTCTGCCTCCATCTGAGTGTGGCCGACCTCAAGATATTTTTGTTCAATGATTACTTGGTTAGTGATAGAAATATGAAGCAAGGCATTTGAGATGTTCGTGCTTCTATTTTGGTATGCACATCCGTCAGTATAAAGAATTATTTTTTCTTTACCTTCAGGCAATGGAAGAAGAGATAGAACAAAATTTGACAAAATGCTAGCAAATTCATTAGAAGATAAACAGCTCTCAGTCTCATTCCAGAGGAAGCAGTGTCCATCCTTAGTGTCTAAATTATAAAATGTAAAATTATGGACAGAAAGCTTCATTTTGTAGAATAATGATGAGACTTTGGGTTATTTTTGTCTGCTTCTTTTTCCATCCGACTTTCTTCTTTTCTCAAAATATGGGCTTCATATTCATGTTACCCTAAATTTCCTGTTTTGAACGATTCACATATGTCACAAAGATCCTTTCTCGGTTGAAACAGGCCCAATTTGTTGGCCTCGATTATATATAAGAAAATGTAGAAATTGATACTGGGTCCACATTCTTCTTCTCGCACCAGTCATTTTTATAGAACAAGTATAATTCCCTTTTGGATGTCCAATTTTGCTCGATGTAAATTTTTGTGGATGACTTTCGGCAATAGTGCGATTCAACCTTTGGCAGCGTAGAGAAAAAATCCTGCAGATTATCAATTTCTTTTGATTTTTTTGTCTTCTTTGTTGCTGAAATGGTCAGCTGATCTTCTTCACTGTTTTTCGTTAAAATTACATCTTCTGGATCATCAGGATCAGCCATTATGCATTTCAAGTATTTTTTATTCCCAAACAGATAATAACACGTTTCCTTGATAGTAAATTATTACACTTTAACTATTTAAAACATAAATACACCTAAATACTTAAAACTTAACTACTTAAAACGTATTTTGAAATTTAAATAAATCTTAAAACACTTACTACTTAAAATAAAGTAGTAAGTGTTTTAAGATTTATTTAAATTTCAAAATACGTTTTAAGTAGTTAAGTTTTAAGTATTTAGGTGTATTTATGTTTTAAATAGTTAAAGTGTAATAATTTACTATCAAGGAAACGTGTTATTATCTGTTTGGGAATAAAAAATACTTGAAATGCATAATGGCTGATCCTGATGATCCAGAAGATGTAATTTTAACGAAAAACAGTGAAGAAGATCAGCTGACCATTTCAGCAACAAAGAAGACAAAAAAATCAAAAGAAATTGATAATCTGCAGGATTTTTTCTCTACGCTGCCAAAGGTTGAATCGCACTATTGCCGAAAGTCATCCACAAAAATTTACATCGAGCAAAATTGGACATCCAAAAGGGAATTATACTTGTTCTATAAAAATGACTGGTGCGAGAAGAAGAATGTGGACCCAGTATCAATTTCTACATTTTCTTATATATAATCGAGGCCAACAAATTGGGCCTGTTTCAACCGAGAAAGGATCTTTGTGACATATGTGAATCGTTCAAAACAGGAAATTTAGGGTAACATGAATATGAAGCCCATATTTTGAGAAAAGAAGAAAGTCGGATGGAAAAAGAAGCAGACAAAAATAACCCAAAGTCTCATCATTATTCTACAAAATGAAGCTTTCTGTCCATAATTTTACATTTTATAATTTAGACACTAAGGATGGACACTGCTTCCTCTGGAATGAGACTGAGAGCTGTTTATCTTCTAATGAATTTGCTAGCATTTTGTCAAATTTTGTTCTATCTCTTCTTCCATTGCCTGAAGGTAAAGAAAAAATAATTCTTTATACTGACGGATGTGCATACCAAAATAGAAGCACGAACATCTCAAATGCCTTGCTTCATATTTCTATCACTAACCAAGTAATCATTGAACAAAAATATCTTGAGGTCGGCCACACTCAGATGGAGGCAGACTCCATTCATGCTACAATTGAGCGGAGGCTGCGGAATAAAAATATCCATGTGCCAGCGGACTACATCAACGTTGTCAAAGAAGCTCTAAAATCTCAACCGTTCACAGTACACTACATCGATCACTCATTCTTCAAGTCATTTGATCAGCATTTACTGTACAGATCTGTCAGACCTGTAAAAAGTATAGGATCACCTTGTGTGGTTGATGTCAGGGCGTTTCAATACCTTCCAGAAGGAAAGATAAAATTTAAACTGAATTTTTCTGAAGAATGGGCTGATCTTCCTCAACGTCAAAAAAGCACAACTCAAAAAATACAACTGTGACAGCTATGAAGTTTGAAAATTTTTCCAGTCTCCACAAGTCAAGAATTAAGATCAAGAAACGGAAGTACTTAGATTTAATGGATTTGAAATCCATTTTAGCCACTGATTATCATGGATTTTATAATAATATTCCCTTCCTTGAGAGTTAAAATAAGCAAATTAAAATCTCTTGAATTTGATCTCGGTTTTTTGTAAATTTTTATCATTTTTATCTGTAAACTAATTTTAGGAAATAAATATACTTTTATCTATAAACTTATTTTAGTTCTAATAAATATACATTTTCTGAAACTAATTTTATATCAGATGTTTTCCTCAACCTCCTTGCTCATTTAGATTAAATAATACTATAAGAAAACCTTTTATCTCCAATGCAAAAATCTAGAAAACCTCTTAACTCCTATAAAAAACATAAAACATGAAAATTAATGGAAAAAATGTGACAAATAACTTTTATAAGCTCTAAAAATAAAATTAAGTGTTAATTCATTCTCTTAGGTTATATTGTTTCAGAAATAACAAGTTTTTTATTGCTCCAGAACAATTTGCTGATTTGGACTTGGGAGGTATGCTAACTAGTATGACGATATTTCCATAACGCTAGCAATAATTATGATAACGCTAGCACTATGAGATCTACAAGATGGCAGAAGCTGATAAGTGAATTCTAAGTGATTACGTAGAAATAGGTCATTTAATGATATCTCAATTATTTGTATTTCTCAAGATGGCTAAACATGTTATGTAGGAATATCACGTTTTGCCACCTAGCAATTTCTACTCTTCCATAAGGTAGGCAGGTGGCAAATTTTGATACGTCAAGATATCATGTTTTGCCGTCTTGTAAAATGCAATTGCCACCTAAAACAGACTTGGAAAATCTATTGTTTGTATTCAGAAATCAAAATTGTTTCAGAAATTATTCGTCTTTTTTTTACTTTTATGGCCAGCATGGGACCACTTTGGTCAACCATAAGAAGGGTTTTTCAGCTCCTGTTTTCCCAATATTTTTTTTATCCTTTCAGATCTTGCCTGTCTTTCTCTCTCTGAAATCTTCCTTCCTACTTGTTGTTTATTCATTCTCGGGTGTAACATACTTACGACTGGCTTCTACGCCGGGGTCCCGGTCAGGTTGTAGCGATCAGCTGTTGTATCAGTTTTTAATTTATTTAGAACAGTTGATTCATACATTTGGTTAAATAGTAAAACAAATTGTTTTTTTTCCAAATTTATTAATTTTTTTTTCAAAGTTGGACAGCATTAAGCAGAAAGGAACCAACCAAAAAAGTGCTTTTGAGTTTGTGGTTTAAAGTTTAAGTGATAATTTAAACTGCTACCTTCCCAGAGTCAATTTTTTTTGTACTTATATTACATAATTTATTTTTCTCTTTTTTTAAAATAAATTGTAAATAGTTTAATAGATTTTCCCATTTTTTGTGGGTTGGTTCCTTTCTGCTTTTCTACTTTTAGCTTTATGTTTAAAAATGAGAAAATAACCAAGTGTTTGGTTCCTTTCTCTGAAACATTTACATTTACAATTTAATTATTGGTTCCTTATTGTGTAAGCATATGTGTATTTGTATACACAATAAGGTGCTAATAAAATTGTATATTTCTTATAACATTGTTAAAAAATGCAACAAAATGAAACAATTGGAAATAGGTACATACAAAATTAAGTTGGCCCAATTTCAGTTTTCAATATTTTTTATTAAATTTATTCTATGTACATAGCATTTTTATTTAAATATCTTATATTTAAATAAGGGTGTAGGAAATAAGGGTGTAGGATTATCATAAGGTGTTTTTAGCTCGTTTGTTGAAGTTGGTGCTGGCTGTCAGTTACATAGGACGGCATGAAATCTGAATTCGAAAAAACAAATCTGTTCAATGGTGATATTCCTGTCACTCTAAATCCAGCCATTATGTTTGCTGGAGTAGCTGCCAGAGGGATTGATTCCAAAATTGAAGGAATATCATAAATTGTCATAGGACGTTTGTTAGTGGCCACCCATGTGTCGCAAGCCGTATTAACATATTTATTTAGGGGACCAAAAACAGTACTGTCGAGGGGCTGCATTTGTGACTGCAGTGAAGTGGGAATGACAATAGTGTCACTCCATTGACTTTAAAAAAATCCAGTACAGCAGCAGACAGGTGCGACTCATGATTGTCTAAAATCAGGAGGCATGGATTTGCGGTCAAACACCTGACGTGGGACACGAAATGTTTGGCAAATGTTAAAAAATTTGTTTCGATCATCCACCCTGATGGATTAGCATCTCCACAGCCAATAGGGCCATCCCTTAAAAAGTGTTCTTTAATGTGAACTCTAGGGAACACGATAAAAGGGGGAATAAAAGTTCCGGCAGCGCTCACTGCGAGGGCCACGGTTACAAGGGTTCCTCTCTCAGCAGAGGTCATTTTCCTAATTTGTCTGAAACCTTTTCGCCCGATAATTCTGTCAGGCTTTTGCACTGTCGTTATTCTTGTTTCGTCGACGTTCCAAATGTCAGCAGGACCTACTTTAAGCCATTTTATGACAGTTACGAGGTTATCAAAAAATGCCGTTACATTAGTTTCGTTAAAACTTGTGGCGCGAGCTAAGCTTGTAGCTTGGGGGGATCTAATTGAGAGATTTTTATGTTGTTTTAAAAACCCAGTTAGCCAATCCGGTCCGGCCATCTCATTTTCGGTCTAGTGTTGGGGCATTTTTCTCTCACAAGCGACAGCATAAGTGTACGCAAAGCGTCGAACTTCTTTGGGAGGGAGCCCAAAATATATATCCGAGGCTTTAAGGAGATATTCGACTAGCAAACTCTCTTGTTCAGGCAGGAACACCTGCACAGACAACACCAAACAGAAATACTACTTAATAAGAGTTCATATTATGAAAAATGAATATGTTAAGATTAATATTCTACAAGTTATTTCTTGGATGTATTTTGCTCATACTATCCTTCCTACAACCAATATACCAATCTCAACTTTCCTTAATTTCCATAGACCACCTATCATATCTAATCGAAAAACGGGGCTCCCTTACCTGCTGATGTTTGGAGTATCGAAACAGGAACAGTTTTTGAGCTGACGCTGCCTGTTGTTGAGCCGGTATGAGTGCTTCTTCTTGGGCTTGCGCGTGTTCTTGGTCTGATTCCTCCTGCATCACTGGTGCATCTCCTAATGGCGGTGCGTCATCTTGGGCCGGTATCATCTCGGGATTTAAAGGAATCATATCGTCAAGTGTATCATCAATAGCCTGTAAAACCAGAAATTTTTTTAATGCAGACCAAACACAGAAAAGGGCCTGTAAAAAGAAGTTATGTTACCTAAATGTCAACAAATAGGACCGCAATATATTTTTTCACGGTCCCAAATAAATTCTTTTATCTAATTTCATTATTTTTGTTACGTTTAACATAGATGCAACGTTTTGAAATTTGAATTTAATATAAAATAACTGTACATAACATGTTTTGTAGAAGACAGCTTTCTGAATAAAATTATATATAACAATCATACCTGCCGGATCTCATATATGCGTCTCCCGTAAGTGGTTAAAGAATTCAGAATAAATTATTTTAATACTTTCAACTTACATTTTCGTATTCGTTGTTATTTTTAAATTCTCTTCACTTAGGCTTGCCCATTTCTTACAATAGTTGCCCAACTATTGCTCATTTAATCCAAAAGCTTTCGCAGCTTTTCTTATCGAGCTCTCTCCTCGCTTTACACGAAGAACAGCATTTTTCAATACTTGGAGATCTAGCTTGCATCTGCCGGTCTTATGTTTATAGTTTCTTACCATCTGAAAAAACAAAGAAAAAGAACTCATGAGAAAATTTAGGTTACAAAATAGTACTCGAGTTGAAAAGTATGTATGAAAATACGAGAAAAAATTTCGTTGAATTTTGTTATACTCACAATAGTCACATAATATGCAGGGCTGCATAAACCTGCCCCAATAGAACTGCGTAAACGTGCTCCATCGCCATCTTTTATTTATGTTTTAAACTACAGCATTAAATTTTACGTTTTATGGCCATTCAAAGGCATCTTTTAAAACACCATAACTTTCTGTAAATGAATATATATTTGTCTATTCTTGATTCTTTAAGGTAAGCTTGCTAAGAGCTTCGACATTGGCATAATAAATTTTACTCACCTTGCACAAAAAGATGAAAATGCTCTTCACAGCAAAACGGTTACTCAACTGGCGGTGTGGTGTTTTGTAGAGTCTCCGCTACGTTCCAGCACAAGGCTGTCCGACTACTAGCGCTCTAGTGTAACTAGTTTCGAAGCAAAGTGCCCTGCATAAACCTGCCCCGTGCGTAAATGTGCCCCGGTCTACCCTATCACAAAAGATAAGAAAAGTGCTGTAAAGGGTCGACAAACATAAACTTAAACCTAACATCACGTTTAGAATAAATAACACAACATTGAAACTTATATAATTAAAATCTTAAAACTATTATCAAGACCAAGAAAATACTAGTTTTAAGATTTTAATTATATAAGTTTTAATGTTGTAAGTGTTATTTATTCTGAATGTGATTCTTCTTTATTCCTTCTTTATTCTTTGTGATAAGTATTACTTTTTATGTACATTTTATTTTATTGCCTGTGATACTAGTTTGTAAGGTTTTAAATGTTATATGGAAAATGTGTTTAGGGTCACCCATAAATATCAATAAAGTACTTTATAACCTAAAATAAAAACAGAACATAATAATACGTCAAAGTCATAAAATCGTAGCTAATAAATATAAAACATTATCATTTATCTGGTGGCAAAATTGCAGTTTTGTAGTTACTATTTGAACAGGTTTGATTTCACAGGTTTCCAAAAGTAAAAAAATACAGATATAAGAGAACAACTTTCAAACCTTAACACTTCCTGAAAATCAGAGGGAAACATCAGCTGACCACCTAAGATATAAGAGAACAACTTTCAAGAAACATCAGCTGACCATCTAAAATTGGTGGTTAGGTTACAACAATATTATATCATACAGTTTTGCCAACATACAGTTTGTAAATTTTCTCATTTAAGTCTAAAAGAAAATTGGAACTTTTGTGTCACTTCTTCTCACTGTATCATTACACCCCAAATTTCAGTAAGATTATTCACACTATGTTTGAGATTGTGAACATTGTTATGAAATTAGGTTTTCAAAAAATGTGAGGTTATTTTCTTGTATGCTCTTATTTTAGTTATTTAACCTTTTTAGGGTGTTTCTGCAATAAAATCTTTTAAAATTACCTTGGAATAGTTTATTAACCCACCGTTTTTCTTGATTTTTATATATTAAGGCTTTTAGATAGGTATTTAAGTTAATCAAATTTACATGTAAGTTACCGAAATGTTTACTTAGAGAGAAAAAAATGGTAATCGGACAACACTACAAAAACAAAAATTTTGTCAGATTCTAAGGTATGATCTGGAGGAATTTCAGCATCTCTCATAGGCCAGTGCAATATTGCATCATAAAACTCTTCATAGCCTCTAGTACACTCAGTAAGTTTACAAGAAGGGTATACAAGATACCCTTCGAGTTACGAGATGTACTCGGCGACGATAGCCATGTTTTGGACTTAATGGTAAGATTTCTTAGATCCATTAGTGTATATAACAGTGTCTGATAGGGAAATAGCAATATTAGTTTAATTTTATGTGTGTATTTGTGCATGTTTTTTATTTTCGTGGCCCCTTTACAGTCTTTTGTTTACCCGTCATGTCTGTGATATTACCTTTTAATTAAGTTATATTTTGTTGCTGTGATACTAGTTTGTAAGATTTTTATTTGATAAGTTGTAAATGTTATTTATTCCGTCTGTGATATTAGGTTTAAGTTTATGTTCGTATGTTTATTCTATAAAGTTTAATATAACTTTTTTTCTTATTATTATTATTCTAATTTTCTGTGATATTTCTAGTTTCTAAGACTTTTAGTTTATAATAAGAAAAGTACGTTCTACACATGGGCCCTTTACACCCATGTGTAGAATAACGGGCGATGATAACCGCCCTGGTTTTTCGCCAAAAAAAAAAAAAAAAAAAATCAGTAAGTTTAGTTAGCATATCCTGTAGGTAGGCCTAACTTCTTTTTTTATGAGCACAGTACCTGAAACCAAAATCCTTACTGTTTCTCTTATAAGTAGTGCTAAAGACAGTGTGAACAAACTTTGCATTTTAAGAAAATTTTATATTATTACTAAAAACTCAAGTACAAGCAGAAATATAAATATTTTTGTACTTTAAGATTAGTAGGTACTTCATAAAAAATGTTGTACTTGGTTAGGTTATGCAAGGTTATCGTTGTAGGCATAATGATAGACAGTATGAAAAAACTTTATACTTTAATGATATATTGTAACACTAAAGAATTGAAATAAAATACGGTTTTTTTATCTTATGTTCAATACGAATGGATGGCGTTTTGGGTTGCATTAGATAGCCTGGTATTGTAGAACAGCCATTATAATAATATAAATTTAACTACCTGGTTAGGACGTTTATATCATACAACATGGTTTATATCATACAAGCTGTGGGCTAATGATTACAGAGCTAGCGAATGTTCAACTCGAAATTAAGTTAAACTCCCCACGGAAGTCAGCGTCGTCTTCCCCCCCCCCACAAGAATTGGAGGGTAATGTATTATTTAGTGATAAAAAGTGTGACTATATTTAACAACTTTGTGGTAATATTTATTCCATACAAAGTTGTCTTGGAGGGTAATCATGTATATTAATAATCATAATCTAAATTACAGTTCTTAGTTCGGTGGGAGTTGTTCTGGTTTTTAACTAGCCTTGTTAAACGAAAAATCAATCGTGTAGATTGATTTGCATGTTAATAGAATTTGAATACTGGGTTTAACTTGTAAGAACTGCGAGTTGTGGAAACTGCAAACTCCTTCCCCAGTTCCAGTTTTAATGCCGTTCACCCCACATTCTTTGACCTTCTAGTGATCAGTGTAATTTCTTTACACTACTCGTAAGTGTAATTCAGCTGAAAACCTTATTTTATTCACTAACAACTTCCAGCTCGCTTCGTTTTAACTAATATTTTCTTTTACTTACCGATCTTACATTGAAGGAGACTTACTTTTTAATATGAACTTTTTTTATAAATCAGCCGGAACAGGGCAGTACCATGCTACGTTACACAGAAGCGGCACTATACAAGAAGGGGGAGGTATAAAGGCGTGTTTCCTAGCGACGCAATTTCTACGCCGCGTACGATAAAACACCGGCGCGTAACGTATAATAGAGTAAAGGCTACAATTATTGGCACTTTAAGAGGAAGTCCGTAAAGAGTTGTTCGGAGCACCTTCAATTTAAGTTATTTTTGAATGATTATACTTTTGCTGCATAGGAAAAATACTTCTGAATAAATTACGTACAACCATAACATTTGTAATTAATTGTAGGATTTTATTGGTACTAAAACGTAAAAATAATACAAAAACTACAGTTATTGACACCACATTAAGTGATATAATTAAAATTGCACTACCACAAAAGGTAGTGCAATTTGTATTGCTCAACAAGTGATGATTTTCTTCGAATTTTTTGGAAGCAATATTATCAGTGGTCACTTTCATCGTAGACAATTCGGGACTCTCGTCATCGTCCTCCGTAGAAGATTCGTTTTAATTTCTTTTAGATTTTTTTGATTGATTTTTTCTGAAATGTTTCTTTGTGACTTGCTTCTGATTCGTATTTTTTGATTCCTTCTTTTTCTGGGTTTGTTTTAGTCGTTCCTCAATCTTAGTTCTTTTGTTCGCTTCTTTCACTTTCTTTTCCTCGTTTCTAATTTTTTTAGCAGCAATTACGTCTGGGGAAGTCAAAACCTGTGCCTTCTGTTTTCTTTTACTTGGATTTTATTGTTTCCCTAAAGCTGGGATTGGCGAAAGTTGCTGTAAAACTTTGGTTGGAGTTTCATTTTGAATCCCAGTGGTCGTAAAGTTACATTTTGACTCATCTTCTATTGCTGAAGTAGATGGCTCAGGCGAGTGCTGAGTTATACTAGATTTTTTATTTGCTACAAGAAATGCTCGATCTGGAACAGCTAGAGGATTAAACGGGTAAACACCAGTGGCCTTGAAACAAGCAACCCCATTTTTCGAATTTGCAGATTCGTTCCAAGCCGAGTTTAGCAGTTCCCCCACTTGTAGTCGGCCTAATTTCCTGGGCGTGAGTGGCAAAGAGTGATTATCTAACCACTGTTGGCAAGCTTGGTATCAAAAGTGTTTTAAAGTTTTGAAAAAGCCGCGATCTAACGGTTGTAAGAAATGCGTGCCGTGACTTGGTAAACACAATAATTCAACATCGTTAGCAGCTGCAATGTCCAGTAACTTTTCTGCACTCGTGTGTGATGTATGACCGTCCAGTATAAGCAAACACTTTACCCTTTGATTTTCGCGGAATGAAGTGATTTTCCAGCCAATCTGTAAATATGTCTGTGTTTACGTAGGCAGACCTTTTGGACATAACGATTGATGATCCTGGAGGCATACGGTCTTCCCATTCTTGTTTTTTATTGACTCCTTTGAAAATGCATACTGGAGGCATAAAATTACCTTCTGCATTACAGCATACAATAGCTGTAACAGTTTCCCCCTTTTCTTTGGCAGTAATTTTATGGACATCCTTACTTCCCCTTGCTGCGAGAACTAACCCAGGCTTGTTGTTTAATTGTAAACCGGTCTCATCGACGTTGTAGATGTGAGACGGTTTGTCATTTAGTTTATGCTTGTCAATAGAAGACTTAAGGAGATCAAAATAGGATTTGGCCTCTTCCCTGGTCAGCCCTTCTGCCCTTGCAAGAGAAAGTCCTTCAGCTTTTCTGATTGTTATATCTCGATTACGTTCTAAAAATTTATAAAACCAGTCATAACCGGCCATCATTTTATCTCGATTACAATTATGTTTGATTTTATACATCTCTGCTACTTTGAACGCGAGAATTCTTACTTGTTTTACAGTCGGAGCAAAACCAATAGCCTGCAAAGTTTTTATGTGAGTTGCGAGCTTCGTTTCTATTTCAATACCGAGAACGCCTTGCGGTCCAAGACCATCTTTTACATCATCACTTTTCAGCAATCTTCTCCTCAACGTGCGTTCTGGAATACTAAAATGTTTGCTTGCTGCGTAAACTGACATTCCTTCATTTTTCACAGCGTTAAAAGCGCCTTTTAAGTCTTCCTCACTCCAAGAACCACGATTCGTCTTCCGTTCGTAGGAACGTGCCATTTTCTGTAACGAAAAATACCGTTTTTAAGCTTGGTAATATTTAGTTATTCAAAAAAAATATATCACCAAGCATCTTACCCCAATGGAAAATAACACGGCATATAACCCCAAAAACATGCCGGCATCTTACCCCAATTAGTAGAACATGATGCCGAGTGAAGAAAAACTTGGCAACGTGGAGCGTACGGGCCGCCATTATACACTAACACGTGCAGCAAAGAATCTACTTTTTTTGATCAAGAATTAGCCTATATCCTTTTCTTTGCTACTAAGGATGATATAATGAAAAACAGAAACGAAGAGTAAAAATATTTGCACTCACCTAAGTCAGTTTGACGACAAAAACGATCAAAACTCTTTAAATATACGCACAATAATATAATAAAACTTCTACACGACCTATACGGCATCAACGCATCTATAGAACTAACAGAAACAGTTCCACCTTCTGCCTGACCACGGAACTCACGTGACACGGCATCTTGTCTAACCAGGCATCTTACCCCAAATCACCCTAACTAAGTACTTAAAATCGTTAATAGCTAACAATCTGTGTCTTAACTTTTGAATAGAGCATGTATCACTTAAAAAACCAATGGCAAATGTTTTCCTTGGATGATGTAAAATAGAAATACCATCAACCATGTGAATGAGTGAATGGGTGGATTATCGGAACAACAGTAAAATATTAACAAGCTAGGTTGTAATAAACAAAACGCGTCGCGACAATCACGGCGGCATGGAGAAGCGTCTCAAATTCTCTCGTAGCAGATGTTCTTGCCAACCGGTGGTGGGGGGAGACGCGTGGTGGCTAGACCGTTTTCGAGCGCGCTGAGCCTCTACTGTTAGCGATCCAGTGTGTTTGTAAATCTTTGAACCTTCTTATGCAATTACCATGTAAAACGTCATCTATAACTCGAATTCCGCCATTTCTCTAAATTGAACTAGTAATTATTTCATTTCTTTTGACAAAATTTGTACATAGTTTTTAAAATAGCGGTTTCGGTCTTTTGAAAAATGTTGGTACAGTGCTGCTTATTTCATTATAAGAGGATATGTTCGACCATAAAAGGAAACAGACCTTCAAACTCATCTGGTTGCCTTTGTATAGGCCTAACAGGCGTAAACCAAAACAACGAATTTCTTTGAATCGACGAAACTTTGCTCGACCACAGAACAATAAAACCATAGCATGTACTGTGTAAAATTTTGGAATACTTAATACTATATGTACAGTACTTAACACGGCAGCCAATAGGTAAGCTAAATGCAACGTACAGTACTGTGTTAGCCTATGTGGAATGTTCTGTTTTTTTTTTTTTAATAATTACTTTGTTTTTATTTTTCCATAACTCGAAATTTTTGTAACTCGAATTGTTTTCCCGTCCTTTGAGGATTTGAGTTATAGAAGTTCGACTGCATTAGCATCAAATAGTACGTACTGACGTAAATAATTTACTACCGTTAACGTATTAATAAACCAGAAATTGTAAAAGTTTTGGTTTAGAAATGTTTACTTACTTTACTGTGTTATACAATTTAAGAGTTTATTTACACCTGTAGAAGAAAAAAAGAGATAAAACTTGGTTAAAGTTAACTTCATGATAAGTAATGCCAGCGTGAATAAATAACCAATAGTGATTTTGACAGTAGTGGTGCTTTGTGTGGGGTGGGAGTGGCGTGCCTAGTTGGCGGCTTCGGTAGTGACAAAAGTGACGGCCACGATGTGGGGAACCACAGGGTAGCGGATAGTAGTAGTAATAGTAGCAGCGTGTGCCGGTAGGTTGCGCCACTGCAGCATCCCGCGTGCCGCTGCCGCCGCGTCTCAGTCAGTCACTGGCCAGCCTTTGTGCTGTATTGTAGTATTTTAGTGCCTTGTGTCTGTCAGTGTCATTTTTGTATAATGTTGACCTTTGGATTTATTTCTTTCGTTTTGAAGGTAATACTGCATTGATTACTTTTTATTTATAGTATAATTGTCTCAACTACAGTGTTCAATTTTCTTCGATAAAGTTATATTTATTTATTCTTACCCGGTGACAGCGAACTAATATTTTATAGAATTCAATTAAAACAATGCGTATTAATTAACGGCTCTGAACTTTCTACACTTGTTCATGTTTGTTATTAGTGTAAGCGGTTTTCTATTAACTTGCCGTATTGTTAATTTATAGATAATAATCATTCAGTACGATTAGGTACATATAAATGTAGGCTACTAAATTTAATAACGTATAACGTAATGGTATCTTAAAATTTTAAAGAAATGAAAAATTTGTTTTCAGAAATACTTGCGATGGTAGAAACTGTAGCTAATTAATTAATTTTGATGTTAATAACGTAATTGCTTGTAATTAGATTGTGATTAGATTGTAAGTTGAGGAAAGATTTTTCATTGATCTCTCGGAGATTATCAGATCAGTAAATGGTGTGGAAGGTTCGTTTTGGAAAGAAATTTTAACCGTCAGTTTGTCAGATAGGATGTTTACCTTCAAACCTTTTCGGTAAACACACGCTTAAAAGTAAACCTTGAAGAATCCTTGCATTTGTGTAAATAATTTTACATTTATATTGTGCATTTTTAAATATGTAGCAAAATAAAATTTGATGACCTAACCGGGAGACCATTCCATGGGTAATAGATATAAAAATATTTCCGTTGTGCTACAAGTACCTCAAATTGTACTAAACAAGTACAGGACATTAATTGTTGTTTATTTTAAATTAATTGTACAAAAATACCTTTAATATTATCTAGTTATTATCTAGTATTAATATTTATCTGGTTCTTATGTACAAACAAATAACCAAGAAACCAATTGGTATAAAAATAATGAGGTATACGCGTACCATTTGACAACGAAAAAATGCAAAATAAAACGTAATTACTACCGATTTTTATTTATTTTTAAAAAATTGTACCTGTTCAATATATGAATCGTTTGGAGATGTGTGTAGCATTTTGATAACCACTACAAAAACCTTCACTGTACAGTAGCGGAAGATTTACTTGTTCTGCTCGGTTGCGTCAACATTTATATTAATAAACAATATCTATCTTCAGACAGATCTTTGCTGAAAAGTTACTTCTGAAAAAATTGTTAATATTCGACAAAAAATTAATGGCATTTAAGTTATAATCTGAAGATAGCTTAATAGTCGTTCTATTATTTTAGTAATAAAAATAATACAAACGTAGGCTGAAGACTAAAGTTTGATGTGTGAAATAAATTTCTAGAAATTCAAATCGATTAATCCATCAAGTAGTAGCGTATAACTGGCGGAAAATCGTTAAAGTACGTCATAGTTATAAGAGAACATTTACACCCTGTAATAGTTTTGATAGTTCATATTCTTAAATGACTAATACAAAAAATTTATTGATTTCAAATGATTAGAGTAAACGAATTGTGATTATGTGAAGACATGATACCTGTTAAAGAACTGAACGTACAAAATTGCCTAATGTTCTATTTATATTTTGTTGTAGTTTTAATTTACTTTGTTTTCTTACAACCGATTGTATGTAAACGAAGGGTTGTTTTCGCATTAATTGAAAAGTAGGAGTAAAATTCAATACCAATATTTATCTGGTTCTTATGTACAAACAAATAACCAAGAAACCAATTGGTATAAAAATAATGAGGTATACGCGTACCATTTGACAACGAAAAAATGCAAAATAAAACGTAATTACTACCGATTTTTATTTATTTTTAATTTTTATTGTTTTTAAATGATTTTTGTATTATGACATTATGTAAATTGTGCCGGTACTAAAAAAGTTACGGTATAATTCTATTTGTATCCTCGTTTCGCACATGTCAAATTCTTTAAATTAAATTACATTTTTTCATTAACTGTTCTATTTTGTGGTGATATTGAGGAGTGAATAAGTCATAACAGTTAAATTAAGTCATTGTTTCAAAGAACATTATGAATTTAGATAAGTCACTGATTACTTAAAAAAGTGTAATGTAGTTAAAGTATAACGTATAGTTTATGTCTATAACTTAAATTGTGTCTTTATGCTATTTGAAAGCATTTTTACTTCAGTGTGGAAATACAAATTTAATAAGTTATTTGAGAGATACATTTTTTTCAATTATAGCTTGAATGTGCATTTTTGTGATAATAATAATTTAAAAAAAATTTTTTAAATTTTTAACTAGGGCCTACCTATTCCTATGTTACTTTTTTGTTTTTTCATCCAACACTTATTTTAGTGACAATTTCATTTTTTTATTATCGATTGATAATGGCTTGTGGGTGGGTAATGATATGAGGTGATTTACAGAGGAAAAAATGCCAGACCTGACCGGGAATCGAACCCGGGACCCCGGCATAGTATTTACTCGCAGAAATAGCATTACATACTTTTTTCGTAAATTACACTCTTGTATATCCATATCACGTAAAAAATTGTATAAAATCAAAATGAAAGAAATACCAGTGCTACGATACTTTTGTTAGATAATCATTCTGTTATTTATTGAAAACGTAATTTGTTTGAAGGACATTTAATAAGTTTACTTGTAATGAAAAAAACTTAAATATTGATGAATTATGTTTAGTTTAGATCGCTGTCGTGTCTAGTGGAGCGCTAGAATGGGCTGCACATTGTGAAGCGGAAGGTCTCTCGCTCAATTCTCTTGAAATCATGAGTTAGAACCAACCGAATCTGTACTGTAACCCATTTTAGAAGTAATCAAAGCAGTGCATGTGACTTTAAGTTAACTAAAGAAGAAAAAAAGTAGTTTTAGTATATGCATAGCTTATCTTGTAATTTTTGACCTGTTCTGGTCAGTCTCCGTTTTTCGTTCTGTGCAGTAGCGTGATCTTCCCATTCTTTATCCAAAATTTTGACTCGTCATTTATGACATATACGTTTTATATCCTTACGAGAATATTATTTTACGTAATAATGAACTTTATATATTTATTTATTTATTTATTGTAACGTTGTAAATGGAAAGTGCTAGCGAAGCGAGGTGATTTTTCTAGGTAATATTTGTTTTCAGATACTTTTTAAATTATTTATTTGTGTGTTGATCCCTATATTCTAACGACTAAGTATTAAAGTAACTTTAACTGGGAGACTGCTGTCGGAAATCCTTTGGTATGTTAACACCATTTCGTTTTATTAACCAATTGTTCCGATCAGACCACGATCTCATGGCCTGTTCCATCGTGTTACAACCCCATCTTTCGCGGGTATCGTCAATTTTGATTTCCTAGTAATTTTGTAATACTTTATGACTCGAATTTGCCTGTACAAGTCTTTATTTTTCTTAAACTTATGATTTTGCAGACTTCAATTGCATTATTTGCTACTAAGCTGTAGTTGTTGCTGCTTAGGTCATCAACCAAAATGCTGGTTTGAACCTTTGGAGGCTGTACTAAGTAAAACGAGGAGTAAGGTGGTTTACAATTGCTTTCCTTACTGAGTGGGAACGTATGCTTATTAGCGTACCAGGCCCTCTGAAAAGCATCTACATTCCACCCTGCAAATGAATCCTTTACTTCGTTTACCACGGGGTCTGGCTGTATAATGAAATTCATTACTCACAGTGGAGATAACTCTTGACTTATGTCTTTTACACCTCTACCTCTTTTTTTCTACCTCTACATCTTTTTTTCTTAAATGCTTCAGTCATATAATTGGCTGACCGTGTGATAAGAAACACAACTATTTTTTGTAGTCCTGGAACTATCAGATCAAGTGCAAAGAATTTGACATTCCACCTTCCTGTTGTGGGAAAAAGCTGTAGTTATATATATGTAATTCTTCCTCTTAGCCGTCCTAAACTCCCAACCGTCTGTATTGTTGGGTTATTTGTACCGTGCTTTTATAATAATCGGTTCTAGTAATTTTTGATATTCTGTTAATTGCTTTGCGTTTACAAATAGACTTTCTTGCCTGACAAAACACACAGATAGTTGTTATCAGTTCCAAAGTTTTAAATGCCATATATGGACTAATTAAGCTGACTAGTAAATTAATTTATTAACTACAGATTCTAGTGTATTTATAAACAGCATACTAAGGGCTCTTGGTTTTCCAGACTTCGGCTCTTTCTTTCTTTCCTAGTACTAAGTAACAGCCACTAATAAATCTCTTAATCACTGAACTATTTGGATAACAGGTTTTTGAGTTAGCTTTAACGCTGTTACAACAACCTTGTTCTGTATTAAATTATTACGTGTATGACTCTAAGCCCGACCGTTCGACAATGAATAAATTGGTTGTGGATTTTTGATGTTACACGTG
The DNA here is from genome assembly GCA_035578175.1 of Catonia carolina. Lineage (NCBI taxonomy): Eukaryota > Metazoa > Arthropoda > Insecta > Hemiptera > Achilidae > Catonia > Catonia carolina. The sequence goes on along the minus strand of JAQMRL010000001.1, from coordinate 65,617,588 downwards.
TTGTCTGACGGCAGTAACTACGATAAGTTTAAGATATGATTGTAGTCGCTCTAATCGCCGTTAAATATTCTTTTACTCTACAGAAATAATTTAGGTGAAAAATAATTGTATGTTGAAGCCTTATTTAAATAAAGTACAAAAAATTTAGTGAATTCTTGAGTTTATTTGGTTGAATTGTTTACATGATGGTTGCTGTTTTCTTAAACTGTGACTGTGAAGTGAAATAGGATTATTAAACATTTCGTAAAACATTTCGTGAAATAGGATTATTAAACATTTCGTAAATATTTCGCACAGATTCTTTTGTCAGTTCCAAAGTTTTTAAATGCAACATATAAAGCAATTGAACTGAAAAATAACATTAATTATTAACAGGGTTTTAATTTATTTGAATAGCATTCAGTTCGGGAATATCACGCTTATGTACGTTTGCATAACTTTCTTATTTAACGATTTAATAGTAAAATTTATTCTGAATCGATGTTTTTTTAGTTTATTACATTCGAGACGTGTCAAGAAAACAAAACGTAGAACTTTAACTTCAGCGGTTTAATAAAAGTGTTGCAGTTATTAATATTTTTCTAAAGTTTACGTTGACTGTGACGTATGGGTTTGTTTTATTTATAAATTTCTCTGACCGATTTAGATTTCAATTTTGTATTCTATCTAGATTGGTGGTCATTACCATCCACTATAAAGTTGAATCTATAAATCTCTATTATAAAGACGTAATGTTTGTTTAAACGAGTTAGTCTCAGATACTATCCTACCGATTTAAAATAATTCTTTCACTGATGGAAGATAGAGCTTCCTGATTAACATAGCTATGTGGGATTAGATAATTTTTTAATTTTTTGATAGGTAAGGTGAAATCATCTATTTTATTTATTGTATAAAGTATAAGTTTATTGTATTATGCAGTCAGTGTATTGTATTGGGTACAGTACAGTTAGTAAGCCTACCTTATACAATATGACTTCATCCTTTACTTTTTCCTTTTTAACATTTTCTTATAATTATTTACTGGAGTGATATCCGAATTTCATTGACATCCGATTTCTCGAAACATTCCAAAATCCAAGAGGTTGTACAAATTTTTTAAAGGAATAGATATTACCTAATTATTCTTTAGGTCAACACAGCTATATAGTGCGCACTTATCAGCTGTCTTTCTTTCCTTCCTTTGTTGATTAATACTGATTTCAACAAGATTCCTGTTTCCAGTTCTAATTGGTTTTATCTGTACAACGTGATTTGGCTTTCAACACGTAAGGTTTTTTGAGAATTTTAAGTTAAGTTAACCGTAAAGCATAGAGAGCGGGAGATTGGTAGTATAGGCCCTATTGTGACATTTATTCTTAGTTCTTTCAGGACCTGGTTATTTATAAATAACTAAACCTCTTTTAAATTTATTACAAATATTTATTTCCAAATTAATTAAATGCGTAAATTAATTGTTAACGTAATTACTACTAGAAGTTACACTTAACCAAGAATTAAATTAAATAAAAATATGGTCATTTCAAATTCAAATAACTAATTGATTTCTATTTACAATTGTACGCTATCTACCCGTCATGCTGCTTCAATACATGACGTATTATTTATACAAACCGTTTTTATCAAATCATTTTATACTGTTCAGACAATACTGACCCAATAAAAAGATAATTTTCTTTTATATAAAGCAACCATTAATTATTCTTGAAGAATAAAGAACATTACAGGTAAATAAAATAAACTGTAGAATATTCTACTCTATACTAGTAAAAGAACGTGAGGGCGCCCAGAAAGCAATTCATTTGTGTAAAAATGTTACGGCACTCACACAGAAGCTTTGCATAGTCAAAACCCGGCTGACGTAGTTGCAGTATTTATAAACTATGTGAATATGTTTGTAAACGTTTTAGATCTAGCCGGGTATCGAACATGGACCACATTTTATTTTTTCTGTCGCCCCTACATAACGTAATTATTTATTTTAGCGCTGTTATTACTTCATTGTGATATGTTATGTGAGTGATACGCTTTTAATCTCTTTATTCTCATAATTAATATTGTTACTACAATTTCATATCAGGTTTGTTTAAAGTTAGTAATAAACATTTAATGTATCAAACATTTTAAATTCAAATTCTTTTTGTTATGTACTATTTTGTTTTTTTATTACTGAGGTGAGTTGTATTTTACTCGGCGGTGGACTTGTGGGCCGACTAGATTTACTGGCATAGTAGCATTGTGAGCAGTCGAGTGGGTTAGCCGTACAGCTTCTTTGATAAAAGGTTGGCAACATTGGTGCCACTTCAGGTCACATTGGTCGGCACGTAAAGCGTGTTTCCAGTATATCAGTGCTGCCAACGTTCGGGGTTAACAGAGCAAGCGTCATATTATTTTCTACCTACTCTATATATTAATCTTAACCGCTCTAAATATTCTTCTACTTCGTTTATTTTATGTATAGTGTACGGTTAATTTCAGTAGATTATAGCTTATATTTCGAACTTCCGAAGGATATCAATATTGTAAACAATGAATACGATATCTATTGCTTTCTGCGTTATAGATTTTCGTTGACAAAATTTTGTTCAAATTTCATTAGTGAGCCCTGTTTTAACATTATGAACCACATACTGTGTAATAACGATTATAAAACAAAGGTAGGCTTATTTTAAAAATAATTCCATGGAAAATCAATTTTCTGGGCACATCTATGTTCATGCAGTACAACCCTCTAAATGTTTTCCAAAAATTAGTTGTCCAAATCAGGGATCTCACAGACCCTGCTCAACTTGAAGATGAATAAAAAATATATATTTAATTTCGTATGCTCATCTGTTCCCTATTTGCATTTTGCCTACTTAAGAAAATTACGAATTCAGATATTTTGTACGGTAAAAAAAGTTCTAAAATAATTATATTCTAGGAGTCGTGCCAAGTAAAGGAATCATGCCTAACATTACGGGTAATTATTATCGATATTAGATTTTAATTAATAACCCTACTTCCATTAGTAAGCGGTTAAACGAATTGATTTGATGATACAGTACATTTAAGTTTTTAAAAGCTTCCTCTCGCTTAAATTCTATTTAAGATTTTGTCATGACGGTTGATTAGTTTAACGAGTCTTAAGTATTTTGAACAGATTTGACTTGACTTGGTTTTAGTACGAGTTGTCGTTCTTTTTGTTAGATTCTGATGATGTGAGGACGATCCTTTTTAAAACACCATTTTACTAGTATACAGTATTAAACTGTTGTAAACATACCCCGTTATTCCGAAGTCACTGTAGCCTACGTTGTATTAATAAATGCTCGACATGATTCCTTAGTAGCAGCAGTCTGAGTGGTTAGTTGATGCTTGGCATGTTCAACGAATCATGGTGACGTGAACGTGAGTTCACGCGCAGTTAATATTTTATCATTACTTCCTTCCCGTCACACTTCATCTAAGAGCTCTTTATTACAAATAAGAATAAATAATTTCAGGGGTAAATACGCCTTTAAAAATTGTATTGTATAATTGTAAAATTTAATTTTGAGGGTTTGAAGTAAAATTCTTTATCGTCTGGGTAACATCGTGAAACGTATGTTCTAAATATTGCTAATAAGATTTTTAAAACTAGGTAACCTATTGCAAATGAAAATGTTCAATTATTTTAGCCTTATTCGTGTAAAAGGTTTTTGAGTAGATAATAGAAAAAATTACAGTTTGTAAAAAGAAATTGGGTAGATCTTTGTAAGTTTTTTTTTTTGTGGGGGGGGGCTCTGGTGACAATACTTGGTTATTGATTTATTAACTTGATCAAAAACAAATTCAGACTTATTTCCTAGTTATTTATATTACTTAAAATTAAATTAACTGTTTTAAAATTAATTATTAATTATTTAGAATTAATATTAATGTCTAGAAGTAATTATTTTTTTGATCAGTATATTGACTAAGAAGAAAAGAAAAATTTTAATTAGTTTTTTTACTGACAATATAGAACTAAATATTATAATGGCAACGTAAGTAATTGGGAATAAAGAACAATTTAATTATTGTAGTCTAGTAGAAACAAATTATTCATTTCAATTTTATTTATTTTTTAATAAAGCAAAGGTACAAAATAACAAAAGTTTGTTTCTGTCTTAAGGTAAATTATATTGAAATTAAAAGCCATTTAGTATAACTTACCTTTTTAGCCTATCCTAAAATTTTTAAACTTTTTTTAGACTTATAAATTACAAAGTTTACATTTTAATTCTTAACATTTTGTGAACGCCTTCCAATTAAAGAAGAACGGAGCATTATTATACTGTTAAGTACAAATGGTGATGTTTGCATCTTATAAGAAAAAATATTTTGTCCTTTAAACAGATTTTTTTTGTTGTATCTAGATTTCTGCTACGTTGATTTATTCAGAAAATTATTCATGTTTTATACAATCGGCTGGAAGACAACAGACCTCCTGGTGTTTAATAAATAATGTAAGTAATACATGGGTATTTTCTGACAATGTTCTAACTCTGCGAATGTACCGCAGGAAAATAGTAAATTACTCTTTTTAAGTACTATCGTTTATTTATGATCATTCATCTGACTCAAATTCAAACTGAGGTTTCCTGTTGTTGGAATAGAGTTTTTTAAATTCATTTAATAACTTCTTTTCATTCTTGTTCAGTCATTAGTTTTTTGTCGTTTTTATTGGAATATTTTGGTTGATACAACGTGATCCTACTCTTAATGATGACATAAACGATGGCTTTCTTATTTTGGGGCTGAGATCTTTCTATTCTAGGAACGCCTCTCGATATGATCACGAGAAACTTAACGTTACTTTGAATTATTTTGCTTGAGGAATGATAGCTATTGTTTTTATGATAGCTATTATTGTCTTCATTAGTAGAGTTTATTCTACGCAAAACATTTTATATTTTTTCTGAGATTACGTTTAGCTAGTTTGAAAGTTCGTTTATAATTTTAATAATATAATTATTGTAATATAATATAATAATATAATTATAATTATTTACAACATTAAATAGAGTTCTACCCCTTGGATTACATAAACGAGAACCGCATGCCTGATTTTTCGCATTGTAATCACCTCCCGCAATAAATTTGTTACCTAAACTTTCAAAAAAAGTTTCAAATTGAGCGGCCGTAATGTGATGCCGCGAGGAGAGTATAGCGCTGAAATTGTTACTTGTCCGCGCACGTCCTCAATGACAATGTTTGTTGCTTGTAGATAAGGTGTTTTCGAATTTTTGAAGTTCGTAATGTTTAATTTTATTTTTTATTAATATAGCGGAGCCTCCATGCGCTGTACCATCAGGATGATTAGTAAAGTAGAGAGAATAACCGTTGCATCTGATATAACTCCTGTTAGTGAAATGAGTTTCTGATAAAAGCATGATATCGATGTTGTATATGTTTAAAAATGTTATTAGTTCTTGAATATGTTGACTTGAGCCATTGGCGTTCCAGAGTGCAATTTTATATAATACTTGCTCCATTTTAATTCAATTTCGAAACAACGATTGTAAGTAAATTTAATAGTGTCGCAATTTGTTCTGTTTGTTTTTGTATTACGTTTCGTAGTTCTAGAAATGATTGATGTAGATTTGAAATCGGATGAGTAGTTTGCAACGGATTGGTTGCGTAGAATTGCCCTTTACGGCTCTCGCATAGTCTAAAATACTGTTACCGTTAGGTGTCTGATGTAATGTTTCCTGGACGCTGTTTTTTGCAACAACTTGGGTGACAAATTTTGAGCTGACCGTCTGAGTTTCCGGTGGTGTAACTGTTCTTTCGCGTAAAGGTGGAAATTTTTCGTTGTTTAATCTGTTTGTATATTTCGCAACCTTTGTAGTTAGAGGGATGGTCTCCTCCACAACAAAGCGCATAATGGTGGGGCGTCCTTCTGTTTACCACAAATAGTAGTGTCATGATTATCACCGCACTTCACACAACGAAATGGTCTATTGCATTTGAATGCCCGTACCGTTGATATCGCTAACATTGAATAATATCGTTTTTTTTTGGTAGGGTGGCTCAAATTTTATTTGGCGTTTTGCAATAATTCTATTTTATAAATATCTTTGTTATTAGAAGCCGGTTCTAAATCCACAAAAAAAGCTAAAGAGGTTCCTTCGTAATTCTGTGCCGTATATTCGAGATGTTCCGTACGGCATGGTTATGCGTAGCCAGTTCTTGTATCACGTCGTTGACATCAACTGAGTAGTGGACGTGACGTAGAACAACCCTGAATACACGGCACTGTTTTAGCTGGTAGGTGTGGAAGTCGATTTTAGAAGGACTTCAGATTTTTTTATTATCGTCGAATGTGCACGGCTGTTGTTGGCGTTCAATTTCATTTGACTTCGAGAGATAATTTTGTACACATAATCGGTTTTGTTTACACCCATTGCTGGGTGATTATATTAAAAGCAGTTGCAGGTTGCTAACGTTGGGAATAAAGATAGGGGGCGGGTTTTGGTTCAGTTGTAGATGAATCTTCTTCCATGTCAGAATTGTCTGACAACACATCGTAAGTGTTGCTAAGTGGAAACGCTGTGGCTGTACTATCGAGCCGCTTCCCTGCACGCAAATCATTTGATGACTTTTCCGCCTTTCTTTAATTATTTCTCGCTCTTACAACAGTAAACTCGTCTTAAGGTTTTGATGGTAATGTCGGTATGTTTTTTGTCAACCGATAAATTACGTGATTCATTAACGAGTCTTGGATCCCGAATGAATCGTTTTTCCTATGTGTGAATTTGCAAATCTATTAACACATGTTTTAGCAACGCCTTTTTGATCGGAAGAGGTTGAAAATTTGGGCGACCGATAAATTGTTATTTATAGGCCCACTACTAGAACAATCAATATCATATGATTGGGTTGAAGAAGAAGAACTCTGTGTCGACATTTTAAAAATGTAACCTAAAAATGTTTTATTTTAAATAAAACAAACAAAAAAATATATAAATTTACAAAGTCTTTCAGTAACAAATAAAAACAAATTAGCAACTTACATATTGATGTATCATTCACACACAATCACACAATAATAACTGTTAAATAAATAATGTTTTAATAGAAAACAATGGACAAATTCAGCAGTGTATTTCACAAACACACCAATCAGATGATCCGTATCGTGTAAGATAGAGCGGTTTGGAAGAAACAAATAACATCAGCTGATTTAGCACAATTTTCTCTAGGCCTGTCATATGGCATATAAAACATAATAATGTGAAAAAAATGACAGTGCACTTTGGAAAAGAACTCTACATATAGTAATTTACTTCATTTAAACGTGGAAAAATTAAACTATAGCGTATGCAGTTCAAAATTAGTGTACAGGAATGGATAACAAATATAGGAAGAAGAAACAGAAAATGATGCTTACGAAATAAATAAATTTTCACTCGCTCTTTTATGTAATTTTGTTAATTAGATTTATTATGTTTTTCGATTGTAGTGTATTGTATTGCTTGTAAACAATTACTAAGTAATCTCAATTGTACAGTAAAACATTTTCTACTTGATAAAAGAACAGGACACCTATCCTAGAACATGACATTTAGCAATAGTTGGATAGGTCAATTTCGAATACCTTGTTCAGTGTAAATTATTGTAAATGTATTAATTAAAAATAGTTTTACTGTTGACAACTAATATTATTTCGTTCCCCATAAATTTAAATAATTTCAACTTTTGTACTTTATACTTTTTTTATTAAACTTTTCTTTTAATTGAATTAAATTTGATCTCAAAATTCTGATTCTTCAGGTTTTGATCAAATTTATCGATAACAATATTTTGTTAAAAAGTAAAGAAATCCATTAAAATGAGTTATCTGAGGAAGAAGATTGTGTAACGTACATGTATACATGTAACGTATATGTTAACATGTATACTGGGTGGTAATATTTACGCTTTTACCCACTAATTTAAATTCTTATGTCTTCACCTTATTCGATTAAACATAGCCTACTATAAGGTTTTACGGATGTTTGTTCAATTTTTGATGTGATATAAATTTTTTAGTTTGTGAACTGTATATTTTCTTATTGATTGAACCCTGATGTGGGGTAAGGCTTTCCTAATACGAAAGTAAATTTTATTTTACACTTATAATATCAGTTGATCTGATGAAATTGTCTACATAAATGTAAAAAACTATAAAGAATCCAGAATTTGTTTTTCTATACGTAGAATGGTAGTAGTACGTAAATTTTAGGTTTGACTGTTTAAAAATAACTGACTATTCTGAACCTATATTTTTCTTCCTTCAGAAACGAAAGAGCTTCATTAATTAGTTTTATAATCAATCATTATTATGTATAAGTTTTTCTGATAATTAGTTCATTGCTTTTCATTATTCTTCTATATATTTAAGAAAAAAAGCAATTTGTTCTGTTATATATTCTTATATTGTTTTTAGGTAGTTTAAAACTATTTTTTAACATCGTTTAAAATATTAACTAAGCATACTTACTCATTAGAGTTCATTGCACGTTTTTTTCATTATTATTAGATTAAAACGTTATAGCCATTGTAATTGTACAAACGGTAGTCTGTACTTTTTATACAGGTACATATTTGTATATTTTAATTTATTTCTAATAAAATTAGAATTTGAAACGTTACACTCTCATGTATTTAAAGCACCTGACAACATTGTAATACTCGCATAAAAACATATTAAATTGACTGAAACCGAACAGATTTGCACGTTCAAGAATTTTCGGAGCACGTGCTTCTTAATAAGATGTTGAACTTAGTCTACCTTCAACGTCTGAAGAAGAGGCACGCCGCTTGAAAATTTTGTCAACTTATAAGCCTGTTTTGTTTTATATGTAGTCTATTTAATCTGTTTTACGCCTTTGTATACAATTTGTTATTTATTTATATTTCAAATTTATATTTTCCAGTCTTCTTTTGCCTGCCCCATGTAAAATCAAATTATCGGAGTTGTTCTGTTATATGTAGATCGTTAACTGTAGCATTTGCTGTAATATTGGGCTAGGTAAACGTCGATAAGCCACAATAGCTTTGACGTTTAGACGATGTTTGAGGTGTGGATCAGTCCAGTGGTAACATTTCTCAGACAGATTTTTCCGTTAGGTCTCTATTGTAATCTGACTGCAGTATCGGCCTGATAGCGAAAGGAAATGTGATCGTTTTGTCAGTTTCGGTTATCACATTAGTTTGCGCGCTCTCTGAAGGCGTCGTGGTACCTTTGTATGGATGTCTTTTCTCTACTGTTCTTAGCCGGTTGTTTTCCATCGCCTTCTGCGCCAGCTGATCTTTGTTCTACAATATAATACATTTCTAAAGTTACTCTTTGTGCTGAAATACTGAATTACTAGAACTTAATGACAAGCGATTTACTACAACAAATTTAAACAATGTTTTAAGATTTATTTCTATAGAAATTTGTTATACTACGTCCGTAACAGAAGATTTACCTATTGTACTTTCGACGTTCCAGTTAGTGGTCAGATCCTATTGTCAGCTTTTTAAAAGTTTTCTTCTTCGTGACAATAAAATAACTATTCTCGAGAAAGCATTAAAGGAAATTCCGTTGTAGTAATATTCTCGCGACATCTTGTACATAATTGGTAGGCTACCTTGTATTAAACTTATTAAAATCTTGTATTAAAATCTGGAAAAATCTATTGATACAAAAGAATAAAAAAATTCATTCTTTTTGTAATTTTAATTTTTTTTTTTTGAGAATTCTTAAACGTGTATGTCACTTCATTACCATATTCTGTAGCGGTAAGGTTTCTACACGGGCCCATTCACAAGTATAAAAGCATATTGACGGAGAACTGTGAAAAAACTTGTTTTTTATAAACAACTAAATGTTTAATTAGCTATTTTAATTGTCTTCACTCCACCGTATTTCCTGTTACAAATTTCAAAGAAAATATATTGTGTTTAAAATAGTGTTTACAAGATAACAAAAAGGATATAGGTTATACCTTTTTATATAAAATTTTTTTGTGTTAAACTGCATTTATGCAATACTTATTTTTGTTTAAGAAACAGGCCTTTTAATAAGTATTCTGTTTAAGAGTTGTCCCTACTATTGCACTGGACTAGCAACCTTACTCTTAAATTAATTAAGTGCTTTTTAATTGCTTGCTATACACCTGCTTATCCTAATATATAATAGAAGGTACTTGGAGAGAAAACAAATCTGATAATACGGAAGCACTAGAATGTTATGTATGTTTTAAGGATGACAATAAAAGTATGTACATAAGTAATTAGGATGAATTATTTATTAAATATCCGAATTTAACATAGAAAAATGTACCAAAATATGTAAAAAACTTAATATGTCATAGGCAATTTCCACAATTGGCAAAAAGGCTCTTTACCAGTGGCGCCACTTTGGTTTTCTGACATAAAAAATGTATAATTTACTTCCTTTACAAAAAAAAACCTTAAAGGATGGCAGTTTGAAGTTAGTTTACAGTAATGGATAAAAAATATGGGAAGAGGAAACTTAGAAATGATATTGACAAAATAAATGAATATTGGCTCCTTTATATTGTTCAGTTTAATAAATTTATGCTTCTAGATTGTAGATTTTTATAACGTGATAGGTTTTACGAGTAATAATAATTGCAATGTAATTTAATAAAATTTTAAGGTAATACTTGTTAAAATAACAGAACACCCAACCTAGGACGATGGCATTTAGCTATAGTTGGGTGGGTCAATTTCCTCCCTCTCGTACATTGAAAAATACACTGTTGTTAAATAAAAATGTGTTATACAGGAGTTTTAAAAATGACCACTCGTTTTTAGATGACATGAATGTAGTAAAAATATTTAATAAATGAAATACTTATTTAAATATTTATTACAATTTTATGCTAAAATATAGACCTGAAGGCAGTAGGCAGTGGAATTCCAGCTGTAGAAGATAAATTCCAGAGATATTTTCTAGGAGAGCGAGTTAAACGTTCTTTTACATCCTCCAGAACTTCCACCGCTATCATTAATGGTCGACCTATGCTTTTGCGATTTTGTACAATCCCAGTCTCACGAAATTTAACAAACGCAAGATAGTTTATTTATTCGGAACTGTAGAATTGGGAACTGTTCACAAAAACTCGTCCACTCGTTTGTTAGATTTATAAGCGCATAAATCTAAAAAAATTAACACACATTCGATTTTGGAAACGACATTGTTGATACAATTGCACACTTTCAATATTTATTACCATTCATGTTGTTAAATATTATGTTGTGTTTTACTTTCTCCTTATGAATATATTATTGTGATGGAAAGTACTAGGATTGGAAGTTAGAAATGTATTTTTGTAAAACGAATGGGTACTCGAATAGAATGGGTGCATAAGAAAATATTTCAATTGTTACAAACTGTTAACCTTGAATACAGTGTTGCCAACTGGCATGTAAGGAGACATTAAATTTACCTACGTGTTTCTTCTACCGTCTTAATGTTACGGTTATGTTCCTTTTTGAAACACCCGGTGGTTTTTATAAAAGACATCCAAAAATCCTATATTGTAAAAGACAAGGAAATTTAGTATTGTTATTAGTAGTATAATTTATGGAATCGGAAAATTGTTCAGGTAATAATTATTATGCACTTTTATTCACTAGGGATATTGTTCTTTTAGTCAAGTTTATTGGTAATAACATTTTTAACTGTTTTTGTCCTAAGCTATCAATGTTTTTCTTGTGGCCACCGGCTCACTCTACTGAAACTTTTTGTTAAAATATCGTTTAAACAAAAAGCTTGTGTATTTAATCTGTATGGACGGCGAAATGTACTGGATGCAAAGATTTTATTGGAAATATTTTCGATGTTAAAATACTATATAAAGTATGTAAAAAGAAATTAGAAGAACTAGTGTGTATGTATGTGAATATAAACAAAATATCTCAAGAACTGAATAGCGTAAGAAGTTAAAACTTGGAACGTAAGTTAGGTACCAAGGTACCAAGGTCCCCTACAAGGGGACCCGACGCGAACATTTTCATCGAAATCGGTCAACCAGAAGTAATAGTTTATTCATGCAATTTTTCACTTTTTTGCGATGTTCTCAAAAACCTTAAAAAATGTTTTGAATTGTCTCGCGTAAATTTAGTGGTTTTCTTATTTTGTTCGTTAAAGTCGGTAGATAATGGAATTTTTTAAGATTTCGACCTTTGGTTCCTATGCATTTTACAAGGAAATTGTGTAGGCAGGCCTACATAATAAAAGTTATATTTAATTAAAAAACCCGCAACTTTTATTTCAAATTTTTTCTATGGGGCCTAGTTTAGCGTCAAGTAGCAATTTTCCGTAGTTTTAAGTCCTACAGAGGTTGTTTCATTTTGCGTCATTCACTCATGATTAAAATTAGGGTATGCTTTTAATTTTACATTGTTTACTTGTGGTTTAACATTTATATTTCAGTGGTGATTATTTACATTGGTAAGAGAAAGTCGTGTGAGTGTTTCACAATAAATCTTTTTTTTTCTGTGCTATGTTCTTGATCTTGTTGTTCATTTTACCTATTTTTTTGTTCTGTTGGGTTCAGGAGACTTCCAAAGGGAGTACCTGTGCGACATGTCAAGAACTTATAACTTAATACAACCCTATTATTACCTGACTATGTAGCTTAAATTACACGAACTAACAACTGAAAACTTACTTACGTACTTCAATAAGTGTGCTTCGATTTGAATTTTTTTATTTGATTTTATTTTTATATGACCTAGCTGGGCTGTTTTGATGTACTCGTTTGTTAAACTCAGATTAAATGAACCTTTTCTTCTACCTCTCTGTACGGAGTTCACGGTACTGTTTTGTGGAAAGATACTGAAATAAATTTTGTTGCAGTTGTTTACTACTTAAAGTGTACCAAAACTTCAAAACTTTCAGAACAATTGCCTTGTAATAATTTTGGGTAACTTTTATTCTCTGTCAATTTAATTTGGATCTGAATTATTTTAGTTGTTATTAAAACGGGTATAACGTCTGTCACTAGGTAAAATTGTGATGGTTTTGTTAAAACTTCCTCAAGGCTACCAATGGTTATTTTTTGTACACTTTTAAAAATGTGATAATTCGTATAAGTGTTTGGTATACAATAAGTCAGTTCTAAGAAATTTTTAAGAAGCATGCCGCGTTGCTAATAGCGCTTAGGCTGTTGAACAAATATTGGTAGGTGCAATATTTGTTTTCGTTTACACACAACTTCTATGCTTCCTTCAATTCATGCTTTTCTCCTCCGTCCTCGTTTCATACATACAGAGAAGAGTATAGAATGATGATGTTATTACGACTAATGCTTTTATTTATGTCATTATTTAAATGCTTGGTTTAATTTATTTAAATGCATTAAACAAAATTTTATGATTAAATTATTCCTTTCCTTGAGCTTAATAAATAATTTTGCTTTTTAGATGTAATAATAAGGAAAATATCGGTTTTTGTTGTTAACTGAGATTTTAACATTGTTACTGAAAAACCTTAATCTTAATGTTTTTTTTTAAATTGGGTACAGTGTTGCACCTTTTAGATCATTCAAGTTGTGATTTTGGTTTTAAAACGGGTAAGTTATGCGCCGGGTCGAAATAAACGAATGCGATGTTGATATGATGGTTTCACATAAACGAGTGTCACGGTGAACATCATTATTTACATGCCGTGCGTCAGGCCCGTTTTGGCATTTAGCGGAGAATCAAGAGTGGACACCATTACAACTAAAATAATTATAAGAACAACTGAAATTAATACAATCAACTTTAATTGAAGACGATTAAGAGATACCTTTTATTAACGAAGTTCCGCTAAGAAAAAATCATATGAGAGAGAAACTTGGCGCACATGATATAATAAGATGAGCGATCACGACGAAGGTTTTGGGGAGATCATGTGGGAGATCATGCAAAGCGTCTGACAAATTAGAGTAAATCACCAATACCGGAAATTATAAAACGTACAGGTACTACGCCCTTAAAATTATCGAACGACAGTTGGTTATTAGTCAAACAAGAGGCACGAACTGACTAATTAAATAGGGTACTCTTATTGAATCGGTAATTTCAGAAAGCCATGTCAAAAAACTAGATTTTGGAAAAATTTAAAACTAGTAACTTACTACGATTCAGTAGAAAACAATATTAAAAAATATAATTTGTTAAGAGGGCTGTCCTCTTTAATATAAAATGTATTCTTTTATTTTTTAAAAGATAATTTGCTTGTTTAGAAAAAATTTAAAACTTTGACTTCAGGTGTTTCTGAAATAAATTGGAGTAAATGCTAATTACATTATTCTGTGTGAAAACGTTATTATACTTGAAGAAAATTGTGCTGCACAATATTATTCATTCATTTATAACACTAGTTTACATTAGTGTCTTAAAGAAGATTTTTTAAATAATAAAAATTAACGTTCTTAACTTTAAAAAAGAAATTGTGGTTTTCAGGACTATTCAAGTTCTTCGTCGTTGACACCAACAGTCGTTATCTCCCTTAAAACTTTTGTGCATTGATACTTTGTAAATCTCTTCCACAGTGAAGTAAGCCCTTAAGCTAAGTAGCCCTTAAGCTTCAAAAGATCATTCATTTTCGTTTATTTAAGATTCATTTATTTTAACTGGAAAAAAGCAAGCCTTTAGGATAAGCTTTTTCTTGGTGTTATATTAGTTAAAGAAAGCCAGTCGTATGCAATTTTTGTGGGGATGCTGGATTTTTAATTTAGTAAGTCCTAAAATGTACTGAAGATAAACGATGCTACTTATGGGCTTTCTGAAGTGACCGATTTATTTTAAGGAAGTTAACTATAAAATAGAAATAAAAGATTTAAAAAGTCAGCTTTGGAATATTGGATAATTATATCAAAATCTGCTGTGTGGTCACAGTTTTAGAGCTTTGGTTTTATGTGAAGTATGTTTTTTTTAGGTTTATAAAGTGTTTTAATAAACTTGTTAATCAGAATTTGTTGTGATTTGGTAAGGATTTTTTATGTTAGTGTAATGTGTTTATGTTTGTTGCAGAAGCAGTGATGCCGAGCAGCGGAGGAGCGGCTGGGGCTGGTGCTTCTCGGGAGGAGACCCGCCCCCGGGCTCTTTCTGCCGCCGCTTATCATATTCTACACCGTGAATCTACGTCTTCGGCATTTGTTCCGGTAGTTCCTAGCCGCACGATGCATCTTTACCAGCCGGGAGACGATCTCATGGCCATGATGGCCGATAAACGTAAAGAATTAGCGCTTCGCGAGGAAGCAGCGTGTGTCGCAGCAGCTCACGCCGCAGCCGCAATGCTTTTGCCTCCGGGACCCCCTCCCGCGCCTTATGGACCCCCCGGTCTATTTCCGCCGGGTGCCTCACCTCCTGGATTTCCTTTTCCCGGTTCAGCGCCAGTGTTTCCACCGACTGCAGGACCTCATTCGCATTTGGACCGGAGATTATTACGTGCGCCGGGTCGGGCCTCGCGACCGAAGAAGCAGTTTATATGCAAATTTTGTAACCGGCAGTTTACTAAGTCGTATAATCTTTTAATTCATGAACGTACTCATACTGACGAGAGACCGTATTCGTGCGATATTTGTGGGAAAGCTTTTCGTCGCCAGGATCACTTGAGAGACCACAGGTGAGTAATTTTGTTTTTGTCTTTAGTTTATAATGAAATTTTCTAGCAGTAAATTTCAATGGTTCTTCTGCCCCAACCATTCCAAAACCATTGTCTCTGATATTCACTTAGGCCTAATTCCTTGAATAATTACATTATTTTATTGAATTCGCAAGTACGATCCCCGTTGTATTTGCGAAATGTTTCACTTAAAAATAATAATAAAGTTGATAATTCTGTATTATAAAGAAAAATGTAACTGAAAGAATGTGGGAACTCCATTGATGCTATTATGACGCCGGTGCTTCGCGCTGGCGCAATGGTTATAATAATTAAAAGAAGTTTCGTCGGTGTACAGGATATCGTGGAAATGTAGTAAGTACGTAACTTATTTACCCGTTTCGTATAATAGAGCACGTGACCAGGAATGATGCACTCACTCGTACGATGCACATCTCGTAGTAATTCCAGCCCTGCTCTTAAATATGATTGGAATGCCAACCGAGAAAATTACCTTTCATGTAATAGCAAACCACTGCCTTCTACATCATTCTATGTTCTCTTTCTATTTCTCCTCCGCTCCTCAATTAATTTCTTTCTCTTTTTGTGGCTTGTTTTTTACATCTATTCTTTTTACCTCAGGAAAGAAGTTTTTATCGTTTTAGATTGATCGAATTTTTATTAGTCCGTGCCAGGGAGAAGATATAAGCTGTAACTTTTGTATTACAAAAAGTGTTTCATTTATCTTTTGCATCGCTAATGCTATTTAAATTACTTTTCAAGTTTTATTTTATCGGTGCTTTTTGTTATATTTACATTTTCCTTTTTCTAAATACATGATCGGATACCAATATTAATGTGTGCATAATAATTACACAATTTTATTCCTTTTTTATCTAATAGAATTTAAATTTTGGTACTGATATGCTGAATTGTTTTTATTTTTGGGAAAATTTTACATAATACTTGTATAGTATGTGCAGCGTCGACTACACAAGTCGTCTATATCAAGATTTTTTCACGTCTCATTCAAATGTTATTGAGAGGTACGTTGGATTAATATAAAAAATTAGATTTTCGGATTTTTCATTGTACATTTCTATAATTTTCGTGTTCGTGGTCCGAGTGATTCATACCAATCGGTGTGCTATATTAAATGATATGCAGGAACTAACTACATCATACAATCACGTGTATATTTTAAAAATTCCTTACAGTTAACGGAATAATTAAATCAAAATAGTGTTAACAGCCTTTTATTCATTATAGCTCTTATTTTACGATCGTAGCAAATTCTTATTTGTTTCCGTTACCGTCAGATTTCAAATGAAATCAATCATTTGCCAGATTTTTATCAGGCTTTATCCGTCCTACATTTTTGGTTTAGCCTATTTGTGGCACGTATCTGTGCGCTTGCGCTTTGTTACGCAGAAGTGACAACTCACGTGACAATCGTAACATTTAGCATGGAAACATGAAATTTGTTTTCCTGTTTTCCTCTAAATGTGTGTTCCTAAAGAAAATAGTTTTGTTGAACAAGAACAGCCTCTTCTTCCATCCTACATTTCTTGTTTGTTAGTGGAAAAAGCTATACGATGTGGCATAAGCTACGAGAAAAAGCTATATATGAGTGTCAATAGCCGTATTTGAAGTGCTATCTCGCTTGGGATCTTTCCTACATTTAGCATTGAAGTATTATGTAGTTTTTTCTTCATCTATTTCATCTAAAAGATTCTTTTGTTTTCAGTAGAAATTAATTAGTTTATTTAATTCTGTATTAATAAAATCAAGAATAGTCTATGTAAATATGCTTGAACATATCCTGAAATTTATTCTCCCTGAAATTTCATTAATGATTTCTATTACTCATAACTAGAAATTGAGCGTATCGGGGGCATGTATACTTCAAATAATGTGGTGTCTATTCTTTTGCCGGTTTCACTCCTCTGTGTATTTTGTTGGCATCAGTTTCAAAATACTTTTGATGCCTTTTAGTATTTCGTCTCTTTTGGAACGTTCAGAAGTAATATTAGTAGAAGAATTCTGTTATTTTAAAGCAAGTGGTTGAAATTAAAATGTTTTACATTTTCTAGGAGTAGTTATAAAATTTTCTTGATGATTTTGTAAAAATGTAGCTCTTCGGCTAAGTAAAGAACTACGTGTTTTGCTTTAGGGTAGTAATCTCCATTTTTACCCTTTAGACGCAAGTAGTCAATATGCAAAAATATTCTTTAGTATCTGTTAAACTCCTAAAAACGAGTATGTTGAATTTCAGTGTTCTAGATAACGGTAAGTCAAAGGACAGTGATGAGTGAATGAGACAGTTAATTTTTTTTTTTTTTTAATTTATTTATTTAACGTCGCATCAACTACAACGGTCATTAGCGACGACGTTGGGGTGTAACTGTGTACAATGGAGGATGAAATGATATGTTGTAACGTATGAAAAATGCCGTGCCTGAGTGGGATTCGAACCCAGGACCGCATGATGAAAGGCGAGCACGTTACCAACTGCGCCAATGCGGCCGGCGAGACAGTCAATTAGTGAGAGCTTTCGCATTCGTATTAATCGTGATTAAAAATAAGTTAAATATATTAAAAGTAGTTGTCTCAAACTATATCATTAACTCCTTAATAATTGTATAATGCATAATGATTATACATAATTAACATAATTAATAGGTGTTTGGTTATTACGTACTTTTCTTTAATTATTATTATTATTATTTTTTCAAATGTTAATATTTTTGTAGCATAATGGGAAGTATTCTAAAAGATTGTTTTTACTTTAGTTTTTATTAACTCGCACAATAAAATGCAGTTAAATCATTTAGCTATTTCATTATTTTTCTTAAAATTAAAAATAATCTAAATTTTATTGTGTACATGTTGCTATTTTTTCTATTATGTATATTCACGAGTAATACTGTATTGAATTAGATTTGTTTAATGAAATAATATTTTCTAATGTAATGTGGAACATGAACTTTCAACTGGATTGGTTTATTTACCGGCTGTATAAAGGAGAAATGATACGTTTAGTAGAGCTTTCAGAAATTGCAATCTGCTTGCGGCCACTCGTACGTTGCGAAATTACTGGTACACGTAGTCTGCACCTAGCCTATACACGTACTAACAAAATGGCAAGGACAATATTCTATGATCAACGGCAGGCGGTGAACACTAGTGTTAGTGTAGAGTAGACCTTATACCCGGCTTGCTCCTTTTAATAGGTTGCTCTACAAGCACAACGCTATAAGATACCACATAGTGTTATTTTGTATTAGCTCCTATCAAGTTACAGTACTTAATGTGCTCCAGGCTGTTCAATCTTGCTTCATTGTACTCAGGTTGTTGTGCTGTGTCACGCTTTTCTGTTGTAATTTTTCCTGTGCGCTTTTAATTATTGTAGAGTTAATTTCATAGTGGTTGATATCATTATTTAAAAGTAAAAATTAATTAAACTTTAGCCGATTTAAAATCTGTGAAAAATGACCGCTGCCAAAAGTTAAATACTTTTGAAAGTACCGGTGCATCTATCGAAGTGTTGTTGAACGGCTCTGTAGCGCAGTAGTGTTAGCCGCAGTAGCGCTAGAAGTATAAATTGGGCTGGATTGCAAAGCGGAAGGTCGCAGAATCAATTCCTGGCTAGCCAGGCTCTAAAAATGTGTTACAATTAAAATTCATCTATACTGCTCCTTAAAAGATTAACTACCAAGTCAATTTTTCTAATTTTGCTTAAAAAACCCACACCTATTTGATCGTCCCTTTGCTTTTTTTAATTAATTTTCTTTCAAGTCTTGAGTTTTGTAAGGCTTAAAATTTTTGGCGTTGTTTTTTAGGTGTTATAACATAGGTAATAAAAAATAATAATTTTTATTATGTAAAAACAAATTAAAAAAATAATTTTTTTAAAATTAAATATGTTCTAGAAATTGTATAGCTGCTAGATCACTGTATACTACAACGTACACAGACGCAAACAATGTTTTGATAGTTTCCCTCGCGTATCTCTCTCAACATTATAAGACCCCTTCCAATTCAACGTACTCAGATGTACTCACACACATACATATTTATGAAAATCTTAGGGCCCTTAGGGTTATCATTTTTGACAATTTAAAAATAAAATGCTACTGTAAAGATAAATAGGAATATGCAGTCAAAATTTCATTAAAATCCGTTTAGTAGTTTTTGAAATTTGCCAGCACAAAAAAACACGCTTTGTCTTTATAATATTAGTAAAGATCTTTATTTCTGTAAAAAAAATCATTTTAAGTGCAACAAAAGACGAGATTCATCAGTAATATATTGTTAAGAATGTTCTGGCACGTAATTATCCAGTAGCTCGGCTCTACACGTGTTTTTAAACGCTATGTACTCGTATTTTCAATATGAAATATTTTTTGCAGTTGTATAACAAGCGACTGCAGCTCAGTTCAATAAGTAAGCTCATTTATTGTTATTTCCGGTTTTATTCGGCGTTTTACTTTTCCAGCTTTTACTTTAACTTAAAAAATTATAATGCCGATTTTCAGAATTACCGTTCTCTTAGGAGGTACAAATGTTATATTTTGTGCTTTAGGGTAGTTTAATTATGTCTACCCCGTAGGAGGGTCGAAATTAAAATACCTATGTGTATATCGATTACAAAGACGCATGAAAATTTCTAGAACTGAAGTTTTTCTGGTTTTGGGAGGTACAGAAAAAATAGTGTGTAGCCTACTAGTTTAGGGTAGTCATTTCCTTAATGCTCTTCAAGCGCAAGTGGTCGAAACGTAAATAATTTTGTTTTTCTGTTCAACTCATAAAAATATGTGTGCTGAATTTCAGCTTTCTAGGTGATCGGGTAGGTATAAAATTCGTGATCAGTGCTTGAGAATTTCAAGTTTTATATGTTGAGAAGATAAAAAAATTCAGTTTTTTTTAATAAAAAGAGTTAATTTCATGGAACGAGCAAATGGGACAGTTGTGACTAAGAATAACAATTCGTTACTACAGATACACGGGATCCATTACAATTGTATTAAGCCTTCTTAAACAGAGGGAACGTCTGGCTGAAGAGTGTAGAAAAACGGCTGTTCTTGATGAAGATGAGGACGAAGAAGAAGAAGAAGAAAGGCATCAAAAGACAATTACATCCTGATTACCCTAAATTGCAGAATACAACCACTATTACAAAAGAACCTTTTCAAAGTCATTTTGTGAAGTGTCTAGAAGATAGAATTTTATCGTATTAAAACGTAATGAGTTTTTGTTCTGCGGTATCTTTTTATTCAAATAAAAAGATAATTATAAATTGTTTATCAACAAAAAATATAAAATGAGTATTCAATTTGAACCTGTGGGATTGTTTCGATGTGTATTATATTTATGTTGTTTTCTATCACTTTTTGTTGTTTGTGTTGAATTGTTCCTGGTGATTTTTTTTTATTCGTAGTTCCAGATTCTGATAAATCACTCACTAAATATTTTATTTTAGTTATCAGCTCTTAGTTATATTGAACAGCAAAATAGTTTCCATTAAACTTGATTTTGATAGATTTGTTTGAGTCTTCCTTCCAGTGCTTATTTGATATTTTAAATACACATGTATTACTATTTTAAAAAGTTTTTGTACTCTTCAACCCTAATTATGGAGTAGTAATAATAATAATTATAATAATAAAAATATATTTTATAAATTGTCAAACATTTTATGAAATTTTTAACCATGGCAATATAATTATTATCAATAGGCCTATACAGTACTGTAGTTCTATAAAACTACACCGGGTGGATGGATGAGAGGGAACGAGCCGACAGTGAGCGAATGCTGAGAATGTAGCTGAACAAAAACAGCTTCCAGAAACGTCTTAAGTCACCTCACTTGGTTTAAACTTGGCCCTATACGAGAGAAAAACTACCAAAATACGGTGAACACATAGACTAATATCTATATAACGCTCTCGTGGTTTTTAAAACATCTTCAGTTTTTTGCAATATTTTCTTTTTTAGTTAAGTATTAAAACGTCCTTTCATCACCACTGTAACAAAAAGTTATTTTACTTTAAGAAAATAAAGTTATCGAAAACCACTTTTCCAGCAATATTTTTGTAAATATCGGGAAAACTACAAAAGATATCGAAGAAAGTTTGCGCAGGTGGTTTAGTTTAGGAGATAAACCCTTATACGCAAAACACTGCAAATTCAAGGTTTTGGGACATGGTCGGAAGGGGGGCTGCTCGCGAGATACAAGTAGGGAATTTTCAGGATACAGTACTCTCGGTATTCCGCTTTTTCTTAATTAGTTCCAGATTTGGCCTATTTTATATCTTCATAAAATAAAATGATTTTATTTACCATGTCTTCACATGGTAGATAAAAAATAAGTTGAAGTACTAAATTCAAATATTAAATAGTCTTTCCAACTTAAATTAAGTTGCTGTCATACTTAATCTGCAAACTCATTAGTTTTTGACTATTTCGTTTTGGTAAAATATAGTATTATTAAAAAAGGATTTTTGTTTTGAATTTCATTTTTTCTTTTTTTGGGTTTTTTTTGGATTTCGTATGTATTTGTAAGTATGAAAGTAGTCAAAATTTAATGAATACGTGCACAGGTTGAGTGTGACAACAAATTAAATAAGTTGGCAAGATTGTTATTTAAATTTGATAAATCAACTTATTCCTTACCTGCTGTGGTGAAGAAAGGAAAAAAAATTATGTATTGGTGAGGCGACCGTATTTCGGTCATTTATAGAACTATAATTATATTAATAATATATATAACTATTGTTGACATTAGTGTAGGTCTATTTAGGTTTGAAACAACTTATTGTTGCCCATAACAGGCAGATGGAGTGTTAAATTATTTGCTCTCAATCTGCTAATTCTAGGGCTACAAAAAATAGTTCTGTTTCTGATCATATGGTCAGCCAATTGTATAACTGAAGCATTTAAGAATAGAAGAGATAGAGGTGTAAAAGACACTACTCAGAATTACCTCCTCTGATAGTAATGGATTTCATTATTCATTCAGACCTTTTGGTGAGTGAAGTGAAGGTGTCATTTTCAGGGTGGAAAGTAGATACTTTTCAGAGGGCCTGGCATGCTGACGAGCATATTTCTCACTCGGTAAGGAAGGCAATGCTAAACCACGTCACTTCTCATTTTACTTTGTAAAGCCTTTAGAGGTTCAAACCAGCCTTATTGAGTCCCGAGGTATAAAACATAGTTGAAACATAGCTTCTTCTTTGATAAAGCCTCTAGATCGAACGTAAAACAGTGCAGTGTTTAACTTAGAAATATTGTCATTGTTGAAGATGTATATTTATTTGAATAATATAAGGTTAATTATAAAATAATATTGTATTTAATACCTTGCTTTGGCATTCAAAAAAAGCTTTCTCGTTGAATAGTTGAATCGTTGTTCTCGTTGAATACATGTAATTAGGATACCCATTTAAATTTGCCTTTATTGAAATGTCTTTCTAATGTTTGCTGAACGAATTGATTTACTTAAATTTATCAACGTTTGTTTTATTCATTATAAATTTTGTTTACTTTTAAACGCGCATTAGTAGACTAATAACAAAATCGTCGCTTTGTGTTTTAATACAGTTTTTAAGCAAGGTGATATGATAATACGGTCTAAAAATTCCCTTTCCGACATTAAAGCATGTACTTACGCATAAATTAGCGTTAAAATCTCATCTGCTCGTAAGAAGGCCACCGGAATATTTTGTTTTCACTTTAAAACAAAATAAATCCCAAAATTTACTTACATATAAGTTCAGTAGTATGCACCCCTTCTACTTGGTTATCAAACTTGTAAAAAATTGTACATTTTACACTAGATGTATCGTATCAGTACATATTGAATTATCAAGAATGTTCTTACTAAAATCCGGAAGTTCTTCGTAGTATTCATAAAAATGACGGATCTATCAAAATTTTAGAGTAATTAACTTACAGAATTAGTACATTTATAAAACGGTACTATTGTAGCATTTGGTTATATCTAATAAATAGACTATTAAACCTTTATTTATTAATTAATAACTTATATTTATTATACGGTCGTGCAAGAAACCCTTCTTTCCTCCCGGTTTAAGCACCACTAAAGAACCAACAATATTTTTGAGTATATACATACAAGAATATTAAATTTTTAAACTAAATTTTAAAATAATATTTTTTAATTTACAAAATTAAACTATAAAATAAAAAAAAACTACCAATAGTATAGAAAACAGACGCGCGCACACTACCGACATATGTGATCTCATCAACTCTGTGTGAGCACACCAATCAATCCTCTGCAGTATGATGACGTAGAAGAGATGATTAATGACGTAGAAGAGATTGTCACTGTGGAGTACTTTATAGACTAGACGTTATAATGGTTAAACGGTTTTTTTTAAATTGTTGCGTGAAGAACAAACTAGAGTAAAATCGTGGAGGGAGTATAACGGCGTCCTCCCTGGTGTTCTGGATACGGATGACCAGAGGGACAACTTCTATAACTTCGCTAGCCGTTTACGAAAACGTGTGAAACTCATTCGTCCACTATTCTTCTAAACGTAGTTTATCGTTAACTATTTTATTTTTATTCGCCATTTATAAATTACATTTACGATCCTTTTTAGAAAGTTATTGTTTTAAATTTTATGATGCAAAATACGTATTGTTTACCTTGAAAACTTTACACTTAACTTAGACTATCTGTGTGTGTTCAATATTTAAAAAAGTCTTTATTACCCCGTCAATGGCATGTAGTGCTAGAGATTCAAAACTTGATGAATATAAATCTAGTTCTGTTCATTTTTACTTATATCGTATCGATATTAATAATGAAACTTACCAATTCTTGTGGTTGAAGATCTTACTTAACCCCCTGGGATCAAAGATTAAGTTCTTTATGGTTGACAGAGCCGGAAAATCGAAATTTTAGTGACCGCTCTCTTTGTCTCTAACTATAGCATCTACTCAACAGGCTATGGTTTTTCTTGTAGGTATATTGTGTCAAGTCAAACCCACTTCTTTCAGGAAGGTGTCAGTCCTGTGCTATAATCTTAACTATTTTAGTAAGTCTATATCTTTAAATTTTCTTACACCACTCACATTAACCGACTATCTTCGTTTACTTTTTCATATTACCATGGAAAAGAACTGACAATTTATGATTAGTATCATGAATTAAATAAATAAATAATATTTTTTCAACAACTATGGAACCTCTACTGTACGACTCATTCAAATTATATCATTACATAACCGAGGTGCTCCGGTACTGTGTGATGATCATCCTTTTATTCACTATTCTTCCAAGCCGGCTGGCTTTCAGACAACGGAGCCTACCATTTACATACCTTTTATTTTATCTCGGGTCTTCACTTACCGTACATTTACCGGCCATACATTATCACCTTTGCTGTTTCTTTAAAGACTCTCTTACGAAATAAATTATATCGGGGTTATGTTCGTCATTATAAGTTAATTACCTTTTAATTTAAAATAAATAATTCATAAAAAAAATCGTTATAATACGTCGTGCAACCTATATTCAATTGTAAAAATATTATCACTCGTTTATTTTAGTTTTTTATTACGTAATCCTCCTGGTTACTGACATGTGTTGGTAGATCCACCCATCAGAGTACATAAATTTAATAATTGAAACTAAACTTATTAAAATCTTCAAAAGATGTATATATATTCATTTGTGCAAAACTAGTTTTCGTCCAAAATTAAAGTTTTATATGATTGACTGTAGATACAACATCATTTTAATAAGTTTAGTTTCAATTACGGACTGTAAGGGTGTTCGTTCTTATCTTCAGCGGTTTAGTAAACTTGTAGGGCTTCAACAATCTCTCGTTGACAGTCAAGCATTTCCTTTGAAGTCGTTTCTGTAGGAACCAACCCCATAGTCCTGTGAATTCAGTGAAGCCCAGCTTTCCCACTCACGCTGATCAGTTTCAATTGTACTTTCTCTAGAATTCACCTTCCTTCGTGTCAGCAGGGTGAGATCATTTTTAAAAGCAATAACCCAAGATGCTCTACCAACCGTCCACCCTGTCCACTATTCAACTGGCGGAAAGCGGATCTTCTTGTGTGATTCCTCTTTTCAGGCCTATACTAGCACTCTCTGTACGTACCTTTATGCATTTAGGCCCCGGAATACAAATTTTCTACCCCCTCTTGAATCCTTCTCTGACGTCATCGATATTCGTGTGGTCTAATCTCCCACTAACCCTTAGACTTTCTGCACCTCGTCTGCTCTCTGACCTGTCTTGCTGTCTTTAACCCGAGTTCGCCACCCTTGTCGTATATGTAATATATGTAATAGCCTCGCCTGTCGCCAATTTTTTGATAAAAAGATGGAACTGCCGAATTTCGTTTTCCCATCGGCTGCATTCCGCCTGTGGTGCAGCACGGAATAGGCTGCTCTCTCAATAGCTTTTGCATTGGCTTCTCTCGGGTGAATCCAATCCATCTGTTGTCTTAGTCCGCACTTGTTTGGAAAGCTTTTGCCGCAGTACTCAAATTTAAACGGCAAGTCAGAAGTTTGCATCGGACCCGTCCACTTAAATGTGTTGAACGCTCTGTGAGTAGGTGGTATTCTAGTAGTACCACAATTTCCTACAGTCCCATTTATTTTCCCTCCGGACGTGTTCATAGTGCGGAACATCATAGTGTTTAACTTATCCATTAACGTTGTCGGCGGTGCTGAATAGCTTGTTACAAGCTTTGCATTTTTGGGCTGCGTACGGCGTGATATACTGATTACTTTGGGTTTGGTCTCTAATTTTCATCCATCTCCTTGCTGGGTTCTCAAAAACCTCCATTTCACTTAGACCTTTTTTAAAATTTCTGATACTAATTTAATTTCCTAAAATTAACTTAATTGAATGGAGGCAGTTGCCTGACTGGAGCAACAATTCTCCTTTCCTAATACATCAACCCTAAGCTTTTTGTTTTAATTTAGATTTGCTTGTCTCTACTTGATCTCCGTCTCAATAGCGGTCGTAACTACACCTTGCAAATTAAGAACTAGCTCGCTGACGTTGCCTTGCTGGGAAATATCGGCTCGAACCATATGGATCTTCATCCTCTGCTACTCAGTACAGCGTTTGTATAACTCCAATGCATTCAATTTTCCAATCGAGTGTCAGTCTAGCAGCTCTACCTCACTTAAAAGGGGATATTTGTCTTAATACCGTTCAATGTTGTGGAAATGTTTCCTAAACTTTCATTGATGGTTAGTAGTTCCATAACACGTCTGGTTTGTTTGTGGTCGAAATTCAGCAGAAGAGTTGTCAATCTTCTAAATGTATTAAACGCAAGAGATGATGACTATCTGGCACCTTAGTAAATCTCCCAGGCTTCCATTTGCTTATTCCCATGTATCTTTTAATGCCCATCCTCTGGCCGCCTTCAACAATATTCAACGAACATCCTCTGTTCTTTAATATAAAACAGTGTAAAACTATTTTTTGTTGTATAGGGATTTTCTTTTAATTTTTTTCCGTCTGCATTATACATCGTTGTACTTCATAGTGTTAGGTAGTATTTTTCTGGAAGTATTCCAGTATTTTTTAAACAGCCTTTTTAATTTTTAAAACAGTAGTTGTAACGTTAACGTAATTTTAATTTTATAGTGAGTTTGACCATGACGGCGCCGTCTTGGTATAATTAAATTTTTCTATCATGAAAAAACTAGGTTATTAAATCTCAAAATTTTCTTTCGGATTGTTAAAAAGAAATTTTTTATTTTATTAGATAAACACCGCTTTTCATGAAGAATTCGTTGTTGTCTGATATTATTCAACGAATTAATAAGTTGTTGATTGTGTACAAATAGTTGGTAATTCGATGTATTGGCGAACTTTATTTTTTCCTGCGATTTTATCTGAAAAATTCTTAAGAGTTATTTTTCTTGTAAATAGCAACAAAAGTGTTATTTCATTGTTGTATTTATGGTGTTTCTAGCTTTATTTTTTCTATTTGTTTTCTACTTATTTCTGTAATATAGGGTGATTCAAAAAGAGCGCCGGTTTTGATATATCAAATTAAGAGATTTATGTTATTGAAAAACTGAAAATAAATACATCAACAAGTTCATCTTACCTTCCGATTTCATGTATGAAAAATGTCATGCATGTGTCCTCCTCTACTGCGCTGGCACGCATCAACTCTGTCCATGAAATTGGATATTAATGCACGACAAGTTTCGACTTCCATTTGCCCGATAACCCGTCGAATTTCCTCCTTCAAGTCATTGATGTTTCGCGGTTTATTGGCATACACCAATGACTTCAGATGACCCCAAAGATGAAAGTCACAAGGCGTCAAGTCACACGACCTTGGTGGCCATTGATGGTCGGAATTACGAGAAATGATGCGATCCTGGAACCGTTCACGGAGCAACAACATTGTTTCTCGTGCAGCGTGACAGGTGGCACCATCCTGCTGAAACCACAACTCGTCAATGTCCATTCCATCCAAATGACGTCACAAAAACTCCCTAATCATCGTACGGTATCGGTCTCCATTTACTGTCACGGCTTGTCCTTCTTGATTTTCAAAAAAGTAAGGGCCGATGACACCGCCCGACCAAAAGCCGCACCAAACTGTCACTCGCTGTGCATACATTTCCCTTTCATTAACCACGCGAGGGTTTTCTAAACCCCACATACGGCAGTTCTGTTTATTAACAAAACCGTTTAAGTGGAAGTGCGCCTCATCACTGAAAATGATTTTGTTTGCGAAGGTGTCATCATCCTGCCGTTTTCTCAATACCCAGTCAACAAACTGTCGTCTCTTCTGGTGGTCTGCCACTTTCAAATGTTGCGTCAACTGAATTTTATACGGGTGATATTGGAGATCGTACCGAAGAATTCTCCGTACAGAAGAACATCGTAAACCCAATTGTTGAGAACGGCGACGTATTGATTTTGCTGGGCTTACAGCCACACTGTCACGAACCAACGCAACGTTCTGCTCAGTTCGGCCAGAACGACGACGTCCAGAACTTTTAAGGTCGACTGTTGAACCCGTCTCAAAAAACTTTTTCATGAGCCTGCGAACTGTTGATTCATTCGGTGCTTCATTACGTCCTAGAGTACCGCGAAGTCGCCTGACAGTAGCCGCATAACTCTCTCCACTCTGGTAAAATGTTTTGACGATTAACACTCGTTGTGCAATAGTAAACTTCTCCATGGTTAGACACAGACTGCGAGAGTACTACACTGCGAACAAGAGAAACTACAACTGAATCGTCAATC
This sequence comes from Catonia carolina, assembly GCA_035578175.1. NCBI lineage: Eukaryota > Metazoa > Arthropoda > Insecta > Hemiptera > Achilidae > Catonia > Catonia carolina. The sequence goes on along the minus strand of JAQMRL010000001.1, from coordinate 65,588,716 downwards.
GGAATGTTCTCCGAAATAGAAATGAGGTCTAACAATGTTGCCAACCGATAAACAAAAATTTACCAGCCGTTTAAAAACCGGCGCTCTTTTTGAATCACCCGTTATCTTATTCATAAGCGGTGCTGTTTGTCGGCTTATGAAAACTATGGAAGAAGAAATATTGTTATACTCGTGTTTAATTAGCATAATATTACGTTAGTTACGCCTTTTCTTGTTTGTTAATTGAATTTGTAACCGTACTTTGCTGCCAAGTTATTTCCCGTAAATACTGGATTTTTTTCTTTTTCAACAAATCATACAGTTTCTAAGAATCTGAACTTATGTACATTATGCTTCGTCTATTGCTTCTTGCTTTTAAGAATCGTAATGAGTCTTCAAAAGTATAAGTTCATTTATTTTTAAAAAATGTAAAGGTTTATGTCGATCTATGAAATGGTTGTAAACCAGGCTGTAATTTCAAAGCGGTTGCTATAGAAGAACTAGGAGCTGAAGCGTAATTTGGTAAGCCTGTTCTTATTACTCTTTTATCGTTCACGTCCCTGTAAAATTGTTGAATGTACAATGCAGTAAGAATATAGTTCATATTAGGCTATAAATGTAACTAGGGTTAAATAATGTCATCTGCCTACCAAAATGACATTTTTGTTTGTGCAGGAATTGTAATAATTCAACAGTGTTAGTACTATAAAGGATATTAGAACTAAAGAAAGAATTTTTATCATCAAATTACGATACAAATTTGAGACTACTCACTGTAAAAATTCGTTTTTAGGCTAACAGGTTTAGATGCCTACCTTAAGCAGGAGGCCAAAAGCTAACGATATCACTTTAAAGGAATCTTCACCATCTTGCTGACGCTTCTATCACGTAAAGTCACACAAGTAGCTGCCCAAAATCTGTACATTTTCACATGAAAACTAATAAAAGCGGATTTGGCTGCACTCCATATCCTCTCCACTCTATTGGTTTGAGCTCCTTAGCTTGATGAAATTTGAAACTATGATTTGATATTGTAATGTTCATGGTTTTGATTTGAATTTTCTGTATTTCGTGATAAGAACACCATTTATTAGACAGGATAAGAGTTCTCGAAGCAATGTTTCCACAGTAGTAGGCAACGGAGTAAAAATAAGTAGCCAAGGATCTGTCTTCCGCAGCAAACAGATAACAGTACGAGTTTCTCGACACATACCGCCAAACACCCATTGTTACTTACGAACATGGACAAAGTAATTATATATTCGTTTAGGGAACACGTTCATCTATTCTTTCAGTTAGGCCAGGTCCACGTAATACTTTTGTGTTCGCTAGTAGTTTAGCAACACATAACTCTCCAATGTTCCAGTCAACTACATTACAGTTCTTCACTCAGAATTATTGTTCACAACAATCAACAGAGGTTAATTTTATGACTATGAATATAAATTATAAAATGTTTAGTTTTGTCATAATCTAATTTAGAATTACCTTACCACGTATTTTATTTACACGTAACTGAAGTTTTTTTCTGCACTCACGTTTTTTGGGACATCACCACCTTTCTCGACTGTCCGTCACTTAAAATCGTATCATGTTTTCGTACTTTTTTAATTTGACAATATATTTAAACTTTGAAGAAGATATTATACAATCTTTCTTTGATTATAAAGTTTGTACAGTTTAACAGTTGTACTGGGTAACTCCATTATAATAAACAGTGTCTACACGATCTCAATTTGTCAATGAGTCGGTCATATTAGTGAGAGCTTTTGCATTATTTTGTAAAGATTACCAAAGAATCTTTACATACGACTTGACTGATCATTTAGTGAAATCGCGTCTCGTAAAATCCATCTGCAACTTTTGAAAAAAAAAAACGTTTTACAGAGAGTGAGTTTTCTCGTGTTGTGAAATTCTTATGAATTAATTAAATATTATTCTTTTAACTGACATCTATTGTAACTTTTGGTTGAACATTGAGATCATAGAAAAACCACTCTGGGTCTTTCGTTTGTACTATTATTAGTTCTCTTATGCCGTAGAGTAGTTATTAAACTATTGCTTAGTAGTTGTGTTAAAATGAGCTCGATAAGAAATCATTATTTTTTCTAATTTTATTTTGTTGCTAGTACCTAATTTTCCAATGCTTTATAGTTCGGCTTTTTGTTAGGATCTTGTAAAGTTATCACAAAATGAAGGTTTTGTTTTAAACGTCATTCTTACATAGGCCTAAGCCCTAACTGTAAATGGTTTTGCGATAATTTGACAATGTGTGATAAGGAGTATGATGGAATAATTAAGTTTTTCTGTACAGCAGGGAAATTTAAATTTGGATTAAAAATTGTCTTTATAATTTAAGGCAGAAAAAACATTTTCTTTCATAAAAATTTGTTTAAAAAAGTTTTGTAAACGTGGTATTTAATTTTTTTTTAAATTGTGGGAGTTAGTTTTTGAACTGTTTGATCTTAGATATTATGAAATAGATTGTCCAGTGTGTTTTTAACGCGATTCGGTTAGCTCTGACTGTATGTAAGTACTTATCTATACGTGCAGTAAATACATATGTTGTACTATGTATGTACTACAGTTTGTGTTGGTCGAACGTATCTCATCTAGCCGGCTAGTTGTTGCAAGTGCCCAGCCGGAGCCTGCCAGCATCAGCAACCTGGAGTACCTAACCTGTACAATGGTGGCAAGAGTTAAGAGTCCGATTTGGATGGACGGGAAGGGGGAACAACATTCCACGGCGTAAAGAACGAGAGCAACATTCAACCCCACCCCTTCTTCACCACCTCACTTCTCGTTCGTTTCACTGGCTCTATTACGAGGTATTACAGCCGCCAGAAATACCTCCTTCGTAGTATATTGTGCCCAGATAAAATTTTCCCATGACATATTTATAGTGCCTAATATAAAGCGTATGATTCCTCTTGCTCTAGCCGCTTTTCTTTTTATATAAATCTATAATTTTAATAGAGCAGATAAATATCCCATAGGCGCTTTTGATCTTATGCATCTACCTTGCTTCTTACGTATAACACACATCACATACTTGCATATATACATATATGATGTATTAACTCAAGTACTACGTTTTTATCATTTATGACTTGTTAAATTTAATTCAGTTTTTTATTTTGGTGTTATCTTGGTATATTCTGCTGTTATCTTATAAAACACAGAGGGTGTTGTTGTTTAGGTCATCAGCCGAAAGGCTAGTTTGAACTTGTAGAGGTTTTACTAAGTAAAACGAGGAGTGATATGGTTTACAATTGCCTTCCTCACTGAATGGAAAAGTACGCTTATCAGCATGCCAGGCCCTCTGAAACGCTCTTATTTTCCACTCTGCAAATGACACCTTCACTTCATTCACCACAGGGTCTGGCTGTATAATGAAATTAATTACTTTCCGAGAAGATAACTCTGATAAGTGTCTTTTACTCCTCTACCTCTTCTGTTCTTAATTGATTCAGTCATTTAATTGGCTGACCATTGGATGATAAGAAACAGAACTATTTATTTTAGCCCTGCAACGAACAGATTGAGTGTAAATAATTTGATTCTCCACTGTTATGGGCAGACAGAGGGTGTATAAAACTGTATAAAAATGTGTAATGTTCTCAAAATTGGACGGAATTACGTACAAATAACCAATGTTTTTGTTAAGGCCTGTAACTAAAGTAAGTCTACTGTTTTCTGGTTAATATTAACAGTTTTAAGGCGAAATTATTTACAGCATAGTATTTTCGTAGCAAAGGAATATTAAACTACTGTTTATTTTGGTTAAAAAAATACCTACGCCATCTATTCCTGATAAACAAATGAATCTCTCTGAGATTTATGTACTAATTTTTACAACTCGTACATAAATATTGATACAAAATTAGATAACACTGAAAGATATTGTAATAATTTTTAATTAAAAAATTGAATCCCGAGGTTGATTTCTGGTTAGAGTCTGGAAATTTTCAAAAATCAAAACTCACTATTACTGTTACATAACCGCAGTCGTCCCTAATAACCAAACTGTTGATGCGACTAAGTACTAAAAACAAATTATTTATTTTATTTTTGCACTAAGTAGAGCGGACGCCAAATAAGCTTGCCGTTTTTCTGAAGTGCGCAGAAGGTTTAGTTTGGTAATGGCGCGCTCGGTTGCCGCAGCGAATGGTCAGGGTCAGTGCTGTACTAACTGTGATCAGAGCCGCGTCGTTCTCATAACGTTATATCTCGTAACGTTATAATATAACGTTACGAGATATATTATATCAGCTAGCCTGAAAACATTACAGGCAAGGAGCAACACCGGCAAGCTTATTTGGCATTCGCGCTACAAAGATAATAAATACAAACAGATGCAGAAGACAAATTAATACATTCGAGCTTGTGTTAGTGAAAGTACATAATGGTTATATTTGGAAAAATAAGTACCTGTATGTTCGAAACCGTGTTGAGGATCATCAATTTTAATATAGTGTTAATATTTTTTTAATTTTAAAATACCTGAATATATGTAGCCTACATCTTACTATTTATTTTAACTCCTTTTTTACTCAAACACGTTTACTGTAGTATTTTTTATTAATCAATTATGATATAAAAGAGACAGTATTATGTATGACAACCTGTTCTTTAAATTTGGTTTGTAAGTTACGTGATGCTGATAAATTACCGTTTTAACATCAGTTTTAATACAGATGACTTATGTTATATTAATATAGATTCTGAAGTTATCATCGTAATCTATTTCAAACGCAAATTCTAGTCCAATGTATTTTAAATGAAAACTCTGTTTTCTCTTAAATACAAAGTTCTAACGACGGATTTTTAAAAACCGTTCACAAGGTTGTAAAGAGGAAACTTACAGGATTATGTAAAACAAATCCGAAAATGAAAATTGTTAATTGCCGTGACGAGATTTTGTGAAGTAAGTTACAAAATAATTGAATTAAAATTTCGATGTTGCTATTATTCTCGTGGCGACAATGCAAATTTCGGTTTGGTTTGAAGGGTAATTTTTTCGTATAGAACCAATTTTAGACCACCTGAGGTGACTTCAGACGGTTCTAGAAGCTCTTTTTGCAGGCCGCATTCGTTCACTGTAGCCTTTTCTCCTTTGTTCTGTTTTTGCTATTCGTGGAAGCCCTTTAAGTCCGTAATTAGTTGTGTGAATTTGGTTCGATTCATCAAGTTTTCTCGGTTTATTTCGGTTTTCTCAATATCCTTTCTGACTTCTTTAAACCATTTATCCGACATTTTAGGTCTATTGTTAAGTGTCTTAAAAATTTGTTTTATCAACCGGTTGTCATCCATTCTACACAGGTGTGTAAAGAATGTTAATATAATCTCTCTTACTATGATTTTGAAGGGTCGTTATTGTGAAGGGAATAGTTTTTTGAGGTGCATATCTTATTTAATAAGAAACTATGATAAAAAAAATATCGTTAAATAAGGCTGTAGGCTAAATGTCAATGTAATTGTGAAATTGGTTGTTAAGAGTAGAGTAGTATTATTGTGCGAATTAATTTTTTCACGACTCAGTTAATTTATGTACGTATAATAAAGTGGGCCGGAGTTATCTACTGTTATAGTGAGGTGGCTCTTTTTTTAAATATTTAAGTTAGTCTGCTGAAGTTCTCCGTTATAGTTTGATAATATGGCTAATTCAATTCTCAAATTAAAGTAGATTAAAATATTTTTCAAATTATATTAATATAGGTGCATTTCATATTTTTAGTTTGATAGAAATTCAACTTCCAAATTTTTAGCCGTACATCTCATATTACTTTGCCACATCTGTGTAAATTCGTGTATGCCTGCTTACATTCCTATCTTACTTTAATAACATTAGAACAAGTGTAACATTGTACAGTAAAATGGATAAAAAAATTCCTGGAGGGAATTAAAAAATATTTTGTTAATTATAGACATTGCCAAGTATTTCGATAATTTTCAAACGTTTTTAATTAGTCAGTTAAATTTAAATATGTATTGTGTATGGTAGTAATGTCACGGTTATTAAATTGTAATTAATTTTGCGACGGCAAAACATTGTACCAAACAATCGTTTCTTAATGTTTTACCTTGCTGATAGCTTCTTTCCAAATTAGGATTCCCTCAAAACCTGTTACCTTTTAATAGAAGTTTTATTAGCTTGGTATTACGTCCATATAAGCTGGAACTTGGAACACTAATGTAATTTTAATAGTCTGTATATTTCATAATATTGCCAGGCATCTAGATATGAAAAGAGACTCAGTAGTTTAAATTTTAAAATATTTTTAGACCGAATCATATTGAAATAGCTTTTTAATGTACGGTTACTTACAATATTTGTTAATCTTAAATAATCTCTATATTTTGTATGCCTTTTGTTGTAGTAGGCCTACTTTTTGACTTAATTTTGTTGTGGATAGGTAAACTTCCGATTGTTTACATCCAAAGATATTTAGGCCTAAATAAATGTTTGCAATAGTACAATCTAGGATTATCTGAAATATGAAAACACTAAGAACAACCCTCTCGCTGCGCTTCATGGTACACTAAACTAAAAAAAAACTTCTCATACAACCTTACACGTTTTAAACCAAATCACGACTGAATAAATAAAACAAATAAGTGTTGAAAACAGGAATTTTGTTGACATCAGTGAGAATCACCTCTGGAAGGAGAGAATACGGCCTATGAATTACTGAATGTAAAATATAAGAAAAAGTAGTTAGGCTAACTCTATTTCTAAAAAACTTATATGATTTTTTTTTATTTTTGGAAGGTTTACAACACTTCCTAAGCAGAAATCAGATGTAACTTTTTTTTGGATATCAATCCCTAAATAATTTTCAAAAATTGTGAAAAACGAAAGGGGTAGGCCTATTGGTTATTGTTACGCGGTACTACTTACCGTACCTGATACCTAACTGCATATAAAATCACACCTTGTGTAGCCTATAATTTTAGAAGAACTAACCGTACCAAACAAATAAAAAAATGATAACCTCATTGTACCTATCCTAAATTTTTTCAAAATTTAAAAATTACGTACCTTAATTCCATAGATAATAAGGAAAAGGCCTACATGAATTACCTACCTATAAAGGCCTAAACCTAAAAAGGCCTACCTATAAATTACTCAGGGAGCTCTAAGCTTTTCAACAGTGGAAGAATTTTTGAAGGTTGGATAGTTTGTAAAATAATCAAATGTTAGCCTACTTCTGGGTAGCCTATTGTTTGTATATACTCGTATTTAGACATTTTGAAATTATTTTATGTATGTGCGAACATTTTATCTTGCACATTTAACAAGTTTCCAGTTTGATCCGAAGAGGATCAAATGGGTAATTTTTTTTTACTTTTACGACCACATTGAATCAATCTTTGGAGTTATTTTTCTGAGCGGCTTTTCTCTTTGCCCAGTATATTTTTAATATTTCAGATACATCGTTCATTTTGAAGTAACTGCCCACTCAATCAAAGTAGGCCTTTTCAGGATTTTTTGACCTGAAGGTGGGTTTTTCCTAAAAAGACCTTCCATCGTATGATTTTTGAGGTGATCAACCTATTGTGATTTCTCCCTAGATCCTAGATTCTCCCAAACGCCCGTTTGCACTTTCTCGTGCCTATATAGCCTACTATGTATAGGAATGAAAGTATTGTTTTTATGTAGATTTTTCGAAATCGAGTTTTTACCGGATCTACACGTTTTCAGAACTCCTGAACCCCAAAAACATGTTTTTAGCGATTGGTCTGTCTATCTCTCTCTCTCTCTCTCTGTGTGTGTGTGTGTGTGTGTGGGCGCGCGCGCGCGTGCTAACAGAATATCTCAAAACCGGAACATCGTACGAACTTAAAACTTGAACCTTAAGTTAGATACTACCACCGGACCCGACACGAACATTTTCAATTTTCATCAAAATTGTTCAATCGGAAGTAGTAGTTTATCCGTGTCATTTTTCACTTTTTCGTCAAAAACGGCTCTTAAGATTTTTTTTAAATCGCCGCATTTACTAAATTTTTTATGCTCTACAAGATAGGGTAAACGCCATGTCTGCTGAAATTCTTGGGGAAGTTGTTTTCTCGTAAAAAAATTGTTTTTTTTAAGATTTCGGCTTTAATATGCATTTTAGCGCAAATATGCCAATAACAAAAGTTCTAGAGAATTTAAAATCCTGTAACTTGCATTCCAAACATTATTTTTTGTGTAGCGCTTAGTTTAGCAGTAATTAGCGATATTATTGTTTTTTCTCACGAAATCGTGTAAAAAATCAAATTTTTAAGATTTCAGCCTTAGTATGCTATTTACGACAAACGTGTATAATCAAATTTATAGGAAATTAAAAGATCTTAACTTTTATTTAGAGCATTTTTCTCTACATAGCCTAGTTTTAGTGTAAAAGAGTGATTTTTTTTATTTATGAGGTTGATTTTCATTTTGCGTCATTCGCTCATGATTAAAATAAGGTTAGGCTATGTTTTTTGAGGTTAGGTTTTTGTTTATTTCTAATGTTTTATTACTATAAATGGGTTATATTATTTATTATTTGCATTGGCAAGAGAACGCCGTGTGAATTTTTTACACCAGCTTTTTAGTTCTAGAGGTTATAGTGACTTATGAGAGTGATGTATTTAGGTCACATTTATAATATTAAAATTATGTTTTATTTTATTTAAAAACTTAATAATTAGGTCTAAAATTTACTTGTTATTTTTATTTCAAAAAATTTAAGAAAAACACTTGTACAAAAATCACTGATTTTTGAACCGGGAAGAAGTAAAGGTATTATGCACCACAACATTAATAACATCAAAAGCATTACAACATCAAAATAATAAAAAATATATAGTCTATAATGGTTAAATAGTGAACAGAAATTTTATTATTATTATTGGTTGTAGCTGATTTTAAATCCTAATTTTTACAGATTTGAATACTATACAGTAATTACCGATGTACTTTAATAATTGGGGTTCAATTAACCGTACTTTCCTTGGAATGGTCTGTACACGACTGCACCTTATTAACTTGTCATTCATATCATCCTCATCTCATCGGGTCATAGGGTTGCTTAATCTAAATTGAGCAGATTGCGGCGTACGCACATTAGGGTTGTTAAAAAAAATTTCAATTAAGTTTTATTGTAAGATTGTATTTTTGTACTATTGTATTTTTCTAGTCTACTCTGATGAATGTGTTTAGATTTTATATATTTTTGATGTCAATAGCAAAATTATAGTAGCCTTTTCAAAAATGAAAGGAAACAAGTTTTGTGTGTTCTACGTAACATGAAAACTATCGTTTCTTTATATTCATTCTCATTTTACTTAGTAAACTCCCTAGAGGTTAAAACCAGTCTTTCGGCTGATGATCTAAACAACATATTCAAAATTTATAATTCATTCATAATTAGTCTATAATAGATAATAAATAATCAATAATGAACATATTCAAATAATATAATTTAGATAAAATTACTAACCGATAAATTGTATCTTAAAATGTCTACCAAGAATTGGTTCAAAAATTTCTTTACTATCTTTCCTTCGTTACAGTTGATTGTATTATTTTAGTAAGTTAGATTGCTTCATGTGCTTGCAGCTAATGTAATATTTTAGTATTAGTTCCTATTATTAATTGAAATTTAGTTTTACTACTTTAAAAGTTTAGACACTGTTACAGATTCTTTGAATCGGCTTACTCATTCTACTTACCTTCTGCACTAATCAATATTAAAGCACTAAAAATCTGTAATCGTTTCTTATTCTTAGGCGATATCTGAAGGTGTGATTAAAAAAATATTTGGTATTACTATACCGTCTGCTATACGATTTGAATTGAGTAGCATTACATTTTTCAGAAATTATTTTTAGTAGATTCCGCAATTTTTTTATTTTACATGTAAAGTAGGCCTGTATCAGATCCGTTTATTATATCATGGAACGCAGGAGCGTTCTGGTATGAGTTAATAAATCATTATCGATAAAAAATGATGTTCAGTGTTATTAAACGGTCGTAGATCTTGATGATGAAAAAAGAAATCTTGTAGATATATGTAAAAAGGTGGTAGGTATGAATAAATGTGACGGAGTTTAGCTGGTAATTAAGGCCTTTGTAAGTCTGTTGTCGGTGGTAGGGTGGAGGAGGTAAGAGGATGAAGGATTTTAGTGGAAGCTGTGGTTGGAACGGCTAAGCGAGCGAAGAGTAAACGTATGTGTATTTATACATACAAGCAGCGCACGCACGCAAAATGCGGAGCTAAAATTGAGGCTTAGCGTCCATTTGTTGTGTAGTGTGGTGGAAGAGCTCTAGTCAACTGCAGTGGACACTAGTTAACCTTGGAACGATGGGGCAAGCGTCTGCTCTTCATACCGTAGATTCTGTCCCGGTTGGGCTTACCTTACCTTTCCTTTTGCTCCCCCCCCCCTAAAGCATCTTAGCTCCATATAAACATTCCATTACAATAGATTTTATCAATGACCGTAAAATATACTTCATATTTAGTATAAATCATACCAGCTTCAACCGACATTGCCAATTGCTTCGGGTCGTCCCCGAACCAGAACCAACTTTTTACCTGATGAGAACATCCTATCTCTACATCTTTAATTAACATTTGAAAATAAATAACGTTTATTTGAGACAAACTTAAAATAAACGAGATAACTATCCGTTACCAATCAGTTTTATATCTTCAGACGCCGATTCGAACACAGCTCTTATAATTCAGTTCGACTTTAATGTAAACGATTAATCTAATAAAAATGACATGAATTTTTATTCATTTTTCTAAACCTGAACTAATTTTTAATTAAAATTTTATTTGTGTTCACCAGCATTGTTCTGATTTAAACAAAAGTAATAATTTTTAATTATCGTACTTGTTTGCCGAATCCACTTACAATAGCCTACATATAGAACCAAACTCATTTTCAAAACTTAATAAATCAGTCTGTAGTATACTATAATCTGATCAGTCATTTAATTAGTCATAGATAAGCAAGAGATTATAATTTTTTGTGTATCATTAAATTCTTTAGTCAGAGTTTTGCTATTTGTACTAGGCCTAATTTTTAGTTTTGGAAACAAATTCAGCTTACAATTTTTGAAACCCAATACGAAAATATTCTCATAAAAGAAAGAAATTTCTTCTGCTAGGCCTATGCGACATTTTATACGATATTTTTTGCCCATAACGGGTAGGTGGAGTGTTAAATTAATTGCACTCGATCTGCTGGTTCTAGGGGTACAAAAGATAGTTTTGTTTCTTATCACATAGTCAGCCAACTATAGGTCTATGACTGAACTGTTAAAGAACAGAAGAGATAGAAGTTTAAACGACACTAATCAGAGTTATCTCCTCTGAGAGAAATGGAGATGTTATTTGCAGGGTGGAAATTGGTGCTTTTCGGAGGGCCTGGCATGCTGATAAGCATACTCTTTCAACTCGGTGAGGAAGGCAATTGTAAACCACCTCACTACTCGTTTTTAATTGGTTCAAACCAGCCTTTTGGCTATTGACCTAAACAACAACAACATGAGACATTTATGCTATAATTTTGCTAATTGTTTGGTGTAGGCTACACATTTTTCCAGCTGTTAACTAAGATAATGTATCGAATTAGTGCAAAATTATCAAAAATGAGAATTTTAAATTATTTTTCACCTAACTTAAGACATGTTTTAAATATTGTGAGCTCATATTTTTCTGGCTTAACCGGAAGGTAAATAGTAATAGGCCTACAAGAATATTTTCAATTTGAAGAATTAGATTTATATTAATGGATACTTTAGTGACAGAATGGGTGGTAGGCCTATTAACTAAGACGCAAATGCTTGGTAACTGTTGATGATATAATTTGGGATAATATTTCGTTGTAGCATAATATTAGGCCTATTTGTAACTTCTAATTTCAACTTATCTATTCTGGTTGTTCTTTTGTACAGCGAAACGTTACAAAAATGTTTATTTACAAAATTAAATTCTGAATTTTAGCGTTACTGTGTCTTATATTAATAATATACCAGGTAATTTATGGTTAAGAAACCTTTGTATTAATTTCATATCGCCTAAATCAAATGCATTTTGCTGTAAAAATTATTTGAAATGTAGTATATCTTGATGATGTTTATCTAGTGAAATCTCGGAGATTTAAACAATGGTGTATAACAGAAGTCGTTCTTGTTTACGTCGTCTTCGATTCTCCTTGAATTGCAGTTAATGGTAAAATTTTATCCCTCGCTTTTATGTAAAAAAATTTATTGTTTGTTAAGGGATTGGAAGAATTATCATAAAATGTTTATTGCGCATCTGATTTTAAAATTCATTGTTTAGTCGAAGCCTTAGGCTGTCAATAACCAAAACGTTTTACCTGAAACTTGAGGTTGAAGTGAATAACTATTAATATTCTAGTCAAAATTTCGGATTTCTTCGTACATCTCAGTTCAGTTGAACACCAACATATTTAAACTTCGTAGAATCTTAATCGCAGGCTGTAGCTGCCCAGAGAATTTAATTATTACGTTTTCTCCGTAGGGAATAAATATTGTGTTGCTTTGCGTGTTTGTTAATAATATATAGCATATTAGCGTGTAGTTAAAATTTACTTTACAGAGGCGGGTAAAAAATAACTTTATAGTCTTAAGCGAAATCTATGTCGAAAATATTAAAAGTTCAAATATCGGCATAATTTTTTAATAAAATAAATTTTGTTGCTTTCATTAGATTTATATTTTGTGTGATAAAAAGGAACATTTTCCCGGAAGATGTAGGCTTAAACCACCCTGCAGGAATAGTCAAACATGATCTGCACCTGTAACGCGAAAATTTTGATTGTGGCATAGCATAGCTGCGTCATCAGAAGCTGTTAGAAGAGCACGGCGTGCCCGAACTACGCGGTCTCCTCACGTCTACCGTTGTTGCTTGCTCTGTTATTATATCTTACCTCCGTCTCCGCTTTTGTGCACGAACCATTCCCATTTAATTTCTTTTGAAATGTGGATGCCTGGTTAGTCAGAAACATTCTTTTTCTCATTGCAGATGTGATATTTTAACCACATAGTACTATAGTTTTTGTTGTTTTTAATATCAACATTTTGTTACGTAATATGTATTTTCTGAGTATTTATTACTTAAATATCCCAGTGGTATGAATTTATTAATCAAAATTAGGTAACTGTTCTGAGTTGGAAATGTGATAGCTAGAAACAGTTTACTGTAAAAAAAGTACATTTTATTTGGTTGCAACTTTCAAATTTTTTTACTAGAAAATAACAACTCTCTTGTACAATGACTGAACATCAAAAAGGTTTTTCAGGTTTTTTTTATGAAGATCCAACTATTATCAGTTATTATTACTGGCCGTACGCAATCAAATAATCGTAATTAAGTATTAGAATAAACGACGTAAACAGACGTAAAATAAAATACATTGGCCTTCGAGGCTTAATGGTTGAAAGAAGAAGTTCCTGAGTTCGATTTCCAGCTCATCTAAAAATTATTACAAGTCAAAAACCCACCGTTTCAATTTCATATCCCATGGTAGTCCAAAATGACGAAACTATTAAATCGACTTTAAATAGCTAAAACAGTAATAAATAGCACTACCTCAAAATTGTGCTAACGGACTTCTATTTAGACACAGTTTGAAACGTGTTAAGAAAGTACTATCGTATTTATAAATGAGATTGTAACAAAATCGAATCGGTACGTTCTCACAAATAATTTATTATTCATAAATTGTTAGAGCCTATAGTTGGCACGTATGATTAGAAACATATGATAAAACAGGCTGGAAGAACATAAATTACTTAAAAAAATTTGCTGTTGCTTTTTGAACATTTTATTCATTTTTGAACAAAATCGGTAACAGAAATCGTATTATGGCTGACAACCGCTTATAACCGTTTAATTTATTTATATTGTAACGGCTTCGCCTTGCTGCCGCAACCATGAATTCCTTTCAGTAACTTATTATTTTCGTGTACTTGTTTACTGTCTCCAATGTCATTCACCAACCCTTTTAAATTCTGGTTCCTCGGCCTTAATTTTTCCCTCCTACCCAGGATTTAAATGTAATCACAATGTGTTTTATAATGTGTCTTATACATTACCCCTTCATTTTGTTGAAGCTTGTAATGAGTTTTCTTTTGTTTCTAATTTCTATTAATTAGTTTATTTTTCAGCTTTATTAGGTTTTTCTTCAGCTGACTTCATTCGCCCCCTAAGTTATACCATTGCTTCTAATCTTATTTTATCCTGCATTCCCAACACCCGTATTTTACTATAATGAAGGCAGAAAAAGTATGTTTTTTATTTGCAATTCACTAAATCAGTAGACTTTAGTTAAATAAAATTAAATAAAATAAATTTAAATTATGTAAACTGTTTTAGTATGGTAAATATTTTGGTTTTTTTTTAAATTCAAATCAGTTCATTTTTACTAATTCTGTAGATAATGGAAGAGTGGACATTTTGTCAAACCGCTTTAATTTTTCCAGCTTTAGTTGTAAATTCTAGGGATTTCCCACTACTCCGCGTATGAGCATTATATTTTAGCATACGGGTACTGTTAACAAAATTTTCTTGCAGTTATTTATTGACTATTTCCAGTGTAATGGACACTTTTTGTTTATATCTGTTAAATAAATAATGAAACTGAATGAGTACATACGGTCTCGTGTAGTATATATGTAAAATAAAGCGACTGTTTAAATATGTGCATAATGTTCTAACTTTTCTCGTGTATATCGAAAGAAATCTAGTGGAGCGGGTGAGTAACAACGATCTCGTGATCAGGAGCGGCGGGCACCAACAGCAGCGAAGCGGTGCAAGTCTTAGGTCGGTCGGGCGGCCTGTACAGCGGCTGAATCGTCGGCGAGCTAGCAGGCATTGTATGGTAATAGTGTCCTGCCAGCCAGGAGTCCACTTGGAGAACAAAAGCGCGATAAATCCTGAACTTGTGTCACGTGTTTAAGTCTGTGAATGGCCCCAATCACCGACCGCTCCCACCCCGGTCCGTGACAAACTCAGTACATTGTGCTTTATACAGTAATCATTCATTTTGTTCAAATGGATCGTCAGTTACACTTAATTGCGCATTCATGACCTCAGCTCATTTAGGAACTGGTATATATGAATATTCCTCAGCTTCTTATTTTCTTCGTTTCATTATGCAAAATGTTTTACATTTTCTTTTAACAAAATATTACTGTACAAAATGTTTAGTCAAAACAATAAGATCAGCAACAAACATTAAATATTAACTGTTAAGTCCTCGATACTACTCTAGTTGTATGTATTTAAGTATCCCACCCGTAGAGATTTCCAAGTATATATTACTTTAATTTTTGTTCCATTTCTAAAGATATTCGTATTTTCTATCTTTCCGTTCATCAAACGTAGTCGAAAGTTTTCTTACACTTCAGCTTTCTCTTCAGGTTTTGTTTTCAAATAGTTATAGACCTCAACGTTCGCAAGCCCTAGGAGTCGGTCTTCTTGACATCTTTTGAATTTTTTCTTTTGGTTTTCCAGAGTTTCTGTATTCAGAACTTGCCATTCCAAGTTTATTATGTAGCATCGATAAAATCTTCAGCACTTTATCTTTTAACCATTAGATTATTATAGTATTACCGAATTTCCGTACAGCTTCATATTCCATTATTCCAAATTGGTTTTAACACCTGTTTACATTCTACTTTTTTTAAAAGGTTGACAGGACTGAGTTACTACCGGTTAGCGAGTACATTTTTTTTACTGAACTTTTTGGTTTTAACTTTTCCAATACCTTCCTGTACTGTGTGACGTTGAGTTATACAGTAAAATTATTATTATTAATAGTTATTAGCAGAACAGTTGTGAACCGATTTCGTTTTATTTCGTTTTGGCTTCCATCCTCTTGTCCTTTTATATAAATGAACTGAAGTACTAAAATTACTATTTACCATTTTAATTTACTATTTTAAAATTACTAACCTAGCAAATGTTTAACTTTCTTTTAAGAAATTTCGACCAGTAAAATTTACTGGTAAGATTTTTACTGCGATTATAATGGCTTTCAATTAATTGATTTAATTGACTGAATAAATTCTTTAATGGCATTTTTTTTGTTTTCATACTTATCGCTTCTAGTATCCCCTCCTCTTCTGTCAGGAACGTTATCACAAATAAAAAGGAATTCCCTGCACAATGACTGTAGTCTTCATTTTTTATTAATTCCAAGGGCTTTCATAAAGAATTCTGTGCAAACTGTTTTTAACGAAACAACACCCTGCTTTTTACAAGAAATGTAATAAAATGTTATTACCTCTTTATTAAACATATCTTTACGTGATCTACGCCTCTTTGGAGTTGCACATGTTACATATTTAAGAACAAAATCGTTTTGAGCTTTCCTGTCTGCGACCTTGTAAAACTGTTCATGTATCCTTCTGATATCTTGCATTGAAACTTTATTACACTCAAAACCTGGTCTGTTGTGCTGACAATTTAATTTAGATGGTAAAGATGTAGGTAAATAAATCTTTAACAGAAGAAAAACACGCAAATTACTAATAACTATTGATCATTAGGGTCAGTGGTTAATAAATAACACTAACTACTTAATATGCAAAAGTTCTAAAAAATTTCCAGTTTATTTCTTTTTTATAACAATAATGAAAAGTCGCAACGAAGAAACATAACAGCACAAACATAGCATATCACAACCTCACAATGAATGCTAGGTGTAAATAACATACTACAGAAATCAAGAAGCAATATACGCAAGAAAAGTTAACTTTTTTATATCAAATATTTCTTTTTTAATAGTGTTTTTATAAAATGCTAAGCTAAAAATCAAAATCTGATAAGCACTTACATTTTACGTTTTGCTACATTTTGTGCCCAGTTTTTAAGCGAAGACAGCTTTTTCGTCCTTTTCCGACAGGTACTTCTGTTATCTGTTTATTATGTAAAATATCTCTCATTATCCATAATGTACAATTTACATACAGTAAAAAAATTATGTTCAATAGCAAATTGAAACAGACCAATACGAAGATTCACTATCCACAACACAAACATTTAGAAAATGGAACAGCTGATATGAAGGCAAAAGTAAACCAAACTGTAGAAAAATAATTCCGATTTTTCTGCGTGTTTCATAGGATGACATATTGTGTTAAATTTACAAAAATGTGCTTTATTTTATTAAATAAAATTTACAGAAATATTAATATTGACATAGTGGGTTTTTTGAAAAAAATTATTTGATACTAAATAGGTTGGGCATAGTGGGGTGCGGTTCAGTACAGGTTAGTTAGACTTAGTGGGTTCTGCTAAATTACCTCCGTGGTACATAGTGGCTTTTGGAAAAAAACACGATTTTTGATCATCATTTTAAAGCATTTCGAATGGGTTTAGGATGAAAACAACTGCATAGCCGTGTCAGGTGCACAAAGTACTATGAAAATTGATGTCTAACTCATTTTCATAAAAAATTGGACATAGTGGGTTATGGAAGTGGACGACTCAAATGTGAATTTGGTTTAAAAGTAGGCCTACCTATACAATGTCTTTACAGTTTTAGTTCGGTAAATTTTTAATACCATTAATGTATGGGCGTATGCTATTAAAATTGATGTATTTCTTCGAAAAGATTCTAAGTTAAACCAAACTTCGTATTGGAATCTTTACTTAATTTATTTAGAATTTTCTTTCCTACTATTTTCATTATTATTCGGAGTCGTTAAATTGCCGCTTTATCAAATGTCGTTGTAGAAAAATTATTTGGTAAAAGTCACTTAAAATATTGTTCGGTGTAGGGCATACTTACTCATTATAGGCTACAGGAAAACTAAAATGAAGCTTGTATTTATTTAGATGTAAATGTAAGGATGTTATGCATCTGTAAAACTATCCTTATTCAACGAAGCGAAATGTAGAAGATTTTTAAAATACTCTTTCACTGTAATGTGGGATTAATCCTTGATGGGTTGCGGTCTAATACAACATTACAGTACGCGTTGGAATTTCTGCTTGAATGAGATAGACTTCTAGGTATGGTCTATGGGTGTTTGATTATGATTACTACCCATCGTTTATTGCTATTGCTAGCGTCACCGTTTAATTCCATCTTAACCATTTATTCTTTTTAAAAAAAGAAACTAAAAGTTAATTACTAATTTGTCATCATCAGAAAATAATAGCTTTCGTTCGGTTTTAAGATCCGGTACGTCTTATTTTATATTTTAATCCCTAGTTCATATATATTATTTTATTAATAAATTTAATTTTAGTTAGTTATAGACATACGTTCTGCGTTTGCTTTGTGTATCTATAATTGTGTAATATTAATTTTCTTTAGTTTCTTAGAAAGGTAACTAACCGACAACTTCTATTCTTATACGTATTATAGCAAGCTTTCTGCATAAAATTGTATTTTTTAGTAAAAAGTTTGTCGATTGGTTTGTAATTATGTCATAAATTTTTTCTTATTTCGTTTACCTGTATTTTTAGTTTATTTCGAATCAGAACATGACTCTTAGATTACGTTATCACTGTCTTTTTTGTTATATGGCTTGTAAAAACGAAATACTCCTCACTAATTGCCTGACTGATACACTCATTTATCACGCAGTCTCCATAACTACAAAAAAAATAAGTTTATAGGTTCCACTTTGTCGTTGGTACTCATAAAAGTAAGATTAAACAAATTTACTCTTAAAAGAAAAAATAATACCCTAATAATAATAACTTTATTAATAATAATAATAACAAACCATTTAATTAGGCTACTATTTAATATTTTTTTATACATTTTCAAGCAAATTGGCATTTTACCACGGTTAATCTATGGATAATTTGGTTATTGCATGAATTACAAAGAAACGGCTGACGCTCAAAAATCAAAGAAGGCATTTTTTATGTCATTATTTAACCACACACTCCTATACATATACTGTCTTCATTCTCCCTCACTATTTCTGCTAACCCAACTGACTCGTTGCCATGTTTGATCTCTGCATACTTTTCTAAATTCTTCGTCCATCTTCGTGGCGGTCTTCCTCTATTGCACAGATATTGATATCTATTAGTCTTCAAACAGATATGCAATTTTTTGATTCCATCTTTCATTGTTTATCTTTTTAAGTGCCCAGTCGATTCCCATTCACTTTGTAACACTATTTTACGTTGTAGTAACTACTTTAACTATTATCCTTTTTCCAGAATGTCACTTTAGGTAAACTGGTTTATTCCTTATCATTTTACATTTTCTAGGATGTACTTTAACAGTACTAATACTGATTTTCAGGATCGTAGATTTTCAGAACCATTTAAGTAGATTACAGAATATTCATACCGATTTTCAGATCTGTAGCTCTTCGGAAAGGTAGGCCTATAAAAGTATTGATTTAGGCCACCGAGTCATATTTTTATGTCAAAGTAACTAAAGTGAATTTCAGCTCTTTAGACGGTCGGGAAGTTGGAGAATTTGTAATGAGCAGGAACTAAGCATATTTATGTAAACACTGCCACTTCCATAAGGCAGTTCCCAACAACAATAAAAAAAAAAACTAAATGTATTAGCAAGTAATTATTATTGAACATTTTATGCAAAATAACCTAGAAACTCTTGTTTTGAATTTGTTGGTTGGCTGTTTTCATGTAAATGTTTTATTAATAGCTACTTCAGCACAAATTTTTTACCCTTAGAGTTTTGGCGCTATTTGGCAGTTTTTAAACCGATATAATTCGTGGAATTTATTTAAGATTGGTTTTGAAATCATTCTGGTATCTGTCAGTGGTAAGTCTAACCATGTTTCTGCTCCATCATATTTTGAGTTGCTTGATAAATTTGATGCTTCTAGATCAAGTGGGTTTTCGTAGAATTGAAACTTATTTTTAAAATGGTGTTACAGCTTCGGAAATACATCATTTACCTTACAAGTGTGTAAATCTGTATGCTAAGTTCTATTTGATACGTTGTTGGTGGTGTTCTTCTCTAAGTCCTTTAGTAAAAAGGAAGTCTTATTTTATATTTAATGTAAGTAAGTTCTTACTTACTAGTTGTAAGTCGGTTTTACAGTTGTGAATTAAGATTGTAAACATTTAAAAAAAGTATTTGGAAGTTTATTGGAAAACCGGATAGAGTTTAAAAAACGGGTTGGAAACTTCTTAGAGTTCTGTAGAAGTGCTCTTAACTCAGTTTTCAGGTGTTCTTTTATATCATTTAGCAACATTTTTCAGATCTAGTAATTTTTTAAATATTTTATTATGAAAAAATATTGTAAATTTTTGTAATCGGGCGAATTTTAATTTCTTATGTGTAAGTAATTTTTAGTTGTAAGCAAATACCCAGTCATTTTTAATTTGAGTGACGGTACGTACATTTATGGAGACTTAATTTAATGTCTGCTGCTAAAGATTAAATTTAACTAAGCCCCACCCAGGTACGTGATTAATATTCGTGACTGGCTCCTTTCTTATAACAGCTGGGGTTCTTTCTATATACCATAAAGGCCTAACTAAGACTTATGAAAGCGGTTAAGTAGCATTTGTTGCAGAAACACATGTAAAATAAATAGACAATGTTCCTAAAATTTATTCATGGAGTGGAGAGTATTGTTAAGTATCCAATAATAACGATGGCGTTCGTTGTTCGCTCATAAGTATTCATAAATGTAAAAACATACATTGTTTAATCAATATGAATAGGTAACGTTTGTTAAGTACTTTACTTTCCGTTTTGAAGAATTGTGTTACTTACCTTATTAAATTCCCGTAAATCTGACGCTTTAGTCTTACAATATCACCCACATTCATTTCACAATGACTGTGCCTGAAATAGTATGTAAATTTCATCAGGTTTTTTTGTCTTTTAGTTTTCTGATAAGATTTCCTAATTAATATTATTGTCTAAATACGTAATTTAATATTATTATTGTGCTAAATATTATTGTCTGCAAATTTTATATGAATTTTACTTACGCAAACTTAAAATTTAATTAACAAGTTAAATAAAAAGTGCTGATCGTTACATTTTAATATTTCAGTTATTTTCTTAAAGGGAATTTTAACTGGTATTTACTCACACATTAAAATAGAACCTACTTTTGACCCGTTTCCTAGAACGTTTCCCGTCGTTCCCAACTGAAACTTTGCAAGCCTATCAATACATGTAATTTGTATTTGCGGTTGTAAAATTATCCATGTTTGTTAGACCTTTGTAATGTTTGAGATATGTTAGTTAAGTGTTGGAATATGTTCGCAAAAATGTATCTTATTTTGTCAATACAGAATTTATAAAACCTGTTAGTTTGGAATCTGTTTTAATAGTTTTGCTTCTATAAAGTAATTTAGAATAGATGTAAATATTATATTCAGAATTTATAAAACCAGTTAGTTTGGAATCTGTTTTAATAGTTTTGCTTGTATAAAGTAATTTAGAATAGATGTAAATATTATACTCCTAAAATTTTACCTTGACACCTGTTACGTTATTGGATATAGGTCATTTATATGGGAAAATTTCATCTAAGGGAACCTTGTATCAAAGTTTTTGACTTCTTGTATAAAGTAATTTAGAATAGATTTCAATATTATACTCCTAAAATTTCACCTTGAAACCTGTTACGTTTTTGGAGATAGGTCATTTGTATGGGAAAATTTCATCTAAGGGAACCTTGAATCAAAGTTTTTGACTTCAACGAAAATCACTTTAAAACTTTTAGATCACCTAAATATTATTGTTTATAAACACAAACAATACTACTGCAAAATGTAATTAGAATAAAATATTCCTTTCTATACGTTCCCTTCAAAAATAACAAGAGTGTTATTGTTAAAATTGAGTTTTCTGTACATTTTTTATAAGACAAATAGTCTACTTTGTCCTAATTGTGCAAAGGTACTTTCAAACTCTATAACAGAAATTACTAACAATCGTGTAATAGCAAAAATACACCATTTTACCCAGAGTTAAGTGCGGAATACTTAAGGTTAAAGGAAAAAATTGATTTTTTCAAATTCCCGGTTACATACAGGTCCCCGTAAGTTGTTTCCTTACCGGTCGTTTAGAAACAAGAGGATAAACCGTTAAAATCATGATATTCGCATGTATTTTTTAGTGAGAAAATATGAATGTCACTGTGAAGTTTACCAAAAAGTCTAGCCATCTTAAAAAAAACCTTTGGTTGACATACAAGTTGTAGCTGTAGCAACGGGTAAAAGCAGCCTGACTTGAATTGTTGGAGCTATGTTCTGGAAAGTTTACTGGGTCTATTCACGTACGTAGGCTTTAATGTATACTGGTATCTATAAAATAAATGCTAAAGGCCTCACTAACTGAATTACTAACTAATTTTATGATTTCCCGATTATCTAGAGAGCTGAAATTCGATAAATTTGTTCTGTAGAAGTTAAATAGAAAAATTAAACCATTTACTTTTGATCACTTGCGTCTAAAGGGTGATCGCCCTAAACCAGTACGTATTTTTTCTACATCTTACTGAAGATCTACTTTTATAAAAATCGGAATGCATATTCTGTAGTGATACTTGGGAAAAGTAAATCACTGAAATTTTTACTACTTGTTTCTTCTGTACCTTTCAAACAGATGTTATTCTGAAAATTTAATACTCTTTGTGATACTTAATAATTGACCTGTGGCGTGGCCGCGAGAAGCAATATACCGGTTTATTGTATAAACCCCTCTAGGGCTAGGAGAAATTAAACTATAATTACCTTCCCTTACGCCTAAGGAGTAACTACCCTAAAAGAATAAAGCCTATATATATTATTTCTAAACCTTCCTAAAAAGATTTATTATTGCAGTGGTGATCTACGGCGCAAGGCGGCAATCCAAAATGCCATTTATTCTTATCGAACACGTTTTCAATCCTTAGTCCGCTTTTTTCAAAGCTCTCCGTCCAGTTGTTTCTTGCTCCTCTCGTGTGCTCCGTTGAGCTGTGCCCTTAGCCAAATTTTTTGTTGCAACCGGTCTTCATTCTTCACAAATGACCGTACTAGATGAGTTAACTTTTTAATTTTATCGATTACAAAAGTTTTCTGTTAACTTTCTTTAAAATTTCTATTTTGTTAACTCGATTGCACAGCCACTGTAAAACTCATTTCCATAGCAGTTATTCTGATTTTAAATTTTAGTTAGAGATTTCAGACCCCTGATTTATTGGTAAAGAAGTTTTTTCCTCAAAGAACAAACTTTTTTTATCTTATTGCCAGAAATAACTGAATTTTAACACAACATATCTAATGTTAGCAATATTGCTAGTTAGTTTACATGGTCAATACAGGTATATCTGCTTTGTTACGTGCCAGCTGGTGCATTCAATCATTTTTATCAGCGGTCTAATGTTACCTCTAGTTTGAGAGTAAAAGTAAGTAGTTAGTTGTTTTACTTAACAAAGAAATTAAATCACCATCTATAAATTACATTTTTGAAGCCGTTTTAAATAATTGGTGGAAACCTTTAATGTTAACAATATCTGTTTTAATGTCAATAATATTTGTAATTCGTAATCTTCTCTGTAAATATTCTATTCAATACTGTTTTTGTCAACCGTCTCTTTTCTTAAAATTTAAATACTTTTTTACCCTGATGTTCAGATTTTGTAAACTGACAAACTTCAATTGTCGAATACCTGTAGACTGTTAAAATAATTATTCATTGGCCTTGTCTTGTCTTTCCGATTACATTTGCGAAAACTAGACATTTTCGAAACCGTTTTAGATTGAAGGAATTATCCAATTACTTTTAGGTCAGTAAATGAATTTTTATTTATAATTCTGATTTTTATAGCCTACTTAAACTTTACTGATAATATATCTATACAAAACGGTGTTGTACTAAAAATAGAATAAAATCTTGCAACCATTACAAGTCTGTTGTGAAGATTTCATTGCATGTATCTAAATTGTAAAGGGAACAATGAGCAAATTGTGTTGGAAATAATGTGGCTCTAATTCATCGGCCGGTCGTAAAAACGTTCCCTCAGTCAGTTCCCTGGCAAATATAATTATACAGGTTTTAACTGGAAATGCAATGCAGCAATAACGTTTAAAGCAAGTCTACTACTGTATTTTTATATTATGATTGTGTCTGCAAATGAAACAATGCTGCAGCTACAATCTCTGGAAGTACAATGGCAACCATTACGATTATTATTTGTTACTCTACCACGCAAAGATGCATGCCTGTTTCATATTATTGTCTTTCCATCTTCAGTAGCATGAACTAATTATAGGCAAGTGTTTTCAATAGACTACAGGTGATCTAATATTAAAAGAAAATGTAATGCCTTTAAAGTAATTTCGTTTCAAAACATTGTGAATCTGTTTAATTGGTTTTCTCACGATACCTGGTTCTCTTAAGGCGTTTTTTAAAAAAAACGTATTTTGTTGTATTCATTTACTTTCTACAGATTGGAAAAAAGTATTGAATTGTGACTGTTCACCAAATCTTTAAATTTTATCCTGATGGGTTATTCTGTTATTGAAACATAGACGGAAAATATTTTACATGTTCAATTTCCCCTTTTATTTTTTTGGAAGCGTATTTATCCCGAAAAAAATTAATAACAAAAATTAAATGTATATTTTTTTACAACAGAACCAGATTATGTGGGCGTTTTGACTAGCGAAAAGTAATATATTATGTTTACTGATTCATCCGTTTCCATTTTCTTTTGTGTGAGTTCTAGCGATTTGTGAATCTTTAATTGAACCGGAAAGTGTATATGATACACTACAAGATAATCTAACCCGCTACACTCCTTGACAAAAATTGTATTGTGTTCTAATTAATGAAAGATGTATATTCGCAATTGAAAGTGCCGAATCCGTCGTCGTGCAGGATCTTAATATATCTGACTGGCCTGAGGGGTTTTCGATCATTGTTTTCTCTCACCTGCCTTGCTGTATTGCAAATGAAAACTTGCATACAAAGAAATTATTTTATTAATCGTTCAATGACTCCAACTCTTCTTCTAGTTCTACGAAGTTAATTTTAATTTAGATCTTAATTATTATTTAAGAAGAGGAATATAAAATTGTTTCTTTCAAAACAGTATTTGTCGTCAGAGTTCGTATGAAGTTAAGCATTCAGCTACAAGTAATTATTAAGTGTTTACAAAGTAATATGTTCAAGCGAAAAATCCAATAATTCATAAAATGTCTAACTTTAGTACCGTTTCCCGATTTATTGAGATATATCAGTTTTATATATATATTACTTTAATATCATAATACATATATGCATAGCTAACGGTGGTAGGAGACGCATTTTTACAAAACTTAAATCTCTTAGGCAGGCATACCACCAGAGTAGCGTTGGAAACGTTCTCGCAAATGCGACGTCCAATGCTACTAGCTAATACGTCTGACTAGTAACAAACATTAGAACCACCAACTGGAGTGGCAAATGTTACTAGTAGCGCATCACCAAACATTGTTGTATCGTTCTGACAGGAATCTGCTTAATTAGTTTTTATTTTTATTATTTATACTTCTGTGCATAATTGCGTATTGACTACAATTTAACAGCAATATTATAGTAATTTTTTTTAGTAATTTGGGGCATTAGTAATGGAGAATTTTGCAGAGGATATTGTTTCGTTACATTGGTTAAATTTAATTAATTCCAGTAAAATTAAAAATTACAATTCATTTTACTCATGTTGAATATAGTAGTAAATAAATACTTTTAAAAACACTACTAAAATGTCCAAATGCTAGACAAAAACACCAGTCGCACAAGCAACACGAATGGCAAAAATAGAACGCTCACTATTCTTGAACGAGTGACTTTCAACAAGGAAGTGACGTGCATCTATGTGTGTCACTCTGGTGCAATAGCCTATAGTCGTATTTCTTTCAGTGTAGTTACAAGGAATCGCTACCGGTCGCAAAATATGTGAATTACCATGCCACGCCGCTTCCACGCTACTCTGGTGGAATGTCGGTCTTACTCAGTCAGTGACTGTAATTCATAAGCAGATATTTGCAGCTGATTTTAATAATCTACATGATAATATTTTGATCATCTTGTCTTTTAAATGTAGTTATTATTTTTTTAGTTATTCAGCTTAAATCTAAAGTTATTTACATGTGAAAGTTCTATTTGTTTTAAGAATTTTAACCTGACCGTAAATGGACTGTACTTCAGTAGCTGGTTAGTATGATAAACAGTCACATTAATTGTGAGGTCTTCTAGAAGACGACGCACCAGTATGCTAATCATACGACCTAACTCTGCGGGGGAGCATCTCCTATCACTGTCAGCTATCCCCCACCACAATTTTAAAGCGGCTGTGAATGGGATATTTTAATATTCATCTGTGATTTCGTCCTCTTTTTCTCAATCGACTAAATAGATAATGGAACTTAATAACCGCAGCATATTAATTTTAAAATAAATATAAATCTTTAAATTTGAAGTTTACGATTTTCTTGACACCGTGATGTTTGATAGTAAAGATTTATAAATAGGTGTTTTATTACGTAAATAAATATTTTATTTCCCCAAATATTCTCCCGATTATACAAATTTGGTCTTTCGTTTTCATATTTCTACTTAAAATAAGTTGGTTAGCTCCCATCAGACTCTTAATAACTTTTTTCTGAATTATAAAAACCTTTTCCGTATTACCCATACAATAATTACCCCACATTAAACTAGTATACTATTCAACAAAATCATTATTAGCATACTATAACTTAAGTTTACTATGCAATACGTTAGCTTTCAACTTTTTATGTTTTATTAAAATACATTTTTAAAACTGCTGTTCTCACTTCATGTATACGCGAGTGAAAAAAAGTTTAATTCTTTGTTCGTTTTATTTTTTACAATTCAGATTATCGTGAGAATAACGTCCTGTTATATTGTATTAAATATTTTAAGTAGATGGATTTTCCCGTATAGTTTTGTTTTGTGTAGTTTTATTTTAATATAATCCAAATTTATCGTTAATATTGTCGGAGTTCCGTGTCGGTATTAAGATATAAATTCTTCTTAACTTTAACTTGATACGACAGCAGGGCTAAATGTCATTAGGAAGAAGATTAAATTCGAAATGTTTGAGGCGTGAGGGGAATAGAAATCCAGATGTACCGGTTTAAATGTTTTGTGTATAAAAGGAAATAAAAAATATAATATTATATCTTAAAAAAACTATACGAATATCTTGGCTGTATCTTATGTTAATCAAACATAATCCTTTAAAAATTTCTAGAAGAATATACGGGTTAAACTTTTATTAAATATCTTAACTGTTGATTTATTTAATTGTGTCTTTAATTTATTTCAGTTTGGTAGTGAAATGTATAAAAATACATACTTGTATTTGTCTAATTTGTAATGAAGATAGTTGAATACCACACACGTGGATGTTTTCACTCGATTTATTTCAATCAATTCCGGTAGATTTAACATTGTGCTACTCGTTTCAGATTTACTGAAGCGTAATTTATTTGTGGAGGGTCATGCCGTGAAGTTACCCGAGTATGAGACATTGTAATAGAAGGTGACATCCGCTATCGGATCGGGTTTCTCTTCGAAATTTCTAGACAAGTTCTATTGATATAAATATAGTGTATAATTTTGTACTAATTATTTACAACACCGAAGAACTTGTTAAAAATACATTCTGTATCTTAGATAGCTTTATCGTGTACTTGTTATTGTGTTGCGATCTGTGTTTTAAACTCAGGGAGCGATTTTGTTTGTTAAGTTCAGTGGTTACATGCCTAGGTGAAATCTTCTTTGTGTACAACGTCGACTGTCTGAAGTACTAAAAAATACGATGGGGGTCTCAAAAATCCGGACTGAGAGTGCACTGCCATTTGTAGACGTAGTAGAGTTCTCCTGCTAGATAGAGCTAGTGTAGATCTTCAACAAACAAGCTGCCAAGGCGGCGTCAGTTTGTAGGTTAACGTTTGATCATAGTGTTGTCTGCGACGTAGTTAAAGCAGATTTAAAAGAACAAAGAGTGTGTTTGAAATTTTGTTTCTTGCTTGAAATATCGACAATGAAAACTACCAAATGCTTCAACAGGCTTTCAAGGAGGATGCTATGAGCTGCACACAAGTTTTCAAGTGGTTTGTGTGCTTTAAACATGATGAGCCAAGTGTTGAAGGCCATGTTCGTTCTGGCCGCCCTTCAACATCTCGAAACGATGAAAACTTGAAAAAATCCGCCAAAAAATCAACGAAGATCGTCGTTTTATGATCGATGAAATTTCAGAAGAGACAAGCCTGAGTTGGAGCTCGTGCCAGTGGATTTTGACTGATGATTTGCAAATGAGACGTGTTGCCGCTAAATTCGTTCCTCACCTTCTTAAATAGGATTAACAAAACATTCGATTGAATTTGAGTCAGGACTTGAAAAATGATATTAAAAGTGATCCAAACTTCTTGACCAGTCATTACAGGCGATGAGAGTTGGTGTTACGGGTATGATCTAGAAATCAAGCAAGCGTCAAGCTAGTAGAAGATTGGA
The DNA here is from genome assembly GCA_035578175.1 of Catonia carolina. Taxonomy (NCBI): domain Eukaryota; kingdom Metazoa; phylum Arthropoda; class Insecta; order Hemiptera; family Achilidae; genus Catonia; species Catonia carolina. The sequence continues at coordinate 65,560,249 of JAQMRL010000001.1, read as the reverse complement.
TTGACGATTAATGACGTCGTAGGCAGAACATAACAACAGTAAGAGAAACACAGCATTACGATCAAACGTTAACCTACTAACTGACACCGTCTGGGCAGTTTGTTGAAGGTCTTTATTAACCCCGTGTAGCGGTAGAACTCTCTACTATGTCTACGGCAGCGGGCTCTTAAGTCCGGTTATTTTTGGGTCCCCCTCGTAATTTAATTATTAATTATGAGTAGATTAATTATAATAGTTGTTTTACTCCGTGGCCTATTGGTTAGAGCGCTAGACTTCACTGTGCTGCAAAGCAGAAGGTTCCGGGTGCGATTCACGGCTAGGGTTTGGAATTATTCACACTTTCAAACCCTCCGTAAACTTTAATCTGTTTAAAATTTTCCAAAACCCGACTTCATTTTTTTCTATAATTTTTTTTTCTGTGTATTTGTGTACAAGTGTGTGATGACGGACGATGGTGGAAATATTTTGTATTAATGATTTAAAGTAGATCACCTATTAGTGTTACTTCCGATGTTAAAATAATAAAAAATATTAGGTTTCTTTAGTTTAAATTCTTATCAGGTAGTTAATTGTACGGTATGAATTAAAGTATAGTTTTATGTATGTCCGGAAGTCTATCTGAATGCATTTGGCAACGTAATTGTTTTTATGTCGCGCTAACTTTTCTTGTATTTCTGATAAAAATGTTTTTGGTGTCTCATATGTATGGTACTTTTAGGTCTTTGTGAAGCGTTTCGTACCAAGGAGATTCCATTATAAATCACAAAAACCTAGACAACAAACAAAAATAAAAGACTACAAATAAGCAATATTGCTTGCTTTATCTAAACTATAAATTTTACGTGAATACGCCCAGATTGGTTTGTTGAAATAATATGAGTTGTATAATGATATTTTTTTTTGTTAAAGGTAGTAAAGAACAGCGTGACATTTTGTAATTAAGTTGTTTAGAACAATGAAGGGTCAGACGTGTACTTCTTATGTGTTCTCGATTGTTTAGAGTTTGACCTAAATGTTTGACCATTTCAGATTGAGGGATGGACGATTCGTTGGTAGATACTTTCGGGCAGGCTTACTTGCGGAGAGGAGTAAAATTTACGTGGACAGATTTATGAGGGGGTACTCTCTAATTTTATAATTCTGTAATCGTCGAGATATATCGCTGAAATGGTTTTGAATAATTATTGAAGCTTGCATTGAAAAATGTGAACGGGATAATATATTACAAGTTCTAAAGTATATGTGAATTTTCTAATCCAGCCGGTAATATTTAGATAGATGTCTAAAGTACAGATGAAGTGTATTTTTGTTTGTTAATAATCTACAGTAAGCTTCTAAGTTATCGTGGTTAATTCAGTTGTCTTTTGTTTTATTATTTTTATTAGCGAGACTGATGATTGTACGCATGTTTGTATTTGTATTTATTATAAGGCGGTGAAAAGTAGTCGAATCGTATATTATATCATAAGTTATGTCACCAATTACAATTATCAACTGTAATAGCAATGCTCAATAATATTCAGAGGGACGATAGATAATTTTAGTCAAGCTATTCAATGTAAATGAAGTAAAAGAAACAATGGGGCTTCTGATATGTGAGGAGCAATTAGAAATCTCCATCGTATCTCCTGTCACCTTACCGCAGCCGCCGCCGCTGCAGAGCATGAATAATCTTATTTAATGACTGCTTGTTCACTCTCTTCTGTCTCCTCCATGGTTTTAGTCGCTGGCTCTACTTGATGCTGCACTATAAGAAATAATACTTGCTTACCGTACCTTCTGCTGCCTTCACTCCTCGCTTCCTATGGTTGGTCGCCGCTCCTTCGTTTACTACACTCTCATCAGTTCACCTGTTCTGTTCGTGACACTGCGAAGTGAATCTTGGCCAACCTCAGCCGGTTTGGTAGAACTTCAGATTCAAAATAAGATTGCTTCTACATCTTTCCATTCCGTTACCGTTAGAATCTGCCTTACGTTATGTTGAAAATACATGCGCTTTCAAACTGAGATTATTAAATGGATTTCGTACCACGTCGTTTTTCAACTTATTTACTTAATATATTTAATACGAAACGTCTCACATATCATACACATACAAATTACGTATATTTTTATGAGAAATACTCTTTTCATTTTTAAAAATATTAGTTAACGTGATATTGGAAAATAACCTGTTATAAATTATTAAATTTGTATTAATGTGTTTAGATTTGGCGCTTGTTCCGATGTTGTAGTGTTCTAAAAATGATGAACATATTTATATTTTACTGTACCGATTTCCGCTTAATTTTAACCCTTAAATGTTGAAATTCCTAATTAAAAAACTTTGATTGTGTTATTCTGAACGTCGGAGTTAAAATCGGAGTAATTATGGGTACAGGAATTTACAGTTAATTTAAAATTAGGGTTGTTTACGGTCTTGAGTAGATATTTATTTTTACGCAGTAACAATGGAACATATTATGTCAGCTGGAAGGAAGTGACTAGTTAGTTTTTGCAATATTTTTGAATTGTTTGTTGAGTAAGTGCATTGTCCATCAATTATTTTCTAGAGCTAGGTTTTTCTGAAATCATTGATACCTTATTACATGCTTTTCGTTGATTCGAAGAAAAACTCAGAACAGCTTTTTATTAGATTAATTTTTATTCTCAGAAGCAACAGTAATTGTATTTATTAGATCATGCGGTGACTTCAGTTGGTCCTTTACATAATACTCGTGGCGTGAGATTTGCCACATTTTACACAAAGGTTTTGATCTGCAAATTTATTACTTATTACTAATTACTTTTTGTAATTTTTGTTGGGTAGCAATAAGGCGAAATTATCATATTACTAACTTACACCGCTTTTAACGGCTCAGATGCATTGTAAATTGTGCAACTCAATTCCGGTGGTGCTTTATTTTTATCATGCTGTTTCCATGATTTTAATGTTGCTGACTTGAAAAAATTTATAATATTTGAAGTTAGTAGGAAATTTTTTCTAAGATAAAACTAAAAAAATTTGGTGTGAAACACTTACACGACTTTCTCTTGCCAACGTTAATAATAACGTTGGCCGTTCTGCTTAAAAATACAGGAAATCATTTATTGGTGCTAAACTAAGCTCTGTAGAAGAATATTCTTGGAATAAAGTTGTAGATCGTTTAATTTTCTATAACTTAATTTATACACTTATGTTGTAAAATGCATACTACCAATTTAGTGCATAGTTATCGATTTTGGTGAGGAAAATACAGAAAGTCACTAGTTGACGCTAACTAAGACGTTGTACAAAAAAATTTTTGGAACCAAAGTTCTAAGTTTTTTAATTTTATGCAACTTTGATTATATACATGTTTGCTTTAGACATATTGAAGGCCGCAATCTTAAAAAAATATACCACAAGAGCACAGACCCCCCTCTAATCATTTCAGCTGACCCTATCATTTAGAGCATAAAAAATGGTGAATGAGGCGATTTAAAAAAAAAGTGCGATTCAGAAAAAAGTGAAAAATCGCATGAATAAACTACTACTTTCGGTTGACCAATTTTGATGAAAATGTTCGTGTCGGGTTTCCTAGTGGTACCTTACTTAGGTTCTTAGTTTCAGCTTCGTTCGATGTTCCTTTCTTGAGATATTTTGTTCACACACAGACCCCCCCCCCCACACACCCGCACAGACTAATCGCTAAAAAACATAGTTTTTCGGTTAATGGGCCCTGAAACGTGTACATCCGGTGAAAACTCGATTTTGAAAAATTAACATGAACACTTTCATTCTCTATAGGCTATATTCATCTAGGGCTAGAGGAAGTAAAAAATATAGTAAATTAATAAACTAATTAACAAACTCAAAGTTATAACTTTCATTTTTTCAAGTAATTATAAACAATAGAAAAAAAACTCTAGAGAGCAAGTTTTTTTTAGGTTTTCACTAACAAACGACGAACAGTATCTGCTCATTTTAATAAGGATTTAATGTAGAATTGATATTATGTGTTCAGAACGTCCTAAAATTTGTCAATCTGAATGTTCGCAATCATTTTTATGTCACAACAAAACCTGTGTCGGCTAACCATCACCCTAAAATCCATTTTGATTTTAATATTTTGTCTTGAATATTTACCAAAGAAAACATTTTGTAACGCGAGAGCATGTTTATAAAAAACTTCCAAGTAATAGACAGTACTGTTTCATAGTTTCTTATGCAACCCGCAACACTTAAAAATAAAATAGAACAGTAGCTGGTTCCTCGATAAATGTTTCATGATGACAATTTCATTTACTATGTAGCAGTCGATGGGGGAGGGACATGGTACTCTCTTTAGCTAAAAATGCCTTTGGTGATTACAGTACATACATGCAATTTTGTAAATATGGTCTCTGAAGACTATCTTTCTTTTTTATCGTAATCGGAGTGATCATTTATTAATTCACGTGTAAATATAGAATACTTCTGAATGTTTATTATTATTATTTTGATAATTCAACAATTACTTGCTACTTTGTTTGTTGTTCATTACAGACTTAATGATCTGATTTTCCTCATAAACGTATCTGTCCCTGGCTAAATTAACCGTGATAAGGAATTAATAATAAATTTTGTTTAAGTCACCAGCAGAAAGGCCGGTTTGAATTATGGAGGCTTCACTAAGTAAAACGAGAAGTGGGGTGGTTTATCATCGCCTTCCTTTCTGGTTTAAAAAGTGTGCTTATCAGCTTGCCAGTCTCTCTGAAAAGCACTGATTTTCCACACTGCAAATGACATCTTCACTTCATTCACCACAAGGTCTGGCTGTGTAATAAAATTCATAACTTTCAGAAGTGATAACTCGGATTAGTATCTTTCACCCCTGTAGCTCTTCTGTTCTTAAATGATTCATATAATTGGCTGACCATGTGATTAAAAACAAATCTATTGTTTTGTAGCTTTGGAACTAGCAGATCGAGTGCAAATCATTTAACACTCCATTTGCGTGTTATGGGCAATAATTATAAAATATGGAATAGAATAGTGGTGTAAATTTATAACCTATAAGAAAATGAAGGTCTAATTCTCTTACGTAACTTTCATTTTATTGTTAAAAAAGGAATTAGGCATTTTCGCTCTTCTGTGGACGGTGGTAGAATGTTAGAACAGAATGAAAATCCTTGATTCGATTCCTGATGAGGACCTGGATAATATTCGTCCCATTGAAACTTTATGACTTTTTAGTATTGATCGTAGTCGCTAATAACCTAAAAGTTAATGATTTAAAAAACGTAAAATTAAGTGTAATCAATTTTAAAACTTTTTGCTTTCCCACTAATGATTTTTAGAAAATTTTATTGTAGGCCTATATAGTCTACTTTTTAAACTGTTTAAATTTATCTTAAAATCAATTAGACTTTTCAAGAATTTTGAATCTCCTAAGAAAATGGCTGACCTTTTTAATTTTTGGTGTGGTAACTTTTATGATTTTTGAAGAAGCTTAATAAAAATAGTTAATCAAAATTTGGGCACATGGTCCGCAAATATTAAAATTAATATGTATACGTTTTCGAAGATGTAATTCCACATCAAAAAGTTTCGTATCAAATCTGGTGTAATTATAATGGTTCATTGAAACCCGAACAATACGGTTTCGTAGTTTCGTAGGATAGATATGGAGATTGCGGTTTACCTTATTCGTTATGTAGTTTATTGATGACGTAGGAGGTTATTGATATTTAAATGGTTACTGCATATTTACTCAGTTCTCTATTGTTTGGCAATTGTAATTATCTAGTGTTTATAACGACACAACTGCTCATACATTATTTAAATGTGCTGTTTGTTGGTCGGTTGGGTGTTGCGTATTTTGCATTGCTAATTATCATAAATATTGTCCTGCATTCTACCATTAACTTCAGACTTATCGCAGCTGCAGATTTCAGTTGTTCACAATCATTCATTAAATTCATCACTCTTGTGCTGTTACTATTATCCTGTCACCTAGTGTTTGCGTTATTTATGTCATAAATTGTAAAAATTGAACTCATATTTGGGTGTTTCATTTTGGATTCGTATACTAAAATATAAAATAAATTCATAAAATTGAATTCATGAAGGTTAATCTACATAATGCCATTAACATTTTGATACAGACTTGCCATCTATAATTCAAACGTGTTGGGTAAAAGGAAGTGTAGTGTATGTAGTCATCATTTTTTAAATCTCGGTCCGAGGGAACTGGTTGTGTTAGACTTGGCAACAGTGCGCGGGAACCGGTCCGTAGCGGCCTCCTGGCTGGAAATTGAAACCTGGTCGAACAACCGCCACCCGGCTCACATCCATTCGGCCCGAATTAAATCAATGCCCAGCAGGCGTCTCACTATCATTTCCTCTCACTCCCACCGTACTCTTTAATTAAACACCACAGAATTTAATCTTGATTCTTAATATAAATGTCGATGAAGATGGAATTCTTTCAATTCCCCTCTTGCTGTAAATATACCTATACACTAATACGGATAACCAGTAAAAATTTAAAATGTCAAAAAGTTGTTTGTGTAATGATATCCCGTTAATGATCGTTGATCTTTAATTTTTTTACTTTTTAATCAAAAATTAATATTAAAAAAAATTCTAAACAGTTATATTTACTAAAACTGAAGACTGTGTTTAAGCTTTTTGGCGACCTTGGCCATCCTCAGCACGTGAAAACCTTCCCAAAGTAAATGCAATATATTTTAATATAGATTAGACTACCTTGTATTTTTAAAATGTTAATTTTTAATGAAACTTAATTCATTAAAGTCTGATTAAAAATGTTATATATTATGGGAAAACTACCATCTTGTTATTTAGATAATTTTTTACGGTTCCAGTAATTATCTTTCTGTGCTTAATTTGTGTCCTCTCTTTCTAGGAGCTATAAAATAGATCTACATTTTGTTTTTAAGTATCTACGAACGCTTAGTATTTTAGGAAATTATATTAGGAACACTTATTAACTAACGATAACGCTAACTTATAAACTTATGATTCGCTTACTTGAGTAATCAATTCTTTTAGTAGACAAAATATTTTATGTAGGAAATGTTTCATATTTCTATATTTTCAACTTTGCTTATCTTTTATTTTGAATATTTAAGTCTACTATAGAGAACTACCAAAAGATGAGAAAACATTGATATTAAATTACGATTAACAAGAACAGGCATGATTTAAAATGCAACGTTCAGCAATGTTACATTTGAAATAAAAATGAACGTAAAATATACTAAAGTACGAAAACAAAAACAAAAAGTTTATATTGTCAAAGAAAGTTATTACCTATAGTAATAAAGTATATTTAAAACAAAACGAAAATTACATCTAATATTTCACATTGTTTTATCTTTTTCAACATAAACATGCAGAAAGAATTAAAGAAGTTCTCTGCTACATCTTCTTTTTAATCTTCAAATGAAGCCTGGTGGATTTTCCACATCACTGATAAGCGGATTATTATGGATTTTTAGTTTTGAATAGATTTTAATATAACTATTTTTGATGTTGTCGCAAATGAATGGTGTTTTTAAATCAGTGTGTAGTGTGTAATTTAAGACATAGTACGGTGAACCAGTAATTATAGACTACGGAGAAATTTTGACTGGAATGCTTCAATAGTTTTTAAATTGCTCTGTTTTGCGCATCCAAAAATTTGAATACCGTACATTCAGATAAGTTGTAAGAGGGAATTGTTGAATAATAATTTTCAACTAAAATCGGAAAACATTTCTATATAAATTCTAGTGTGAAAAATCATGTAAAACTGTAAATTTTTTACTTAATTAAATCCACTGACATCTCCTTTGGCGAACGATCCGGCTTTAATGTGTACTAAAATAAAAAATGGAATCTGGTAGGTTTTAATTGTTTATCAAGTGTTTATCAACAATAAACAATTATCGTGTAGTGTGTTACCAATTTGCGCATCGTAATTGGTTCTCTACTTATGAAAAATACTTTTTTTTTGGAAATTTGATTAGAAGAAAGAAAGAAAAATGTTATACGAGTTGCTGCTAGTTTCTTTTACTACTGCATATTAGAATGGTCTGAAATGGAAAACTACAGCCTTCCGTTTCTTGTAAGTTAGGTGGAAGAACTGAGGGGAAAGGATAATGTCGACCCTTTTTTGTAGCAGGTAGCAAAGAGATAGGAATATGATTAGCCCACCTTTGTTGAAGAGAATAATAAAATAAATTATTTCACAATCCGTCTACCATTATACAAAATCCAGCTTCTTGACATCCATTCTACAAAAATGAAGCTACCGCAACAAGTTGTTTTTATGTCATTTCTATTCACTTCCCTCTAGTCAATAAAATAAAATAAATAGGTTGTATTTCAAGGAATTGTATAAACTTGTGCTTCTGCAATACTGAAAGTTTATCAGTTTCGCTAGAATATCAGTTTATGACAGTCGTTAGTAGACAAACATGTTTTAAACTTAAGAATAGATTTAAAGTTCGGTTTAGTATTTTTTTTAAATCAGAAAGGCCTTAGAAAATTGGAAAAAGGTTGAAAAATACGTTGGATGGAATTAAAGGGCTTCCATGTAGAGCTAAAATAGAAAGAGTGTTGAGTAACTATAAAATCCGACTGTTAGAAAATGCTGAGAATGTTCACTGTAAAAATGGCTTCCACAAACGTTATAGACGGCTTCCAGAAATGTTTATAGTAGACAGTTTTAAATGACGGTAAACTATTTACTAGTTTAGTAAAAATCTCTTAAAATTATGATGTAAAAATCTCTACTCCGACTTATTTGGTGCCAAATATTTGGCTCCGCTATGCCTTCAGTAGGCCTAATCATAAAATTACAACGCTTTCAATCCAAGTGCATATGGATTAATACAGAAGCACCCTGAGTCGTAACTAACGAAACTTTACATAACGACGTAAACATACAAAATGTTAACGACATCGTTTATTAGTTTTACTGAAATTTTAAATGGAAACTTTCTGAAAACGAAAACCGACTTATACGAAACGTCTACATGCCACGTTTACCCAGTAATCCAATACACAGGCTTCATAGCAGATGGAATAGAGATATCTTGTAAAAAATAAAAACTCAATAAAATAAAAAAAATAATAAAAGTCTTACTACTAAGTACCCCCTTAAATCCCTTGTTATCCCTTAAATCATTCATAATATATTTTCACCCACCATCGCACAACCCAGGCTTTAAATTTAGTTGTTGTACGAGGGTAGGCTGATAAGTAATGCACACATGCTTGTAGAAGACAACTAAATAAACTTCAGTAGCGCGCCTGGTGGCATGTGGAAGTACTATTTCTCCTCTACAAGTCTGCGCAGTTTGAAGGCGTTGCTTTCATTCAGTTTGTTTTGAGTAGTGGAAGTATGGCGTCGTGTTCTGGTGCTATGTCAACGAGAATTAAACAACGCGAATTGAACAACTTTTGAAGCGCTACCGTGACGAAGGAGACGACTTTCTTTTGAATATTGTGACGGGGGACGAGTCATGGGTTCATCATTACGATCCCGAAGAAAAAAGGCAGAGCGCTGAATATCGTCATCCACATTCTCCTGTTGTGAAAAAGTTCAAAACACAACCGTCCGCAAAAAAAATTCTTTTGACTGTGTTTTGGGATGCTCGCCGAGTTTATGTGACTGATTATCTGGAACGAGGGGCAACGGTAAATTCTGCTCAGTATATACAGACTCTGAAACACCTCCGACGTCGAGTTTGTCGTGTTAGAGGCAACCTGGCGCCAATAATTTTGCAACACGACAATGCTCGTCCACACACTTCGCGTGCAACTGGAGAGGCTCTGAGAAACCTGAAGTTTCAACCAATTTTACACCCTCCGTATTCTCCCGACCTTGCGCCTTGCGATTTTTATTTTTTTCCTCTACTGAAGAGAGACCTTAAGGGTAATCATTACAGCTCGGACAATGAGGTGAAGGCAGCTATTGCGTCCTGGGTTCGAGGAAAGTCGGAAGAATTTTTCAGTGACGGAATGAAAAAACTTGTTAAACGTTGGGAGAAATGTGTAATGCTTAACGGTGACTATATTGAAAAATAAATAGATAATTTGGTAGGTTAAGATTTGTACTTTAATTTGTTATTTACCCCATCTTGCTATTTCTTTTTGTTCGTCTTCTACAAGCATGTGTGCATTACTTATCAGCCTACCCTCGTATATCTATTTATTGCAGTTGTAAGTAATATTAAGTAAAAAAAAATATATAATTTAGTAAACTGTTATAAAATAGCTAAGGGATAAACATGGTAATGAAATAAATAAAAACAATAAAATTTTCGTTAATGAAAATTTGAATCAGGATAAAGGTATTCAAACTAGAGTGGAAAAAATTAATGTAGTAATTTTGCAGTGATTAATGAATATAATCATCGTTTGAACAAAACCTACTTTTTAACAAAAAGTACTTTTCTAGAAAACTTAAAATCGGCCATTATCTAACATTTATGTACAACCGGAAGCATTATTTGTGTCAGAAACACTCAAACAAAATAGTTACAAGGGATAATCTGAAGATGAAGAGAGAGAAAATTCGTGAGAAAAATGTTTGATCCCAGAGAAGAAAACGCAAAATAATACCCAAATATAACACATAAATACAGAAGGTAAACAATTTTAGATTTAATAAAATTAAAAAGAATTAGATATTTTGAACATTTATTTAGAATTGACAATGGAGGACTTAAAAAATCTGGTGTGAAACACTCATACAGTTTCTCTTGCCAATGTAGATAATGAACAATATAACCTATGTCTCACCATGAGTAAACAGTGTAAAATTAAAAACAACGTAATTTTAGTCATGAGTGAATGGCGAACAAAGAAAATCATCCACTGTGAACTTAAAAATACGGAAAATCAGTAATAACCTCTAAATTAGGTTCTGTGGAGAAAAATGCTATAAATGAAAGTTTTAGATATTTTTAATTTCCTAAAACTTTGATTATATAATACACTTTTATCGTAAAATGTATACTAAGGCCGCAATATTAAAAATTCCCACTTTTTTTTAACAATTTCGATGAAAAAATAAAACAGAAAATCACTAACTTAATTGTTGCTAAACTGAGAAATGATTAAAAAATGTTTGAAATAAGAGTTATAGGTTTCTAAATGTTCTATAATTTAAAAAAAAAAATTTTAATTTGATTTATTTTTTTTAACGTTGCATCAACTGCAAGGTCATTAGCGACGACGTTGGGGTGTAACTGTGCGTAATGAGGATGAAATGATTTTTTTTTCTGTAATGTATGAAAATGACTGATGTGACCGACTTATCAATTCGTTAACCGTAGTCATTAAAAGCTGAACTCGAGAAAAAAACAGTATCATTCATTGTACTTCCAGGTTCCCTCCTCTACTCCGAATTCCCAATAAGGTGTCCCGGTTTATGATTAAAAAAATATTTATGGCAAGCATTTTTATACTCATAATTGTACATACATCTTGTACCCCTCTTTGTTCGCTCTTGACCCTCATATGACTTTTTTTAAATTAATGACTAAATAAAAATTAAGTACTATTATTTAAGTGTGTGTGTCGTTCCGTTTAATTATAATATAATAGATTTTTTAAATTTTCTAACGAGTTGATTGCTACAATGATGTGTTGTGATAGCATAGCGTGTAGACGTCTTCGTCGCGTGAGCAAGTGTGCATTTTTTGTGGCACTGTTCTGCATAAATCTTCTCTTGTTACTTGTTTTATAAAATACGTTGTTTTATAAAACAAAAACGAATACTACTTCACCTATTCAAATGAACCAGTAAAGAAAAGGATCACGCAATCCCTCTCATATTCCTGTAACTGAATACATTGTTACGCTTATCTAATGTATTCAAAATTTGCAGAAACTTTATATTATCCGTGTGGTGTTTTTTTTTTTGGATTATAAAATCTTTTTCTCCATATTTTTCACCATATCATATGAAATTTCTATTGCGTATCCAGTTGATGTGTAGATGCGAAGAAACTGTAGATGAAGTTTAAGCAGTCAACTAAACTAATATTATTTTCATAGATAGGCTACGTTGGTATACGAGGGTCATTCAGTAAATAAACAGATTAAAGCCAGCACAGAAAAAACGAATCAGTAATTTCAGAACACCCATTAGTCAAAACTATATAAGTTGTTTTCTTTAGTGCATTTTAAGAGTAACTGATTGTAAATCCCTACAAAAATCACATAAGTTTGGCTTTTATTAAGTAATTATAAGAAAAGGCTTTTCCTTAAGTATATTAAGTGCTTCCCTCTAATTTAAATATGAAAGTGGATGAGTTTTCAAAACTTAAGCCATACTTTCTAGTGGAAAAGGCTTGGACAAAGTTTCTATGCAAAAATATTTTAAAGGGAGATAACTACTGATTGTGACGATGACGAAGAACTTTAATAGTCTTGAAAACTAACATTTTTCTTTCTTAACGTTAAGAATTTAAATTTTTATTACAACAAAAGCTATTTTAAGTCACTAATTTAAACTAGTTAAATACATATATGAATACATTGTACAACACAGTTTTCTTCTAGTCTAACAACCTATTTTACAAAAAAAAAAAAAAACGTATGTTAGCGTTTTACTCAAATTTATTTCAGAAACTCCTTCACACCAGTCGAAAATTTCAATATTTTTAAGCAAGTGTTTTATCTTTAAAAAGACAAAAGTAGGCCTAGCCTATACATTTTATATTAAAGAGGACAACCCTTTGAACAAATTATATTTTTTAATTTTGTTTTTATTGAAACGTATTAAATTACTAGTGGTTTTAATTTTTCCAAAAGTTAGTTATTTTTGACTTTTGGGCTTTTTGAAATGACGATTCAAATGGTTTATAAAATCAATACAGTTTTTTGTCGAATTCTCCACGTAATAGCTTTTTGGGATTTTATCTGGTTTTATATTTTTGTTTCTCTGTTAGTCTGCCTGTACAGCCAGAACGTGGCCGTATTTTTTAATTATGTGATATTACGGTTAGGTATCTGTTGAGTCAATGCCATTATGATTTCACTAGGGATATCCTTGCGAATCTTTAATATGGCAGTCATCCCGTGGCTTTCCTTATCCATATGTCGTTGGTTACTTATTGTAACTCCTCCGCCTTTAGGGTCGATTTTTTCAGCCGTAGGACAATAGGGTGCCCTTGCCCTTTTCAACTCTTCCACCCGTAGCTGTTGGTCGAAAAGGAGTATTACTTATACCGGTACACGTTCGGTGACTTTATACTAACCCTAAAATCTGGGCTGCCACTTCCGCCATTCAAGCCGTTTCTGGAGACACTTCCTTCGCCATGTCTGCCGTTGTGGTCTTCACCCGTATCCCTGGGCAGGGGTCCGTGTTATACCCCACAGAACTGGGTCTCTACCTGAACTTGGCCACCTATTCACTCCGGCCTACTTGAGTGAGAGGTGCCCAACCCCGCGACTTGGACGCGCCAGGTAAGAAGGAAACGCGGATGACACGGTCTTAATTGCGGCAAGCCAAGAGGAATTACAAACACTCGTAAGCAGGGTAACCTCAGCTTGTGACAAATATGGTCTAAAGCTCAACACTTTAAGAACCAAACTTATGGTAGTTAGCAAGGCAACAATACAACCTGTACAAATCAACGCATACGATATAAGGCTAAAAAGAGTTGAAAACATCACTTATCTGGGCGCCAGTGTCAACGACAAATGGGACATGAGTAAGGAAATAAAGATCCGTATTGAAAAAGCCAGGACCGCCTTCTTTAGATTGAAGAGAATTCTATGTGACAGAGGAATCACCTTAAAACTAAAAATCAGATTAACACGCTGTTACATATTCTCCGCTTTGTTATATGGTGCGGAGAGCTGGACGCTGACGACTACTTTAATGAGGAGGCTGGAGGCTTTTGAAATGTGGATCTGCAGAAGAATTCTCCGAATAAGTTGGGTGGACCGAGTAAGAAATGAAGAGGTCCTACAGAGAATGAAAAAGAGCACAGAAATAATAAAAACACGTAAGCTCGAATATTTTGGCCACGTGACACCCAGGAAAATATAACCTTCTGCATCTAGTGATAGGGTAAAATTGCCGGAGGGAGAGGACCGTCTTGGCTACGAAACCTCCGAGAGTGGTACCACAAAACATCCACTGAGCTATTCCGAGTTGCAGTGAATAAAGTGATGGTAGCCAATATGATTGCCAACGTCCGATAGTCGGGCATGGTACTTAAAGAAGAAGAAGATCTGTTGAGTAACCAATGTGTGTGATGATATTTTCTTGATACGTTTTGTAAATTGGTTTGTCTCGTTGTCTGTGATAATAGTACTAAATACAAAGTGATATACATGATGTATTATTTTAATAACATTTTGTTTATCCTCCTCAATCGGCCCCTTTACGCACTGATGGGGAGATACAGGCAATAATAACCTGTAAGTTTTCCCCCTACCTGTGTGGATATACGGGGTGCAACTAGTCACAGTAACATTGAAATAATTCAAAGGTTTTAGTCCAAAAACTTCGTAACATCATAGACTCCCGTTGGTACATACCCAACAGTATAATGCATAGAGACACGTAAAATATCTCAGTACTTAAAGAAATACAGAAATTTTGCACCAGTTATCTAACAGGACTTGAAAAGCATCAGATTCCAGAAACCATCTCACCTGACAATAGTGAAACACACAGACTACACCCTACTGATTTATTTTAATACATTATTTCATTTAATTAAATTTTATTCTACATTCACGTCAAAAGCAAAAAAAAAACATTTAAAATTCATACAGTTAACAGGAGATATTGCTCACTCATAATTAACATTTAAGACATTTCTACTCATTTTTCTATGAGAGCAGATCGTAAATTTTCAGTAATAAAAAAATTTTAATTAGTAATTTTTTACAACTCTGGTACCTTATTCTTGCTATGTTGTTTGAAATTAATTTATGTTTCATTGTACTGTTTAAACGTACTAGCTAATAGAAAATTATTTTTCCTGTCCGTAAATTAACTAATGATGTTTAATACTTCTGTACCTTTTTTTATTGTACAGCATTTTCTGCTATTACACGTTTTAGTATGATGTTGGTTGATATTTTTAGTCATTGAATTTACTATATACTTGTAAGCAACTTATAGACGTTTAGTTCTAATTTAAATTCCTTTTAATGCATAACCGGAGATCGTCAATCTTTAGCTATTTTTAAATTCACTCGTTATTAACCGGGATGAGGTGAAACGGACGTTACACCTGTTGGACATCGTGTAGCGGAGCATCCGTGTAATAATATACATTTGAAGTTGTATTTCATTATCCAGGAAACGTTTTTCAGGATTTCGTGCAAACATATGCTGCACAAGTGCTTGCAAAGATCGTCATTTATATGCGATACAATGAGACAATTACAGATAAATAGTTATTAAAGTATGTACGCAACACCATTATTGAATGTTGTAGCGGAAATGTTGAAGGAAAACTAATGTTCTTATGTGTAAAAAATATACAGCAGTTTATTTGAGATTGCAAGAAGTACTGAAGGAGTTTGACGTGGACTACCCAATTATCGCTATACTAGATTCCCATACTGTTGGTTTCTCGTTTACTTCTTACAATGGTTGACCTTTGAAACGGAAACAATAGGCTCCTCCTTCGTAATGTGTGTTTTCCGCAGTAACCTCTTTTAAATGCTAAGTGGGCTCAACTCGTAAACTGTTTTTGATACTGTTTCCAAGCCGTTTTCGAATACATTATTTTCATTCAATATTAGTGATTACAAAATTTGTACTAACCCTTAATAGTATTACTGATGACGCTTAATTTGCGTATTTATGTTATCATAGTGTTTTGTTTCACACAATAGGTATTCTATTATTACAGATTAGCAGTGGTGTTTTGTTACCGCTTTTTTGAGCGGTTGTTAAGATATCTAAGTATAAATTTGCTCGGATCAACCCTAACTACATTGTACTCAAGAGAAATCCCCTATGAAACAAAACACCCATTCCACGAAGTAAAAGACTAAACACGTTTATGGAACTGTGTTTATGTGATGTCATTCGAAGTAGTATGAGATTTAGGGGTAGAATTCGCTCGGAGGGGGATTGAGATTTTTTTTATTTTCTGTAAATTGTTTTTACATTTTTCTACTGGCTTCTATACCAGGGTCCCGGGTTCGATAACTGGTCAAATCTGAGACTTTTTCATCTACTTATCACATCATCATATGATTACTTACTCATAAACTAATATATACGGCATCATTACCCAATAAAACAATTTTGAAATATTATAAGGATCAGCATCATATTGGAACGTACAAAGAAACAAACAAGAACAACAACAAGAGCCAAAAAGTTAACAAAAAAAAAAAAAAAAAAAAACAATTCCAAAACCAAACAACAACCAACTAAAACTATCCAAAACTAAACAACACTAATTAAAACCACTCCCTTTTATAGAAAACAACCCAAAACTAAACATCGCCCACTAAAATCTTCCAAAACATTTTACAGAAAATAAAACAATTTCCAATCCCACCCCGAGTTGAAACCCTCTTATTATATCATACTATCGGAATATTATTACCTTTAAAATCACTTACTAGTTTTTTCATTGCGTCTAAGTTTCTTATAGATAGCATTTATTATTATAAGAAAAATATTGTCTAATTTGTTTCCATAACTTAAACTAGTTGTACAGATTCATGTATACTTGCGCTTTATTCAAAAGTATTAATTTGCCCGTTATTTTGTTTCAGATATATCCATTCGAAGGAGAAACCGTTCAAATGTGGAGAGTGTGGCAAAGGATTTTGTCAGAGCCGTACGTTGGCTGTTCATAAAATACTTCACCTGGAAGAGTCGCCGCACAAGTGTCCTGTTTGCAGTAGAAGTTTCAACCAGAGATCCAACTTGAAGACCCATCTGCTGACCCATACTGATCATAAGCCCTACGAATGTAATTCTTGTGGAAAAGTCTTCAGACGTAACTGCGATTTAAGGCGTCACGCTTTAACTCATGCCGTCGGTGATGTACCACCTGACGTATTATCTGATTCTATGCCTTTAGGAGGCAATGCTCCTGAAAATCTTCACAGGGATCTCATATCAGGAACTTCTCCTTCAGGAAGTAGATCGTCAGATGAAAATTCTAGGGCGCCCTCGGCTGAACGATTTCCTGGATCATCGGATGCTTGTCCTCAACCTTTTCGAAGGAGTTCGCCGTCACCAACAACTTCAGCACCTCGTCGACAATCTCCTTCGTCTTTACCGGCTTATCGTCGACAATCGCCGTCGCCAATTCCATTGTTTCGTCGGCAATCTCCATCTCCTCTTCCTAGCACAAGATGTTCCTCTCCTCAACCTGGCCATAGCCGAAGACAGTCACCTTCCCCACTGCCACTTTATCGTAGACAAACGGCTTCCCCGATCCCCTTGTACAGAAGACAGTCACAATCCCCTGTCCAGATATTCAAAAGACATTCTCCTTCACCTGTCCCAATATTTCGTCGTCATTCTCCATCTTCAACGCAAAGAAAACGATCACCATCTCCTAATTCAACCAAATGCCATCATCAGGATGCTTCTCCGTCAAGTTCGTATACGATGCGTCCACCGAATGCTCATCCGCAACTTCAAGTAAGACGAGATCTCCATGCTCCATCCGCTACAATTACCAGTAGCCAGACAAATCAAGATCCAGCCGTATTAGGCCTTGGTATATTTCGCCGACGGCTGCCTGAACCGCCGGACATTTTACGGTCGTCATCGCCAAGAAGACTGTCCTCAACGCTGACCATAACAAGGACTACTCTTCCTCTGAAACCTCCTGTGACGCATTCTCCAGCGCCTGCTCCACTTCCTCCACCGTCAACCCAGCAACAACAGCAGCAAACCGTACCACCTCAGCCCCCTCCACCTCCGCCTCCACCACCTGTTAAAAAACAAGGTTTCAGTATAGAAGAAATTATGCGTCGTTAGCAGTGTTTACTAATTTCGTTTAGGTGGACGCAGATTTTTTAATTTATCTCCAAAGATGAGTTTTTCTTTTGAAAATTGTGTGGATTAACTAATGTTGTAAATTCTGGGTGGGTGTTGTCAACATTCTTTCACAGTCATTTGATCATATTGTGTGTTTGGAAGTTTTTTTATGTTCAAAGCTTAATAAAGAAACCATCAGTCCCGCGTTTAGAGTTATCTTTTTTATATTGTTCGGTGATTATCTGTTCGTTATTCTTTCATCGAATTGTCGTTTCTTAGTGAAATATTTCCTTTAATATTCAGTGTGCAAAACAGTAGGTGAAAAACTGAGCAACTTCATTTCAATTATGTTACAATTTTTGGTGTAATTGTAGATAATTACGTAGAATTATATATGTAAAATATAAAACCACCAAATATACAATAGATGATTATCACCTGATTAAAAAAGGCAAAAGGTAATTTTCGATATCATGTCCCTATTTTCAGTTCCAATAACAAAACGTCAATGGATGCACACTTTCGTCAGATTGTCATGGTAGTCGGACCATCTAATTTTAAAAACGTAGGTAATTTTTTAAATTTTGTTCCATTTGTTGAAGTAAGCACTTCAATAGCTTTTTCTAATATTTAGAATAACATTTTGTAGTCTTTAACCTCTCGTATTATCTAGTATTTGTAAATGTTTTAATTTACATTTTCGTTCAGTTCACTTTTCCTCAAGTTTTAGTGGTTTCTCAATCGTCCTTTTTAAAATGTTATTCAATTATTAATTTTAATCTATCTGATTCAATATTCTGGTTCCAGGAACAAAACTTGGACGGGATTTTATGACTTCTGAAGTCGGTATTTAGTTAATTGTTTTAACTCTAACGGTATTACCTAACACACCATGTGGTCAATTGACAATTTGATAAATGTGTGAAGTTTAAAAATTAATAACTTCATTAAATGTGTTTAATAACATGAATTTATTACAGTAATTACTTTAACTGAGTTTGAGGGTTTATTTTTATCGTGTTGTGATTTAAACAGAACATAAAGATATTGTGATTTATTTAAGTGGAGATCTCATTGTTCAGCGCATTTAACCTATTAACTGGGCAACCAAGACAGTAAGTGAATTCAGTTCTTTAATTATTGGTGTTAAAGAACTGAGATTATTCTTTCCTTAAAACAAAGTTCCGATATTACTTATTTAATTACGCTCATACTTGTTTCAGTCTTTTAAAAATTTTGTTGAAGTATGTGTATATAATAGTGGTAGTGATATATTATTGTATTGAAGGATTCACAGTGTAAAATAAGTCATACTTTATTATAGTTTGGGAAAATGTAATAATAATGTCGACTGTTTTTTTTTAATTTACTAAATACTGTTGTTATTTTATTGAACTCTGTTGGGACTTCAATTAAGAGTAAGTTATATTGTACAAACTTCTGTTCATTATTTATTAATATTTTATATTTTATGTTATTTATTGAACACAATATAAATAAGTGTTTTGTTCGTTCATGTAGGTATGCAAAATTTTAATCCGTCAACTTAATCTGTTCATTATAAAAATAAGTGACACTAAAAATTAGTGACATTTTTATATTTATATACGAGTGTTTATTTTTTAATTTTGAGCCGGTCATTCAAACACTTGGTTTTTACAAAAATCTCTGAATTATTATTTTTGTTTAAATAAATTATTTTGTTTTATAGATTTAAGTAAACATATGATCGAAATTGTTTTTTTTTCAAATATTAAATTACATATTTGTTTCTCTTTCTTGTGTGTTGCCATTTCAGTCGTCTGATTGGCAAATTTATTTCATTGTTTAGCAATAAATTTGTTGATACGGCTACTAACTTGTCTCAGCAGGTATTGAAGCCAGTTTTTGTTTTTGAAAGATCTATTAATGAAAGTTGATTGTTTGAGAATAACTGATATAAAATTTAAAACTTTCACGAGTGTACAAAGAAACATAATTAATATTTTTGCCTACTACTGTCTTAAATTTTCAATTTATTTGGCGTGTTGCCTCGATTAAATTATAACTGACTGTATAAGATCTATTTCTTTGTGTCAGTTTTTTCTAGTAATATCAGAACTAGTATAGGCTAATACGAATGTATTTAGTATATATTATACTCGTTATTTTATTATTATATATTTATAACAGATTCATTACTGGTGTTCTTATGGATTTGATAAGAATTAAAAAAACCAGCGATGTAATGTTTTTTGTTTTGTTTTACTCCCGAAAAAATATTTAAATTATGTAAATTTAAAAAAAGAAGTTTATTTCAGTAAAATAGAATGTAAGTTTTACATTTTAAGTTGTAAATCATTGTAAGTAGTATTGAAGTTCCGAATTCATAACACATGTGATGAAACTTCGTAAAAGCTCTTTATTGCCATATTCTTTGTCGAATGGAATTTGACGAGGTTCAGTATTCATATTATTGTATATGCGGGATAAAACTGAAATTGGGATAAGATTTGAAACCATGGGTTTCTTTAACTAAGTCTTCCATTTCCAACTTTCAAAATGTGTAATTTTAGACGAATGTGACGTGTTTATAATACTTTCATTATGTACCTTTGTTCAATTCTTATTATTGTACTAAGAACGTGAACTCAATTTATAATATAATATGTACGTTGTTAAATATGGTGAATTATTTTAATATTGTCTTTTCATTAAATTTTTTAAAAGTAGTAGAACCATTCCTGGAAGCAAGGGACCATATTGTTATTACAAAGCGTTTAGGTATTGTTTTTGTATTTACATTTAATAGTTTGTTGGTAAATATCACCATTAGTGCATACTAATGTGTATAAATTATGGTGTATTGTTATAGTAGTGTTAGGAACGTATAAGTGATAGTTTTGCGTTCAAATGAATTAGTGAATGAATGCAGAAAAGGACTTTCAGAATACGGAAGAAACTAATTTTGTATTAATATTATCAGTTTTTAACTAATTTCATTTTGCGACTATGCAAAAAAATTAGCAAAA
This sequence comes from Catonia carolina, assembly GCA_035578175.1. Classification (NCBI taxonomy): domain Eukaryota; kingdom Metazoa; phylum Arthropoda; class Insecta; order Hemiptera; family Achilidae; genus Catonia; species Catonia carolina. Next base: position 65,539,290 of record JAQMRL010000001.1, on the reverse strand, counting down.
ACGATAAGAATTTGTAATAAAAAAAGCGTTAATGGCTTTGAGGAGGATACCGCTCATTGATAATGCTTCAGATAATTAAAATTTAGCTAACCCTAGTATTGTGTTAATGCATCATGTATCTACTCCATCTGTATTTCAGTCGTCTTTGTGCGATTCCTAGTAGACAGAGAATTTATGTTGCTTATTAAAGGATTATTAAAGTTTCTCAGAAAATACGGTACAAGTTTATAAAAGTGTCGTTGATGTGAGGACATAAAAATAATCATGTAGGCTAGTTTTTACTTTCTCTTGCCTATATAAATATATAGGAAGGAAAGTATTGTTTTCATGTCGATTTTTCGAAATCGAGTTTTCACCGGATCTATATCTTTTCAGACCCCCTGAACCCAAAAAATATGTTTTTAGCGATTGGTCTGTGTGTGTGTGTGTGTGTGTGTGTGTGTGTGTCTGTGTCTGTGTGTGTGTGTGTGTGTGAACAGAATATCTCAAGAATGGAACATCGTACGAACTTGAAACTTGAAACTTAAGTTACATGCCACTGCCGGACCCGACACGAACATTTTCATCTAAATCGGTCAACCGGAAGTGGTAGTTTATTCGTGTAATTTTTCACTTTTTTGCGATTTTCTCAAAAACTGGTTCTACGATTTTCTTTTAAATCGCCTGGTTTACTCAATTTTTCATTCTCTGCAAGATAGGGTAGGCGTCATGTTTGCTGAAATTCTGGGTGAGGCTGTTTTCACGTAAAAAAATTGTATTCTTAAGATTACGGCTTTGATATGCATTTTAGCGCAAAACTTTATATAATAAAAGTTCTAGAGAATTTAAAATCCTACTACTTTTATTTCAAACATTTTTTTGTATAATGCTTAGTTTAGCGGTAATTAGCAATTTTCTGTTTTTTCTCACGAAAACGTGTGAAAAATCTATTTTTTTTAAGATTTTGGCCTTAGAATGCATTTTACGACAAAAGTGTATAAAATAAAATTTATAGAAAATTAAGAGATCTAACTTACAACTTTTATTTAAAGCATTTTTTTGTTCAGTGCCTAGTTTAGTGTGAATGAGCGATTTTCCGTATTTTTAAGCCAAACCGAGGTCGATTTTAATTTTGCGTATTTCACTAATGTTTTTTGAGGTTAGTTTTTTGTTTATTTTTAATGTTAGGTTTATTGTTAATTATTTGCATTGGCAAGAGAAAGTTGTGTGAGTGTTTCACACCAGATTTTTTATTGTAACATGAGAAAATAGTAACGAGTCGATAAAATTTACTTTAAAACGCTGTGTTCATGAAATGCCAAGATTTTCCTACACCATAAATCTGGCTACCATACATCCAAATTGGATATATAACATTATCAGATATTACACTACTAGGTTATATTCGAGTAACCAAACTAAAATATAATTTTTACAATACGTTTATAATCCAGTGTTAGCTTAGCTAGGATTGAATTAGACTGTGTTATGTCCTCCTTAATACACCTCGAATAGGTATCGTTATTTTTTTACCGCCATAATTTCATAGTTCACTCTGCTGATTGGATTAGGTAACGTGAAATAAAATACGTTATTTTCACAGCAATAGAAGCTTAATGTCATTTTTTTCCTCTGATATACCAGTGGTTCAATAAAAATAAATATCATTAACTGTAGCCTACTAACATCATCGGAATAAAAATTATTAAAATTTTTAACTTTTAATGGATGACACGTTTCTCTAGTTTGGAAAAGGCTAAAGTATTTTTTTTTTTTTTTTGTAAATATCTACGACAGATAATAAAGGTCTTTATTTTACTTTTGTTCAGTTACAATTGAGCTATTACAATATTTTTCCTTAAATTCTAAAAGACAATACTCATGGCCGTAGCCGTCTGAGAGTCTACGACAGATAATAAAAACTTAAATATATTTTACAAAATTTTTAATTGCTAGCCTACTAGAGTTGGTTGGCTCATATTATTATGCTTGTACTACATCACAGGTGTTCTTTTATCAAAGTCACTTACCTTAGGGAGTGAGAAAAAATTTGGTGAATTTTATTATAATTAGCTGTAAAATTCATAGAAGAGTTTCAATACTCACTTTGCCAGACTTTGGTATAAACACGTTAAAAATGCTCCGTAATTATTCTTGTAGAACAGTGGTCTCCAACTTGGCAGTCCGCGTCCGGACCACCGACTCATTTTTTTTGCGGACCGCGAGCTGGAGAGTAATTTTTTTGTATGCAGATCTTACTTTCGTGTGTGATTTGAAATTTTTTACGTTTAAGTTGTGTGCATGCTGAGAGCAATTGATGATAACACGACGCATACCCAAGTTTCTATGAAGAGAGTTGATGCTCGCTGGACAAGTTTACGGTCGTATTCAGGCTGAAAGAAACTAGTGGTAGCCCCGCGCAACAAAATACAAAAGAAAATACAACTTTTGTACACAGGCTTACATAGAAACTGTTGTTACATTCTATTGCTTAAACCTTTTCGAAATCAACAATTATTATTAAGATTTAGCATGATTGCCAAATTTTTACTGTTGGTAAGGTAAGTCAATTAAAAATGTGGCTTTACCGTGGCAGTCTCATCAAAGTTTTTAACGGACCTTGATCAAATTTAGTTAATGACCAATTTTGTATAATATCTTAAAAATGATAAGTATTTTTTTAATTACTTGAAATCTATTAAAAATTGTGTCAATAATGTTTTGTATAATTCAGCTATAAATTAATATATTGTCGTAAGATGTGATGTAGTTTGATTTAATCTAGGGTGTAATGGTATTTATAATACAACGAAATAAAATCGAGCGAAAGCTAGATTGATGCAGAGTTGAGATGGCTGTGGCTTTGGTATAGTGGCTGGTGTGCTCGGCTTGTGGCCGTAGGGAGGCCCAGCTGATTGTATCGCAGACGGAACTCTGGAGTAAGAGCATTCCTTCGGCAGGGTTACTGCTCCTTGCCTATGAATAGGCCTTTGTCATGTTCCTTCTACTTGCGTTGCGCTATCTAACAGGCAGTGGCTGCTCCTTGTTCATCTAACTCTTTCTTTCTTCTAGATGACGAAGGCACACCCATCTTATAATAATAATAAATAATGTAAAATAAACAACGTCTATTTCAATTTAATAATAGTGATTTTACATGAAAGTACAATATTAGCATACCATGTAATTCTTTCAATATTTAACGTGGATTTTTTGTAAAAAATAAAATAAAAAACGTGTAAAGAATTTACCCTAGAACGTTTTAATTAAAGTGTATGTCGTATTTTGTTGGGAAACTTTTAAGTATTTTTGATTTACGTTACAGAATGTGGTTATTTAAACCACATTAGAATTAATATTCAGATTGTCTGAGTGACAAAGGACAGTATTTTTTTAAATTTACTTTTTAATGCAAAGATTGTGCCTTTGACGTCAGTTAGTTTAAAAATTACTGCTCATAAATTTGTGCCTTTTACCAATTTCCGAATTGTATCGGAATGCCTTAATAAGTGTTATTTGTTAAACATAAAAAATTGGAACTTTTATGTTATGTTTTGAAAAATGTTAACTAAATTTTTAAACTATCAGTTAATTACTTTTGTTCCTTTAAGGGGGAATGTGGAGATTAACTCAAAATGTTAAAATGATAATCTATTTTAACATCTGAGTTTATTTACATAAACGAAGACTATACCCAATAGTAGGCCTATTGTTTCTAAGAAAAAAACAAAATTATTACAATTTTTGAAAATATTAAGTTTATATAAAATATGAGTAAGTTAAGAGATGTAAAAATTATATGAAAATAAATTTGCGTAGGAGATGATGAGACAATATTAATAATTATAGTGAATATGAGAGTAGAATAACAATAAAAGTTAATTAATAAATCTAAATGGAAGATCAAGTATTATTCTTTTCAGTTTTGTCAATTCCTCATTATATCAAATAGACTTGAGTGCTAACGTATTTGGATGATCTACTTATGTTTGATTTATTTTCTGCGTAACTGCATATTTTTTTTCTTTCATGGGATTAACATGTAAGTTTCTTATGTAGTACCAAGGAGGATCATATAACTTTCAATTGAAATCTTTGACGATGGCAGTTATAAACCTCTTAACTGACCCCCAAATTGATAAGTAAACTTCAAGCCCACATAGTGGTAACTCCTGTCGAGTGATTATTTAAATATTTCATATTGTGTAGAAAAGAAGAGAGTAAACGTGTATGCATGAAATGAAAGTATTTATTTGAGTGTTGTTTTCGAAGTTATTTTTAATGTATCTTTTTCTTGTAAAAGTTTCAAAAACTACACAAAAGAGTTAAAAATTTTATAATTGAAATTTTTTAAATTTAAGTGTACAACTTTTAATTTATATTCTTTAATATATTGTATTTGTGTTGTCTTTTAGAAAAATTTTAACAGACGGTAATAATTTTCAATCTATTTCTGTTACTCTTGAAGTAGGTTTTATGAAAGAACATATGCTATTTTCAGTAAGGTGTTTGATGCTTAAACGTTTATATTTAAATGGATTAAATATCGATTCAATATTATGTTATAGAGTTGAGTGAGATTCGTAGTAAAAGACCTCGGTCTTTTACATGTAAGTAAGCAATATAAGTTACGATGGCAGTGTAACCTATCATGGGATTAACATGTAAGTTTCTTATGTAGTACCAAGGAGGATCATAAGCAATTAATTTAATGTAAATTTTAATAAATGTAGCAACGTATCAATAGCAGTCAGGTTATATGCATTTTTACAGAGGTAAGAACCTCTGTAAAAATGTATAACATTTTTACTTTTCTAGTAGCCTGGTATTGGTAGTCACTATTATTTATATACCAGCCCGTTAGAACTGCTTGTTCTACTACAGTTTCAGTCCACCTGGCTGTATCACGACAGCCAGTTACTTTCTTCGCCTTGAGATAAATATGTAATATTGCACCGGGTGTATACCCGAGAGAAAGCTGTGGCTAAGGTAGCGTTGTTTAAATAACTACCGGGTGTCTAGAAACTATATTTCTTTGTTACAATACTTTATAAAGTATATCCAGTTTGTAACATTTAATTTTTAATTGTAACTTATTTAACACATAAAAGCAAATGACAATCAAAATAAAACAAAAGAAAATCGGTTTTAAATAAATTTTTTTAATTGAATCTGACTGGCTTTTTAAAACAAATAAAATTTTGAATATTTAGTTATTAATATTTAATAGTTTACCGGTAAATGTTCTATACTTATCGTTTCTGAAGTCCGTCGCTCACATTAAGAGTTTCTTTCAATATTCCGTTCGTATTTAATATATTTTTTGCAGTAATTCAATTAACTAATGTTCTTTCACTCAATTTCATTTTATAGGTCTGTCTGTGACTTTATACTATGAATTGTATAGCAATTATACTTTACATTTACTTAACACATTCCATAAATCGAACCGCACACGAATACAACCTTTCTCTTCAAACTACCCCGGGTCAACAGCACACCAAATCAAATATTCATTCACTTATATTAATTACTTTTTGTTTGATAATTTTTAAAACTTTCAAATAAAGTATAAATTTTTGTTGTAAATATGTATTTTAAACTTATTTGATGATCTGCGTAGATATTTCTTTATATTTCTGTATTTTAAAATTTTAATAAATGTTTTTTGTAACTTTTAAATACTTTTTTGGTTCATTTAAACATAAAAACTTCCATCACTAAATAACAACTTGATTTTTAATTATTAGCTGAGATAATTAAATTAATTGGTTTAATAATTTAGAAATAAGATTTTAATTATAATTAGCCAGTTTTATAATTTACAAAATGTAAGAATTTAATTATAAATGTTTACATAATTGTCAATAGCAGTCAGGTTATAAACACATGGTTAATATTACCTTGTACATTTGTAATGCTACAAGTTTTATTATTCAAAAAATATTACAGTAACTTTTTTTATAAGTTATAATGAAATACTATTACGCACAAAATATTTTTATAAATATTATATACATTACCTATGTGATAGCCAACATATTATGGCACGCAAATTTTGTCTAAACCGTGTCTTCTTCCAATACTGTTTCGGTATTTATTCTGTCTTGTAAGATGTTAGTTTAACAATCAAAATGGACAAGCCTTTTTTAAAAATCAATTTTTTTATGGAATTCGAACTCTTAATTTCGGATTGGGATATGGTTTATACAATTTAATTATTTAGTGAATTTAGGAATTACCAACTGTGTAGCATAAAATTAAAACAGTCTTCAAATTTATCGTTGTATTAGATAGAAAATATTTGAAGGGCTCACCGGACGAACAGGGTTGGTCACAATTTTTGTAAAATCGGGGTTTGCTGCCATCTGTTTGATAATTCTGTGAACTTGTTTATCATCTAATAGTATTTGGTAAAAATAGATTACGTCCAAAGTAATAACAATGTAAAAATATTGGCTGCAAGGGAATAACGTTTAGTCTATCTGTGTTACGAATAAACAGGCTGTCACAGCTAAAATATTTTATTCTAAAATTATACACGACTTAAAAACGAAAAAGCAACCTGCATAAAAACCAAAAACACTTCAGTATTCCAGAAAAAATCTAAAAGAAGCCAAAAAATTAAAAAAAAAAACACTTCTTTTTTAGTATTGAGCATTCCAATTTTTTTCATTGGATTTTTTAAACGCTTTTATTTAACTTACTCTTGGATCCATCAAATCTTGCAACTTAAAATTTTAATACTTCTACCGTATCAATATGAATCAAACTTTGCACACTTGTTTATCTTCGATTTATCTTCGATGACAATACGCTGTGGAGGTGTTTGTAAAAAAAATTTTTTAAATTTAAAAAAAAATTTAAAAAAAAAATTTAAAAAACGCTTTTATTTAACAATTACTTAAAAAAATTAACTAAAAATAAAAAAATAAAAAAAATTTACAAAAAAATCACAGAAAAAAAAATTAAAAAATTTTTTTTTTAAGAAACGCTATTATTTAACAATTAATCAAAAAGAAATGAACTAAAAAGAAAAAAAGAAAAAAATTTACAAAAAAAAATCACAGACATTACAGTTAAAAATAAAAGCGTGGCGCATTAATATATATAATATTTTACAATAAATATTATATATATTAATGCGCCACGCTTTTATTTTTAACTGTAATGTCTGTGATTTTTTTTTGTAAATTTTTTTCTTTTTTTCTTTTTAGTTCATTTCTTTTTGATTAATTGTTAAATAATAGCGTAAAGAAAAAAATTTACAAAAAAAAATCACAGACATTACAGTTAAAAATAAAAGCGTGGCGCATTAATATATATAATATTTTACAATAAATATTATATATATTAATGCGCCACGCTTTTATTTTTAACTGTAATGTCTGTGATGTTTTTTTGTAAATTTTTTTCTTTTTTTCTTTTTAGTTCATTTCTTTTTGATTAATTGTTAAATAATAGCGTTTCTTAAAAAAAAATTTTTTTTAATTTTTTAATATCTAGACGTTATCTGAAGAAACAATTGTAGTTTTAAAATTAACAAAGTTGTATTGTGTACGTAAATATCGGTTCACTTTTTGCAAAATAAATAACTTTTATAAAGTCCAATAATATCATGACTACATTTTTACTTTTTACTACATTTTTTATTTTGACCAGATATACTGGAAAAAAACAGGCTGCGTCAAAGGACTGAGCCCATTTTACCGTGGTTTTTTTGTAATATGAAGAGTTTTATTATTTTTGTAATGTCTTTGTGAATTTATTTGGTTAAAAATCAACCAAAATATCTCAATATCTGTATATGTATGGTAAATTATTAGTACAAAGAAAAATATTAAAAATAGAGTAGTGGTGTACTTGGAAACTGTAAAAATTGTTTCCTGAAATATTTGTTAAATGTGGCTGACCTGTTCTTTCCTTGAGCCCTTCATATGTTGAAGACTGCGACTAAAATGTAGAAATATTTACTGAAATGAAATACTTCAATGATATTAAATAACTTCCAAATTGCTGGTTATTTTTTAAAATAAAGAGAATTCAGTAATTGTGGGTAATTGCCTTATGGAATAACGATTAGACTGGTTTTTTAAGTATTGCAATAATAAATAAATAAATAATAAATAAATTACTTAAGGTATTTTTAAAGAATTCTATTTTATGTTTGTTAAAAATTTAAAATCTTCTATTTAAATCTATTAATATGAATTTGTAATTATATAAATTGTTTGTAAATAAAATTTATTGTTGAAATTATAATATAGTTTGTTTAATGAGTATAGATATAATTAGTAGTTAACTGATGATTTATAAATATGTTGTATAAATTTTAGTAAATATTGGTAACGAAAAATAAAATATTGAGTGTTTGGTAAAGATTATGAGAGAAATATAAATTTGTATTTTATTATTGAATAAATGAGTTTTTTTTTAAATACAGATATTAATAAGATTTTGGTTGTAATGTGTAATGTAAGAGTTGTGTATTTCAAATAAAAATACATTTATTTTATGATTGTGTTTTTTATTTGTTGTGTTTAATCATTTTCCGTATTGTTAAGTTTACGGTTGAAATGGCAATATATTCAAAGGCTCATACCATGGTGATTCTATTATAACCTTATTCAAAATAAGGGATTTGTAGAATTTCACAAAAATTGTGATAATTGAAGAATTCGCTAAATAAATAAATAACTATTCAACTGGTATCCAGATTACTACATTTAGCTTAATAATATTGTATAATTATTGCTCCATATTATAAATTGTAACCAAAATATCTTATCAGCTATTAGAAAATAGCTAGCTTATCTTATCGGCTATTAGAAAATTGTATTCTCTCAAATTATTTCCATTTTTTCTTTTCAATTGATACAAACTTTCCTAATCATCAAGTAATGCAAAATTTTTATTTCATAAAACTTTACTTTTCGATTTATATATTTTCATTTTAACTAATCATACTAAAAATCTGTTATCAATTTAAGTACATTACATAGGTACCTGTATGTTTTTTTATTTATAAATTTAAATTCTTTATGAGTTGGTGCAAGACACCCTTCTTTCGTCCGGGTTCAAGTACTACTAACGTAAACTGCTTATTAATTTTTAAATCGAAATATTCCAATTTTTTTAAAAACCCTAAACATGTTTCTTTTAATATAAAAAATTAAACGAGATTTTATAAAATTACCCAAGATTACCCTCAAACACTCTACACGCTCGACAAAATATAAAATCTTTAATAAACTGTTTTTTTTCTCAACAAAATACAGACCCGAATGTGATCACATCAATCTTCTATTTAATGAAACTTTTTCTTTTCAATTTTTTTTCAAAAGCAAACTGTTTAATGTTTCAGGAGAACAAAGATTAATTGAAAACGAGTTAATTTTATGAATCGTAATTAATTTAAGATGTAATTAATTTTAAATCTTCTCTGTGCGACCATGAAATTTTGAGTATTTAGTTATTTCAAAGAGTTTTGTCTTTAATTCTTGTCCAATTTTTATTTTCTGTAAGTTTGAAAGTGATTTGAATTTCCAAAATGGACTGCTGAACCGATTGTAAAGCATTTGGTCGTGCTCTGAGTTTCATTCGCAGAACGCACATGAGTTCCATCTCATATGGTCTCCGCCCTCACCATTGTGTGGAGGTATCTCTCTCCTTTACTGCTTACACCATTGACCATCTTTCCAATCGCCTCAGTGTATCTACGGGTGTTTATTTTTATGTTTTATTCATTTCAACCTTATTTGTACTTGTCCTGTACATATACAGGAATTTCCCCTATCATGTTTGGGTTGAGGCCTTGAGGCCCCCATCCCAGTAAATCACCCAAGGTTAAGCTCAGCTCCTACTGAAGTCAGCCGTCTGACTACTGAAGTCAGATGGCTGACTTCAGTAGGGATTCACTGAAAGTTGGCACCCTTAGTTGAGCTAACCAATTACAAATTCTCAATCTCTAATGGATAGAGTTATGGATTATAGAGAGAGATGATATCATATGGACCGTATGGATGTAACGAGAACTCCTCGTCTGGTTATTGAATTCATATTACAGGGCAGAAGGAGATTGAAACGGCATTGAAGTACTAATGCCAATAAGGAATGACGCGGTTGACATATTTTGCGATGAAGAAGAATAAGTTTGTACGTCACTGGTTAGCAGATCTATCTATGGAAAATGTACTATGGCAATCATAATTTTTGAACAAAATGTTCAACCCTCGCGGCTGAGGCAGAACTTTTTGATGAGAAATACAATGTATTCACAATAAATTCAGGTATACAATAAAATAATAAATAAACTTACTAAATTTGAATTAAACAGATTTAGATTTACGTTTTTCTTTTCTATATGATAACATTGCTATAAAATGCCACAAATTTATAAATATATACTATAATTCGAATGAAGAATACGAAAAAAGTTATTCATTTTTTTAGATTACCCATTAACATAATACTACGATTACATAAATGTTTTTTTTTAGAAGTGGAATTTTTTCTACTGATGTGAAAACCAAATTACCTTTACTGGTCATTGATGTGAGTTTTGCGAGTTACAGTGATAATACAAAACGTATGATTTTTACTATATTGTAAAACAGTACATTTTGATGTACTTAACAACTTAATGGGGCATTGGAAGTAACGTTAAAAAACCCTGTATTGTCCTGCTAAAATAAGGTGGTTAGACTGCTTATGATACCACAATTTATAATGCTCTCAGTTCTATCGCTTTAGCCCCAGTAACGATTTTTTAAAAATATTAATATGTCGATAAAGAACACAAAATGGCGACCAGTCATAAAACGGAGGGTTTACGAACCTTTATACATTAAAACTCTTTTCTTAATTTTTTTGTTAATAACCAACATGAAGTTTTCGATAGTGTTTTAGGAACACTGTAGACTACACAATAAACGAAATAGTTTGATAACAAAATACATTAGAATATAAAACCTTCTGGGCCAGAGTTATAGTATTTTTTTAATGTAATTATTTTGTATTAAAATTAATTAGTTTTACGTCTGACTGCACAGTAAGTCTATTGTAAACTATGAAGGTGATTGATAAACTTTTAAAAACGTTTTGTTGTTAACACTGGTCTAAAATATCAACCATTAATTTTAGTTCGTATCTTAAAACTAAGTGCTGTAATCATATAATCCATCCATCAATGTTCTATAACTTAACACTAAAATACGTAACTTAATTTACTGGCCGTGTGAAATTATTTAAAACATCATTCTTTCTGTTACACTATATCGAAGAGCTTTATTCTATCAAGCTGTCTAGGATAAGTTTTACTGGGAAGATTTAATTATTGCAATATTGATGTGACCATGCAAACTTGCTTCATATTTGACAGCAATACTTCTTATTTCACTGGACACAAAAGGCATCCCAAGATCTCTATGCTGATCAATATTTCTAACATACCAAGGAATATTAACCATGGATCTCAATATTGTGTTCTAAAAGTCTGTATAATTCTTGTCTGACCTTCTCCGGCGCAGCTCCACAGTTGTATACTATAAGTTCAGATTTATTTTAAAATTCGATTATAGACCAGATTTATTAGGCCTATGATTATAGATAGGTTTTTTTTTTATTATGGAGGACAGCTGCGACTGACGCCGCAGTAACCAATATAAATGAAAATGATGATGTTAAAAAAACCAGAACGTGCCTGCAATCGAACCCAGGACGGGTGGCACAGATATCATTTGCACTGGCCATTACTTCAGAGAGCTGGTCAAATTATTTTTATGTTAGTTTTTTGACTTACGTATTTAATACAATTTGTTTTAACAAAAATTAGGTCTCGCAACCTTTTAATTGAAATTGGTTTTCAGGTTACCTATTTTTTATTTTTAAACATTTCTTCCGTTCTCTAAGTAAAGTGAATTAAATTCCAAAAGTTATAAAAAAAACTTTATAGATAACTATTGCAGGTGTGCAAATTTATGGTTATAATACACGGCGTGCGACTAACTACTGTCTTTCTATACATAATCTTAGTCCAATTGAAAAGAGGCGTAGCAATATGGGAGCCAAATTTAGAACATCCTGCCAGATAATCTCAAAAGAACCGACAAACGAAATTTTCCTCAGCGACTGAAAATGTAGCTCCAGGAAATGCAATTCTACGCGTTGGTAGAATTTTTCAACTGGAGGGACATCAAGCATAAAAGAGACAGATTGATTTAGATTTTAAGTACTAAACATATATTGATTATACTAAGTATTTTAATTTTAGTACTTAAATTTTAATCTATAGCAATGTACTCATGACCACCATGTACTGTAATCTTGAAGATTGTAAATAAAAATTATTCTGATTCTGGTATTCGTATTTACACAAATATACTTTGTCAGGTAAGACCAGACATGTAACAGTACAAATACAAAAGAAATTGGTCTAATAATACATAAAAAAGAAACAGAAAACACCGGGAATGTATTGAAATAATAAATGTTAAAGAAAAATAACATCGTCCTATATAATGAAGTAATTGGATGAGGCGTGGTGTGAATTCTCCCATGTTAGTAAAAATATAGATAATGATAGGTTTATGCATGGAAGGAGAGTGAATTTGTTTCTCTTTAACTGTTAGTCCTGACGATGTATTTAAATCATGTAGACAAATTAAAAAATAAAATGAAAAGAGTTCTTGTATTATGTTATTTGTCTATATAAATTCAAAGCCGCTAAAGTTTTAGTTTTACCTTTACTGGATTGATTCATCTTAACAAAAAATTCTACGATACCATGAGTTATCGTACTATGTTTGGGACTTGCCAAAGTACTCCAGCTTCATTTAATTTCTTCTTGCAAATGAACTAACTCAACAATTATACGCTGTTAGTAAACAAGGTTAATATGAAGAGAAGATCTGTAGTCATACAAGAGTTCTGACACGTGTAAAATAAATAATGCACATGACTACATACATAAAATATCTAACAATATTGTTAGTAATTGTATAAATAACTAGGGAAAATTAGACCCTTAACGTTGCAAACATCAACTGCCTTTGACGTATTTGAAATATGAGGTTTCACTTCATATCCCATGGACGTAATGAAGAATAAAATAGAAAGACGAATGAGGAGGTGTAGTAGAGTGTTGATATGGTAAAAAGGCTTTTTTATGTTGTTATATACAGAAAGTTGGCATACTTAAGGCATGTTATTAAAGTAAGTTAAAATAAGTAAGTAAACGAGCAAGTAAGCATGTAGTAATTTGTTAACGTGTAATTAAAGCAATTTGTTTTTTTTGTAATCTCTATTAGATTGACTTATTTACTTTTTTTTGAGTGCTGATGTCTACATAAGCCTTGGGCTTGTGCGTAGATAATGAAATGAAGTGATACGCAGATAAAAAAATGCCAGCCCTTACCGGGAATCGATCCCGAGACCCCGACATAGAAGAGCCAGTTGCTCTGATTACTACATCACGGGCCCGGACATTTCCTATTCTTCCTGTGGGAGTCATCTGGACGCAATTAACAAAAACATTATTCGAGGTCAACGTCATCAACTGTTCTACTTTACATAAGAGTAAAGTCAATGGTCGGCGAAATATTGGTAGACAAGTGCCCAGGTTCAGAAACATTAGTGATTAAACTGGAATTGCTAATGTTGAGTTGTTCCATATATTAAGAAATAAGGAACAATTCGCTCTGGTGATAACCAACATTAGGGGGATCTGACATGCTACATGGAGAGAGAGACTATGAACCAAAATCAGAAGTCCAGCTAAATCGTTTAAATAGTATGCTCTGTGAGAGGTATTGTTCAAAGTTTGAAAGTTACTTTATTTGTTCGAATCTAACGTGATGCTTTTCTACAAAATTTTGTTAAGTTTGACACTTGCGTTAGATTTTAAACCAATTTATCAATTTCTCTTATCAATGTTCGTTATTCATTACGTAGAAATATACACTGGTTACAAATGTAAGAACGTACAAAACACAACTTAATCATAGGAAGTATGTCGTCCTTGAAGTGGCTAACGAAAGGACTAATACCGATTTGCAAGAAGAAATTAAATGAAGCTGGAGTACTTTGGCAAGTCCCAAACATAGTAAGATAACTCATGGTATCGTAGAATTTTTTGTTAAGATGAATCAGTCCAGTAAATATATATATATATATATATATATATATATATATATATATATAGACAAATAATAATAATATTGCGTGTAATGGCTGGCTTTTAGCTGGAGATCCTCTCACCCCAGCTAGATTCATATTATACCCAGCTATTCATACCCAGCTACAACTATTCATACCCAGCTAGATTCCTATTTATTAGTTTAATAGGAACAATGGATTTAGAATGCTTTGGATAAAATATCGCCAGTATTTGTATAATAGAAAACGTTTTCAAGAAATGTATCACAAACAACATGTATGGAGGCGTAGATGATTTATTATTAAGCGAAGACAGTAATGAAGAAAACAAATTATCATTAAACAACTACTACTTCACATTGATGTTTCATTTAACAGAATTATGGGATTGTGAATAAATATAAAGTTATAATTTTTGTGTTGTTTTTTAACATTCATATATTTTTTTACAATCTGCCAAAAATTACTAGTGTTTACTAAGAGTGGGTACTCAATAGGACTCCTCTATAAAAACAACGAAAGCTAATAAATAACAACTATTTACATTATGAACATCAAAGAAAACATAATAGGGGAATGTAAATTATTTTATTAATGATATTTTACGTCCTCTTACTTATGCTGAGAATATTAAACCGTTTTAGCCATCTAATGTCATCTTTTCAAAAAATGCAATAACCAAAATATTAGTGTCATTGTGTAACTTAAAAAAGGATTTTCCTCTGGTTTTTTTATCTTGTCTGGAACTATCGGTACATTAATGAAATCATGCATTCGCTATTTCTGGTAAACCAAGGAACATCACATATTCTTAGAACCTTATTTTGGAAGTGCTGTAATACCTGAATATCGCTGTTCTCCTAAGCTGAAAGCAGGAGGTCTACATAGGTTTCAGAATGCTCATGTAAATTAATAATTTATTTGTTAGTCCTAATCGTGACTTACTATCCAATATCCACTGCGGTTTGTTTAAGTTAATGTAAATTTCTTATGACTAGTAAAAGTAAGTTTAAGCAATTGGTTTAGGATGATTAAATAAATGAGCGACTAGAAAAAAAGCGGCCGTAAGAACGATAATTTACTGTGTGTATTTTGTATGTGTATTATTTTAATTACCATTTAGAAAAAGAAATACAGGTAAGGCTTTTTTTTCAATTCGCGGTATTCTGTTTTTTACAAAAATTCTGTCACAAAAATCTTAGCATTCGCATCAAATTTTTCGCTGCGTCATATTTAGGGAGTGGTGTACATGTATGCACCCTTCTTGCACCTTGAAGAGGAGTAGCAAGTTTTGATTGCAGTTACGGTTTCTCCGGTGTAGAAAGACATTGTTGAATATGGAAATGGTATTTACGGAGAACATATAAATGACTGAAAGTTAGTGTAACTGATGTGTTACATAGAACTAAATTTGAAAATTATATTTAATGGTAAAATCTGTTGTATCATCTAAAAAGCAGCCAGGTAACAAACTGGTGGTGGTAACTTATGCAAATAATCGTTCTGCTACTTAGAAACACAAAAATTTACGACCGCGCTGTGCAATGCCGTATTGCTACCCTCTGTAACGTAATTTAAATAAACAGATTGATTCATTGAATTTCCCAATTTTACTTCACACTACAATTTTTTTATATCTCTTTAAGAATAATTTTTTTTAACGTTAATTTTATTTAGAAACTATACAGTACAGTATAACCATCCAAAAGCTTAACTAAATTTTGAAAAAAACAAATAACTTGATAAATAAACAGAAATATTTTTTTAAAGAATACATCCCAGTGGATAATTCAAAAGTATAGTGGATTTCAAAAAAAAAAAAAAATAAAAATATAGAACAATTAGATCAATAGATCTCTACTCCATTTCCTTCTTAGGCGTCGGTGTAGTAAGTTTCGTCTTGATATTTGCTGTATTAGGGGATTGATGTGATCTGTTAATTTCCTGTTAAATTTGGAATATTTTATTTTAGCAGTTTCTGTTACAAAAGGGATTTTCAAATCGGAATGCAATGTTAAATTTGTTACGTAATATGGGGCGTTCGTTATCATCCGAAGTATTTTTGACTGATGAGTTTGAATTTTTTGAATGTGAGTTTTCTTTGCGGTCCCAAAAATTTCAATACCGTAATTCCATATCGATCGTAAATAAGCTTTGTATGTTAATAATTTAAATTTTAATGATAGAGTTGATTTTCTGTTGATGAATTTTGAAAGTAATTTTGTACGGTTATTTAGTTGCAAACGTTTTGTTTTGATATGATATCCCCAAGTCAGTCTACGGTCTAAATGGAGGCCCAGATATCGAACTTTATTTTCTTGCGGTATCTCATTGTTATCCAGGTAAACAGTTGGACAAGTTCTTCTTCTTAAAGTAAAAGTCACTTGCACAGATTTCAGCGGGTTAACTTTCATTCTCCAGTTTTTGAGCCATGTAGATACCTCATACAAGTGATTTTGGATGTTCATCGAAGTTTCTTCTGGAGATTCACTGCTGCATAACAGAACGGTATCATCTGCGTACGCTACTACTGTCGTGAAGTCATTTTCCGGGAAGTCAGACGTAAATATGGAGTACAAAGCAGGAGATAATATGGACCCTTGAGGAACTCCAGCTTCGATATGCCAGATATTAGAATATTCCAAACCTTGGCGCACAACAAAATATCTATCCTCTAAAAATGATCTCAGAATTCCATAATATGTATCAGAAAAAATAGATTTTAATTTATACAAAAGCCCGGGATGCCAAACCTTATCGAACGCCGAACTAATATCCAGAAATACAGCCGATGTGTATAATTTTTGTTCTAACCCTACAGAAATTAAATCAACCACTCTGTGCAGCTGATGAGTTGTTGAATGCTGCCTTCTGAATCCAAACTGATAATTTGGAGTTGTAGCTTCAATTATCGGCGAAAGTCGATCTAACAAAATTCGTTCAAAAAGTTTAGACACGACTGAAAGAAGGCTAATGGGCCGGTAAGAGCTTACACAGTGAGATGGTTTTTCCGGCTTCTGAAATAAAACAATAGTTGACAATTTCCATTGTAAAGGAAAATGCGCAGTTCTGAGAATAGCATTAAATATGTTTCGTATAAAAATTATCCCTCTTTCTGGTAACTCCTTTAACATCTCTGCAGTTATTAAATCCAGACCGGGTGACTTGTGCAATGGAAGACGTTTAATAATATTCTTGACCTCGTTTAAACTCACAGGTTTAGGCGGCAACGATAGCGTAGTTGGGCACGTTTCTTTAAGAATACTAAAGCCATTTCGCAGAACGACAGCACTTCGAGGAAGGTACATAAGTCATAATTTCAGTGTATAATACATTAGGTTAGTTACACCCTTCTACCCGGTATAGAGAACTTTAAACGGTCGAAATTTAAATGCTTTAATTTTCGCAATAATGATATAAAAAATACGTAGACCGATTTTTAGGACTGTAGTGCTTCGACAGGTAAACAAATAATACGTATTGATTTTTGGAGTAGTCACCCCCTCATACTCATGAGGGGGTGAGTGGAGTACTCACCCCCTCAAATTCAAATGCTTTAGTCTTTCTGTTCCCTTAGAAGAAAATGTGCCAAATTTCAGCTTTCTAAGCGATCGGAATGTTAGAAAATCAGTGATGAGTATCTGAGTAAGACAGTCATAGAACTAGTGAGGATTTTCGTATTTATATCGTACTAGTAACTAATCCTCGCTCGCTGCGCTTCGCGGCTAACTAAACTTAAAACGATTAACTTTTCACATAACCATACGTTGAAATTTTAGTAATGACTAAAAATAAAACCAATCAGTACTGCAAATACGTTTTTTTGACATCATATAAATTACCAGTGGAAGGGAAGAAATACGACCTGAGTATTATTGAATAAGTGTTTTAAGAAAAAGGTAAAATTAGGTAAAATCTGTTTGTTAAAAAAAATGGTACGATATCATACATTTTTGGAAGATTTACGTAACTTTCTGTGCATAAATCGGATGGCGTTTTTTTTTTGAAATCTGTCTCGTTAGTAATTTTACGACATACTGAAAAAAACGAGCTAAAGAAAATACTTTAGGGGTGGAACTGTTCTGTACCTTATGTACCTGGCTGCAAAATAAAATTCTTTGTATAAAATAGATAGTATTCTGATAGATAAAAGAACTATCCTTCCCAAACCACCAGAAGCCAAACAAAAAAAAATAAAAGATATTTTCATTGTACCAAAAAAATTAAAAATTACGTAATGCTGTATTACCTATGTTACTCAGCAAGTTCTAAGCTTCCAACAGTGTAAGAATTTTCGAAATCAGTTGGATAGTGTCTGTGATTATTTCCTGCAAACAAACAAATGTTACTTCTTCATACTTATTATAAAATATGAATACAAAAATCAAACACATATTATATTTTTTTATATACTGTATTGATTAGAAATACGTTACCTTGTAGGTTCAAAAATTAAGAGAAAGAAATTTTGGGGTATTGGAGTTAATTATTTGAAAAAAGTTGAGAATTTTATAATTTCAACCTCGGAAAAGATGAAATAACAGCTACAGTTGAAAATATTTATCGAATTCCTGAAATAGTTAAAGCTATAGAATAGAAACTATTCTTTAATTGAGAATAATGAAGATCAACGTTTTATGTTCCAATCACAATTAGTTTTACTCATCAATCCTTTTGAACCAAATCGGCTTTTCTTTACTATACTTATAGGTGGTAGATAATCTGTAGGTTTTAAATTTTCTACTCCTTTTAAAGACTAGTAAGACTGGTAGATTACAAATGTTATTTACTTTTTAAATAGCCTACAATTGCAGAAAACTATTTCCGTTACTTATATTTCTGTATTACAGTAACATGTATATTTTATTGGAAGTTGTATTACTCTTTATAGAGCTGCAAAGAGATTAAAAAATATATTCAGAATGTGAACATAAGTAGATCAAATTAGTTGAATTGTGTAGGCCTACAGCAAGAGAGTGTTATTTATGATAATAATATATTTTAGTTTTTTTAAAGTTGTCTATGTGGATGTTTACTTGATCATAGAAGTTGTTAGATTAAAAACTAAAAATAAAACTATAATTATATGCTATAATACTATGGCCGACTCAAAGGAGTCTGTTCTGATCTCATGCATTTTAAATGCAAGCATTTTAATGTTTATAACGTGGCTCCAGATGGCCGAACAAGCAGTAGCCTTCAGTTGCACAATCCCTGGTTCTTAGCCTACACACACATATGGCCAATAGGCAGGCTTTAAATTATAATTATTAATTCCCTTCTATAAATGGCACTATTATTACTATCACGGAAACATATTGCAATTTATAATTTGTGAAACTAAATGTAAAGTATTCTTCCTCTATTACTTTGTAGTTCGGTAAAAAACCTATTTTTAATCAGGTTTAAAAAAACGCAAAACTAAAAAATATATCTTAATCAAACCGTATAATAGTATAAAATGAAACTGAAATTTAAATTCTTAAATTTTAAAAACTGAATTTAGTTTGATTTTTAAATACGTAATAATAATAATAATAATAATAATAATAATAAGCGAAACACTAGTACTTAGCAGAAAACACGAAATCGAAGAAATCAAAAAGGAGGAAAGAAAAATTATTAGAAAAATTCTATGGGCTCGACTTACAGAAGATGGGTATAGGCTGCAATCCAACAAAACAACAGAGAGCTATTCAAACATTGAAATTGACATGCGTAAAAGGCGGTTGAAGTTCTTTGGACATCTTAACAGATTGCAGGAGGATAGGCTAACAAAAAGAATAATTGAATATATTACAAAACTTAAAATTTCAACACCTTGGCTGGACAAAATTCGTAAGGACCTAAAAAGCGCAAATATACATCAAACTGAAATTTTTAATAAAAACTTATTCCGTCACAAGGTAGACAAGTGGAAAGTTTCAGAGCCCTCAAGAGAGAAGCAGTTTAGACCAAAGTGGTCTGAAAACCGCAAAAAAGCTTTCTCGGAAACAATGAAGGCCTACTGGACCAATAAGAAAAACAAATGACGAAATTGAGTCATGATGCTTAACGTCTTCTATCCAAGGAGAATTCGCCAATAATAATAATAATAATAATAATAATAATAATAATAATAATAATAATAATTTATAATTATGTGCGATTAGTTTTAAACATTAAGTAACTGAACTAGTAACAAAATGTTTGAGAAGAGTGCGTTCAGACAACCCTTCTAAATTATTCTTAATAATAATTTTTTGTACTTCGGATCTTTTATGTTATATATTGAGGCACTTATCTCAAAGGTCCGTTTCGGGATCTGGGTAAATTAAATATTTAACGAACTAAAGTTTAAAATTACAAGTATTTATTACAACTAAAAATTACAAATTAATGACCTACAAGTATATTACAATGTGAACATACTTAATAAATAACAAACTAATTAGGCTATAATTAACTAATACAATAAATAACTTAACTAATTTACTTAATACTACTTACGGAAATGTCAAAGAATAAATAAAAATTAAGCAATAGCCAGTTATTTGCAGTATCGTTGACCTATTCTAACCTACTGGACTACCTGTACGCACTATCAAATACGCTCACTCAATCACAGAAAAATGTAAACTAAATTGGACCATAAATGACCCGGCGCTTTTATAGGTGGGCTAATGGAGAGTTCGAGAAAAGACAGAGATTTTCGATATAATAATAAAATACAAAATCCTTCTGGCGGCTTCTGGATAAATCTTAACAACTCTAAACAAAATAGGATGAATGAAAAGAAGGTGTTATAAAAAAGGCAATTATTATCTAAATAGGTAAACACACAACTCTTTCACAATAGTTATTCAACAATAGACCCCTACCTGACTACACAAGACCCTTTATGACTATTTCTTTAAAACTCTATAATTACTCTTTTATTTACATTAACATTTTTAATCTCTCGGTCTTCCTTGAAACTTTTCAAACTCACATTCCCTTTAGATATTGTCACAATATGTTTTGTGTGTGATAACGTAAAGATGTTTCACCCTGAAGATGTCTTCCGAGTGAGAAGATAAATATCTTGATGTTAATACTCTGAGGTGAGTGTTGTACATAATTTTTGTTTGGCTGTTCTTTCTGTCTTTTATATAGACATATTTATAACCAGCCGTATTTATGACGTACGTGTTTAATGTCCTGTTTTAGTCTTGACTGATTAAATCACCCGGTGCCAAGCCCTCTTAGCTGTGTTATAGGTATAATTCCTATTCCAGCTTTGTGAATTATTTAATCTCCTTTGTGGATTTTGTAGTAGGTGTGAGTGTGACAATAATCGGAAATCTGGATTCTTGGGATTTAATAATATTGTGTGAATACGAGCGCATAATTTGGTATTGACTGAATATTTTTAGTCTTCGTTAAAGTCTCGATGTATAATAAAGTTTCGTACGTAGTAGTGACTACATATGATTGAACGTATTGTTACAATAATCTAATTCATCCGATGTGCATATATAGAGCTTTGATCTATGGTTCAGCGAAACAATCAAACGTAAATAGGATACTTTAACAATGCATTTTTTAACAACAAACTTACAATGTACTAAGAAATTTTTAAACCAAGTTGGACGTATGGAAATTATGGTGAAGAGCCTCTTCACGTGTTTTCAGAATAGTATCGAGATTTATTTCTCTCACAAAATAAGTATCATTTCTGTTTTAATTAATTTTTGTTTTACAATAAATGAAAAAGTGTCGTGTAAAAAAGTACATAAAACTACTGTATATGCGTAGAGCGCTTTCTAATATTTTGAATAGCCCTTTTAATGACCTTAATATACGTAATAAATACTGAAGTGAAGAGTTAGACGGGTGGCCGCTGCTTCTTTCAAGCGAAGGCGGGTTGCCATGACTACGGTGACGTCAGCAGCAAATCCGCACGCCTAGCTCTCTCCACCCGACCCGTAATAGTGAAGAGGTTGACGTGGGTCGACCAGTCTACTTTTCTATGTTCGTTTACTGTGATGTATCTCATTTGGTGGTGTATTAAAATCACATAATATTACTTACTACTCGTGTGAAACTTATAACAAATAACGTTTGATTAATGAATAAGTCAGGTTTATGTTACTTAGCTTTTCTTTAATTCCAGACTGATAATTGATATAACTGATCTTGGTTATACCTCGTATCGTATATAATTATAATAATTCACGTTGATAACTTTAAATTGATTGTTCTAGGCCTTTGGCCGATCTTATAAAACAAAACACAACTTATCTGTTCGACTTCTAGGACTTTTCAGACATTGAGCATTTTCAGTATACAAATCGATATTAAATTAAACAATTATAGATCAAAAAATTATTTAAAAAAGTATAAAAATAATAAATAAATGAACTTTTAATTAATAAAATGTTATTTGGTTACAATATATTTTAATTTGAAGCAAATCATTCAATGCTCCACATATTATGTATCACTACAATACGTCAGATATTTTGTAGGTACGAGCCGCCATTGTTACGATGTGCGTGACACATCATAGCGAGCTTTAATATGTAGTATTAACAACAGCTCAAATTCGCCTCTCGTCTTCCAGCATTGCCGCGTTTATAGATAAATAAAATATTAATGTAAGGTTACTTTACACAATAAGATAATGAACAGAAAATAAAAACAGAACTACTACGTGTCGTAATCTTACACTAATTTTACTTATTAGTATATGCGGCAACGCTGGAAGTCGAGGGGCGAAGTAGAGATGTTGGTAGAGCTAGATAATGAATCTCACAATGATGTGCCACATACTCTAGGAACGAATCATTCCCACGAATCTAGTAATAAGACAAAGTTAGATGGAAGTGGTAGCCTGGATCGTTTTATAATACTACTGTAGTTTAGTAATACAGCAGTAACATATTGTATTTGTTGATATAGTACCTGTGTACTGAAGTTTTAATGCTTGTGCGCTTGCGTGAGTGAGGCAATCGTAAGAATACAACATCGTATGTGCGATCCGGCAATACTGTGTAAGTATTCCATCGACCTTTAAGCTCACAATGATACGACGCATAATCTAGTTTCCGATCACAATTCTATAGCTCACTTTTCCTAGCATATATTGCTGGAATAAGTTAGTGTCATCTTTTCTCAGAAGGTTTTTTAAATGCGGAACTCATTTGGTGCACGTGTACTTAAGCGAGCAATTATTTAACGTTGTAGTGACTTTGGTAACTTTTTGACCCTTCAGGAACCAAGTTAACGTAAAATTCCGTAATTATCATCAGTTTGTTTTTAGAATTGCATTTCAAGTTGCATTATACAAACTGTGTATCTTTTGCTCATATTAAGTAATTCCGAATGCACGATTTTCATTATATTATGTAGATGGGCCTACAATTTAGAAAAGATAATATAATATTATATTATTATAAAGTATGAATATATATTACTAATTTATCCACTGGTTGTGCTACCAAATAATATCGCATACTTTAATACAAGTGCATAATAAACCTGACATAAACCGGACAGTTTGCAAGGTTAGGAATTAATATGATGGTTATATAGTATATATATATAATATATATAGTATTTAAGATACGAACACTCATACAGCCGGTTTCTACAACGAACAAGTTATCTCCTATCTTCACATCTCGAAAAACTTACATCGTTCCTTGGCTTGATTTTGTTTAATAACGTTTTATTGCATTTGCTTGCCATTCCACAAATCCTGTTCATCTACTTTGTTATTCATATCCATTTTAAAGTCATCAAAAATGAATGAATTAACAAATTGTACCTTGTGCTTCAAAGTACATATTTTAGACACAATATTTATACCGTTTCTCATTATTTTTGGCGTTATCCAATGTTTTATAATATTTCAAATTCGTTTTGAATTCGTATAGAGAATTTTAGAAGTTTAACCTTTGTAAACTAATATTATTTGAAAAATTATATACGTAATTATGACTTTCTAAAGAAAAAACAAAAGTCATTGTTTACAAACAGACATTTTTTTACACTTCTAATTAATATAACAGCAGTACGAGTAGTTATTAAAAAACAATTAGATACTGGAACTCTGAATGACAGATAACTACATTCAACTTTATAGAACCTCAAACAAGACTCTTTATGGTTTTCTAGTGCAGATCTTTTTTAATAGAATGCAAAGCTAGGCTTCTAGAGTAATCCAAACAGAATGTTACTGAACGTCCCAAACAGTCAACACAACACAAACAACATTAAAGTGTGTGAATTTTGTTATATAAAACAAATAACATATACTAAAAGAACACAAGTGTTTCTAAACTGTAGACTATGTACATTGCACTGGATCATTGAAGTCTGTAATCGGAATATAAACGACTTATATTATTTTTACGTGTGGTTTATCAGATAACTCAAACATTTGGAGATAGCAATAAAATTTTCGAATATTTTTTCTCCGTAATTTCCTCTGTTTTGTATATTTTTACTACTTTGTAGAGCAAAGTAATGATTTTTAAATCTAAAAACGTTAAATAATATAATCAACGAGAAGGGATACATATCATAGTTGTGGTGAATTTTTGTTCTATAAGTTATTGTATTTGAAAAATTTTAAATAAAATTTGACAGTAGTGACCCGTTCTGTTGAAAATAGAAGTAATATTGATCAATCCAGGTTTACAACAGAGAAATTTCAGTTCACAAAAAAGAGGTGGACGGAAAGATAAAAGATTTTTAAGGTTTTTTGTCCTGAACCTCACTTTCCAGATATTAGCTAGCGCGTAATGTTTTAACCATATTATTTTTCTCGTTACAAAAATATCGAAGACAGTTTTCATATTATTTTTCTCACGTATTAAAGCTAAGGAACAATACAAGAAAGACATAATGGTTAGGATGTCAACACTACGTTCATAATAAAATCAATTTTTACTAAAGTAAAATCATTAATAGTGCCCCTAATGAATTGTAAAGATTAATTTACAAGTCTATTATTACTAGCAATTATGATCAATCGTAAAACCTTTCCGTTGAATGCTTGGATAACGGTAACTCGTAAGCCCACAAAGATTTCAGTACGGATTTTTATCATAGGATTTCATCCGATTGAGGAGCTAATCCTTTTTACCAAAAATAAGTGATTCGTTAATATTTGAATAAAGAAGATTGATCTTTTTGATGTATAGTTTGTTATTGAGTCAATAAATATGAAAATCAACTTGAATTCCGAAATTCAGCATAGCACTATTAAATTTCGATTCTGAAAAAGAAAGATATGGAAAAGGTAATAAGGAAATTTTTGTAGTAATATTAAAGGAAAAGAATTTTTTCAAATACTTTTTTAACAGTAAAATCTAATTAACTAGTGTACAAACTAAATCATATGGTGCATAGAAATAAGAGAACGTATGTAAAATTGTGTGGATTGTTTATTTTATACGAAGGAAAACTAAGTGTATTATAAAGAAGAGAGTAATACATTTTATTGGGCTGAGTGGAGGAATATGGATCTGATAATATCTGGCAAGACTTTATGTGAATATAATTTGCATATTTTAACGTAACTTATTGGCCATCAGTCCAACCTGCGGTGATATTCCTTGAACATTATAGCCAAGTAGACAAACGTGTTGGAAAAATAAAATGAACAGCTGCCTTTAGTATTATAAACTCAACTCTTCCGGCCAGACCTTTTTTAATAATAAATTTTAAAAATATTACTATTAAAACAACATATGAAATCATTTAATGAAAAAATTTATGTTCAAATATACTACGTAGTACAAATAAATTACGATTCTAAAGAGAAAAGTGAATTTTATTAATATTCTTGTCTAAACATACGGTTTTTAAATGAATTTATTATCCAAAAACATCATTAAAAGTTTTCTTACTCTGTATACACTGTACTGTATCTCTTTTATTCTTTTTTATTTTTTTCTTTGCAAAATATGACATAAAATCCTGGTTAATTAATTCAATTTATTGTAGTATACGGTTGTTTTTTGTACGCCTTTATAATAAACATGCTTTTAGTTGCAACTTTTTGTCTTTTCTGATTCGCTTAAAAAATGTGGCCTTGTTTAATTAATATGCAGTGATACTCGTAATTAAATTTTATATTAATGTGTATCTAAAATAGTTACCGTACCATATATTTTCCAAATTAATTATTATTAATAATTAACAAGCTGACTCGTGCGAGTTAATTCGCACAAAAATACTACCTAATTTATTCTCAACATTCAATTTCACAATTATTACAATAATACTGTGACACTTTTCGCTAAGGTACGTTTCGGGATCTAGGTAATTAAATAATTAATACACTAAAGTTTACATTATAAATAATAAACTAATTATAATGAACTAATACAATAAATAACTTAATAATTTGCTTAAAATAAATAATAAACTAATTATAATGGAGTAACACAATAAATAACTTAAATAATTTACTTAGTACTACTTACAATAATTATACACAAAGCACATACACAAAAAGATAGTATAACAATACCTCGTAACCGTTAACCTGATATAACGCCCCGATAGCACGCAATAAACACTCGTCAGAGATCAAACGGATACTAACTAACTGACCGCGCTCGGGGTTCTATTTATACAAGCGGTTCAAAGAATCTTCCCGAAAGACACCGAAATTCGATACAAATAATAAAGTACAAAAAAACCGTTTATAAATGAGTGCTACAAAAATCTATTGTAAACAAGTCAACAATAGATCTACTGTAAATAGAAAGTGTAATCAACCGGCCCTTTCATAAATAGTTGTACAACAATAACCCGACCTTCTCATACACCTTTTATAAATAGGTATACTTTTATTATTGCCCTACTGTTACTTTTTCACTCTATTATCTACTCTTTACCATTTTATGAATGAGGGTACTAGAAATTTCGCGAACCATACCCTTCTTCGATATTGTCACAATACTTATCGGTTATGTTATTTCGCAATGTTTTGTATTAATGTTATTTATGGGAAAAAAATTACCCAAACAATTCCCTTCACCATAATGGCTCTTCAAAACAAACTGGACTTCGCAACGTCGCCACCAGAGTAGTTGCACCATCGAAATTTTAATTAAATTTATTTTGTCAATTACTTCTCAAAATTTCGTCGAGGTTTCTACCGATTATCGTTTTCGGATTTTTTGTTTGCAGAATCCCGAAGGGTATTAAATTCTTTACAGCATTGCAATTTTTATTATTTTAAATCCGTTCGTTAGAACTCTGCATTTAAGGACCAACAGAATCTCCAATTAAAATACACTGGACCAGATTTAGCGTTTTAAATATTTAATTTATTAATTATTCCCCCAATATTACTTGTATTGCCCATTAATATTATTGAAGCATTAATTGAAAATCATTCATCAACTACTACCTTTTTGTAATGGAAATAGTTTTTATTTTCAGAAGTTTTTTCAAAATTTGTCTTTTAGTTAAATAATAAATTGCTAGCCACTATTTTTTAGTTAATGTTACTCTTGTTAACGGTCACTAGATACACTAATAAAAGTTGAATGTTAATAGAGTCATTATATAAATAAATTCAAATATTAGTAGTAATAGTGGTTAGTTTGTGGTGTTAATTTGTTATTTTTCCTGCGTTCTCGATATTGTTGATTGTTGTACAGTTTAGAATATAATCTGTAAATTTTTAATTTAAGATAACACGTAGTCTCGGTAAAAAAAGTTAATCTAATCTAGTGTCTAAATTTATATATTAGGTTTTGCCCATTCGCTCAATTTTTAATGGTTAATTTTCACCTTTTCTATTAGTAACGTAATAAGAAACAATTAGAGATTTTTTGTAGTTAGATTATTGTAAATTTAAAATATTTACTAGAAAAGAAACTTTAACAGTTTGCACATTCGCTATTTACTTTTGAACTATTAATACGTGCGGTTTAAGATTCCTGTAGTACAACCCGTGAACATATCGCAGCTGGATTGCCCCCACGTTCTAATGCTGGTGGAGTAGTCTTCGTGTCTTTTTGGAGATCTTTCGAGCTTTGTCATGACTGTCTCCATCCGCATGTCCCAGTGAAGATTTGGATGTCTGATGACCAAGGTGCATCTGCGATATTCTGCAGTACTTTATTTTTGAAGTGCTAGGTCATGATTATTGATATTTTTTGATTTTGTATATTCCCGCAATTGGATCCCTTAAGTCCATACTGGTTTGAGGATTTGCTTATATAGGAGCAGTTTATTTCACACTGACAATTTTAATGCTTTTCCTGTTAGCAACTACCTGTTTTATAAACAATGCCAAGCTCTTGTGGCAACGTGATCATGCTCAGGATAAGATTTAGGCTAATAATAGTGCCTTTACGTTGGCGTTGAAGTAAAATATTGGAAAATTATGCTCTCAAATCGTAAATAGATTATAAGTATCAATATTAAAGAATACTAAGAATAATTATGCTATATTTGGTATTGGACCATGTTGAACTGGTTTAGGTACATTAGTTACATGGAACAAGTCGTAACAAGAAGTTCGGCAGCTTCGTGCACAGTGTACGTGGTTTTATCAGGACAGATCACATCTCGCCTTAATTAAGTCCAGTTGATCCAAACATTAAATCAGGACATCAGTTAATTAACGTTTAAAACCAATATAAATATGTTTATTCAGGTCCGTTCAAAAGTCCATTCTACTTTCTAATCCTTTTCTTGTTCTTAATTATGCGGACTTAATATTTGAAGATGTAAAAATTCATTTAATGAACTAAAATAAATATTAATAAAATTGTAAAACAATGTTATCTCTGATTTGGTACTTTAAAAGTCCTGTCTATATATTTTTTCTTATTAAACCGTCTGTATATACGTGCGCGCGTGTCAGCACTGGCGGTTGCTTTTTATCCGATTTTCTTCAAATATCACAAACTTATTTTCGGCTGCAATTTAGATGAATTCCTTGATCATATAAAACTAAGCCCTGATTAAACTATGGCAAGTAGAAAAAGTACATTGAAAAAATAGGCATTTAACTTTTCTTTGTATTTGTTGGGTAAAAAATTCAAAAAAATTGTTAAAACATTTTATATGCATTTTATGACTGAAATTTAAGATGTCCTATGTAAAAAACTTGCCCATTTGTGCATTAGTCAGTATACTTTACATGTGCTACACAGAGGTTAATGCTCACTTTTATTGACATTTGTTGTGCATATTTTAGGAATTAAAACAGCAAAATTTATCACTATTTTCAGCAACATTTCAATTTTATTTGTAAAAATACGTAGGGCATATTTTAAAATAAAAACTAAAAATTACTAATCAAAAAGTTATGACTGTAGGTCTACTGTTGTCGACTGCCACATCTTGAAAAGAATTTCATTTCTCTATTTATATTCAACGGGTGTTACGTTGTTGTTTCTAAAGCTTGATTACTTTTAATTAGTTTAATTGGGCATCGACTGCCATGGTCATTAGTTCTCAAAACCTCCATCTTATTGTTTTACTTTTCTCGTTTACAAATTCTTTACCCGTTTTTGAGGGGTTAGACTACTTCTTTTGTTTTCAACGCCCTAACCAAGCATTACTGCATTAGAAGTAATGTGCAAACCAGTTGGACGTAGGAAAAACCCATGGACATACTTTTCTAGCTGTTTCAGCCTGATTATATACCGACATTCTTTTTATTTGCTGGTATTTTATCACTGTTTTTGATTAATTTGGTTATTGGGATTTGTTTTTAATTGGCTAGGTTTTCTCTCACAGTCAGATATTGGCAGAGAATCACTAACTTCTGAAGTCATCAAAAATAGGACTAAATTTAACTTATAATTTAAGTTTTTAACAGGTCTGATGGGAGGCTTAAAGTAAATACTGCAGGAGACTAAGGGGTTACTTCAAATGCATCCATAATAATATGATCATCTAAAATATTTTCTATATCTGATAAGAAAGGAGCAAATGACGTGCCCACACAAAAATCTTCATTCAAATCGTCTGGAATTTTAATCTGTACCAATTTATCTCATCTTTACTGATATTATATTCAAAAGCACGCTCTGTAGGTGACTGCAAGCTCAGAAGTTTTTCTCTTCTGGTTTCAGAAAGGGTTTCCTGCGCTAACTGTAAAAAAGATGTTTGTATGATTATTCAATTGAGTTTGGAAGAACAGAAACGATACTTAAAAAATAAATAAATAAAGATAGGTATACAAATGGTTCTGATATCGTACTACACCATTTCTAAGAAATTAACAAATCTGGAACAATATTAATACGTTTGAACGTTTATTTATCTAAATTATCGTCACTATTATTTATTTAAAAGTTCTTTAGTTGACAAACACCTTAATAACAGGATATTTAACTTTACATAGCTGTCAATGTCTTTTTATAAAGGACTACTACTTGCAAAAAATGAAATGAAATGCAATGTCACTTGAAAAGGTCAGTTATTTGAAAACTATGATGTCCGTACTTATTTGACAATGTCATTCGAGATTGACATAACTTAAAAAATCAGTAACTAAGTTTTGAAACTTTTAAATTAACATATTGTAGAATCAACATTTACCTTTATGCTTATTAATGAATTTCCATCATATAATTTACACTTTTAACTTTACTAGAACCGATTACAGAAAATCACTTGACTAGCAACAAGCGTTAGAACATAGCCTCAAACATTCACTGACTATAGAAGGTAACTGACATCAAGTACTGTGCAGCAGCACTACAATTAGATTTCTAGGTACTTTTAACATAATTTTGATAATATGACAGTGCCATGAAAGTAGGGTACAATTATTTTTAGGGAAGTTCAGTGAAATAATGTATGTCATTTATAAAGAATATTGCCAAATTAGGGAAACGGTGATCGTTTCAAACCTAAAACAATTTTAAAAAAAATCGTATCGTATAGTATTACACGAAACATAATAAAATTAAAATGAGCTTCTAACCAATTTCGAGCGTTTCAAAAATGCATCAATAGCCAGAAACTGTTGTTTGAACTTTAAAAAATGGTTTCGTATTTACTATAAGGCTGTTTCAACAATGACTCATATGGTATTGAGGCCTGGGTGTGGAAGAAGAAGTACGAGAATTCTATTAAGTCTGCAGAGAAGCGCTTTTTGAGAAACGTTAAATGCTGTAGGTGTACTAGACTGAATCGGTCCAGGAATGAGGTTATAAGGCAAAAATTAGGTGTCAGTTCTCTTAAAAACACTGTTGTCAAGAAGTGTAAGAAATGCAAAGCAAGTTCAGATGTATCATAGGCCTACGTATAATTGTACAGAGCATTTTGATTTATGGTTCGGAAACGTGAATAATTACTACTAAAAGAAAGAACTATTTCAGTGAGAAAGAAATTTTATCGATAAAGTATCAGAGTTTCTAGGTTGGAGAGGTTATGAATAGAAAAGAAAGATTGAAGGAGCTGAACAGTTACCACAAAACTAAATAAAATTCTGTAATTCCAAAGACGATAGCAAGGAATGTTCGACTAGAACGGGAGTGCCGAATCAGGGGCGGTTGTATTTTTAATAAACAATCCATTTTACTTTATACTGTATACTTACATCAACTAAACGCTCTGAATAAGTTCTGTATGTGAACTGATGTGTTGGCAGTCAGACGATCACGCGAAGAGTACCTTAGTCATTGACTGAAACAGTTGTTCACGTGAGCTGCATAATTTCAATATTCAATGAATTCAGACTATTGTGTTGGTTCGAATAGATCCTGATTCCTCTTTCTTTTAAGATATCTATCAATAGGAAATTGACGAGAGGTTTGATCAGATGTTTAGATTACTGTGTCCAGTGGTCTTGGAGCGTAACTTTACATGTACCATTGAATTGTTACCATTTTCGGATCTTTATGTAATGTGCAATTCGTTACATGAAACGTGTATTAGTTACATACCTAAGAATCTTTGCTTGGTGTTGTTTAAGAATGTTTTCTGTTTTGGTGACATACCCAAAAAAGAGGTTTTCTCTTTCAGCTGTGTTTTTTCCGTGAATTATTCGGTCAAATGATGTATTAGAGAGAGGTTGTGCTGTTTTAGAAATTTTCGGATTGTTTGCCGTAAAAAGCGATCGGTTCCAGAAAAACTAGAGATAATTTTGAAATCGATTAAATTTATTATTTACACGATTTCATTACAATAGATACGGGAGCCGGCTCATTCTTACTTGTACTGTACTTAGAACTTTGATATCTTTTTAATGTGTAATAGATTCATAATTGTCAAGCTGTTGAATTCATTCTCATGCTATTAACCGAACCCCTCAGAAATGTCTTTCAAATTAATCAAGCTCGTACAACTTTTATCTAACAAACTGTATCATCAAACAAATTTTTTAACCCAATCTTTCAGTTTTCGTCTCTTTTTCCAGTTCTGGTAATCTATTAATAGTTTCACCGCAATTATTCAATAATCCTTTTCCAGTTGATCATTGTTATTTTCTGTCATTTAATACGTTTGCCATGGCTCAGATTCTCCAAACCAAAAATATAATTTTATCACTTTGTCACAATTACAGTTATAATGTAAACCAAACCTTTTTTGCAGATTCTTCGCCAAGGTTATAGACAGCCGCATATAGTCGTGACCGAAAACTATAATATTGTGTTAAACACTTTAAATGTAGTTTGGCTGGCTTAGTTGGTGATAGTTTTAGTGTTCTTTTCGGTTCGCAGAAATTTATCGCCTTTGTTATTTTGCTAAGATGAATGCAAATGGGATTTTAATAAAATCTGCAGGAGGGCTAGTTTGATAGTTGTGGTAAAGGTAACTAGTCGGCTTGAGTTTTATCTCTTTTGACATCGTATTTATCCTTTCTTCTTAGAAGTACACTTTTTTATTCTTAAAGTAATTTAACCCTGTTGATAAAAATGAAGTAAGTTTATTCTAATTTCAATAAAAACCTTTACCAAAGTTTAAATGAAATAAGTTCGATCTCCATGTTGCCTGAAGTTATGTTCGTATAAATTCTTTACTCCAGGATTGAAAATATTTTATTAATTGTAGGTATCATAGATATGCTATGTGTTTATAAAGAGCTTACGAGTTAGTTGACTCGAATTATATATTGCTTAGATTCCTGGTTGGCTTGTTTGTCCTTGAAAATCGCTTCGGATGAGAGGAACGAGTTTTTAAGAGCAGATATCTTCGATTAATGATGGGGTTAACGTATGAGATTAGTAATTTCATTCTGCCAAAAATGGAAATAAATACACCGGCTTTGAAACTTAATCATATTTATTCGGTAAAGAAATAACGTGGAAGTTATTTTTTGTATCTTAAAAATTTCAAAAATTTATCAGTCATCTCACCTGATCTTTCATTAATTTCTAAAGCTACTCAACTAAAGCTGCCATGCCAAAATTTTGAATGACAGCAATAAATTTTTCGATGAGTCTGTATTGTCTCCTCTGAAGGTAATGAATTTCATTATACAGCCAGGCCCTGTGGTGAATGAAATGAAGGGGTCATTTGCAGAGTGGAAAATATGTGCTTTTCAGAGTGCCTGGTATGCTTACTTTTCAAGTGGACCTGCATACTTTTCAACTCAGTGAGGAAGGCAATTGTAAACCACTTCACTCCTCGTTTTACTTAGTAAAACCTCTGCAGGTTCAAACGAGTCTTTCGGCTGATGACCTAAACACAACAACATACTGATAGATAAAAGAACTACTCTTCTCAAACGACTGTACGCCAAACACATAAAATAAAAGATGACTTCGTTTTACCGTTTTTTTTTAAATTTAAAAATTATGTTAATGTATCAGCCTTAGTTAATCAAGAAGCTCTAGCTTTCCAAAAGTGAACAAATTGAAATCAGTTGGCTAGTTTCTGAGCTCACCTCGTACAAACAAACGTTACTTTTTACAAATTTAGTAATAACTATAAATGTAAATATTATTAATTCTAAAATAATTCACCAGTAAAGGGTATGAAGGGCCTAGATGCAAAAGTGACAATCTCCATTTTTTCGAAATTGAGGTTTTGATGGCATTAGATTCTGTAGATATTTCTCTTTGGAACGGTATGTAAAATTAATAGCAAAACCAGTTGGGAAGTATTTAATTTTCAGTTTAAAAATTTTCCTTAGATGCAAAGTTGGCAATCTCCATGTCGAAAATCAGTAATCTGAGATGCAAAGATGACAATATCCGCGTCAGCCAATAGAAAGCGTTTATTGCTTACAAACTAGTGACGTCACACTAGCTTTTTCTTGCACACGCATCACATCATTTTTTGGAAGTGCAGTGGTAGTGTGAAGAATTATATTAAAATAATTTCGTTCACATTTTAGTATTAGTAATAATAATGGAAAGCAACGAAAGTATCGCCAGTGTCACCCAGTAAAGTACGAAAAAGAATTCGTCAGCCGGAGAAATGGAAGCGTACTTTTTCATTAATATTGTACTTATTATTATTATTGTAGCCTATACTCTTAAAATATTTGCATTTATTATAACAGTTCAAACTGAATTGTCGTTTTTTTGAATAATCTGTTTCCATTTCGTATGTTTTTGTTTTTAAAATTTAATTTATTCAACTGGAACTAAGAAGAGCAGTACTAACTTAAGAATATTGAACTTTCATATTATTTCCCTTATGTGTTCCAATATATTTCAAATAATTAAAAATAAGTGAATATAATATCACATTGAATGCTAACGATTTTGTTAATCTGGGATGCAAAATCAGCAATATTCAGTTAGCTTAGATACAAACACAGCAATATCCAAATCTCGAAAGCAAAAGCAGCAATCTCCAAAATTAACTGGTTATTTCTAATTACCATGGTAAACCGAAAAATTTACTTTAAAATGTTAAATTGGTTTTTTTTGTCCAAGGATATTAAAAAATTCACTACGTTACTTATTTGCACTTCTTATCACTTCAAAAAGTTTTTAGTCTCTACTGTAAAATTCCCCTCATTGTCATTTTTGCATCTAAGCCCTTCTGTTAATTGTTAATTAATTATTAATCATGTTATTAGACAAGTAGCCTACAAGAATTAGCCAATATTTGATTTGGACGATTATCTATGTTAATCAGACGAATAAAATTTAATCTACATGTAACATCGTAACTGAGTTGGATAAAGTTCTACGTATAGTGGGATAGTGAGATGACCCTTCAATTATAAGTAGCGTAGGCCTACTAAGAAGAATGTAAAAATAACTACGTAATTCACTATTTAAGAACGTAATAATTCATGATTTATGCTAACGTTAACAAAATGACTAATATTTTTTAATACATTTCAAATTTTTTTGCAGGCTTTCATAAACAATATTATTTTTTTTAGAAATACCTTACTATAAAAGTCCTTCTAAATCTAAAGTTTATCATTATTATTATTATTATTTTTAATGAAACAACTGAGTCAATCTTACCTAAGAAAAAGATTCCAAACCCACAAGTTTTAAAAGAAACCAGTTTCTTAGTACAGTTCATACAATACATTGTATATGTATTGCGTACGTATAATGAAAGATGGTTGTTTGGTGGGTAATTAACTTGAAATTCCAGCCACGAGTGGGAGGATGATTACATTTTTATTTTTTATCCTTCTTTAATCTTTCGTTAATTTTTAATTAATTCAAAACAAAAATGCCGAGTTTTTATTCGTGTTAACGTTTTGGTATCAAGGAACTTGTCAAAATATTCAATTCTATCCGTCTAAGGATTTGAAGAATTTCTTTTAGATTATTTCATACTTAAAATAATTTTTGCCTGCACTTGTTCTTACATGTATGTCTGTTATGAAAGTAATACGCTACAAATTACAGTTACGTAACTTTTCTTCATGGAAAGTGATGGTTTATTTTAAAGTGTTTATACCTTCGGTAAAATTTTTAATACGTCTGTATTTTGTGATTTGTGAAACGAAACTTAAGAATGTTTTTACGGTTTGATTATTTTTGTGATAGCTCTGAAGTTTCAGGGAGACATTTACAAAAATAAATGGGTGTCGTAACGTAATGTTACTAAGTAAAGTCGCTTATTGTTCTCATATGGGCTGGTTAATCCAGCTTTCCTCAGCGTCTTAGTACATATTAACTAGATTTCCTTTCCTTTAAACAATGGAGGTTCAGCTGTAAAGTTTATTTTGTATTGCATATTACTGTCTAGTCTAATAGATTAATAAAACTAAGTATTTATGTCTAATCAAAACTACTATTTATTACTAGTATACACTTTCTTGTTTATTTATCTTGTAGCTCTACAGCTGGGTTTTGTATTTCTCCATAATCCTCCTGCAATCCTTTCTACTAGTTTAATAGTTTTTATTGTAGTCTAGTAATTCAGTCAGTAGTTTTTACTAGTTTTCACTATTTCTACTAGTTCTAATGCCCTTTTCTCACACCCACCGAAATCAAATCATTTGTGATATTATTCATACCTCTTCTTAGAACGGCCCTTCCTTCTTCTTTTGTACAAATTTTCTTTAGCACATATTTTGATCACGCACTAAACTACACTACTTAAATCTAACACGGACACTACAACAAATCAGCTCAGATTAATAGGTTTTTCTTATTAAGCCTTCGCACCAGATCTTCGTTATCGAGCAGCTAGTTGCTTTAACGTTGTAATAATGGGGGAGTCTACTCTCATGGTTTTGCGTGAAACTCAGAACTTCGATAGAGACAAAGTCCAATCACAGATCTCTGTGGAGGTTAATGTTCCTGATGAACCAAGGCGTTGAAGCGTTATATGTTTGTATTTCTTTGCTTGGTACATCCTTGAAGTTGCAAACCATACATCCAGGCAGGATTTAGCATCTGTATACATCAAAAGTTTGTAATAGACTGATAATGAAGGGCTCCTACTCATCAACCAGTTCAGTTTACTGTACTGCAGTCCCAGTTTCTCCTCTCTTTCCTTTTTTGCCTTAGGATTACCAGAGAAACGTAGCGTCAAGTTATCCGTTTCATTGTTTTCATTTTACTGTATTCCATTTCAGATGCGTTTCTAAATGTTAATTCCCGTCATCCGTTTTGTGGTTTGCACCGAAGTCTCAGTGGTTTAGTGCATTCCGTCTCTTGTAATCACGATTTTGTAACTG
Organism: Catonia carolina; assembly: GCA_035578175.1. Taxonomy (NCBI): domain Eukaryota; kingdom Metazoa; phylum Arthropoda; class Insecta; order Hemiptera; family Achilidae; genus Catonia; species Catonia carolina. Next base: position 65,502,092 of record JAQMRL010000001.1, on the reverse strand, counting down.
ATCATAATTTCTTCGCTCCTTGTATAATATTTTCTATCCTCGACGGTTCTTTCAGTAATTATTTTATGCGTTTAAAAGCAAAATTTATGTTTTACTCGCATATTTATAGCTACTTTAATTTTCCTAAAATACTAAAACTACCGAACATTTATACATCATCGCAAGATAAGTTAACCAAGAAATCTTAGATTCATTCATATTATAGAGTTACAGCTACTAAGTTACTTAAGTTAGTTCCGTTTCATGAAACAGATTTTTTCACAATTTTACTTATATTTTAATGATTTAACCTTCATTTCAACTTTATAGATTATTATTTATTTAAACATTATTTCACTTTGCTGTTTTCTAGTCTTTAGGCCTTTCAATCTGAAAGTCCTAGCTTTTTACCTTTGCTTTTTTTGCTCAAATACAGTCTATCATTCAGTTTTGTTTACATGGTGACCACTTTATTATCCTGTTTTGAATTTTGATAATTTTCATCAGATTGCCTGTGAAAGATAAACCAACTGATGTTTAACGTGTTATTATCAGTACGTTGAAGCATTCATTTCCTAATGGCTATTGAAAATTATTACAAACAACTCTAAGTCTCTTTAATGATCGTCACACAATCATGATGTATTTTCTTCGTAGAAGGGTTCTTTAACCTATGCAGGTATGGTCTCGTATTCTCCATAGTTTTATTATTTTACCTCTTATTCCTTAATCAGCTGAATTCATGTTTTTCAATTAAAAAAGATCTACTTATTTTCTAAAACTTTTTTACTGTCTAAACACTGCATTGCTTTCTACCGATCAGGCCGTCTAAGGCCTAGTACTGTTAGGCCTAGTACTAAGGCCTGTAATGTTTGGGTGATGTCTATCTATAAAACTGGAGTTCACGCATACTTTTGGTTTTTACCCCTAAAAAAAAGAAATATTTATCTTTTCTTACATTCATTTATTATCAGTATTTATGTTTTCAAACTGATTGAGTATTTTATTAATGAAAATGTAGCTTTTAAATGCTTATATCTTTAAAAGTGTCCTGAATTTTGATGACGTAGTTCGATTATTTAATTATCTGTTTGCGGGATCTATTTTTTTAAGCTTAAAAACATTTCTAAAGTACATGTTTGTAATTTTATCTGATACATCATTCATGTGGATCCTATAAAATAAATCTATCAGTTTGTCGCAGTAATTCAGTGCTGATTGTACAACATAATTGTAAAAAAACACTTTTTTTGTATGATTATTACTTTCTCGTGCCCTATATGAATATATAGGGAAGAAGGTAGGGTAGGGTAGAAAGGTATTGGTTTCTTGTCGATTTTGTGAAATCTAGTTTACACCTGATGTACACATTTCAGGTCCCATGAACCCAAAAAAATGTTTTTTATGCGATTGGTGTGTGTGTGTGTGTGGGTGTGTGTGTGTGTATGTGTGTGTGTGTGTATGTGTTTGAACAAAATAACTCAAGCACGTAACACATACGAAGCTGAAACTTGGAACTCAAGTTAGATACCGCTGCGGGACCCGACACAAGCATTTTCATCAAAATCGGTCAACCGAAAGTAGTAGTTTATTCGTGCAATTTTTAAATTTTTTAGATTTTTTCAAAAACGGTTAATGCGATTGTTTTAAAAATTGCCTCATTTTCTAAATTTGTTATTGTATACAAGATAGAGTAACCGCCACGTGCTAAAAATTCTTGGGTAGCCCTTAGTATGCATTTTACGACAAAAGTATAAGTAAAGTTATAGGAAATGAAAAATTACAACTTTTATTTCAAGTATTTTTCCCTACAGAGCCTAGTTTAGCTTAAATTAGTGATTTTCCGTTCTTTTAATCCATACAGAGGTTGATTTTCATTTTGCAACATTCACTCATGATTAAAATTTAGTTATGTTTTTCATTTTACTTGGTTTACTCATGATTAGTAAACATAGGTTATATGGAGCATTATTTACATTGGCAAGAGAAAGTCGTGTGAGTGTTTAACACGCCATTTTAATTTTTATTACTGAATAGCCTTTGAATTTTTACAGATTTTTATATTTTGTTTACAACATTATTAATTAAAGTGGTTGTTCTGAAATAAGTCCATTATGATTCCATAAAATAAAGAACAGGAAATGAGTTTGCCTTTAATATTTTTAGTGCATAATGAAAACGTATTTGTCTCTCACTGTAGGTACATCAATCATTATGCATTTAGTTCAATGTAATGAATAAATGAGGTGTACTTTTATCGTGTTAAATAACACAATACAGTAAAAACTTCGTAAATCTTAATGCTGTGATAAATTGTTAGTGTATTCTCTAAATAATTTAAAATAAGTATTTTTTACTTTCTCTAGCCTTAGACGAATGGGAAGGAAAGTTTTGTTATGTCGATTTTTCGAAATCGAGTTTTCACCGGAAATACACATTTTCAGATCCCTGGACCAAAAATAAAACAATTTTTTTAGCGATTAGTCTGTGTGGGTGTGAACAAAATATCTCAAAAAAAGAATAGCTTACGAAGTTGAAACTTAAGTTAAGTGCTACTAGGAGACCCGACTTGAACATTTCCATCAAAATCGGTCAACTGGAAGTAGTAGTTTATTCGTGCAATTTTTCGCTCTTTTGCAATTTTTTCAAAAACGGCTCCTACGAATTTGTTTAAAATCATTTTTTATGATCTACAAGATAGGGTAAGCATCACGTCTGCTGAATTTATTGCGGGCCCGTGCTCTCGTGGTAAAAGACGGTTTCTTTCAAATCGTGATTTTAGTACGCATTTTAGAGCAAAAATATATACATGTAAATCAAAGTTATAGAACAATAAAAAACCTACAACTTTTAATTAAATTTTTTTCACAATGCTTAGCTCAGCGTCAATAATCTACTAGTGGCCCACACTACTACAGCCCAGTCAGTCATTGGTAGAAAGTCGCTATTATTTGTTGAGCAACACTGGTTAGGCAAGCGACTTTGTATGGTGACCAGCTGACAGCCATTCCTGGATAAACTCCACTGGGGGTCCCTGTTCAAAAGTTCATGCCAAGTCACGTCAAAAAATACAGCGAAAAGCATCGGTTAAATTGGGTGGTTGTCAATAAAGGACAGTTCCCGATAACAAACAAAAACTAAAAAAAAAATTACTAGTGATTTTCTGTGTCTCCTCATAAAAATCAGTAAAAAATAGATGTTTTAATAAAAAAAATAATAATTTATTTATTCCCATAATTTTACACATTGTATAAAAAATAAATTACAAAATAATACAAAACTTCTTACAGTAAACTACTTCCTATACGCTAGAGGTGGTGGAAATTAACCCATCCCACTATGAACAACACTTTTATTATTTTTATTATAAACCTTTATTATTTTTATTACTCTCCATATTAATGCAGAGTAATAAAATGCTGTGAAGCTGAAAGCTAAAAAAATGCCTTTCCCTGCCTCTTAACAAAAGCCATGAGCGAGTGGTGTTACTGTGATGTTTCTTTTTTCATAATTCAAAAAATAAAGAAGGAAATTTTTTAGACATGAAGAAGCTATTCTTCAACAGTTTTGTTGACTTCTGGTAAAAAAAAACGGTTTGGTAGATACTAGTGAGACTGATAGTGAAGACGCCGGTGACAGCGATAGTAAAGAAGGCGATCCATTCGTAGAAAATTTTGTTCCAATGGAATAAGGTAGCTAATAATTACAGTGAAACAATTATTTATATAAAATGTTTGTAATTAAGCTGTAGGAAATATTACACATTTATTTTTTGTAAGGTTTATGACAAAAACATTTTCTCGGAATAAACCACAGCTTACAAAATGCAGGTAGAAACTGCATGGTAGAAATGAACGAGTAGTGTCTCACTGTTGAGGTAGGCAGCACTGTAACATTTTTACTTCCCTTCCTCACAGCCCATTCAAGCCAAAAGGCAATCTCGTGACTTAAGTACCTATACATACTTTTTTCTTTTTCTAAAAAATCCAATAGATTTTTCAGGTGTATTTAGTCTTACGCCAACTCACGACAAAATTTTTAATGTACGTTAAATATGGGACATAAAAGATTATATTTTTTGAGGAATCATTAACAAAAATGATGGAATTAACCAAAATTTGATTTTAATATATTTCTGCTTTTTCCGTTTTTTAGTTAAATAATTCTATATTTTAGGCAGGAGTATCCAACAGTTATAAATATCTCAATGGTTTATGCTAACAATGAGTTTAATTATCTCATATTTCCGAATATTTCAGGTTAGCCTTTTAAAGTATCATAATTTTCATTCTCTGTTTCTATTTTCTGTTTTTTGCTGTTCTTGGTTACTTTGGCTACGTTGCTAATATATGTTAAAAATTGTTTAATGCATAAAACATAGTTATCCAAATAGTTAAGAGCTATTAAAATTTATTGGTACATTTGAAATTGAATCGTTCTTTGAATTAGTTGAAATCTAGAGGGTGCGAAAAACCTATTCAAATTTATGAGTACATTTGGAATTGAGTCATTCTTTGAATTAATTGAAATCTAGAGGGTGTGAAAAAGCTATTCAAATTTATGGGCACATTTGGAATTGAGTCATTCTTCAAATTAGTTGGAATCTAAAGGATATAAATATTAATAAAATATTTTAATGAAAGATTTTACATTCTCGTACCTATGTAAATAGTATACAAATTCTATATGGAACAGATATTTTTAAAACATGTTTTATTACATTGCTGTATAGAATGTTATAAAAAACCCTCCAAAAATTAATGAGGTCGTGCTACCGTTTTTAAGAAATATATACATTTTCCCTACTTTTTATAATATTAGGCCTATATTGAATAATTGTATTCGTATTGTACTATCACACTAGTGATTCATACTGATGTCAAAAAAATTACTGTTTACAGAACTATTGGTTTTTTGTAAAAATCGTGATTTCTTTCAACGTGTAAGGTTACATGAGAAGTTAAAACATTTTAAGTATAATTTGCCGTGTAACGCAGCGAGCTAGGTTTGTAATCAACCCATTTCTTGGTTATATTTTTTTTATAGCTTCGAATAAAAATTGCACTTAAAAATTTATTTTCAGGTTATTCAATAGTTTACTGTAATTGCTTTGCTACATGAAGAACAAAGAGCAGGTGTCGTTAGAAATTGATTTCAAAAGTAGCGTTTATGAGGCGTGAAGAACTTCTTGTGTTAACACCAATTAAACAAGGAAATTGCTAAGATTTTTATTTTTATAGTTCTATTAATACTAGTCCGTTTCATATTTTACACACACAATTTTATGTAATCTTAAGATCAGTACACTATCAGAATCATCAGTTTTATTTTGAGAATTTAAATTATTTTTATTAATTACATTCTTGTTCGTTTTATGTTATAGTAATTGTAGTTTTTGCCTTGAGAAAATGTAATTAGTGAACATCACAAATTAACCGAGATCCACGGTTGAGGAGATCGCGTGCATGTCTACCATAGTAATAATTGCTAGGCTGAGTCTAGTAACCCCTTGTTTGAACTTATGTGCCCTCTTCTCCAGGGAATCATCAAGTAACCGTCTCTGTCCCCTCTCAGATGTATATTATCTACGTAAATAATTATCATTCGTTCATTTGGATGTTGTTATCATAGTCACTATTAACTGTTCATAAAATATAAAATGTTCATATATGAACCTCAAAATGTCTTTCGTAAAAACTGTTTTTTTAATTGAGCGAAAATTACAATGCAGAATAATAAGCAAATGAGTTTGCTTTTTACATGGCATGACTGAAGAAAACCCCCAAATGAATGAACTTCGTTAATGTATTTCAATGTTGTATTATCATTTTAAATAAGTTTGTAGGTTGTCTTTTGTTTTAGTCGACGAGTTAAGTTAATCTAAAAGTGTGTGTAACTTTTTGTACTGAGTGAGTGTATTTTTTGTTTAATTTTAGGAATGTTAAATCTGTGTGTGGTATGTTGTTTATTATGTACCTAAGTGATGCTGTGATCGTTCTGAGTAGATTAGACTGAACCTTTGGAAGATTTCTATGTTGGAGTGACTTGCCGTCCCCCACAGTTAAATTCCATACGTCCAAATTGGTTTAAAATTGTTTTGATCAATTGATCAATAAAATCGTTTAAATTTTGTGTTTAGCTCTTTCCTTTTGCTCCGGATAATGTGTTTAAAATTCAGGCGTTTGTCAAGATGAATATGCCTATCAAGGTATTTAGGGGAACTTAATTTGAAAAAAAAATAGATCACTGAACACTTTCAGTGTATTTTTTACTATCAAGTTCTAGATAAGTAACTAAACTATGTTATGTTGCATATTGGTTTTTGAAAGGAAATTTTTCCATAAGATTCGTATTTTAAGTTGCATTAACATCTTGGTCATTATTGATCACTGGAAGATATGGAACCACCGTTCGATAAGCCACAGTAATTTTAACGTGTAATAATTTCCAGAATCGAACCCGGGACTTTTCGTTTGTAGTCCAGTACGCTGACCATTATGTCATGGAGGTGGTCTTTCTTCTCATTTACCAAATTTTCAAACAATAGCTACCATCTGAGGAGAGTATTATCTCAATCAAAGCTGTAATATATAATTATATATGTGTGTGAAATATTACAGTTTATTTATTCTGAACTCCATTATTTTTTCCAGCCACTTACAGTGTCTGTCAAAAGTTTAAGGACACCGCTACTTTTCACATTATTGGGTTTTGTTCTTGTACATTTGCTAAACTATACAATGTAAAACATTTGCCAAATAGCCCTTAAAATTAGTAGTATTTCAGCACACATTCCACTTCTCTACCTTTTTTAGAACTAATTTTATTTTATTTTCTGTTTAAAAAAATGAGTCAATTGTAGGCCAAATTTTAATTAAAAGAAATTATAACTTTCGAATGGCGACACTCAGACTAATGAATTTAGATATGTGTATAGGCTTGGAGGAACGGCACTTTGGGCCAGTCTCCTTATTTTTAAACACACATGTCATCTTGGTCACGGGGTGGAATGCATAACTTTTTAACTCTGCAGATAAAACTAAAATACCCGTTTTTTAACTTTTCTCTTGTTTGTAATTGTCTCCGTATTACTTTCAAACAGCCATTGCCATTCAATTGGGATCTAACGAGTTGGTAGCATTGACGAAACAACTGATTCCCGCCATTTGTCATTTATGCTGTTAAGTTTACTAATAGCGAGTTTTAAGTTAATATCTTCACTTGAAAATCTAAAAATGGGCCGCAAGTAAGTGAATACCAGTGTGAAGTGGGAAATTGTGGGGGTATGGAAAAGTGAATTAAGCTACAGAAAGATCGCTGGAAAACTTTTATAAGAAAAATTAAATTTTGTATTTTTTTTTCATGGTGTCTTTAATTTTTGACAGAAACTGTAAATATTCTGAATTTTTAGTGTCGGTTAGGCGATTATAACTTGATTAAGAATAAATTAGAAATGTGAATTAATTTTCTCAAAAGAATCCTTAATGTGCTTTACTATTTTAGTTTATTTAAAGTTGCATTAACAACATGATTATTATCAACAGTTGATGTTATCTAACGATTGTGGAGGGTTTTATCTTATGAAAATTTCCAGAAACTAGCCGGGAATTGGACATGGGACCTTACGGTTTGTGGAGTCACACAAAAACCACTCAGGAGGCGGCAGCTAAATATTTCCAGTAAATATTAAAATTTTATCCTGGTTTATTTTATGAAATAAAAAATGTTTCGGTTGTCTTATTGACGTAGTGGGAGACTGCAAAGCGTACGGTCCTGAATTTCAATTCCTGGTTAGGGTCCGCAAATTATTGCTCGTTCAACCTGATCGTTCCCACAGTACCTTAACCCACAGTCGTTGTTTTTGACCAAGCTGTTAATACGACTTAAAAAGCAAAAGAAAGTTAAATTCATCTATTATCTTTAGTTAATTTTAATTTTATTTGACAGTACCGTGAAATAAGATTTCGTTTCAGATTTAAAAATTTGCTTGTGTTAATTTATTTAGTAGTAAATTTGTTTTGTACAATCTATGTTCTGCTTCATTATTGGTTTTTAGATTAATTACATTTATATAGCAATCAGTGGATATAAGACCGAAGGAAATGAGAATTAATTGACAAAATAATTTATTAAATAATCCAACAGTGTATTTACCTGTTTTTCTCTATAAACATTTTTACTTTCAAACGAGTCTATTCATGCCCGTCACTATTTTTATTTATTGAAATAAGTTGCCCCGCCATTATGTTCTTTAATTAAAACGTCTGGGTCTTCTGTCTCATTCTCTGTCCACGTCAGTAGCCATCATCTTCTGATTCAAAGATTTCTTACGATTTAGATACTGCACATGCCTTGTATCACAAGTTTTCAAAATTGAGTCTTTGTGTATTAATTCTCATCCAACTTTATTTAACAAAACTTGTTTATATAATTTTTTATTAAATAATTTCTACTTAGTTAAATATTTGGCATACTCTTCTGTCAATTACTATAATACAGAATGTCTGATATTCCCGCTTATTTCTTAGTACTATCAGACATATATTATTTTCATGTGTATTTATTATTGACTTTTCTCTAGATTTCGTATTTTACTTTCTTACTTTAAATCTTTTACACCATATAGCAGTGCAAGTATTGTTTTACCTTATTTTGAACTTGGCAATTTAAAACTTTGTAGCTAACCTAAATTCCACCATAAAACTTTCAAAAGAAACATGAGATAGATAGCTAAATAAATAAATATTAAAATTATGTCATATTTGTGACACACATAATTATGAAAAAACATTAGGTTGATTTATCAGGGAAACATAAAATTTAAAATTAACCGCATCCTTAGAATATTGGTTAGCACACTAGACTACAAAGCGGAAGCTCCCGGGTTCGATTCCCGGCTAGGGTCTGAAAATTATTACAAGTTAAAATCCATAATTTAAATTCTATAACCCATAGTAGTTGCTTATGACCAAGCTGTTGATTTGGCTTTAAATTAACTAGAATAACAAAAGAAACATCGTTACTAATCATTACCTCTGTTATAATTGAAAGAATTCAAATTGTAGTTATGTACGTTAGTGAGAGTTTAGCAAAGATTTTCATGTATTTGTATTCTTATCTTTAATTCCATACAGAAAACTAACAAACCATATCTTAAGTCGTTTCCAATGCTCTGTTTAACCTATTTTACGGACAGTCCTGTCTTTCCATCTTACCAACCTTGGAAAGCTGTATGGTCGGTATCATAATTAAGTCTTCACTGCTAAAACATAAATTTAATTTGCTATCTTACCGTTTAGATTATCAGGAGAATAAAGAAAGGCGCGGAAATCATTTACACCATCACGTGCAGAAGGCTCCAATAATTGGGACCTATCATAAGGAAAGAACTCAGATATTTATTACTTTAAGGCTTAAGCTAATCCGGAGAGGAAAATACGTGGAAAAAAAGACCTGGCCGAAGAAGATATTGTGGCTTCAAAATCTGAAACCTTTTATGAAAAAAACTGAGAAGAACTGTTTTGCAGTGCAACAAACAAAGTAAGAATTACGATGATGCTTGCCAACATTCAGAACGGATAGGCATCTGAAGAAGAAGATCTTGTCGCTTTGCGCAACATTTAAGTTCTGCTCGAAACTAAACTTGATTTTCCTTAAACATTTGAAAACTACACTGTGCATACTCGTATTTCTGTCGTTTAGTTCTTTCAACATTTCTAATAAAATTTCTCACGTTTGGCATATATACTCGTATGTATTATCTAAATCATGAGAAATACCTTAATGGGGCCGCTGTTTTTCTGTTTAATAGTAAAATAACAATAATTATTATAGTTTTTAGAAAAATTCTTATCGAAATCATTATTTGGGTAAATAACAATTATTATAGTTTTTAGAAAAATTCTTATCGAACTCGTTATTTGGTTATTCATTACTTTCTCTTGCCTATGAATAATAGGAAGGAGCGTACCTATTGTTTCATGTCGATTTTTCGAAATTGAGTTTTCACCGGATTTACACGTTTTCAGGCTCCCTGAAACCAAAAAACATGTTTTTAGCGATTGGTGTTTGTGTGTGAACAAAATTTTTTAAGAACGGAACATCGTACCAACGTACCAACGTTCGTACCAACTTGAAACTTAAAACTTAAGTTAGATGTCACCAGAGGACCCAACACAAACATTTTCATTAAAATCGGTCAACCGGACGTAGTAGTTTATTTGTGTCATTTTTCACTTTTTTGCGATTTTTTCAAAAACGGCTCATACGATTTTTTAAAAAATCGCCTCATTTACTAAATTTTTTGGCTCTACAAGATAGGTTGGCGCCATGTCTGCTGAAATTCTTGGGGAAGCTGTACTCTCGTAGAAAAAATGTTTGTGTATGATTGTCTGGTTTTTTTAAATTTCACGAAAATATGTAAAAAATGAATTTTTTTTTAAATTTCGGCCTTAGTATGCATTTTACGATAAAAGTGTATATGTATAATCAAATTTATAGAAAATCAAAAGATCTACAACTTTTGTTTAAGCATGTTTCTCTGCAGAGCTTAGTTAAGCGTGAAAGTGATTTTCCGTATTATTAAGCCAAACTAAGGTTGATTTTCATTTTGCATCATTCACTCATGATTAAAATAAGGTTATGTTTTTTATTTATTTCTAACGTTTTACTAATGGTAGGTTATATTGTTAATTTTTGCAATGGCAAGAGAAAGTTGTGTGAGTGTTTCACACCAGATTTAAAAAAAAATGTTTTTATACAAATGATATATTAAAACAATTGTGTAACATGGTATTCTTTTCGATCTGTATTGTAGCCTACTAAGCCTGAATTCCATTTGGCTGTGAATACATCTTGATAATTCGTCCATAATTAATTTTAATAAGTATAGTTGATGATACATAATCAGTTTAGAGGTGGTTCCTGAAACATTTATTTTTATATGGTAAAATTACTTATAACGAGAATAGGAACAAGCAACCGGAGTAGTTTTGAAAACGAAACGTGCATAATTTATTATTCAATTAATCGTTATCATAATATGAAGGGTTGAAATCTATTACAGAATAGAAGTAATATTTACGAAATGAAGTAGATCCCAAAAAACCAGGTGTAGTTTAGATCACGATAGAGATGGGTGGGATGGGGGATGGTTTTGACGGCAGTTTCTCTTGCTCGTGAAGATGTGGCTGCTGTTCTGCTTCTGTGATGTAGCTTGCCCATGCCTGGTTTCGTAATCATTCTACGGCAGTTGCTTCCACTGACCTTAATCTTTACTATTCAACCACCTGCCGTGTTATAAGGGCAGGTGTGTTCTCTGCTACCCTTTGCTACTGAGGTAAAACGTGAGGGATGTTAGGTAGTATTTAAGTAGCTGAACCTCTGGATGTTGTTTCTAGATGTAAAAATCGGATGTAGGATGAGTCGAGCCTATTCTAGTAGTTGCAAACAGGTGATAGCAATTAAATAAATATATTATAACAACAGCGGCCGTGGATAATAATGTACAGACCGGACGTGAGTGCTCTGCTCCTGAGTTTTAAAATAAGCTTCCGTTAAAAATCTAGCCCTGTTTATTACGTACTGGTGTTTCCTTTTTACACTCTATAAACACGAGGAATAAAATATATAAATCTTACTTACGTACTTCCTTTAAGAAGTAGAAATTAGTAACCTTATAGTGGAAAAATATATCGTATTTTAAAAACTCTTCGTGAATTTTACTCGTGCAGGGGACAGACATGACGGTTGACTGTTGAAAATACGTATTTGTATAACCCTTAATAGGGCAGTACTATGGGGGAAAATGTGTATGTTGTAAAATATTAAATTTTGCTTTACAGGGACTTTAAAAATGTATTTATAGTGCCAGAACAGTAAGATATTTCTTTTTTTTATGTTAAGTACTGATACGTAAGCTTATACTTACCTAGGAACGTTAATTGAAATGGTAATCACATAATGTTTAGTGGTAAGAACTCTTATTGAAACAACTTGAAGTACTATATAACCAAAAAATATGTAGAATAACGTTGTATCTTAACTTTATATTAGCATGAATGCTTGCTTTCCCGTAAAAAAACTTGAATTTCCTAAGCACTGTACAAAAGCAACTACAAAACAACACGGTAGAGTACGCTGGTATGAATCTTCACCACATTCGTGCAATTCAGGAAGCAAAAATGGTTGCTGCGCGCTAATATCAATATGTGGATAGCCTACTTACCATAAAACATCTATAACACCATAAAATGCCGATAAGGTTCAACTGCATAGCTTAAGCCTATTCTTAAATAAATTCGACCTTATTGCAAATGCTAAGTATACTTACCAAAGACCTATAAAGGGATAAAGACTTGTTTTCATGAGAATTTGACTTCTTAAAAAACGAATGTTCATTTTAATACAAGATACCCAGTCGAATCTAAAATTCTTTTGCGAGGCGTATTGAACTTTCAGGTTTTAATATAATTTTTATTATTTTCAGTTTACAGTTTATTGGGCAGAATTTTTTTTTTTTTTTTTTTTTTTAACAGTAAGAATTATTTACAAACAGTTTAACAAAAACTTTCAGTAAATGTGTTGATGATGAATAAAACTTGAAGAAGACAGCACTCAGCAGCGTTGCTCCCAAGTCATCGTTTGGTTATAGTTGATGAAGGGTTTCTTCTTGGTCCTGGTGATGTACATTTTTTTTTTTTTTTTTTTTTTTTTTTATACGGATGAAGTGAATGAAGGTGTGAAAAGAAGCGAATGAAGACGTGATACTGATGATCTGCGTAACTGATGATAGAAAATTTATTAGATGATTAATTTTAGATTAATGAGAGTTAGCAAGATTTAGATTATTAATAAATAATAGTTATATATATAGTGGCGACTATTTACAACACTATGGGTCATTTGTCGCAGTCAAAACGCCATTTTTGCCTGTCTTGCCATGACTCCTCCTCCATGTTTCTTCTTCCCATGGCTCTGTCAACACCTTCCATCCATCTCCCTCTCGGTCTTCCTCTTTTTCTATTTCGCTGCGGTCTCCAGTTCCACGCTTTCAGTGGGATTCGTACGTTGCTCATTCTTCGCATGTGACCATACCAGTGCAGTTGTTTTCTCTCAATACGGTCTATTATTGAGTCTTCAATGCCCATTATCTCTCTTACTCTTATATTCGTTACCCTATCTCGTAACGTCAATGTGCAACATCTTCTCCAATATCTGTTCTCCACTGTACTGATTCTATTTTTCATGTTTTGTGTAATGGTCCACACTTCTGCCCCATATGTCACCGTACCTTCCACTATTGCTGAAAATATTCGTTTCTTTATGTCTTTTCTTATGTTGAGACTCCACAGAATTGAGTTCAGTTGACCAGTTAATGCCTTTCCTTTCACAATTTTATTAGCTATGTCTTTTTCGTCCCTTCCATTTTTTGTAAACGTCACTCCTAAATATTTATACTCTTCAACATTCTTAATGATGCTTCCGTTTACATTAAGGTCTCTTCCATCTCTTCCAATAACCAAGTACTGCGTCTTTTCCGTGTTCACCTCCAGCCCCCATTTATCATACTCCTCTATTAATTTTCGCAACATGTATTCCAAATCTTCTTCATCCTCAGCTAGAACAACCTGGTCGTCAGCAAACAAAAGTGTATGAATGTAGTCTCTTCCCAACTGGACTCCCATATTCCTACATTTTCTACACCATTTTTCCAGTGCCGCATTCATGTATATCTTAAACAGGGTAGGAGATATACAACACCCCTGTCTCAAACCTTTGTTGACAAGAAACATGCTTGACACCCCTTCTCGACTTTTCACGCAACTCATATTATCTTCATACATCATAAATAATAGTTGACAACCGTAATATCATTTTGTGTTCTTGATCTTAAAAGGATGGTTAAACATTTTAGATCAGGTGAAACGGAATGGAAGATCTAATATTCTCGCCTTCTTGAGTCTTTGATGTTCAATATTGTCATCGAGAAGATTTATAGCCAAATGATTGGAATGAGTGTCCAACTTGGTTATATACTTTTCACTCCGACTGCTAATTTCTTCTCCCACCGTAGCTAACTAAATTTATATAAACAAGTTCAGACAGCACTTTCCCGAAGCATAATTCAGTAACAGTTTCTTTAAAATGTGTAAGCCCCGGGATGTCTTCAAACAGGAAATTTTTATTTTTATTCTTTCTTGGAGATTATACTGAGGAGTTGTGTAGATGCGTAAGGGAAACTTGTAACACCATTCCTTCCTTGTACTAGTTTTTTCTTTCCGTTCTAACTCTTGTACTCGGAGGGTGTTCCTGATTGATAGTAATGATTTAATCATTTAATCTTTCATTAGATGTGATAGAAACTAATAAAGGTAGGCCATATAATATATCGTATTAGTTTATGATATATCATAATATATATATATATTATACTACACAATTCAGAATGACTTATGACGGTGTAGCCTATATTATACATAATAGCTTGGCTATTGACCAAGTTTTTGTTGCTGTGTATGCAAACTGTGGATTTTGACTTAAACAATAATGTTTTAAGAAAAGCTTCTTCAGCTATCCTCCTGAGAGGAAATTCATTCTTGCACAGTCAGAACCTCACTCGTTCATGAGTTCTATTTCTGGGAGCTTTCAATGAATATATAGTGTATCATAAGAATGTAGGGTATATTTGCGGAATGATTATGATAGACATGAAAAGAAATTAGTGTGCTATGTATTGTGCATAGAGTTAAAGAGATGGTAACGCACTCCGCGAATGTGGCATCAAAGCTGGGTTTGAATTAGAGACCATGATTGGTGTTGAAACTGAATTATAGAACATAAATATGTTGTTAACACACTGCAAAGGGAATTGTATGTTACAGATTCGAGCGATTGCGGTTTAGTTAACGAGGTGGAAGCGTACGGCTCCTTGAAACCACAGCAATGAATGTATTCACTTTTAAAGCATCAGCAGGCCTAGTAAAGGAGTTAAGGTATATTAAAGAAGGGCGAATAATCGAGGTGCATAGTATTAACCCATAAACTGTCGAAGACAAAGAAAAACCGAGTTTACCTGTGCCTGAATTATGAGTAGGAAGGATGAAGTTAGGGTCATTAACATCAACACTAATAACGCTGACCGTCAGGAACAAGGAGGAGAAGCAGCAGATGAAAGAAGCTCGAGATGTATTGAGCAAGCTATTGTATATACATAATACAAGCACACGCGTGCACGCACTCGCGCGCACAAAACTACAAAGTAATACACATACACACCTGATCGGCTCTCGGCCTCCGGCAATCGTGATCAGGAACTGAGGAACCGTGTGGACCAACAGACACCTACAAGTAATTGAAAACTTACATAAGCCTTCCTCCGTCCCTCCTTTCTGGTCACCCGCCCTCCCTTTAACAATAACGCTCCTGAAATTATGGTTTCGCGAAGGCGCGGTCTAAAATGATTGCACCATTACAACTATTGTTGTAAACATTATTGTAATTATCTAAACAGGCTTTTACGAGTAATGTTAACACTTTTTTCTCCTTCAATAACTTTTAAATAAACTCTCAACTATTGGTACAATTTTAATGTTTCTTCTATCGTTTCAACAGTCATAATATTTATTTTATAGTCATTTACTAAACTATTAAAATTTTTGTGCTTGTTCACTTTTTATCGGTCTTTTCAAATGAAATAAAACCAATTAAAAAATTAAAACACGAAAAATTACAAAGTATACGGTAACTTAAGTGCTTTGTAACATTAACCTTTGGTGTTGCGTCACTAAACGTTTAACATACTTCATTCTAATAAGGCCGCCTGCATGGCGCAGTGGATAGAATGCTTTACTGCAAAGCGAAAGGTTCCAGGTTCAATTCGCGGCCAGGTTTTCGACATTTAACACGTTAAACACACTGTTCTATTAGTCACAGCAATTGCTGATGACCAAGCTCTTGATACATTTTTATATAAACTAAAAGAAAGTAAAGTGCAGCGTAAACTCGAACAAGTTTTTTGTGCATCTTTGTAATTTTTTTTTTTAATTCATTTATTTAACGTCGCATCAACTACAACGGTCATTAGCGACGACGTTGGGGTGTAACTTTTGTACGATGGAGGATGAAATGATTTTTGTAACTATGAAAATATGCCGTGCCTGAGTGGGATTTGAACCCAGGACTTTGTAAATTTATTTGATGTTTAATTTTATAATTTATACTCTACTATGTTGACTAGTTTTTGATATGATCTATTGGAACTGAAGATATGGTTAAAACGGGTTTTCACTTAAATCTACTGTGTATTTGAAAAAATCCAATCCCCAATTTTGGGACAAAGAGAGCTCTAGCAGATATCTCCAACTGACGGATTTTTTTACGTAAACTACTCAGTTATAATTTTTAGAATGAGTAGCCTATGTCCAATTTGGACGTATAGACTCCAGGTACATGGAACAGCAGCAAAATGTAACATTAACAAAATTCAGGCTTTCCAAACAAAATTTTGTGCTGAAATAGCAACTGAAGTTTCATTTTAAGTGACTACTGCAGTAATACATCATGATTTTAAGACTCAACATGTAAAGATTATGGTAAAAAATACGTACCTCGACAAATTGTCAAACAGAAAGTGTTAAAATCAAGAGATTGTGCAAGTGTACATTTTTTGGTGTTATTTTAATATAAAATTAAGATAAAAATGAGCTCTGATGTCATCGCAGTTTAGTTTATCTTTCTGGAACACGTATTTATTATGTTTTTTAATTGTTTTTATTTTTGTAGAAACTGGAAGAAAGCTTCTTAATTCACAACACAAACCTAAATTCAAGAATATAAAACTATCAGTGGAAAAACTGTCGTAGTTGAAAATAAATATTTTTGTAGATTTAATAGTAGCTTTAAAAAAATCGGAAAAAATTACTGTAGTTCAATGATCTTTGGGTATTGTAAAAAGGGTACCTCGACGCGGCGGCATTTACCTTAGATATATGTTTCATAATGCGACCACATCTTGTGTACTTATCCAGAGACAAGGGCTACTTAGAAATGTAATGTTTGTTGGCGGAATGTCTACAAGACACACTACAATGAATCATGTCGATCATGGCGTTGGATAAACTCATCATTATATCAATTCCACTTCACTGATCCTTCCTCTTTCACTTCTTATTCTTCTTCTCTTTAATGTGAAAATTGATACTGAATCACAATAGATGAGACGATCAGTGGTTGTTTATTTACAGTACTTAAATGATACTTTACTTTGTACGTTAAGTACTACTGCTTCTCAACGGTGTCTTAATTTTTAATTTTTTTATTTTGCTTATTATTATAAAGTGTTACGTAATTTTCTTTAAAAGAAATTGGGTTATATTGGTTATTTACATTTATAACGTAGTAATGTGTGTAATTTTTGTCGTTTCATTAATGGAATTTTATTCAACAATTTTTTTTAAATTTATTTTAAGTTGTAGCTTGGTTATTTGTGACTCCGGTCGATTATGTAACTGGAACCAACTTAACTAACCAATTTAATTAAATGTATACCCTGTGTGTATTTTCTATAAATTTTTGTTATTGTTTCGCAACTAATATAGTAATTCGTAGTATCAAGATTCAAGATCAAGAATAAAGTTTAGGTTGGTGGACAAAATATGTAATTTAGAGGTTTTTAGGCGAGTGGATGAAAAAAGAAGTATATGAAAACATCTTACCCGATGAAGGGATAGGCTAGTGGGGCATATTAAGACATCCAGGTATTGTTCTATCAATCATGGAGGGTAATATTGAGGGAGTGAATTGTAAGGGAGGCAAAGATTAGAATACATGAAGCATATTTCAAAAGATGTAGGGTGTTACAGGTATGTAGATATGAAACGACTTGCGCAAGATAGAACAGGTTGGAGAACTGCATCAAACCAGTCGAGAGACTGATGACAAAAAAAATTATTATTTTCTTCAGAACTTTGAAGTAGGCACAAAATTATTTACAGGTATTTTTTTGGTTTTGTTTATTTGCACTTATTGTCATATTATCTTGTCTCGGTTCGTTTGTAAGTTTATTTGTTAGTGATGGTAACCTCTGAGACAGGATTAACTTTTGGAGGTACCTAATTTCCATTGTATGTAAAGTATAGCATGTATATTATTTTCTGTATTTGTTACAATTGTTGAACTGTATGTTCTTATTTTTTAATTGTATAATTATGTTTTATTATGTTACAGAATGTTGAATTGTACGTATGTTCGAATGGAAATAAATTATTAGGTATTATTAGTCTATGTATAATCCAATATTGACACTTTGTAAATTATTGCATTCGAAAAGAAATTTCCTGTTTATTTTTTAACCCGCTACGTTGGTCTAGTGGTAAAGTCATTGCCGCGAGTCAGCTGTCTCACAGCTGATTTTCGGAGACGATGTTTCCGTGGTTCAAATTCTAGTAAAGGTTACTTTTATACGGATTTGAACAATAAACAGTGGTTACCGGTGTACTTTGATGGTTGGGGCTCAATTAACCACACTCTCTTAAGAATCATCAGCCTGAGTCTGTACAAGCGTACCCGTCACACATATCATCCTCATCTCATTGGGTCGTGGGGTTGCTTCTTGTTTTTAAGGTGAACAGATTACAACGTACAAAAATATAAAGGGATAAAATAATAAAAAAGTTTATTTTAGATCACATCAGTAGCTAGATCATTAGCGACCACTTTGAATTAACGGAACAATAGGTTTAAAAATATAATAATTTTCTAGATCCTAGCCGGTAATCGAACCCGGGTTTTTCCACTTTATTTGCCTATTTTTCGCTTGTTATTTCTTAGTGACTCCGGATGCCCATAAAATATTTGTCCTTTAAATAACTTTTCATATTTACAACATAGAAAATTATGCCCCGTGTAAAAATTACCTATCTTTTAGTGTCAGAACCCTTCTTCACAACCATAAAAGGCCGATCCAAAAGTTTTAAATGGGAAGGGTAGATTTGTAACCCATAAATTTTAAAAGCATAAAAAACAAAAAAAAAATGATCTAACGAAACTGTAAGCTAGGATGAGCCTGTTTAAAATAGCGGAAATTTAAATACTGAAGAGAAGAAAACCAGAAAAACTTATAACTGGAAGAGACGGTCAAGAAAAGAAGACTAAAATTAGCGAAATCTAAACAGAAT
Organism: Catonia carolina; assembly: GCA_035578175.1. Taxonomy (NCBI): domain Eukaryota; kingdom Metazoa; phylum Arthropoda; class Insecta; order Hemiptera; family Achilidae; genus Catonia; species Catonia carolina. Next base: position 65,482,938 of record JAQMRL010000001.1, on the reverse strand, counting down.
GGAAGCTACGAAAAACATCGAAACAATTTTGGAAGCAGAATACCTTAGTGATAAAATACTAAAGGAAGAGTGTGCTGAGAGGGATAAAGTGAGTATAAAAGATGATAATGGTAAGGGCTGGAAGGCTCCAGTTGCTGCTGAAAGATTCAGTTATTAAGCTATCGGGGCATAGTTGGAGTGCACATCAAGAAACCCGGAGACCAGCTGCAAAAGAGAATAGGCTTCTTGGATGAGGAATTGGGACACGAACAGAAAAGATACGATAAGATCCTTTAACGATAATAGTCTCAAACTTCCGTTGGAGCGGAGGAGAATAAAGAAAAAACAATGAAATATTAAAAAAGGTATAAGGTGACTGATGTACGTTTTCATGTAGTTAATTTTGAATTTACTTTTGTTTTTAAATTTTTAAGAATGAAACGTATTAGTAGAGAATGTTATGTTATTTTATTATTTGCCTGCTATCTTAAAATAGTTTTTTAAGGCTCTTGAATAAATCAATTTGACTTAGGAAGGCATGAATCCATGAAATAATGTAGTGATTTATTTATGACTCGTATATTTTATTTCAGATTTGGCGGCGACGCATTGTAATTACAAGAAATCATCAGTACTAACTTTTGGTGATTTGAGTTGTAAAAGGAGAAATAAATACAAAACAAATGCTAATATTATTTACAAACGGGAGTTATGAAATGGTTTTTTATCCTTGTTTTAATATTCTGACTAGTTAAAATATATTTTTTTTCTTTTTATAGTACGTTATGTTTATAGAATGTAAATGACCTGAAATGAGTAATCTTTTGAATCTAGTATCAAACAGTAGAAAAGACATTGGTGCGGATTCCCATAGCCGGTATTCACGTCACTTGAATTTATATTTTAAGTCACGCGTGTTGGTGACGAGGTCATATTTGGAGTGATTGTCGTGACCACAAGAGTTCTGTCAATCTTCCAGGACCTGAGGCATAGGGGCCAGTCAAGACTTTCACGCTATGAGTGCAGCGTGTTACCTTGCCTAGCCCCACCTACTTTTTCAACTGCGACATTACTTTTTCACTAACAAAACATGCTACGCTATTGACTCATAAAATGTCGCTGTTGTCGAGTTACTCATTTCTGTTACTCGTGAACCATTATTCCAAGTTAAAATGTTAATCTATTTTTTCTGTATCTATAAATAATATAAAATTGTATACTTTTTTAATGCTAGGTTGACTAGAATTTATAATTAGGTAAAGCACTTCAATATTAATTCTGCTTTAAAACAGCTAGTTTCTCAACTACCTGTGTATAAATTTACTCAGACTGATTGATTAACTCACTCTGATTTTATAACTTTCTGATAACCTAGAGAGCTGTAATTCGGCACATTTATTCCTTTGAGGTTAAACAAAAAGACTAAAATATTTTCATTTCTACCACTTTCGCATAAGGGGTAAGGGGTGATTATAACAAAGTAATAAATATTATGACTCTTCTTGAAGAGCTACAGTTCTGATAACTGGCATTCAATAAAACCTTTTAATATAGACAGTATGGAACGTTTTAGCCAAATTTTACGAACAGGGTACCATGATATATACAAAACAGACACAACTATAACAAATTACAGCTTAATAAGACAGAAAATTACACGGTTTAGCAGAGCATACGAACTAAGACTGAACGAACATCCGAATCATTTCGCGACAAACTTACTGGACAATATGACTATAATTTTACAACATTTAACAGATACGATATACGTGGCTAAAGTATTTGGTAATATTTTAACTTTATTACAGAAGTCTTATTTTATCTTAAATTCTTGAAAAATTTATTTTATTTTCATTTGATCTGTAATATTTACTATTCTTGTTTTTAACATAAAAACTGATTGTAATTTTGCTGTCAAGTAAAAAACATTATTCATTTTATAAACAACTCTAAAACTGTAGTCAAACAATTAATTGTATTACACGAGCTAGAAGGTCCTGTTTTCGGAGAGTTTAAATTATGTACCCAGAAAGTAATATTTATGTGTTAAATGAAAACAAGTAAAACAAAAAGCAGACACGTAACATTTACATTATGAAAAGACACATGCCCACCAGTTTTCATAAGCAACACAGACACCTAAAGCAGACTCCGCTAGATACTTAGGTACATCTTGACAAATGACTGAATTGGAAAACACACATACAGAACAAAAGGAAACAGCTGAACACAAAATTGCAACAATTCTATTGGATACTTAGTAAACGTTCTACATTCAATCTTAACAACAAATTTTTAATATACAAATAAATTTGGACGTATTGAATTCAACTTTGGGGCTCAGCAAGTCATCCCAAGATTGAAATCCTTCAATGGTTTAACTTGAAATTACTCAGGACAATAATAGAATCACCTTGGTGCATGATGAACAACATAGTACACAGAGATCTATACATTCCAACAGTTTAATAAGATATCAACACATTCAGTACAAACTATCAAAGAAGACTTGAATAACTTCGCCATCTGACTGTTAGACAATTCAAACGACACTCGCCAGCTGAAACGAACACATCCTACGATTCATGTAATAATAAAGACTTACAGCAATACGTATCTTGTTAAGTAGCTTTTAGTTCCTATAAACAGTCGTGTAAACTAAACGGGGTTATTGTTAAGATTATTGAAGTTGTTGTTGAAATACCTAAACTAAAGGCATTTCAACAACATTATTTAGTATTTTTGATAGGTCGTTTAACTAGAGATGATTTTTATATATAAGTATACTATTATTATCTTGTTTTTTAGTAAAACATTTAAGATATCGTGATTTTAAATAAATTTGACAGTTATGTAAAATAATAAAAGTGATGAATTTTATAAGCTGTGTCTATTAAACTGAGAAGCGTTGCGGAATTTGTATAAAAATTAAATTTTTTGTATTCATTTTTACGTAAGTTATTTTAAGCTGAGATTAAGACCAGGTTTATTCGCTATAATGCAGTAAGAACGTTATAAGCGGTTCCAGTTGCTATAGTTAAATACTACTACATGACCTAGTATAATATCTACAAAGCCATCGGACTGTAACGGCAACGCTGAATAAATTAATATTCGAGTACTGTACTTAACTTTTCCCTGTAATAATAAAGTATATACGTTCTCCCAATAACAGTTACACAACACCCTGTACTGCTGTCTTTCTTATAATATCTTTTATCCAGTCGTATCATTCTTTAGCGCGAAAAACTACTTCTTTACTTTCGATTTGTCGATGAATAATGAAACATTTATAGACTAATAATTGTAGCCAAAATGAGTGCAGTCTGAGAGTTACAGTAAGCTTAAGGATTGCAGTAAGCAATTATAGCAGTACATTAAGATTATTAAAAGAAAAATACATTTTAACTTTTTAAAAATTCATCCTATTCTTCAACTTGACTTCAGAATTAAAACGTGTTTTTAAAAGTGAGATTTTGACTTGTCAAAGTTTCTAAAACATAGATGAGAAAAGAACTCTGAACCTTCCACCTTGTATTCCAGTACGCTAATGAATACTGCATGGCCGCTACGATTCTTTTATTTTGAGACCGCAGTGGATCACTTGAGTCAATTTCTGGGCACTCTTTTGTGGTTCTTTTCTTTGATCTTCCTCCAGTATTCTTTCATTCTGGAGATCTTCTTTGCCTTTCTGCTTCTGAAAAGATCACTTTCCTGCTTCCTCTTTTATCTACTTTTCCTTGGAATCTAATATTTTTATCTTTTAATAGTTTCAGCTGTTCAGTTTTATTTTCTAGATCTTCGAAGGTGATACCTAAATCTTCCATATCTTTCTTGATTTCTCTTAACAATATTACTTCTGAATTTTCTGACTATTTGGTTTGTGATTCTATCTTTGGGTGTTCTGATACGTTTCTTATTATTTTTTTAAAATGTTTTTGTTCTATTGCCTCTAACAGTACTAAATACGAGTACACATTTACGATACCTTTAATATATTGTTTTTTTTTTTTACTTTCTCTTGCCCTGTATGAGTGAATATATAGGGAAGGAAAGTAGGCCTCTTGTATTTATACCGATTTTTCAAAATAGAGTTTTCATTGGAAATATACGATTTTAGCCCTCCTTGACAAGAAAAACAAGTTTTAGCGATTGGTAGGTGTGAGTGTGAACAAAATATCTCAAGAATGGAATAGTGTACGAAATTGAAACTTGGAATTTAAGTTAGGCTCAACTAGAAAATCCGACGTAAAGATTTTCATAAGAATCGGTCAACCGGAAGTAGTTTATTTGTGTGATTTTTCACATTTTCCGATTTTTTCATTAATGGCTCCTACGATTTTTTTAAATCACCTCATGTACTATATTTCTTTAGCTCGTCCCGGCTTCACCCGAGTATAATTTTGTTTTATTTTAATAATTTTTAAATTAGGGAATAAATAAAAAATAAAATTTTCTGATTTAGAAAAATCTGCTGTGTAGGGCTATTATGTATTTATTTGGACACTTCCACTGAGTTTCAGCCATCTACCTCGTCAAAAACTGTTAAACAAAAAATATTGGTGTAAGGGTTGGCCACAGTTTTCTTCCTTTTACGAGTACATTTTTGTAATCATTAAGAGAAAATTTTTAGGTAACTATAAGTAATATCTCCAATCAGTTGCAGCTATCTTGCTGGTCTGTAACACAGTAAACTGAAAATGTTGAGTTAAGGGTTATACCCTTTTCAATCCCTTACAGGTAAACTTTTGAAATAGTTTGTTTATATTTTTTTAGCGTCACTATACGTAACATCTCCACAGAGTTTCAGCCATCTAGTTTGTCCGAAACTTTGTAAACTGAAAATATAGGTTTAAGGGTTGAACAGCCTTTTCAACCCTTAACAGTGGAATATCGAAATCGTTTATATTTAACTTCCCTATTTACCCGAAAGGGAATATCCCTCCAAATTTACGCTTTTATAGTGATAGTGATGAACGAGTGAGTAAGTGAGTCAGTCAATCAGTCAGTCATTAAGAGCTTTCCCATTTCTATGTACAGATAATATAACAATTCACATACGGAAAATAATCATGATATGGTATCCTGATTCAAACGTATCCTGCCATTCTTAACAATGAGTGTATACTAAAAAAATTAAATAGTAATAGGTCTACGTAATTATTTACGTTAAAGTTATTGAAGGGTGTGAAATATTATATGCACCGTTACGGCGCGCGAAATCGTGATTTGCTACATTTAATACCAATAATAACCAACCACGTCCTTGCGCTTTCAGTTAGTATTTGCGGACAATCGTGCCCATATATTTAACATTGCATTGAACTCATTGATTGGAAATATGTAATAGTTGTTCTCTTGAAACAAATATTAAGACCAAATCCATACTTACGGTTTCCTTTTAATATTATTACGTTGTAGGTTTCCAAAATGTTTATAAACAGTATGCTAAAGATTTATAGTCTTTGTAATATCAGTAGGCGGGGGATCATAGCCAAATAATCGTTACATAAATCTATTAAAGAACAGCAAGCAAGCGACGTTTAATTTGTGGCAAGCATTATTTGTTTGATTAATCACACGTAACTACTCCAAAAAAGTTCATAAATCTACCATTTTTTTTTAACTTTTTGGAGTATTTATGTACGATTTATCATACAAATAATGCTTGCCACAAATTAAACGTCGCTTGCTTGGTGTTCTTAACGCACCCAACATAGACAGCCACATTCAGTTAAATACGTATACGCTCGCCTGCCCATTGATTTTAAAATTACTATAATTAGGTAAACATGTATTCCTACAATAACATTTTGTAATAAATAAATATTGTAGTTTTAGTATTTTAACTAAAGCCATGGTTGACGAATAGAAAATTTGGTTCTGTTTACGTCTTCCAGGTTATAAAAGTAGTAAAATTGTAGAGCAATATTCAATACCCTGTTTCAGTAGCTTAGATCTTCCAATAATTTTTTTAGCTTTTTTTTATTTGTTATCGAGAACTGTACATTATTGACAACTACCTAATTTGATAGCTGCTTTGCTGTATTATTTGACGAGAATTAGGCATAAGTTTGAAGAGGGACTCCCAGAAGAGTTTTTTCACAGATGGCTGTCAACTGGTCACCACACAAAGTCGCTTGTCCAGCCGGTGTTACTTAACAAATAATAGCAACTTTCTACCAGCTGACTGACTGGACTGGCCCGAAGACCAATAATCAAACCAAACTAATGTTTTTTTCGAAAAGTTGTCATTTCTGTTTTTACTTTTTCTGAGCAAAAAATACTACCTTCTCAATAGGTCAAAAAATTAGGCTTTTTTTTTATTTAAATTTAGTTTATCCTTTGTATTTCATATGAAACGCATGTTACTGCACCCGTGTTGAAAATTGTGAAACCCATAAACAAAGAAAATTCATATGTTGTTTTGGTTTCTTTTCACGAGAGGCTAAATAATTAGAACTAGCCCACTGTATTAAACCCGTTTCAAAATAAGTTCCTCATTTTAATGAAAAATTTCTCATGCTGACTTAAATGCAGATCTTAAATAATTTGTATTGACAAAAATTTTCCCCAAATATTAGTGTTTAATTATTCACACCTTGTTGGTGGGTTTAACGAAAACTAATTGGTTTTATTAGGTATTTCAAAATCTGTTAAAATATTTATTTATCCAGTCTACTTATTGATTTCTTATCAACTGATAATGCTTTTCTGAGATATATTATAGTCAGTATCGTCTTCATGATTAAAGATAAGTAGATTTTAATATAGTGATGTTCAAAACTTAAAATTCTTGATAAATGTACAAGTAATTCCTTATGGTATTAAAAAAAATAGGAACGGTCTTTCGTTTCAAACTGTTGTTAAATCTGCACGACAAGGTCAAATCTTTTAGTGAGGGTCATCACCTGCGGTGTTAAGAAGCACGTTATAAAATATGAAATATGACTCGGATAGTCTTGGATTTTCGGAGGTGGCACTTTATGATGGTTGCATGCGCGTGGTCCACTCTCACAGGTCTTAAGTCAACAAATATTGGGAGGTCTGCCGCTCCTGCTAATGTCTGTGCAAACAACCACTCTTCGTTTCCTTGTTTAATTTCTTAGCGACGGTACCTGTGTTTGTACGACGTGCTTGTTTAGATATGGACTTGTTTGTACATCGAGCAGTGTCCTTGATTGTACTTTGTTTGACCCATTCTTACTCTCTTTTACTCTGACTAGCTCAATTTTTTGTTGTTTTTGTAGGCCTCCAAATTGCTTAAAATCTACAACATTTTGATGTCTTTTTAATCTGATGTACTGAAAAACGATGAGTTTTAATTTACTGGAGAAGTGTAACAAAAGAATGCCGTAATCTTTTGTATTACAGACAAAAATATGAAGTTTTAAGTAAATAAATTTACAACGGTTATTACCAAGTAGGTTAGTACCTGCTAAAGAAATGTTAGTTGAACCGACCAGTAAATCGTATGCTATTGTCAACTCATTAGTTAGCCCAGTTCTGTACGCGTATATATTTTACAGCTACAGCTTACCTGCAATAAAACGAGATGTGATTTATTGCGCATCCGCCTATGATTCGTATACTGTAGCATACTTAACAATATCCGGCCTACGTGCAATCAGAGACTATCTAGTACTTTAGTTTGTAAGCACTCAGTACAGCTCACTAGTATTAAAATAAGCTAGTTAGTCTATATAAAATGAAATAACAAAAGAAAACATGGAAGTATATATTCCAAGTTACTTGTTCGAGTTTGAATAAATTTGTAATACGTTGACGTAGTCAACTTCAATACATCGCTGCTGTTCTTGTAGAATTTCTTGCTACGTTTGAATGACTGTCTCTTTTCTGATAAGTGACAATGTGTAAGTCTTCACCATATTTTAATTTTAATTTTTCCGTAATAAGGCTATTTATTCATTTAGATTGAACAGTGTAATAAATGGATCAATAAATTATTTTTAAAACTGTGCTTGAAAAATGTATTTTTAAATTAAACTTCATTACTTAACGATTGATTTATTCTCTGTGATAAGTAGATGAAATTTGTGTGCGTTGACGACTTATCGTCTGCAACACACCTCACAACTTCAAGTATCACAGTTATTTCTATCGTTGTATCGCTTCTTAATCGTATAGGTACAGTTTCAAAGTACACTCAGACCTCCATATCCGACATAAAGGAGGTCCATTTAGGATAACGGAAATTTTGGGTATGAGAAAGATGGGGAAAGATGAGAAAAAGAATTTTGGGTATGAGACGGAAAGATTTGGGTTAGTCACCACAAGGTTTATAAAATTTTAAAATTCTGTGTAGTATAAGCTATTTTATTACAGCACAGACAATTTTTGTACAAATGTAAAAATAAGTGACTTATATGTGGCCTATTTCCCTTAAAAAAACCTGACAACTGTTTTGGCGTTTCTTTTCAGTTTCATGTTCAATGTACGTGGTCCTTTGTATATCGTTCTGCAAATTTTTCGAATTCAGTCTTTAAAACAACCACATCTTTTTCGGCTGATAAATTTTTTGCTGCATATGTATATTCCACACCTAATTTCCCATTTATCAAGCCAGTCTTACTTGTAAATTCGGAGCTATTTTCGCCAAATTTGTTAAGGATTAGCCTTGCCTTCTCTTGAACAATTTTCCCGGATAAAGACACTGCTTTTTCTCGTTGATGTGTAAACCAAAGGAACATTTCTTCATTGAGCTTGTCATTCTCACTAGATTTTATCATGTTATTGTTATTTTGGTACTTTGTTAAAGTTTTTTTAAGTTTATATTTCTGTCTCATCCATTCAGAAATTGTGGATATTCCTACAGTATAATACACTACAACTATTTTTTTTAACGTCCGACTGTTCTGCAATTACTGCTAATGCAGACGGTGAAGGATGAAATGATTTTTTGTAACGTATGAAAATATGCCGTGCCTGAATGAGATTCGAACCCAAGACCGTATGATGAGAGGCGAGCACTGCAACTATTCGTAAAAATTCTGCGTTCTGTATTCTGTTGATTTTCGGAAATACATGGAGAGGGGAACGAGAATGACGCAGTCAAAATACACCACTCAGCACGTACCGTACGTTTGCGTATTTATTTAATGAATCCTTTGTTTCGGATGTGGGAAGTTCAGGTATCGGAGGTCTTACTGTCCCATAATGATCCTATTTTACCCTACTATTGGATCTGTTTTCTTCAGAATATGAGTGACCAGTTATTAGTACTTTCCTTATTTAAAACCCTAGTCCTGTATTGTAATCCCATTTGTGCTGTCAAAATTGTGTAAAAGAAAAACAACACCTATTCTTGAACACGGTTTCCAGCTATTTTGGGTATGTCAATTACCTCCAACTCGTATTATGTGAATTATTTTTAATGTACTATAGTTTTAGATAACATGTATTTTTTAATTGATAGTCTATTGTAAAAATAAGGGAATAAAGTATTATTACCAATTGCCGTAGGACATAATCATTAGGCTATCTTAAAAAATAAATTTAAAAAAACTGTAATAGTTTTTGAATATATTAAGTATTCAACCTAGTGAACTGGACTTAAATATCAATATCATTTTTCTTATTTGTTACCAAGTTTTTTCCAACCTGTTAACGTAGGCTATTAAGTGTTCGAAATTAGTATAATTCTGGAAGCCGTTTTTAGAATCAATGTGAATAAATCTCGATTAGAACTTTTCCCGAAAGTAACGTTTACTACGCAAACTTGTAGGTGTATTTACTATTATGTATAATGAAGTTTCTATGTAGAAACTATTTAAGTATAATACTTTGAGAATAAACATTTCTTAATTTCAAAGTCACGTCTTTATCCATACAAAACCTCTTGTAATACAGATGTGGCTCTTAATTCAGCGGAATGTCTTGGAAAGATGAGAAGCGTAAGAAATGACGTTATTAGAAAAAGATTTGGGATGGACATCCTGACAAGGAGTGTTGGACAGACACTGCTACGATGGTTTTGTCTTATTTTAAATAGATGATAAATACGAGTAATCAATAAAATGTTACAAAAGAAAAGGTTGAGGAACGTATTAAAAACGAGTAAAATTTTATTACTTTAATTTGATCGTTTAGATTTGTATAAAATCTTTATTCAAAGATTTGAATAAAAATGATAGCAATGGACTTATTTTCGGAAAAAAAGAACTTAGGACATCTCAGCAAAAATTATGTTATGTATTTTTCATTTTTGTTTCAGTGTGTGTGGAGATCTGTCAAATTAAGGGTGGTTTTGTAGTTGCAGTTTTTCTGTCGTACAAAAGTAAAAATGTTTAAATAACTCGTATTCAACAACTGTTTGCTGAGGAATAAATAGAACATTGTTTGTATGTTAGGAAGGTTAAATAAGAGGGTGGGGCGCTACATGATATTCTAGTACTATGAATAAGGATGGAAAGAATACTTATAAAGCGACTGGAGTGCTTTACTAAATCATTTGTATAGTTATTAAGCCAACCTATTTATTTATTTATTTATTTTTGTGAGTGTCTATTAAATAACACTGTATTACTTACTGGTAGGTTATTTATTCATCAAAATGAGTAGGTGTCTTAATAATACACTACTACGTTATAAAACTGAATTTGACATTTCTACTATAAATAATCGTAATTCAAATTTTATTTTAAAGCTATCACAAGTACTACGGTTTTTTTTCTAAGAGCCTCTTAATTTCTCTGAGGATATACAAAGTTCTGTTTTTAGTTAATATTGGGTTGGTAACCTATACGTTAATGACTAAGTAATAGTAGCGAGTAATTGTGGGTTGAAAAGATGTAGAGATTTTTCGTTCCCTACCGAGAAACGAATCCTGGACTTTCCGCTCTACAGTGTACCTCTTTACCACAGTTAATCACAGATAAATTTTGTAGTCCATAATTTGAAGACATTTTAGTGATGGCTCAGTTTTAATTCAGTTTTGCTTTATCTCGCGTAAGCAATTAAAATTAAAATAATCATCATAAACCTTACGGATCAGGGCTCCTGGCCCGACCCAACTTCAAACTTAGTAATCTGCTATTTCTTAAAGAAGATGAGATGCCCATATCTTCCAAGTTTGTACAATACCTCGTTGTCCGGTTTGATTGTAAGTAAATACCGGTTTGGACGTTAGATCACCTGGTATTCGCAACAAACGAATTACCACTCTTGCGTGTATTTAAGAATAGTTGATATCGCCGCTAGCATATTAAGTTCATGCCTGGTATCTTAATTTCTTTTATGAATCATCAATCGATATGCAGCATCCTTTATTCTTGATATCTGCTGAGTAGTCAGCGTCCATCTGAACCAGCCACTAAAATTTGCAGAACCAAGGTATGATAACAGTTTTTAACAGTCTACTTACGGATTTTATTGGCCAGTGTTTTCTTCAGAGTGTAAACTGTACACAAATTTGAAATTTTTTAAATTTAATTTCTGCAATTTCTGCACTTTACTAAAATTTTAAACGAGTCAACACTTACAAAACCCTTTAGTTGTATGCTATTTTTCCATTCAACTATTTTGGCTTCAACGTACAAATTGAATTAGTGACAAAGGGCATCCCCGCTGAAAACTTTGGGAAACAGCTCGTTCACGGTTAACGTTTACTATCTTTGTATTAGTAAAAGAATATACTCTAATTAAATGGAAAGGTATTTTTCCGTCGTCACCTACCATAGACGAGTTCTGTGAACTTTATTATAATGGTTCTGCTCTTCTGCTAATGCCATAATCGCGCAGGTACGATAATTTATTTTATTTTATAATGATGCTTTAACACGTTAATTCTCTAATTTAAATGACTTAGTGAAACTAACTCGTGACAGAAGAGTGGAAATGTCAAACGTTCTATGTGCCAAAATATAAATTTTACAGGAGGCAGTAAAAACTACATAAAATTTTACTTAATCATCAAAATTTATTGAATAAAATATATTACATAGACAAAAATCTTTACAATATTCTCATATAAAAATAAAATTAAAAATTCTATTAGATTTCGTAAAAAAAATTTCTAAAAAAATGTTCTAAGTTAAGATACCATAAACTAACTTGATACATGTACCAATTACACTGGCCGTTGTTCCAAGTGCCGTACAGTTGAAGATTTTCAAAGAAACTATGCTGAAACAATTTTTTATCTAAATGAAAGAAAATGAACAAACTTTAATAATGTTAAATTTAACTTGTTGCAATATTCCTATAAAATTCTTTATGTTCTTCTGGTAAGTATGGAAGCATTGCTAATAGGTTTTTTTTCTCAGCTGACAAAGTAGGTCTTGTAATTGATCCTACCAATGCATTTTTTATAGAACTCGCATTGAAGTTGCGTTTTAGGATGGCAACATTTTTCCATTCTTAAATTTCAGAAAATGTGGTTTTCAAGAAAACTTTTATTGGATGTATACAGGACACTTTAATCATAGAGCAAGTAGAAATTGGGAGTTTACTAGTAAATAAAAATTGATCAGCACAGTTTTTAATTGACAAGAAATTTTCTTCGTCCATTGAGATTACTTCAAAAGGATCAGTTAGTTTGCGATTTCTCACCATTTCTTGTAGCTCAGAAGGCACAAATATTTTACATACCTTACGTCTTTTTTCAATGATGGCAAATGCTCTGTCACAAGCTAGAAATGAATGACCACTTACCAGAAACTTTTGCGTAATTTCATCCAACTTACCAATGTTTACGAGATACAACATTAAAAAAAATATTGTTCTGTTTTTATTTTGGCCAGCGCAGTTGTCTGACCAAATAATCAATTTTTTACGATTCATATGGCCCATGTTTATAATTTTTATCAAACATGAAGCCAACTGTGAACTACCTCGAGACGATACACTTTCATCCCACATACACATAAAGTTTTTGTTATTGTCACTTAGACGAATACCAAAATTATAGCAGCTTAACTGTCGGCTATAAAACATGCTACTATGAGTAAGGGTCGGTACAGGCAGGACTTGTTGCAAATCCATAGATATTACAGAAAATGTACTACTAGGCAATTTAACATCTGCCAAATCAATTCCCATGAACTTCATGGCGTTCTTGTATTTCTTGTGGTGTAACTGCAGCTGCAACTTTGCATTGTTGCTATCTGAAGCTTCTGCTTGTATTTTAAGTTGAAGCGCGTCACATTTTCGGCAAGTATCAACACGTGGCCGGTGAAATGACACGTGTGAAAATTCTTTTTTAAATACCGTTTTATAAAATTTGTAAGAAACGTCACTTGTTGGGTGCAGCGTTTTAAATGCATGGAATAATCTGTTATAGTTTAGGTCTTGGCTTACGTACTCCATTTGTGATGTAGTGCGCCCATAATGGCTAACATCTCGAGGAATGCTGTTAATATGATCAATAATGAGTCTACGGCTTTCGTCATTATAACAAGGTCTTTGAATGTTTAAATGCCTACGATCCCGATACACTGATTCTCCTCGCTTTTTAGCAGATTGCAGGGTTTGCAGAAATCTGTGTTTAATCCCATAAATATTTTGAAACTGGTTTTTGCAAACCTGAATTTGTTGTCCCATTTCACCTGGGATTGTGTAAATGATGGTACATTGACGATGGCTTTTGGACGGATCTATGTAATTTCCATTACGTCGCCTGTTTACTTCTGCTACAGTTATTAAGCCCAGGATGTATGTTCCTTGATCAGATTCACTTCGTAAGTTGTGGTAGTCATTGAACAGTTTTAATTTCCATTCCAGTGAAATTCGTTCGCAATCATATTTACACTTGCAAGTAGTCTATAACAAAAAATATACCACGCCATAAAAGTACCATTCTAATAAAACATTAAACACCATTGTGTTAGGTTAGGTTTGTCTGTTTAGTTAATATTTTACATATAGTGAATCGTCATGAAAATAACCTTTTTACGTTCAACTCATAAGAAAGTAACATTAACTCAGTAGTCTAATGCAATGTTAAGCGAGTGTTAGGTTAGGTTTATCATGTCGGTTAAAATTTTACAATTTGGCAAACTTAAAAAAATAAAATTTAATGTTTAAAAACGTGAACTGTAAAATTTTGTATATATTTGTTTAAAACACAAAATTAAGCTTCTTAAAAAAGAATTACGTGATTTTGAGGATGGGTACCACATGTAAACATTTTACCCAAAAATCGTTCATACAAATTAGTAGTATTTTTAAGTATTTTAGACGTCGTTTGTTTTAACAAGCAGAATATTTTTTTAAATGAAAATTCAATGTTCATTCTTAAAAATTATATTAATTCCTTAAATTAATAAAGATATTGCATTCAACTAACCTTTTCACATGGTTGTGCAACTCCCATAACCTCAACGCCGCTATTCCTTTTTTTGTAACTTTTGCCACTCATCCTTCTCTTTGATTGTTCATCTCTCCAGCTACCACTTTTCTGTCTTTTCTTTTTATTATTATCAATTTCCATATCCACAAAATATTTAACTACAATGAACTGAAAACACAAGCTTACAAAATTTTCATAGAACAACGACCATACACGTTCAATCACAAAGCGACCGTAACTCAACGTGGCGGCACTTGGAACGTATCGTGTCGCAACGCATGGCATATACAACAAGCGCTATCTGTTAACGAATTTTATGAACTAAAAATGAATTTATTTTGCACTAAGAACGATATGTAGACGTGTGCCACGGCATATAGAACACAACCGCATAAGAAAAGAATTTTCAAATTTTTGGGACTTAGAACGTTTGACATTTCCACTCTTCTGTTATCCTATACACCCTGGTAGATAACGGATGAGGCTCAAACGACTGGGTCACGGCGTTATAACCGTTCAAACTGAGAGATAAGGTAAATCTCATCTGTCCACTCACCAACCCATCTTGTCAGTGTGGTGTTTCATTGGCTACATTCCCGAAATTCTAAAAATAAACTCAAGTTTGAAACCAATGGATATATCCCAGGTGAGCTTGGAATCTCACAGTCAGATCGACTATCAGTCCCGTGGATTCTGAGGAAAACAAAAATTCGAGGGATGTTAACAAACTTGTGGGTAATAGATGATTCCAACTGGCATAAAATTGAGTCTCATGAAGGAATACCGGACAGGCCTTCGTCCATCAGTGGATCGACGACGTAGGCTGAGAAGAAGTAGCGTATTTTGCAACAGAGTTGTGAAATTTTGACAATGCTTTATGTTTTAATTTTATACAGGAGTGAGTTCAGTTAAAAAGTTATTCTACATGACAAAATATTTAAGTATTATTTTTACGTTGAAGTTAATCTATTGGTAACTGCGCTTTATTTTTTCTTATTATCTTTCTTTCTCGTTTTTGCTTAAAGTTTTTGTATTTATAAACTGATTGTAAAAGAAATACACTGTTACAAAAAAAATTCTCACAGAATATCAGTTTCACTTGATTTTCTTGGTGAAGGAGAAATTACGGCGAAATATTTTGCCGAGAAAACTTTATTGGACATTTTAATTAGCATGAACTTTTCCTTAGTGTTTGATGTACAATTAGCTCTTGAGAGATTGCAGTAAAACTTTTACACACCCTGTTTGTAAAAGAAATAATTGTAGTTTGTGAAGTATTCCATAAAGATCTGGGAGAATTTATGATACGCTTGAAGGTCGGAACGTGCACAATTTAAAATTTAGCAAACATTATTTTGACGTATTTTTACAGAGTACAAGTTTTCTAGTTTTGTACAAGACATTCTTCAATAATATAAATAAATATTTTGATCCATTTATTGTTGTGGTGTGATTGAGTGGGTAGGAAAACCCACGCCGACTGAGTTTGAATTGTGTTATGGTCGAATAGTCCTCATAATTTAAGGTACATAATCGAATGGAACTATTACGCACACATTTACAAAACTAACGAGAAAAAAATTCCGCTAGTACTACATTGAATCCAGTTTTAGTTCGGTCGCGTCACACTTTTTTGTTACAAGCACACTGTAGTTTAAGAAATTAATTTTTATGGATGTAGGCATATACGTTGCGGTTTATCTTACTTCTCTTTTTTTAGGTATTATGCTAACACGTTGACTACTGTGAGGATCCACGTTGGTTTCTTAGGCAAACAGGATACTAACAAATCCATTCTGATCTTGGCCTATACTGGAAATGCTGTATACCCTTGATACAGATCATAGCGAACATAATATCTGAGTACCTACTGGTTATTAAAATTTGCAAATGACATATCAGAAAGTTGTCGCCCAGAATCCTCATGCAATATTATAATTGGTTCACAAAGTCCTGTTCATATAATAATTCATGTGTTTGATTTCTTGTACAGAACATAGTAAGTAAATGTTGAAAAACTATAATTTTATACATCTCCAGAATTTTTAAATTATATATTACCATTGAAAAACATGAGTGTGGTTCACTTTCACGTCTTATTATTTCATCTATTTCCCCTTAAAAAATTTTTTCTGAAGGTGCTTCCTCAAAGTTAGCTTACTGGACAACAAAACGGAAGGTCTCAGGTTCGATTCCTCACTGGGGCTAATAAATTATAACAGGTTAAAACCCACGGAAACCTTACTACAATCCACAGTTCAGTAGTTGCTAATTACGAAACTGTTGATGTATCTTTAAATAACCCAGACAATTCTGAAAAAAAATTAAGTTGAAATTATTTTTTTGTTTATTTTATATTACTATCTAATTTCAATGTTACTAACTTAAAACACTAACTAAAATTACTACGGAGATGCTCAAAAGACCCTTAGCAATCTACTTAAAAGAACACATAAATTATGTAGGTACACTACACTTTCTTGTGAACTTATATTTTTACACAGGTTCAAAACGAGCTCTAACTTTTCTCTGCTTTCAATCTAACACAAACATCCAAATAAATTAATATAGGCTATAGTAATTAATTTTTGTGAGAAGTACCGTAATTTCTCACTGCACACAGATGCAATCTTTATGACCTAGGTGCCTTGAAAATTACCAATGGACTTTTATTTATTTTCGTTTTGAGGTAAATTTTTAATTTCAATCATATCCTTATGTTAAATGATAATAACGGGTGATTTATTAAGGACGCAACCCTGATTATAAAAAGATAGAAGTAATACGTCGGTAAATTTTCTGTCCCCCCAATCGGTTTGTTGGCAACAGTGTACTCAAGGCCAACTACCTAAGACAGTTAAAATGTTCCAGTCAAGCATTAGTGTGGTGACAGAAGTCGTTTCGTTATACTGTGTCAGCAATGGTTTTTTCCAACGAAGAACGCATGTTTATTGTAGAGACTTATATAGCGAGTAAATCTTACAAATGTGTGCAAGATAAGTTTCAGTTGAAATTTCCCCGTTCTGCCGTCCCGAATAATTCGTCAATATTGCGTTTGATAAATAAAGTCCGTAGAACTGGGACTGTACTCGATGAGGAACCACCTCGCTAGCCAACAAAGTTAACCGCGGAAGTGCTT
The DNA here is from genome assembly GCA_035578175.1 of Catonia carolina. Classification (NCBI taxonomy): domain Eukaryota; kingdom Metazoa; phylum Arthropoda; class Insecta; order Hemiptera; family Achilidae; genus Catonia; species Catonia carolina. The sequence goes on along the minus strand of JAQMRL010000001.1, from coordinate 65,465,512 downwards.
GAAGATTTGAAAAATCGTTTGACTCAATCACCTAAAAAATCGCTTAAAAGATTATCATCGCAAGCTGGGCTAACATTAGCTACTGTTTTCAGAGCTACGAAAAAGTTACATTTGCATCCTTATCGCGTTGGCGTAACTCATGAACTGAAAGCTACAGACCATCAGAAACGATTACAATATTGTCGGTGATTTCGATCTTTGGTTGAAGAAAATGGTACTCGATTGTTGGATAATTTTTATTTTAGTGATGAGGAACAAAATTTTACACAGCTCAAGGAGAATAAACTGACGCTGCCGTAACTATACCGATTGCACACATTTGTAAGATTTACTCGCTATGTAAGTTTCTACAATAAACACACGTTCTTCCTTGGAAAAAACCATTGCTGACACAATATAACGAAACGACTGCTGTGTAAACACCCCTATCGCTGCCGATAACACACACACGGCCACAAAAAAACAAGCGACAGGTCGGACGGGGTGTAGACAAAATAAAAAAAAATTTAGGAAGCGGTAAACAAACACGGGGATCGTTGCATGAGTGAAAAATAAACTCATTCACAGTAGGTTGCAAAAATTTAATTAATAACAGAATAAGACTATCATATTATAAAGTATTAAACAGTAAATATTTCAATAACAAAATTTTAAATCGGTAAAGACCGAACATTAGCAACAAATCCAAATAATTACAATATGGGTAATTCAAAATTAATAACTTTATAAGTTGTAAAATAATGCTTTTATACAAACTAATAATAGCATTTGTTTGTTGGCCAACATATGCATATATTGATTCGGTTTTCTAATGACTTAGCAACTATTATGTTTAATTTTCAGAATTACTACATAACTATTAAATAAATAATTTAGGATCATTATTACTTTCGTATTAACGTTAAATAAAGCAGCAAAATTTAAGATTATTTTGATTTACATAAGAATTTAAAAGAAAAACAAAACTAGAACTAAGCTAGTTATTTTAAATTTTAATATATAAAAAAAATTTTTTTATGTGTTACACTAGGTTGTGCAAACAAAAATATTTTAATTTTTAACATTTAAATAAGTTAATTAGTGATTATGAAACGACATGAAAATATATATATATAAGGTAATGTCTCGACAAAGATTTTCTTGTCCATTACTTGCAATTTATATTAAGGTTTCGACTACAGAATCTTTCATGCAAGATAATTAAACATTTCACCGATTAACTGTTGACCGGAACTGAGAATTTCACAAAAATATAAAAAAGATGATGGTCACATACCTCATGTTAATGACACTTATGTTGTAAAAAAAACACTCACGAATCCCACAGGTAATCTTATTCTCAAAATGGTAGAAATAACAGTATTGGAAAAGCTCCAGACATTTGAAAATCCCATCAAGACACAGAATATTGGCGAATGAAGAAAATCATATTCGAGAATCGAATATCCAAATGATGATCAGTAAACTGAAGGCAGTAGACATTGAAATTCTGGATTGCAGTTTTATTTTGGTTAGAACTTGTTGCCTCGAACCCGGTACTCCAAACCATGCACTTGAACCGTGCACTCGAACCGTACACTCGAACTGTGTACTCGAACCCTGTAGCAAAGATCGGGCCAGTGTCAATAATTTATATAAAATAAACGATCTTAACATCAGCACAAGTCATAAGTTATACAATAAGATTTAGTAGTTTTTATGAATTAGGTTAAGTAACTTAAAGAAGTAAGAATTTCTACGAGCCGTAATACAATAAAATTAAAGGTACAAGACAAAATACAATTGAGCAATTACTATTGCAAAATGATCTTAATTAGAAAACATAATAACTTTTACAAATGAAATAATCGAAATTAAAATTTAGTTTTGTTGGATGTGACACGTATTCAGCAAACTGAAGCAAACCCACACAGAGTAGCTTACTTTTACAAAAATAAGACATTAAACAGCTCGTAGCAAAACTCACAACTTTTGGAATACAAAGAAAAATAAATAATCTTACCATTTCAAAGAATGGGCAGACGTTTTACTTTAGCCAAAAGTAATAAACTGAAAAATTAATCACGTAAAAATTACAACATTACGGTAACACTATACTCGGTGAAGCGACGACAAAGAGTGTAGCCAGGCAACTCATGTAGGCAGCCTGTCGAGAGGGGCAGAAGCAGTTCGTACGAGAGACGAAGAGCGCGCCACCGGACGGCAGACAGTTCTACATCACAAGCAAAACAGTTAAGGAAACCAACACAATAAATTACGCCGACAAAACCCTAAAACACGTAACAATCTGTAAACAGATGTTACAGACTCCCCCCGCCAAGGACAAACAAAACCAAGAAAAGGTTTTGTTTGCCCCAGCCGAGAGGAGAAACAACAACAACGGGGAGTTTAAAGTCGTCCCCTAGCGCGACTGACATCAACCCCCCAACAGAACCCCACAGGAGTAGTTAAGGTCATCTCCTTCGCGTGACCGACATTGACCCCCCAAAAACCCCACAGGAGTAGTTAAGGTCATCTCCTTCGCGTGACCGACAAAATCGAAAGAAGGAGGACCGTAAAGGTCTCCGTAACCCTCCATCGTCCGCCCAGCTAAGGGAAGAGACCGAAGGCTCAAGAGACCCCACAAGTCCTTGGTGACTGCACTGACACATCCGCCCAACTAAGGGAAGATGCGGCAAATACAGCACCACCAAACACCTTACCATCACCAAAACCCAAAAACATAACCAACCTAAGTCCAAGACACAAATAAACTAACCTAAGACAGAGGACTCACTATGTCCGACGGGCAAGAAACCCAAAGATGGCTTGAGAAAGCCAATTGATCAGAAGATCAAGGTGAGGGATGCGAGGACGTCTCCCCGAAGTATCCCAAAAATGCGTGAGGCACCAACCCCAAACGCACCTAACACAGGGCACAAAGACCCTAGTTAAGACAAATCAGGTAAAACGAGGCAATTCCCTACAAGGGTGACCCAACAAAACGAGGGCAACAAAACAAAGTAGGAAAAAAAGGTTTTTTCAAAAGGAAATAAAAGACAAGACAAAAGAAAAGGTAAACATACCTATCCAAGACATAAACAGGGGTAAATCCAAACAAACAACAAAACGAATATTTAACAAGAGCGGACAAAATCCACAGTGGATACGTCCAAATCGTCGCAATCGGAAACTTCTTCATCAGATACGGGAATGTCCTTATGTCGCACAGGCCCATAAGCAACCTTGAGTTGGGACAGATGAGCTTTCCGAACACACTCGGAACAGCCAGGACGAGCCAATTCCACTGTGACGGGAGTAAGGAATTTAGAAATAGTAAACGGCCCAAACCAGCGCGTCATGAGCTTGGCCGATTGTTTGTTAATAGCGGAGCTTAAATTATGCTTCATGCACCATACCAGGTCTCCAACTTTAAAATTGTTCTCAGTTCTTCCTTTGTTATAGCTCTGTGCGAAACGCTTTCGCGCCTTTATTAAATTATCCTTGGCACTTTTCCATACTTCGGTGGCAGAGCTAGCATCGTGCGGCAATAAATCATTTATTTTCCAAATATTGGATAGGGGACAGGAGGGAAGGATTTTAAAAATAATATTGAACGGAGAATTCTTAATGGAATCGTGAAAAGAAGAATTGAAGGCGAGCTGTAACCATGTGAGGGATTGGTCCCAATTAGATTGAGAATCAGAATGAAAGGCAATAAGAGCCGCCTTAAGATTTCGGTTGAATCTCTCGGCATTAGAAGGTTGGGGATGATAAGGGGATAGAGTAGAAAACTTAATACCCAGCGAGAACAGAAAGTTTCTGAAAAGATGGGAAGTAAAACAGGTAGCGTTATCGGAGATAACAATATCAGGAAAGCCAAAACTTTGAAAAACGTGATCCTTAAGGGATTTAATAGTGTTAGCAGAAGTAGCGTCGCGTACAGGACAAAGCCAGGTAAATTTCGAAAAGGAATCGACAATGACCAAAATATAACGATACCCACAACGGGTACGGGGTAAAGGACCTACATAATCGATGTGAAGAACATGGAAGGGGCGAGTGGGGACGGTGGAGGCTAAGAGACCTATTTTGGTGTTGCGAGAAGGCTTACTAGTGGCGCAGATGTTACAGGACTTGATACGATTTTCGATGTCTTTGGACATAGAGGGCCAATAGAAATACTGTGAAATTTTACGACGAGTTTTCATGAAACCGAAATGACCTCCTAACACAGAGTCGTGAAAATAAGCAAACACCATGTCAACTAATACAGAAGGGAGAACAATACGCGAAGGGAAGGTACCTAAAGGTTTTATACATAGGACACCTTTAGAAAGGTAAAATTTGGATGAAACAACACCTTCCTTTAGAGAAGAAATAATAGACGACAGCTCGGGATCTTGGTTTTGATAGGAGCTAATATCACCGAAGGCCAAAGGAAAATTATTGAGGATAGGGAAACATTCTATATCGTCTTCAGCTCCAACAGCTTCGTTCTCCTCGAACATTCGAGACAAGGTATCGGCGATCACATTTTGCGTTCCTTTTATATGTGTTACAGTAAATTTCAAGGACATAATTTTTGCGATCCAGCGCCCTAACTTTCCAAGAGATCTGGGTCGAGCTAACAACCAGGATAACGCTTGGTTGTCCGTTTCCAGAGCAAATTCGCGGTGTTCCAAATAGGGGCGAAATTTCTCCATGCCATACACCACCGCGAGGCATTCCAGTTCGTAAGCGGAAGCTTTTCTTTCTTGCTGCGTTAAACTTCTGGATGCATACGCCACGGGTTGACGTGAGCCGTCGATTTCCTGTAGAAGAACAGCGCCTAAAGCGCAAGAGCTGGCGTCGGTTTGCAAAATGAAACCATTTTCAAAGTCGGGTATCCTTAGCACAGGCGGGTTGCTAATAGCGCTTTTCAAGGTATCAAACGCCTTTTGTGCATCTTCACTCCAACAAAACTTGCTCCTTTTTCCACGAAGAGCATTCAGAGGAACGGCAATTTCAGCAAACTTTGGGATAAACTTCCTAAAGAAGTTCACCATGCCCACAAATCTCGACACGGCCTTGGCGTTCTTAGGTGTAGGAAAATTTAAAATAGCAGATGTACGGTCGGGGTTAACCTTAACACCACCTGCTGAAATAAGGTGCCCAAGAAAACCAACTTCGCTAACAGCGAACTTCACCTTATCCGGATTTACAGTTAGACCAGCTTTAGACAAACGTTGAAGTATGTCACGCACGTGTTCAACATGAGCATCGAAATCGTTAGAAAAGATCAAAACATCATCCAAGAAATTAAACACATACTGAAATTTGACGTCATGGAAAATTTTGTCTAAAAGTCGAGACAATACTTGACCGCCGGTGGCTAAGCCAAAAGGAATACGTGTGAACTGATATAACATCCAAGGAGTGCAAAAGCTAGTCACATGCTTGGATTCTTGAGAAAGAGGGATTTGGTGGTAAGCGGAATTAAGGTCAAGTATCGTGAAAAATTTGGCCTTACCGAACCAATCGAAACAGGAGTGGAGATTGGGAAGGGGAACTGCTTCAACATCAACATGCTGATTGAGTTTCCTATAGTCGATCACCATGCGCGGTTTCCTGTCGTCACGAGTAACGACAAAAGCGGGACTAGCGTAAGATGAATTGCTCGGCTCGATTATACCTTGTTCGAGCAATTTGTCGACCAAATTGCGCAAAAGCAACATCTTAGGTGGGGCTAAAACATAAGGATGTGATTTCACGGGAACTTTACTATCTAATTTGACGTCATATTCAACAAGGTGGGTCAGACCTAAACGAGTCGTAAGTACCTCGGAAAATTCATTAAACAACTCCACAGCGCGTTCACGTTGTTCAATGTTAAGATGAGAAATAAGTTTCCCCCAGTCCATACTATCAGAATCAAGAGATTCTACTTGGTGATCTATAGAATTAGCAGAAATCGGACTACCGAATAAGGGTATTTTATATTTGGGACGGAATTTGAAATGAAGAAGACAAGAAGATAAATCAAGTACTAGACCAGTATGAATGAAGAAATCTGATCCAAGAATAAAAGAACAGGCCAGATTACTTGCTACAAGGATGGGAAAATTCCAAGTAAAACAATCAACTTTTATTTTACATAAGACTTCATACATAATGTCCAATTTGGAGCTGGTAGCTGATGAACACACAACGTTTGACACTTTTACAGATTTGAAGTTGCGAGAGTTATTTAAAGAGTTAAAGGTATTCAAACTCATAAACGATCTTACAGATCCGGAATCAAGAAGAGCAGGAATGTCACATGAATTAAATTTGAGATTCACTCTGGGGCGACTCCTAACAGGACAAACATTTATAATATTACTACGATTAGGCTGCAGTATGCCATCAACAGCTTTAGGCCAACGGACCAATCTTGAATAATTATTACCTAAGTGCGAATCGGAAACAAAATTCCGCCTAACATCGTTAGAATAATTGCGACTAACACGAGCGGTATAAATACGTTTGCACCTGAAACGAGAACAATCCCATATGTAATGTCCCATAACATTACACAAGAAACATTGAGGAGGAAATTTATTATTAAAGTTAGACTTAAATTTCGAACAGTGAGGTAGGCTAACCGTATCTACCCCACTACACACTAGTTTTTTGGAATATTGTTATTATTATTTGAAGACGAAGAAACATTTCTCCCTATTGCAGCCTTTCTAAAACAATTCGCAACGATGTGCCCTGGTTTATGGCAAAAGTGACAGACGGGTACATTACTATCACGTGTTAATAATTTGCCACTCTCGTTCACTTTCAGACGCCTGTGATCGGTGAACAATGTGTTCATGACTTGAACGCATAATAAATTTAATTCGGTGAAATCACGCGGCCGATTGCTCATGACCAGACAAGACCTCGTTTCTGGCGACAAACCATCCACAATATTGCTGACAATTTCAGCTTCACTCAAACCTAACTGCAAAATAGCGGCAGATTCTTTGATTTCAGAGATATATCTATGCAGATCCTCTCCAACCATCTGACTCCTAAAAAACAAGTTTTGCTTTAACTCGACGAACTGCCGGGTAGGTATAAAAGTAAGGATAGCTTCACGTTGAAATTCACTAAAGTTTTGTGAAGAAGTGTGTTTAATAAGAACGTCACGCAATGGACTTACGGCGTAAGGCAATAGTAGGGAAACGATGCTTTTCCTGATATCAGGAAATGAATCGTGTAAGTTGATTGCTATACGAAACAATTTTAATAAATCGTCCACACTAAAACCATTACAGACCGGTAGTTTGCTTAAAAATTTTTCAGCCGGGTGGGGCAATTTACCATATAAGGAGTATGTAGGTCGTACTCCTTCCAGCACAGTGACGCTGTTAGTGTTATTAACAATATTAGAAGAAGGACTGCTATCAATATTATTTATGGCATTATTAGTATTTTTATTAACGTCCGTATTGGTAGTGTTACCGGGAGGATCGTTATCAATACACATACTGCTTACGGCTTTAATAGAGCTTTCAAGGTTTGAAATATGTTCGCCAAATTCTTTTATTTTATCGGAGTTCAACAAATCTTCGCCGCATAAGGATAATAACATGTTAAAACGTTTAGTTACGGAAGATAACCGGCCTTTCAGGCCATTATAATATCTAACAGTAATCTGAGCTTCAATATTCTCCAATTCATAGACAAAAGTATGCAAGCGCAAGGTTAATAGTTGAATTTCTTTTTCTAGAGGAAAAATTTTAAGATATTCAGGGGCAGGTTTTATATTTTGGGCAATGACCCTCCGTAACTTAACCCTCAGTTCGGATACAGACCCGGATACATTTACTCCCCTACAACGTAATTCATACAAGAGGTCGTCCTTGGTCAGATAATCAATGTAAATATTGTCATCAGCTGACTCCATGGCTGCCTGACAAGACATTCAAGTTTATAAAATAAACTGACAAGTGAAGAAAACGTAATATAAGATATGGTATTCCAAAAGCTGTAAATCTTGAAAATATTACAATGTTTATTTCAGTTATTATTTCACTATGCAACGATTTACATAATTACAGTAATATGTCAGGTTAATGAAACAAAATACTAATAAATAAAATAGACCGACCTGATTATAAAACCACTTGTTCTGGTACCAATTTGAAAACACCCCTATCGCTGCCGATAACACACACACGGCCACAAAAAAACAAGCGACAGGTCGGACGGGGTGTAGACAAAATAAAAAAAAATTTAGGAAGCGGTAAACAAACACGGGGATCGTTGCATGAGTGAAAAATAAACTCATTCACAGTAGGTTGCAAAAATTTAATTAATAACAGAATAAGACTATCATATTATAAAGTATTAAACAGTAAATATTTCAATAACAAAATTTTAAATCGGTAAAGACCGAACATTAGCAACAAATCCAAATAATTACAATATGGGTAATTCAAAATTAATAACTTTATAAGTTGTAAAATAATGCTTTTATACAAACTAATAATAGCATTTGTTTGTTGGCCAACATATGCATATATTGATTCGGTTTTCTAATGACTTAGCAACTATTATGTTTAATTTTCAGAATTACTACATAACTATTAAATAAATAATTTAGGATCATTATTACTTTCGTATTAACGTTAAATAAAGCAGCAAAATTTAAGATTATTTTGATTTACATAAGAATTTAAAAGAAAAACAAAACTAGAACTAAGCTAGTTATTTTAAATTTTAATATATAAAAAAAATTTTTTTATGTGTTACACTAGGTTGTGCAAACAAAAATATTTTAATTTTTAACATTTAAATAAGTTAATTAGTGATTATGAAACGACATGAAAATATATATATATAAGGTAATGTCTCGACAAAGATTTTCTTGTCCATTACTTGCAATTTATATTAAGGTTTCGACTACAGAATCTTTCATGCAAGATAATTAAACATTTCACCGATTAACTGTTGACCGGAACTGAGAATTTCACAAAAATATAAAAAAGATGATGGTCACATACCTCATGTTAATGACACTTATGTTGTAAAAAAAACACTCACGAATCCCACAGGTAATCTTATTCTCAAAATGGTAGAAATAACAGTATTGGAAAAGCTCCAGACATTTGAAAATCCCATCAAGACACAGAATATTGGCGAATGAAGAAAATCATATTCGAGAATCGAATATCCAAATGATGATCAGTAAACTGAAGGCAGTAGACATTGAAATTCTGGATTGCAGTTTTATTTTGGTTAGAACTTGTTGCCTCGAACCCGGTACTCCAAACCATGCACTTGAACCGTGCACTCGAACCGTACACTCGAACTGTGTACTCGAACCCTGTAGCAAAGATCGGGCCAGTGTCAATAATTTATATAAAATAAACGATCTTAACATCAGCACAAGTCATAAGTTATACAATAAGATTTAGTAGTTTTTATGAATTAGGTTAAGTAACTTAAAGAAGTAAGAATTTCTACGAGCCGTAATACAATAAAATTAAAGGTACAAGACAAAATACAATTGAGCAATTACTATTGCAAAATGATCTTAATTAGAAAACATAATAACTTTTACAAATGAAATAATCGAAATTAAAATTTAGTTTTGTTGGATGTGACACGTATTCAGCAAACTGAAGCAAACCCACACAGAGTAGCTTACTTTTACAAAAATAAGACATTAAACAGCTCGTAGCAAAACTCACAACTTTTGGAATACAAAGAAAAATAAATAATCTTACCATTTCAAAGAATGGGCAGACGTTTTACTTTAGCCAAAAGTAATAAACTGAAAAATTAATCACGTAAAAATTACAACATTACGGTAACACTATACTCGGTGAAGCGACGACAAAGAGTGTAGCCAGGCAACTCATGTAGGCAGCCTGTCGAGAGGGGCAGAAGCAGTTCGTACGAGAGACGAAGAGCGCGCCACCGGACGGCAGACAGTTCTACATCACAAGCAAAACAGTTAAGGAAACCAACACAATAAATTACGCCGACAAAACCCTAAAACACGTAACAATCTGTAAACAGATGTTACAGCTGTCACCACACTAATGCTTGATTGGAACATTTTAACTGTCTGAGGTAGTTGGCCTTGAGTACACTGTTGCCAGCATACCGGATTGGGGGACAGAAAATTTACCGATTTATTACTTCTTTCATCTTATAATCAGGGTTGCGTCCTTAATAAAACACCCGTTATTACTTTTGTGGCTTGCGGGGAAACTTCACAAAATGCAACGACAGCCGATATGAACATTGGATTTATGTAGAATTAGAATAATTGTTTCATTGTTATAAAATGTTTATAGTTTTCCGATGATTGAGTACAGTCCGTATTAAAAGAAACGATAACTTTAAAAGACGCGATTTACTTTAACTGCGATCCGGTATGAATTGATTCTATTTTCACATAAAAATCCTTTATTTTTCCCTCTAAATTATTATTATTATTATTATTATTATTATTATTATTGCTATTTAATTGGTAAATTATCAGACATCAAATGTCATTAGCCCTCGTCATAATTATAATGCCCTTTTCCCCACGAAAAGGGCATTTTCTTCTTTTTCTTTTCAAAAATAAAAGGAGTTTTCATCCACGGTGTGAATCTATGGATCAGAAAAAGTAAAGTTAAATTGTAATTGCGAAAAAATAACAGACTCTTAGCCAAATTTTTAGTGTTTGCAACTTTATCGTTTACAATATGATGTAATAAATATTGGGTATTATTAAGAGATTATCTCCCCAAGCCCATTGCACCATTGTAGTGTTTGTTTCCAACTTGTTTTTAATTTTTTCTTTAGGTCATACCTCTTGTAAATCGTCCATTACTTTATTTCTCGATGTCCTCTTTTCTGTTTGTCTCATTGAACCTTTTAACATAGATTTGATTAAACCTTCTCATTTTATTATACTCCGTGTCCTCCTTTGAATATTCCATCAAATTTTTCTTTTCTTCCACTCTACGTAATACTTCTTCATAACTTGTTCCATCGGTTTATTCGATTTTTTTGACTCATCTTCACAACTACATTTCAAATATTCTAGTCTTGGTCTTTCTTTTTGTACCTGCATCCAGGAGGCTCTAGAAAGGGAGTAAAAGACATATCAAGATAAAACTGATAAGCGTAACATTTTAAAATTATGTTAAATTCATTACTTACCGATTCATTTATTACCACTAGTTACTTGCTTATTTCAATTAGCTTATCATCCAAACATTTTTATCAAATAATACACAGTTTGTCTCAGCGTTTGCTTAGAAATTTGTATATTTTTCAACCAAAAACTATTTTGAAAATAATTCTTGTACACTGAAAAATAATTCATCAATTAAGTACTTTTTTTAAATTTAGATTGCCACAACTTTAAAGCTTGTGGTAATTTATTGTTGAAAGCTTTACTTAGATTTAAAAACCCAGCTAAGGCTGTTTCTCCTGTATCCAATGTATCAACTATCAGGTCAACAGGTGATATTATATCGGTTTTAGTAGACTTCTTCTTTTAGAAATCATGCTGATCGTTTTAGATAAGTTTTTCAGTCAAAAACTGATTAACCGTATGAATACTACCTTTTCAAAAATTTTGTATCTTAAATTTGCATTTCAGATACTTATGGGCCTATAATTTTCATCAAATTAGCTGTCCGTATTTTTTTAAATAGGCAATATTTTACTTTTCTTAAATTTCTTCGAAAATACTCCTACTTTCGGAGAAAAGTTAAGTAGATGAAGGACAGTTATTAATAATAATTGTGTACTTCTTTAACAATAATACTAGAGATCCTATCTAACCTAGAGTCCTTTCTTGTCCCTTAAGTCTCCATATGTATTGGTATGTATTTCTTTAAAAATATTTTGATGTTTGCTTCTTATATAGAAATTAAGTGATGATACTCTGTGAATATTTTCGAAGACCTAGTCAAAAATCGGATCTGAGATCTCCATATTATATTTTGGTTCTACATTTTAATAATATTAGTTGTAGATGCCGGTCAGCTTACTATTGGCAAATTTATGTGGTTATCTTTTTTGTTCAGTAAAAAACATGATCAGTGAGTGCTAAGCTATTTAATATTCTCTGTCGATCCCTTCACCCCTCTCTTTCTCCAATAGCTTGTTGAATAATAATAACAACTAGCCTATTTTAACCGCTGGTCTGGTCTGCTGTGTTATGTTAAAACAGAACTGGATTGCTATGTTGTACGTTCATCGCACCTGTTGCCCCTGCAAGTCGCTATGAATCATAAAATAAGAAGAAGTTATCTTTGACTTGATCTATACCTAACCACTTATTATACCGATTCTTTGGAATAAGTGATTTCAAAACGACGATCAAATATGCCCTGTATATTTTGTTGTGTTGTTGCTATTTGTAGCTAAGATGTTTATAACATTTTCTACTATCTTTAAAGGAGGTATTCACTGAGCGAATAGTTAGTTTATTTTACTAAAGTGATACATGTTATAATAAGTTAACTTGTCCGCGGTACTTAAAAAGTTATAATTTGAACAAACGTTAAATTTTTAAAACCATCTCTGAAAATGACGTTGCCCAACCCCAACAAGTAATGAGGATAAACGAATCATGAAGTACATGTTTACAAATTTTACAAAGATGTATACATTTTACATTTTATTATACAGAAACTTTACGTACTTTTGATAAAACGATTATTATTTTCGAGCTGTAAGCCTAAGTTTTGTAGGTCGAACGTTTTAATATTTTCATTGTGATAAGTTCAGATCTTCCTGTCGACCATATACTGAAAGTTTCTTAGTAAGTAAAATTCCGCAAGAAGAAATCACCAGTCATTTTGGTTAGCCTATCTATCACTGTACAATCTTATACTACAAAATTTTGATAACTTAGTGTTGAATGTGGAGAAAGAAGTGACTCCCATCAGTGCTTCTTCCAGTATGACGATGATGAAGATAAAACAACTTTTATACGATTTTTCCTGCATGCCTATATCTAAGGAATGACAAAGAGATTTATTGGCTGGAAAATTTTGAAAAACTTTAGTAGTGGTGAAGTAGTCGCATAGATTTTAATAAAATGTTTTTAAAATGTAGCCTATTTGATGGAAGAAATTCAAAAATGTGAATGGAGTCTATTCTCAAATTGTTTCAATTTAGAAATTAAATTTTGCCGAAGGGTTTGCTTTTTGTGATGATTGGCTCGGCTATATTGTTGCAGTCGTAATCCAATATTCCAGTTAACAATATGTGTATCTTTGGTGTAGCACAGACAAAGTAAATGAATGTTCTTTTCTGTATAAATAACTATCTTTCTAAAACATTTAAAGATGTTAGCATCTCATTTTTCTCAACCGTCAATTAGTATCTTATGTGACTATAGTAATTAGTATCTTATGTGACGTCTACATCAACAGATTTTATCCCATAAATTTACAAGTTCTTGACATACTAATTATAGTCTATCAATACTTTATTTACAGGGTAATTAACAATATTATCGTAAAGAATAGTTAACAGATTATTTTTATTTGGTGATTTTTACAATTCTTGTTCTTCGTAAAACGCAGACATTGAAGATTGGCTTCATCTGCGGTAAACCATTTTATATGGTCACCCACTCTCAAAAGAGTTTACTTACTTATATTTGTCCTGTTTCTAATATTTTTAACCATGAGTATTTCCTTCGTCCAGATCTGCACCTACCCTCTACTTCCCCTTGAGAAGAAATCCGAGAAGCTCGTCACCCCTGTATAAATGACCAAGGTAGCCTATGCAATTAAGAATTTACAAACTAAGAATCGCATATTTTTCAGTTGTACTACATATTTTATGTTAATGGAATTTTATTTGAAGAAGTAAAGTCTATTACAGGTCAAGGAATTAAAAGAAAATTTGGTTTGCAAAAATATTTAGTTTAAGAATAGGAATCACTTTTAAGTTGTAAAAAGAAACAAAAAGAAGTCAAGCAAAAGCTGGAGTAAACTAGGATTCAAGGACAGCAGAAGCCCCCGTGTTATGGATCAATCTCAATTCTCTACTGCTCTTCTCGTAACTAACTTTCCAGGTCTCACTTTTAGTCTGGGTTGGGAGGACCAAGTAGGAGTTCATGTTAGACCATTTAACTCGGTTCCTTTAGCATAATAGGTGGTTCCGCCCCTTACCCACCTTTAGCGGCCCAAACCGTCAGGGATGCACAGAAAGGAGCTTTCTTGAGGTTTCGTTTTTCACCATATCATCCGAGATATAACTCCGTTACACAAGAAATATAATTTTAATGCGGTAGAGTCTTTTCCCATCACGTGTCATTTAGCACAAAATTTTGAAATCATTCGAGAAATGATTAAAGCAGCTGGATTACTTCTAGTTTAGAGGGACAGTAAGGGGATGAGCTTCTATTCGACACCTATTCTTAAAGACTATGAAATGTGTAAGACCTCTTACTTTGTTGTTCTGGAGCCGAGGCCGATCCGGATAATATTCTAATAATAAATGTTATGAGATAAAAATTTAAAGACAACGTATACACTTAACCCGCGCTACGTATGTGAAAAAATAAATTAATGAAGACATAAATGATTTTAATATCGAATCGGGTTATTTTCTTTAATTAACTGTTTAAACGATTCGACTAATCGATAAAAGGGATCGGTTTAATTGTGTTAGTATTTTGTTTTGGTGTGTGAATTATAAAGGGGAAAGGAAGGTATAAAAGGTTTATATCAACACAACACGTAGCAAGTCGGTTGTTTATTTTCAGACAAAAATGGATTGAAAGAGGAAGGAAGGTATGCGCAGTGTTGCCAGGACAGGTGGCCTGCCTCAGGCTCAGGCTGAGGCTCTCTAGTTGGCAACACGGAGTCAGTAAGGAGAGGAAGGAGGCTGCCGCTGCCGGCTAAATTGCGGCGTCTAATGAACTGTAACAATCTAGCTGGCCGACAACCCACGCGCCGCCGCCCGACGTATCCCTTTACTTTTTCACGTAACTGAACTTAAGGTTTCGGGATAGGGTTACCTTACCCTTGCTTTTATTAACAGTTTTAAATTTAATGATGTGAAATAGTATATCTTACTTCTGGGTATAAATCAATATGCGTTTCTCAACATAAATCATGGTATTTTTTTAAAACTGTCAACTATAAATATTAGGCAGTTTCCACTGAAACAATTATTATGAGACCAATATCTTCTTCTTCTTCTTCTTACACTCAAGGATTAGGCTTTTGCCTGTTCCGACTCACATCAGCTTATTAACATTTATATCATTTAAATTACTATATTGTATCATTCAACTTGCATGAGACCAATATATTACAAAAAATTCCCATACCATATTGTTTACTATTAGTTAATATAAATTTATCTTTACCAATATTATACTTTTGAAGTTACCATTAATTTTATTTTGATATCATTAAAGCTGCATTCTATCAGTAAAACTTATTCTCTGTAAACCTTGGATTTGGTAATGTTGGGGATTTCATTTATTTATTTATTTACTTATTTATAAATCTACACATAAAAACAAATAAATGTTTTTACACGTAAATTCCTAATCTGAGTCTAGTAATTCAATTTCCCTACCAAGGAAAAATCTTGTCTGTTGGGGGAGAGCCGCTGTCATTCGATTCTAAAACTAAATATAACAATTTGATATTATAATTCAAGACTATATAGAATTATTCAGTAACAATCACTGATTTTATTAGCCACTCTTACAACATCATTACTACTACCTACAACTACTACTTACTACTAATACTGTTATTATTAGTGTCATAATGTTCTGTTTAAACTACATTTTTAAACTAACTGCTAAATACTGAAAAATAAAACCAACCATAAAAATCCCTTCATGAGATGACTGGCTGTGGCAATTTTTAAAAAGGCTTATCTTTGACTAATGGCAAAACCCATTAGTGATTTCTGTATCTATTCTTTAAGAGAAATTGAATGACACTATTTTTGTTTCCAAATTTTGAATTGATTTCTTGACTTCTAGTTTTTGGTCACTTCCGGTCTGAACTGAAACTTCAAATCCAATGATTTCTGTATCTACTCTTTACGAAGAATTGAATGACATTATTTTTGTTTCCGAATCCCGACTTCGATTTCTTGACTTCGGGTTTTGGGCCACTTCCGGTCGAAACCGGAACTTCAAATCCAATGATTTCTATATCTACTCTTTAAGAGGAATCAAATAGCACTATTTTTGTTTCCAAATTCCAACTTTGATTTCTTGACTTCTGGTTTTGGCCCACTTCTGGTCAAAACCGAAACTTCAAGCCCACTAACGTTTTGTGAAGATTATGAATCCGAAAAACATTTGTTGCTATCTCTTGTAGTTTCTGACTTTGATTTCTTGACTTCCGGTTTTGGGCCACATCCGGTTGAAACTTGAACTTCAAACCTAATTTAGGCCCACTAACTTTTTGTGTAAAATATGAATTCAAAAACCATTTGTTGTTATCTCTTAGAGTTTCTGATACTTGGGTGTGATGGACGGACAGAGAAAACAAAATAATAGATGGCAATTTTAAAAACTGCCAACGATAAAAATATTGATTATTATTATTATATTAAGTTAATTCTATTCTAAATTCAAAAAATATGTTTTCTTTTATCCAATTCAGCTCATTTTTATTTTATGTTCTGACTATTCTGATATTGTTGAGTGTTACAAATACATCGTTTTTTTTTTTAAGTTGCATCAACAGCTTGGTTATTTGTGACTACTTTGGGGCATGACATTAAGCAATTTAATTTTTTATTTTAATCAATACATAGAAAGTTATGTAGCCTAATTCTTGAGCCCATTAGTTTGACTTAAATTCAGAAATTAGTTTAACTTAAATTAGTTTGACTTAAATTTAGGGGTAGTTTTCTTTATAAAAATGATTATGCACATTCATACTTGTGTTGTGATATTTTTATTATTGTATTGCCTAGATTTTCTGTTTATTTTATAATTTCAGCCTCATAGCTAATTTTAAAAAAATTATATTTTGCAGTAGATATTTAGAGAACAATTCCTATCAAATGCAATTACCTGCACTTCTGTAGTATATGATTAATTAAAAAATAAAGTTCTCAGCAAAACCATTTGTCTTCTAACCTCTATCTACAAAATCTTGGATGTACTCTACCGGTCTTAGAAAAAATAAATACTGGTCTCTGTATTAGTATTTCTTTGGTTTACGTTTTAAAGGAGACATATAGTATAAAAACATTCAGAAAATGACTATATGTAGAATTTTTGTTTAAAAATTAAATGTATAAAGGAATCTGATTGCCTACCTCTGAACTTCTGAAGGAGGCTGATTAACCCATGTTGGCGTTGATGCTACCTTGATACAAGATTAAATATTTTATATTGTGACATTTTTTTAACTTTAATTGGCTAATTTTCATCTGGAATATGATCTTTTATAGCCCCTCTAACTACTGTATAGATGTTTATACTAAGTGTGTGTTACAATAACTTTTGAAATTTATGAAACTTAAGTAGCTAGTTTAATGTTATTTCTCAGAGGTCTACTAGACCAACATAACAAGTATTTTAACTCGTTTTCTCAAATTATTATCAAGATTCATTTCCTTTTATAAGAAATTTAATCCTACGTGTACATAGTTAAAAATGTATCTCAACTAAAAATTTGCAGTTGTAATAGCTATAATATTCTGTTTTTATTTAAACTTCTTTTAAATTATACATATTAGATTTCTAAATCAACTTCAATTGTTTATTAAAATCTCAGGCTTATTTATTTAAAATGGATATTCGGCTTATTTCTACATGGGTTATGTTTTTACGTTTGTTTTTTCCCTGTACCGTTATAAACAAACTTGTAATATAAATAAAATGTCTTGTTATTAAGACCGGTGTGTTTAATAAATAATTCAAACCCTAAATATTTTTAACATATTTATTGTTAAATAATCTGAAAAGAGAAAAAGTAATTTTCAGACTTTGTTTTTGTTAATCTCTAATGTGTGTTTGTTGCAATCTGTTCAATTCAGAACAATAAGCAACCCCATGACCTATTGAGATGAGGATGAGGTGTATGACATGTAAATGAGATGTGGCCATGTTCAGACACAGGCTGACCATTCCTGAGAGAGTATGGTTAATTGAACTCCAACCATCAAAGTACACCGCTAACCACTGTCTAGTATTCAAATCCGTATAAAAGTAACACCTTTACTAGGATTTGAAGCAGGAACCTTCATCTCCGAAAATTAGCTGTTTACAGCTAACTTCAATCAGTTTCCCCAAGTGCAGGTGTCTCATCCATGAACAGTAAAAACAAAAAAAAAACAGATGGAAAATAATTTATATGACAATACAAAGTATTTATCTATAAACAACCGAATAAAAATTAGAACATGATTTAAAATACAATAATAAGGAAAGTAACTTAATTTTTTTATTTTTATATTTATTAAAAGTCACATCAACTTCTTGGTTATTAGAGACTACGATGGATTATGTGACTGTAACTGTGGCTTTTGACTTGTGAAAATTTCCAGACCCTGGCTGGGAATCGAACACGGGACCCCCGCATGGTAGGCTCATGCGCTAACCACTACGCAACAGAGGTGGCCAATTTAATATATTGTAGAGATTATACAGAGAATGCTGTTTTTACCCAGCTATGACACCAGACAGTAAATTACTGTTCTTTAGACATGATAGTTATTTTAGTTTTTCATAGTACTAAAATAATGAATGTACGCATGGCATCACATGAGGTACACAGATGATTGATAGAACTAGGAGATTCAGCAGTAGAGGTTCTGGTTGGAGAAGATAAGAGGTAGAAGTCATCTAAAAACATAGTGGTAAGAGAATTTGAAACTGATGGTAGGATTTAATTGTTCAGGAACGGTACAGGATATGGAATTGTGGAGAGAAACAAGAGTGACTAAAAACCAACACTGGATGATGACTGGCTGATGAGGAAAAAGAAGTTCCAATAGCGTTCTTTTAAATACTTGCATTGTTGCGTTTACTCCTGATATGTGTAGAGCTTTGCAGTGTTACTTTACAACAAGAACTAATTACATTAACATCATAAAAATTATCAGGCTGGGTCATTAACTTCTCCTGTACTTCATTGTACCTCCATTTCCCATAGTACATTTCTCTAGCTTTACAATTACCAGTACGCATTGCAAAAGTAATCATGTCCTATTTTTATGAATAGTTATTAAATCCGCTACAACCATATGAAATGTTAATTGATGTATAACCCACTATAATAATGAATGATTTATATTCATATAACTGAATACTTTATCATTGTTGTTGATTGTTACGTTTATTTTCTTCTACTAGTTTTCTAATGATTGTTAATCACTATTAACCTTGAATATAAAAATGCAATTACAGTACATCATTGTAACTTAAATAACTATTGGATGTACTGCAGATTTGTACTGTATGACCCATAAATCTTTACATGTTTTATTAAAATATATCTTTAATGGTAGACTAAGCTGAACATTCCAAATGATTCCCAACTAACATCAAGTAATTATTCACTGTAATAACTAACACTATTAAAATGTTGTGAATTCATACAAATTGTTAAAAATATTAGAAATAAATAAATAATTTTTATTGTCCCATAAAATAATAATATAATTAAAATGCAAAATCTCGTTAAATATATTTTAAATGGAGATTCTGTCTATCCTTAAATACAGAGTTCTGCCAAATGGATTTTAAATTATTTACGTGGTTGTAAGAATACACTTTCAGGATTCTGCAAAAATCTAAACAATGAACATTGTTAAAAGCCATAATGAGATTTTGCAAAGTGAATAACAAAATAATTGGATTAAATTTTTGATGGTGTTACTATTCTGGTGGCAACATTTCAAAGTTTGACAAAAATAAACACAGTTTGCTTTGAAGTGTGTTATGGTAGCGATAGCATGTTGTTTTGGTTTATAAATATAACCTTATACATACCGTACATTAGTTTTATTAGAATATTTTAATAAAACCATTATAAGAGTTAATGTTATTGTAAAATTGGTTGTTAAGAATAACTTAACTTACATCAATCAAAATTATCGTGCAAAAATTTGTATGAAAAATGTGTGTGTATGTGTATTAATAAAATCATTGTAAGAGTTAATGTTATTTTAAAATTGGTTGTTAAGAATAACCTAACTTACATCAATCAAAATTATCGTGCAAAAATTTGTATGAAAAATGTGTGTATGTGAGTATGTGTACTAGCTGGTTCATAGGAATAAATATTCCCGTGGACCAGCTAGTAGACATTATTTATTTGTCGAAATTTTTTTGGAGTAGGAAATAAGAAGTTTATACTGTTGCACAGTGTAAATAGGAAGCTCACCAGTTATTGGCTAGGCCAAAGAAAACTACATAAATACAGGAGAGCCAAACATTTTACTGAAACTAATTGATTACAATTTATTCCTAACAGTTTTTAGTGTTCATATTTACAAGCAACCTATAATAATTGTCCATTGAAGATTTTACACTTTAATCAACATAAAAGATAACAGATAAGAAATAATTACTATATGAAAGAAGAATACAAAATAGCCCATCTCTGTATTGTAGTGGTAGCGCTCTAGCCTACGACATGGAAATCCCAGGTTCAATCCCAAGCTAGGGTCTGGAAATTTTCACAAGTTAAAACCCATCATTACATAACCCAACGTAGTCGCTAATAACTCAGCTGTTGATGCGACTGTAAATAAACTAAAAAAATAAGAATACCAAGTATTTTTATAATATTAACTAAGAATGGAAGTAGAAGCACAAATTACATCAAAAGCAGGATTGCTCAAGCTAGAAGGGCCTTTGAAATGAAAAACAGCTTACTGACTTCAATACAAACATTGATTTACAAATTAGGGAAAAATTCTTATGTTATGTTTGAAGTGTCGCATTATACAGGAGTAAAACTTGGATGGTAGGGGCTGTAGAAAGGAAGAGGATAGAAGCTTTTGAAACATAGTGTTATGTGGTTTTAGGAAAATGTTTAAGATTAGGTGGGTGGACAAAATAAGTCATTTACAGGTTCTTAGACAAGTGGATGAAAGAAGAAGTGTATGGAAAACTTCTTACCAGAAGAAGGGATAGGCTAGTGGGGTATATACCCAGGTATTGCTCTATCAATAATAGAGGGAAATATTAGGGGAGTGAATTGTAGATCGAGGCAAAGGTTGGAATATTTATAGCAAATTACAGAAGATGTAGGTTGTTGCAGGTATATAGATATGAAACAACTTGCACAAGATAGAACAGCTTGAAGACCTGTAGCAAACCAGTCGAGAGACTGAGGACAAAAAAATATTAACAGTCCATCAAAAATTTAAAATAAATTGAAAAAATGTACGTCTAATTTAAAATTAAAAAAAAGCAGTACAGAAACTTAAGATGGGTATTACAAAAAATGTACAAGAAAGGTGCTTTTTTATTTCATGAGAGAAAATACTTCACTATGATAAACTTACTCAATGAACATGCATAGGCTACGCAAATGAGCCAGTTGAATCCAGCTTTATCAGAAATGAGTCAACCCAACAAAAGACTTACAATCCAACAATAGAACAATGCTTTGGTGTATGTGTTTTATCTGTTTCTTTGAAAAATTGAGTTTGTACAGTGTTGGCCTTTGGACCTGCATACACCAGGACAATTTTAAATGAGGTAACTGAAATTCTGTTTGGTGAGAGTAGGTGGAATAAATTATAACTCAAAAACAAATAATTTTAAAATTGTCAATGTAGCTACCAATCAAAAAATTCACAGTAATGTATTAGAATATCTGCAATTGTTGTATAGTGCAATTTCAAACAAATTAATTATATGTACAAGTCTGTGAGAATTTACTTATGGAACAACTTTCGTACTTTTGCAGAGCTGAATCCATCAGTAGAAGAAAATTCTAGTTCAGCAGCAACATATCTTTAAACAAAATTGCTTTTGGTTTATTCACAAGTAAAAGAATTTTATTTTTTAATTTATTTCAAGGATGAATTCCCGAAATCAAGTATGAAGTCTGGTAATAAAGACTTTACAGTCTTGTTTATTTTATTTGTTATATTTGTAAGGTCCACAAATGTGTGAGTTAAGTGCAGTCTTGTTTCCCTTTATGTAGGGCTGCTATTAATTATGCACAAAATCTATGCATTAAATCTGTACTGCGAAGATAAAAAGTGCTAAATAACAAGTAGTAGTGAATTCAATACAAGAGTGAACTGAATGTTTTTTCTTCTTTGTTTACCTGAGACACTTTTCAGTTAAAGTTATTTAGGTATACTGATAGTTTAGTCTCTTTCACAATCAATTCTCAAAGTTTTTTGGTAGTTTTTAAAATATTTAAATTGATGCCTTTTATCTCAGTTTCACATGATCATAAGACATGTCAAAGCACTATAACTCAACTTTGCCATTAAAGCAGTAAGTTCTCAAAGTAATTCACAGCACTTTTGGATTAAAAACTTTGTTAAGTTAATTTTCTATTGTCAAACTGTTATCATTGATTTAAATTTAATTTTATGTTTAGAATCCTATTAAATTTTTTTTATATAAAATGTCTTAGGTATTATTTTAAGTCATGTTTTTATGTGGAAATAATTATTAAAAGATTGAAAATTAGTACAGATTAGTAGAGTCGTACAGTTTTATACATAATTTCTTATTTTCTGGAAAAATGGAATTTATTTAGCACAATAACTGTTACGATTTGTGGGGCATGCTATAACATCATATGAAAATTCTGATTACAAGAATTGTTTGAAACATGAATGGAATATAGTGTTAATTTGATGTAATTATGATTTAATTGAGTTCACTTTAATTATACTTCATGTTATAATAGCATGAATTAATTACAGAATACTAATTATAACCATGATAGTACGCTCCCTTGTTCTAACAAACGCTGCTTTAACAAGCTTCTGAACTGAATGATGGGTTTAAAAGTCAGTAATTTATACAAAACTATTTCCTTATGTTTATCTTTAATCTTTTTCATTTTGTTTTCATGTTATGCTATACTTTTTTTAAATCGGATTACAACGTAATTAATTATAAAAATATGTTATAAAAACTTAAGCTGATTAAAATGAATACTTTGAAGATTACAATAGAGAGTCTATTAAAATAAAACTGAATTGTTATTATGGATTAACTTCAAAAATCATTCTCTTAAATAATTATGAAGGTCAAGGAAGGACATTCCAATTCTTACCGCTAGTATGATTGTCTATAAAAGAAATAATAGTAAATTAATAAAAAAAGAAGATAATTCATCAGTCATAATGTACTTTTTTGACATATACCCGTTAATATTAAGACCTTTAATTTCATGATTAGTTAGTCACTGTTCATACTCACACATATAGCACTTAAATGCCACATTTCTCATTGTGGCTTATTGGGCAACGCAGCTCCTCTATGGTATTGTAAAGTCGGGAGAGGGCAATTTTCAGGTAATCAGGTGATTAGATTATGGTGAGAAGTACGTAGTGTTTTGCGTTCCTGTTAATAAGCATTTTTCTTCTTCTTCTTGGCATGCCTATCCGTTTCGGATGCTGACAATCATTACGGCTAATTTGACTCTGTTAGTCACTATCCAGAACAATTTTCTGTTGAGCTCTTACCAAATCAGGCTGTCAAATTGGCCAGCCAGGAAAGTTTTCTTTTGCCCGGATTCCTTTTTCCTTCTATTTCCCATTGAAGAATGTATTGTAATAGTTCATAAGACCATAAGTTCATGAATAAGAAGTTTTAGAGAAACAAAATACCCCTAAGTATCAATTTGTATGTTAAGATTATTTTAATAAGTTAACTAATTTCAGATCCGATAATATAGATTGTTTATTGTTTTTAGTGAATTTTGTAATTTTATTTAATGAGTTATTCGGCATTTTGAGGTTAGGTTACTCTAAATAGCAGTGATCGCTAAATTAAATTAAATTTTCTGTGAGTGGTTAAATTTCTAGACATTTTCATTATTCCCATGAGTCACTCAATGTTTTCTGGTTGTATATGGTTGTGTGCCAATCCATCTGTGACATGTAGTGGATATGTAATGAAAAGAGCTCCCAGCCATTTCTATGGAGTTGGGAATTCCCCATTATAATTTTGGTCTTGTTCTTGCAGACTTCCTCATTAGACAAAATGTGCATGTCAACCATCAGTAGGAGAGAAGGTGTTACCTTATACTTTTACAATGGTGTTATGGCCGCCTTAATTGGCTTCTAAGCCAGGGGTCTCTGGTTTCATTCCTGGTCAGGTCTGGCATTTTCTTTACCACTAAGTTTCATCTATCACTCTTCATCATAAATTACATTAGTATTATTGTGCCAAACATTTGGATGTAGAACCAAAAGAATAAAATATCTTATACTTGTGTGTGGATGGGAAGTTAGTTGCAAGGCTGGAAATTCTTTTACTTTTACCTAACCAATGTTATTGAATTTGTTGATAACTCTTGTTATCAACAAAATTTTTTTTTGCATATCCAGTACTTTTTAGTAGGTAATGCACTAAATCTTTTGGTATCATGGCTAACAAATTTACCTAATGTTTATTGCAAAGGTGGATCAAGGAAGTAGATGTGACAGGAAGTGATTTTTTTCTTCTTCTGGTATTCTCTGTGGATGAAGTTGGCAACTAATAGGGCTATCTGACCCCTGAATATGGCAGTATGAAATAGCTTTTGTGTCATCCTGATACATCATTTGCGCAAATTCTTTAGCCAGAAGTCTGAAGAGCCAGAAGGTGAATTAGCTATTCTTCACCTATTTTTTTGGATAGAATCAAGATTTATTTCTTTCACAAAATAAAGTATAGTTTCTGTTATAATTATTTTTCGTATTACAATAAATGAATAAGTGTCGTGGAAAAAAGTAAATAAAATGATTGTATCTGCTTAGAGCCTTTCTAATTTTTTCAATAGCTCAATAGCCTTAATATAAAAAATAAATTCCCAAGTGAAGAGTTAGAAGGGTGGGCACTACTTCTCTTCAGACGAGAGCGGGTTGCCATGACTATGGTGAAGTCAGCAGCAAATCTGCAAACCTAACTCTCCCCGCCCAACCCTTAGTTGTGAAGAGGTTGACGCTGGCCGATGAGCCTACGGCACCTGCATGTTCTATGTAAGTGTATGTTAGGTATTTTATATACGAAGTGTCACACAGTTGTTTTGTTTGTGTGTATTTTACAAAATGTGTCATACAGTATGTAATATACACATACACAGTGTGAATTTTAGATTTTTTTTCTCTTGGGAGTTTCGCACTACTTTTTAGTAGGCCTATACCGGTACTAGTTTTCTCAATTTTTCGCAACTCTTCACCTAGGTATTTTTTGAAGTCACAAGTTGCCACTGTCATATTCAACTGGTGCCTCTTCTACTTTTCCCTGTATAATGAGGCACAGTAATGAGGACTTCATGCTACAAGCTGTTTGTTCAGTCTATTCAGAACAAAGATGTATATACTGATGTAAGTAGGCCTACTGATATAGGTACTGATACATTAATTCTTGTTGATCATTAATTCTTACTGACACTGATGCATTAATTCTTGTCTCTTTACTCCTAATTTTCTATCTCTTACCCATTTAATTTTACTTTTGTTGTTAACCACTAGGTACAAAATTACACAATAATAATGTTGTCTTGCAGAAGGTAAGACAACAGAGGTAGATCGCAGAGGTGGATTCTAGTTGAAACATATTTTATAAATCTGCACAGATCTGTTTATGCCGATGATATGACAATAATAACTAGAGATAAGTTATCTTTAAATGGAATTTATAAGGAAATGGAACGACAAGTAAGAAATGATGGTCTCATTCTAAACGAGCATAAGTTTTGTTTTTGTCCAACTGTTTTGAACACCAATGGTTATGCAGACGGTGAAGAGTGACAGGAGAAAAGCAGCGATGAAAAATGTCAGACCTGACTAGAAATTGAACTCAGTAGAAGGCAGTTGCGCTGACCACTGCATCATAGACTGACCGAAACTACGTAAGCCTATTTGGTTTTGAATTGTGATGATACAAATTTAATATCTGAAGGGTTCATTGTTAGAAAGAAAAATGTGATTTAGTTGAGGAATTACAGTATTTGGGGAACACCTCTACCACAAAAAACATAATGAGTTGTTGAGAATGAATTCAATTGGGAAATAAGGCTAGACCCTATTTTGCCAGTGTAAAGTTACTTAAGAATAAATTAATAAGAGTAGGAACACAAAAATAAAAATATATTTTATATCGACTCATATTCCCATTTGTAACCTATGTTTGTGAAATGTGGACTGAGTCAGATTACAACAGATTGAAACATATGTTGAGAATAAGATGATTGGAGAATACATAAGAATGAGAAACTGAATGCGTTAATTGTTGGCAGAGACATAGAAGGCCCAAAGACTGAGGAGGTTGGCGCATTGAAAGAATGGAGTCACAGAGGATGGTTAAGGTGATATAAATAGAAATACTGTTATGAAAAAAAAAGAAAGGGCCATTCTAAGAAGAGATGGTTGGATGATGTCACAAATGTATTGTCTTTGATGAATGTGAGAGGATGGAGGGCGCTAGCAACTAGCAGAGAGGGTTGGAGGAGAAATGTGGAGAAAGCCAAAGCCCACCAGGGGCTGTAGAGCTACAAGATGACGATGGTGAATTAGTTCCTGACTAATTACTGTTGTACTTTTGTTGTTTGTTGTACTGTTGTACTAATTTTTTTTAAATACATTTTGAAATAGGTTAGGTTACGCTAAAATTACTAAGCTACTGATTTAATTACTGTACTAATTAATGATAATAATTAAAATTTTTAAATAAAATCTTTAAATAGTGTTACTAACCATTACTGGGTTGTCCAATTTATACCAGGCCTAACCTCAAAACGTTGTTCAGAAGCTCCTAAATTTTACAGTGAAGGAAAGACAGTGTAACTCACAAAATGGTCAAAATGATATAACCTATAAGCTAGTATTTTGAAAGTTTTCTTCTTCTTCTTCTTCTACCTATTACGGATTAGGCGTAACGCCTGTTCCAGCTTCATGCCATCTCTTTCTGGGTCTCCCCAGGCCTTGTCTTCCTTCCGGTTGATAGTTTACCGCCCTCACTGTAATCCTGTCTGGCGGCATTCTCTCGACGTGGTTCGTCCATCTGTCTCTGTACTTGGACACTTTTCCAATCAGCGATTCCTCTCTACCCAATTCTCTCCTTATTTCACTGCTACGAATCTGCTCTCTCAAGGAACATCCCTTCACTGCCCTCATGAATCTCATTTCTGCAGCCTCTACCTTTCTCAACTGAGCTGTTCGTAGCACCCAAGACTCACTGCCGTACAACACCAACGGCACCGCCATCACATCGTATAATCGCAATTGTGTTTCCCTTCGAGATTTCCTCCTGAAGGTCCTGTTGATGAAACCACAAACCGACTGAAATTTTTTGACCCTCCGCAATATCTCGTTATCGTCTTTGTATGTGATACTGCAACCCAAGTAAACGAATTCGGAAACTTGCTCTAGAGTCTTGTCGTTCAAAACTATCTTTGATCGTATTGGGTCTTTCCCAAGGAATGCCATCACTTTAGTTTTGCTTGTTGACAACTTCATGGTATATTCTTTGGCTATTTTATCAAGAAGCAGAACTGATTTTTGAAGATCCACTTCTGAGCTTTGTATTATCACCTGATCATCCGCGTATAAGCGAGTATTAAGATATGAATCTCTGGTTATTTTTATGCCTAGCGGAGCTTCTTGTTTCCATCGCCGTATTGCATCGTCTATATAAATATTAAAAAGTGTTGGTGAGAGGCCACATCCTTGTCTTAAACCTAAAGTTATTTGTGTACTTCTTGTCAATCGATCACCTAACGCTACCACGATCTTCGTCCCTTTATAAATACTTTTTACCACTTGAATTAAGTGTAGCGGATAGCCTCTCCTTTCCATTATCTGCCATAACAACTGACGGGAAACTTTGTCGAGCGCCTTTTCTATATCAACAAAAGCTAGGTGCGTTTCCAGATTAAATTCCACTCGTTTTTCTATAACCTGCTTAATGGTGAATATTCCATCCATAGTTGTCCGGCCTCTTCGGAAACCCTGCTGTTCTTCCAGTAGAATGGCATCTGCGATAGGAGCCAATCTTCCGTTGATTATTTTCCCATAAACTTTGTAGGCTGTGGACAGTAGACTAATCCCCCTGTAATTATTGGGGTCTTCTCTATTTCCTTTTTTAAAGATTGGGATGACAACTGATTCCGCCCATTCCTCCGGTATTTCCAGTTTAAGCCAGCAATTGTTAAACAGTTGTAAAAGCCTCAAGTTGAGGAGGAGTCCACCGTACTTAAGAAGTTCAGCGTTGACACCGTCTGTCCCGCAGGCTTTCCTATTTTTTAGTGATGCAACAGCCACTTCCACTTCTTCCAGTGTAAGATAATCTACTGTTGTTGGTTCCTCAACGTCTCTAACCTCCTCCCCCTGCTCCTCCTCGCTCATCCAAAGCATCTTAAAATAGCCTAACCACTGCTCCTCATCTATAATGACCAGATCCGCTCTGTCCTTGTCTTCCCTTGTCATTGCCTTCATGACCTTATAAGCCAAGCTTTGTCTTCCATGAATATCCTCCTCTAAGACATCAACAAACCTGTCCCAAGACTCTTCTTGTAGTTTTCTGATCATTGTTCTGGCTCTATTCCTCTTTCTTCTGTAGGTCTGTCCATCCCACTCTGATCTTGACTGCATATACTTCAGATAAGCCTGTCGTTTCTCGTTCACTGCCTGTTCCACATCCTTGTTCCAAAACTTCAACCTATTCTTCCTTCTTCGGAGGATCCTCATCCCTAAAGCCTCCTTTGCTGCTTCATGCAGTGCTCTCTTGATGCTCCGCCATTCCTCATTAATATCGACACTCGTTGGCCTGGTTTTCAGCTGTTCAGCTAGTCTATTTTGATATAGTGTTCTTACACTTTCTTGCTGTAGCAAGTCTACCTTGAACACTTGTTTCCCACCTGAAACCGCCGCATGGGACCTCCTCTTCCAACTGGCTGTGATATTTATCGTAACCACCAGCAGGAAATGATCCGAACTTATATCGTAGCCCCTAAAAACGTGTGCGTCCTTTACATTTCCTTTCAATCGGTCATTCACCAGTACATAATCAATGACAGTTCTCAAACCCCTAGCACTCCATGTAAACTTATTTATCTCTTTCTTTCTAAAAAATGTGTTTGAGATTTTCAGCTTATTGTAAGACGCAAAGTCTCGTAAGTGTATACCATTCCTATTTATGGTTTGTTCTCCGAACATTCCAACTACTCCCTCTATCGGAACATTTCCTACTCTCGCATTCAAGTCTCCCGCGACTATAAGCTGATCCGAGGTGTTATACCTCTTTATCACCTTCTGTAAATCGTCATAAAATACTTGGGTTTCTTCCTGCTTCCCCTCCTCCGGTGCGTATACGGCCACTACTGTCATGTTTCCTCTATCTGTCTTCATACGTATTGTCAATATTCTTTCACTGACGTAATCATACGAAGTTATCTTCTCTCTCCATTTACTATCCACATATACTGCCACTCCCGCCCTCGCTCTCTCGTTTCCGCTCACACCACTATAAATGGTCAACCACCCATTGACATCTCTTGTACCTCTCTGCTTCTTCTTGGTCTCTGACACAATGGCAATATTAATTTTCCTTTCCTGAAGTATCTTAAGCAGTTCTGCTTCCTTATATGCCAGTCCACCTCTTACGTTCCACGTCGAGATCAATACTGTATCCGTGATTCCAAAATTCTTAATCTTTCTTCGTTTCCCGTTATATTTATCCGATAATCCTGTCCTATCCGAGGCTTTTTGAAGCTTGTCAGTAATGGAAAATCCTCTGGTCACGTTACGAGCGTTACGCAGATTAGATTAGTGGTAGGGCTGCTACCTCACTTTTCTGTCAGGGTATGCTCCCTTGTGCTCTTCCGCCCTCTCTGCCGTTGGGAAGTCTCCTCCTCCGTCTTCAAGGCCGTTGGCTTTTCCGCCTCAGTTGATCCGCGGGTGCTTATTTGGTAAATGATTCCTCTTACACCTTATTCACACCTGTCCTGCATACCTACAGGAACGTTCTCTATCAGCCATTGGGACGCGCCGTGTCGGGGTTGAGGCCCTCTCCCAGTGTCCCACAAAGGGTACGTCTAGCCCTTACTTAGTTCAGAGCCTGACCCCTTCGTGAGCTGACCAGGCACGGTGAAAGTTTTCTTAATTATAAAATAGATATTGTACTCGTTCTCCTGCACTGAAAATTTTTTGGAGTGATTAGAACTGGCTAAAGGTTCATTAGGTAAAGATTTCAAGTTACACCTCTCATGTGGTAGGTATAACCTTGGATTGCTAGAGCATCTGCTCAACAATGAAGAGAGTTCTATGGCTTTTATCGTAGTTCTAAAAAGAGATTGAGATAACTGACCCACCTTCGTTACTTTGAAGTAATTCTAGCATGCATTTTGCCTCTTAAATAAAACTAACCTCAGGCGGGAATCCACTACTGTTTCACGTGGTGCATGTCGACTGTTGGGTTCTGGGAAGTCTGTACTAACAATCAGCGGAGCTGGAGCGTTCTGAGAGCCCTAAGAGCGATGCAATGAGAAAGAACAATGGATGGGAAGAAGAAAGTTGAAAACCCTACAGTGAGAGAATGCGGAAAGTGTGTGGGCTGAAAAAGAGCTTCCAGAAATGTCTAAAGTTACTTTGTGTGTTTTAAAATTACCCTAAAAAAAATAAAATAAAATAAAATAGAGATTTTTGTATCAAAACTGACAATTTTTGTTGTTTTAAGTTAAATGCAAGATAATTTAAAATAAATTAAACAGTTTTTTGTTTCCTTGGAAAATTGAAATTTTTAACCTGCACTTGTTTTTCCTACTAACCCCAGATTATTTCTGTAAAATTAATACTTGACTACAAAAAATTAGAAAAGTTTTTGTGATTGCTTAGCACTGTGATTATTAGATAAGTTTTTGTGAAAATTATAAGCACTGTGATATAATTTCCTCTGAATGCTAAATCAGCAGTCTCTACAATTTCATTGGGGGGGGGGGGTATATTAAACAGACAAAATATTTACATAATTCTGTAAATGTTTCTTCTGCCTCAACTTTGTTAAAAAGTGTGGGAACTAAAGCATGATTTATAATTATTAACTAATTATCAGATCAGATGTAGTGTTGACTTGATTAACAGCAGAAGGGTTAAAATGGATATTTTTAAATTCAATAACATTAATAATGAATAGGTACCTACTACGCTGGTTTTGATTCCAACCTTGAAATTTTTATATATTAAACACCACTGCAACTGTTCCATTATTCACTATAGTACTAGCTAATTACCAAACAATTGACAACAAAAAGAAGAACTTATCTTGAAGAAAACTTTTATGCATTTAGTTTTTAGAGACATGTAAAACACATTAAATGGAAGAATTAAAACCAATACCAATATTTACCATATTTATTTTGCATTGATCTGTTTTTAAATGCTTAAGCTTGCATTACTTCATGTTTACAGTAGGCACTCCATTGATGTTTACAATTAGTTCTGTGTAAATAAATAAATAAATATGTCTCCACTCAAACCATACTCAGTTAGTGATTTCTTTCAATAATGTGTTTACTTATAAAAGTTAATGATGCATTAAAACGGAAAATGATTTTTAGAAATATTTACATAAATTTAATTAGTTTATTAAAAAGTATGTTGTAAATATGAGTTGGATTAAACTGACTGCAGGAGCACAACATTATTTACACTTTACAGTGTTAGTATTGTAGTTGCCATAGGAACAGTCTAAATCTCCTTTGAAAAGTAAACAGTATTGAAAAAAAATGAAAATTAAATTAGTGATAATATTAATATTATTGTAGTAGTTTCTATTCTAATAACTGTATTTTGAAAATTCGTAAAATCATCTAAATTAGTAAATTTAGATGATTTTACGAAGGTATTATGTAATAATTATTCTACTGTTGTGTGCTGTGTATGTTGATGGTATTGATATTTACGATATTTCTGGTTTATCATCGGAATTAAATCTACAATTTGGTTCGATTGTAGAAATTGGGGAACAATTCTGTGCCGTAAGTAAATCAATTTAAATATTTAGGTATAAGTTTTCCAGCACCTTTTTTCAATAAATAAACATTGTATTAGAAGTAGATCAATAACAAAATTTGTTTATTGAAAAAATCATATGATTTATGTTTATTATTTGAAAGCATCTATTGTGTGTTAGTAACATTTATTCTAGAATGAAAATCATAAATTTCTTTTAAGTTTTTTTATATTTTGAGCAATCTTTTAAATGTTATCTTTATTTCAAGTTGCATCAACTATTTAGTCGTAAGTGACTACAAAAGTAAATACAAATTAATACAGTAAATGATAAAATAAAAAAATAAAAAGTGTGGGAGTGTTACAAATTTAACATTATAAGAATTTGAACTTTTATAAATTTTATAATTTAACAATTTATACTGTCGTAAATTGTGAAAAATTTAAATAAAATTATTCTATAGATTTTGTTTTAACATAGAGAAAGAACTTGCTTTAAGATTTTAAATTTTGTGGTGTTACATTGATGTTGTTAAATCGTGTTGTGTTGTTGCAGTTCCTTGATGTATTTCAGTGTGTTTAATATTTTTACCATTTTTATGACAATTCATTACTATTATTTTTTAGGTTGGTTGGTATGTTGTATTTATTCCGGAGATTATTTAAATTTCTTCTTTATTTCTTATTTTATTCTTGGATCTCTTTTGGAGTTTTGTTCCCAGTATTTTTTTGTTTTATTGGACTTTGCTTTACTTTTCTCGCCTGAAAACACCTTTTCCATGTATTTTCTAGTTCTAGATCTAGTAATATGGTGTGTTTAATATTTAGTATTTCAGTCTTTCCTGTTGAGTGCCTTAAATCTTCAAGGGTAATCTGTATTTCTTCCATATCTTTTTTTAACTTCCTTGAACCATTGTATTTCATATTTCTTATTCCAAATAACCTCTATGATTTTTGTCTAAGTACTCTATTTTCTGGTGTCATAATAATTATAAATCCTAAAAAGGAGATTCTCTTTTTCTTAATTGTGCTTATTACTGGTTCTATTTCCTGATATACGGATTCATTTGATGCAATCTTCCAGTGACCATTTCCCCATATTTTCTTGTCAAGTATGTTCTAATTATTCTTCTTTCTAACTTCAGAATTTTATCCACGTCTATGAAGTGATTCGTGTTGAAAATGGTTTTACTTGCATATGTTATTACTGGTAATGTGACAGTTTTAGAACACCTCATATTAGTAGCTATGGATAAGCTTTTTGATGTATGCATCTCTGGTTATGGGATGTATTTTGGTTAATTTATTTATTCTATGTTGCCAAGATAATTTTTCAATAATTGTATAAGATATGATTTCTCCTAGGTACTTAAACTGTTTTAATTAAACTATTTTAATTTTTTACCACATACCTCTATATTTCGGGTGAGCTGGAGTTTGGTCATCATTTCAGTCTTCTCAATAGATATTTTTGAACCAATTTTACCAGCAATTTCTTGAATTAACTATATCTGTGATTAAGCTTCTGAGATGTCCCTAGCTAGGTTGGCTAAATCATCTGCAAATCCAAGACAATTTAATTTTACACTGTCTTTTTGTCGTCCTATTTGGACGTTTTTGGGGTTTTGTTTGTACTTCTCTCATAATGTATCCTAGGGCACTATGAAAGAATAATGGCGCTAGACCATCTCCTTATCTAAGACCTGTTTTAGTGCTAAATGGGTTTGAGAATTCTCCCCTAAATTTTAGACAGATTTGATATTTTTTAATGACAATTCAATAAATCTTAACAGTTTGGGGTGTAAACCAAGATTCCTTAGGATCGTAAGCATAGGTGATCTGTGTACACAGTCATATGCTTTTTTTAAATAAAAAAAGGTTATGACTAAGTGAATGTTTCTTCTTTTATGATGAGTAATTACCAGTTTTAAAGTTAGGATTTGTTCTGGACCACTTCTCCTTGGCCTGAATCCCCCTTGGTAATCTCCCAGTTCCTGTTCTAGTTGGTCTTTAATTCTGTTATATAAGATTCTAGAAAAAATTTTGTATGTACAATCCAACAGCGATATCCCTCTATAATTATCGGGCTTAGTTTTAGCCCCTTTTTTCCGTAACGGGTGAATTGTTGTTGTCCAGTGCTCCAGAAAATTCTTAGTTTCCCATATCTTGACAAATTCTTTGTGTAAACCTGTCTGTATAGATTCCCCTGCATATTTTTTACATTTCTGCATGTCTCCACATGCCTTGTACTTTTTCATTTCCTTAAGAGCTATTACGAATTCTTGGTTTATTGGAGGCGATATGTTTTGCGTTTTGATGGGAGTATCTGTGTCTATGTCTAAAAGTTTTTCCGGTTCTTCACAATTTAGCAGCTTGTTTAATGTCTCTGCCAAAAGTTCTGTGTTCTCTTTATTGTTGTCGGCTTCTTTTGCCACTTTGGTTTTTAGCATTAATGGGGGGGGGGGGTATTATAGGTTTGTAATCTTCTCTCATATTGAGCAAATGTGGCTATATTATGTCAGATTACGCAAATTACATAAAAGAGGAAAAACATAGGTTTTGTAAGACGGACAAACATTTCAGAGTAAAGAACAGTGTAATAATAAAAATAAATAATTGAAAAATATGGGATATCCCATACAATTATATAAGCATTTGAATCAGCGAAGGCAGTACATTTTCAATGAGCAAATCAAATTACAAATGATGATGAATGTAATGTTGACTGCTGCTGCCACCATCTACAATAAATATGATGAAAATTAATAGATTAGAACAATTTGACAGTTTTGTACAGATGACTGAAGAAACTAAATCTACAAATTATACTAGTTTACAAAAAAAAATATATTTTATATAGTCCACTCTGATGTTGGTGAATCCACCAAACCATGTGTAAGTAAACTCATAAAGAGATAAAAACCAAGGCCGCTGAAAAGGATGGTCAAATAATTTAAAATATTTATCCATGAGAATTGATTGTAAGCTGGAGGATGCATTATAAAGATTTATTTTTGAATAATTAGAAAACTTATAAATCCTGACAATATTATTAATTTATTCTCTCTCAATATTCTGTGGCAAACATTATCTAAATCTTTTGGGACTCTCAAAAAATAGTTCCATAGCCATGGATGTACCCAGGATCAAAACTACGGGAGGGGTCAAGCCATGGTCGCTCAGGTTGTAACGCATTTTAGAACGGAAAAGGTGAATGAAACCAAAAAGTTTTTTAGCTTGTAACTTAAACAACTGGTTATTCACCCTACCTAATTTTGTTTTGTATCATCACAAATGGCTGTTTTGAGAATCGAGGGGTACGAAAAAGAGGCTGCTGTAAGAAAAGGTGTACGACAAGGTTGTTCTTTGTCACCACTAATTTTTAACTTGTATATAGAAGAGGCTATAAATGAAGTGAAGGAGAAATTTGACGTAGGAATAAAAATTCAAGGAGAAACAATAAAAATGTTGAGATTCGCCGATGATATAGTAGTATTAGCCGAGGCAAAGAATGAACTAGAGGATGCCTTAAATGGAATGGATGAGATCTTGAGGAAGGATTACTTCATGAAAATTAATAAGAACAAAACGAAAGTGTTGTGCAGCAGCAAGAGTGGTTTAGAAGAGATGGGAAATTTAAAAGTAGGCAACGAAAACATACAGGAAGTTGGGGAATTCTGCTATCTAGGGAGTAAAATAACAAAGGATGGTAGAAGCACGAGTGATATCAAGAGTAGAATTGCTCAAGCTAGAAAAGCCTTTGAAATGAAAAACAGCTTACTGACTACAAACATTGATTTACAGATTAGGAAAAATTTCTTAAAACATTATGTTTGGAGTGTAGCATTATACGGAAGTGAAACGTGGGTGATAGGGGCTGTAGAGCAGAAGAGGATAGAAGCTTTTGAAATGTGGTGTTATAGGAAAATGTTAAAGATTAGGTGGGTGGACAAAATAAGTAATTTAGAGGTTCTTAGGCGAGTGGATGAAAAAAGAAGTATATGGAAGCATCTTACCAAAAGAAGGGATAGGCTAGTGGGGCATATCCTAAGACATCCAGGTATTGGTCTATCAATAATGGAGGGTAACATTGAGGGAGTAAATTGTAGAGGGAGGCAAAGATTAGAATATATAAAGCAAATTTACAAAAGATGTAGGGTGTTACAGGTATGTAGATATGAAACGACTTGCGCAAGATAGAACAGGTTGGAGAACTGCATCAAACCAGTCGAGAGACTGATGACAAAAAAAAAATCATCACTTTATAACCATTTAATTATTTTTTCTTCCAGAGGGGTAGCTGCCCTCCTGCCCCTCGCTGGGTACGCCCTTGCCCATAGCCACAATGGAACTAGAATTTTATTGATAATTGTGTTATGACTATCTTCTCGAGTCAAAAGCTAGAATGATAAAATTTAATGCTCTATTGATCATTAACTTGAAGAGAAATTGTAGTTTTGTATTTGTTTCATCTTCTGTTTCAAGTGCATACTGCTCATTTCTCTAAAGTTTATTCTACTATATTTATTTGTTTTTAATTCACAGCTATTTGTTGAATTCCGTTCAAACTTGAGGTCAGTGAATGTGTCAAGAGATGACGTTGCTGAAGTATTTCTTGGTATTTGTCAATGTTCTATATTACGATCATGGCAGTACTGCAGTGATAAACTAACTGAAGCTCGTCCAGAGGATTGTAGATTTCAAGAGACAGCAGAATATAATTCACCTAGAGTTCATAGACGCTTTTTTGATGTAACTTCTATGAGTCTGTGGAATAATGAGCCGTGTAACTGTAGTCATGAATTTGCTGATGAACCATTATATCCTGTTACAGGTAGGTAATACTGTAATGTTAATGACTTTCTTATTGTTTTGTCGTAAAACAGAATAAACATTAAAAATAAGAATAAAAAAAATTTCTGTTCTTGCTGCAAATAAAATATATTTTGTAGTTATGGCTTATTTCATGATAATAAAAAAAATTTCTGTTCTTGCTGCAAATAAAATATATTTTGTAGTTATGGCTTATTTCATGATATGGCAGAATCTGGGCAAGTTTAAAATTCCAATGTTAATTCTTCGATGTAACCAGTTTGTACTATCCAACGGTCATAACTATAGCACCCTATACCTATAACTATAACTAAGCCCTCTCCCAAAAAGAAAATTATAGTTGTTATTTTTTAACTTACAATAATTTTAACGTAGATAATTGATGTATTAAAAGCTAACAAAATTCATTTTCCTGAACATATTTTTGGCAGTTGCATAACTCGAACAACTAATGTTAAATTAGATCTGAAATAGCTTTTCAGATTACTTGGTTTTACATGAAAACCTGTTTATTTAAACCCTTTCAATCCAGATGCTACTAAATCTGGAAAGCTCCAGGAATGTTAAATTCTGAAAAATATAAAGCCAACCATAGTCAAAAATGGCATCATTGCTATTTCAAGTATTTTTTTTTAGCACTATATGACTTGTTCAGAGAATAAACTGTTTCTCACTTTTATGGCTCTATCCCTGGTTATTTTATTAATACATTTTTGCACACATACAATCATGTGTAATTTCAGTATATTGTAGAATACTTGTATTCTGACATGTAGCCAGGCGCTTGGGGGCTTCAGCCCCCCAACCAACAAAAATTTAAATTTCATCCAGACTAATATGCTGCGGGTCTTTGGTTCAATTCATCAGACTCAGCTTCCCAAAAAAAGCTTTAGTCTCAGCCTCTAAATGCAAAATCCTGGTAAAGTGCCTGCTTGTATTATTTCACATACTGTCTTAAAATTGTAAATGATACTACATTTTAGGTCGTGTACATAAAGTAGTTTCATTTTAATACACACATAGTTTTAATTTGAGTTATACCCACATTATAAGCCTATTTGATATAATCCAGACTTTCAATGACAAGGACCTCTTAGCCCTTACCTCTCACCTTAAATTTGTCGACATTAACGGGTACCATTGTAATTTATTATAACATACATGTTTTATAATTAGAAAGATAGCAAGTTGTCCATTATAGACAGGTGGAGCA
Source organism: Catonia carolina (assembly GCA_035578175.1). Classification (NCBI taxonomy): domain Eukaryota; kingdom Metazoa; phylum Arthropoda; class Insecta; order Hemiptera; family Achilidae; genus Catonia; species Catonia carolina. Next base: position 65,427,369 of record JAQMRL010000001.1, on the reverse strand, counting down.
AATAATTGAACACAATTATTTGCACTCGATCATCTAGATGATTCTAAGCTCACTGAAAAAATAAAACAATAATTTAATGTTCCAAAAATAAATTGGAAACTTTCTAGTTCTGTGTAGTATTAAAAATATGTTATATTTAAATTTGAAAATTTTAATAAAATCTGTTTTGTCATTTTTTTAAATAATCTTAAGTATGTATTTTGTTTTGAGACATCTCATAAGGAAATAAAATAACAGCTTTGCTCTGAATTTTTTTTTTTTTTTTGGGCGAAAAACCAGGACGGTTATCAATGCCCGTTATTCTACACATGGGGGTAAAGGGCCCAAGTGTAGAAAGTAATTTTCTTATTATAATATAAAATGTCTTACAAACTAGAAATATCACAGAAAATACATTAACATACGAATATAAACTTAAACCTAATATCACAGACAGAATAAATAATATTTACAACTTAACAAATAAAAATCTTACAAACTAGTATCACAGCAAACAAAAAAAAATATAAAATAAAAAAAAATATATATATTAAAAGCTAATATCACAGACCTGACGGTAAAAACAAAAGGCTGTAAAGGGGTCACAAAAAAAAAATAAATAAATAAAAAACATACACAAATACACATATAAAATTAAACTAATATTCCTATTTCCCTATCAGACACTGTTGTACACACTAATGGATCTAAGTAATCTTAACGTTGAGTCCAAAACATGGCTATCGTCGCCGAGCAGGCTACATCTTGTAACTGGAAGGGTATCTTGAATCGCCGACGTAGAGCTGCGTAGCAGACGCAATCTACCAACACATGTTTAATTGTCAAAGGACAATCACATCTGCCACACATTGGAGCATCACCAGACGTCATGAGATACCCATGCGTTAATCTGGTGTGTCCAATTCTAAGTTGCGCGATGACAACCTCTTCCCTTCTGTTCTTCCTCAGCGACGTAGGCCAAGGCTTAACGTCATGCTTTATCTCACGAAGCTTGTTGCCATGAGAGTCAGTCCATTCTACCTGCCAGGAATCAGCGATGACACGCTTCACCAGGCCCACAAAATCTGACACAGTCAGATATTGCGTGAAGGCCGGTTGGCGTGCCGCCTCCTTAGCGGCCAGATCAGCAGCCTCATTTCCCGAGATTCCAGCGTGACCCGGAACCCAGCAGAAAACAACGCTTACTCCTCTATCATTCAGCTCCTTCACAGTGCCGAGGACGTCCACAACTAGCGGGTGGCGTGAATACACATCATTAATCGACTGGAGAGCACTGAGCGAATCAGTGCACACCAACACCCGACGCCCACGCACACAGACTACAGAAAGAGCTTTGCTGATAGCATAAAGTTCAGCCGTGTAAACACTGGTTCCCGCAGGTAATCCAAACAAACTTTGCTCTGAAGTTTTTGTTGCCTAATGGATCTGTAGATCCTGTAGATCTGTAGAATCCGGATCAAAGTAGCTCCTAAGTTCTATATACAGCATAATTCTTGTGTTTGTACCTAACCTTAACTTTTCTTTGTGTTTTGGAAGACAACAAGAAGTTAGACTGTACAAAACAACTAAATTAATGTTTTGTTAAAAAGTCATATATGAAGAAAAAATACATAAGCAGTTTTGAAGAATTTGTTTTGGCTGTTTCAGGTTTCAACACATGTTTTAAATCACCTCTTCCTGAATCTATTTGTTCACCCCGTCCTGTTTGTGGAGTAGCTCAGTGTGCAACTAAAACGTTATCTCAAGTTCATTTAGTTCAATGTGATGCAAACTGTAAAGGCAGGCAGCCGGTAAGATAAGGTCTCAAAATATTTGCTTTTTAATCTAGTGTATATTTAGATCTTCATGTATAGATCAAACCACTTTCATATGTGCATGTTTAGTGCTTTTGCACCAACGCTAATTGCCAAAACAATTACTAGTTATTGAAGACTGATAAGTTCTTACATATGGGGATAGGAAAATGTTGTTATAAGTATAGACCCTATCAGTTATAATTGCACCACCTAAAATCTTGACCTGTGGAAAAATTCTTTAATATAGATTTAAAAAATATGATAAAAATATATTGGGCGCCAGCTCTAGCAGTAGAGCAAGAGAAAATTAAATTAATAAAACTATGTTTCTTTGCATTTAACTGAAACATTTAACGCATCAATTACTTACAGAATTATCCTTAAATTAACCCAACCTATTTTAAATATAGGCAACCTGTTTCTTCCACAACTTTATTAAAAAACAAAACTTAAGAACCCCTTAATATATACAAAATTAATTTACCTCAAACTGAATATCTCATCTTTCTTCTTCTTCTTCTCCTCATTCTCCTGGTCACCTGTTCAAATAATTTCTTCTTCTTAACAACTGTTCCTAGCTGAATTCCTAATGGAACTGATTTCAGTGTCCAATATCCAAAATCAAGAAACCTCTGGTCAACAAGCCTTTTTCTCCTACTAACCATTCAACCAACCTGGAGGGCCAAAAGGAAGGCGAACCATCTGAGTGGTTGGCTGTATATTGGCAGATGGAAGAAATGCCCAAAAACACAGAGGGGAAATACTCCCACCTTATGAATACTAACCGTTTTCAGATGATTGGCAGTTGGCTATATTTACAACTTATTGTTTAACTACTATTCTAACGTAATTACTTCTAATAATGGGGAATTTTCCCACACACTAGTTAAGGGGTTTTACCTTAGTTCTGGAAGTTACAGTTATTAGGAATTACCATAACTTCCATTGCTTGTACTTTACAACCGTACATAATTAAAAATAATATTAATATTTAGGGTGATTCTACGAATAGGGAACATTTTCACTATGAAGAAAAAAACATTTTTTGATGCATCAGAAATTTCTGCCAATTTTCTTTTTTTGGAACTTTATGGGTCACTTTTGAATGTCCAGTATCAAGCAGAGCTCCATTATTCAAAAATAACCCAAAAAAAATTTCTCAAATTTTAAGCATCCATGCTAATGACAACTCAATCCACGCTAATGACATCTTAGTAGTACTACTTTTGTAAAATCACTGTAATCTATTTAAATAACCTGAATAGGGTAGGAATAAACAACTTATTTTTGAGTACTAAATAAAAAAAATTCTTTATAAAATAAACTTAACCTATGATAACAAGTAAATGCATTAATGCTAATAAATCAAAACATTATACAAAATGAAAAATAATAAAAAGTAGCCTACTTAAAATTCAATAATAATAAAGTAAATTCAATATAATATCTTATTTTAATAATAATTCTTTAAAAACAAAATGTTTGTGCTGGTTATTCGTTGGTTCAGGAGGATTTATTTGCTTAATAATTTGTTTAAAATAATAGAAAACCATGTCTTGCTGTTTCTTTGGCCACCTGTTCGTTCCATCATTTTTTGCTGAAGGATACATAATTTTGATCCATGCACCATCCGATTTAAAAAATGCTTTAATTTTTCCTGGGAATAAACCACTGTTATTTCTAACAAGAACCCATTCATTCAATTGAAGATTTGACCAATCTAAAACAGAAACAAGGAGAACATAAATCATACATAAATAATGAGCAAAATGAACAAATTGCTGAAACATTACAAAATGTACTGAGGGTAACTTGTTAAAATTTGGTCATTGGTACAATAAAAATCAAAGCTTAAAAAACTACAGATTTTGGGATGTACACCAAAAGAACTGTTCTTTTTTTGCATACTATAAAATGAACAGAAAGTAATCAGTGAAGTTAACTGACTGCACTGACACAGTGCACGCTGAACAGTAATGCAACTTACTGAGTGCATGAAGTTAGTCAAGTTAAGTCTGTCAAAAAACATACATAATTTTAAAATATACTAATATTAACAATTTAATAATATATTTTATAATTTATTTACCCTTGTTGTTGTTTAATTGTTGTTCCTGGTTTGTGTCTTCTAAAGGGTCTTTGCATGATTCATCCTGCTGCAGTCCTAAAATCCCTTTGTGTTCCTGTATATTTTTATTTTTTAAAGCTTTATTTTTCTTGACAGATGACTCAGAAGGTAGCGCTTGTGCGGTAAGATGGTAATGTTGACATTTAGTAGTTGGTGCACAAGAAAAGCAACTTAATTCCCTGAACATCATAAACTTCTCGTTTTGCTGCCAGGAAACCTGATGTACTTTCATTGTACCTACAACTGTCTTGACCTTTTTTGAAATTTTTGACATCTTCAACTCTTCTTCTTCTATTACATATACTGGAATGTCAACAAGAAATATTTTTTCTGTTTTTGTGATTAAAGTTCTGAATAGTGTCTCAAAATTGGCCACATCTTTACCTTCAGCAACAACTCTGTCAGCAGTGCGTTTAAGTGCACCTTCTACCCAATCAGGGGCGCCTTTGCCATGGCCTGCCTCACTGTAATTCCATGTAATAGTTTTGATATTACCAAACATAGTAGGAATACAGTTGCTTATGTAATAGAACATTTTCTTGTTTCTGTATTGTGTACAATTACTATCAGATAAAAAATGGATATTTACAACATCTGGAAATTTTTTAAGAAGTGCTCAAGGATTGGTTTCAAGTGACTCATAATTGCAGATGGCCCATGATTTAACGACGGTGACACGGTGCAGAATGCTTGATGAAAATGTTTTGTGTAAAGCACACCGGTGTGCAATGTAACCTGTTGTCTGGGTGCACCGAAGTGTACGGACTGAGCTTCCGCACTGTATTTACATAAATAATTTTCTGAAAAGTCTACATATATAAAAGATCCTTTCTGGTCAGATTTGATTTTAGATCTGATATTGCTTCAAACTGGTGTTTTATGTAAAGTAAATGTATGAGGAATGTTTTCCATTGTTCCTCAAACGTTCTAACTAGTTCTTCAACAGTACAAGGCAGTATTTTTTTTACAGTTATTTGAACAATTATTTCTTTCTTTGTTTTTCCACTTATTCTTGTTTCTTTATTACTAACCCATTTACTGAAATCTGTTTTCTCCACACCATCAAATTCAGAAAAATTAACTACATTATGCAAACATTTAGAACAAGTTCTTTTATAACATTTATCACCAGAGTCTTTTACACAAATCAGACATCTCACTACTTCTTCTATGCTTTTCTCCTTAATAAGTTTAAGACTACAAAGCTTCTGGATTAAAAGTTTCATGTTTTCATATTTAATGCATAAACATGTATCACGTAAATTCACTCTTGGCCTGACAATCCAGAAAGGTTTTAAGCGACAAAACAAAGAATAACTCACATTGATACTTTGTGACTTTAAAAGTTTTTTGTGAAGTTCTTGTAATGTAGCACCGGCCGCATTGGCGCAGTTGATAACATGCTCGCCTTTCATCATGCGGTCTTGGGTTCGAATCCCATTCAGGCACGGCATATTTTCATACGTTACAAAAACATCATTTCATCCATCACCGTCTGCATTAGCAGTAATTGCAGAATAGTCGGACGTTAAACAAACAAAAAAAAAATTGTAATGTAGCATTCAGATAACGTTTTTGTTTACATATTCCATCTTTTTAACAGTGTCCTTCTTTCCTGGACAAACTCGAGAATTTTCTTCATTTTCTAAAAATGATAAAACATTATTTAGTACAAATGCTTTTGAACTTGATTTTAATCGCTCATTAGAAAATGTTTTTAAACGAGTCATATTTGATTTAAAAGATTTTCTAGGTAAAAATGAATAACATTCCTTCATTAATCTACACTTTTTTAAAATTTTGCCTCCTACTACTTTTGTAAAAATTTGTTTTTCTTTCTGAGATTTAAGTTGCTTATAATTAATGTTTAATTCCTGATGTATTGCTTCAGCAAACAAAAGTTTCTTTTTGACATTTTTATTGACACAAATCCCTTTCAGTATTTTTTTCACTTTTGTGTTAGGTGTAAGTTGAGAAGTTACCTTCTCAGATGTTCTCTTAAGTAATCATTGATACCTTTTCTTGTATTTGTCACATTTTTGTTCCAATTTTTTATTTTTTAGTTCCATTTCATTTAGTTTCCTATAACATGATGCTCTGTCTTTTCTTACTTGTTTCCTTCCCTTTTTTTCTGGTTACTATCACCTGACGTATTTTGGTTTTCATTACTGCTATTATTTAGACTACTCTGATTGGGAGAGATGTTCATTTCTGGCTGGTTGACAAGATAATTATTATCATCATCTTCAGTAGAAGGTGGTGAGTTATCTTCCACCAACTGTAGAACTTGTTCCCGTTCTTTATCTCTTCTGCGTTTATTTTTTGTGTTTTCTTTCCATGGTTTGCGGACCATTCTCTGATCCCGCTGATTTATTTCACCAATAATTTTTACTTTACCACTCTTTTTAGCTTTTATGTAAATATCATGCTTTTTCTTTTGTAAAGCTTCAGTTGCATAGGCATTTTGTTTTATTTTTTCCCTTCGTCTTTTTTCACACTCTCTTTTCTTTTTAAGTTTCTCTTCTCTACTCATTGCTTTCTTTACTTTGACCATTTTTATTAACAAATTATCCCTAAAAGGAAAAAAGTTTATCTTAGATCCACAGTAAAAAGAGTTAATATCTAATAAAACAACATGTAATCAAACATAACTGCTATGCCAATTTACTTACATGCAAATTTGAAGAATTAACTAATTTGTCAAAATAAGGATTTATTATTTTGACAAGAATAAAAATACGATTCTTGTTTAAAAGTAAAAATTAATAGGCCTAAATGTAATTAATTAATTGAAAAATTTAATCATTGTAATTAATAGTTTAATTAAAAAATGTATAAATGTAACGTAAAATGTCATTAGCTTGGTCATTTTGTCATTAGCATGGACTACTACATCCATGCTAATTGTTGACGACCATGCTAATGACAAAATTTGCTTCCATGTTAGTTTTTGAGTTATAGGTTAGAAGCTGTACTTTTTAATTAAAACTAATTAAAGTACAACATAAAGCAAAGCTTATGGCCACCTCAAACAATTCTTACTGTTATTATTATTTAATCTATACAATCCATGCTAATGATATATAATTAATGTACTTGCCACTTTTTTGGTAGATTGCTTTAAATATTTCTTCAACATAAACGTCTGTTCACAACACATGTGCACTCACAGTAGACAATATCAGTGCTGTCAATGGTACCATAACTTGTATGAAACAAAATTTCCCTTAGTCTCAAAATTGAAAAAAAAAATTAACCACGCTAATGACAATAAATTCTGGGACAACACGTTTATTGACTGGGCTCAATAATTAAAAATAATAAACAAATTCCACAAAAACAAGACAATCAATACATCTCCACCAAGTGCTCAGCACTGCCTAAACACTAAATATTAAAAAAAACATAAGTAAATAAAACCGTATTTCTGTAAAATTTTATCAGAGGGACATCCACTCTAATGACAAATTGCCTATATTTAATGAAAATTCTAAATTGCCTTAGAAGAAAATGTCATTATTTACTCACACTACTTACATATTTTAATAATAATTAAAAAAAACATGCATATTATAAGTTACATGTCCTTAAAAATGATAGGGACATGAAAGTGTTCCCTAATTGTAGAATCACCCATACTACAGATTGATTTTTTAGTCCTTTTATCCAATTTTTAATGTCTGGTAATATTTTTCTAAAAAAAATAAATTTTGTTTTGTGACACTAAGTTGGTAGCCCTACTCAACCAGTATGGATATGGCAGTGTGAGTTGAATCTCCTTAGCTGTGTAAAATTTTGTGCCATTTACGGTCGTGCTACGAACAGAATGTCTTTTATCCTAAAACAATCTCTTGTTTAAATCTGGAGGCTGAAGCTCTAGAACTAATCGTATGTGATACGGATACAATTTCAATTTTTTAGCAGCTTTCTGAGCACTCGAACATGACAAATCAACATGCGAGGAAAGTTTTTGTAAACTTTTCCATGGAGAATTGAGCAATCTTGTTTTCACATTCTCTTAACGTCATCTGTCAAGAGAGTTGGTTGACCACTACGTTTTCTGTTGCAAACAATACCTGCCTCTAAAAATCAGTTAGTTAGCCTAGAAATTGACTAGAATAGAGTGGAGGAACACCAAAAAATTTAATTTGAAATGATTCTTTTACACTCACATACGATTTTGTAGCAAAATATTGTTCAAGAATGAAAACCCGTTGTTCTAGGGTAAAAGACATTCTGTTCGTAACACAACTGGAAACAGCACAAAATTTTACGCAACTCAAGGAGAATCAACTCAAACTGTCGTATCTATACCGGTTGAGTAGGGCTACCAACTTTGTGTCACAAAACAAAATATCCCTTTCTTAGAAAAAAATTACCAGACATTAACAATTGGGTAACAGGACTAAAAAATCACCCGGTAGTACAACAAAAAGTAAAGATTAATTATATGTACTACTTGTGTTTAATACCTTAAAAACGTAGAGCCAACACGTGAGTTTCTCTGAAAAATAATTCTAATGTCTGTTTTCTTTCAAAATGGCTTTAAACAGTGTTTCAAAGCTTTAGTTTTTAAAAAAATTTTAAACAAAGGATCCTTGAAACTGGATTCCTCAGTGCCCCTTTCTAACAAAAATCTTTGCATCACCTAATTAACGACTTGATTGACATGAAATCCCATACAGATTGTTGCCTAGAGTTAGTAACAGGTTACTTGAAAAAATTAAGTTGTTTCCAACTTGCCACCATATTTAATGAGCATTTACTAATATTTTATGTGGTTAATTTTACCACTTTTAGATAGTAATCTTTACCAAACAGGTATAATTTACCTGTTGCTACATTGATATCTGGTGTAAGATACATTTAATACGAGGTTTTTCTTTTTTTGGTTTTATGTCCTAAAGGGATGATAGATGAATATGTGTCAGACCTGACCAGGAATTTAACCTAGGAGACCAGGGTAGAAGCCAATTTCGCTGACCATACACCATAGGCTGGCCAATATGAGCGTTACTTTTTTTATCATCAGTCTCTTGACTGGTTTGTTGCAGTTCTCAAAGCTGTTCCATCTTGCGCAAGTTGTTGCATATCTACATACCTGAAAACCCAACATCTTTTGTAATTTACTTTATATATTCAAACCTTTGCCTACCCCTATAATTCACTCCCTCGTTATTGATAGAGCAATACCTGGATGTCTTAAGATATGCCCATTAGCCTATTCCTTCTTCTGGTAAGATGTTTTCATATACTTCTTTTTTCATCCACTCACCTAAGAACCTCTAAAGTACTTATTTTGTCCACCCACCTAATCTTTACATTTTCCTATAATGCCACAATTCAAAAGCTTCTATTCTCTTTCTTTCTACTGCCCCTATCACTCATGTTTCACTTCCTTGTAATACTACATTCCAACCATAGTGTTTTAAGAAATTTTCCCTAATCTATAAATCAATGTTTGTAGTCAGTGAGCCATTTTTCATTTCATGGCCCGTCTAGCTTGAGCAACCCTACTTTTGACATCACTTGTTCTACCATCCTTTGTTATATTACTCCCTAGATAGCAGGATCCCCCAACTTCCTGTATGTTTCCATTGCCTACTTTTTAATCTTCCATATGAGCGTTAATATGAACATCATTTGACAAAATATGTAACTGTTTAGGTTTTCTAAATAATTATCAAAGTACTTGCATAAGAAACAGAAAGAGTTTTGTACAAAAAAACATCTTTGTAGACAAAAGTAAATTTTTATTAATTGACTAAACTCTTAAAAATTTAAAACCTAAACTTTATTTTATTCTCCAAAAATTTAAAAAGTTCTAAATGTCACATAGTACATATAATTATAAAAAAATGTAAAAAAATAATTAATAGGACACTAAATACATCAATTGCATGTTAGAATTTTCAAAACAAATGTATGTTCAGAAACATACAAAATAAGATCCCAAACGGAATATCAGTGTCTCCAGTGGTGTCGTCAGCATCAAAACTTTGGGGGGGACGAACGGGGGGTCTGGGGGTCCTCCCCCCGGAAAATTTTAGTAAAATTGTGACCATGAAATGACGTTTGAACACTAATTTGCACCCAAAATCTTACTTTTTTACAAGCAGGTTTTCCATGAAACAATTTGTAGTCATCCTGAAAACATGTTTAAACATACAATTGAAAACTCAATATAGGTATCAAATAAAAATTTATTATCAGGTTAAATATGGTTTATGTTACACACACTACTGTTATTAAATACAGTTTATCACATAACAAGGTAAACATTAACTTTACAATTTTAGACTTGTTTCTCTTTACAGTACATTATAAAAATTCAAATTGACCCCTTGCTTAAAGGATGTATACTACTATACTTTAACTGAAACAACCTCAAAGTGGTTTATTTATTTTCCTTTAACCAAAAACACCTCTCCTAGTTTCACATTTTGAAATGAACAGTTTTGCAACATCTTTTGCTTCTACCTTGTCCAATATTTCTTTGTGCATGTAGCAAACAGCGACATGATTCAACCTTTTTTAAGTCATGGTTGATCTCAGGTATGTCTTCAGTTTACGCAGAGCACTGAAACTTCGCTCTGCTTCACAACTTGAAGCTGGACATACTAGCATCAGACTTACCAGGACTTCAACATTGGAGAACAGCTCCCTGACCTCTTTCATCATAGAGGTCAATACGTCTTTGGCGTCTTTTAAATTACTTATCTTGTATCTTTGATGCAAAAGCTCAAGTTCTGATTTCAACATTTGAACGTCGATTTCTGGATATGGCGCCAGCACATTGATGTCATAATCTTCTCTTGTTAGCAGGACTTTCTCGAGCTGTATTTGTTTTCTCATACCAGCCTGTTGAAGTATACGAGTCTTGAGGCCATGTACAGCCGTGTCAATCACTTCAAAATACTCCCGTCTGAAGTGTTCTTCTGTTGAAGTAAACTCGTAGGCATCAGAATTTCCCTCAGATATCTTTTTAGGCACTTTCTTTTGTCTTGGGAGTCTTAATTCTTCTAGGCCCAACTCAGCTATGAACTGGTACACTCTTCAAATACAGAAGAAAACTGCTGGTTGGTTCTTAGGTTTTGCAGGCCATCGACAGTGAGTTTAACAGATTCACATAACCCAGCCACTGTTTTCTTCTCGCCTTGAAAACTTTTGTTCAGTAGTTCCAAAAGTTCAACAACTTTCCTACCCATAATCAGGCCTAAGTATGTGGTCCCATCTTCAAAAACACTCAACAAACCACTGGCTCCTTCGTACTTACGTTCTGTCAGTTCATTCAAAGTTTTCAAAATCAATGGATACTTGTGCAAAATTTCATTGATTTGTCCTTTCCGGTATATCCATCTTGTGGGACAAAGCGGTTTTATTTTTGCAATGTTACTGACCGGACCTTGAGCTGCATCTTCAACTATATGTTTGTATTCATCTTTAGCTTTTGTTTTCGAAAACATTACTCCTAGCTGATGAGCCCAATCCATTGTGTTTTTGACAGTTATTGAAGTCTCACAGCTTGCTTTCATTACTAGATTTACACAGTGAGCACCACAATGAATGTAGTCAGCGAGTGGTTGTTTGTCTATCACTACTGACTGAGTTCCCTTATGGATACCACTCATGTTGCCAGCTCCATCGTAAGTTTGTCCACGAAGATTGGACAAAGGGAGCTGCAATCTAAGCAACACGTTAAAAATAAGAGCTGCTATATCTGTTCCACAAGTATTTGCCGATTCATAAAAGCCCAAAAAACTTTCGTAAGGCTGGAGATCAGCATCAACCCACCTGACACAAACACTGATTTGTTCATTGCCAGAAATATCTCGCGTCCCATCGCAAATGACAGAGCACATCAAAGGTTTGCTTAACTTAATGCTCTGAACTATACTGGACATAATTTCGTTTCCCAATATCTGTATGATTTCGTTTTGTATGGTAGGGTGAGTATAGGCAACATCTTTTTCCAGCCACCGTTTCAAAGACGGCTTGTCCTCACAGCGAACTTTTAATAGTTCCATTAGGTTACCTTCATCATTTTTGTGACCTCTTGCTGCCAGACCTTGTTTAACGAGATACTTAACACTACTTATTATAGTCATAAGAGATTCTAAAGCAAGTTTTTGTTGTTCGAGTTTAACATGTGACAGTTGTGACTCAATAGGTGCTTGTAACTGAGAGTAGCTTAAAACAGCTTGGGAATGCGCATCACTCGTTTGGTGGTTTCCAAACTTTTCAATAGCTTTTTTCCAGTTGTTGAACCCTTTTTCACTAAAAGCCTTATCTGCTTTTGTAGCCAGCGTTTTGCCTGGGCACAATTGAGCATATCGTGTACAGTAAAAACATCTTACCCCTTCAGCTCCAGCCACATGTAGCCAAGGAAATCTCTCGTACCAACTGGTCTGGAATTTCAGCACTCTTCCTGGAAGTTTTTGCACCGGAAAATCCCCTGGTAGAATCTGAGGTTGATGAGGAGAAGTGTGACGGACAGAGCAGTCCACTGATGCCACTACGTCTTGGTTGTTTCTTCTATCTTGCTGTGTTTCAGTTGATGGAGAACAAACTGATGATGATACAGCTTGAGAACTCGGTGGTGATAATATTCCCTCTTGCTCAGGTGTAATAGGTTCGTCATCAATTTCTTTATCTAAAACAAAGTTACATTTTGTTATAGTAAACATAATTTTGTGTTTAGTAAAATTTAATTTAATTAATTTTTAATAGTTGTTAGAGCAAAACCAACCTTAACATTTTTTCTCTAAAAAAACAATTGGAGGTTTAAGCTATTGTAAATTGTGTAACAAATTTTAACAAAATTGGTCCATGTCCATTAGTTTAGCGTCCAGCCGTCCAGAGCAAACAATATACAGCCAGACAGACAAGAAATAACTATTTTTCGGTTTTAGGGGACCCCAAAACGAATTTTGACGAAAACTACAAAAATGTTTTGTAACCTAACTGTATAATTTTCCCAAACTGTAAGTATAGGGGGAAAGTAAAATAAATAGAATATTAATTCTTATCTTATACAAACCAACGCATTCAATTGTTCAATTGTTTAATAATTGTTAGAATAACAAATAACAACACCTAAATCTAGATCACTTTTAAAATAAACTTTAAGACACTATGGCCATTTCAGGTTTAGTAAACCCATCATCATCGAGGGTAAAATTTGTTTCTTTTATTCCCGCCACATGAAATCAATAACTAGCCTATCTAGAAATTCGCTTTATCTCTCACAAAAATATATAATGATTTACTTACGATTGTCCTTTATTTGTTTTTTAAAAAATGATAACAAATTTTGTTGTCCTTCTGCTCGCTTCATTTTCTCAAGAAACAGTTCAACGTACTTCCAAAATCCAAAATGTATCAACTTAAATAACTATAACAGTTAGATACAACACATAATGAGAAACAGTTTAACATATATCTAAATAGTATGAACCATTGCCAACTGTACACACACGAGAAGACGAAGCCACGTGGCAGCTGGAACTGGCAGGTGCAGTGATCGATGACAAAAATAGCCAACGCATGAGCAGTAGGAAGTTGAAGGGTGGTGGTGAGAGGGCATGGGAGTAGTGCGGAGCGGCGAAGAGCATGCGCGCCACTGTGACTGTGTTATAGCTGAACTTAAAAAAAAATACGATTTCTGTTAAATTTCTTATAAAATTTAGGGGGGGGACAAAACTGACTTTTCAAATATTGGGGGGGACGCGTCCCCCATGTCCCCTATGGCGGCGACGCTGGTGAGTGTCTCAACAAATTAACTTAAGCTCAGATTCTGAATGGGATCTCATGGCCTAATGTCATTATCATATGAGACTTTGTACCTTGCAGTTGGTAAACAAGGACTGAAAAAACTGACATGGTTGTCAAGTTGCTGAAAGGTCTGCCCACAGGTACATAACCAGAGAGGTGACTTCAGAGGCTTCAGTTCCCCCAAACGGAAAATCAAAATTTCAAAATAAGGTGTGGGTCCCAGATTAGATTTCTAATCAAGTCTGGCAGTTTTTATCAGTTGCTTCTCTCTATAGCCAAACTATTACTATAATGTCCATAAAAGTGGAATGTAAAACAAATAAAAATTTCCAGATTCAGCCCCATCAAACTAAAATCATGGCTACATGCTTGTCTGCAAACGCCAAGATATTGAACTGTTTTCTTCAAGGCTTCTGAAGATTATTCACATTGTAAAATATTTTTACATGGTTACACTATCATATACACAATGGTTTCTGTCTTTCAGGTGCTTTTGATTAGCCTCCTAATTCTAAAAAGTTGTTAAATTCTGTCATTATTCAAATTATGATTCTACATGATGCATAACATATCCTAAAAATTATAATTTTGGATCTTTCATAAACTTACCTCTCCATGCGCCACTTCTGTGCCTTGCTCAGTGGGAATTGGTGGATCAGAATAAGAATTGCTTGCGCCCAGTGCAACTACTTTGCTGAGTGGTGAAGTTCAGCACGCTAGAGGGGTTAGGTGGATCAGAATATATAATTGTTCAAGGTTGTCTGTAGTCAACGAGCAACCTTTGAGGTGATGCGCGCTGAGAAGTTTGATGGTTCAAGCTGTTATAAAATAGTAATAAAATAATGTAATTTTATTATTATTATAATATAGTAATATAATTGGGCATATGTCGAACAATAAAGGTCCTGATCATTTTTGCTCTCTGAGGCCTCCTTATTGGTTAGAATCTGTGTCAGTATGTGGGTGAGTCAGTCAGTAACCCTAAGAGCTCTATATATTACTTGAATTTTAAGCTAGAAAGGTAAATAGTCTCATGCATGTTGTTGTCAGTGTCAAACCCTAACAATCTAGTCAATCATTTTACAAAAGTTCCTTGTCTCACAACACAACCTCTGACTAGCTACAGACAACCAGTCGTAATTTCAATAAAATAGTTGTTTAATCAGAACAAAAAGTAAAATATTTTTGTGTACCTATGTATGAAATAAGTTACTTGGTTATTGGTAAAGGCTAAAAGGTGATTTGTTAAGGCTATTCTATCAGAATTAGTTTGTAGCAATTGGCAGCAGTAGTACAACCAGCTGATCCATCTGGAAAAATGCTTATTACAAAAAATATTTTATTTATTACTGTGTTTAAAAGTTTAATGGAACTAAAGTAGTAAAAATTAAATAAAACTGTGTTGTATTAATTTAAGCCTAGGTTAAGTTATCAAAAATAATAGAATAAAGTAGGAAAACATTTTAACAGGGCTAAAGTAAAAATTAATTAGTTTGGAACTAAAGAAAAACTAAACGCATAATTTGAAAAACAAATAAGCAGTAAATGGATGTTATAACTGAAACAAAAAACAATCTTTTTAATCACTAAATTAGATTGCTGTACAAACTTTTGTATCATTGACTTAATTTAGCATAATTAAGTAGTTCTTCAGTTCATTGATACCTAGAATCTAGAATTGGTGTATCATAACACTAAAAAAGACTATTGAAACATTGATATATTTGTTTTCAGTCTTTAGGTGTTTTATCATAAAAATTCCTTCTGCTCATCATTAACAAACATTGTGTTACATCTTTGATATCAGTCAGTGGTGTAACATGAAGGAAAATCTTATTGTGAAATTTAGTGTGAATTTTCTAATACTTGTTTTTACGAAATAACATTGCACACTTTATTCACAAAAATAAATTACAACCAGCACGATAATTTGTCTTTTTAGGCCTGTAATTTTGCTGGGTCAGTGGGATTTCCATTTCTCACTCATGTATGTAAGTAAAACAGAAATACATTTTTACACATGGTAGACAGTTAATAAAATTATATTTTTAATTATGTTTAGTTCTGTGAAGATAAGCACTCTTCAACTACACAATTCAGGAGTGTACGATCTATTTGGACAACTTGGAGCAAACCTATTTGTAATAAATCAACCAGTTTTTTAGAGTATGAATCAGTGTGCGTAAATATTGACACGTAAGTACAAAAATGAGTTCGTATCATCTATTATGATTTGGTTTAGTAATGATAGACTTAAAAAACTTATTTGACAACAAGGCAAGTTATTTACTTGTGACTAACATTTATTTGCTCACAATTCATCAAAGCCATCAGTGTTGCTGTGGTGTATGAAAAAAAAACATGTATCAATAGATTTAACAGTACAATCAGCACTTTTAACTGTAAAAAGCATACCACACCACCACTATAGCAATTATAACTGTGTGTGGCTGTACTCAATTTTAATACCTCAAATTGTAAAATGAATTGTTGGTGTCTTGATATTTAACTTATTATTGTACTGGTTGATTGTTGTGTATTTAAAGTTAAAGGAATAGACACAATGAAATGTAAAAATTATTTGTTACGTGTGTATTGGACCAGATTAATGATGGCTTGTAAAAATTTATCAATAACTATGATAAAATAAAAATGAATGGATAGTTTTTGCTAACATTTCAATCATAAAGTAATCATATAACAAACTATTTTTTAAGAGCATTTTGATTTTATAGTTCATTCAACCAGAGGTGACAGTAATGCACACAGTGTTTGAAACCAAATACCATTTCACATGCAACTATACTTCTTGACATGTTCTATACTCTCTTCTGGAGTATCCTGGATGTAGTTAAAAAATCTGTAATAAACTAATAATATCTACTTGCAATACATACTTATGACTTATGACTTTGGACTTCAAATAAGTAGAGAGAAGAGTAAAGTAATGGTTTTTGGAAGACAGGGGTATCGAGGGGACCATTACACTGGAAGGAGAGACATTGAGGCTGGTGAAAAATTTTAAATACCTAGGAGTGAGATTTCAGAAGACGGAAAGATAGATGGAGAGATAACAAAGCGATTACAAAATGGAGAAAATATATACCAAGCGGTAAAACACTTGTTATGGGACAGAAAGATACCAGAGAAGGCCAAATTAATGATGTATACTGTATTATGCACCAGCAGTGCTATATGGAGCAGAAACGTGGGGGGATGAAATAGAGGAATTGGAGTAGGTTACAGGCAGGGGAGATGAAGTTCTTAAAAGCAATAAAGGGTAGGGCAAGGGAGGTAGAATAAAGAATACTGAGATTAGAGCGGAGCTAAATGTGGAATGTATGAGGGTGAGGGTGGAGAAAATGAGAATAAGATGGATGGCCGTGTGACGAGAATGGGGGAGGAAAGGTTACCTAGAAGGATGGAAGAAGGAAGGGTGGACAGACCGAGATCAGGAGGACGACCAAGAAAAATATGAAAGGATGAAGTTAAGGAGTGTGGAGGGAGAGGAATACAATTGGGATGAGTAGAGGAGGAGAAATGGTGGACGGACAGAAGAAGATGGAGAGGCTTGGTTAACAGCCAGACCTGACGATAGCTGGAACGAGCACTCAATATGTATGTAATACATACTTCATTGGCTGAATAATGTTACTATAGATCTTACGTTAACTGGTATGCTGGCAGTTAGTCAATCATGCAAACAGTACCATATTCATTGGTTGAAATAGTTGTTCACATGAATTACTTCCAACACTTTATAAATATAATACTGTTTACATTAAACTGTGGCAGTATTAAATAATTAATATTAAATACGAGGGTAGGCTGATAAGTAATGCACACATGCTTGTAGAAGACAACTAAATAAACTTCAGTAGCGCGCCTGGTGGCATGTGGAAGTACTATTTCTCCTCTACAAGTCTGCGTAGTTTGAAGGCGTTGCTTTCATTCAGTTTGTTTTGAGTAGTGGAAGTATGGCGTCGTGTTCTGGTGCTATGTCAACGAGAATTAAACAACGCGAATTGAACAACTTTTGAAGCGCTACCGTGACGAAGGAGACGACTTTCTTTTGAATATTGTGACGGGGGACGAGTCATGGGTTCATCATTACGATCCCGAAGAAAAAAGGCAGAGCGCTGAATATCGTCATCCACATTCTCCTGTTGTGAAAAAGTTCAAAACACAACCGTCCGCAAAAAAATTCTTTTGACTGTGTTTTGGGATGCTCGCCGAGTTTATGTGACTGATTATCTGGAACGAGGGGCAACGGTAAATTCTGCTCAGTATATACAGACTCTGAAACACCTCCGACGTCGAGTTTGTCGTGTTAGAGGCAACCTGGCGCCAATAATTTTGCAACACGACAATGCTCGTCCACACACTTCGCGTGCAACTGGAGAGGCTCTGAGAAACCTGAAGTTTCAACCAATTTTACACCCTCCGTATTCTCCCGACCTTGCGCCTTGCGATTTTTATTTTTTTCCTCTACTGAAGAGAGACCTTAAGGGTAATCATTACAGCTCGGACAATGAGGTGAAGGCAGCTATTGCGTCCTGGGTTCGAGGAAAGTCGGAAGAATTTTTCAGTGACGGAATGAAAAAACTTGTTAAACGTTGGGAGAAATGTGTAATGCTTAACGGTGACTATATTGAAAAATAAATAGATAATTTGGTAGGTTAAGATTTGTACTTTAATTTGTTATTTACCCCATCTTGCTATTTCTTTTTGTTCGTCTTCTACAAGCATGTGTGCATTACTTATCAGCCTACCCTCGTAATAATAGTAGTTACCATATAATTATGGCAATATCGACATTGCTATTCGATATTGCTATCAAATATTATTGCTCTTCGATATTGCTATTCGAATATTAGTGTTATAACGTCTGTAAAACAGATTCTAGCAAATATTTATAATGAAACAAGTGATGGTTTCATAACAGAAAAGATGGTCCATTCAATTATTATATTTTGTCCAACATCCGTAATGTATTTCAAGGTATATGTGATCAATCCTCACAATCTTCAAGAATCAAAATTATTCCTTCAAGCAAAAACTTTTAGAAACAAGTTTGTGCTCTTTGTGTTACTACAGCTTATACAGCAATACGACTTTTTGAGTAATTAAACTAATGACAAATTGAAACAGTCCTTCAAATTCTGAAGCCAAGAAATATATCTTGAAATATTGCCACTCTTGGGTGATGTCCTCCCAGCTTCTTTTCTTAGCACAAATTACTGTATATTATGGTATAGAATAATGTAGCCAAGGTATTTCAATTTAGAGGTTTGTGTTATCTCCAGTCAATCTTTACACTTTCTTGTCATGTCTATTACATAAAAATTTCTGATCTACCCAAGAAACGCAATACGTTCTGTGATATGCTATCATAATAACTGGTTTCATTATTAATGTGTATGACATGGGAAAATTTTTTATTATTTCAACCTAGTCTTAACAAGTTATTTTGTTCTAACCTAAACTACTATTTACAATTTTACTTCAGAGATCCTCAGCAGTATCTCTATAATTAATTTTTTCTGTCCAGACAGGCTTTAGTATCTATTTGTAAAACAGATGTTTGTTACATACTGTTAATGAGAATTTCCTTCCCAGCAGCCAGTATTATTTCTGGTGCCTTAATCTGCTCTCCTGCTTGGAAACATAAAATTAATTATATATTCATAAAAACTGTTTGTAGTGTTTCAATATGAGCTTTCATTTCTTGAAAACTGATGTCATAAAACTATGATCCAAGATATTGCTACACATTTTTAATTGGATTTTTAAACTCCATAGCAATTCATGAAGAGCATCGATAGTTCATGACTCTACCAATGCCTCAGCCTTATTCACTTTTGTACTTCCTCTGCAATAATTGTGTGATTCTGAATCCAGCATTTTCTGCAAATAATTCTTGAATTCAGCTATAAGACATAGCATCATCTTCATAAGGAATGGCAGCTATCCCTTTACTACCGTACTAAGAACTGCACACTTTTCTTCATTTAAAAATTGTTCTTTAAAAATCTCTTCAGAGTACACGTTGAAGAGCTGTGGAGTTAAGACACAACCCTGCTTAACTTTTCTCGTATCTTTCGTATATACTTTTTTGTGATAATACAAATCTTGAATAGTTATAATGTTTACTGTATTTGAGTGTTCTCTGATATTTTAAGGTTTTTTTTTAATTTTTTTTCTCTATAATTCTTTATTTACTACTGTAAAATTTTACAAGTAAATGTGATGATTATGATAATTGTGTAAATGATATGATAGGCATGAGAGGGGTAGGGCCCCCTTTGGTGCCTCCCCAAATTTAAAAAAAGTCTTGAGCAGTTCTTTGGCTACAACTCCATTAATTTATCAACCTTCAGTTCAAAATATGCCTTGGATATACTATTGTGTCAAATGCATTATTTTAACCAAAGTTCTTTCACTACACAAATCTCAAGACCTAACCATCTCCATTTTGTATGGGGAATGGGGTATCTTAAAAAACCCAATAAGTTTGTAACCAAAATAATTTTTCAATAAACATTTATTTTCAGAAAGTTACCAGGATATGATTGTTTGGGCCCTGGAATTTACTGGTAATAGAAATATGCATTTCTTTCTTATACTTACTCTTGCTTTACTTCATTCATCCATGAAATGGCTAGAAACATAATGTTATTGTGAAGTTGACACGACATTCTAAGCTACTTTGCTACTTTGTTTCATTCCTTTGTTTAGGTTCTTGCAGTAAATTGTTTTAGAAAATCTTTGGAATCTGTCATTTTTGCATTCTCATTAGTTTGTCAGTTGTTTATTTTGTGAGTTCTCAAATTTGAGCTTTGTTTACACTTAAAATGAACATCATGTCAGTGTTCAATGCCTGCATTGTAGAACATAGTAAAACAATACAAATTCTTATACTTTTTTAATGCTTTAATAAACTTGCCTTGGTTTCTGTAGTGTTGTTAGAAAGTATTACTAATTAACAAACTGCTAAATTGTTACCATATATTATATATTACACACTAGTGTAAATTTGTAAATTATTTAATATTGCTTGTATTATGTTTGAATTATTTTAGGTATAATTGATTTTTTTTAATTGAGAAGGAATATTTTTTACTTCTGACTGTTGTTTTTACTGCATACAAGGTGTGGCTATTAAATAATGAAACTGACGTAAACAAATTTATAAATACACTCCTACTCTATCCCTACAATGCTCCATGCGAATTTTCCAATGTTGGAAACAGTGCTGGAAGTCATCTTCTGTCAGCTCCTTCAGGACACGTGCTGCTTTCTCTTTTATAGCTTCCACAGACTCAAATCTTGTTCCTTTTAATGCAGATTTCACCTTAGGGAACAGGTAGAAGTCACATGGTGCAAGATCTGATGAATAAGGTGGATGTTCTAACACTGAGATGCTGTACTTGGCTAGAAACCTGTTGATAGATAACGTGGAATGAGCTGGCTCATTGTCTTGGTGGAGAACCCATGATTTGTCCTTCCACATTTTGGGGTGTTTTTTCCTTACTCTTTGATGTAGTTTAGAAAGTACCTCAAGGTAATAATATTGGTTAACTGTTTGACCTTCAGGAACCCAGTGAAGGTACACAATCCCATGGATAACAAAAAAAACAATCATCATTGCTTTAAATTTTGACTTGCTCATTCGAGCTTTTTGGCTCTCAGTGAAATTCGGCTCTTCCAGTGCGTGGATTGGCGCTTCATTTCCGGATCATAAGTAAAAAACTATGTTTCGTCATATGTTATTATCGTTTTCAAAAAATTTGGGTCATTTTCAATCGCATACAAAGTGTCAGTACAAACATTTTTACGAGCTTCATTTCAAACATTTCTGAGCGGCACCTGTCCTGAAGGAGCTGACAGAAGATGACTTCCAGCACTGTTTCCAACCATGGAAAATTCGCTTGGAGCATTATAGGGTTAGAGAAGGAGTGTATATTGAAGGTGACAATAAGTGATTATATATAAAATAAAATTTTTTTTTTTTACGTCAGTCTTGTTATTTAATAGCCACAACACATATTTGTGCATTTTGGGTAGTCTGCTCTAAATAATGTTTCTAAATTTTATAACTAAATTAAATTGAGCACTTCAAATTCTTTTCTTTAGTTCTAAATCATTGTTTCAAAGTTTATTGTCTACATTGTGAAGTTGCTTAATTCTTTATTATTGTGATCTTACATCGTAACATAGTAGGTTTTTAACATCTGGCTGTTTTGCACATTATTGAAACTGCAGATGATGAAGGGTGATCAATGACAAATGCTTGTAACGCATTTTACATGGTTACAAAATAAATAAAACAAATGAACTTATTGGTATTTAAATGTTTTTGTCACCTCTATTGACTGTTGCGTATTATAAAAAATTTTAACACTGTTTTAAGAAAAATTAGTAAACCTTGCAGTATTCGTTAATTTCCTTGTAGAGAAGTTTTTATCATACTTAATAATAATAATAATAATAATAATACTGTTAATTTCGTTCATATGATTAGGTCTACTTTTAAAATTTATTAATGCACACTAATGATAGTGATAAGATAATATTAATGTTTTATCATAATGGAGGATAATATTGAGGGAGTAAATTGTAGGGGGAGCAAAGGTTAGAATATTTAAAGCAAATTACAAAAGATATAGGGTGCTTCAGGTATATAGATATGAAATGACTTGCTTAAGTTAGAACAGCTTGAGGAACTGCATCAATCCAGTCAAGAGACTGATGACAAAAATAAGACCAAAGAATACACTCCGTGATTACCACCATGAACACACACATGATCGATCAGTCAATAAACAATTTCTTGTACTATTTCTTATTTCTTCACATTTATATATTTCATTGCATTAAAAAAAAAACACTAAGGTTTACAACAGTTATAATATTCTTTCACTCAATTATTATAATTGTCATGTCTGTTTATATTAGTGTCATTGACAACAATCATGACTTTTATATGTCATGTAAGCTTTTAAGTATATGTCTCGCTCATCATAAATTAATTAATGTTAATATCCAGCGGGTGATAAAGAAAAATAATTTTAACTGATTGTTTATGTATATTTGTTTTTAGAATACCGGAAATAAATTTAGCAGAATTTATAACTGGTTTTTTCTTCTTTAAAACTGATTTTTTTATTAACCATTATCAAACCACCGCCAATCTTTAATAAAAATACAAATTATATCATGACAAATTAACATTGTACATAAATGAGTCATTATAATGTTATGTTATGAATTATTATAGTATTTGTTTCAGGTAACAATATGACGTCAAATTCACTTCTGTAGAGTTATAATTCCTATTAATTTGGGTATTTATTAATACCAGAGTAGATCTAATGTTAACATGAAATATCCTATGTTGTTTTTATTATTTATGTCTTTGTAATACCTACAATGTAGATTCATTATTCTTTGTCCCTGCATGTTTTATAATAATTTATAGTAATAATAACAATAATAATAGTAATTTTATTTCCCAAATTTTTTTATAAAATTATGCCGTACCCTTTATATTACTTGCACTACATTTATATTTATCTCTACTTCTAAAGTTAAGCATGAAATTAAAAATTTACCTATCCAATTATGGTTTCCCATTTTCTATGATAGGTCAATTTAGTGCATTTTCAACACCAGGTATCTCAGAATCAAGATAACAGATTATGAGCCCAAAGATATGAACATGCAATCATTCCCTTCATGTTGTGAATCCCAACCTGTAGTTCATCTTAGAGGATTATCTTGTAATTTATGTATCATAATAAATTTTGAAGGGTAACCATTGTTTGCCTGATCGAATTGTCCCAGACACCACTTTTTCTACGCTACACGCCACACTTCTTATTTCTTCGAGGATGATCCTCAACACATTCCTCTCAAAGTTCTTTGTAAAATGTTAAATACAGAATGACCTACTTCATACTACAGTGGTTAGCAAGTTAGACTACAAATTTTGTATTTGATTCCCTGCTAGTATTTGAAAATTTTGGCATGGCAAAACTTTTTTTCTATAATTTACAGTACTTGATAACGACTAGGCTGTAGGTGTACTGTAACTAAAACAAATATAGTACAGATTGAGTGAATTTCACATTTCAAGTGGAACTGTACTTTAAGTTTCAAAGTTTATATTTTGATATTGTTTATATTTTCAGAAATTTTCAGGCCTGGGAACTAATTAAATAGGTTCTCATTGAAGGTTCCAGTGGCTTAGTAGTTGCATCTTATTGGTAAGTGGTTGTTTGTCATATCAGTAAATTTGACTTTTGACTGACTAAATTTTACATTACTGTGGTAAATAAACACCATTAATGACCCTCTATGTGCATATTTTTCTGTAGCCCAGAAAATATATACTTTTGCAGTTGAAAATCTGTTTTAACTGATTATAATTTGTTTGTTTCAGTTGTCCACCTCATTTTCCTGATTGTAGATGTGAGGTCATGATCATTGGGACTATTATGAAGGTCAAACGACAGTTGTGTCCATGCAGTGATAAAGCAGAATGTTTACAAACTGTATCAGGTAGAAGAATGCACATTGGTGGTACGTAAAGTCATTTCACTGCTAATTCCATTTTTATTGAACCCGGAATTCTTATTTCCTCTTAGATTCTTTATAGGCCTACTCATTTTCAGTTAATTGTAATGGTATTACCTAAATTTATTGTTATACAATAGTACCCTCTAAATACAGCCCAATAGGCACCAAATAGAGGTTTCTATTTTATTGAAAGTAGGTATGTAATCTCAGTGAGTTCACTTAGGTTACATACATGCATTAAAATAAAAACTATTTCATTTATTACTGAAAGTACTTAACCAAAAATACAGTATCATGTGTAGGTCTGCATCTAGTTTTGCAACATAGTATGTAAAATACTGTTCAAAATTACATAAATATCATCATTATCATCATCATCATCTTATAGCTCTATAGATCTTGATGGACTTTGGCTTTCTCCACAATCTTCCTCCAGCCCTTTCTGCTAGTTACTTGCGCTCTCCATCCTCTCATATCAGTCAAAATGAAATAATTTGTGACATAAGCCTCTTCCTAAGATGGTACTTCCATTTTTGTTTTGGTATGTCCTTATCTTTGTCTTTTCTTCATTCATCTTCTTTTACCGATCCAAAAATCCACCTCTGAATCTTCTCAGCTTGTTAAAATCCGTTTCACTGTCGTAAGTGACTATTGGGTGCAACATGCACCTAAATATATTTTAATTTTTGTGTTTCGACATTATAAGTTAATCTTTTCTTAAATAATTTTAGATTGTAAAAGTTGGGTCTAGTTTCTAAATTAATTCATCCTCGCAATGAGTCATTCATTATGTATTTTTTGGTTTAAGGTATTCTCCAATTAGATACTAAAATTCCTTCAATTCATCAAATTTTTCTTTCCTACAATGAACTTGTGAGTAACTCAATTTGTATCATCATCACTCAAAACCATGTAGCTTACTTTATTTTGCACTCATTCACAATGAGACCAACACTTCTTGCTTGTCATTTCATTTCCTATTATATACTCCTTTTAAATATGATATTAGCCTTTTAAATATGATGGGTAGCGGGTAGGACCTCTTCGGACAATCCTACCAGGGGAAGTGAATCAATCCCTGCCCTCCGCAGATTCCAGGTGTTTCCTGACCCGGGAAACTAGTACCTGTTTAGGGTCCCTTGTCCAGGGTTACGGACGACCGAATGGTTGCCGGGATAAGCAATCCCCTACTTACCGGCCAACGGCTTAGGGCGGATGAGCTGGTAAGTGGAAGGGCACCCTTTTGTCCTGAGATTGAGAAATCGATCTCAAAGGCGGAGGAACCAAGGACTGGTCAACGGCGTAAGGATACAGAAGGTAAAGGGAACCCACTGTATTAAAGATCCTTATGGATATTCCCAGGATATTCATCCGATTAGCATCATGATGAAGGCTCAAATACAAATGGCCTCTAGTCCCGGGCAGGCCTTAAGTGGTCAAGAGGTGCGAAGAATCCCCCGGTTTCAACTTGATAGGAAAGCGAAAATAGCTACTTGGAATGTCAAGACTTTGTTTGCAGCTGGAAAGTTTGACAACTTGATCCAGGAGATGAATAGGATGGAGATAGGAATTCTTGGTGTGAGCGAAGTCCGCTGGCCTGGAAACGGGATGATTAGATCGAAGGGTAAAGTAATGTACTACTCAGGTATCAGTGATTCCGACCGAAACCATCAGCATGGTGTTGGTATCTTAATGGATGAAAGCATACAAAGGTCGGTAAAGAATTTCATTCCATGTTCCGAAAGAGTACTCCTGATTCAGCTGTGTGGTAGACCCATCAACATCAATATTATACAGGTATATGCCCCGACGGCAGATAAGTCAGAGGAAGAAATTGAAGAGTTCTACAAACAACTGGATAGTGTCCTAAGAATTACAAAACAGAATGAAGTCAACATAATTCTTGGAGACTTCAATGCTAAAGTCGGTAAGGGTAGAGCGGGATCAGTGGTCGGTGATTACGGCTTGGGTGAAAGAAATGAAAGAGGTGAAAGGTTGGTTCAATATTGTGAAGACAACAATCTGGTGATTACAAATACATGGTTCACACTCCCACCAAGACGATTGTACACCTGGAAATCTCCGCAAGACAGTGACCAGCAAACTGTTCGTAACCAGATAGATTACATTATCATTAATCGTAGATTTAGAAATTTCATCACTAAGGTAACCACGATGCCAGGTGCCGATATGGAATCTGACCACAATCCGCTACGTGCCGACATACTGCTGCGCCTGTCCATACCCAAAGGAAGAGCCTCTAAAAAGATATTAAAGCCAGAATTACTTAAAGATCAGGAAAGAAGATCATTATATAAAAACCATCTTAATAAAGGATTGGAAGGTGTTAGCAATACAGGCGATATGAGCCAGCACTGGCTCGAAATCAAAGAAGTTTTCAAGAAAACAAATGAACTTTTCCTCAGAAACACCGAAAGGCATGTGAAAAGGAAATGGATGACTGATGATATTCTTGATTTGATGGAGGAGCGAAGGAGGAGTAAGATCGAAGGAAATTATATAGAATATAGAAATCTTCAACGAAGAATCCGAAATGGAATAAGAACGGCGAAAGAATGTTGGTTGGCTGACAGATGTTTGGAGGCAGAGAATCTGAGTAGGTTAGGAGATAGTTTCCACCTCCACAAAAAAGTCAAGGAAATCGCTGGAGTATATAACAGAAGAAATATAAGTTTCATTAAGGATGAAAACAATAAAATAATATTGGACACCGAGGAATTGTTACTGACGTGGAGGAGATACACCACTAATCTCTTCCAGGATGACAGACCAGAGAACCCCGAAGCTGGAATGATGCCGCTGTCGGGACCAAGTATTTTGAAGAGTGAAATTAAACATGCCATAGCGTTAATGAAGAATAGCAAAGCTCCGGGCCCTGATGATATGTACTCAGAGACGTTTCATTTAGTTAGCGAACACAACCTTGATATCATTGTCCGACTTTTTAACAACATTTATGACACTGGACATATTCCCGAGGACTGGCTTCTCTCTACGTTTGTCGCACTTCCGAAATCAAACAACGCAAACTCATGTAAGGACTATCGTCTAATTAGCCTGATGAGTCATTTTCTTAAACTCTTTCTTCGAGTTCTACACACGAGACTCTATAGGAGGTGTGAGGAAGTAAGTGGTGCTAGTCAATTTGGATTTAAGAGCGGTTTTGGAACGAGAGAAGCCATATTCAGTCTCCAAACTTTGGTACAAAATTGCCAGGATCAGAGAAAGGACGTCTTTTTGTGTTTCATCGACTATGAAAAGGCGTTTGATAATGTAAAGCATGATCTCCTCATATCATATCTTGGGGATTTGGGGCTGGATGGGAAGGATATAAGGCTTATAGGTAATTTATATTTGAATCAAAGGGCGGCAGTTCGAATTCAGGATGCGGGAACAACTGAGGAATTCGAAATAAAAAAGGGTGTCCGACAGGGGTGCATCTTGTCTCCGATGTTGTTTAACTTGTATGTGGAGAGAGCATTCGCCGAGTCAATCTCCGACAGTAGCATGGGCATTAAAGTGAACGGAATTCCCATTAACAATATTCGGTATGCGGATGACACCGTGATATTGGCGGATAGTGCGGATGATCTCCAAGCTCTATTAGACAGGGTCAATGAAAAGAGTCGGGGTTTGGGTCTGAAAATTAACATCCGTAAAACGAAATGTATGGCCATCAGTAGAAACGGCACTCCGGGTACAAGAATATCCATAAATGGAGAGAACATTGAACAGGTCGCTCAATTTAAATACTTGGGATGTATGATCAACCAAGAATGGGACCCAGATCATGAAATAAAATGTAGAATCGAACAAGCTCGAGCAACATTCCTCAGACTTGGGAAATTTTTGAGAGACAAGAACTTAAGTCTCAGTCTTAGATATAGGATGGTAAAATGTTACGTCTGGTCCGTTCTCTTGTACGGAGTAGAGGCATGGACGTTGAAAACAAACAGTATCAGCAAACTTGAGGCCTTTGAGATGTGGACCCTGCGACGAATGATGAGAGTGTCGTGGGTTGATCATGTGACGAACGAGGACATCCTGAGAAGAGCTGGTTTGGTGGATCGTGAGCTTTTCGAGACTATTAAAACAAGAAAGACTGGGTACCTTGGACACATACTGCGTGGGGAGCGTTATCATTTCCAGCGGCTTATTCTTCAGGGTAGAATAGAGGGAGGAGGAAGAGGAAGAGGTAGAAGAAGGTTATCCTGGCTACGGAACATACGGCAGTGGACAGGGATACGAGACTTCCAGGCATTGCAGGAGGCTGCAATTGATAGAGTAATATGATGTGAGCGAGGATGGACGCCTACGCAGGAATCTGCATGGCACTTTAAGAAGAAGAAATATGATATATCTTTTATTATTGCAGTATTATTATGATAAAATTGGTAGAAGTGCAATTATGCACAGACACATACATAAAATTACATAAAATGTATCCATGCAAAAATTTATTACATGACCGTTTGTAGAACCATAGTAGTGGAAAGAAGGTGACTTATTGAGTAAGTTGTGAAGACCAATGATGCTAAATATTATTTTTAACTTGTAAAATTTGGTTGTAACGAGATTGGTTGTAATAAAAGTCTGGTAGAAAATTTTTCAGAGCAATATTTTTAAAATTAAAATTCAGAACTGTGTTTCCATTCAGACATTTAGATTAAAACTGTCTTAATTTTATTCAATTATTATTTAATTAATTATTATTAATTATTAATATTAATTAATTATTATTAATTAATTATTATTTAATTATTATTTTATGTTATTATAATTATTTTGTCATTCCTGTGTTTGTTTATACTTATTACAATAGATGACAGAAGCTTCTTTTAAATATAAATAAAAAAAGATTAAATTTAAATAAAGATAAAATTAATAAAATTTAAAGATGACTATTTAATTGAAGAAGCTGCTGCTATCTATTGTAATAAGTATAAAAAAATACAGAAATGAAATTTAAGAGAGTTTTAATCTAAATGACTGAATGGAAACACCGTTCTGAATTTTAATTTTAATAATATGGCTTTCAAGAAGGTGGTACCACCAAAAAGCGCATAAGGTTTTTAAACTTAGAAAGCAACCAAAGGTTAGGTGATAATTTCATTTATACTGTAATTTATACTTTTATTGAACTTAAATTGGTAGTACTTTGTGTCAGTACCATTCAGTATTCATATTGAATAAGATAAAACTCTTGTTCCAATCAAGACTTGTACAGATTGATTACTACAATTTGTTTTGATAACTTACTTGTATTTGTTGTAAAAGCTATGTTGAAAGAAAACCTGTAACCTACACTGATGAAGTACCTATGTACTGAAAATATTTAATGGAATATTGTTACCAAATTGATCGTAAAATTCACAGCAGTTTTGAATGCAGGCTAATTATTCTTTCATCCAAATTTCAGAATTACGAAAATCATCTTTTAAATAATACTTGTGAATCTAATAGAGGAAACTAAATTTTTGAGATAATTCTATAAATTACATGTAAACCTCAGTACTTATTAAGATTATTACAAATTTAATAATGAATTTTTAATTCCCAGTACATAAATTAGCCCTCTTTTGTAGATTGCTGTCGGATCTTGTATTATTAGCCTACTGTTTGAGGTTTAAAATAAAACTGCTGATGATTTATTTTATATAATGTTACTTTAAACTAATTAAGTAAAACTTACGAATGAAGTAGCAGTCACTGAAGTTCAACTCAGATTTGCAATTAGCGAATTGCAACTAGCCAGTGTTAGGTAATCAGATACCATTACCTTTAAAAGAAAATGGAGGTGGACTTTCAGGAAGCGTATATTTTGGTTTTAGTTGACTTGTTGTTGTTCCTTAGATTTTACTTGGTAACTTTTTCATAATGGTAAATTCCACAAAAACTGAATATTCTGTGATATGTTCTTTATTACAAAAAAATGTTATATGTGGTTGGTCTTATCCTAAAAAATGGTAAACCAATTTCCATTATAATAGGCAGGGTTCCCCGATTAAGTTAAGAAGCAAGGTGATTTAATGCTAACTATCATCTAAAGTAGATAAGTAACTTCAAAAATCATTTTGTTGTCCCAATGAAATATACTTTTTTTTTATTAGACACCTCCACTTTATAATAGAGATGCTGTAGTTTGTTTTAATAAAAACCATTTATTTGGACTAGAAACCTTTAATCTTAATATTTTTTTAAGTCTTATGCAATTTATCTGAGCAGAAACAAAAATTCTAGACTCAGTTTTAGGCAAAACTTGTGGTAAATAGTTTTAATAGGTAGTGTAAATCTTACTTGTTCAATGACTTAAAGGAGAGATTACTTTCATCACACGGAATACTTTTTCAGAGTTTCCTAATTTTCCTGTTGATTTATCTCTGAGATAATTATTTTGAGGGTGTTAAATACTCAGAAGATAAATGTATTTGCAGTTCATTGTAAAATGTACCTTTTAACCTCGTTCTTATTGCAACCAAAAGCATTTGAAGTATTAATGAAGGTGAGAGGTTGCCACCTGATCGGAAGGTGAACAAGATGATGGGGCTTCGGATCCTTCAGGGAAACTTTATAGGTTATTTTTATGAGTTTTTTACAGCTTTAAGTATGCAGTTTTTCTCACATCTTAAGACATTCTTTTCTATCACACCAATCCTCCTCTGCAAGCCCACTGTCAATTGACTCCTCTGTCAGTAATTTAAAGTTATTGGTTTTAATTTTGGGGTTTTTGGATCTTTATAGTAGCTAGTATTTGAATCAGAGTTGAGTGGGAATATTTAATAAACACTCATGGCCATGGAATGGCAGATTGCATTGTATTAATGGAAGATGGTTGATTTTGTAGGTGTTTCAAATTGTTGGTACACTGGATATTCTTTTATTATCTAGAAGCCATCTTGATGAAATTGACAAGATGAGTTCCAATAATTGTTGGTCTTTTAAAAACTTTGTTTTTTTTAGTATTTTTCGTCTCACTGAGTTCATAGACACACAATTCTACTGAATTTACGTCTATTGATGATTTTATGGAAATTATTAATAAAATTCTATTTCCAAAAATATAAATAATACTTGAAGTAAGTTAGACTGTATATTTTCCAGGTCTTTAATAGAATGTGAACTTTCCCAGATATATGTAAGATCAGAACATTTGATTTATTATTGCATATAAATAACAAATTGCATGTAATAACTTGTACATCAACCTAACAATCAGAATAATGTTGTCAACGTATATTTGTGACCGTCCATAGGAAACAGGACCCTTATCTTCACCCAAGTCAAAAGTTAGGTTATGACTGTTTCTTACAGAGAATTTAATGCTGAAAACATTCATTGGATAGACGGGGTAGGAATCAAGGAAACCTGCAGAAAAGTAGAATGCAGGATACTCAGAACTTGCATAAACAAGAAGCACAAGGTAGACAATCACTGCAGACTTTTCCTAACCATCAAGTCTACAGAGACATAGAACCAATAACAGTGGCCATGCGCAAGAAACGGTTGTCGTACTTTGGACATATACTACGAATACCAAACACCAGACTTTTACGCAGAATAATTGACCATACAATGGGATGAAAAACGGACACTGGTAACACATACATTTGGTACAAAGAAATCAAAAGGGATTTACAAGAACTTGGACTAACTCACGAAGGTCTAATGGAAAAATCACCCAAATACAAACAGGTCATCAAGGACCACAACCATTGGCTTACGACACAGAAAAGAGAGTACAAGAAGAGGGAATTTTCAGAAGCAGCCAAACAGAAGCGCTCTCAGAACATGAGAGAATATCACGCCAAAAAGAGACTGAAAGCTTCATAATTGACTAAAGTGGTCCATTGTGGCTAAACAAGAACTAAAAAAAAGTTACAGAATTTTAAAGATGAAATTTAAGAGACACTTGTGTTTGGGAAATTGGAATTAAAGTTGGTTAATATTTTAGTGATAATATTGTTCAATTTAAATATTTTTATTTAGTATTTACTTTCCTTATCTTTGTCAGATGTCATATCTTGCTTATGTAAAATTTTGGGCTGAATCCAGTGATGTCTTCAAATAATTGATGTTTGAAATAGTTACATTTCTGTAGCAGATTTTCTGAGATCATGTCAAATGTAAAAATTCAGACTGCCAAAAAAATTAAAAAATTAAATTGTAATTTTAACATACAACAAAGATAAAACATTACTAAATAATATTTTTCTTTTAACAAATTGTAATCAAATTGTAAGAATCTCTGGTATGAGCAGAACAGACAGAGGTCTCCTTCGGAGGGAAATGGATGGGATCATTTGGATAACAGTATAGGGGTGGATGAAATAACTTTGCAGGAGCTGGAAGAAGCCCTCAACAAAGCAAAAAGTCGGAAAGCAACTGGACTAGACGGTTTGAACATGGAACTATTGAAATGCGGGGGACTGTTTCTCAGGCTCCGTTTCTTGCATTTAATAAATATGTGCTGGAAACAGCTAAAGATACCGCAAGATTGGAAAATTGCCTCAGTTAAATCCTTGTTTAAAAGTGGAGATAGAAGTTCCTGCGATAACTACAGGGGAATCAGTTTGTTGAATACGGCGTATAAAATATATAGCATGATATTAAAAAATAGAATTCAAACTATTTCGGAGAGTCTACTGCTCGAAGAACAGTGTGGTTTCAGGAAAGGGAGATCATGCATGGACAACGTATTTACAATCAAGCAAATTGTGGAAAAAAGAAGGGAATATAATCTCGAGACGCATTTGGCTTTTATCGATTTTCAAAAAGCTTTTGATACAGTAGACAGGGAAAAACTATGGGATGTGTTGCAGAAGACAGGATATCCGCCCCATCTCATATGGGCAGCTAAAAGCTTATATAAAGATACGAAAATCAAAGTAGATACGGGGAATTCCTACTCTGATGAAATAATAATTAATAAAGGACTAAGACAAGGATGTGGACTATCTCCCACGCTATTTAATATTTTTATAAATGACGTGATCAAGAGTTGGAAACCATTAGTACATTCAGGTATCTACATGAATGAAAGTTTGAAGTTAAACTGCCTTTTATTTGCTGACGACCTGATAATATTACAGGAGAAGGAGGATGACCTGCAGAGAGCAGTGTATGAGATGAGTAGAATATGCCAGGAATATAATTTGACAATTTCAACCAAAAAGACAAGGGTAATGGCATTCAGGGGGAAGGATCCTGTCAGAAGTAAAATTGTCATATATAATAAGATTATAGAACAGATATCCCATTTTTACTATCTAGGTTGCGATGTAACTTATCAACAGAGTAAGGAGGTGTATGATAGGATCCACCGATTTCAACACATATGTGGTACTATCCACAGGAACTTGAAAAACATCACAAGTAAAGACACTAGAATGAGATTTTATAAAACGATAGCTGCTCCAACAGTACTTTACGGAAGTGAAACGTGGGTTCTGTCAAGACGGGAAGAGAGCCGATTACAAGCAGCAGAAATGAGATTTCTCCGGCAAACTTATGGCTGTAGTAGAGAGGACCGTTACAGAAACACGGAGATACGACAACATCTTAATATCTTCTCCATAAATGATAAAGTAATGGAGGGCAGGAAGAAGTGGATAGATCACTTAGGTAGAATGAAGGATGAAAGAGTACCCAAGCAGGCACTATGGTACAAGCCAAGGGGTAAAAGGGATCGAGGACGTCCAAGGAAGAGATGGGCGGATGGTGGAGGTTCGGAACAGGCAGCAACGCCTAACCCGTGAAAGGAAGAAGAAGAAGAAGAAGACAAATTGTAATTAAAATAATACTAAAGAAACTAATTTAAAAAAATTATATATATAAAGATAACGATACTGGAAATAGGCCTAAACTAAAAATTTACATTCTGAAAATTTATTGATTTTCTTTTTAATTGTGGAGGCACCAATTTTGACTATTTTCTTGGAAGAATATTTTCCTATACTTTTTTCTTTTTTCATGTTTTGAGCCAGAACTTTTAGTTTTTCTTTTACGTATCCAACAGAAAAGGAATCTTAACTTTACCAATAAGAAATACATTGGTGAAACTAAGATCCATTTTCCCTATTTGACATACTGTTCATTTTTGGCAATTTAATCAGGTTTAAAATTCAAAATAAAATGAAATAGGGTTATTGTTATACACAGAAAAAAATAAGTAATATTTTAAACAAAATAACAGAAAATGGCATTTTTTGACCTAATTATGTTTTTTACTCTTCTGAAAATTTTGTTAAGTGAAGATCTATTTTGATGAACTCTAATGATGATGATGAAGGTCTCTTTTCCTATGGACAGTAACATTTAAATAATTTATTTAATTTTTTTAGGTGCAACAAATAGAACATTCTTCAATTCTGAGGGCGAATTGGAATTCTTAAATAGAATATTCAGCAACAAAAGACAAAAAAGAATGGATGACTCAAGAAGTTACAGCAGTTATTGGGATATTCCTAACATCCAGCAGTTTGAAGGTGTCCCGAAATATGAAAGATTAAAAAATGCGATGTTGTTAAAACAGCATAATTGGGATGAATTAGAACCAAAGAATTCTGACCCTTTTAAGGAAGAATTAACAATTAAACCAAGTCTGTATAATTTGTCTGTAGGTCAATCAGTGATACCACAAACAGATAATATTTCAAAAATTACTGGTAATTTATTAGCTATAGCTAATCAAAATGAAATTGATCCAGAACAAAAATTACATGAAAGCAATTTAGTATCATTTCATCAAATTCCATCATTTGATGGTTCTCATAATTTAATCCAGCGTTCAAACAATAATAGAAATGATGCATATCTTGATAACCTTAATTTAATCCAACCAAATAATAACAAAATAGAACAATTTTTCAAAAGTATAAATTTTTTTAAGAAATTGAAAAGTAATATAAAAGACGAAAAACACAATAATACTAGAATTTCTGCTGGAGATTTTGAAGATTATATTGCTACCTATTTTCCCAATGAAATTAATAAAACATGTAAAGTGTACGAAAATGTAATATTAGAAAATTTTCCGATATTGTCCAATTTACTAATGGAAACTTTAAAAGAACAAGAGCTACCTTCTTATCTTAAAAGTAGGCCAGTATCATTTGATAATAATAAGAATAATAATAATAATCATTCTACTAATACATTCTTGACGTGGGGTAATGGGCTTACAGTAGTTGATAATCCACTTAATAATCGTATTGCCATTATTAATGATTCTAGTACTAGCAGCGGTATTAGTGCTACTGATATTTCTGTTACTAGTACCGCAACTACTATTACTACATTTGTTAATGATATTTATAAAAATATTAGTAAACCGGTTACTAGCGTTAATAATATACAAGCATTCATTACAACCATAAATTCTACTAATTCTACTGAACAAACACCTCCTACCAATCCTAATACCATTACTCCTATGAAAACTCCTGTAACTTTTATTAAAGGTACACTTCCTACTAAAACTGTTATAATAACTACATCACCTCCTACGCTCGATGTTGGTACTGTTACAATCAATAATAATAATGTTAATAAAAATAACAATAATACTAATAATAATAATTTGTTTAATAATGTTGCTGTAGAAGATACAGATATTGATGAGATTGAAAATATATCAAATTATTTTAACAGTTTAGATGTCATTTTACGTAACATTTCTAAAAGTAATTATAGCCATACATTTGTACTTCCTATTGGTTTAGGAACAATAAATATCAATTCAACTCAAAATGGAAAGAATAACTTGCTACCTTTTTCATCTTT
The DNA here is from genome assembly GCA_035578175.1 of Catonia carolina. NCBI lineage: Eukaryota > Metazoa > Arthropoda > Insecta > Hemiptera > Achilidae > Catonia > Catonia carolina. The sequence continues at coordinate 65,391,288 of JAQMRL010000001.1, read as the reverse complement.
AATAAAAGTTATTAATGAAAGTTTGATGAAAAATAAGAAAAATAATAATTCCCTCAGGAAAAGAAAATTTTGTTCTGATAACCAATTCTGTAATAAATGTGATCAATTTGGGGATTCGATTACTTAATAAAACTGATTACAGAAATTTGTTGTGTCAAATTTATTTATTTACCTATTATCTTTATCTTGTAGCTCTACAGCCCTTGTTGAACTTTGGCTCCCTCCACTATCTTCTTCCCATCCCCTCTCCTAGCTGCTAGTACATCTTGCACCCATCTAAATCAAATCATTTGTGATAATTTATCATCTATTGAACTCTTCCTAGGATATCCCTTTCCTCTTCTCTTGTCTTTTCTTTCATATTACCTTAACCATTCTCATTGACTCCATTCTCTCATTGGGCCTTAATGAAATAAATTTTATCTTTTCCTTCTGTGAGAGTATTCAGTTCCTCGTTTTTAAATACTCTCCAGATATTTTTTTCCCTTATGGTCCTAAAATCTTCTCTCTTACCTTTTTAGCGAGTTTTAATCCATTTCTGACAAAGTCACAACCATAAAGGACAACAGGGAACTCCAAACACAAGTATATTTTGAATTTTATGTTTCTACTTAATCATTTGTTCTTAAATAATTTTACATTGGCAAAGTAGGTTCTATATCCCAACTGAATTCGTTCTCATCAGGAATCACTCATTAGGCCTACATTCTTGTAATTTAAGCTATTTCCTCAAGTGCTGAAATTTCTTAACTTTATAAAATGTTTTTCTCTCCAACAAAAAACTTGCAAGTACTCTAGTAACATCCCAAAAAAATTATCCTTTGTAGTTTAAGCTACAAGCTGAGTTACACCAAGAAAAATGAGGTTATAATAGCATCTTAGAAAAGGGTTTTATGTTTTTTTATTTGTTTTGAAAGATGGTGCTTACATAAACCTTGGCTTGTACATAGGCAATGATGAGAGGTGGTGTACAGATGATAAAATGCCGGACCTGACCAGGAATTGAAACAGGAGTAGAACTGGAATAAAAGTCAGTTAAAAGCCTGTCTGCTACACCATGACTAAAATTACTTTTATTATCATTTATCTTTTTCAAAGAGGGTAAGTACTAGTTTACATAAATAAACAAAAATGTTACCATATTTTACGGGAAGGATGATATTAGGCAAAGAGCTAAAAGATTTCCTTTTGTAATTTGCTCATTATGTTATGTGTTCGGCTTGAATTTAAATCAGTTTTTTTAATGCACACTAATTTAAATTTGGTGTTTTTGATTCAGATTGGTTAATGGATATAAATGTTTAAATGTTAAATATTGTAGTGTTGTCAAATTGGAATGGTAAAGATTTCTTGCTTGTTTGAAGCAGATTCTATGAGGAACTAGCTAACAGATTTTAATTGGACCGTGGATAATGTGAAAGATTAGTGTAGCTATAGGTTAAAGGAAAAATTCAATGTAGTAATTTCTCAATGATAAATTATCATGCTTAGTTTAAATTATGCCTTCTGGCTTTCAGATTTTGATAAATACATGTGTGTCTGTTATTGTAGATTTTGGTGTAGTTTTGAAAAAGGTAGTGCGATGTGTTTAATCTATGCCAGGGGTCTTGTTTGATTCCTGGTCAGATTTAGCATTTTTTCATAATTTATTTTCATCTACTACCCTTCATCGTCTTTAGTAGTAGTAATACGCAAAACAGTTGTAAAAGACCTAAGTTGATAAGATGTAAAAATAATGTCTGCGATATAATAAAATCAGAAAATGTATCATTTGAAGTTCATTTACGTTCTATTCATGTTCTCAAGTTTTATGCAATTGCAATTTTTATTAAACTTAAGTATTAAGATTTTCTGTTATCAATAAAACTGGATTCTTCATATATGGTGGATAAATATTTTTTTAAGTAAGCTGAGTGAACAACGCTTTCAGGCAGGGAGATAATAACATTTGAGAATCAGCTAGAATAATTTAAAAAAAATTTTAAAAATAACTCCAACCATATGTATTTAAGTTTCCTATATTTGTTACAGACAAAATATGCTTTGTTTTCTAAATATCACCACTTTTATTAGGTGTTCTTGCTTTGTGATTAAATTTTTACCATAAATTCTACAAATCTATTCTATTAGAATGTAAAGAGATAGGTTATTCATTTATCTCGCATGAAGATACTCTCCAACAGAGAACCTCCATCTGATATATAGTCTTGTCTTGTTTTGTCACTTTAAAATAGTTCTCCAGGATGTCTTAGTTTAAGTCAAAGAGTGACGTTTGAATATGATTTCTTTTTAGTTAATTTACTGAATCAACTGCTTGGTCATTAGCAACTACCATGGTTTCTAGTACATTATCCGTGAGTTTTAACTTATAACATTTTTTCCAGACCTTAGGGAATCGATTGCTCGCCTCTCATCATGCGGTCTTGGGTTCGAATCCCATTCAGGCATGGCATTTTTTCATACGTTACAAAAAATTATTTCATCATTCACCGTCTGCATTAGCAGTAATTGCAAAACAGTCGGACGTTAAACAAAAAACAAAACTTAGGGAATCGAACCTAGGATCTTACTTTTTGCAGCTAAACATGTGTACCACTACACCCTGAAGGCATCTGAAATAGAATTTATTTATTTTTTATTTTTTTTTGTTCATAATGTGTGTACGTTGCAATCTGTTCAATTTAAGAAGAGTAAGCAACCAGATGAGCTAATGAGATGAGTATGTATATGACGTGTAAACAAATGTAATCTTGTACAGACTCAGGCTGACCATTATGAAAGAGTATTATGTCTCATTAAACCCTAACTATTAAAGTACACCAGTTATCACTGTCTTTTAAATCTGTACAAAGTAACTACCTTTATGAGGAATTGAACCATGGAACCTTTGTTCCAAAAATCACCCATTAAACAGCTGACTTACGGCAACAAGACTTTTACCACTAGATCAACTTGGTGGATTACAATCTATTTTGTAATTAAAGAATTGTTTTTTCATTTTTTACTTTCTGTTGCCTATATGAATGTATAGGAAAGAAAGTGTTGTTTTCATGTTGATGTTTTTGAAATAGAGTTTCCACCAGATGTACATGTTTCCAGACCCCCTGAACCTAAAAAAACATGTTTTTAGCAATTAGCCACTGTGTGTGTGTGTGTGTGTGCGCGCGCGCGCGCGCGTGTGTGTGTCTGTGTGACACAAACATTTTCATCAAAATTGGTCAACCGAAAATATTAGTTAATTCGTGTCATTTTTCACTTTTTGTGATTTTCTCAGAAACGGTTCCTACGATTGTTTTTAAAATCGCCTCATTTACTACATTTTTTATGCTCTGTAAGAAAAATGTACGTACCATGTTTGCTGAAGTCCTTGGGGAGGCTGTGCTCTCGTAGAAAAAAAATGGTTTTCTTAAGATTGCGGCTTTAGTATGCATTTAACCACAAAAATGTATATAATAAAAGTTGTAGAGAATTTAAAATCCTACAACTTTTATTTCAAACATTTTGTTGTATAATGCTAAGTTCAGCGGTAATTAGCAATTTTCTGTTTATTTTTCACGAAAAGTGTAAAATAACGTTTAAAGTCTTATTACAGTAGGTATGTATTTTCCATAAGTGTAGTCATCAAATTTATAGGAAATTAAAAGATCTGCAACTTTCATTTAGCGCGTTTTTTTTCTACATAGCCTAGTTTAGCGTGAAAGAGTGATTTTCCGTATTTTTAAGTCAAACTGAGGTTGATTTTCATTTTGCATCATTCACTCATAAATAAAATAAGGTGTGTTTTTGAGGTTAGTTTTTTGTTTATTTCTAATGTTTTATTACTAATATTAGGTTATATTGTTAATTATTTGCATTGACAAGAGAAAGTTGTTTCAGTGTACAACGCCAGAATTTTTTTTTAGTTCATTTTAAGTCGCATCAACAGCTCGGTTATTAGCGACTACGGTGGGTTATGCGACGGTGGATTTTAATTCGTGAAAATTTCAGGACCCTAGCCGAGAATTAAACCCGGGACCTCCGCGTTGTAGGTTAGCGCGCTACCCTTGTGCTACCCTTAATCGAAATTACTAATAAATTCATAAATCGTTTAATAACGAAGCGCACATACTAAATAACCCTTATGAGTAGCCTAATGTAGGGCGCATAGGAATTTTTACTTAGGTATTTAAAAAAATCAGAAGGTTTTTCTCTCATGGCTGTGTATATTTTTATAAGCATTGTTATTACGAGTTGGTATTAACAAAGGCCGTTGTAAATTTTCTTAACAGTGTTATTTCATTATGCCAAAGTTGACTGCAGCTACCGCTTTGTACATTTTCGTTCAGTTTCACTTCTCAATGCATGCAATAAACTGAAATAAAAGACCCAACTGGTTGCGACCTTGTCTCCCTTTTATAATGAAAGTGACATTTTATTGAATTTTGGAACAGAAGGGAATCGAGTCAAGGTTGCGCACCACTGACCCATATATTATTTTATAGCAAGTTAGTTTTTCATTTTCAAAAAGATTGTTTGTTTTCAAATGTTTGGCCTTCAGCATACCATTCACTCTTTATTGCCGTAAAATACTAGTATTGACTCATGGTTCTTCTTTTCCCTTGAAAAATTGAAGTAGGTTACACATTTTGTAAAACCATCAAAAATTGGGCTAGTTCTACGGAGGCCTAGATATTGTTTTGTCGTTGAGGAAACGATAGAGCTCTCTTTTAAACCATTCTAGTACATAATAACGTGTATTATAACGAATTGTTTTAAACTTGTATGTGTGCAACTTATCGTTTGGTAATAAAATTAAAATATGAGGAACATAGTGGTCCTGATTGATTTTTATCGAAGCATCATGCTATGAGTTCCAAATACGTCCAGCAATGCGTGTTTTAGTTTGTGTACACAAATTAGGCGTTTGATTTGGTAAGGTTCTTTGCTTCGAAATACCAGCAAATCAGAAAAAATAAATTGAAATGCGTAATATTTAATTTCGCTGATTATCCATCTTTAATGAAAAAGTTTAATGAGTCATAATTACTGAACACAATTTCAAACAAATTGAGTCCGAAAAACTTTTGCTCTGTTCGCTAACATGTAATTAATAACTGAAACAGAATGACTCTTGGTAATGCTACTTTTGTAATTTTAAAAATACAGCTATTTATTGTTCACCAATTTAAGCAGAGATGCACGTTACGTCCGATTCATTTGGAGACAATTAACGCCTGTTGGTTGACCATAAATCTTACTTTAAAAGGAGGCGCTTGTCAGTAGAAACGCCAATTTTGAGATGATTTATTTTTCGGAAATACTGCATATAAACGTAAGGTAGAAATAAGAGGATAAATAAATGTTTAGATAAATCAGTAACTTATTTATCAGAAGCGAGGTTTGTAGCATTCGCTACATTTTCAATAAATAATAAATACATTACCTATATGTATTTAATGGTAAACTCGCGAATGTGCAAATTCTCAGTTTTACAGGAGAGCAAAAAACAACTTCATTGCTTTCTGAAAAATCAATTTTTTTTTATTTCCATTGGTTTTCTTTATATACAAACAACATACTTAGTTACAATTTTTGTTATGTTAACACATTTAAAAAATGTTATTCTAATGGCTAAAAAATCACATTCGTTACTTTACAGTAGTAGGTTTTTCAAACTAATGCAGTCGGTCGAAAACAAAGTAGCGGATTGTTACAAATGATACATAAAAAAAGTTAAAAATACTTCAATAACAATAAAATCGAAGTTTATAAAATAAATTGACAATATTCTTTTAACTAACGGCTGCATCTATTTTGGCTGCATCCAAAATAACTATAACGAATTTTAATTGAACACAACATTATTAAAAATATACATAACATAATTTAAGAATAATAACTTAAAAAGTTATTAATTTGTACTTTATCTAAATATATTTAATAGTAACAACAACATTTAAACGTTTTTCTTTTAAATTCTTACTCATTTTTTGTTTGTCATGAATAGAAATTATAAAAGTTTCGCCCACTTCTCATAATAATAACTACTTAGTAAGAATCTACATTAACATAAGTGCAGTGAAAGGTCAATACAAATTAAATTATGTACACTCTAAAAAATTAAAAGATATTATCAATACAAAATATGCATGACAGAAAAACGCGATACAGTTTCTTTAATAATTATTGGAAGTACACAACGTCTGCACTTAAAATTTGAACAAAGTAAAAGTAATAATGAACATTATTTATACATTTAAAAATTTGTTTAAAATTATAACCTATTAATTAACAGACCTACTTACTAATTTTTTTTCTGATGTAAACTAAAGCTGTTCTAAATCAGATTTGTCTAACTGTTCTGGTTGTGGCAAAGTTTCTCTTACACTCTTGCGTGATGGCAAGTTTTCGTAAAAGTTATAATGAACTTTGGGTATCAATAATTCATTGCAAAGCTTATTTAAATCATTCATTTTTGGATTTGAAATGGGCAATCGAGAAGTGAAAACTTTTACTGTATTTGATATATAAGGACGTCCCCTAAACTTCTTTAGTACAAATTTATAAAAAGAATCATCATTAAAACTTGTTTTTATAAAAATTGTCCCTGGTGATGATTTCTCATAGGGTAACCAAACTGTATCTCGAAATTTTACTTTTTCGCCTAACACTTGCCCCTGATCAGCCTGGAAACTACTTCTGGCTGAATTACAATCCATGAAGTCATCATGTAGGAGCTGAGTGACTTCATACGGTCTAGGATTCGATCGTGCTGCTCTGATAACTTGAGCCCAGCCTTTAGGGGTGTAGACAGGTATACTTTTTGATTTTTGTTCTATCTTGGAATAAATTGAGACACACTCCATCTGGCTGTGCCCGGGCTCAAAATTCTTGTGATCTATCTCTTCCAGAACTGGGTGCACCTTTAATAAATGACGACACATAGTGGAAAATAGCAGACTGCGAAACTGAGCAACTATTTGGCATCATACAAACGTGTTTGACTTCTTGTTTTGCCATAATAAAATGTATAAATGCATGTTGCAATTTCTATACTTCCTCGTTTTCCTTCAGTTTCATCCCAAAGGAAACAGTTCACAGCAGCATTTCCCAAATTGTAAACTGTAAGATTATAAACTGCAAGTTTCCTCACGTAAAAATTGGTCCCTTAGGTGTATTACGAACAAACTCTAAATCAGAATTAAATGCGAGGACCAAAGGATCTTTTCTGCTGCTTCTTTGTCTTCATTTCTACCCTTGCAGTTTCCTTGCGCTGTAAATGATTGCTATATTTAATTATTTCTTCCTCACTTAGCTTTACGGTATTTCTGTAAATCTCACATACTTTACAAAAATCTTTCTTTGTCTTGTGAAAAGTCAGTAGTTTGTATTCTCTTTCCTGTACTCTCACACTTTCCTGTACTTTTCAAGGCTTGCAGGCTTGTAAGAAGATTTCATAGACTACACTTATTTTTATATAAGTTGTACATGGTTTGGATTGTCAGTGACGAATCAAGATATTTGTACTCTGACTGTTTACGACAATCGTGTGACTCTACTGAAGGAAAAGAAAGAATATGCTTTCTAATGAGTTGTTCCGAATTATCATCTAATTTTTTGTGGTGGTGTTTTCTTTCCTCTCAAGTCAGGCAGCAAGTGATCTGTTTCACTAACCTTAGCTAAAGCACCCCTAACAGGACCTTCAGGGATATTTAATGTATCCAAGAAGTATTCCCTGCACACATTATACTTGTTCCCTTTGTAAGTTAAAATACACGTTTATTGCCTTTTTTCGTGATTCATGGTCAGTTGTTCTTCTTTTTGGCAGAGCAGTAGTTACATGATTAATAATAAATTCACGTTGTTGGGCTAAAGTACCTAAACTATAAAATATTTCATAAATTTCTACTCTTCCATCTTCTGGTATTATATTTTTACAATTGTGTTTTACTCGATTCAAACAACGAGGTGCTATCATAGGCCTAGCATGAATAGGCTTACCTGTAATGGTTGAATAAGCATCTCCTCGTAGCCTCTGAGTTTTTTCTACATTACTTTTCCAGAGAGTAGGGTCTGATTACTTACGCTTTTTTGTTACTGCTTGTTCAACGTTAATTGATGATTTCTTTCGCGTGGTTTGTCTACGTGATGTAGAGCTGGATGGAAGATCGCTTGTTTCATGTGTATTTCATGTGTAATGGGGTTTTTCCCAGGCATTATTTAATGTCTTAACTGAGTAATGGAAGTTATAGTAATTGGGAATTTACCATAACTTCCATTGTTTGTACAATATTGTACTTTTACATGGTACAATAGTAAATGCTCAGCTATAGAGTTGACGAGTTCTGTACGACTGGCTTGTAGATATGAAGCGAAACAACTAAATAAGCAACTCGTTGTGTATCGTTTAGAAGACTTAACAGTGAATCATGAACTGAATGAATCATGTATAAACAGATTCGTAAGTTTACTGAATATAAAAAACAAAGAACTTTATTGAACTCAACTACAGTAAACTAACGAATCTGACTATTCGCAAGTATATAATGGTATAAAAGTCAAAGATGTATAAAATTCAGCTACAGCAAACTAACGAATCTGCCCATTCGCAAGTTTACAGTAGTCACAAAACACACTTCGTGTATTTCGTAACTTTACAAAGGCTGTATCTCCCTAACCGAACAAGATACATGTTCGCAAGTGTACTACAATATGCGTTGGGTTGTATACATCAGCATGCACTAACAAACTCATTTTCGCAAAATTTGCACATTCGCAATTTTACCATTGGAAGGACGATATAATGTTCAGATTATTACAAGTTCAATTATACAATATTAATACACTCTTGTATTTTTTACGTTTATATGATGGTGTGGTGGTGCTGTACACCCTTCCTTCCTCCCGGTTTACGAAGCACCACTGACTGTTAACAATGTAGGCTACTTTAATATTTTTTTTAACGTATGTAAACATAAGTGCTTATCTATGCGAGTTTATAAAATAAGTTCACAAGACATTGAGAGTTAATGCCGAAGAAGTCAGTGAATGAGCGAATTTAAAAAAAAAAACAATTAGGTCTACAAGACCCACCGGGTTGGTCTAGAGGTAATAGTCATCGCCGGGAGTCAGCTGTTTAACAGCTGATTTTTGGAGACGAAGGTTCCTGGTTCGAATCCTAGTAAAGGTTGTTACTTTTATATGGATTTGAGTACTAAAAAGTGGTTGCCAGTAAACTTTGATGGTTGGGATTCAATTAACCAAACTCTCTCAGGAATGGTCGGCCTGGGTCTGTACAAGACTACACCTCATTTACACGTCATACACATCATTGGGTCATGGGCTGCTTATTGTTCTGAATTTAACAGATTGGAATGTACACATATTAGGAATAAAAAATAAATAAAAATTAAGCCTACAAAGCAATTTAATTCACCGGGTTGGTCTAGAGTAATTGTAGTTACTTTGTACGAATTTGAATACTATAAAGTGGTTATCAGTGTATTTTGATGTTTGGAATAATTGAACCCCCAGAGAGAGTATGGTTAATTGAAACCTTACTCTCTAAGGAATGGTCGGCTTGAGTCTGTACAAGACTACACCTCATATAGGCCTACCTGTCATTTATCATCCTCATGTCTTTGGGTTATGGTGTGGCTCATTGTTCTTAAATTGAACAGATTGTAACGTACACACATTAGGGAATTAACCAACTAAACAATTCAACAAGTTCTGTTACAACAATATGTAATATGTGAACAATATGTTCTCACTTAATAAAAGAGAAACCATTTATTAAAAGAAATTGTTTTTTAATGAATTTGTGTTTTTTTTTTGTTAATTCTGAGAAAGTACTAAAGAGTGAATCTACGTATGCAATAGGTCCTATTCGTTCGACTGAAAGAAAGAATATTAGTTATTGAACAAAACAACATAATATGAGTAATGAATTCAGAATCGGCATGTATTGTAAAAAAACCATAGTTTAAGTAAAGGTAATGTTAAGTAAAGGCAATGGGTAAGCAATGTTTTATTTTTATTCATTGTATTAAAAAAATCTGAAAAAGAGGTTTTATTATTTATTACTTGAATGGGTCAAATCTCGTACTTACTTCGGTTACTCAAGAATTCAGGGACGTTCCCACGAATAGACAGTGAGTGACCAGGTTGTCACAACATGTTTATAGAAAAGACTTTTACTTATTTTCTCTCTTCTTTTTAACACAAAGAAGCCCTATGCAATAAATTATGTCACATCGATTTTATGTGGTCTTCAAATGAAAGTGAGAGTTTTGACGAGACAATTGCTTTGTTTATCAACGAGACTACTTGGCTATTTTAAAATAGGTAGTTCGAAATATTTTTACTTTGTCATAATTTAAATTAGGTTCTGACTATCTAATAAATACTAGGTGTTTCAATAAATTGTTTTCAGTTTTGTGGAATACAGTAAGCAGTTTATTTTTTTCGGTATTTGGCAAGTGAATCATTTTTATTATTTGCTTCAATGATCGTTCAAATTAAAAGCACATACCCACCTGTTTATCAGACTTGATTCATCAGACGCAGACTATTTTGTCTGTAAACCACTGGGTTTTGTTTGACTTTGAAATAATCTCTTCTAGATAGATAGACTATAGGTTTACTAGGTTATTATTACAATACTTTTGGCCCAATATAGTTGAACCAGTACTACGAGGTTACATAATTACAATACCTAAGATTTAAAAGGCCTAATGTACCAAACCAATTTTCAGAATGAAGTATTTTTTTGGTAGTCGATATATATTTTATTGTTTTAGATTTCTGTTTAATAACCCCTGAAATAAATTTGCGTTTAATGTAGACACTGGCCAGAGTTTTTAGTGCATTTTGGTAAAATATAACCTACGATAAAAAAGTCTTGACAACTTAAAGACCAATTGATTAATTAATTAAATTTAAAAAACAAAAATTTAGGCTTATAGCGTATTGTTTCAATTAGAAAAATAATAGCTTCCCAAAATGATTTATTTAAAATAGGCCAAAGGAATATTTTCGTCAGGGTAACTTTTGGAGATTATTACCTATGTAGACTATGTTATATATATACATGGGCCTACTGTGACGTTTATTTCGCGTTATTTTAGGAACTAGTAATTTATAAGTAACAAACTTCCTTTTTTATCACAAGCATTTATTTACAAGTTAATTATTTACATCAACTATTACAGTTTTAACAACTTTAATATTATAATAAACCACAACCGTAACTTAATAACAAACTAAATTTAATGCTGAGTACCAAAACTTAACGATGACTTTATTGAAATTTCACTAGAAGAAATAATATGGCCATTTACAATCGATTATAATTAATTTTTACTTAGGCTACTAGTTGACAATATTGCACAGTATTTTCCCATCACGGAGAAACACATTCAATACGCCAATCACGAACCGGTTTTTAACTAACACACTTTACAGCTGTTGACACAACTCTTGACTCACCACGAAAAGGTGAATCATGAAGTTTAATTTAACAAACTCTTTAAGAACTCTCTCAAAAGATAAATAAGACTATAGAATAGTGTAACTCAATAGTTTTATTTCTAGAGAAATAGTTGATTCTAGTCTAGAAAACAAGACTGGCGGGGCTCGGAAAGCAATAACTCAAGTTACACACAAAATCCGCATAGACAAAACAAACTAACTCTCCAGCCGGGCTAGGCTATAATTATTAAATAACTTAATATGTTTTTGAGAAATAGACAAATTACTTTCAACAACGTTGTAACTTACAATTAGGCGGTTCATAGAGTGTTAATAATAATTGGTTAAATGAATACCAACAGTAAAATGGTCCCTAAACTTCTAGAAGAATTTCTACGACTCAGACGAAATTAATAACTCCTCTTAGAGGTTTCACCGCAAATAAATTGAAAACTAGGATCACCTTGGATACAATGTGAGAAATATTTGGCGAAAGAAAGGTGAAATTTAGAAAAAGCATAAAACAATACTGTTTCAATAGGCCTATAGTACAATGTAAGAAATTGCCTAGTTCGGGGGAAATATAAATTACAATGTTTGTACTATAAGTATTATATTGGTTATTTGAGAAAATTTACGCAGATAATAACAGTTTTTCGTATATTTATTTAGTCATAAAGCTACTTGTCTTTTCATGTTAGTTTAAAAATTTGAAACTGAAATGTGAATTAGTTAAAAGTACCAAAACATAGTCAACATATTGCAGTCATTATGAGGCCTGATTTGTCAACCACATTATTGAAACACCCAGTAACGTTTTGTGTTTTAATAATTTTTTGAATAGCTACTTTACTACCATTGAAATATCAGCAGAAGTTAACAAACTGAGAGAACACCATAAAAACTTTTAAGTTGTTTTAAATATTCTACAAATGTATTTACCTATAATTGTATTCAATTCATTAGTAGTGGCAAAGAACTTTATGAATACAATTACGTCGAGTATTCAACGGAAAATTACTTCTACAGACATTTATGTTGATGATTTATACTGTTACTTTATCCGCTTATTTATTTTTTAATGCTTGGAGAATCAAACAAACGCTCTTGGATGCCAGTTTACTTCAAATAATTTAGCAAGTAAAAATAAAACAAAAACAGCTTCTAGAAAACAGTGAAAGAGTAAATACGGTTTTGTGTTAATACAGTTCATAACCAAGACTTTCCCTACTTGATTTTAAATTTTAGACATTTCTTACTTTATAATTATTTTTACTCTAAAAATATCATATTTTACCTCACTATGTAGAATCAGATAGGTGCATTAACACTGGAGAAAATTTTCATACTGTATTTTGTTCGGATACTGATAAAAATAAAATAAATAAATAAATTTTAGAGTCACGTAACGTAGGCCATTAGAGACTACATTAGTATGACAAGTCAAAAAATGTTGGAGTTGTACATGGAATGGTTACACTTGCACAGTACGCAAATAGAAGACTGACCAGGCATTCGCATAAAGTGGCTAAGGTAAACTGTGCGCAAACCTTGACCAGAACAGCAAAATATACTAAACCCCATTGATTATAAATAAACTCTTAGCGTAATAGTTTTTGTTGTTCATATTCACAAGTAATCAACTTATTGTTCATTTTATTTTAAAAATTTGAAGTCACATCAACAGTTCGGTCAATAGTGACTACTATGGGATATGCAACGGTGGGTTTTAACTTGTGAAAATTTCCAGACTCTGTACAAACTCTCGGTACAAACCAAATAACTGAGAGCAGACAACTGAGAGTTCCAACAACGAATCCCAAACCAGTATTTTGGATCTGACTGGCTACTTTATTTCAAAGTCATTAACATTGTTTTTGTTGTGGATAGACAAGGACTATACTCACTGCATCATGTTTTGTCCAGCTGAAAGATAAAGTACTGTAGGTCGTTCTCCGTAGCGGACATTATTACTTGGTTATCAGCGAACAAAAGCGTGCTAACGATGCATCTTGTTTAATCTAACCCCCATTTCTACTTTCTCCAGCTAGTGGTTAATTATCTCATTCGAGTAAGAACTCAAAAAGATCAAGGACTAGCTGCATCCCTGTTTCAGAATCTTGGTTATCTGGTTCTCATCTGACATTCCATTCAATACTTCTTCTTCTTCTTCTTCTTCTTCACTTCCAAGGATTAGGTTTCTTGAACCTGTTCCGGTACCCATCTGTTCCTCGGTCGTCCTATATCTCTTCTTCCTGTAGGTCCATTCAATACTTTAATCACAATTCTAGTGTCAAATTACAAATAACTTATAAAACTGACTACGTGTTGAGGTAGGCTATATCAAATCTCTTCAAGAAAATGATTTAGCATACTATAACAGCCTCTTTAAGATAGGAGGATCATAAAGGAGCTGTATTAGAACCAAACAGCATGTATAAAGGTCGGTGAGAAGGAAAGAGAAGCTGCTATCAAGAGAGGAGTTAGACAGGGTTGCAGTTTGTCGCCATTACTTTTCAACATCTATATTGAACAGGCAATCAATGAATGCAAGGAGTATTGTTCCGGAGTCAAAGTGAATGGTTTCAGAGTGCAGATGCTACGTTTTGCTGATGATATTGCAATAGTAGCACAAGACAAAGGAGGGCTAGAGAGAGCACTGAATACCTTGCATGCCATTTTGAAAACGGAATATGACATGGAAATAAACAAAAAGAAGACAGAAGTGATGATCTGTTCTAAAGAGCCTGAACTTGAAACAGTTAAATTAGATGATAACGCCCTCAAGCAGTGAAAACATATAAGTACTTGGGTAGTACCATTTCAGAAGATGGTAAAGACAGAGAGGACATAAAGCGTCGTATAAGAGAGGCAAAAGCTACTTTTATTGGTAAGCGACATGTGTTTTCCTCAAATAGTCTCAGGTTAGAAATGAGAAAGAGACTAATAAAAAGCTACATTTGGAGTGTTGCCCTCTATGGCTCAGAAACTTGGACTATTGGTAAGGTGGAGGAAAGAGCACTCAATGCTTTTGAAGTATGGTGTTGGAGACGAATGCTTAAGTTGAAGTGGACTGACAGAGTTAGTAATGAGGAAGTATTTCAAAGGGCTGAGGAGAACAGATCTCTTTTGAAAATTCTAAAGGACAGACGACATTCTTGGTTTGGACATGTAATAAGACACAATGAATTCACGTTAAGAATATTAGAAGGAATGATAGTTGGACAAAGGGCTCGTGGAAGACCCCGGCTACAGTATTTGAAACAAATCACCAAAGATCTAGGGATCCAGAGCTACATCCAACTAAAAACTATAGCTCTGGACAGAAAACGATGGAAAGCTGCCTACCAATCGCATGATTGAAGCTAAAGAAGAGAAGAACAGCCTCTATAAGCAATCTAATTTGATAAATTATCTAGGTTACCACAACAGAAGATGCATGTCAACTGGCAGATTTTTAATATTAGGCTTAAATAAAAATAGGAAAGAATATAAAATTTTGTCAAAAGAGAGTTATCTTATTGTAGGGAATGGTTACTGAATGTAAAAAAAAAAACGTTGGAAGAATATCGGTTGAAATTTTACAAAGTTGTGGGCATTTTCTGTGTTAACGTTTGGCGCGGATATTTGGTGTTGTAAAAAAAATTCTCAAATATTACTGAAGTTTCTGCGATCCTTCGAAGGGTGAAACTGAGGGAGAGAATTTAATACAGTGATGTAATATTTGATTGCCTATTACAGGCAGGCGGAGTTTAAAATTATTTGCACTCGATCTGCAAGTTCCAGGGCTACAAAAAGTAGTTATGTTTCTTATTACATGTGTTGTTTAGGTCGTCAGCCGAAAGGCTGGTTTGAACCTGTAGAGGTTTTACTAAATAAAACGGGCAATGAGGTAGTTTGCTATTGCCTTCCTCACTGAGTGGAAAAGTACGCTTATCAGCATGCCGGGCCCTCTGAAAAGTACATATTTTCCACTCTGCAAATGACACCTTCACTACAATCACCACAGGGTCTGGCTGTATAACGAAATTCATTACTTTAGGAGGAGATAACTCTGATTAGTGTCCTTTACGCCTCTGCCTCTCCTTTTCTTAAATGATTCAGTCATTTAACTGGCTGACCATGTGATAAGAAACAGAACTATTTATTTTACCCTGCAACTAACAGATTGAGTAAATAATTTGACACTCCACCTGTCTGTTATGGGCAGCGCCTCTTACATGGTCAACCAATTACGTGACTGAAGAATTTAAGAACAGAAGAGATAGAGGTGTAAAAACACTAGTCACAATTATCTCCTCTGAGAGTAATGAACTTTCTTAATACAGCCAGACTCTGTAGTAAATGAAGTGAAGGTGTCATTTGCAGGGTGGAAAGTAGTATGCTGATAAGCATACTTTTCCACTCAGTGAAGAAGGCACTGGTAAACCACCTCATTTCTTTGTTTTAGTTAGTAAACCCTTTAGAGGTTCAAAACAACCTTTCGGCTGATGACCTAAATAACTAATGTATTTGAAATGATTAACAAAATGTTTCGTTATGTGATTGAAAAATGTATTTGTAGATTAAATTTATTTTTTGTCGAAAAGGGAACAATCATCACTTTTTGCAACATTGTTAAATGAATATACGGTCCAGTGAAACCGTATGGTTTTATTACATGAGTATATACGAACGTTGGTCATTTATTTAGGCCATTATTGTTAATCAGTAGTGACCCGGGGACGGTATGACAAATTAACAGCGGAGGCTCAACATTCTACACTGATTGACTGACTGACAATAACGGACGTTTTGTTGACATTGGCACAAGCTGTGACACTAAAACTAGCAACAGGGGTGGTACCGTCATAAACTCTAGCCACTTAATTAGACGAAGCTACTTTATCGCCTCTTAAGTCAACACCGCCTCCTCTGTTCTAATTTATCCTGTGATAACTTAAAGGAGGGTCGTCGTAAATCCCTTTTCACCCTACAACTCCTCTTCTCTTTTCCCTCACCCTGTTTACCTCCTGGACGTGTCCCTGTCAAGACAAAACTTCATAAACTACAATCGGACTACAAGGACGGCCAAGAATTTTTATGATTCGAGTAAGCTGACATATTTGTGACATAAGATTATGTCCACAAGAATGCCGTAAATTCTTTCACCATTCTGCATCGTTGTATATATTTTTTATACTTTATGAAATACCAATTTTTCTTTTTTATTATTCAGTTTGAAAGTCTATAAATTTTTCAGCACCGTATAAAATTTGCCATGTTATAGACCGCTATATTTAGACTATATATCGCCTATAAGTATAAATTAATAGAATTTAACAGGTGCACGTTTTGCTAGGCAACTAGGATTAATATTGTTTAGATGTTTACCATTAATTTTTGGGATTACCTAGGCAAAAGGGCTAAATTATTTAAAATGCCTGTCGTAATTCAGTCCAAAATGTTCTGTCTTTATTTTATTTAATCCTTACCTGTGTAGCTTTGTACAACCAGTAAATATATTCGTAGCTTATACTGCATAACTTTACCATTTTTTAGGACAACACCCCTGATTAGCAGCACCGTCACATTCAAATGTCATAACACTGATAAAACGTTTGTTTAAAAATTGAAGATTAGATTTTGGGTTTTTTCCGTTTTCTTAATGCCACTATCAAATCCGAGTTCCCTGAAGGGTTACACAATTCTCCCACTCCTGCGTCTAGCGTGCCAATATGACTAAATAGAAATAATGTCAACTCCACTCTAATTTTACACTTAGTTACTACAACAGTTTACTATGAATTTTGTAATTACTTAATAATATTCGGACGGAGGATGATCCTGCAGAGTTCCTTCAGGAAAAGGGGTTATTGCATAATACCAGAAAATGGACAACTAAAAAGGTATGTGAGAAACACTCACACGACTTTCTCTTCCCTGTGTAAATAATTAAACGATATAGGCTAACGTAATAGTAATGTAGTAATAGAAAAAAATTAAATTAAAAAATATAACGTAATAGTAATGTAGTAATAGCAAATAAGAAATAAAACAACAGAACGTGTAACATAGTACTGTATAGGCCTACTGTGACTGGGAAGTACGTGAGTACGCGTGCGTGAGTTGTCTGTCTCAGTATGAGCATTCAGTAAGGTAGGGAGTGGGAGAAATGAACAAGTGTGCAACCCTCCAGGGAATTCGGATTTGATATTGGGGTACAGAAAACTGAAAAAACCCTAGATTCTTTAGAAATTTTTTTATACGTTTACTAAAAATAAAAATAAAAGTGTTCGCAGGATGTATCCCAAATCTCTGCTCTACCTTTTGCGGAGAAGTCAATTCGGGTTACCTGGTAAATTTAGATTGTTGAGAACGTGGATTAATGGGTAGTTATTGTTTTATAATTTTTATTTAAATAACTGGTGTGTCTGTTCAATTGTTTCATTTATGTAAGAAATGTATCCGTATCCGTGTGCAGTGAATGGTTGGAAATGTAAAAGCGAGTATTAACAGCTCTCCTTAGCAGTTTAGCAGTAGTAGAGTATTGCTGACGAGTTTTTATAGTATAGTCCCGAAAAATGTTCTCCGACTAATAAAGATCAGTTTATTACTTATCTTTTTGTACATGATAATGTTATAGGCTACCATTTGCTGTTCTTCACTTTTCTGATGTAATGATGTATTGAAATGAAAGCGATTTTAAACAAGTGGCGCTAAAGTGGTCATACTAGTAACTAACACCTGTTAGTGACTATATGAAGCTCACTTTTATTACACCTGTTCTCGCAGAAAGAACTAAGTGGGTTTAGTGTTTGATTTGATACGAGCATTAGCAACATTATTTTCGAATAAAGGAAACAATAATTTATGAGGGGAAAAGAATCTAATTCATTCGATTGAATTTAAAAGCCACCTTCGTGGTCCACTGGTTAGAACTTTATCAGCGCTGCAACCCGCATAGCGGAAAATCCTGGGGTTGACACCTGGCTAGGATCTGGAAATTATTATAGGTTAAAAAAAATTGATTTTGTACAGTAGGCATAATTAACAGTAGTCGTTAAAACCAATGCCGTTGATACAACGTTGCGACTTAAATGAAGTTTATAAAATGGATAGAAAATGTTTTAACCAGATTTTGAGACTGACGCAAGCAATTAGGTTTTTTCAATTTTGAGGCTTTGGAGTGTTCTCCTTTGTCCTCGGGCGTGGCACCAAGGAGTTTGCTTAGTCCGAGCAACAATGTTTTTTACGCAAGACCAACGCGTTTTTATTGTTGTGAGTTACTGCGAATTGAAATCGTACGGGAAGGCTAAACACGATGTTTGAAATACTTTCCAGATGCTAATGTGCCAAACAAATTCACTGTGTGACAATTATTTAATTGTTTTTGGAATAAAGGAAGTAAGCATGACCGTTAGTGTACCGGCCGTTCGTGTTTTAATTGAAGACAGTCTATAGACGATTAATGAAACACTTATTCGTTCTCCAGAAGAGTTGATTTGACCAATTATCCGAATTTCTGAATACAAGTTTGTTTAGGTTAATTCAGATAACCTAGTCATAACGTTTAGTCATAGTTGGTTAGGTCAATTTCCTTCAGCTCATTTAATAAATCATGCATTGTAGTTTTGTTAATAGGATGTACTAAAAATGAAATTGTAAAAAAAGGAAATAAAGTTTTATTGTTAGTATTATTCCTTTGCATATCTACTTGTAATCTGCGCTACGATAACGTAAGAAAGTTTTGTCAGATAGTATTTGGAGAGTAAAAATAAAACTAAGTGGCTAAGACATGTGGAGTAGCTATTAATTTATAATCTATTCACAAAATGTAAGATAAAAAATCCGCAGCTCAGCTCCCTCGAAAACGTTACTTTTAAAGTGTAATAGACTGATAGAATCAGCCAATAGCCATTACACTTTGATCGCCGACTAACATTTAAAATACTCATAGACGTGTGGATGAAGCGTAAACATTTAAATCTTAAATTTCAAAAAATGTATTGAGCGCTTAACAAAACTCAAAATTATCAATGAAAATCAAGTCGTGAATTCTCAAAAGTATATATTCAGACCTGTGTGAACTTACGGGAACACCCAATGCGGAAATATTGAGATCCTGTGAAGATTCCTGTCTAAATTCTTATGCAAGATCACAAACATTATGGTACATAACAAACAACGTAATTCATTGCGACATAACGTCACCACAGTACAGAAAAAATTTCAAAACTCAGCAAAAGCTATAAAATTAAATTGGAAAAGGAACTCAACCATGAACATCAATTTACAACAGCAATTCATAACGACGTTTCAAAAAATTCATCCTACCGATCTATTCTAAAAATGATGGATGTCTTGAATTTTAATTTAACTATATTATTTTTTGTATAAACATTTTATCAACCTTTTCAAATTTTATTTAGTTAACTATTTATTTTGTTTTGTGAAGAAGATGTACACTGGGTACTCTTCAAGCAAGCGGTTTACTTTTGTGAAATTATTTAATTTATGTCCCTGCGTGGAAAGATTGTAGATTGTTTTCTGAACTATAAAAAAGTGTAGGCCTAATAATGCTTCTATTATTCTTCGTTGAGTCATTGTAATTATGAAGAAATTAATTTCTTCTAAAAAATATTGTTTGATTTACTAAACAATTTACAATTTTAAAGTATAAAAATACCATCTTGTGTTTTGTTACCAGAAGCTATAGATTCTTCTTCAGAATTTGACCCCGAAGGTATAATACAATAAAGGGTCGTTAAAATTTCTTTTAAGTGAAAAACATTAACACTTCCCAACGACTGTTTGATTCTTCTACAACATTATGGTCGTAATAAATAAAGCATTCTGGTACTGTAAAATGTCTGGAGGTACTGAAATTAAGACTGGTAGTTACGAGTACTTATAAAGAAATAGGCTCGACAGTACTAACCAGTTTAAATTTTACGATCATTTTACTACTGTAAACAGTTTTTATAACACAAAAAATATGAAAAAGAATAAACACAAGTGAATCAGTGTAAGTACACCTTTGTTAAATCGAAGCTATTTTTATTTGTTTTTTAATGGTTATTTAAGTACTGTTTAAGTACAATGTAGAACTATAAAACAGACATTAAGTAGTGCCTTGGAACTTACTGCTACCTGGATAATTAAAGGCTATCTGATTACATACACATACAATTTTAAATTTACAATTACTCTGATTTTTATATGAATATTAAATTAATGTTTTAGCAGAATGACGTAGATTGTAAAGTTTTTTCATGAACATTTTTTTTTCAACAGAATTTATCTACAATCTACTCTCTAAAATAAAATAATTACATTTATTAAAAAGTAAGACTATCGTGAAAAGGTAACTCCTTGTGGAGGATACCTTTATAAAAGAAAAACAATTAATTTCAAGTAATATTAGGCCTATGGGGTTAAATTTTGAAAAAAACCGTAAAAATTTAATTTGCTAAAGAAATAAGTATGTTGGATCCTCCATTTTATCCTTTGTATTGTAACACTGTTGGGTAATCAACTTACAGCCAAAAAAATTATTGTGCGATTCAAGTCGTCTTTCAAACGTTAAACTAAATTTTAAAATTTCTTCTTTAAGTTTTGAAATAAATAGATCGTTTTGAACGTGGTTGTTTCTCACGTAGGCTACCAGAGCACCACGGTCAGAGTTCGAAGAAATTTCAACTGAAAATGCAGAATAATTTAAAATCTTGAGTTACAGGATGCTCCCATAACTGAATACCATATCCGGACCGATCTGAATACAGCATTATACATTTTAACTGTTGTAATAGTTGTATAGTCTATCGTAGTTAGGCCTACTCTTTATTATTTCTATTCGCGTTTTCTAGCTGCTTAAGTAGGTTTCTTTTCACACAATTTTTTTAACCCTAATGTGTGTTCGTAGCAATCTGTTCAATTTAACAACAATGAGCAACCCCATGACCCAATGAGATGAGAATGATAAGTATGACGTGTAAATGAGGTGTATTTTTGTACAGAATCAGGTGGACCATTCTTAAAAAAGTATGTTTAATTGAACCCCAAACTATCAAAGTATTCCGGTTACCACTGTCTAGTATTGAGTAGTGACTTAACATTACAAAGCTACTTTTTACTAGCCTGACCGGCCTGACACGGAAGCAGTTCAATAAATGAAGTTAAATTTAACTCTGATACTTGTAAAAACTAACTACACAGCTTTAATGCATTTTTACCAATAAAATGTTTTAATGCATTTAAAATATGCAGTCTAAAATTTTAATACTGGCAATAAAACGAGATTAAATTGTTAAATATTAATTACTTGTAATAATTGATGACGGGATAGTTAATTAAATTATTTGATATTTTTTATTACAGTAAATAAAATGTCGTAAAAAGATTAAATTAAAGCAGAATTTAAATTAACTATGATTAACTGTTAATGGATGCAGCTCATTGTAAATAATGTAAGAGATTAGTAATATAAATAATCAACGTAATGTCAATATGCACAGTTATTTTGAACTAATTTTTTAATTTTCTAAAACATGACTGGTTTGATGCTGTAAAACTTTTTATCATTTTCTGTAAAACTGAAAAATGTGATACACTATCGAGTGTGTCAAAAATACGGGTACTCTAAAATTTAATCGTTGTGTAAAATGCGCTGAACAACCCACGACAAAAGATTGTGCAAATGCGATAATTTAACACAACCAAAATATACATTATTTGGTAAGGCACACCCTGCCAACTATAAGGGTTGCCAAATTTACCTATATACTAACGCAAATATCTGACAAAGTTGATGTGAAAAAACTTGCGATGATGGAAAAACCGAAAATTTTATGCGTTTCCCTTTCCTATAGTCGGATGATTCAATCAAGACAATCGATCACAGCAGACTCGACTTGAAGAAATTCCCTCACGACAAACAGAATTCCAGAATAAACTTGTAGACGAAATCAGAACTAAGTATACTAAATTTATTAACCCCACTCAATATAAATATTACATCGAAAATTACTTGAAAAATTATTTAGTAGCCTACTTAATTTATTAGACAACAGTGACAAATACGAACGCTAAAACGGATGAACCCAACGTAATTACAAATGTTTTGTAAATAAATTATTATCTTTGTTTTTAAGATTTAGTTTTATAAATCTTATAAACTGATAAATATCATGAAGTCACTGATCAAACCGCCTACACATCCGATCCTAAAAAATAATCTTTCTTTTCAAATTATTAAAAAATGGATACCAGAAAATTTATATATTGATTTAAATTTTTTGGAACTACCTTCTTAAAAATAAAAAACTTCATAGTTAAAAAATAAAAATTAAAACAAAAAACATAAAGTCAAACCCCTATTTCTTGGTTTCTTTTCCTCTTTTGCCTTTTACTTGATTTGGTTTCATATTATTACTATAGTACAAATTGGTTATGATGCGTAATGGCTGAATGAACTCGGCAGCCAGACCCCAAGCCTCGCTTCTGCTCGTTGCCTATGATGCAGCATTGATTAATATGTTATACTAAATTATGTATTTTATTAAATTGAAAAAAGTGTGTATCAATTGTATAAATAAATAAATCATAATTAATAATATTTATAGGAAATATTAAACTGCGAACAGTATATATTTAGTTAAGTTATTTTTAAAGATATCTCCACTAGGAGATAGTTTTTCATGACAATTTTTTATAAAATCTATTTATTGTTCTGTTAATTAACAAATTGTAGCAATTTTTTATAATAAAAAAAAGTATTTACGTGCCAGAAATTCATTAAAATTCTCATTCAGCTATTTCTTTCCCCATATATTTTATGCCTTTAACTTTTATGCGTCTGTCTCCATTTCCACTTGTGAGTTGAAAATTTCAAAACTTTTAGATTATACGAATTAATTAATTTTAAGAATTAATGTAATGATTAAAAAAATAAGATAGGTTAATGTTAACTGAAAACATAATTAGCTTTTGCAAGGGTATGGCGTATTATTACCATATGATAACCATATTAAGCCGCACGATAAAACCATTTACACTTGAGCTTAATAATATATTCGTTATTCTAAATTGTAATTTTGTTCTTAAAATTGTAAATCTAATTAGGCCTAAGTAAGTCAATAATGTAATATTATTTTAAGAAACCAGTTTAATTTACAATTTCAAAGTCATTAAAATAAAGCTTTGGCCACTCAAGTGTATTAGACAATTTTTAATGAAGTCTCTAAAGTGAGTGACGGACTAATGATGACTATAAAAAAGAATTTGATGTTAAGTTAAGTGAGTTGTACATCACGTGGCCACTTAACCACATTATCACATCTCATCAGTTTGTCATCAGCTGATGCAGTTATTGGAGAAAGACAGAGCGAGGAAGATATAAAAAAAATTAGCTTAACTTATGAGACGTACCATCCAGATGTTTACCTAACGTATTACTAAATTGTTTATACTTCGCCGTGCCGGTCCAATTGATTCTTTCGCTTAAATATTTAGTTATTTCTTCCTTCTTCTAAGTAGTGTAGAATTTATGACATATTTATATAATGAATTAAATTACTATTCGTTTAACAACCCCAATAAGCAATAGTAGACCTACAATGTGTCTGTTGACATAATATGATATGCATGCATTAATTCATAAATTTTTGTATCTTTGATGGATGTAACTATGTAGGTAATTTTTCACGATTTATCAATTAAGAAATCAGGTATAGATACTGAAGTCACGAGATTGCCTTTCGCGTATGGATGGGCTGTGAGAAAGGGAATTGAACATTTGACAGTGCTGCCAACCTCAACAGTGAGACATTACTCGTAGGCTACATATAACTACCGTGCAGTTTCTACATACACATTTTGTAAGCTGTGGTTAATTCCGAGAAAATGTTTTCTTGATAAACCTTATAAAAAATAAATGTGACCTGTAATATTGCCTATAGCTTAATTGCATAACTAGAAATGTTTGATTTACTGTATTTACCAGCTACCTTATTCCATTGTAACAAAATTTTCTACGAATGAATCGCTTTCTTTACTAGTGCTGTCACCGGCGTCTTCACTATCAGTCTCACTAGTATCTACCCAACCGCTTCCTTTTTTTACCAGGTGTCGACAAAACTGTTGAAGAATAGCTTCTTCACGTCTTTAATTTCCTGTTTCATTTTATTTTTTTTACTTTATTTGGAAAGAGAAACATTAGATAGCCACTTGCTCGTGGTTTTTGTTAAAAGACAGGGAAAGGCATTTTTGTTTAACTTCAGCTTCACAACATTATTACACTACATTAGATTAGTCTGCCCACGTTTTCGATTGACTAACTTTTCTGTTTACGGTAACAAACAGTTATATTCGTACAGTTAACTTACAAAAGGTTCCGCGATATACTGTATATGCTCTGGGTAGTCTATAGTATAAGTTGTTATGTTTGTCGTATTGAAATTAAAGCAGTCGCGCATGCGCACTGATGCTTTTCCCCCTTTACACTTCGTTACAAACAAGGGCAAACTCGTGACTCAAGTGACTATAGTATATAGCCTACGTAGGCTACTTATTTTTCCGAAATCGTGAGAAAGTTATATGAACACAGTTACTATTAGATACTCAAATTTTTCAGTAATAGTGTACTAGCAAATAACAACTCAGATCTTTAAAGGAAGATGGTACGACTCTACACTAACGGGAGTTAGTGAATCTTATGTTTAACGCATCAATTTTATGAACAATAAACAATTATTTATGAATTGTTGTCTATGAATTACTGGTACAACTGGTAGGCCCTATACATGCCTGTCTGGCATACGTATTTAGTATTGGTATGGATTAAAGAATAATTTATTTAGTTTTATTAGTTTCATTTAAAGTCGCATCAACAGCTGGGTTATTAGTGACTACTGTGGATTTTGGTACTGTAACGGTGGGTTTTAATGTGTTAAAATTTTCAGACTCTAGCTGGTAATCGAACCCCGGACCTTCCGCTTTGTAGGCTAGCGCGCTAGTCACTAAGGGAGGTGGCCGTTATAATTTTTATTTAGGCCTATCTATTCATTTTTGTAAAATTTAGGTGGCCATTTTTAAATTTCTTTCCAAAATTTATGACAGTTTGAAATCGGAGTAATATTTTATGAAAATAATTTATACTTACTGCCTCCGTTACTCATACTCAGCCTGCAAGTATGAATTTTATTTATCTGGGATTCCTCCGCTTTCTATAAATGGAAACGCGTAGCAATACTGATAGAACAGAAAACTACGTTTCAAAGCTTTTTTGAATAATTTTTTAAAACTAAAAAACTATTGTCTGTATTAATGTATGGTATTTATTGTTACATTCGTTCAACTTCCTACTCGCATTAAAAACATAATATTGTTAAAACCAACAGTTTGCACTTAGCAAAAATTCAGTGAATTTTACAACAAAAACTGTTTGGGAATTTTATAATTTTTATCTAAAACTACTTTTTTCAAACGAAATCGTAAAAAAATTTTAACGAGAAGAACTATAGAAACGAACTATTCATGGAAACGATTAGAAGAAGATAACTCAAATTTACGGGCACTTGTGTAGAATGGATGATAAACGTTGACAAAACAAATTCTTTAACGCTAAATTATTTTAGACCTAAGGTGTCGCATAAACGATTGAGAAAATTTAGAAAGGATGAAGGGAAAACCAGAATAAACCGAGAACTAGTAATGAACTGAACCAAATTTAGATAACTAATTACGGACTTTTAGGGCTTCCATGAAGAACAAAACCAGGACAACGGGTGGACAGAAGAAAGGAGGAAAGCAGTGAACGAATGCTGAAAATGTAGGCTTCAGAATGCAAAAACAGTTTTCAGAAACGTTTAGTCACCTCACAGGTATTTTACGAAAAAAGTAACAGTTTGATTTTGAGTGTGCGTATTGTTATTTTTACCTTAGTTTGTTGTCAATTAGACCCAGTACCTACTTTTAGCATTGACCGATAGGATACTTAAATCAGTATAGTAGTCCTAATATTTGCTGAAATTACAGCTCTCACATTTTTACGATGAATCAGTTTCAGCCACCGTTATTTTTTCATTTAATGTTTTTATTTGGAACTGTAAAAAAATAACCACGAAACACAGACGAAATTTCTGATCTAACAATGAACAAAAAATACAAAATAACATAGTAAGTTGTTAGATGAGTTGACACCTGAGTCTATTGACACAGTTTTACCAATTCACAAAATCCAGAAACGAAATAAAATTAACATTTAAAAACTTTAAAAAATATGTATGTCCTACAAAAAAAAACATTATAGGCTAGGATACGAACATACCTGAAAATACCTAAAATCAGGAAAACCTATGATCATAATAGATTGGAAATAGCTGAAGAGTACAAATTTTTAAGTATAACTTTCATTTAAAATTCTCATTAAGAGGTCTCTCTCTCTCTCTCTCTTCCTCTCTCTATTCCGTCTTCTTTTTAATCTTCGATGTGCGAGTCTTCCTGCATGTGTATTTTGAGCTACTGGATTTTAATGATGATGTAGTCTAATTTTTGTAGAATTTGGTGTAAGCCTATAAGCTTACACACAATGCATTTCAGTGTCACTAGAAATAAGATGTATACCTAGTTCAGCCGTCCTTACTTTGCTGCTACTGTCAACAAACCAAAGGCAGCCATTACCGGGTGTACGCTAGGGTCCACGACTTTAGATATGTTCTTTTTTAATGATTTATATATTATACAATTAGTAACTTGCACAAATAGAAAATTATAAATAAAAATGAAGAATCAAGTATTATAACACTAAATTCCTAATTGAAAATAAATTATAATGCACGTAAGAACGATGCGAGACAATAAGATGTCACAAGCGAACTGATAGCACATTAAAACGATGGCATGTTCTTTGTCAAAAATGTGGCGAGAGATTTAAGGGTTTGGATTAATCATCATCAAATTCAATTGTGAAATAACGAGTGACTATACTAATACTAGTTAACAGATCATTAAAATTAAAACGTTTCTTTTAAAGTTCTCTTGTTTCGTCATACAGATCAAAGGTAATACGTGCACATAACTTGTAACCATGTATATTTATGAAAAAGAATGGAAATAAAGTAGACCGTTTTTATAAATTTATTGTTCAGTGTTTAAAACATCAGTCATGATATGATTAACAGTTGATATATGATTGAACAGTTTTATTTATACTTTTAAAAATATTTTGTAGTTACTTTTTAATCAGCGTGTACGCATTTTTAAGTAATGCGCATGCTCATTGACTTCATTATTTGTTGACAGTAGGAGCAAACTAAGGAAGGCTGGACCTAAGGTCGTTGTTGGATAAAGTTAAATTTGAAAGGTATTTAGACTAAAGGATTGAATTTTTTTCAAATTGCTTGGTTTTGCACTACTGAAAAGTTGTAATACATAGAAACATAAAGCCATTAGAAAGCCTAGCTTTTGCAAATAGTAACTTGAGTATTAATGTTACTATTTACAGAGTGTGTTTAATAGTCGTTGTGGATGTATGGATTACTTTCGGCAAAATATGTTAGTTTATAAAATTATGCCCATTAGTTGTTATGAATAAACCCATACGTGCTGCAAACTTGTAACTTTAACTTTCTTAATTTAAAGTCTTAGGCCTATACAATTTAACACGAAACTTTTATAAACTTATTACTAGGCTTAATCTAGGCTATTTCATGACTTAAAATTATTGTTTTTTTTTATTAGTTTCAGACCTGAAAATAGATGTCAATATCTGAAACCATGGAAACCAGTTATTTTTTGATGCAAAAATTTTTTTTACGTAGTTAGAGTTCTTTAATAATGATGGTAAAGTTTTAAAAAAATATTGTTTGTATATTGTGTTGACTTTTCTCGAATTTACTGAAGAACATTAACTAACACCCAACAAACGGAATTTAAAATGTGCATGACCACATAAAGGAGGTTAGTTAAGTACGGAAAAGCAACCAATGAAGGATAAACAAAAATCACTGCAATAGCAATCTTAAAAAGAAGTATTTTTATTACAAGTTAAGGCCTATGTATTTTCCCCGCTATTTAACTGGTGTAAGAGAAGCAGAGCAAATATAAAACATTTTTTATGTAGTTAGGCCTATATTGTACAGTATATATTTAAGCAAGTAGTTTTCTTCTAACTCTGTCAGTTTTAAAGCGATGTTTGCCTTGGCAACAAAAACAGAATAATAAAGACTGTAATTTTCTAGAATCTTTAATAATGATAACGTTTTATAAAAAATTTGAAATGTTCAACACATCCTTAAAATAAGTACAAACATAATGGGTTTATCAACAGAGAACACCATTCAAGAGTTTATCTGTAAGTTAATTTGTTACTCCATTATGAGTATGAATACAAATTCAATATTACTGTAAATTCGCCGCTGCTCGTGTAAAAGGGGATAAGTTCAAAAATTGACAAAATGAGATAAGTGTACCATAGGTTTCTTTTAGATGTACTTTAGCTGGTGTAAAAGGGGATATATCATCCTAACAACCTAAATGGATATTTTAATATTTTAAAATGGTGCATAATGGGATGTGTTCTGTTTATAATGTAGTATGTTACATACTACATATTGTTCAGTTGGGTCAAAATGGGATATGTGAGTTATCCCATTTTACACTCATGACTACAAGTACATTATGATTTGTGCAATATGGGATATGTATAGTTATCCCCATACTGACTTCTTGAAACTAGGTTTATACTTAAGTGCTAAGTCTCTTTTACATCAGTTTTTTGCTTAATTTGTTAATTTAAAACAAACAGTTACATTTTTAAACGGTATAGAATATTTTCT
Source organism: Catonia carolina (assembly GCA_035578175.1). Classification (NCBI taxonomy): domain Eukaryota; kingdom Metazoa; phylum Arthropoda; class Insecta; order Hemiptera; family Achilidae; genus Catonia; species Catonia carolina. The sequence goes on along the minus strand of JAQMRL010000001.1, from coordinate 65,362,021 downwards.
ATTGACAAAATAAAGAAATGTTTAATGGAAGCAATGCAAAAATGTCTGTTGTTGTTGTTTTCTATTGTTAAAGTGTTTTCATTTGGATTCTGTGTGCTTTGTAGTTTTTGTCAAGTGGTTTTAAATAATTTGATAAAACTGTGTAAGTTTAAATAAAAAATCTTATTTGTCGGGTGATTTTTATTATTTTTGAGTTAAGGAGAGCCAAGGAAAGAGAATTTTGTCTATGATTATAGAAGAAAACCGTTATATTGCAAGTAACAATGAAGGTAAGTTTAAACAGTTAATTTTTTTAAAAATAATTTTAAAATTATGGTAATCAATATGTTCAATGTAGTGAAAAATATTTTTGAAATCCTCATCTCTATTTCTGTTGTTAATGAGATTCAATGTAGAGAAAAAGATTTTTGAAATATTTATCTCTACATCTGTTGTTTAACATTTAAGAGAATAAATAAGTACTCAGCTGTGTGGCCAATAGTAACAAACTGAGAAGCCCAGTTCTGTATTGGACTACTCTAAAAAGTATTTTGCAACAAATTTTCAACATTCTTAGAAACAAAGAAAAACTAAAATATATGAATCTGCAATATGAAAATATGAATTTGCCTTTTAATTTTGAATCTACTTAAACTACTGTGTATTGCTTATCTTAGCGACAAAGTATTGTGATTGTGAAAACGGTTTGTTTTTAAATTAACAGACCTGAAAAAGCAGTATAGACTGGGGAACCAATTCGACACATCTGATGTTTAGCTTTCAAGAAGAACAATACGTTCCCAGCTGAATTTGAAATTATTTAAAATAGTAAGTAATTATAATTTAAACAACCAAATCGATTTTGTTTCTGCAAATTTGTAAAATCCAAACTAACATGATTTCTCAAATCTGTAAAGTAATAAAAAAATGGTTCTCTTGTTTCAGATGACAACAATCTAGACAGTTCTATTCCTCCAGAGCTGCCTGATAAATTGAAGACCATTTTTAATTCAGATGATGAATTTGCTGATCCAACATTTATAAGTAAGGAAGTTGTTTCTAACAGAGGTTTCAACAGTTCAGGTAAGCTCGAATTTATTACGTTACAGCCAGTAAATATTGTAGACCGAGGACAGAATGAAGAAGAAACTGAAAATATACTGGGATATATACCTGAAGAAGAGAGTGGAACAGATGATTGTCATGCTCCTGTCTACAGGAAAAGAAAATGTTGAAAAGAAAGTAGAAAAGACAGAGAAGATAGAAAAAAGAAGAAAAATCTGGGGATGGAGTATACTATAAATAAAGGGAACATCGTTTCTAAAAACAAAGTCATGATTTGGATCCATGCAGATAAAAGTGTTCGGAACGTTTTTCTGATGACGAAAGAAAATAGGTGTTCGATGAATACTGGGCATGTGGTTTTTATGAGAAAAGAGTTGACTATGTAATTTGGCTTACGGAATGTAAGGAAACACAAACTATGCGAAAGAAGACCGTACATCCAGAAAAACAGAGGTGTAGAACTGTCACATACTTATACAATTTAAAAATAAATGGAGTTTTATAACCAATCTGTAAGACTTGTCTCATGAAAACATTGGGAGAAATTAAAAGATTTATTGAATATACCATGATTAAGGCAAGATCTTCAAATTCTAGTATTGTACTATCTGATCAGCGAGGAAATCACAGTCCTGCCAACAAATGGTCTGACGAAGAGTCCTTGGTCACAGTCACATGGAGTGAAAGTGACCATTTTATCATTGAAAGAAAAAAGAAAAAATCAACTGCTCCAATATATCACCCTCACGACTGGATGTAACTTGTGAGAATGTGTGGGAAGAAAAATCAGCTTGAAGTTATTGAAATGCAAACTGAAGATTTTCTCAATTTTGCATCTTTGCTGAAAACAGGCCTCCAAGTAAGAAAAATGAATTCAAACGCGGAAAAGTTTGTATGGAAAGAAGTTTGATGGATTAGGTATGAAGGAAATAACATTGGTGTTATTAAATGTTAGACTGATCTGCAAGCAGAAAGTCAGTTCCTGGAAATTAGTTATCGACGTCGAGGTCGCTTGCATTTTGCACCTCCCCTTTGTGGCCCATTTACAATTAGTGACAAAAAAGAAAAAGGATGTTCTTGATTTGATGCCTTATGTTCCGATGTTTTCAGGCCATTTTATAAAAACCTGATGGCTGATAATGCTGCTGTAGATATCATTTCTGGTTCAGATACAGAAGAAGAGTAAACTAAATTTATTCGGTCTTGTGTCATGTAGAACACGGTACATTACAAAAAAAATTCATATTGACTTACTTTTTGGTGTTTATATAAAATAATTATTTAACTTGCATTCCTCTAATAATATTCTTTTGGGTTTTATCAACACTCTCCGTTGTTTATATAAAATAATTGTATATTTTAATTGAGTAGCTGTTTTTGTAATAACATTTTTTGGTGTTTATAGAAATGTTGTATTCTTTATATTGACTATTGCACTCAATATTACCATTTTATAGTGTTTATTGTAAAAACTTTTATATTTTTGTCTTTGTACTTTTACAATAATCTTGTTTTGTAAATAAGAAGGTGTATGTCTTATAAGAATGTTCATGTAATTTTTTGTTAGTTTGTATACAGATTTTATTATAATATTCTGATAATTACTTAAAAATGTATTTTTTATAGTAATTATTTTGTAAGAAGCGTTATTATGTGGACTTGGTACTAGTCTTGTAATATCTTTGTATTTTTAATATTTTAATAAAACATATGATTTTACTGAAGTATATATTTTAATGTCTTTGTAATTTTATTTTGTATTTTTAATAAAACATATGATTTTACTGACTAAACAATACATACAGGCACAAATTTTCATTATTATATAAACAAACATGTGGTGTAAAAAGGGATATGATTGAATAAATGGAAGTAAAAATGTGCAAAATGGGATAAGTCCTATCATTATGTAAAAAAAGTCTTATAATAAAAAAATGGTAAAAGAAAAACAAAATTTAAAAAGCCATACTTAATAACAAATAGTTTTTGACTTATTTTAAATAACTTCTAAAATTAAAATCTTCTTCCCTGATTTACAGCACTGTCTGAAACTTTAAAAATGCTCTCCTGAAAAAACGATGTTTTGAAGTTATCCCCTTTTACACGAGCAGCTGCGAATTATTCTTTCCCACGAGTCGGAAGCTACGTAATTGAACAATCCTAACCTTTGGTAGTTTTATCTAAAGATTCAAAGATACCCTACTGCATTATCTTTATGAAGACGAAACCACTCCAGATCTTTTCTCAGTAATGGAGCTGTACTACTCGGATATAGTTATGAGAAATATTTATTTTTATTACAGATATTTTTTGAGAATTCATCTGTTATTCAAACGCTTTTTAACAAGATTATCCGGTGCATGCTGGATTCCCATTATCAATCATTACGAAGTTGTGTAATTGTATGTACCTACAATGCCCATTACATTAAATAAATTATGGATATAGATTGCAAAATTTACGAGTAAACCATTTTTGCTGATTCAAATGTGAGAAGGAAGTGATTATAATGTAAGTGATAAACTATCAGAAATCAGTTTTATCATCTTTGTGTTAAGTACACATCAAAACAATTTCCTTTTCCTGCCATTTCAGATCACAGTGCTGCCAGTGTAATTAATCTTTGAAGAAAGTGCTTCAGTGATACAAGTAACGTAGGACAAACAGCCGTTACTAACGAGACCAGATTGGCTTTAAATAATAGAATCTATAACGTGGTAAACTTTGCTATAAGTTTGAATTTTTCGACAATAGGCCTGTATAATAAATAAGAGTATATACTTTGAAAATTACTATTGACAGCTTTAATATGAGATAGTAATTAGTTATTTTTATAATTATATCTATCGATATTTAAACACTAAACATGACTTACTAAGGCTGGTGCTTCGTGGAAAAATCTAAGCGTGAAGGGTCCTGACCAAAGACAAACAACCTGATCTCATTTCAGTAGGCCAGGGAGCAGTGGTTCACCGACCTGCAGTGGATAAGATTAGCTGGACCATCGTTAACGTACTGTGAGGAAATTGAACTCAAAGAAGAAGAAAGACTAAACGTAAATTAATATGAATTTTATTCTAACAATCAAACATGCAGCGCCGAGCTTAAGATTCTTAAAACTTCAGATAAAATTTTATAGGCGGCCTTCTTGCTATAATAGTTGTACAAATAAATCTATTGTACGTAGACCAGTAACACAAAAACTTCTTTTTTTTTAAATTAAGCTATTGTGTGCCACTAACGTTTATCATTATTTAATTTTGGAGCAACAATATTAGTTTTCCTGAGAAATAAAATTTTATTCTTGAAATATTGTTCTATTGAAATGTATTATCACTTAAAATTAAGTAATTAACATTGATTTTATTGTAGGCCTATACATTTATAGTAGTATATTATGTGTTTGTGAGTGGTTATAAAAGTAAAATTATTTGTGTAAAATCTGATAATTAACTTACTCATTGTATCTGTTAAGTCACGTAAAAGTAGTCGCTGTTGTCCAGCAAGTTTAATTCGGAAAATGATTCAGATGTCCGTTCACTCTTTGTTCAAATGTTCTGATAAATATTGTAATTTTATGTTATTTTCTGTATGAATTTATTTTTTAATATTAAAGTAATATTATAAAGTATTTATTATAAACGTAAGAAAAAATGAAAATTATGTATCAATGAATGTTGTAGCCAATTTATGTAGGGTACTTTAATTTATATTATATATATTTTTTTGTAATCCCTAATGTGTGTACGTTGCAATCTGTTCAATTCAGAACAATAAGCAACCCCATGACCCAATGAGATGAGGATGATGTGTATGGCGTGTAAATGAGGTGTAGTCTTGTACAGACTCAGGTCGACCATTCCTGAGAGAGTATGGTTAATTGAACCCCAACCATCAAAGTACACCGGTAGCCACTGTCTAACATTCAAATCCGTATAAAAGTAACTACCTTTACTAGGATTTGAACCATGAACCTTCGTCTCCGTGAATCAGCTGTTAAACAGCTGATTTTGGAGACGACTTTACCTCTAGACCAACCCGGTGCGTAATTTATACCACAGTTTTTGATGTTGTACATCTCAAATCCAGAAATGTCTAAAAACCCCTATTTTGAGAAAGTGGTCATGACCCTTTTATCAGTTTTATTGGAAAAAGACGTAGCTACTAAATTCTTCTATCATCTTTTCAAATCTTTAGTTTTCTAGAGCGTAAAGAAAATGAATCAAAATGAAACGCCTCACTAAAGTGCATGTAAAAAATTCTGGTGAATTGTTAAACAATGAGTAAACTAATAGCCAATTATGACAGTATGAATAAATATTTTTTAAGATAATAATTTAATAGCATCAGTATTTACACAATTTTAATTTGTAACATAGTTTAACATCTTATTTACACAGGTAGCTATTGTAATCTGTAATTTGCAGTTGTTATTTACGTTAGGAGTTAAGCCTACAACAGATTCCAGGTGAATACCACGTGCAAGATTACATTTAAATCTACACATGCGTATATTATCATTAGGCCTATTGCACATTTTATTAAAAAGTGTGTACATAATATTTTTATATCGGTCAATAAAAATTAAACGATGACGATTTATAAAAAACATTCCTCGTAACCTGTATTGACGTCTACTATCTTCGGACCTACTATCTTGCGGAGGATATTCTCTCAAATTTCTCTGTTTCTCTTAGACCAGCGTTCCCGGTAGTTCTAAGGGACTCACTCGCGTACAGACACACAATTTTATCACAGTATTATAATGTCCAATCTTGGTGTGTCTTGAGAGTGAACCTGTCCATCTTTCGTCCGCTGTTGTTCGCTTCCTTTTCGCTGGTTTTGGGTTGTATTATCTCCCCGAGGTACTTAAAGCTACCATTTTTCTGTATTGTGCCTTCAAGTGATGTGAGACTGTTTTAATGTTGGTTATATATTTTTTCGATGGAAATATGTAGTCTTGCTTTTTCGCTTGTTCTTTTAACACGTTGATTCATTATGTTTCTGTTTCTGTGTTCTTAGATAAACTTACACGAACAAATTTTTTTGAAAGAAATTCAAGTCTAAATTTTCCATTTTTATTGGTATAAAAATTAGTCTTATGGTTGATGGCCTGAACCTTAATGCTCTATGAATTTTAAAATCTTGACAATCGAGGGGTCGCGTTTCGAACCTTATTCCTGAAATTTTAAGTTGCTTAAGTTTGTACTAGATAGGGCCTACTAGTAGTTTTGTATTCATTAAACTACGTGGGCCAGTCAGACGTATTGACGGAAAATACGATATGATCGTATAGCCTTCTGTATATAAGCCTGTTGTTTTTATTGATTGTATAGTTGATCAAAGTAGCCTGGTAGCATTGTTGTAGAGCAGAACTCATGAGGGGGCAGAAGGAAGCCAGCCAACCATATGTGTCACTCAAACCAGGTGTTACTGGTAATGGAATAAACAGGTTAAAAAACTGATAACTGCAACTGTGAACTTATAAAATATAATCGTGCATGACAACCCACTTAAAACTACGACATGTAACTTGGTAATGTAGCAAACAGTGATAATAGAGCATGTCATTGTTAATTGATAATAAATACTACTCCGTATCGAAACGGTTTTACCCTATTAGAAATAATATGTAATCTTTTTTAAAACATGATTATTTTATTGGTAGAATGAAAATTTCCGGAAAATTTATTATCGTGCAACAATATCTCAAGTAAAATATTAGGCTACTCCATGCGTTTTATGTTATTTATTTGAATTTTTTCTTTATTAATTTATGTTTTTTTAAATTTAATTAATTTAAGGTTGTATTTAATTAACTTTAATTTATTAAAAAATAGTGTAGGTTTAATAATTACTAAATTTAATATAGTATTGGTTAATTTAGTGTAGTAAGTAAAATACAGTAGGTATTGAAATTTTAATTGAATGCTATTGCTAATATAATTAATACTTAATTTTTTTGATATTTATTTAGAAGCTTCCAACCCATCCGGTACATGGTTTTGTCCGTAGTTGGATGGGGGTAATTTCCACCACCTCTAGCGTAATAGTATAGAAGTAGAATGTAATAAATTTTGTACTATTAATTTCGTTTTTTGTAATGTGTAATATATATGGGAATATAAATTATTATCGTTATTATTATTATTATTATTATTATTATTATTATTATTATTATTGTGAATAATTTTACCTTGACCCTTACCTGCTTAGTTACTTAGTTACTGAATCAATCTAAACTCATTAGAAGAACTATAAAATTCACACAATGATTGTTCATTAACGTATTGCAACGTACGTTACTACACAAACGTAAAGAGAAAAATATGTGTGAGATAGAACTTTCGCTCACCAAATTTGTCATTTTTGTTAATAATTTTTTGGGTTAATATAGACAAATTGTATAGGTCTAACAAAATATTGACGACCAATAATAAAAGAAATATTGTATTCTTTAGAACAGCTTCGAAATAACTCTTTATACAAAAATACTAAGTTTACAACAAAATAAGAGGATATAGGAATAACATTCTTTGTAATGAAATGACAGTCACTTTTGATTGTTGGACACAAGAAGTATTAATATTACTTTTTCTGAATACAAATTAGCGCATTTTTTCCTGCCAAGTTTCGGATGTTTTGATTTTAAAAAATCTTTTTGCAACTTAATTTTGTTTTGTAGTTGAGTTTATTTTCATCAACTTTCTCAGAATTAAATTTTTTATACGTTCTATTTAAAGCCATTATTTGTTTATTGCCTATTTAACGAAGTTATTGTACGACAAACAGGGATTTTCACCAATATTTTTATACGTTTTACTCCAGATTTCTCAAAAACTACTGAAGAAGACTCGCTTTATTCTGGGAACTGTTTTATTCGCTTCCTCAGGTCAAACGCCATAAGAAACCACCATTTTTGACTCCTAATTGTTTTTGCTTCAACTTTATATTTTTATTAACTGTAAAATTTGCTTTTAAAGCACAACTATCAAATAATGAAATTATAAATTTTCAGGAATAGCGTGAGTGTGACATGAATGTGAATCGATCCAGTAACCAAATTCGGCGTGAAATAATAAAAGGAGTGGAGTGACAATATTTAATAATAATGATTTATAAACTTGTGATGATAGATGATTTTTTTTATGAAATGATTTTAAACAGGTATGACAAGTTAATTTGAAATGTGTTTTATGGTGGTCGGAGAAGATCCCTATTCCACCTTTTTTTCAGTCGTCTGTTAACAGGGAGATCATTAGTTGAAAGTGACTCTTAATTAACGCCCTAAAAATTGCATTAAGAATTTATTTCATGGGATGAGCCGAAATCCGGGAGATATCTTTCGCTAGCCGTAACATGCAAACGAAGCATTTCCGGACCGATGTTAATATGAACGTTTGTATTTTTATCGATGTAGATTCATGTCCCAAAGTATTTCCGTTTGTTCATGAATCACCCCGTGTAATTAAGTTATGGTCCATTAATTAATAATTATAATAATAGACTAATAATAACAACAATAACAGAGGAAATATTTGCTTATTAACAGTTACGAACTCTATTTACAATCTACACAACTTTAGCTCTGGCAAAAGCACTAAAGAAAATTAACTAAAAAGTATGAGAGAGTAATAAGACACATTGATGGAACAAGGAGATTCAGAAGTAGAGACCCTAGCTGGGAAGAAGAGGCAGAGGTCGTCCATAAACACGATGAAGAGATGACTTAATACTAGTGGTAGGATTTAACTAAACAGGAAAGGGGCATAATAGAGAATTGTGGTGGCAAACAGGGGTGCCCGCGTCCAACACTCAATGATGACTGGCTGATGAAGCAGAAGGAGAAACTAACTCTAATTGTTAGATATACTACAAATTCAAAAGAATATATGAAGTTCTATATAGGGGCATACGGCTCAAAATAATTTTTTGAAAACTGCCTTGTTTCTATTTTTCATTGTCAGCCATTGGTGAGGTTTTAGAAAAAATTTGCTGCTTGTTTTGGAATGTAGCCTAAATGATGTAAAGTGCACCAAACTATTAGCCTACTACTAAACTTGTTCTGGATAGTCTTGAAATTCAGTGGGGTACTTTTATGTAAATATACTTCTCTGAAGTACTAGCATTTTTGTTCTTACTGGTATAATGTTTAAAAAATTGCATTTTTCATACGTAGGTCTATTACTTGAGGTCAGAAGTAAGAAATTTATGTTTTAATGAATTTCAATAAATTTTAAAAGATGACGAAGAATTTTGTTAATAGGAACACGCTGTACAGATACGTAGCACATAGAAAAGGGTGGATGTAGAAGTTGTAAAATTGGACGGGAGATATGGAGTAGCGGTGGGAGTGGTTTCGGGAAGCGGTTTGGGAATTCCCGGGCCGCACGTTACAGATTGGTAGCACAGCCTCCGACTCCTACCCAACTGCTGCTGTTACCCTGGAAAGTGGAAAGCTACATTGATCCGGTATGCTACTTCCCCATCCCTTTTACTAATAACTTCATAAAGTTATTTGACGTTTTAAATGCTCGTTTTAAAAAGAATTTCATTTCTATTCCATTAAAATAATGAAATACAAGTAATTGTAAAAGTAATAAATACAAGTTAAAAATACCTACTAATTTTCATAAAATTATAAATTATGTCGTAATAAATATTTTATTAATTAATTACTTAAATTAAAAAAAAAGATAGCTTACTAATTGTGTCAATAAATAAGGAAAAATCCCACTCCTAAAGAGTCTAATGGAGAAGTTGAGGAATATTCTGAAATACTTTCAATTTTTTACATAAGTTAGCTTACCTTGGTAATACCTGATCAAGTATTTTGCGTTAGTGCATTATACCCTGTTATTGAACCAAATGATTTTGCTAAAATCTGTGTACAAAATTGTAACAATTTCGTGTAAACGTTTCTTTCAATATAGTAGTTTCAATCATTATGTTTTCCACGGAAATACTTATAATCAGTTGATCGACTGTGTAATTACCAAATCTTTATAGAATTTACTGTAGCAAAAAGCTTCAGTTCAGAGTTAGGAGTTTCAAATTTATGGTGAAATAAATCACCAATTTTCTGGATAAGTGGTTCAAATACAAATTTTTATTAGCTAAATTTATATTTCGAAACACAGTCCATGACACGAGCGGTAATTGAAATCATGAGGCCGATACAGAAAAACCCAGTGAGCCCCCCTCGTTTAAACTTTACCCAAACACATAAGTATAGATATACAATATTATAACTAAAATGCTCATTTAATAAGTCAATTCGAAGTAGCTATTCTGTTATTTTTTTTAAAATAATCTCCAGTATCAACTTAAATTATTTGTTCTAAACAAATTATTAATAAAAAGTAAAAAAAGACAAATTTAAAAACTATAAGCCCGGTAAAGCTGTCTCTTTTACCCCCCTTTTATAACCCCTGGTCCATTAGAAAGGTTTCTGTATCACAAAGGTTTCTGTTGATATCCATTATTATATTTAGGCCTAACGTATGGTCTCCGGATTTTTTAATTTCATCTAGTAATGCTTTTTATTATTTTAATGCCTTTGTTCGTGGCATCATACACGAACATTAACCCGGCCTATGGGAATCCAGAGACCTCTTCTCTGAATCCACATAGGCAATTCTCAGCAGGCGCGTCCACGTCGCGGGGGTGGGCCCGACTCCTTGGAGTCGGTGGCTAAGTTCTGCTGGGGACCCAGTATTGCGGGGTATAACGCAATCCCCTTGCCCAGGGATACGGGTGAAGACCACACCAGCAGGGAAGGCGGAGAAGATGGACTTCGGTACGGTGGACCTGGCGTAAGTGGCGACCGAGTGATTGCCGGTATAAGCAATCTCCCACTTACTGGCCAACAGCTACGGGTGGAGGAGCTGGTAAGTGGTAGGGCACTCAATTGCCCTGGGATTGAGAAATCGGTCCCGAAGGCGGAGGAACCCAAAAAAGGGTCAACGGCATTTGGATGCAGAAGGCAACGGGAAACCACTGCATTACAAATCCCTAGTAAAATCACAATGGATACACAAAATCAAGCAACGGCCCTCAGTCCCGGGCACCCCTTAAGTGGGGAGAGGGTGCTAAGAATCCCCCGGTTTTCCAATAATGTTTTCAAAACAAACCAAAAAAGGAGAATCGGTACATGGAATGTACAGAGTATGTACCAAGCCGGGAAGACGGCAAACATAGTGAAAGAGATGAAGCGGCTCCAGATCGACATACTGGGATGCAGTGAAACAAGATGGCCGGACTCCGGCCACTGCATAGTAAACGAACATCACATATATTTCTCTGGAGACGATACCACCAGAAATAAGAATGGAGTGGCAATAATTCTTAATAACCAAACCAACATGACTGTAAAGGGATTCATCCCCATCTCGAACAGAGTCGCAATGATTAAGATTAGGTCTAAACCATTTGGCCTTAACGTCATACAGTCATATGCCCCGACATCCGAAAGCAATGAGCAAGAAATAGAAAGTTTCTATGAACAGCTTAGAACTGCTCTTAAGCATACAAGGAAAGAAGAAATTAGCATAATTATGGGCGACATGAACGCTAAGATCGGACAGGGAGAGGTTGAGGGTGTGGTCGGCGGTTTTGGGCTGGGAGTGCGGAATGAGAGAGGTGAACGATTAATAGAATTCTGCCAAGAAATGGACATCACAATTATGAACACATTTTTCAAACTACCTCCCAGAAGACTATACACCTGGAAATCCCCAGCTGACAATAGTAATAGAATCATGAGGAATCAAATTGACTACATAATGATAAACAGAAGATATCGCAACATGATCAGCTCTTGCAAGACGTACCCGGGCGCAGACATACCATCGGATCACAACCTATTACTGGCTCGTACTCAACTTCGACTCAAGAAAATAGTCAAAGGGAAGCCCTCAAGAAATGCTGATATACGGAAACTTAAACAAGACAACGTGCTCCAACAAACAACAGAGAAACTAAACAGGGAACTCAAGAGTATATCAGAGGACAGCAGCCACAAAATGGAGATAGAAGACCTATGGAATAAAATAAAAACATCTATAACATCTGTCACAGAAGAAGAACTAAGACCAGATAGGATAGTGAAAAAACAATGGATGACAGATTCTATCTTGGAACTTATGGAAGAGAGAAGACAGCACAGAAATAGAGACAATGCAAAGTACAAGGAGTTGCACAGAAGAATCCTAAGAGCAATTAAAGAGGCTAAAGAACGATGGTTACAGGAAGAATGTGCCGAAATCGAAATGTTGCAAGAAAAGCACGACAGCTTTAATCTCCATAAGAAAATAAAAGAAGCAACAGGAAGATATCAAAGACGAGGTCCAGGAATTATATTGGACGCAAATGATAACATCATTACCGAGACTGACAAAAAACTCGCAAGATGAAAACAGTACATGGAGGAGCTTTTCGGAGACGAAGGCATCGAAAATGGGCCCATAGTGATGGGTGAAGAAGGACCTAGCATTACACAGGGAGAAGTGGAATCAGCTGTCAAACGACTAAAGAACAATAAAGTTCCTGGGCCAGACCAGATTCATGGAGAGGTCCTTAAATTACTGGACCCAGAACAGATAAAAGTGCTAACCAATCTTTTCAACAAAGTTTACACACGCGGCCAATTGCCAAATGACTGGCTGCTGTCTACATTCATCCCACTACCTAAGAAATCAAATACAATTAAATGCTCCGAACACCGAGTAATCAGCTTGATGAGCCACGTCCTAAAAGCTTTCCTTAATATCATCCAAGCACGCATATATAGAAAACTTGACGAAGGAATAAGTGACACACAATTCGGTTTCAGGAAAGGACTTGGCACCCGAGAGGCCCTATTCTCAATACAGGTCCTGTTTCAGCGAGCACGAGACGTTAACGCAGACGTTTTTGCATGCTTCATAGACTTCGAAAAAGCCTTCGATAGGGTTCGACATGACAAACTGATCTCAATCTTGCATGAGTCCGGAATTGACGACAGAGACACAGATATAATATCAAAACTATACTTACAACAGAAAGCCATTGTTCGAGTCGAAAACGAGACATCTGTGGAATTTAACATAAGAAGAGGAGTGCGCCAAGGTTGTATACTGTCGCCTCTTCTGTTTAACGTGTACTCGGAGCACTTGTTCAGGGAGGCATTAGACAACATGGAAGACGGAATTGTGATAAACGGAGAGATAATAAATAACCTAAGATACGCTGATGACACCGTCCTTATAGCAGATACTGCTGAAGGACTTCAAAGACTAATAGATCGAGTAGAGACTGTATGCAGCGAATATGGTATGAAAATTAACTGTAAAAAGACACACGTACTGGTTATTAGTAAAACCGTCATCGACAACCTACAATTCACCACTAACAATGTAGCTCTCACAATAGCCGAGACAGTCACATACCTGGGCTGTACCTTGAACAGGAACTGGGATCACTCTCTAGAGGTGAAGTGCCGAATCGAGAAAGCAAGAGGTGTATTTAACAGGATGCGTAGCATACTATGCAACCTGTCCCTCAACATCTATACTAGAATGAGAATTTTAAAATGTTATGTACTCTCAACCCTTCTGTATGGGGCGGAAGCGTGGACCCTTACTGATGCCTCATGTAATCGCATAGATGCATTTGAGATGTGGTGCTATCGCCGCATGCTCAGAATCTCATGGACACACCACGTGTCAAACGATGCGGTACTACAACGCATTGATGGACAACTAGAATTCTTACAACTTGTCAAGCGTAGAAAATTGGAGTACTTCGGGCACATCATGCGAAACGAAAAATATCACCTTCTTCAACTCATCCTACAGGGGAAGATAGAGGGGCAACGATCAGTAGGGCGAAGACGGATATCGTGGCTGCGGAATTTGCGGGCGTGGACTGGGATGACGTCAACAGCTCTGTTCAGAACGGCAGTGAATAGAGTAATGTGGACCAATGTGATGGCCAACATCCATAGAGGATAGGCACTTCAAGAAGAAGAAGAATGCTTTTTAATGTTTTCAAATGTTTTCTGTGTGATCCTTTTTTCTAACAACAATGATTGAATTTTATTATTTCCTTTGAGAATTAAAATGTTTATTTTTCGATTTTATTATTTTCATGAACCCAATACCGATACCGATACTAATACTGACCAATGCTAATACTAACACTGGGTACCCATACTGACTGAAGGTTAGTAAATCTGCTGGGCAATTAGGAATAATATTCTACGTGTAGGTTATTTGTGGTGATTTTTTTATAAAACAAGAGTAAATAAACAAGAATTGTCCAGACTTCAGTGATGAGAGGCTGATCTCACTTGTAGACAGAAACTCTTCAGAATGAGTTTAGTAATCTGCACAAAGGTAAGCTTAATCGGTCATGCAAATCGATGTAAATAATTATTAATAGAATAGATACTTTTATAAATACATATTAGTGAATGTTGCTCGATTGTAAATTAATAAAAAAAGTCTATACTCATGATTAAAAAGAAAGATTCGTGATTGTGATGTTTAAAATATAAACTGCTTTTAATTTTTTGAGATTTTTTATACTCAGTCATATTTTAGAAAAGGTCTAGACAAGTTATTATGCATTATAAACTTTTAAAAGTTCTTTTAAATTGATAATTTTGATCATACAAACATTTATGTAGCACAGTGTATTCAATTTAAGATTGGTGAATTTCTGATGGTATAGAATTATGGAAGCGGTATTTGCTGTAAAGGAAATATCTAGTCAAATCTCTGCAGAAGCAAGCTGGGGGGCTGTAGAATGGTGCGAGAGGTAGGATGGATTTGCTTTGATGTGCACCCCTAGGCGCTAAAACAGCGAGTTATGGCTGGGCCACCATTTCCAACCCTCCCCCTTCTCTTTGCTGCTTCTTCTTCGTGTATTACCTCCCACTGCGCGACATTCATTTACCGTGTAATATCATTTACTGAAGCATCTGCATTGTAAATTTATATCGCTTATCAAATTCTCTACTAAATCAATCTCAGCTGCAGCTGTTTGATCTACGCTAACTACCCTCGCTTATTTCACCACTTCCGCTTTTAATATTCTCATCTCAAAATATTATAAAATTAGGTTTTTTTTTGGGTGGATAACATATTTTGAACTAATGAACATGTTGCGCTAAATGTACTATACGTAGATAATCTAACAGTAAATATCTATTGAATACATAATTTAGGAACTTGCTATGCACAAACATGTAATGAAGTCTGTTAGCTTTTATCTTTTAGTTGAATCAGTACAGCCTCGTACTTAACCTACTACTAAACCCTATCTACGGCAAAACCTAACCTTTATTTATATGGAATGGAGGCTTGTACTCTTATGACAAACAAAATTTAAAATAGGCAAAATTCAACCTTCGAATTATGGATACTATACCCCAACGAACTAAAGACTACAGATGAGATCTTGCCAATAACAGCCAAGGTCGGATGTAAGGTTGCCCCTACGCTAAGTCACATTCTGTTCTACCAAACTCCAGCTGACTTTTTGTTAGGCGGTCATCCATAGAGGGACCACAACGTGACAACGCAGGATACAATTAACGAAAGTCAATTGGCTCTGTGCTATGATCTAAGTTATTATGCTCCGCCTTCATCTGCAGTCTCTAGTTCCTTAAGGTGTAATATATCGGCTTCTGTTAAGGATATCATGAACCAAATAATAAACGAATGAGAAATGTTACATCAGTTGGATAAAGAGCTAGATATAATTAACACTATATCGAAGCGAAACCTCCTGCATTTCAGACAGGTCATCCGTGGAGAGAAATACCATCGGCTGCTGTTAATTATGTAGTGGGAAATTGCTGTTATGATCGTGAACCTCCGATAGGAGAATTATCCACAGAAGAAGAATGGTATATGCAAAAGTTAGTGGATTTTTCCCAAATTTACAACATTAATACTGGAAATTTAAAAATTGATGAATGATAAACACTTTATTGGTTCTA
Source organism: Catonia carolina (assembly GCA_035578175.1). Classification (NCBI taxonomy): domain Eukaryota; kingdom Metazoa; phylum Arthropoda; class Insecta; order Hemiptera; family Achilidae; genus Catonia; species Catonia carolina. Next base: position 65,345,991 of record JAQMRL010000001.1, on the reverse strand, counting down.
AAAATTATTTATTTGGGATTTTTAGCATATATCTTTAAGAAAGTTGAGAACCATTAAGAACCCGGATTTAAAAGGTTCAAGTTTCTGTTGAAAAATGGTGAGTTAAGTAATATCACTGTAGCAAGTTGTGTAAAAGTGTGTTTGGAATGGATTTAAAAGGTTCAAGTTTCTGTTGAAAAATGGTGAGGTGAGCTTAAGTAATATCACTGTAGTACAAGTTGTATAAATGTTTTTGTATTTATGTAAATAACCCGAAAAGGTCTTGACCAATCTTAATGAGTTTTTAAGACTTAGCTAATCCTGGAACGGCCGAAACAGTTTTAGATGTAGTAAGAAGCCTATATAAATTTGAACAGCTTAAATTTTTTAAATGATTTGATGGCATTATTTTTCTTAAAACTTTTTTTTTGAAATTTTTAAACCCTAGCCAATTTATGGGTTTTTAACTCCGACAATTACAATGATCGAGAAGAAAAGTGAGAACGAATTTAGAATTTTATTTTTGTACCTTTTGAAATTAACCTTTCTGTCTTTACTCTATCATCAGTTTGCGAAAAAAGCACATTTTAGAATTAAATTGACCGCTGGCTGTAGCACGGGTGCAGTGTGACACCAAGCTGGATCATAGGGCGGAGTCGTGAATTTAAAATGTACAATGGTTTTTAACTCTATTAAATTATAAATTTGGATCTACGAAGACATTTATTGATTATTATGTACATTCATGATCACTAATAAAATGTTTTAAATTAGCGCCGATTATTATTTTTTGTCATCAGTCTTTCGACTGGTTTGGTGCAGTTTTCTAAGCCGCCTATCTTGCGCAAGTCGTTTCATATCTACATACATCTTTTGTAATTTGCTTTAAATATTCTAACTTTTGCCTCCTCCTACAATACACTCCCTCAATATTACCCTCCATTTTTGATAAAGCAATACCTGGATGTCTTAAAATATGCCCCACTAGCCTATCCCTTCTTCTTGAAAGATGTTTCCATATACTTCTTTCATCCGCTCGTCTAAGAACCTCTAAATTACTTATTTTGTCCACCCACCTAATTTTTAACGTTTTCCTATAACACCACATTTCAGAAACTGCTATCCTCTCCTTTTCTACAGCCCCCATTGCCCACGTTTCACTCCCGTATAATGTTATACTTCAAACATAGTGTTTAAGATACTTTTTCAATATGTACATCAATGTTCGTAGTCTAAGCTGTTTTTTCATTTCAAAGGCTCTTCTAGCTTGCAATCTAGCAATCCTACTTTTGATAACACTTGTGCTTCTACCATCCTTTTTTATTTTACTCCACAGATAGCAAAATTCCCCAACTTACTGTATGTTTTCTTTGCCTACTTTTAAATTTCCCATCTCTTCTAAACCTTTCTTGCTACTGCACTACAATTTTGTTTTGTTCTTATCAATTTTTATGAAGTAATCCTTTCTCATGATCTTACCCATTCCATTTTAGATATCCTCTGGTTGTTTCTTTTTCTCCGCTAATGTAAGATATCATTAGCGAATCTCAGCATTTTTACTTTCTCTTTGAATTTTTATTCTTGCGTCAAATTTTTCCTTAACTTCATTATTACCCTTTTTTATATACACAAGTTAAAAAATAGTAGTGACAATGAACGCCTACAAAATACCCAGGAAATAGTCAGTGTAGGAAGATGACAGTAATATAATTTTTATAACTATAGTGATAAAAAATAATTCTTCATAATCGGCTAATATTTTAAACTAATAAGTTTATAAAATCTACGCACGTATTGTACAGGACATTGTAATTTTTTACAGATATAATTAAGTTGTAATTATAGGTACATAAAAATAAAAAGATTAAACTATTACATATAATATTTAGTTACAATGATATTTAATAATTATATCGGCTTTTTGTTAGAGAAGACATAAAGATCTGTTCTTAGAAATACCGGTAATAGATTAATTATTACTCTTGATAAAATTACATAATTTACTATGTGTAAATTCGTGTTTGTTTAAATACAAATTGATCTCGGGGCCTGCCCAACTAGTTAAGATAAATAGAAAGTAAATAAAAAGTATTTGTACACGGGACAAATAAGCGAATGTTATTTCTTTGAATTGTGCAGTATGAAATGAGTAGGCCTACTAGACTACAGTGACGTAGCCAATTGTTATGGATGAAAGAATATTTACCGTACTTGGTTGTAAATTAAAAAATTTAGTCGACCACATTGAATACTTGCAAACTTACTGTTTCCATGTGCTACATTACTTTCATATTAATTTTATTACTTGAAAACTAATGGCTAGATATCTTCTCAACTAAGAATATTAGGCTATTATTAAAACTAACAGCATAACATTTGTCCAAAAAGTAATATTTTATTTTTACTTAATAAATTCAAGATTTACCCATTGAAAAATAAAGGATTCTATTTACCTTTACATACCTTCACAATAACCTTCATAATAACCTTTATAAAATTCCCAATAACCTTCACAATAACCTTTATAAAATTCCTGTTTAGCTTTATTTGAAATGATTTTTCTTTTTAGGAGTAAAAAATATTTTTTCAGGTGGAACGAAACCTATTGCAAATAATGCACACGCTTGTTTGGATACTGTCTTAAAATGGATGGAAAATACAGAGTGGCCCATATGCCAATTTCTCCGTGAAATAGGATATTTTGTATCAAGAAGTTTGAAACATTGTTACGTTAGCAGCAACCATGTATAACATTAATTGTTGTCCGTTATAGTGAGGTAGGTTATAGTGAGAAATAGGTTATATGTGAGGAATTCTGTGAGACAGTCGCTATCCGTACAGAAGCTGATCCAAATTTCTTGCGATCAATTTTGTGGTGTGTTGAGGGATGTTTCAAACTCAATGAAAGTGTTAATCGGCGTAACTGCGTGTACTGGTAGGATGCAAATCCTCGTAAGGTAATGCAAAAAGAGCTTAATGTGCCTGGTGTTATGGTATGGGGAGAAATTTTAAGTACTGCAATGATAGATGCTTTTTTTGAGGGAAATGTTAACTCGGAAAGTTACTAACAGGTGCTGCAGGAACTAGTCTTTCCAGAAATTGAAAACAATCCTGGTACAATTTTCAGTCGCACATCTGGGAACAAGATGAGGCCCTAGCATATCTCGGTATCGAAGTTCAAGAGCTTTTGAATTTCAAATTTAACGAATGAATTGGTCGCTGTGGTACAATTGATTACCCTGCGCGCTCATCAGATTTAACCTCATGGTATATTCACTGTGGGGGTATTATAAAGCATTGGTGTTTTCTTCAAAATCACAAAACCTAGCCGAACTAAAAAGCATAATAGAAAATGCATTTGACACCGGCAATGAAGAAAAAATGTTACTGTCGAAAATTTGTCAATCAGTTTTAAGTCGTTGTATGAAGTGTATAGACACTAATGGTGGAAATTTTGAACAATCGCTGTAACAAAGGTATTATGTAAGTACAGTTCAAATAATAAATCTGTTTTCTTCCCTGTAGGTTTCTTATTCCATTAACTTGTAAAGCTTTCATTTTTACTTCTTCCGTTTGTGGGAAACTGACATATGGGCCACCCGGTACATTAGATTTATCTTCACTTAAGAAAATATTCGTATTTTTTATAATCTTATGATAATAAGTTGACATGTGCGAATTGATTAGCACAATAATTACCACTAATTTATTGTTAACAACTAATTTCACAATTATATCAACACTTATAGTTATTTCTCGATGTTTTGTGTAAATGTTATTTTTATAAAATAAGATATGCACATAATTAAACAATTAGGTATCATCACAATAACCAACCATCAAAACAAACTGAACTTCGAAACGTGGCCGCCAGAACAGTGGCACCATCGAAACTTTAACTCAAATATTTTGTTATTTACTTCGATAAAATCTCATTACGGCTTTTACCAATATTAATTTTCAGATTTTTTTTGCAGAAAACTGAAGGTATCGTCTTTACAACCATGTTTAGATTTTTTAAAATTCGTTCTCCTTATTTAAGGGCAACCAGATTCTCCATTTAAAATACATTAGACCAGATTTTGCATTTTATATATATAGATTATGATAATAACAAAGAAAAGTCGCGTTATAAAAATTTTCGATCATATTTATTATGCTAAATTGCCCCGTTGGATTAACAGCAGTAAAACAAAATTGTTTGATCGGATGAAGTGTTGCCACTCTGCCCCGTTTTTGAACTTGAAAATAATGTGCTAACTGTACAATAAATTAATTTTTCAGATCTTTAATTTCGTGAATTTTTTCAATAAATAAAACGGTTTCGTTGTTATTCTGGTTTTAAAACATCTTTAGAAGAATCTTTCAAAAATGTATAAATTTTAACAGCATTTGCGTAAATTTTGTACTAGTTTTCTTATGTGACAGATGTTTTACGGTTATTTTTATTTAGTTTGATGAATTTTAAAAGGTTGTTGCTTGATTTTGTGTCTAGTCATAAGCATATGATAGTAACCAAAATTTGTGTAAAATCGCACGTTATCTTTGACCACCATTTTGAATGATTTCGATTGAGGTGTTTTTGGGAGCATTATATACTCTTGTTCAGGGCAGCACGACGAACACATCGAGATATTTTAGGATGTAAGGAAGGAAAAACGGTAACCCTATCTGGCCCATGGGCTGACTAGCTTTTTTGTGATTGTACCAATAATAATCCGGATAACGTGCAGCACTCTTCAATCCAGATTACTCAAGTTATACTGCAAGATTTTTATGAATTAAGTTGCATCAATTAATTATTTCGTTCTATAGCGGCTAGAGTCAGTTGCAGAACAACAATCAGGTTTACCATAACTGATTTTTATTCAATTATTTTAATACATCGTGCTGTAGGCCTACTTCACCAAGTAAAAAAAGTTGATTGACATGTGAACAGGAAGTCCTGATACGAAATGACCTTTGTTGACAACGCGTTTAAAAAGTATGGATTATAATTGACTTTCAGGTAGCATCTTGATCCTTTTTCAGTAATTTAAAAGGCACTCCTTCATTTCTCCTACAGTCTATACAGGCGGCAATATAATTTACAACGGCAATGACCTTTTCGTCACATTTTGATTTTTATAACTCTGTGAACTGTTACCCGCTTTTAAGTTTCAATTTTTACCTGTCTGTAAATCGAATCGGTAGTCATGGGATTCTCATGAAATAAACTAATTTTTTTCTCACAGTTTACTTTTTATTTAATATTTTTAAGCAGACAATAGCTTCCTTTTAATATCAGGGAAGAGTTGATTAATCAAATCTCCACCTTGATTTCTCGTGCAATTCAGACATTTTAGAGAATTTCTTTGTACTCTGAAAATTTTCAGTACCTATTATAAACAGATTAGAGGATTATTAAAATCATTGGTAGGTGGCCTTTCAATTAAATAAGCTTTATCCAAGGCATAAGAAACACCATTTCCTTTTATAAAATCTGCTCTAACGATTTTAGTTAATAATAATTCATGTTTGAGCCGCTGAGATCACAAGTGTAAATTTTGTAAATTGTTTCTTTTTCATTTTTATACTTCTTTGGGTGGGCTTTGAAATGGGGTTCTCTTTTGGGAAAACTTAGGAAAGATTTGTGTTTTGTTTGCTATTTAGAACAAATTATATCATTCATATTTATAAAATTGAGAAGTATTTTAACCATCTTAATGGTGCAGTGGTAAAGTACTAGATGAACAAACACAAAGCAGAGGAGTTTGATTCCCAGCTGCACTTAAGAGAACTTTTTCACCATTACAAAAAAAAATGTACCAAAACCCACTGCACCCACTGCACTGTTTAATGGTTAAACTGCTGATGCGACTACAAATACATAAACCTGTAAAAGCTTTTTAAAACAACAGTGATCACATCATAAAATTCTGAAAGGTAATTATTTATTTGACTAGATTTTGAACTCACATACCGACTACTAAACATAACAATCTTCCTGCTGTAAGAAAAAGTTTTCATTAAAGCATCAAAATTTGTTAGGTGGAAGCTTAGGAGAAAGTTCTTATAATTTTTAACGTTTACTTTTTTATCGTTTAGTGAATTCTCTTTGATTTTAAACCCACAAATCTTTTACAGCTAATAATTATATAAGCCTATTAGTCTTGAGTGGAGAATTGTACGTAAGTGAAAAGTAAATCATTTAAATTGAGATAAGCTAATGATCTAGGGGGTACGTTGAAGTTTAGCCTGTAAGAATGAGAAGTGTATGGCGGCTGGATTCAAAAGAGATCAAAATTAGCTCTGGCGTAGTATTACAGTATTTTTACTAACGTAAAAATAGAGAGTAAATTATTTAGGAGTTATGCCAACTTTTAAAGAGTTTTTCAAAAAGGCTTTGTGCATTATTTTTGCTGGACGTTACCTATGTGTTATATTTACAAAATCTTGATTTTGGTAACATATTTGAAAATGTTACACTACAGTCTCATAATTTACCTAGAAGATCCATTGAACAGTGGCGTTTTAAACGTCTGTGCTGAGTACCCGATATCGCCCTAGAGTACAAGTTTTTTTACGAGAGGGTTTGTTTTCTTGTAATTTACAAAAATTGGAACTTCATTTTTTGCCTGTAATTTTATTTCTGGCTGCTCGCTCAACATAAATTCATTGTAAATTTAACATGTATCTTTTACGTTTTCTTTTTGAATGAGGCAACTGGAATCAAAAATTTCGATAGGCTACTGATAGAAGTGTAAAAGAAGACCTCGTATTACAATACGAGGTGTGGCTATTAAATAACCAGACTGACGTTATAAAACAATTTATTGTAATTTTATACATAATCACTTATTGTCCCCTTCAATATACACTCCTTCACTATCCCTAAAACGCTCCATGCTAATTTTACGTTGTTGGAATCAGTGCTGGAAATCATCTTCTGTCAGCTCCTTCAGGACACGTACCACTTTCTCTTTTACAGCTTTCACAGACTCAAATCTTGTCCCTTTTAATACAGATTTCACCTTACAGAACAGGTAGAAGATAATAACATATGATGAAACGTGGTTTTTTACTTATGATCCGGAAACGAAGCGCCAATCCACGCACTGGAAGAGCCAAACTTCACCGAGAGCAAAAAAAGCTCGAATGAGCAAATCAAAATTTAAAGCAATGATGATTGTTTTTTTTATATCCATGGGATTCTGTACCTTCACTGGGTTCCTGAAGGTCAAACAATTAATCGATATTCCTACCTTGTGGTAATATCTAAACTACGACAAAGAGTAAGGGAAAACGCCCCGAAATGTGGAAGGACAAATCATGGGTTCTCCACCAAGAGAATGCGCCAGCTCATTCCGCGTTATCTGCCAAACGGTTCCTAGCCAAGTACAGCATCTCAGTGTTAGAACATCCACCTTATTCACCAGATCTTGCACTACGTGACTTCTACCTGTTTCCTAAGGTGAAATCTGCATTAAAAGGGACAAGATTTGAGTCTGTGGAAGCTGTAAAAGAGAAAGCGGCACGTGTCCTGAAGAAGCTGACAGAAGATGACTTCCAGCACTGCTCCAACAATGGAAAATTTGCATGGAGCGTTGTAGGGATATAGGAGTGTATATCGAAGGTGACAATAAGTGATTATGTATAAAATAAATTTTTTTACATCGTCAGTCTCATTATTTAATAGCCACACCTCGTAACTACTCGTATTGGTTTTAGTGATGACTCTGGAATAAATATTTTGTATAACTGAAGAATTATTTTCGATTGTTTAAGAAATAGTTGCAGTATTTTGTATTACTTTAGTAAAAAAGTAGAGTGCCTACTGTACATTTTAATTCTAATGCGAAGAGATTTCGTCCAATTGCTACCGTTCAACCAATAAACGCACGAAAAAAGGAAAAAATATCACTCATAAATTAATACTACGTACAACGACCTAATTGCTGTTAGAAAAATGACCGACGGAGCCGCTCTTATTCGGCGTCCTCTTTGTATTTTTATACTTTGAAATAAAGTTGGTACAATAAAACTTATAGAAAGGACCGTATCGTGCTGGCTGGGACAAACCCCAATTTGGAAGGTCAATAGCTGTCTGCCCTTACAGTAGGCTTGCTTTCCCACACCCTTCAACACGACTATGAAATATAACTTCGGATAGTTTTATTGCCGCGAAACTAATGCATGTATGTTCAATATTGTACCCCAACAAACAATTTTTAAAAATTGATTGTTCACACCAATCTAACTTTTCAAATATACTGTCCATAAAATCGGACTGGAAAATTTGATTACTTTTATTATGTTCGTTTTCTTTGTGTATATCTCTTAGTAGAATTCAATCATAAGATTACTTTTTCAGTTGTTTTTTCTTAATTTGTTGAAGTGTTGCAGAATTTTAACTTCGGTTAAAGCCTTTTTTCGTTAAATTATTTTAATATCACTCACCAAGAAACATAACGGTGTGAGTATATATGCAAATACTATTTTATATACTCGTACTAAATTTCACTAACTTTTTTTTAAAGCTGCCTTTATTTTTATTACCTAGTCATTTACACGTATTTCGGTGGATCCGCAATCATCAGAGTATACTGTACCGTTTGAAAGTAATATTTTTTTAAATTTATAGAAGTTGTTACATCTTCAGTCGTTTGTATAATACTGACATTTTATAAAAATGACTAAAGATGTTATATTTTCTATAAATTTAAATAAAAATTAGTTTTAAACGGTCTAATATAATCTGATGATGGTGGATCCACCGAAACACGTGTAAGTGATTATTGAAACAAAGGCAGCTTAAAAAAAGGTTAGTGAAATTTATTATGTAAAATAGTTCTGAATCAAGCTGCATGATGCATTATAGGATTTATTTTTTAATGAATATATACAAAAATTTTTTTTTATATTAATTTGTTTAATGTAATGCGAAGTATCTGGTTATTAGCAGCCACACAGTGAGGGTATTGAGCGGGGGTTTGATGGTGTGAAAAATTTTCAGCTCTTTCTGGTTGTCCTTCATTTACATTAGATAATAATAGTGTTTCATTATTCTCCATAATTTTTCTCGTTCAAAACTTATTCTTGATTAATAAAGCGGAAAACCAATGGTTCAGTAATATAAAAAATATCATTAATGTAATCATATTTAAATGTTAAGTAGACTAATGATATTGAATGTATAATTAATTAATTGTTAACAACCTATTTATGTAAACACTTTCAATTTCGACTAGTATAATAATATAAACTGTAATCTTTTGAATTTAACTTCATTATTCATGTAATTGTATAGAACGGTCTACGACCGAATAAATTGTTTTTTTTAAATCTCTTAATGTATATACTTAATTGCTTGTTAAGTTCACTTCAGTAATTTAACACATTAAGTGATTTTAAAATAGCATTTATTCGGTCGTAGACTGTTTGATGCCCTACATGAATAATGAACTTAATTTCAAATATTTTACTGTTCTTATTTAGAGCCTACTTGCCTCCTAGTCAAAATTAAAAGTGTTTACATAAATGGGTTGTTAAAAATTAATTAATTGAAGTTTCAATATCATTAGAGACGATCAGCTATGTTCTGAAAATTTTTGCAAGTCTCTCCTAAAAACGATCGGCCTATTCTATAATTATTTGCACATTGAAACTATCTTGCAAAATTAACTGTTTACGTTATACAACCAGTAGTATTTATGATTTACATGTTTATTGTTTTTTCTTGTCTTGATTGAGGAAACCGCTCAGTGGTTTGGTTTGACCCTTGTCACTGTTTTATAGGCCTGTAAGATCCCTTTTCGACCATATTTTTAATACCCTCTGTGGATTTGAAAATGTTCGTGTCTCTGGATTCGTGTGATTTACTAAATTTTACTTTCTCTTGCCTATATAAATACCTATTATGTATATAGGAAGGAAAGAATTGTTTTCATGTCGATTTTTCGAAATCGAGTTTTCACCGGATCTACACGTTTTCAGGCCCCCTGAACCAAAAAATGTGTTTTTTTCGATTGAGTTTTGTGTGTGTGTGTGTGCGTGCGCGTGCGTGCGCGCGTGCGGGTGCGTGCGTGTGAACAAAATATCTCAAGAACGGAACATCGTTGGAAGTTGAAACTTAAAACTTAAGTTAGATACCACTATAGGACTCGACACGAACATTTTCATCAAAATCGGTCGACCGGAAGTAGTAGTTTATTCGTGTAATTTTTCACTTTTTTGCGATTTTATCAAAAACGGCGCCTACGAATTTTTTAAAAATCGCCTCATTTACTAAACTTTTTATGCTCTACAAGATAGAGTAGGCCCTAAGCTCCATGTCTGGTGAAATTCTTGGGAAGGCTGTTTTTACGTAAACAAATTGTTCTTTTAAGATTGTAACTTTAATATGCATTTTAGCGCAAAAATGTAATAATCAAAGTTGTAGTTTAGCAACAATCAGAGATTTTCTGTTTTTTTTTCTCACGAAAACGTGTAAAAAATTTATTTTTTTAAGATTTCGGCCTAAGTATGCATTTTACGACATATGATCTACAACTTTTATTTAGAGAATTTTTCTCTAAAGAGCTTAGTTTAGCGTGAAAGAGTGATTTTCAGTATTTTTAAGCCAAACTGAGGTTGATTTTCATTTTGCGTTTTTCACTCATGATTAAAATAAGGTTAGGTTTTTTGATGTTAGTTTTTTGTTTATTTCTAATGTTTTATTACTTAGGTTATATTGTTCATTATTTGTATTGGAAAGAAGAAGTCGTGTGAGTGTTTTGCACCAGATTTTAATTAATTTGTTAATGGTTGAGGGTACTGTGTCTACGTTGAGGTTGCGAAATATGATAGAGGTTCGTACGTAGTAGGGACTATAATACATGTAATTAAACGTGTTTGTATCGTTATTTTTTCGCTGAACCATAGATCAAACCTCCATACATCCACATCGGACAAATTAACCTAGATAATTGTAACAATTTAGTTCTACAAGACAAATTTATTTTATTGTTACACGAGTCACGAGTTTGCCTTTGTTTGCAACGAAGGGTAAACAGGGAAAAAGCATCAGTGCGCATTCGCGACTGTTTTAATTTCAGTACAACAAACACAACAGTTTATACTCAACCCAGATCATATACAGTATTTTGCGGACTTTTGTAGGTTAACTGTACGAATATAACTGTTTGTTACTGTAAACAGAAATGTTAGTTTCTCGAAAACGTGGGCAGACTATTCACAGTGCTGAAAAAAATCGTATATGTAGTGTAATAAAACGCTGTGAGTTTGAAGCTTAACAAAAATGCCCTTCCTTGCCTCTAAACAAAAGCCATGAGCGATTGGTTAACTACTGTGAAGTTTCTCTTTCCACAATTCGAAAAATAAAGAAGGAAATTAAAGACGTGAAGAACCTATTCTTCAACAGTTTTGTTGACACCTGGTAGAAAAAGGAAACGGTTAGGTGGATACTGGTGAAACTGATAGTGAAGACACCGGTGACAGCGATAGCAATGACGTCAATTCATTTATAAAAAAATTTGTTCCAATGGAATAAGGTAGCTAGTAATTTCAGTAAATCAAACATTTCTAGTTATGTAATGATTACCAAACTAAGCTTCTAAGCTATAGCGATATTACAGTATTAATACATAGGCCTATACAGTATCAATATTAGACCTACAGTATTAATAACATAATATAATAATAGTAATTATATTATAGGCAATATTACAAGTCACATTAATTTCTTATAAGGTTTATGAAGACATTTTCTCGGAATAAACCACAGCTTACATAATGTTTGTAGAAACTGCACGGTAGTGAAATGTAAGAGTAGTGTCTCATTGTTGAGGTTTGCAGCACTGCAAAATTTCACTTCCCTTCCTCACAGCCCATCCATACGCAAAAGGCATTCTCGTGACTTCAGTATCTGTACAAGCCAAATTTATTCTCTAAATTGATTTAAAATAAATCTCACATAACTGGGTTAAATAAAGGAACATTTAAAAAAATTAATATTAGCGAAACATCCTACTATTAGAACACATTATTAGTAAGTCCTTGAATGAGCTTCTAAATCCTGGAAACACAATGAATAAATCAAATTGAAAAATTCTCTACAGTACGAGTGTAAATAAATAGTGCCTTAATTACAAAATTTCGACAGTTCTGTTGAATGTGGGCAGATAACCTCAAGATGTCCTAATAACCGCCTTGTGTAGAAAGAGAGAGAAGGAGAGAAGGTATCAAACAATTATGTAGACCTACATATATATAATATGTAGTCAACGGTTTTAATTTCTCAACTTATATGGATTACTATATTTCGTATGTCCAAAAAAATTGTGCATCCAGTTTTTGCAATTAGGAAAATGCGTAAAAAAATATGGGTACGACAAAATAAATCTCTGAGCACGTACAAAGAATGTAAATTATGTAAACAGTGATTTAAAATGAGACAGATAAGATGTTCTTCACTACCCCACCATTGGGTTAATTTGTGTGTCGGTCTGTTTTCAATCAATCTGTCAACAGCTTAGGTCACACTCTGCGAGGCATGGCTAAGGGTGGCATGTTGTCGCAGCTCATAACTTGCACATGTTACTCAGATTCCTGACCCCAACTAACCTCGTAATTTATAAAAACTACAAAACAACTTTCTGATTTACAACATTACTAAAATCAAAAGGGCGTAAAAATTAGGGGTGTCTTTCATTCTAAATAAAATATTAACTATTAAAATGCTTGGATTGTAAAAACATTTGGAAATTTGTTAGTGTTTCATTTTTTGACAAAAATGATGAATATGTGCCAAAGTTTTTCTGTTATTTTATCTTTCCACTGGGTTGAAAAGTACTGCTTCTTAAATTTTCAAAAAAATATAGCCCTACTACAGAATTTAATTTTAAGTTAATTATATACTATTCTATTATTTCGAAATTTACTTTGTTGACATTTCTGTTCTTCTTTTATCTTAGTCTGTGATAATTCCTTAATGGATTAAAGAAACGTTATTTTCAATTCCAATGGTTCTAAATTTCTAAAGGAACTGGAAATGAAAATACAAAATATGTGCTAAATTAGATCCAATCACTGAATTGAAAATCGAAACGTCCTGAATTCGATACCCAGCTAGGATTAGAAGATTTGATCACGTTAAAACCTTGTATAATAATACCCTTTAACCAGCTGTAGTAGCTGCGACCAAAAAGTAGATACACTGGGAAAAACAAACCAAAAAAGTTAAAAAAAAATATTTTCTCTGACCACTTGCTGCCGATCACTTCGTAGATACGCCAGCCAGATTTGAAAAAAGTAAGCAGATTTGACAAAAAGAGTGGGCGTTTTAGAGAATCTCTTTTCAGTGGATTACTGGGCACAGTTAATAGATTAAAGAAATCGGCCGCGATATGTTCAATTGTATAACTTCCAAATGTGATATAGTAAAAGGTAATATTCGTAAAAAGCCAAATCATATTACATGAAAACCAAGAAAGTATGCATGCATATTCTCCTTATTTACTTTATTTGAATTGAGTTGCAAGTGAGGTTATCGTATGATAGATACGGTCCCTACTATCATTAAAAAATGTAAAAGTTTTCCAATATTTCTTTGTACTGCTCTGTAGATTCTTCGACAGATTAAATTATTAGGTTTTTCTACTTAAAAAAATAATTGGAGAATTGCATAAGAGTGTAGCTATGAATATCGTGAACAATAATGTCTTTAAAGTAAAGAAAGTTTAAAGTAAGATAACGAAGCCAGATTAAGGCACCGAAGTGTCTGGCAATTAAGTTGTAGGTTATAGTTGTATACTTTACGGCGTTATATTTGACGGCGAGAATGTTGACAGTGCAAATCCTATAGGAGTGTTTACTGTACGATAGCGGCAGCCATCTTGGTCTTTCATCTTACCGCTATCGCGCAGGTCGTACGGCAGTAAAATTCAGGTAGGCTATGTATGTGATAACGTTCAATACTGCGCTGCGCTCCCTTCCCATCTCCTACACACACACACAGTGTAGACCTACAATCGTATCAACCAACACGATTCTTATTGTAAGCTTCCTCACTAAATAAGATGAACTGCCTACTTTTGTTTATAAATGTTGACAACAAAGTAGGCATATCATTGTATGACTTATTACTTAGAATTGTTATAAAATCGACAAAAAAATATATTTACGTGTTTAGTAACTGGTAGGTACATTTATATATCCCTTCTAATAAATGTTTAATATATTTTTACTGTGATATCTTATTTACAGTAGGTCTACTCTTAACGGTGTGACAACTTTCTATTTCTTCTCATTACCCGAAGAAATTCATGCTGTATTTTCCGTTTGTTCCGTGATATATTTATCGTTATTTACTTGATGTCGTAATAATCAAATTTTATACCCACAATCTCTGTGGGTGTTAAAAATTTGTATAAATCACTTATCAACTAGTTCACCCCATGTTATATAGTCTATCTTAAGTTTAGTCGTTTGTTAATCTTGTAATTCATTATATCACCTCTTCTTTACATGGAAGATTTAATTAATTAAGGTTTCGTTGGTCTACCAATTTCTCACTTCTCTGAATTTCTGTTTTTTTGATGAGTGATAATTATCTTTTCACGTTTTTACCAAAATATTGCTAATTTTTACTGCTTAAACTATTAGTTTTCATTGATTGATTTGTGAGATGTCTTCACTATTTTCTTGTATGGAATGGAGGCATGGACTTCTGAGAACAAGATATTGGCAAAATAAAGGCTGTTAAACTTTGTGTGTAGTATACCGGTATGTTGAGAGTAGCGTGGACAGAGAAGAAAACAAATGAGGAAGTACTGGATCTTTTGAATAAAGAAATGAAGACTATAAAAACAAGAAACTGCAATAATTCGGTCATGTCGTGCGAGAAGAACGATAGCCTACAGCCTGCTCCATTTGATTAGAAAGGGCAAAATATCGGGAATCATAAATCTGGGAACACGACGAGTCTTATGGGTGAAGAACTTACGAGAATAATGCCGCTGCTCTTATAGATCTTTTCCGAGCAGCGGCGTCCAAGGTTGACGTTGACACAATGAGCTAATCTCAGTTAGTTGAAGGAACTCCAATAAAAAAATTTTTCGGTGGGAAAGTACTGGAAAAATAATTTATTGAATGTAATTTATATTGTCGTTCAATATTCTATTTACCTGTAAAATAAACAATTATTTTCAAAAGAAAGAAAATTAATATGCATCTATAGGCCTTCACCGAATTCTTTTGCCCCATTGGTACGGCGGAATAAGATAAAGAAGAAACTGTGTTTGTTATTGTTAGAGCCTTGATGGCAGGAGTTTTGAAATAAACCCAAAATATATTGGATAAAACGAGTTAAGCGGTAAGCCGACTTGTAACTGTAGGACATCAACCCACTATGCACGACACATGGCAGATTAATGTAAACTGAAGCATAAACGACTTATTCCGGAGGACCTAGTTTCATTTAATGGCGCCAGAAACCAACGGCGGAACGACTGAATAAGCAAGATACAACGATAGAAAGTACACTGCGGGAGACAAAGGTAAAACGATAAGTAACTGCTGGAACAGCAGGACATCACTGGTCAACTCAAACACAAAATTAGAAAGCGTACAACAAAATAGACTAATTCGCTTACCTGTTGAATGGCCTGAAGTGTAGAAACGGCGTCTACGCGACCCGCGTCCGGGGTTCGATTCACACTGTAACTTTAATGTTTGATACGAAAACAAGAACAATTGTAAATGATTATAAATTACACACATAAGCAAAATCACACTTGAAATGATGTATGGTACATCAGAAACGAACGAAGCATAACGACAATTGCAGAAGCGACGCCATAGGATGGCCGGCGCAGAGAAGGCACGAACAGTCTACATGCCGCAGAATCCAACCAGTGAGTGAGTTGACCGGGAAGAATGGAATGTGAGTAGTGGGAGAATAATTACGTCATGAACTGAGATCACCATCGGAAATCAAGACAAGTATACAGACAGAGGCGGGAAAAAGGTTATTAATACAAAATCAGTGTATTTAACGACGGTAATAATTAGCGGGGAAATATGAATTACTTAACGGGGGTGCGATTGGCCTTAACATACCGCCCGCCTAAATCGATGAAAGCGATTTACAGAAACAAAACTAGCAGAGAAGATCGAAGAACGAAGCCGCCCGCCCTGAAACAACCAGGGAGCGGAAAACGCAGGAAGAAGACGAAGAATGAAGCCGCCCGCCCTGAAGCAACAGGGAGCGGAAAACGTAGCAAACGAAGAGTACGAAGCAAAGAAGACGACGAAGAAGAATCGAATGAAGAGAAGAACGGAGCATCTTGAGGTGGCGTGACAAACGCACGGGTTTGCCCGGCCAACGACGAACGGAACATCTTCCACGGCTTGCGCGGAAGCCAACGAGTAACGGAACGATCTTGAGGTGATTGCCAACAAGGGTTGACAACCAGAAGCGACGCAGAAGAAGAACCGAAGAAAGAAGACGGCGAACGAAGAAAACAAACGAAGAACAAAAAAAATGAACGAAGAACAAAACGAATGGAGATGAGTTGAGCGTGGAACGAAGTGAAAACGGCGGAGAAGTTAGTTGCCCAAAGGCAGAGCTAACTGATAAGCGGGTTGCGAAACGAATTGACGAGCAGGCGAACAATGTTGGCGAGAATCGAGAGTTGCGGTACGGCGAACTTCACTAACCAGTTGTGAGTGAATCCGTGATTGAGGTTGAGACGACGAGCGAGAGTTGCGAAGATCACACCAAGCATTGAACGAGCGAAGAGAGTTGAGATTACAATTATTCACCGGTTGTGAATAATGTGTACGACGATTGGGGCCCCGCCCGCCAAGAGGGGCTAAAGGCGTGCGAAGAGAGCTAGCAGAACATGAAACGACTGAGGAGGGCCGGTTGCCCTTTGGCGAAGCGATTTGCAGCGGTTGATCGAGAGTGTTTGCGAGAGACGACGAGAAGCGATGATTTGAGATGAGTTGGTTAGCCGTAGAATCGACTGAGGCGAACGTAGTAGGTTTTATTGGCGAATTAGCGATGATGCAGCGAGATGCGAAGCGGTTTGGCGAAGAATTGACTGAAGACGACTCGGTGGAGGCCTTTAGTACAGACTTGAATCGAGGCGTTGACTTGAAGCGAGGCGCAGAGTTGAAGCGACGAATTGGCGTAGTACCAGCAGCAAGATCGGTCGAGATACTGGCGGAGTCAGTAGACGAAGCGAGACGAGGATCAACAGCGATGATCTCGGACGAAGCGGTGAAACGATTTGAAGGCGAAGAGACAGAAGTATGGTGAAGACGATTAGTTGAAGCAGAAGGGCGATTAGTTGAAACAGCGGCGTGATTCGAATTATTGTTGAATACAGGCGAAGCGAGTAGGCAGCTAGGCGGCTGGACGATAGAAGCGATAGATTCACTGATTACAGGGTTTGAGGTGACATCGAGGTTGATTGATGACTTAGCAGGAACGATAGTTTGTTGGTCAGCGACGATAATTTGAAGCGAAGATGAATTTTTATTTGACGAGTGATTTTGAACAGCAGGCGATGTGAGATTAACATCAGTAGCAGGCGACGAGACTTGAGCGTTGTTAGCGAAAACAGATGTTAAGAGCGAATCGTTACTTGAAGCAGAACTAAGTGGTTGTAGTTCGGGCAATTTTCCGAATACTACATAACCAAATACGGTTGATAAAGCGGATGGAGTACCTTTAATTAAAGGCGTTTTACTAAAATCGAGAATTTCTGAAAAACAATCAGCGCCAAGCAGTAAATCTACTGGATTGGGGCTGCGGAAGCGAAAATCAGCTAGCAGGTGTTGAGAGAACTGTTCGCCGATGGACTTATGAATTCGAGAAGCAGGTAGGCGGTCTGATATTTTGCTAATAACAGTAGCCTGAAGCGGAAGGCGAAAGTTAGAATTTTGCGGCGACAGAATTGTAAGATTTGTAATACCTTTAACTGAGGTGACTTCGGCTGAAATGCCTTGCAGGCGTTTAGAAGTAGGAACGATGTCGAGTTGCAGTGAACGAGCGGCGTTGTATGTTAAGATGCTGGACTGAGATCCATTGTCGATCACAGCGCGAAGCGGAACGATTTTGCCGGATGAATCGACAGCATGAACGATAGCAGTACCTAGCAGCGCAGTTTGGCCGTTAAGTCGACATGAAAGTGAATAATCGGCAGGTTGGTTAACAATAATGGACGAGGACGACGAATTTGAAGTAACTACCGGCTTATCAGCACAGCAGGTAGTACAAGAATTAATTGGCGGAGTTGCGATAGTATTAGCTTGAATCGGCGGCGAAGAATTTACAAGTAGGCATCCAGTAGCCGGTGAATCGGTGTCCGGATGTACGGCAGGATGATACGGACTAGCAGTTGGCGAATTATGCGAATTAACAACAGAAGCGGTGGACGAATTAGATTTTTGAGGGCTGCGATCAATATGCAGCAACGTATTGTGCGATTTTGACTGGCAGATACGACAATGTTTATTTGAGCTACAATTGCGGCGATCGTGTCGCCCGAAGCAGGCAAAACAAAGTTTAAGACGAGAAATAATTTTGTAGCGATTATCTACATTTTGTGCAAGAAATTCACTACAGTTGTGAATTGAATGAAAGTGAGATTCGCACGACAGACATTTGAGTGAATTTGATTTGACGAAAAACGAAGGTATATTGTGAGAAACAGAAGACGGTGAAACAGAATTACAATTAATTTGTACAGAATTGGAATCAGCTGTGACCGGATGATAAGAGTCCGGTTGTTCGAGATTTGAATCGCCGGAGTGCGAAGAACCGACATTATCGGTTGACGGTGAAGAATTTAATAATTCTAAAGAATGCATTTTAGCGGTAACGAATGACATTAAGGCCTCGTATGTAGGCACGGTTGAATTAGGATTTGAATCCTCGAACGCTTGCTTTGTTACAGGATCCAAATTAGAATAGGCTATCTCAAAAAGTAAATATTCAAGTAAATTTATATTTAGCAGACGTAAGGCTCCGATTGATGATTCGTGGATATTAAGAAAACCTTTTAACGATTGATAGGACGGAGTGTCAGATTTAACGAAATTGAATATCTGATTCAAGTGAACATTTGCTATGCGCCTTGAGTTGGAGTAGCGCTCAACAATTAAATTGTACGCTAACGTATAATTTTCAAGCGAGAGAGGCAGGTGTTCTATTAGACGCAGTGGTTCACCGACTAATGAGCACCTCAAATAATGAAGTTTTTGAACAAATGATAACTCAGAATTATTGTGAATTAAATCATTGAACAAGCTGATGAAATTCTGGAATTTTGCAACATCTCCGTCGAATGAAGGTAGGCGAATTCGAGGTAATTGTATTAATTGCGAATTAGAAGACTTGACTTGATTTTGTAAAACGATTGTATTGTCCAGAGATTCAATTAATTTCTGGGCGCGATCAATTAACTGGAAATAATGAGTTTCGAAAGCAGTGCGTTCTGATTCGAAATCTGCTTCGGGTTGAAGTAATTCGATATTCGTTTGTATTTGTTCGAAATCACACCAGAGGTCTAAGAATTTGTCAAGTCGTAATTTGACTTGGTTAACTTCAACGTCAGATTGAAGAAAATTATTAAAACGAGAAAGATGATTATTAACAACGTTGCGTTTTTTGATTAAAGATTGTAAATCGTCCATGTTGAAAATAATGAACGAAGACAACGAGCGAAAAACAAATAATAGAATGTAAACAAAACACAGCTGTTTATTGAATCTAGGTTAGTTGCAACTATGATGTATACGTTGCAGACGACGCAAGTGAAGTGATTCTCTCAGCGCTAGCAGTATCGACGGACAACACGAGAGAGAGTGAATGAGAGAGAGGGCACGCATGCGCTGTAAGCTGCGTGAACCAGTTAACAAGAACGAAGGAAAAAATGGCGACTCTAGCCAAATTCTGGCCGTGTCGAAAGATATAGCACTGAACCGATCTACTGTGACGTCAGCATAGCGTTGGTTGCAACTTGTATTGAATGAACGCGTCACAACACTGATAATGCGTTGCATTTGTTATGCAACTTAACCCCGTATTTTTTAACTGAATAAATGAAATTGTTTTTAATATTAATATTTTTATTAATGTTTTTATTAATATATTGAACACATGTAAGACACGAAACACAATAAATGACACGATGAATGTAATGTAACACCATGTAACAACGAATTAAACAAAATACTGAAATTGTTGACGATTGAGAAAATTAAGACAATAGACTGTATTTCCAAATATGCACTGATAAATATCCTGCCCGGAACGGACCAAATGTTAGAGCCTTGATGGCAGGAGTTTTGAAATAAACCCAAAATATATTGGATAAAACGAGTTAAGCGGTAAGCCGACTTGTAACTGTAGGACATCAACCCACTATGCACGACACATGGCAGATTAATGTAAACTGAAGCATAAACGACTTATTCCGGAGGACCTAGTTTCATTTAATGGCGCCAGAAACCAACGGCGGAACGACTGAATAAGCAAGATACAACGATAGAAAGTACACTGCGGGAGACAAAGGTAAAACGATAAGTAACTGCTGGAACAGCAGGACATCACTGGTCAACTCAAACACAAAATTAGAAAGCGTACAACAAAATAGACTAATTCGCTTACCTGTTGAATGGCCTGAAGTGTAGAAACGGCGTCTACGCGACCCGCGTCCGGGGTTCGATTCACACTGTAACTTTAATGTTTGATACGAAAACAAGAACAATTGTAAATGATTATAAATTACACACATAAGCAAAATCACACTTGAAATGATGTATGGTACATCAGAAACGAACGAAGCATAACGACAATTGCAGAAGCGACGCCATAGGATGGCCGGCGCAGAGAAGGCACGAACAGTCTACATGCCGCAGAATCCAACCAGTGAGTGAGTTGACCGGGAAGAATGGAATGTGAGTAGTGGGAGAATAATTACGTCATGAACTGAGATCACCATCGGAAATCAAGACAAGTATACAGACAGAGGCGGGAAAAAGGTTATTAATACAAAATCAGTGTATTTAACGACGGTAATAATTAGCGGGGAAATATGAATTACTTAACGGGGGTGCGATTGGCCTTAACAGTTATGGTACGTAAAATGTGATAAACAAAACGCTTCAACAACAAAATATTAGCGAAAATGAGTAGTTGGGCAAATAATAAGTTAACGGATTTCTCTGAATATGTTGATGCAGAAATACTTTGTTGGTAGTTAACTGACTTGACACATTCGAAACGTATAGAGAACACTAGAACTACATCACAATTACGTTATTTTTTAAAATGTTAACATTTAATGGAAGTTCAAACCGCAAGTAATAGTTTTTAGTTTTATCCGGAATGCAACATTTATGGGGTTGTAAGAAGTAAGGCAATAAAAATATGAGATAGTACAAGATGCCGCTAATCCCCATATATGTAAGATCACAAGCGGTTGCCGCCTTAGCTTAAGATAAGGAAAACCACCGTGCATCGTGCGTAAGCAAACGTATGTCTATACACTTTGACAAACATTTTAGTGAAACCATTCCTTTCTAGATCGCTGGGTATATTTTTATTATTTTTATCATAAACTAGTACATCGGATTCGTTTATGTTAATACTTAAGCCGGGATTGAGTTTGTTTCTTAAGAGTTTTCAAAAATATTAGTAAGTCAAAATTTTCAGCATGATTTTTAAACTCAATTAATATAATACTATTATAGACAATTAGTTATTGTAATAATTTAACTTATGGTTATTAGTTCCATAAATACGCTGATTAAGTTATGAAACAAAACAAATTATAGAGTGATAGAAGAGGAAATTGGTTTACCTACCATTTATTGCTATTACACTACGTATTTAATTATTTTATAAGATACCTGATAAGTTTACTATTCCAGATAGAGTAAATTGTTCGGCAATAGGCCTTCTATTTTTTAACGATTTAGTAGTGACGATAAATCAAAGCTATTAAATACACTTTAAAATCTTGAAAATATGTCTTAAAACTACTAAAATAATATAAGTTTTTGATAATGAAAGTAATAAGTATGTTACTTTACTGTATTATATTTTTCAAGGAACGAATTGGGTGTGTTCCAGGATTACTTTGATTTTCATTGAGTAGGTTATGGATTGAAAACCCATTGAATTTAGGCACTGCGGAATAATTGTGCTCCCATTTCTGCTCTGTAATATCCTTTTCAATTCCTGCAGGATCAAAGATCAGTTTCTCCTGACCGGCTTAGCTGGACGTTAGGAGTTTCAGTTGCACAGCTGTTTCTTTTCTTAACCAACAACTACACAACGGACTACCATTACTACATAGACCCTTTTTGAAAAAGTGTTTCTTAAACGTGCTGTAGTTTCAAAGCAAGTTTCATCTGCTTTCTGTCGAAACTCAGCAGAGAAGACACTAAAAATGCTTTTGGATGTGCCAAATACTAGGGATCTTCAATAGCTTGTACCAGGTAAGTCAGGTTTCCTGATTTCTATCCCCAATTCATCTGTTGGTGGCTCCCGAGACCACCTTCTATTAAGTTATATCCTTCAGATGAGACTACTCTGGAGGTGAATATCTATGACGCCAACACTTTAAAAGCAACGTGATTAGTATCACAGCAGGATTACTCTTCCCCATCCAACAGATATTGATTTACCATTTTGAAAGAATATGATTCAATTCTTCTCTTTCATTTTGCAAAACATACACTAAAAGAGAATTATAAATTTAATCATACATTTAAAATTAGAGAAGAATCGTACTGGTTTCCAATTTGTAATTGTACTATTTACTCATGTTCCTAGTCAGTAAAATAGTAATTTTTAAGTCGTGGTACATTTAAAGGTTTAATACTCGTTATTTATAGGTTATAGTCTCAGTACGTAGTATTGCCCGATGAAATAAATGAACCCATCAGATTAAGGTGATAACGGAGTGTGGTAGTACGTTTCAGTGTTTATTGTAGTAATATCACTCAATTAAGTCGAATTTTTTAACTATTGGAAACATTAACAACTCGCTGTAGCATAATATAGACTACGTACTACTAAATCGCGAGTTTTCATTGTGAACTAGGCTACATTTTCGTTCATAACGTGACAGATTTTGACAGTGTATTTACTACAAAACTGTACTTGAAATCTAAACAAAGAAATCTATTTGTATTTACAACAGTTGTATTGTACAATACAATCACCGTAATGATGTATCTATCTTGAAACAGTAGCATTGACTGAGTAGTACTACGTAGTAAATTATGTACTTTCCTGAATGTACTGTTTTCACGTTTCACATGAATTAATTGATGCTAATTAATAGTTTCATCAACAACAAACAAAGCGCTTTCAAGTAGATAGAAATTAACTTTCATTAGACTAATGATTAAGATTTTATATTATGGGCTAACTAAATGACATTTATAATAGTAACGTGGGACATCTCTCAAGATATCCTTTAACTTTAAAATATTCTTTTCCAACGGTGTACCAAGGTATCTAAGGCAATATAGGTAACTAAGGTTAAAGGCGCTATTAATTAGCGTAGAGTTCTTATTACTAATTAAGTAGCCTAATATAATGCAGCGGACTAAATCGTAAAAATATGTAGGCTATGTAATAATTATTATGAAAATCGTTTAATTGCTGTTAGTTAATACACTGAAAAAAATCGTGAAATCTGTATCCAGTTTATAACTTTATTTTTTATATATTATAAATAAAATTACTAAAACCCATTAGAAACGGTCAAAGAATGTATAAGAACACTAACCAGTTAAGTAGTAATTACTTTTCTCGCTGTACCACATCGTCATGTCATCACAGTACCATACTTAAAATTAGCAATTAACTAAATTACTGTTTTATTTTATCAGAAATGTAAACCTCCTCTGTATGCCATGACAAGTAGGCCTACAGGATATTCCTGTAATTAGTACTACTCAAATTGGTAAGTGTTCTTCTCATTCTTTGACCGTTTCTGGTGGTTTCTAATAATTTTATTTTTAATAAAATAAAACATACCTATATTAAACGGTGGATATATGCTACAATGTTTAATAAAGTTTATATTAGCAGTTTTGGGATACGTGTGTAATATTATTTTTTAAATTAACGTAAACTTTTAAGAAATGAACTTTTGTTAAATTTAAGTCAGACTATTACGGTGAACTTTCCGTATTTATGGAGATCGACACAAATGGAACTAAACTTACTTAAATACTTTCGTGTCATATTAAATTTTGTTTGTCATCCTTAGCATTCCTTGTTATACGTGGTGTAAGAGATTGATTCGATTCCTTAGGATTTACCCAGTGAAGTACTTTGAGTTTTCTCATGGGGTCAAAAAGTATGGTCGCTAATAAGATCAGTAAGTTACTTATAATAATTTTATGGTTTCGTAGTTGAATGAAGTGCTAATGGGAGTCGGCTGTCGGAAATATCTGAAAATTCTCTACAATATTAGTTTCTAGCTCACATTCTGTCTCTTTGAGCTCAAACTTATAATTTCTTTTAATTTCATGATACAATATTATTGTGCAAATGGCAGGTTGTCCTGCTACAGTTTCTTCTCACTGGTTGACTGAATGTATTGTCCAATCACAAATACCGTTATTTTTAACCCCTTTAATTTCAGAAACCAATTTAGTATTAAGACCGCAAATCCGTTTTGACTAGGGTAGGCCTACTTGTGTTTTAACCGCTTTTATACGAACACCGTTGCAAAACAAAGTGTTCGATTAGCGACTCCTTGGACTGACAAGGTCCCACTTTCCTGTCGGTACACAATGGAAAAAATTCTGCGCACATGGACGATAGGTCTGTCCAGTTTTTGTGTTCTACTACTCGTATAGCTTAATATTCCGATTGACTTCAAGCATTATTTTTTATTATTTCAGTTTTCTACATGCGTTTCTTCCTTTTTTCTTGTTGCACAGTAGACCTGAGTTAATATAAAAAGTAAAACGATCATGAGAAATTAATAAATTGCCCATTTCAGGAAGTTTGAATGTTTCATAATATATCCGAATCAACGTTTCAGTCTCAGTAGATATTTTTTTCCTTATATATTCCATTAGTAGGCCTAATTATTTCTAGTTTCTCATTGGTTTTTGTTTTAAACTACATCCAGAACACCACCATCTAATGTTTTAATCAGCAATATAGTAATGAATTCTGTTTCATGTGTTGTGGTTGTGAACATATAAATATAAATTCTGTATAAAGGTATCCTGCCTGTCTAAACGTTTTTTATCACCTTAAAAATCTTAAGTGAAGGAATGGTGTGCAGAGCTTTTTAAATAGTAGTTAACTCTCAACATACATCCTATACAATAGCTTTCTTTGGAATTTTCAAAACTCTTCGCATAAATCTTACCATTAGAAGAATTACTCCACATTAAAATCGTACACAGGATATGAGACAGAATTAGACCGTGATAAGATCCTATTTGTACAAATTTGTCAGTAGGCCTACTAGTCAAATCAAAATTTTCAATTCTGTCTTATTTTCTAATAAATAGTGTTTAAACATTTATAGGAGTTACTGTTGTAGGGTATATTAGCCTACGCATTTTAGTAAAGTGTAAATTGAAAGTGAAACAAGTTGATGATCAGTTAGAGTTAACAAATCAGAGTAACCCGCAGAAGTAACGATCTGTGTGTTTCAGTAGCCTACGCCTATGTTTCACATTGTAGCATTCTGCAAACGTTTTTATTAAACTCGTTATTAGTTTCATAACAACAACATTTATATTATATTTTTTTCTTCCCTCTGTATATAGGCCTAGGTATTTTAATATAATCATTAATACAATGCAATACATTTAAACACTTTCTTTATTAATTCTCAATTCAGATTATAGTAGCTTGACACATCTTTTTAAAAATTCTTTTTACATTAGTTTCCTATATAATTTATAATCAGCTGAGATTTATTATTTTTATTAATATAAACAACTTTTATTATGTACTTATTGCTAAAGGGTTAAAATTTAGATACTTCTTTTTTCTTTACGCTAATTTAATAATATTTTAAAATATTTCATTTCAAAATATAGGGGCTATATATAAATAAATTTCTAATAATCTCTACTTAAATGTAGCGTATAATGACATGCTACAACATAGCCAATATTTTGTCATTGAATAGACTGAAATATGCTAGAGATAAATGTTACAATGCTTCGGAAAATGCTTCAAATCCTTAAGAGTATTGATCTTTTACTATCACAAAGACAAAATAATAAAACGATTATCCCAACAGATTTGAAAATCTGTTGGTGAATTTGGAAGTGGGTCTATTATTAGCTTCAACATTTGTAGTAGTAGGACAAACTTAAACAAATTATCCTATATAGCTTGTACAATGCTATAAAAAATAATTGTAATAAACAACAGGGTGTAGTTAATTATTTTAACTACTTTATCGTAATTTATCAGCAAATTAACTAACTTATTTTGTTTGATGTAGTATCAGGGATTAACTCAATCGAGATAATACACTTCTCATTTTGTTAGCCTACGTGTGTTAACTTCAAATACACCGACAATGAATAAAGTGATACAATAAATCAATAATGAAACGTAATGAAAAATACACGTAATATTGAAAAATATACAAACGTTTATTCAACTTTTGTACAGGTTTAAAACGTAATTGTGTTCATACAGAGGAAAATTTTGGTTAATAATATTACTGTCAAATGTATTTATTTAAATTTTTTTCATTCGTCTACATTTGATAAATTATTGAGTCTAACATCAACGTTTATACACTGATATAGGCCTAATCGTGAGTAAATTTAGATATTTTGTGAATTTTAACTTAGTAGTCATACATAACTGTTGAGCTACCTCAACGCAATCCCTCCATGAATTCAAAAATTATTTAATTCTGACGGTGTGTGACAAAAGGACGGTTTTAGTACAAAATATTGGAAAGAGAATTTTCAATGGCAATGAAGAAACGAGTAGGCTTAGTGTGAAATTCTCTAATTTGTGACCATCGCATGATTGGGAAATTGTCTAATTGTATACAGGTTTGTTAGAACGTTATTAAAAATAATTTTATAGTCTTATAGTTGTATAAATGTAGTAGGCCTATAAATTTTTCTTGTTTGTTCAAGAAGTGGTAACCTTAGATGTCGATGCAACGTAGTGATTGGTTTGTCGAATGGAACTCCTATAATTAACTAGATAGGATTCTCTGATTGAAAAACTTGATTTTGTTGGTATTATCTCGAGTGTTTGGAATCCTTATTCGTTTAAACAGGACGTAGCCTAACATTAATTTGAACGACAGTATTATTAAATCTAATAAGTAGGCCTACTAAGTTTAAACGTTTAATAGAGAGTACAGTTGTTCAAGTTTGTTCCTGAGTCATAGTCAAATCGCATCCAAAAGTAGGCTGCTCCTCTGATAATACGGTTACTTTGCATTAAATCATTGGTAGGGCCTAAATTCTTTCAATTTTCTGTGTACATGGAGAAATGATATAAATACGTAACGCCTATTATTTACAGTGATTAAATCTCAATGTTTAAGGAGAAGTTCGAGAAGTTTACTCTCTCTTGTTACTGTATTTTGCAAAGCTGCAGAGACAGAAAGAGTTATTTGAGTTCATTTATTTATTTTCCTAGAAGAAAAATTACACGGAATAAATTCTTTTAATTAATCTTTTTTGACTTAATTTGAGAAAAAACTTCTACTCTACAGCATTTTAACACAATCAACAGGTAGGCCTATAATGTCAATAGTGTTATAACGTCTTTTCACTCAGTGAGGAAGCGCCTAGCGGCAGCACCTAAGATGATCCTATTACATAGCCTTTTTAGTGTTCTAGGTGGATTGGGTGGAAGGTGAGGACTGGACAGAGATTAAATTGATGAATTTATGAATAAATAGTAAATAAACTTTATTGTCACGTAAAATTATATTACATTATACCTACGACAGGTCAAAATTATAGCCTATTATATTTTTTTATTGAGCGATCAATGTTCAGTTGTGCCATCACTTGACACACACTTATAAAATTAATAATCGTAAAATTTTAATACAAAATAGCACTTGTAGGCCTACATATGGCAAGTCAAAATGTTTTGGAAAGGTCGTAATTGTATACGGTGTCGATATTTTACAATCCAACTTAATAATTTGTCCATTGAACAGTTAGCATTTCAATTAACGAAAAAATAAACTAATGACCGAATAATTTGAATATAATTTGATGTAAATCTTTAAACACATGTTTAAATAAGTTTAAATGATTCTAAAATGTATTTTAATAAAAATAGGAATAATAAATACTAATATATAAGTGGAATTGAAATACGGGGATATATGGGATAGCATAGCCTATATTCTGTTACGATAGAGTATGTTAAGTTTCTTTATTGTTTTGTGTTATAGTTTAATAATAAGATCTTCTATGTAATGTTTTGTTACTGACGTATATTAGACAGCCTGTAATAATGAGTAGGCCTAATATTCTGCTCTTGAACAGTTAATGTTAAATTTTTTAGCTGATCCAAATAGGATGAAGAATAGCCGGTAACAGTTTAGTTGCTGAGTAATTAGATATATTGGTTATTTGTAATTTCGATTTTAAAGATGATTTGAGCATGAAAATACTCTAGTAATTTAAAATTCTAGTATTTTAAAATTCTAAATAATGAGTATGACGAGGAAAAGAAAAATACCGTTGAAACTCCATAACTTGAATCACCTAGGGAATTACTAATTTGAGTTTAAGAAAATTCGAAATACAAAACAGTTATAGCCTAGAATTGTAATCAAATTCTATAGAATTTTGATCAATTTTTAAAGCTAATGTTAAACATTTAAAAAATAATTCTGTTTTATGGGATAAACAAATCTTCTGCGCTGTAACTTTTGGTTAGGGGAAGTAATTGATTGCTTGTAATTTTAGCAGTCTTCGTTAGAAACTGAGGCACTTTCATCAGGAATCATCTTGAATGATTCCATGACAATTTTTAATCTTTTCAAGCCTCCTACTGTTGGCTTTAAATTTGGTCTGACCATGTTGCATCGCTTATTAATCTGATTTTTCTTGGATCCTTACACCTATTATGGGAAAGTTTTCCCGGCGTACTTCTTGCAGCCAATTTAATACACCTTTTTTTCCGGGCTACGAAAACATTTTCGTACAGATTTGTGATAAAAATAAAAAAAATTAAGATTTAAAAAAAATCTCGAACAAGATGTTCGAGTTTTGGACGCTAATTTTAATTTTAATTTTAAGGAGAAGTTCGAAAAGTTTACTCTCTCTTGTTACTGTATTTTGCAAAATTTAATTTGAATTATAGAAAATTCGAGTTACATACGTTCGAGTTATGGAAGTTCAACTGTATGATAGATTTTTAAGAAAAGGCTACACTTTGGAAGATCAATATATCGTATAATAATATTTTAATATTAAACAAAGGCTGATGGATGTAGTGAATTTACATACAGGTTAGCCTGTAGACTATAACATTAGTTTAAATCCACTGCAACGCTGTACGGACAGTGCTTTACAGTTCATCTAGAGAGGTGTTAATTTGAAAAACGTTCTGGATATGACTGTCATTCAAGAAATTACTAATAATTAGGGTACTAAGAAAATTACTAAGAATTAGAAGTAAATGTTAGCTTAACTTAATCTTTAACGCAGTAAAATGTATTCTCTAATTTGTTTTTTCCGAAGAGATATAGGCCTTAGCTCTGGCTGGTATACACTCTGTATAAAAAAATTAAAAAAGTATTCCAAGTACGCTAACAATGAAGTTACGTTTATTATTTAAGGAGGAACATAAATTAAACCTAAAAAATTTAGTAATAAAAATGTCAGTCCTTCTTTATTGTACTCGAATTGACTACGTTGAAAAAGTTAGGCCTGAATGGGTTTTTTGACGTTTAAACTTCCGATAAAAATATATAACAATTACGTACTAGTAGAGCAAAAAGATCAGTCAGGTAGGAATATATATGGTTACATTTTCGTCTCATAAAAAGACAGAGATAGTAAAAGGTGTTTAACAGTGGGAACGGTCTTGTTTTGGTGAGGTAGTCAGCTAAATGGTAGCAATTACTTTTTTCTTTATATTCGGTTTGCGAAAATGTTCTATCTCTTAATGTTTACTTTAATAACACAAAATTAAAGATATCCCAGCTAATTTTTGGTAGACTAATAACAGGTTAGGCTGTAGTTTTGGAAATGTTTAACTATCGAAATGGAGCCAGTGGTCAGCAATAATAGCCTACATCTAATTTTGAACACAACATTGCTTGAGCCTTTTAAGGAGATATTATTTAACAATTAATTTTTTTTAATTATATATAAATAAAAAATATTTAAGAATTTTCTTGTTTTACATTACACGCTATTACTTACTGAATTTTTTGTCGATTTCTTACCATTATTAACTTCTGTTCTCGTCTTCGTACTTACCCAATATTAAAAATATTACCCAAAATATGGCTTTAATTAATGTTTAATCTTTTAAGCTTCTTCCCTCGAATCCAGAAAAGTGGTTTTTATAGATCTGCCTCCCTTTTCCTGTATTTGTGTGTCTGTGAGTAGCCGATATTCCGACAAACACGCGCGCGTTTACCGAAATACATCGTGAAACAGAATTTAGGATTATTGCAGTTGCATATTTACGCATTTCAGTACATCAAGTACTTTAAATTTCGTATGAAACTGTCAAATTTGTAAAAATGTCCAATACGTGATTTTTATCAAAGCATAATGACGGCTGTTATTTTTAGAAATTCAGCCATTGACGTAAATCTGATCTGGTTGTGAAACCTTCATTTTTAATTGAGTACCATCTTTATTTCTATCAAAATTTAACTGAGAAAGTTGATAGGTCTACTGAATTTTATACGTAGACTATTCTATGTGTCATTTAAACAATTAATTTAAGTATATATGTTTAACTAGAAATAAACTATATTATAAAGCTAGCTGTTACATGTATTGCATAGAATTAAAAAAAATACATGATTAAAAATATCTCTTGGTCACCTCTGTGGCTGGCGTGCTAGACTAAAAGTATCAAAGTTATCCAAGGTTCGATTTCAAAGCATCCGAGGTTCACTATCTTGCTGGGGTATAGAAATTTTGACAGAAATTAAAACTCAGGTTAACAGTTCAAAAAACCACATTAGTCGATAATGAACCAGCTGTTGCATAAAAAAATCAAATACAGATTTTTTTGATTTAACAGTACTCTTGACTAAATTTTTAAGAGATCAGTTTTTGATTTTACTCAGGTCGTCTGTGCGTCTTATTACTAATGTAATTGCTTAATAATAATTTGAAGATTATAAAGTTCTTTTTTGTAATTTTAGTTTGATGTAAATAATAAATAATATCTTTATTGTCAAGTTTATAATAGCCTAGCTAATTATATTGTTTTGTCCTGCCAACCGACGTAAGTCTGTCACATCAATCTGTTTAATTAAATGTTGGCTATTCAGTGCGCTTGTTACTGTACCTTTTAAAAGAGTCTAAACAGTAGACGTAAGGTGTCAGATAAATGGTTCAAAGAAGTCAGAAAGGATTTTAATAAACTGGAATAAAATGAGAAAACTTAATGAACCGGACCAAATTCAGACAACTAATTATGGACTTTAAGGGCTTCCATGATAAGCAAAAACAAAACACCGGATCGATAGTCAAAAGGAGGAAAACCTACAGTGAATGAATGCTGAGAATAAGGGTGGCAAGAAAAGCTTCCAGAAACTTCTATTCACCTCACGTGGTCTAAAATTGGCCCTGGGAAAAATAAAACCATGCCATACATAGAAACGTAAAAAACTAGCTGCCTATTTTTACCCATTAACTTCTAATTTTTGTCCAACAATTTCATTTCCAGTCACAGTGAAAAGACTTTGTCGCTGGAGGAGATCTGTAATTATTACATTCTAATGCTGGCCTAAATATACCAGCTATCTAAGTATTAGTACCCTAAGCCCTATATTGGAATTAACTAGCATAGTGGACCCGTGCGAATAAAGTCGCACAATGTTCTTGGGTTTCAAACCCCTATCATTTAACAAATGATTTACGCCTAAGTTAATAACAAACTTAACCGTTCTTAGAAGAACGGTGAGTAACGACTAAAGCAACTTAGGGGAATATACGTAATATAACCCTAATTCTAATAGGTATATAACCATTCTGTAGCACCACATAGTAGTACGACAGTTTCGTCCTGAAAAGAACGGTTTTAAACAGCTGAAACTTAAACGAAATGACATATCATAATGTCTAATACTGGCTGAGTGTGTTGGGAAATGACACATATCCTATATGCTTATGAAATATGGCTATGAAGGGGGTAAATGAGGGAGACCACATTACATTACGCTGTGGTACAGCTATGTTGTAAACGAAATTTACTCTTTTTCACTTCGGTAAACGAAGCTCATATTAGCATGAATTTCAAGTTTAGAACTTTTGGGCTAATCAGAAAAGAATACTCTTTAAAACCATGTAAAAATTATAAAAATCCGTTTGGTAGAACTTTGAATTTAGGAGTTATTAGAATTTCCATTTAAACTACATAGAAAGCTATTTTGCGTTTAAATATACTATATAGATATTATGTAGGCCTACTTATAGAAACTACTCAGTAACATTTATTAAGAGATGCTCTATTTGTGGTATTCGTAAGTGAGCTAGAACGTTATTTTTATAGAATTTATTTAATAGAAAATTAATTTAAAAAAAATTAGATTTAGACCTAATAAAAGATTAGTAGAAAGAAGACAAAACTGAAGTAGGTGCTGAGAGCGAAAGCTCTCTTACCTTTTACCTTGTAACTTTACAGAGTATTTTTCATAAGTTACAAATTGATGCTCTGTTTACGGTATTCAGTAACTTATTCTGAAGTCTGCACGGCCATCGTAATACAACACTGTTTTAAACATGAACTACGCGATTTAAAAGTATTTTGATGGGTTTAATAGAATTTCATTGCAACATAATTGTCGGTTTCATATCTGCACGATTGTATTTTAACATATAATTTCTACTCGGTTCTGATTTTGCAAATAATTTAATTGTACTCTCCAATTCCAATTCAGTTACAATTTCGAAATGTAAATGTCAATTTCATTTTTTCGTCTGTCAAATAATAGGCCTACTGTTATTGAAATTTAGACGTGATGATTATTATCTTTGACATCTATAGACTCAACTAAATAACTATCAAGTGAGATTTTGAAATTTGTCTTTCAACATTTTATACAAAACGTTCATAAATTTATGGTGGATGGAGAATATTATTGTACTATATTCTAGTATTTTGTTAAACACGTTAAATTTCGACACAGTGCAGGTTAACTTATAAATCGCTTTGTCCTAAAATTTGTTTTATTGTACTATCTTTCCTGCTACAAAAACAAATACTTATCAATTTTTCATTGTAGTCTCTTATTGATTTTGATGAATATGTAGGGATTTGTATATAATAGGCTTACGTATGAACCAGTGGCGGATATTTAAGGGGATCTGGGTAATATGAGATGGACTATAAATATCTCATACCTAAATATTTAACATAATAAAAAGGTGGAATTTCATGAGACATAACAAAACTGCGTTTTAGTATTATTCTTTACTCGCATAGAGTTTCATTAAGTAGAATAATCTGGTCTGCAAATGTGGGCCACCTATAACTGGACGTGATTCTTTTTAGTATAAATAGCGATGTGGAACATTCATAGAGCAGTTCAGAGCTAACACTGTACTTAGCCGTTATGTTTGAATAACATACGCTTTGCGCATAACTACTGACGAAGACCATCGCTGAATTCGTAGATCCAAAACCAAGCCGGAAGTACGTACATCTCCGTTGAATTGTGCTGCGTGTTATTTGTATGTGTTTGGCGTGTTGCTTCGATATATTTTCATTTTCTCTCAATTTTTCCTTGGAAAAAATTAGTATTTAATTACAATAATTATTTAAAATTCAGCACATCAGACTTAGGTTATAAGCTGTGTAGTGAACAGGGGTTATGGTTTACGATCTAAATTCGTAAAAGGAATGAAGGGGGTTGTTTTATGAGAGATTACCTGTTATGTTGATCCACTCTCGGCCATTGGATCAATTAGTATGCCTATGAGAGCAGAAAACTGTAAAATGTATTTCGCCATTACTAATTAACAATAATCCAGACAAAATGAAAATAAAGCTCATAAAAATTTACAAATAACATTTTTACAAACTGAAGAGACAACCAAAATCTATCTCATAGTAAATAAAAATTTAACACTTTTATGGACTATAAGGTAAAACTTAATAGATAAACTAATTAAAACCTTTTTGCTTTTAAACGTTAAATCCTCCAGAATCAAAATTGAAGTTTGATTGTATTCTTACCGTGTTAACGATGTTTGCTCTTTTTTGATTATTTTAATTTTTAAGAAACGTTCTTACGGCTCTGTCTGATTACAAACAAATCGTCGCTGGTGTTCCACAAGGATCAATCTTGTCGCTACTGCTTTACAACATCTACTCATCAGATCTACCTGCATCTGCTAACACCATATTAGCTACTTATGTTGACGATACAGTCATCCGTTCTTCTGATGTAAAGCCAGAAGCAGCGAGTAATAATTTACAAAGTCACATCAACTGTTTAAATTATTGGTTAAAAATCTGGAGGATCCAATTCAACGCTTCAAAATCAGTGCACGTCACCTTTTTTCTCCGGAAAGGCGAATGTTCTCAATTATTCCTCGACAATAAACCGATACGACAACGATAAAAAGTTAAATACCTCGGACTTCACCTTGACAAAAGACTCACCTGGGTGACTCATATAAAAACCAAAAGACTGACCTTGAACTCCAAACTGAAATAACTATTCCGACTTCTTGGACGCCGCTCTTAACTGACTCTAAAATCTAAACTATTACTTTACTAAGTTTATTTTAAAGAAATTTGGACCTATAGGCTACAAATTTATGGCACAGCTAAACCGAGCAACCTACAAAAATTACAAGCCTTTCAGTCAAAATTCCGACGTTTAATTAATTGTTTAATAATGTAAACGTAGGAATTTTGACTGAAATTTTATGTCAACAACAAAATTCTTCATGATGAACTTAATATTCCGTTTATAAGTGAAGTAGTTAAGTCCAGCTACAATGTTTTTTACAGAAAATGGTTTGATCACATAAACGAATTGATCACCAAACTTTCGGATGTATCACTACCAAAGAATCTGCAACGCAGGTTGAAATGTCATTGGGCCCGAGATCTTCTGTAAAGTGATTTATTTTATTTTATTTCATTTTATTTTTCTTTCTCCTTGTTTTTCGTGTAATGTTGTTATTTATAATTCATGTATCATGAACTTTATCTCATAGAACATATCAATGGGTATCACTGTTCTTTTTCATTTATTTTTTAATTTCTTGTCATCCTTTCTTCACTTTTATCAAATTTACTCATTGTATCTTAGTATATAGTTGCAAATAAAGTTATTAAAGACAAGAAAAAGAAACTTTCTTAAATTTTAACTGACAAAATAACATATACCTAATTTAACCTGTGAATTGTATTGATTAATTTACTGTTTATTAGGTCAAAAGATGAAAGCCTGTTTCAGCTATCTGAGGTTGCATAGCGTAAAGCAAGTTGTTAGGTGGTTTACAATTGCCTTTTTCACCAAAAAAGTATTATTTCTTATCTGGATGCTACACCTCCCAAAAAGGATGTACTTTTCCACGTTATGTTTGGTATCTTCTATTCATATAACTACTGCAGGGTCTGGTTGTATAATGAAATCCATTACTTTCAGTAGTGATAACTCTAGTGTCATTTATATTTCTATCTCATCTATTCTTAAATGCTTATTCTTAAAAAATGTTTTTTTTTATTTTTAACTAAGCTTGAGAGAGGAAACATAAATATTCCTAACATCTCTGAGACTACTTAAGCCGATTGATTACGAATGGTTATAACATTTGGTTTTGTTTTCCTCTCCCTTCTGTTGATTTACCAACATGTTCTTTGTTTTAAAATAAAATAAAATAAAAGAAAATAAGTGATTTCGTCTGCTTTACAAATAATTACTCCTTAAATCTACAACTTTATCGACGGACCACTTACATGTAGTCTACAGTAGGCCTATTTGCTAATTCAAGTAAAACAGTAGCCTATTTGATATTACGTGACACTTGTCACATCTGTATCTAAAACAGTGTGCTAGATAACATTATGTTATTACGCAATAGAAATCATTTCAATTTGTTTAAAAGACGATCTAGTTATTTGCAGACGCTCAGTGGCTCAATTGGGGTTTACTAGATTTTGAAGCTGAAGATCTCGGGTTCATTATTCAACTAGGTTCTATAAAGTTTCACACTGTTCGTAACATGAAGTGTCAGTACTTACAGTTCAAAAACAAAAAAGGGGAAGAGAAGTGGATGTCTTTATACAAAATAATATCCTAGAACATGTGCAAGCAGTGAAGTTTCTGGGAGTGTCACCGGATAGAACTTTATCATGGGATTTTTTTATCATCATCAGCATCTGTCAAGGATTAGGATCCATGGCCTGTTCCGGCATCCATCACTTTTTAGGTCTTCCCAAGCCTCGCTTCCCTCTAGGTTTATATTTCCATGCTCACAGAGGAAGTCTGTGAGCTGTCATGCGAAGTAAATG
The DNA here is from genome assembly GCA_035578175.1 of Catonia carolina. Taxonomy (NCBI): domain Eukaryota; kingdom Metazoa; phylum Arthropoda; class Insecta; order Hemiptera; family Achilidae; genus Catonia; species Catonia carolina. The sequence continues at coordinate 65,309,300 of JAQMRL010000001.1, read as the reverse complement.
GTTGGACCAGTTTCTCTTATATATTCTTAACGTTTCCAACAGTGACTAAACAAACATTTAACTTGGCGCGGATAGCTTCGTCACGTACTCTATCTAACCGGGTACAACCTTTGAGTCCCCTCAAAAAATGTCAATTCAGCTGCCTGGATACCAGATTCATTCCTCTGGAATGACACCCATGTTTCACTTCTATATGTTATGAGTGGGGTACAGCCATTGCTCTATAAAATTTCATTTGGGTGTCCTTTCTCGTTTTCTTTCCTACATCCTGCGAATAGAACCGCAGCCAGCGCTGAATTTTGCCAGTTTTTCACTCACGTTATCAACTTTGTCACAGGAAATCTTTCATTCTAAATATTTAAAGTCTCGAACTTGTTCTATGGTTCGGTTGCCAAGAATAATTTTTGAGTGAAACCGGCCATCTTCCCTTGATGCCATAACCTTTGATTTTTGCGCCGATATTCTCATGCCAAATTCTGCACTTATGTTGTAGGTACAAATTAATATAAACGGTATATTGGAGCCTGTCTTCTGTGTCAAAAATATTAATAGTGACGTCTGCGTACAGCAATGAATTTAAGAATAACTTACATTATTCCAAAGCTGAATGCCTGAGTCAACTAATTGACTCCAAAATGATAAAATCTTACAACGTAAATATTAAATAGCGTCGGAGACATTGGACAGCCTTATCGTACGCCTTTATTTATTTTCATTTTCTCTGTTTTCTTGTCGTTGCCAAAAAAAAACAAATAATAAAAGGGTGGGATTTTTATACCGATCTCATCTGTGGTAAAATATAATCTGGGGTAATTTGCTTAAATCAAATTGGCAGATTAACTAATAAAAATTGATAATAGCTGCTTACCATGATTTAATTTTATCTCATCCAGTATGCCATAGCCTACTGGGGTTGGGGCAATTCACTAGTGTAACATTGAAAGAGTTTTAAAATTTATAATAAAGCTATTAGGTAGCCTATAACTTATGGTGGGAGTCAACCATTTAACCCCATGCAGATCATTTTTTAAGAAGCTTCATTCAGTTCCTTCATTTTACATCTTTGAAGAGATAATGTACGTAAAGTAAAATACCTTTTTACAGATTTTAAATGTTCACAATCACCAGACAAGAAACAAAATTGATGAAACTACTATTTTGCTAATTGCAACCCCAAATCTTTGAGCAAAATCCTTCTTTTGCAGGTAGAAAATACATCAATAAATTACCACGAGCTTTAAAAAGTTGTGCTAATTTAGGGCCTAAGTTGGTTTAAAATAAAGGTACAAAAGTACAACATGATTGATGAAACATTTTTTAGTGTATCTATGCTACACGAATTCCTTTCTAAATTTGGTTGAAAATTATGTAGACTAAACTTCTAATTAAACGCTGAGAAAATTGTGTTATAAATGGTTGGATGGCTCGCTTATTGACGTAAGCAAGTTAGTAGTGGTAAAATATTATTAGTAAGTAATGAATTTAACATATTGTTAACATTTAGAATTATCAGTTTATCTTGAGATGTCCTATAGACTACTTCCTTTTGAAATGTTTTGGATGCAGTTACTATAAAAAAATGGTTTGTCTAAATGCAGGCTAAGGAGTTAAGTTTCGAATTGAGTCATTTAATTGAAGATCAAAATAACTATTAATTGTTAGTAGCATTTAGGTTATTCGGTACCTAAATTTGTTTTAATGTAATATTAAACTGCCCTAAATAAAGTTTTTACAAGATCTCAACAATGTGAGCTTACAATCAAACTAAAATGTTTTCAGTAAGTCTACAAATTTTATCTGTGTAGTCTATCTGTTTAGTAGGCTACAACATTATGTACTACTTGTTGTTTAGGTCAACAGCCGAAAGGCTGGTTTGAACCTCTAGAGGTTTTACTAAGTAAAACGAGGAGTGAGGTGGTTTACCATTGCCTTCCTCACTGAGTGGAAAAGTACGCTTATCAGCATGCCGGGCCCTCTGAAAAGCACATATTTTCCACTCTGTAAATGACAACTTCACTTCATTCACCACAGGGTCTGGCTGTACAATGAAATTCATTACTTTTAGAGAAGATAACTCTGATTCGTGTCTTTTACACCTCTACCTCTTCTGTTCTTAAATGATTCAGTCATTTAATTGACTGACCATGTGATAAGAAACAGAACTATTTATTTTAGCCCTGCAACTAACAGATTGAGTGTAAATAATTTGACACTCCACCTGTCTGTTATGGGCAGATGTACTACTTAGTCTATTATATTTTTAATCTGTTACGCCTTAATGTGAATTTAAAGTTGGGGGTTTTGTAGAATGGTTTTATTGTTACCTACGTTTTTAGTATACGAGTAGGCTATATATTAAACGTTAGTCTCTAAGTTGCGTATAAGTGTAAGCTAAATAAATAGGCCTATAGTCACGTCGTTTAAAACAATTTTTAGATCTTTATCGTTTGATTTTAATTGTTAGCCTGTTTTCAACGGTACCTGTTCACCTATGGTAAACCCCCAATTTGATCGCTTCTTTTAATATAATTTTGAATTGGATTAGGCATGAATTTGAACGGAATTTACACCCAGCGGAACCTGTTCATGAGTGGCTGTTAACTGATCACCATAGTTTCAAGTTGCTTGACCAACTGGTGTTACTCAAGAATTGATGGCAACTTTCTATCGGTTGACTGACTTGGCTAGCCCGAAAACCTGATATTTAAAACTTTTATGAAAATAGAAAATTAGCGTAAATGTTGAGTTGCTCTGATGAAAGAGAGTTGATCAGAATTTCGTTCTTCTAAAGGACAGGACCTCCCTGAGTAAGAAAATAATTTAATTTTTCAAAATATTGTTGAACTTTCTAAAGCGTTTTGTTGTATTTAGTGTAAAAAAGGAGTGAAGCAAATCTATTGTTCTATAGTATTGTTCTTTTTATGTCGGTGGGTGATATAGTTGAGCGTTTGGGGATATTCTGTTTAAGCCTGCGGTCATCGTATTGGGTTGGTGCTATATAGACAAAGCTGAATTACACTTGTGCTTCTTTTGTCACGCACTATACTTTCAACTGTGATGAGATGTGAAGGGATCACAATGTTTGAGTCTGTCTTTCGTTTGTTTGTCATTTCCAAACAACAGAGGCCGGCGGAGGCTAGACAATTTACGGGGGGTTATTAAGCCGAACACGGTTCAACCAATCAGATAGAAGCCACGCCTCTGACAGCGCATGCGTACTCACCCATCTCCCTGCTTCGCCGGGGTTACTTCAGACCTTCATCTAGTGTCAGTCGGACCACCTCGGACCCGTATTTCCAGTAGGTCGTTGTTTTGCCCTATTTGCGAATATAGATGACTAGTTATTGTTTTTTGGATAGCAGCCGTTCAAGTTGCTTTGAATCTCCCGAGATGGCGGCAGAGGTACCACAACAACAACATCTTACTCCTACAGGTACGCTGTGTTATTTATTTGCAGTCACTTTTAATACGTTTTAGACCTAATTCAAACGAGCTTATATGGATAGTAAACTACCACAACACCACGTAGATACATTAACCTACATAACTCCAATATTTCAACAAACATCGATAGCCAGCTTAGTAAAAGTTTATACTGCACATTTTTTTAATTATTATCGTCTTAATGAAAATAAGGTAACTTATATTTTTTATTTTTCGGTATTCAGCACCAACAATTTTTCTTGTTGATTTCTTCTGTTTTTATTTACAGTTGCTGGTTAGCATTAATGAAATCCCAATTGTGTTAGTTATTTCAGTAGCTTGTAGTTGATTGATTATCTACTGTTTATGCTTTGGCCGTATATTTTTACGTTTTTACCAACGGATGCATGTAACTTACAGCCCCGCTAAAAATTTCTTTTGCAATAATTATATTTTAGGTAGGATAACATGATAGGTAAATGATATTAGCTAACTATTTATTATTGAAGGTATAAGTTTAAGGATTTTTTTTTGATTTATTTCATAGCAATTAGCCTATCATTTTTAACATAAGGATTTACCCCATATCGACGTAGATACATAATTTGACATTTTTAGGTTAATATCCAGGCACCTAATTACTATATAACTGTATAATAGCCTAAGCTAAGTAAGAATAACCTAGGCTAAGAAATACCCCTTGGGTCTTTAATATGTAAGGCTACTTATTTTTAGTTTCTTAAATAAGAAATATTTTACGCATGTCATTAAAGTTTTTTTTTGGAAACACCAGGTGCTAAAATATAATTTATGGAATTTCTTTTAGGATATTTTATTAATTATTAATTACAGATATCAAAAGTTTTAGTCAGATAACACGCATTAGACAAATAATAACAGATGTAGGCTAGTTCAAATTTAGTAATAGCCTAATCTTTAGTTTTGTTTATTTCATAAACGTAGATTAAGTACCTACAAAATATCTACTTCCATCCGTTTTAGTAACATTTCCGTTCATTTTTAGTTCTTGAAATCAAATGTTTTTTAAATGAAACTTACTCGTTCCAGAACCTTATTAAATTAGTACGGCTAATTCAAATTATAATGTCCTTAGTATTAACATAATTTTGTAGGTCTCAGCTTAGCCTACCAGTTACTTTGTTAACTATTAGATACGTTTTCTTTTTTCGTCGTTAACATTGGTATTCACTTGCACTTCAGCTTTCTCGTGATAATTTTGTAGTCTAATATTTATATATTGGTACGTTGATTAATTTATAGCCCAAATTTAAAATGATAAATTACTAACTGCGAGTGATAGAAGTTTTCCGCCGCTACTTGGCCTACTATTTATCTATATCACCTGTTTTATAATTATCACAATTTGACTTTGATTTCACTTAAATCTTTTAAGAACTTAATATAACATGTTTGGATCATAATAAGGCTAAGTTTTAATTCTGTTTATATAATGAAGAATTTCCTTGTGAATGTAGTCTACTATAGTCTACTAGGCCTATAGTAGCTAGTCTATAGATTTCACGAGTACCAAAACATTCGTTCTAATTTTATATCAAAATAAAAATAAAATATGTAACTCAAAAGGAAATAGAATGTAACCACACGTTTTAAATTTACTCAATGCTATAGTCAATTGACAATACATTTTTAAGTTTCCGACAGTTTTAAGTAGCCCTACCTAAGTAGGCTATATAAACTTCTTTTTGTTTATTCAAAGTTGTATCTACATCGTTGACATTAGTGACTACTGAGGATTTTAGAACGTTGGGTTTTTACTTGTAATAATTGGCAGACCTTAGCCGGAAATCGAATCTGGAACCGTCTGCTTTGCAGGATAGCGTACTAACCACTACGCCTCGGAGGCGGTCAGCTCATAAACTTGTTTAGGGTTTATTGATTATTATAAGATTAAGCATTAAAAATAGACTAATGTCTGGTTATAAAAAATACCTAGGCCTATAGGCTATTGATTATTAACACCTTTTGATGCTATTATAAAATAAAACTTTGAATGTTAAATACGATCGCAATCCTGATAATAGTTAAAAGATCTAATCATTGTTAGGCCTATCTAAATTTTAAATTTCTAACAACTTTAAAATCATGATAGCCTTTAACATTACTTATCTTAAATTAGGCTTAATTTTTTTGAAATATTAATTAAATTTTAAGTAACAAATTCTTAACAGTTAATTGACTGCTACTTCAGGATAAAATGTACGCCATCTAGCTGGAATCTAAGTCTACAGAACTCCTGTAGTAAAACTAGTACCGCGTGGTTTCCGATTTGTACAGGCTATGCGTAATACCTTTTGGCGTCACTGTAAGCTGTCTGGTTTTCAAAACAGAGACCTTAGGTCTGTACGTAGGCATACCGGGCAACTTTGGTACATTTGCCTGAACGTAAACACAGAAGATTTCTATTTGACGAATATAATACGAGTTACTTATGACGTTGGAACTAACTTATTAAATTACGGATTATTAAAAATAAAAAGAGATTATTTTCGTAAGGAGACTAACAACTCGTATGTAATTTGTACTCATTTAAACCTACATGGTGAACTAAGTTACTGCTGAAACAGATTCAGGTAGGTCCATCGAAAAAGTAAAGAACCGCTTTTCGTAGACGCTCCTAGTATAGGGCTACTCATTTAACTTTTTTGTGTTGAAGATCTCTACACTTAATCCGTGCCATTATCAATTTTTGTTTTATAACGTTATCGATTTTGAATAAAAATTTCATTTTTAATTTAAAAACGTATGTTCGTTCGGTTGATATAATGAGGGAATGTTCCCTTATTCCTCTCGTTTTAAGTGACTTCCCTTGTTAAATCATCAGGATTTTTTCTCCTGTGCCCGAACAGAGGTTCACAATTAAAAAAAACCCAGTAACTTTTGATCTACTTTAACTAGTCTTAATTGATTAGCCTACAAATCTAGAACACGGTATTGGGTCAAACAAGTCGATTCGTAACTTAGCCTATCCCGGAAACTGCTTAATCAATTTACTAGTTTACTAAATCGGCTACTCACCTTGGCTGCGTCATTTGAACGTTTCCTCCCTTGTATGTAGACTACTGTAGATAAGGAAATTTGTTTTCATGTAAAATTTTTGTAATCGAGTTTATACCGGAAATACATGTTTTCCGGTGTAACCAAGAAACATATTTTTACTGTTTGTTTGTAGGAGTGTGAAAAAAATAAATGGAAAACAGATAACTGTTTGAAGTTGTAACTTGAAACTTGATTTATTATATACCAAGAGGAGACCTGACACGACAATTTTCATCTAAATCGTTTAACCGGAAGTATCAGTTTATTCTGCAATTATTAAATTTTTTGCAGTTTCCTCAAAAACGGACCCCCACAATTTTGTTTAAAATCGACTCATGCACTGTTTTGTGCTCTATTAGATGAAGTAATCGGCACGTCTTGGAAAGTTCGTGAGGGGGCTGTGCTCTCGACGTATTTTTTTAAGATTGAGGCCCTAATATGCATTTTAGGACAACTGCATATCAAAGTTACAGAAAATAAAGAAAAACAACTTTATTTCAAGCGTATTTTTCTACAGTGCTTAATTAATAGCGTCAATTGGTATTTTTCCGTAGCCTTTTATGCTAGATTGCAATCAGTAAAAAGTTGATTTTTGAAATAGGAATTTTTTGTAACAAGGTAACAAGGCTAAATAATTTTTATAAGACTAGTTCAAGAAATGTCGTTCTGAATTTACTGAGTTATGAACTTGGTAAAGGCACAGTTAAAACTTTTTGAAAATTAAGAAGTTCTACTAACTTTCTGTTCCAACATTGTTTTTCTGAACTACTTCGTTTTGTGGCAAATAGCAATTTTATGTAGCTTGTTATATTGTACTACTCATCAAAATTGGTTATATTTTACATGGTTAAGAGGAAGTCGTATGAGTGTTTCACATGATGTAGCCTAAATATATTTTTAGTGTTAGGAGCTTGTATGCTGATAAATCCCCTGTAGTTCTTTTGAATAGCAATATGAAGTAGTCTGTGAGATGTCGCTTGATGTAGGCCTAGTCTAAGTACCGGTCTGCTGCTTTCTTACATGGTGTAGCATTATACTTTTATAACATGGAATAAGTATGATATTAAGTATTCAATAAATTGTAAAGCAGATAATTCAGTTCAATGACTGGATACATGTAGGCTACATGTTTAGACTGACATTACGGAATGATTCATGTTGATTTCATGTCTAATTAAAAAGAAAGATCGGAATAATCAGCTTATGCTGGCAGTCTTCAATTTACGACAGATCATGAACTCTAAAAATTATGTAAGCTGTAGACTAAATGTAATATGACTGACTCATACACATAGGTCTATATGTAGGGCCTACTAAGTGTGATTTCCTTCACTGTTATGCCTGTATTGTAATACGGTTTTTTTTTGGAAATCAACCTCTGTAAAAAATGGAAATTTCGTTGGCGAAATTTTGTATTAATAGCTAGTAAGCTTTTTTCTTAAATTGAAAACTTCTGTAGTAGGTATTTATGTTTGTGTATTCTTCCAACAGGTGTAAACCCAACGTATAAATACTACAAGTTACGGTGTAAAACTTGACTTATTTTTACTTTTGTTAGAGGATACTTAGGCTAAGATTCTCTTAATTTCATTCAGTTTTGTTTTAAGTAGGTGAATTTTTTTTGAAATTATTTTGTTAAATTTTTTGTGGTGTAACGAAAAGTGTAATCAAATATTTTACAGAAATAATTTTTAATCCAAAATAACTTCGAATTTGTTTTCTTCTCACTGTTTGATTACTAACGAACTTTCCGTAGTTAAATTTCAAAATTACTTTCTTATCACAAGATTTACATCGTTCGTGATTTTATTCTGTTTCAGGCTCTCCTAAACAACCGGAAAGTACTTCACCGTTGCTTACTCCACCGCACACGCCAACCGATTTAAAAGTTGAAAGCCCAACATTAGACGTCCGGTTATCATTGAGTGAAGGAGAAGGCGACGACGAAGTTGATTGTGAAGTCGAAGGATTTGGATTAAAAGAAGAAGAAGTTGAGGAAGAGTTGATCGTCGATTCGGATTTCGAAAGTGAACACGATATACGTTTGCGAAACAGACCAAATCAAGAAAATCGAAGGATTCTCTGCTGCAGTAAGGATTCTGCTTTCACTCCATGTCAACAACCTCCACAGTATCCTCCTTCATTCTTCATGCAAGGCATTCCTGTCGGATATCCCGCACTTTTGGTAAACCAGTGGTTGCGTTCTGCCCTCTACCAAGATCCTCGACAATGTTTTCCCATGCCTATACCTCCCCCAATACCTCCTCAGGCTGTCCGCCGTTTCCCAGGTCCTGGTAGAACTCCAGGAATTCCAAATAAAGCACCAAATGCACGACCGAAGAAGCAGTTTATATGTAAATACTGCAACAGACAGTTCACAAAATCTTACAATCTGTTAATTCATGAACGTACTCACACTGACGAGAGGCCCTACTCTTGTGACATCTGCGGAAAGGCTTTTCGTCGTCAGGATCATCTAAGAGACCACAGGTAACTAAATAATCCTCAGTTGTCGCATAGTATAAAACGCATTCTTATAAAGATCAAACGTGATTAAAAAATTGAGCATTTTAAAATCTATTTTATGAAACACTAATGAGTGAAAATTAAAATCCGTAACTGGACAAAAAGTCTTGTTCAAGTGACGTGATGGTAACTTTATTAGGTTTTTGAAAATTTCTGAAACTATGATATTTATTTATAAATTTTTTTTTTAATTCCTAATGTGTGTACGTTGCAATCTGTTCAATTCAGAACAATAAGCAACTCCATGACCCAATGAGATGAGGACAATATGTATGACGAGTAAATGAGGTGTAGTCTTGTACAGACTCAGGCCGACCATTCCTGAGAGAGTATGGTTAATTGAATCCCAACCATCTAAGTACACTGGTAACCACGAATTTTATAAATATTAATACACAATTTCCAATTTATATTATTAACTGGAATACGAAAACTGCACACAGTCGTGACAATTAAACTCCTTACTAATTCAAAAATTGTCACTAGTTTCAAAAGTGACAACAGATGTAAAATAATATTATATAGCCTATATTAAAAAATTTTATTTATTTATTTATTTTAAGTTTATTAAAAGTAGGAGGAATTTAAGTTCTGGTTTTTGCGCTTGATAAGATAATTTTTTATTATTTTAATAAAGTTGGGAATAAATCTAAAAAATTGTCTTGAAGTGTCGTTTAATTAGGCCTACAGAAGATTATGTAAAGGAACGCATAGTTTAGAAGCATTGTTTAAAAGCGAATTCATTTAGTGGGTTTGGCCATACTTGTTTTTCTTCTTTCTTTAGTTAATATTTATAGGTCAGTTGCACAATTGAGAGTGTAATAGATATTTGGAAATCATACCAATACACTCATGATGGATCGGAGCACGCTGTTAATTGGGCCTCCCAAGCGGTCAGGTTTAATATTTTTACAAGATCGTCGGTATAGTCTACATTGTCGTTACTCGAGTTTTACAGAATTATTTTCTTTATTTCTAAAAATAATTTAATTCCTTCTACTTTTTAAATTTTTTTCTTAAATTTTGTATATTCTGTTGCAGGTACATCCATTCCAAAGAGAAACCATTCAAGTGCGGTGAATGCGGTAAAGGATTCTGTCAGTCACGCACGTTAGCCGTTCATAAAGTGGTTCATTTAGAAGATTCGCCCCACAAATGTCCATTTTGTAGCCGGAGTTTCAACCAGAGATCAAATTTACGAACGCATGTATCAACAACCCACGCACAAGCATCAGTTCACATGCAAAATCCTTCAAATTCTTGTAAACTACCACGTTCAAATTTAAATTCGACACCGGCATTAGATCTCTCGAATCCTTCACCATCACCTCAACGTAAAGGTTTTAGTATTGATGATATTCTTAACAGAAGATAATCAGTTTTACATTTACATTTTAACATTGTGTTGTTATTATCTAGTCTGTACCCTCTAAGTCCATACAATATACCAAAGTCACCTTCATTCATACATAACCCATCTTTCTGTACCGAATCTTCCTATTACAAACCAATAACTAATTAATGTATTAAATTTCATCTCAATATTTGATGTTTTAGTGCGTAATTTATAAAATTTAGCAACTATAGTTTCTCGTTCATAATTTAAAAAATTACATTGTAGGATAGTAGGTACAGTTAACAGATTAATCAGTGGATATACTTACTAAAAATTTCCTCCATAATTTCTTTATCAATTTAACATTTTCAAAATTTAAGCAAGCTGTCAAGATCACTTGATTCATTTCAAGTTTCTTAATTAATTTATTAATTAGCTTTTATAAATACTTAATAATTATTTAATTATCTTATAAATTACTTAATATTTTATTTACTTTATATTAAAATAAAATGAAAGCAAACCAGTGTAGCTTTTATTTTAATTTGAAACTTGCGACTTAACACGTTTTTTAGTTTATTTTTTTAACCAGTCAGTCAATTGATTAAAAAACGAAAGTATTAAAAAAACTGGTGTGTTTCGTTAGTTCAAATCCAAGTAAAATGTACATTGATTTGCTTTCATTTTAATTTATATATATTTAAAGGTAAATGAAATACTGATCTATTTTATTTGTTGATATAATTGATAAGTACAATAAATAGACGAATATTTATACTATAATAAAAAAAATATTAGATATAAAATTCTGGGATGTGTTTTAGAAGTATATCATATATATAATGTGTATTAAGGTATAATTATAGCGGTTTTAGCAGTTTTCCTTTAAATTTATTATAAATATTGAAAGTATGTAATTACCGGTTTTCATCATTGTTTTTAGTAGTGGTTTTTAAATCCATACACTGTTCGTATTTAATAAATTGTATGTTTTGTATTTGATCCAGTATTGTAAATTAATTGGCTAGTGGATATGCTGGTTATTTATTAAGGTTTTTTTAAATTTAGACTTTGCAAAAATGTCTTTTAATCCCTATTCATAGTTATATTCGGTTTTATATCTTCAAAACAGAAGTAAGTTGTATTGTTTCTTAAGGGGAAGTCTAACTCTACAAAAAATATATTTTAGAAAGAAATTCAAATTAATATCTCGTACAAGAATTGAGATTTATTACTTTCTTTCAGAAATCATAACTTTTGACGTAGACTACTCTACTAATTTCCAGGATTTTGTTTTTTTAAATTACTCAGAATTTTATTCTGTGAGACCCCTTGCATTTAAAACGTAATTACATATCTTAAACGTTCTTAAAATTATTCTGTTTCTTTGTTGATGAAAATTTTTGCTACTCTTCCAGAAATAATAAAGACGTTAAAGGAAATGAATACGCTACTGCAACTACATGCGGTGTTTTAAAATGAGACGTTCTTTCAATTTGATACTTATTTCATGTAAATTGCTCAAATTAGAACCGAGTTATGATTCCTGATATGAAAGGGTGCTTTTCAACTTCCACCTAGATTTTAGAGTTTGAGAGTTACATTGTGAAATAATTTTTATTCAGGATTTAATAAAAAAAGGCTAAATGTTAGGCATAGAAAAAGTTTCCACTAATTGCAACATAAAAACATTTTTTGAAAAGCGACCCCCCTTAATAAGCTTAATAGTGTACCTTAAAAATAAATATTTCCTTGTAGACTGATACGAAACCAAAGTTTACTGTAGTCTGTAAGAATATTTTGAAAATTTGTTAAGTTATAAACAAATGAAAACAAACAGTTCGAACTACATATAAAACCAAAGGCATTTTTAATTAATCTATTTAATTGAATTAAGTACAAGCCAAGTACTTCATTATTATAATAGTTTTTAATGGTGATTGTTTATTAATAACTTATTAGTAATTTTTAATTACTTTTATTGAACATTTGAATCCTGTTAAGTTATTAGCCTGTCTATAATACAAATTACCCTAAAGTATAGTTTTAATCCATTTCGTTATTTTTAAGAAAACTTATCTACAATTGAATCATTAAAGTACTTTTTTATAATGATAACTAAACTTAAAAGTAATAGACAAATTTGGATCCTCTTCTTTATTTAATGTTTATTTTCGAACATTGAATTGATTTTTAACATGCTTTTAAATTTAAATTATTTTCATTTATGTAAAAATGTTCCGAAATTTAATCCATATTACACACCAACAGGTCTATTGCTGTGGAATAATGGTACTCTGTATTAATTACGTGTTAAAATTTTAGCCTAGTATTTGAACTTGAATTTCCTGATTAAGATACAGAAGAGATCAAAGTAAATTATTTACAAATACCTAAACTAAAATATTATACATTGGTTTCTGTGGGCACGACGTTATTCTACTGTATTTTTTAATATTTTCAGCTTTAGCCTAAATTCATGATCACATTTGTTGTCTTGTTTATACTCGCGTGTTTCAGATATTTGAATTAGTGTCAATTTCTGGAATTTATGAGGTTAAAAATAACTATGTTCGTTTTGATTTAGGTAAATAACATGTGTCAGCGTAAAATAAGACTAAGAAAATTCACCGTAACTAAAATACATGTGTTTTAGTAAAATATAACAATTGTACTATGTAATAAAACACAGCGTGTTTTAGGTACTGTGAGTAAATTTATTCCACTGAGTTGTCCAGTTAATAATTTAAAATAAAAAACAGTGTCAATTTTGAGTTTTAAATATATAATTACAGTATTTCAAAGTTATTACAATACCAAAAGATTTTCGTAAGTCCTTTTTTTATAATTTCATAATCTTTTATAATGTTCGCATCAACATTTTTTGTTTTTAGCGACCATGTTAGGTCTACATAAAAAAACAAGTAACATAAAGTATTACAGTTCATTTGAAATAGCATGATAGTAAGTCTGTGAATGTTGGTAACTTTTCTGAACAAAAACTTCAGTTTTCGAAAGTAAAATTTTCCTTTTAAATAGTTTTACATTATGTAATATAAAACTTAGTTTTATAATTTTGAAAATCATATGGAATTAATTACTTTACTGGTATTTTTTATTGTTACATTCAATACACAAGACGTGATTAATTAATGCATTAATCATAAATTTTTAATTAATAATAATATAATAAATAAATTAATTATTTAATTTTATTCTATTTTCCGTGTGTTATTGGAAAAATGATTATTTTTGTCTTTTCCATTGTTAATTATCTTTAAAAATTCTTTCATTCACTAACAGGGAACGCAAAATAATCTCTTTAAGTGGTAGCACTGACGCATGGACACATTACAAAATTCCCTATGATCTTTATTCCACTATCATGCTATTTCGAATGGACTGTACAATAATGTAGTACGTTAAGTTTACAATAATTAAACGATTAGCTATTAGATTTTTTACATTAATTTATATGAATTTTTTTTTGTTAAAATTGATTCTGAAAAGAAAAAAAATTTATAATATAGGTAGTGTTTTTGTGTAGTATGTGTGTGATTAACGCAATCTTTTTGTTATCGAAAATCTTTTTGTTTCTATGCTTGTTCAGATGTGATTTCTATGTAGTTTTATATTGCAGTACCTGTTAAATGCCAAATAACTTAAGCTATATTACTATAATAATTACAAACGTTTCTTTGTTTTACTTTTTTATCCGGGTCTTCCATTATCCAAAATATCAGTCCACAAAATTTTATTATTCCGAACAATTGGGATTTTACAGTAGCCTAATATATAATAATGTAGTCAATTTAAATTTTCAATGGAAATTTTGTAGTATTTTTATTAAAAATGTTTTAACATGTATTTTTAACGTTTTATCTTTATAACTTTATTGTTTACAATATTTTTCTGTTATTAAACAATAGTTAAAACAACTATTTAGACTAAGTACAGTAAGTTATTATAGTTGTCTATTGTAATAATTCAGTATTATCACACAGTAAATTTAACGTTTAATTGCTCTGCTTAACATAATTTTTATTATTTTATAGCTACTGTAATTAATTTATGGGTGATTTAGTTTAAAAAATAATATTTTTTAAGATGATTTTAGTAAATTACAGTAGTACGCTGAAATATATCATTTTTTGTTCACAAGTTAAATAATTATAATAGTAGAGCTGGTACTTTATATTTTTTATAACGAAAACAGTTTTACCTTTTAAAATTATAATTCAACCTAATTTTTCTTTTAGGCAAAACGCGCTTGTTTCATAAAATTTTAAATATAAACCTTTTTTCAATGTCAAAATTAAAATTGTTTGTAGTTTATCATGTAATTTTAGACAAATTTACTTATTCTTTTAAGAGCCCAAAAGTTCACAAGAGTCAAGATTTTAATTACATTAGTTTCTAAAATATTGTTTCAGAACTTCTTTCATAGATTGAATTGAACCGTTCAAGACCAGTTCTATTTATTCTAATATAAAAAAATTTAAACTCCATTGTTAAAGTTACTTGGTCAGAGTAACGAATTATTTTCTAGGGGTCTCAGATTTTATGCCCGAAGTTTGGGACTTTTTCGTAACTCATTTTCAGCTGTCACCTTTCATCAACAGCATTATCATTAGCCTATTGTGGAGAAAGGTCTGATGTAAAATCAAAAAGTAATTTTATTAAAGAAAAGGACTAAGAAATTTAATTTTGAATGAAATGCGTTAACGGATTAAGAATAATACTTATCTCATAAAATTATGTTTTTAGACTTATATATATATATATATATATATATATATATATATATATATAGGCCTATATATATATGTTTAGTAATTAGAAATACTGTAACAAGTCATAAGATCCTTTGAAAATTTTTGAAAAAATTAAATTACGTTGACCGACTAGTAGATTAATTCAACAAAAGAAAGAGATTCGACTTCAGTTAGTCAGAATGATTTTAACTAAATCTTTAAATAAGTTCTTACAAGAGCATTAATCTAATAAAAATGAATGTAACACGTAAATGAGATTTAGACAACCGAATTTGAAAGATGAAAACTTTAAAAATGTTGAAATTGGTGCAAATTTATTTTAATTATAACATAATCTCCCATGTTATTATAGCTTAATTCTTGACTAAGTATTGTATGGTTAATACACACATAAGATTATTTGTTATTAAGTATTTATGTATGCATTATATTATAGAAAATTAAATGTATTATAATAAAATTATATATTGTAAATAATATAGTAGTGTAATTGTAATTATAATTTATTGTTGTATATAAAATTTATTTGTCTAAGTTAAATTGTTTCTCTAAAATTAATTTCGGCTTATGTCGTGTTTCTATAACTGAAGTAATTACAACGTAAACTTGTTGCGTTTATTATTATTGAAATTAATTTTCGTATTACATGGTCCAGGCGTTTTTGTTTTAGAAAATTATTTTATTTTAGTATTTCTTTTTGGGTTATTTAACTACTGTATTGCTCGTGTTAAAAGCATCTAGATCTTAAAATAGGCTATATTACACATTTTGTTCCCCAGCTGTTATTTATTTGAGGTGTAATAAAATAAAATTGGTAATTTAAAGTTTGATTACATATTTCAGACCAAATAATCTAAGGGAATCCAGTCCTCAAAAATAAAGAAAAAAAACAATTTTGCTTTATATGTTAATTTAATGCTACTGGATTTTCTGAGTAAGTCGGTATACAATAAGTGGTCTTTTGATAAGGTTTTATATAGTTTATTAATTTTTTACACTGTTTTTCAGGGACCTGTCAAAACTTTAGACAACTTCGAAAGTTATAACTTTTTATCCTCTTCGTTTAGCAGTTTTATTTTTTAACTTTTCATAAAAATATTGTCGGCAGCCCTGCTGTTTATCTTGCTTTCTTATTTATTTTACAGCTGATTTTTCTTACGAGTGAGGTTTTTTTAGTTTATTTATTTACAGTCGCATCAACAGCTTGGTCATTAGCCATTAGCGACTACAGTGGGTTATAGAACGTGGGTTATGACTTGTTATAATTTCCAGACTCTATCCGGGAATCGAACTCGGGACCTTCGTGTGGTAGGCCACCGCGCTACCACTACGCTACGGAGGCGCCCACGAGTGAGGTTGTTTGTTCGTTTTCCGAAAATTAAATTTTTTCATACAAAAGGAACATTTTCTCAAACATGATAGAAATATTGGCTTGAGATTTTCAGCGTACATTCATTGCGTAGGAATACACAATTTGACGTGGCAGTTAACAAGAAACTACTCTTTTATGGACAGATTTTATGGTCACATGTAAGTTAATTTTTGGAAATGATTGACATTACCAATGAAAAAACTTTTTTCTGATGAACTAAAAGTTAATTTGAGAACCCCTCATGTTATATTTATCAAGGTCCAATAAATCTGTGGAAAAACAATTAGCCCAGTACCTCCACCACAGGCTGAGAAAATGTTCCTTATATTACAATGGAGAAAGATACGAGATCCGGGTCCCCGTAAGGAATATCTCATCCTTCTGAAATAATTCCTTATAACTTATGTTATCTTTATTATCTTATAATCACCTTTATTATGTTTTTTAAGTTAAACTACAGAAAATACAATTTTAACTGTCAAAAATGTTTAATTTATTTTACTTTTGAACACAGAACCAGTTTACAATCCGAATTGATATAACATTTTTTGAAATTTTAGAAGCTAGGTACGGTTTATACACGAGTAAACTTAATACACTACTAAAACTGTAAACTTAATTTTTTCATATATAATTATGTATAGGTTTATAAATTTTTAAAGTTACCAATGTCTACCTCACTGGATAACTTTGTGGATCTCTAATATTATTTTATTTTCCATAAATAAAACTGTACGGTTTTATTCTGTTAGTATGTGAATTTAATATTTATTTACGTAATTCATAATTGTAAATTGCAGACACCTACTGACTTTTGACAACCAGTTGCTCTGTTACTGACACAAGTTGCAGATTCAGTAACATTATTATAAACATTTTAAACAAAATTAAATTATAATTTACAATATTCTCTATTCAATGTAAAGAAATAGTAAATTTATTATTATGTAAGATCATTGTAATTAAATTTATTTTATATTAATTTATGGATTGTTGTTTATAAATTATAATAAATGTCTATTAAGAATATTAATTGGAGTTTTCATTTCAATATAGTCTACCAACCGTTGTTTTATCAGTATTTTTTAGTTGAAAATTTAAGCCAATTGGTTTTTTTACCCTTGTTTGTTCATAAACTTACGAAAAATTATGTTCCATAATAAAGTAAATAGTGTTGGGTTCGATGATTTCATACCTTAAAGAAATCTGGAACAAATAGTAGACTACAAATTAACTTACTGTTGTTTTATCGCATAAAATTTTCATTGTCTTTATTGGTATAATTCGCAAATTTTATAAACAAGTGAATGAGATGATGAATAATGTATTTTAAGACTTAGATGAGATAATACTAGTCAGCTATGAGCTCCAGCTGTAATTTGTTCCTAAAACGCTTATTTAATTTTGTGTACTAAAGGAAATTACTTTTTCTTATTACACATTGATGTTCCTACTCCATCGTTGGCTCACACGTCTGTATGGAATTCCGGGAAGGTGTGGTAAGTATACATTGCATACCAGTTCGTTGCTGTGGTAAGGTAATTTCTTACGAAATCTTGAGTAGATTTTATGAAGCGATTCGTTCACGTACAGGACTTACTTGAGGTCATTGTGTAAAAAGTGATTAGTGACCTCTAAAGAAGCTTTGTCCTTTTTTTCAGTAAGTTTGACTGAAATCGTGGAATTTTGAAGCTACAGATGTCTTAGCATTTCCATAAATTCAGCAGTCGAACATCAAAATAAGCCGAAGATAAACTTTACAAAGAAGTTTCAATATGCCCATAGGTAATTTTGACCTTTTATGAAGAAAGAGCGTAATCGTTTTTGTTTTTCACCCATATTTTCTATTAAATGTTTACAAGAGCGTTCCAAGTGAGTTGCCTACCCATGTTTAATTTTAGATAGCTTGTTATTTGTAACTGACGAAGAGGTGGGTCATTTAAAAAAAATGGGAAGGCGATTTTGAAGTCGTAAGGTAGGTGTGTGTGGGCAGAGTTTTTGGATAGAAGATTAAACATAAAATAATCGAAGTAGGCTACTTAATCTTAGGGCGATTTATGTTAAAAAAATTAGATAAGTGCTCTGTTGAAAAATAAAATATTTTCTTGAATTTTATTTGCCAGAAAATGGATGATCAGTGAAATTATATTTTTGTACGATTACACCTCAAGAAACGAACTAAATGAACTGTTTTAGTTTCCGTGGACTTTTTTCCTGTCAGGCAAGAATGAAATTTTTTAAATAATTAAGTTTTTGCAAATTTCTTAATCTTTCTAGATTTAGAAATTCCGCAACAGGAGTAAAAACTTAAGTGGTGGACCTAGGAAATTTTTGCCGGGTAAAAGTGTGTTTCGTCAGTTTACCACTTTTAGGTAACTTCTCTACTGTTCTTGAGTTGCCTATCCGTAATGAATGTTGGCGATCATCATGGAAATTCTCACTCTGTCAACAGCAATACAAAGGAGTTGTGAGGAGGTTATTTTGAACTAGATTGTAAGATTTTTTAACCACGATATCCTTCTTCTTATGGGCCCTCTTTCTCCGAAGATTTTTCACTGCAAAATACACTGAAGCAAGACATATCTGGCTTTGATTCGCATAATATGACCCTGGTACTACAGTTTACGTACTTGATAGATCTCAAACCTCCAGGTCCTTACCCATCCTTCGCAGAACTTCGGCTTTAGTCACTTGCGCCGTCTATAGAATTTTAAGAATTTTTCGATACAGCCATATTTATTGCATGGAATTTCTTTATGATGGCCCAGTTTAAGGTCCA
Source organism: Catonia carolina (assembly GCA_035578175.1). Taxonomy (NCBI): domain Eukaryota; kingdom Metazoa; phylum Arthropoda; class Insecta; order Hemiptera; family Achilidae; genus Catonia; species Catonia carolina. The sequence goes on along the minus strand of JAQMRL010000001.1, from coordinate 65,290,011 downwards.
ACACTCTACCCCATAAAAGAGGACGGAGAAGACAAAGGTCTTCTTCAGAATAACTTAGGATAGGTTAAGTAACTTAGGATTTTGTAATTCCCTCAAATCAGGTAGTAATTCTACCAAATTTGTTTTAAATTTGAGGCTCCATTTTATAATTTATACACATGAACATATTTATTTTTTCAAGTGTCCATTTGCCGCCCAGAATATTTTCTCCGTTTTGCTCACTCTTGTAGATTTCTCTGACTACAAATCTGGTTTGATAGAAAGAAGTAGTCAGACTAGATATAGTAAATCTTTATAGGTAAATGAAAACGAGGTTAGTGACACCCGCTAATTAATAGTTCTCAAACTTCTACACCAACTAGAGAGCTAAAATTCGGCACATTCATTCTTAAGGGTGGAACAGAAAATTACTTTGTGGTAAAAAGTAGGGGTGACAACCCTTGAAAATAACCCTTAAAAAGCACATGGAGTGTTAAATTAATTACATTCGTTCTTCAGTTTTCAGGGCTACAAAAAACAGTTCTGTTTCTTATCACATAGTCAGCTAAATATAGCCTATGACTGAACTATTTAAGAACAGAAGAGGTAAAGGTGTAAAAGACACTAGTTAAAATTATCTTCTCTGAGAGTAATGAATTTCACTATACAACCAGACCCTGTGGTCAATGGAGTAAAGATGTCATTTACAGGGTGGAAAGTGGGTGATTTTTGGAGAGCCTGGCATGCTCATAAGCATACTCTTTCAACTCAGAGAGGAAGGCAATGGTAAACCACCTCACTTCTCGTTTTACTTAGTAAAACCTCTAGAGGTTCAAACCAGCCTTTCGGCTGTTGACCTAAACAACAACAATACAAATAATTATAATTTCCGAAGTGATACGGTTCTAAAACTCAGCATGCGTAGCCTACTCACCAAGTAAAACGCAGAAAATGTAAGGATAGAGTGAGTCTGGAACCTGGGAAAAGCATTAGTACATCAGTTGATTTAATGCATCTGCTAAGAATAGTGATAAGTATACACGCAATTTACATCTATTATTACATCCTACTTTCTCATAATAAAGAATTGTTGTAAACTTGTAAATAATGCTTTGTATGAAAATATTCACGAAATTGTATAGCTTCATAATGCGCCAAATCCAAAATAATATCAGTCGATTATTTTTCATTCGTGGTCTTTAATCTTCTCTTTAGTTTTCACTGTTGTTTAGTTTTATATAGTAGGGTCTAGATTTATATAAAAATAAAGTTATTGAATTTGTAGATGGTTCTATTCTACGATATAGGAAATATGTTAAATGATAATATGATTATCACTTACTATAGGCCCATGTACGATCTGCTGTAGGTCTACAACAGTCCTCACCAACTACAAAAAAGTATAATGGATTTCTGTTGTACTATAACTTAGTAGGCCTAGGCTTGTTCCCTACTGTACAAGTCGATAAATATTACTATGCAAATAATTTAGCCTACTCCTGTACTAGAACTGACTAAATTAAGCGGCACCCTATTATTGTACAGGTACTAGTAGGCCTATACATCTGTGACATTTTTACATTAAATAGCCAGATAACATTGTCATTTTGGTTTTATTTACACAAAATCAAGAGGCAGATCTTTTATGTGTAAACATTGACATACTGCTTTCATCAAAAACACTGTAGGCCTATTGTAGGAACATACACGACCAGGTTTTTGCAAAGTTCTTGAAATAGGATTTATTTATACACTAATATGTATTTTTTTTAATTTAATTTTTAAAATTTATATTTTTAAATTTGCTAGAAAGTCAACAAATAACAAAAGTAGTCTAATAACTAAAAGTAATTTAGAATAGTAGTAATTAAATAAATTATTAAATAATATATTTCATTAAACAAAATGTAGAAATTATCGTCGCTCCTTTTACAAAATTCTTAAACAATAAAGCGTTATTGGAAGTAAGGTTTACTAGAAATCTTAGGGCTGGAAATTTTTCAGAAGCGTAAGTAACTCATCTTAGAAAGAAACATGGTGAAGTTTTCACTTAAAAATAAATTGTAGAATAAAAGTTTAGTCGTTTGATCAGGTACTATGTAGAAACTTTTGGAATTCATTTTGAAGAATAAACAATAACATTATAGGCCTATATTATTTGGGCTTTGAAAATTTTCTTTTATGGAACAACTGATAAGTTAATGGAAATTTGAAACTGAGGAATAATACTATCAATCTAGGCTTCAGGTCTCACTGTCCTTAATGTCAATGCTTGAAGTTGGTTTTAGTTTAATCAATCGACGTTGAAAACCTTTAAATTTCCATGGAAATTCAATAACAGAAAATAAGTTCCTAGGCTACATGTTTTGTCATTCACAGGTTAGGACACTATTATTTAAACTAAGAAAGACGCTTTATAGCCTGTAAATGAGCCTGAATTGCATGCTGGGTAAATTTATATACCTGTATTTTAGAATTATTGACTGTCTTAGGATCGATACATTTTAGCGGCGAAACAACGCGATAGATCCAAAACCTACATAAGGGAATCGAATATGACTTGATCTCATAAGGGCAGGTTACTTACTTAATTTCGGATGCTATATTATATCATTTCTTTTACTGAATTTAAAGCCAAGAAAATGTTTTGTTGTAATGGATTTTGAAAAAAAATATATCTAGAATTAATAAAAACGTGACTAGGCGATTAGTTGGGAAATACAGATCATTAGTTTAGCTTCTAGTTAAGTTCACTTTTTTAATTATATCAACTAACGTACGTATGTCTTTTTGATGCTAAATTAGGGTCTGAAACTACTCAACTGAGTGAGGGTTTGATAATAACAAATCAGGGAGCATGAATCAAATGTTAAATTAATGTTACAAATAAAAATGAAGTGATATAAAAGCCGATGAAATCGTGTGGGCCATATTACAGATTGGACAGGTAAAGATTGCTTTATTAAAATACCTTTATTCCGTAGATGATTTAAAAATCTAGACTACATGTACTCCAACATCGTAGCTCTTAACGAATATTAAAAGAAGTTAGCTATGAAACTCCCTGACTGACCACATAATGATTTTATAAAATTATCCTACCTTTAAAATTAAAAAACATTTGGTGTGAAACAACTTTCTTTTGCCTATGTAAATAATGACGAATATAAACTAGTCATAATTATGAGTAAAAAATGTAAAATTAAAAACATAACTTAATCTTAACCAATGAGTGGAAGACGCAAAATGAAAATCAATCTCAGTAGAACTTAAAAATACGTAAAATCACTAATTGATGCTAAACTAGCCCCTGTAAAAAAAATGCTTGAAATAAAAGTTGTAGGGTTTTCAAATTTTTATAACTTTGATTATATATAGTATATTTTTGTCGTGAAATGAATAATAAGGCCGTAGTATTAAAAATTCCCATATTTTGCTTAATGAATTTCCCTAGAATTTCAATAAACATGCTGCTTACTCTATCTTGTAGAGCATAAAAAATGTAATAAATGAGGGCGATTTTTATAAAAGGTGTAGGAGCCGTTTTTGAAAAAATTCACCAAAAATGAAAAAAAAACGCACGAATAAAATACTACTTCCAGTTGATCGATTCTAATGAAAAAATGTTTGAGTCATGTCCGCTAGTGTTCCCTAACTTAATTTTCAAGTTTCAACTTCGTAGGCCTACAATATTCCGTTCTTGAGATATTTTGGTTACATACACAAACACACACCAATCGCTAGAATAGAATCGCTCAGGGGTCCTGAAAAGATGTATTTCCGGTTAAAACTCGATTTCTAAAAATCGACATGAAAACAGTAGGCCTAATTTCCTTCCTTAGATATTCATATAGGGCAGGGGAGAGTAAACGAAGCGGAAAGGTAGTAGACGAACATATAGGGCAGTTGGGAAACGAATCAGGTTGTTTTGTAGCTTTATATAAAACAATACGAAATGCAAGTATGTCAAATATTTTCTGCGTGTGGTACACTGAAGTGGACAGACAACGATTGGAAAAATTACATTATACCCTAAAATATTAATAGAATATTTTGTACTGCTAAATGTCTTAACGTTTATTGTCTTTAATTTTTATTTAGGTATTGTACTTAAGCTGCACAATTTCCATATTAATGATATTTAATATATACTAACGGGTGGTGGGAATTTTACTTTCAGGAGAATATACCTAACAGTACATTATCCGTCTTTAACTATGGGTATTCTCCGTTATTCAACCCAAGAGATCTGCTCTATTTTCGCTTCACACGTCGCACAGAAGCTTAAAAAACCGAGTACCAGAAGGAGGTCTTAAAAATTTTCAACGAAAGGCCTCGATCGACTTTAAGTTACTTTCTGCCGCTGCTCCGTAGAGCTGGACACCGTAAGTCCAGTTGTTCTCTAAAGGGTTTTGCAAATTAAAATTTTGAAACGGAGGTTCAACTTTCATCGAGGGGTAATTAATCCCTAGAGTAGCTTCTGGCGGTGGTTAAGTTCTAAACGTTTTAATTTCGGATAATGCTTCCAAGTTAGTCACCTGTCAAGTCACAAGACAAGATATTTTAACTTATAAAATATTTTTTAAAAGCCTAAAGTATTAATCTCTCAGTTTTAAGCAGCGATCAATACCGAGAACTGGTGAGTTTATTTCGAATTTATACAACATGATAAAGACTGATTACTTTTAACACGTACTTTACGAATTTGGAGTGTGTATAGGGAAGGAACTTGTGTAGGTTAAGACAGGGCTCCAATAAATTACTTCCAAACAGTAGGCGATTAAAGCGGCGTGATGTGCAATTAAAGATAGAGCTCAACATTTTTCAACATTTTTTGTACATATTTAACGACTGGTTGGGTATAACGCAATATAATATATTACGTGTATCAGTAAACATCATTTTCGTGATCTGCTTTTACTAACAGTAGTAGGGAATTCATGAAACTTACTTCAGTCGATTATTGCCTATTTAAAAGTAGACTAAACAAACTATTTTTTTAAATTGAATAATAAATTCAACACAATACAAATAACTTCACAAAAATTTAAAATTGTTTTATGGGTTACATCTACCTCTAGGCCTATATTAAAGACTGCCCAGACTGTATTATTTTTAAAATTTGAGCATATTTGATTGGGTCATCGAATCCGGTACCAATAATTAGGCATGATCATCATAAACAAAAATGCTTGGCCTTGTTCAGACAACTTCAAACTTAGTAATCTTCTATTTCTTAAAGAACTTATAATGCCGATCTCTTTCGAGGTCGTTCAATTCCATGTTGTTTAGTTTACTTGTTTGGAAATTTAATCATCTGGCATCCGAAATATATGACTACTAGGTGAACCGTGAGGGAAAACCCCCAGGTGTAATTTTTTTGTCTATAGAACTTCTCTATAAACAACATATTTTGCTTTATTGTTGTGTGGCATTATTTGAAAAAGCAAAATATAGCAGAACCCACTGTACACTACTCAAAGTAAAAACAAGCACGTTAGAAAGTCCAAAACGATGTGTCACTGCCAATACGTCGGCGTACTGTAGTTCATTGAACTTGCCCCCTCCAACCTGAAATAGCTATGCGAGATGTGGGAGGGACGGATAGAAAAAAAGAGAGATATATGCGTAGTGTAATACTGCATTCGGCACACAGATGCATCGCTTACCGTATTCCCGTTCTTAATAACTTCACGTATTATTATTTTTAATCTTTATTTTAGACTTCCTACTTTACGAACATAAATCAAAATACGATTTTGGTTAATTTTCTGCAAATCTACTCAAACAGACGATTCATTTGAGCCCAGTTTGAGGAAAATCTGTAAAGGTTTAAGTGATTAAAATCGTGTTAAAAAAAGCATGCTCGCTTTTAATGTATAGATACCATTTCTGCCTATCTTTCCGAATAGTTGATATCACTCTTGGCACATTAGGTTCATGCTTATATCTTCATTTCTTTTATGGACCAGCAATCGATACCTTGGTTATTAAAGTGTTAACAATTTTATATCAGCAGTCTCTATCTAGTTGATATCTGCTAAGCAGTCAGGTCTATCACTTTGAATTGAACCATACATTAAATCTAGCAGAAGCAAGGTCGGATAAAACTTTTAAAATGGTCTTCTTCAGTACTTTGCCGATCAGTTGTTCCCTCAAAGCGTATATAAGCCTTTGAAACGTCTCCAATTTTCATTCTCCATCTCGTGATTGCACATACGAGAAATCAAAAATAGTTAAAGCAGTTACTAGTATTACGTAATTTTAAAAAGAACTTATTTAAGTTACTAAATTTGAAACTTTTCAGGAATATTGGTTAAGAAAGGCTTTTAATACGAAAGTATTATTTCAGTTTTACCCTAACGGAAGCCTAGTATTTTAATTGTTTGTAAATATATTAAAAAATAATTATTCGTTTTACGCGACATTAACATGTAAAACAAATAATTTTCAGGAATTTTGAAGAAGAACAGCCTTTATTTATTTGAACTCTGGTCGCGTTAATCATCTAACCTGAAACAAAGTCAAATGAATTCAAATCACCGCTTCCCGTTGGGTATTTATCATTTTATCTTCTGTCTCATTCTCTTTTATTAGATGGAATATGACAGACAGAGGTGCTTTCTTGATTTATAAGTGGAGCTGTTGTCTGTTAAGAGTGTCGGAGATGCGAATGTCTGCCAAGTGTCTATCCGTGAATAGGCGGCAACCGTTAAAAGACATCGGTTATCAGTGTCGTTCTCATTTGTCACCATAGCCTTTTATTTTCTCTTTCTCTAATTTCTTGACACACTCCAATGATTCTGTGGCAAAGCTAATTAGTTCAACACGTCTATTAGTTAGTATGCCATATAATATGTTATGACATTCCTTCCGTCTTATGGATCTCCTCTCCTCGCCAATCTTCCTTTCTTATAAATAAAGTCTGTCAAATCTATAAAAGATTTGTTATAAATCTCTATTAACAAAACAATCATAATTTAAATTAATTAAATAATATGAAATAATTATTATAGTTTGCCTTACGATGTTTAAGTCTAATTTTTTTCAACCGGTTTGTTCTGCTTATTGACTGTCCATAATACTGTTTATTATACTATGTATTTCAAAATAGGCCTACTATTAAATTAATCACTGCCTTATTGGTTTATCAGATAACTGCACCACCGAAAAGTCGGAGATATAGGTACAACTAATTAAAGAATCGGAAAACCAAGTTTTAGAAATGGCCGCCGCCTTGGAGTAGGCTTAATTATAGCACCCACTAGACTATAAAGCGGGAAATATTTGTACGTCATAACTCTTCTTTCTCGCTATAGCTGCTAATGAACCAATTTGTTGTTGCTAAGATCAAATCGTGAAAGATAGTAATTGCGAGACCCACTTTTAAAAAAAGGTTTTTTAATTCTTGGAATAGACTTGTTTTGGTTTATCGTCCGGCTGTTTTGCACATTAATCGTAATATAGAAGATGAAAATTGATGTGTGAAAATAAATGATAAAAAATGCCAGACCTGACTGAAAATCAAACACGTCACGTAGAAGTTAGTTGGGCTAGGGGTCGTGAGTTCGATTCCTGGTTTGGTCTGGCATTTTTTCATAGCTTTTTCATATTTTACCACCTTTCGTCGGTTTTTGGAGTATTTATAAATATTATTCCTGTTTGTTATTGGGGATTGTACAGTACTGAAAATAATTCAATTTTATCACAGCTTTTCGCTGTAGGCCTACTCATGACTTGAATAGGAATGAATTTCAACTGAAACCTCCCCTGTGGACCTTGTTCCTGTGTAACAATGAGTTTATTTACCTTACAATGTCGCTAGCTCAACCGCTTTTTGCCTACTTTAAAACTAATAGCAATTATACGTAGCCTAATAAACGTTTTAGGTTAAACTATGCATTAAATTACACTAATTACACTTACTCTAATTAAATATAATTTTTAATGGTGCCTATAATTTTAATGCTCTTATCTAAATGATGGAGTATCTCGAAAATCCAGCCTTTTTCGATTCATGAAACTTTCAATATCCTTCTGTAGCACCATGTATCAAACGCCTTAAGTCGTTTCATGTCATCACTGTTTAAAGTGCAAGCCTCACTACCAAATAATAAAATTTATAACCTGTAGCAGCGAATTAAGCGAACTGGAAAGACAATTTTAAGGTCTCTTCTACACAAGAATCTACCAGGCCTGTACTTTATACGCAGAAAATGTTCAGAATTGAACAACTTGTTCAGGTTCAAGTTCTGAGAAATAATAGAAATGAAGCAATATTTTCGAAGAAAAGTTTTATTGAAACTATTATTTGTTTTCTCAAAACCTCAAAAATTTATTTTTCCCTTGGCTTTTTTAAGAGAAGTAATATATTGATCTTATGTAAGAAAGTAAAAATAGAACAGAAAAATGAGCGAAGTAATAATTAAAGATAGTTATTTTACTGTAAATGAGAAAAATAAAAATGTATAGTTTGATTTAACTGAAGTAGTGTATGGGAAACTGTCAAGCGATTGAAGATCTGTACTGGGAGAGATTGATTGTGAAGTACAGTATGGTTGATGCGAGTAAAAATAGCTGCCGGGAAGAGTTGGAATCGGATAATCATATATCATGGAACAAGTAATATTTGGGTAAATGCTATTCAGTGAGCAGTAGAAGTGGGGGCCAAGTTCAGGTATATGAAGCGAGCGGGGGGCAGAAGCAGTGGGCAGTGGGCAATGGGCAGGGACGCTCAGCAGGCGGTTCGGTGGATTGTAGATTGCAACGCGGTGCTGTGGACGTGGCGCCTGCGGGCTGAATTCGAGTTCCCACGCCGGCACGACTCTACCCCACTAAATCATCCGGCCACACTGTATTATATACTTATGTACTTAATATCTACTCCGGTGCTGCCACTCAATTTAAGACTGTCCTGTCCTTCAGCCTTTCACCTTTCCTTGCCCGGCCAGCAATCAGATCAGCCAACGAGCAATTTGTGGTCGAAAATGTTGCAATTTACTCCTCGTAATCCTACTTAAGCTCTTATCTAATTTTATTTGCTCTTAATCACTGTTATTTTCGTTTTAAAATTAATTACACCACGATGATGCCTGCTTTATGACTTTTTACTAATGATCCAACGAACATTATTTACCGTTTAGCATAAATTATATAAATTGTTTTATTGACCATCTCTCCTAACGATCGTAGAAATTTAAAACATTCATTTTTTACATCCACAATAATATCAGTACCGTAATTGAAAAAAAGAAATTCATGATTGTTTTTCCTATAGGAAAATTTAAAAAATGTGAGAAATGAAATATGCATTAAGATATCAAAAATTTAGTTTCAGGAATTGCTTTACGCGATACCAAAGGAAATTTCTGGTTCAGATTGTCCCACTACTTTAAATAATAATTTGTTCTGTTAGTCTATTCATAGATTTTAAATTGAATTTTGTTACAGATTTAAAGAATGTCTTTCAGTATTTTTGAGTGTCTTAGACAGCATTAAACTGTACTATAGGCATGCATAAATTATACAAAATTATGAAACGATAAATTAATAAATTAGACACTCCCGAGTAACGCTTCAAATTTATATATAACGAACTACTTGAAGTTCTTTCTTTAAGTTTAAAGTTTAATATTTAAGTTTCTTTCTTACTTTAATGTTCTTTCTTTGAAGTCGAATTTTACGACTTAAAGTTCTTCATAAATATCATAATTACCAAAACCTTTGTAAGGGGCCGAGTGAGAGAGTTCACAAAGCAAAGATTTGTCGTGGAACAGTTCCATTCCACAACATATTCTGGTAAAACTTCCCGGTTTACTTCTTCTTTCTTAAGTAGTACCTACCCATTTTGAACACAAACCATTGTCATTGGTGTCCTGACGTTATTGGCAGCTACGCAAAGTTCTGTACTGGTCTTCAAAAACCAAAAAATCCTTGTTTTTCCAACACCTCTCTTCACCATTATCTTTGCTAGAAGTATAAAACTACTTTCATTGCTACTTGTTGGAATCTGCTTTCCGATTGAACTGGAACAGAAACCAGAACTAAAGTTCATATTTTTCTAAATTATATTTGCTTGGCCTACAATACGTAGCTAACCACTTACTGCCTAATGCGATATGGCTAGATGCTAAACACCTTTACCAAACGGAAAAACTGATTGAATTAACATTGTAATGGCAAAAAATGTCTGTTAGACTAATTTAACGACAATTTTATTTAAGACACGTAAAGTGAAAGATTGTATATTAGCTATGACATCATTAAATTCGTGTTATAAATCATTAACATTATACGAATACCTTCTATTAGTGGAATTATTTTTACTTATGAATAAACTAGTTTCATACCAAACAGAACGAAATACAGTCTATTCAGAAATTGTAATTTTTTTAAAATTTAATTCCTAATATGTGTACGTTGCAATCTGTTCAATTCAGAACATTAAGCAACCCCATGACCCAATGAGATGAGGATGATATGTATGACGTGTAAATGAGATGTAGTCTTGTACAGACTCAGGCCGACCATTTTTGAGAGAGTATGGTTAATTGAACCCGAACCATCAAAGTACACTGGTAATCACTGTCTAGCATTCAAATTCGTATAAAAGTAACTACCTTTACTAGGATTTGAATCAGGAACCTTTATCTCCGAAAATCAGCTGTTTAACAGCTGATTTTGGCAACGACGTTACCTCAAGACCTCTAAACATTGTAAAAATAAACTTATAAATATTGAAAAACAAATGGCATAATATAACGGCTTTATACGCTTCTTTTACTTTTCTTTTTGTAAATAAACAAAAATTTAAAATCGTTACGCAGTAGGTTATTAAGCAAAAACCCTACGTCACTTCTGTCTGTCTGTTCACACTATATCAGAAACTAATGAACTAATTGTGTGCCGTTTTTCACCAGTGAATAAGTTGATTGATTCCTTATATATAAGGTTTTAGTGTTTCATATACAAATATTCTTTTTGTAAATTAGCTGATATATACTTAATAATTTTTGTCTGACTGGTTTATCATCTCCAAATTGACAGACTACCAACAAAGCTAGAGATATGAAATTTGAAAGACAGCTTTCTATTGTACTATCTGGTTTACTCGCAAGGAATATCTTTTTTAAAATTCAAACCTTACTAAGGTGGGAAGGGGTTTACTTTTTTATGAACAGATACTAATAACGCGGATATTTAGATATTTGAGATGTTGCAGAGGTTAACTAATTAATAAATGATTTAATACTTTTTTTGCCAATTGTCGAAATTCAACATCTAAGGAAGGTAAAAGTGATATCAAAATTTGTATGGAAAATAATATTGAATTTTGTATTTGAGGATGAGGTGGTGAGTCGGAAACTACTTACGTAACGACCAACAAGATGACTGTTAGAGTAATACAATAGAGCGTACGATACGAATGAGTTTTTAGTTGGAGTGGTAACGGGGACCCAGAGCCGATAGGAGACCACAGTTCCGGTAGACTATAAATTTACCACCAGAAATTACTACATTTTTAACTATGTTGGTAAAATTTATAGTAATTTTAAACAATGGCATTCTAGAAATAGTTAAGGTAATAAATTGTTTGTTGTAAGAAATTGCGTGTTTTATAAAATGGTGTGGATTGAAAAAGGATAATGAATTGTAACGAATGAAATGTTATGAATAAGAATTCTCTGAAATCGAAACTAGTAAGGAACATTTGTTTTTATTTTGGTTCCTTCTACTATGTTTCAGTAAAATGGAAAAGTGTTATAAAGTACGGATAGTTTGGGGAAACTATCAGACCTCAGGTATAAAATAGTTAGCGCCTTTGTAGTAAGTTAGCAGTACTTGGAGTATGAATGAAATTACTTTTGTCAGGCTGTTTCGAAATTGTGTCGTTACGGGACTGGTTCTAAATTTCGTTAATAGTGCGTGGGCGTACGGGTGGTAGCAAGTACTTGTGGCAGGTATCATTGTTTTGATTGGTAAGTATATTTTGTTTATGTTATAGTTTAGTTTAAGCTTTAAGTTTTGTAACTGATTTAATTGAAGTAGGCAATCTAATTGTAATTTTTTAGTAGTCTAACCTTCGTAATTGTAATTGTAATTAATCGTGTCCATAAATAATTATTAGTCTATAAGTTTAAAGGAAGTACATATATCATTTATTATACTCAGATTCCAATAGACCTTAGCTTAAGTGTTACTAGCCTATAATATACAGTATTATATATATTGTAACATCCAAACATAGGTTTGTTCGGTATTTGGGTTTAATAAATAAAAAACAAACTTTTGACAACTTATTACAATTATTTATTTACAAAATTAATAATTACAAGTAATGATTTAACTTAGCGTGCTAACGAATAAATAAATTACAAAACTTATAAACCTACCTCACTAACAATAGATTATTGTTCTTTTAAGAACCAAAACGATAAACACTTACCTGTCGACAAACACTTTCTACCACCCGGATGCACAATTAACGTAACTCCAGAACCTGCCCCATAACAACACTAATTCGAACGACTACCGTACACTTGCCATTCACAAATTCAGGTGTTGACTGACTCACTATAACGTTAACTGTTTTTATACTTGCGGTCTGAAAGTTAATCTAGAGCCTTCGAACAATTACAAGATCTTTCTTACCAAAGCGCCGCTATTCTCGAACTCCGTAGAAGAAATAAAAATAAAAACAAACGTTTCTACTACTTTCGATTTCCTAGAATTCTTATTAAAAATATTTCATTCGAAGCAATATACTTTTATATATACCAAAGTTGTAGGTTACCTTTGTAACACACTTTCTCCATACAATACACAATTTTTTACAATAAAGAAACCATTACATCAACCATCCCTAGAGTAAGGTTAGACTACAATATAAAATATTAGCCTAGATAACTAACTTTTGAATATACGAGGTAGGGTCAAAAATTTCCCGGAATTGGTTATTAAAAATTTATTAAAAATATTTATAACATTCTTACATTATTTCCCTTCAAAATACTCTCCTCCTGCATCTACACATTTATTCCACCGTTCATATAATTGTTGGAAACACTCTTGAAAGCCGTTTTTTGAAAGTTCCTTCAGCCGCTCCGTCGCATTTTCAATCACCTCTGACGAATCAGCAAAACGATGTCCCTTCAATGCCATTTTTAACCTTGGAAACAGGTAGAAATCTGGTGGTGCGAGATCGGGAGAATATGGAGGATGTTCCAGAGTGGTAACATTATTATTGGCAAGGTATTGTTTCACCATTAGGGATCGATGTGCTGGGGCATTGTCGTGCAACAAATACCAGTCATTCTCTGCCCATTTTTCAGGTCGTTTTCGTCGAATTGCATCTCGTAGCCGTTTTAAGATCTCTGTGTACAATTCTTTATTTACTGTTCTCCCTTCAGAAATAAATTCATAATGAATCACTCCACGGTAATCAAAAAACACCTCCAACATCACCTTACCCCGGCTTCTGTCCAAGCGAAATTTTTGTTTTCTTGGTGAAGTTTTTGACTTCCATTCAGCGGACTGCCGTTTTGTCTGAGGGTCGTAAAGAAAGCACCATGTCTCATCACCTGTAACAATTTTGCGCAGGAAGCCGTCATCTGCATCAGCCATTTCAATCAAGTCCCTGGACATGGTCACTTTCATTTCCTTTTGCTCAGGGGATAACATTTTTGGAACAATGTGCAAGCAAACACGGTGCATGTTCAAGTCATTATGAAGAATGCTGTGAACACTCCCATGTGAAATACCAACTTCAGAGGCAATAGTATTGATGGTTGTTCGCCTGTCCGCACGCACAATTTGTCGAACGCGCTCAACATTGTCGTCTGTAGTGGAAGTGGAAGGCCGCCCAGTCCGAACGTCATCTTCAATTGTTGTGCGACCGTCGCGAAAACGCTTATGCCACTCATAAACTGCTGTTTTCTTCATCGCAGAATTTCCGTATGCTTTTTTTAGCATCTCAAGAGTCTCTGAGGGTGATTTCTCCAGCAACACACAGAATTTAATATTGCCACGCTGCTTTAATGACGACATTGCACAATCCGAAGAAAGACAGAAACTACGATCTACAATATTAAACACCGAACGCACGGAACCAACTACAACTGCCTGCTAACCTCAAAAGCACATTCACTACCAGTTACGCCAACCTCACAAACAAAAATTTCCCTTTCAGCTTACAAATACGTGACTGTAAGCGACCATTCCGGGAAATTTTTGACCCTACCTCGTATATTAGTCTAATATTATTAATTTTTATTTTTTACTTTCTCTTGCCTAAATGAATAAGCCTATATAGGAAAAAAAGTGTTGTTTTCATGTAGATTTTTCGAAATCGAGATTTCACCGAATCTACACGTTTTCAGACCTCCTGAACACAAAAAACATGTTTTTAGCGATTGGTCTGTATGGATGTGTCTGTGTGTGTGTGTGTGTGTGTGTGTGAACAGGATATCTCAAGAACGAAACATCGTACGAACTTGAAACTTAAAACTTAAGTTACATACCACTATAGGACTCGATCATTTTCATCAAAATCGGTCAACCGAAAGTAGTTGTTTATTCGTGTCATTTTCACTTTTTTGCGATATTCTCAAAAATGGCTCCTCCGTTTCTTTTTTAGATTGCCTTATTTACTAGTAAATTTTTTATGCTCTACAAGATAGGGTAGGCGCCATATTTGCTGAAATTTTAGGGAAGGCACTTTTCTCGTAAAAATTTTGTTTTTTTAAGATTGAAACTTTATGAATTTTAACGCAAAAATGTATCCCTATAATAAATGTTGTAGAGAATTAAAAATCCTACAACTTTTATTTCCAACATATTTTGTATAACGCTTAGTTTAGCGGTAATTAGCAATTTTCTGTTTTTTTTCTCTCACGAAAACATGTAAAAAAATTATTTTTTAAGGATTTCAGCCTTAGCATGCATTTTACGACAAAAGAGTATTGTGACACTTATCATTAAGGTCCGTTTTGGGATCTAGATAACTAAATAATTAATACACTAAAGTTTACAATCATAAATATTTATTACACTAAAAGATTTACAAAATAAATAATAAACTAATTATAATGAAGTAATACAATAAATAACTTATTATTTGCTTAGTACTACTTACAATCAATTATATAGATTACACAAAGCACATACACAAAAACTGAATATAATGCACATACACAAGATAATATAACAATAGTTAACCACTACAATGCTCGAATACGTAACCTGTACTACGCACCTATAGCCACTCAATAAGCACTCGTCAAAGATCAAACGGATACTAACTCACTGACCGCCTCGGGGGTCTCTTTATATAGTGGATAAAAAAGATAATTCTAGCAAAACAGAGAAATTCGATACAAATAATAAAGTAAAAAATACCTTTTTTACTGGAAAAGTTTTAACTATTGTAAACAAGTAAATTGTAAATAGAATAAAAGGTGTTACAGGTAATCAACCGACCCTTTCAAAAATAGTTGTGCAACAAAAACCCTACCTTATCATACACAAAAGCGCGGTCCTTTTTAAATAACCTGTTATAACTAGCCCTATTGTTACTTTTTCACTCTATTATTTACTCTTTAACATTTTATGAATTAAGTACTAGAAATTTCTTGAACCATATTTGTCTTCGATATTGTCACAGTATAATCAAATGTACAGGAAATTAAAAGATCTACAACTTTTATTTTGAAAATTTTTCTCTACACGGCATAGTTTAGCGTGAAAGAGTGATTTTCCGTATTTTTTAACCAAACTGAGGTATTTTAAGCCAAAGTGACAGCGAGAGGGAAATTAGGCTAACATTTTTTAGTCCGACATTTCCCTTGTAGTATTATATAAACAGTTCCGAGGGAGGTGGAGGGTTTTTTGCTCATATCGGATCAAGTGGCCAGGCGGCGGGTTTTTGGTTGGTAAGGTGGTTGCGGCCTCCTTGCGGCTGGACGAGGACGCCTCAATTGAGTCCAACACTTCTTCCTCCATCGTGAGAAAGTGAGCATGAGTTTTTCTCGCCGCCCCGGTTATAAAAAAAAGAAAAGAAAAGCCAAACTGAGGTTGATTTTCATTTTGTATCTTTGACTCATGATTAAAATTAGGTTATGTTTATTGAGGTTATTTTGTTTGTTTCTAAAGTTTTATTACTAATTGTTAGTTTAAATTGTTAATTATTTTCATTGGCAAGAGAAAGTTGTGTGAGTGTTTCACACTAGATTTTTTGTAAAAAAATTTATTAGGTTTATATAAATTTTATATCATTAAAATTATCATTTAATTAATTACCGGTAAACTATTAAATTTTTAGAAAGAGACCTTGTCTATTTCAACTATCATTTTTGGTGTTTGTATTATTATACGCTTCCGGGCATAATGTGAAATCAGTGGTGCTATTATAGGTAGTTTCACAAATCAAAGTGGTACAATTATACTTCAGCCTAAATAAGACTATCACGTTTTCAGCATAGAACACGCTATGCCGAAACTAACCCATTAAAAATGAAGGTATTAATTTATAAGTGACAGCTGATGGAAGTTGTAGTTGGTAAAATAAATTAGTCTTCGTTTGAAGATTTGCGAGTGTATTATTATAAGGGTGGGAGAGAAGGAGTCATAACAAACAGCAGTAAATCCTCTGACGTATTTTTTCCTAACGTTCAGTTTGGTTTGCAGATAGTTAGGGGTTGCAGGTTGCTAAATACCGGGGAGCTAATATTGTATCAAGTTAGGGCGGTCACGCGTGGGCGGAAGGGCGCCTTTTTGCCACAAACGCCGTCTCTTTTACTTCACCGCTCTGATTTATTCTACTCACCAAAACGTACTTTTTAAAATTATAAGTTTGTTTGACCCATTTACTTTTTATAATAATACTCTACAATTATTTTCATTAATTCTTTTGCAAAAACGATGAGTTTTGTACATGTATCGGTGAAATAATTAAAAAAAGAACCTGTTAAAATATCTTTCTAGTTTTGCCATTTATGTTTTACAGTAAAATAATTTTGATTGTTCCTCTGAGTTCATCATATCATAAGTGCTACTTATTGTTAAAAACGAATTTTTTTTATCTTGGCTAAAATAAAAAAATCGAATTAAGTTTTATGTATTTTAATAACTAGGTAGCTACATAATTTGTAAGTTCCAAAATATATTCACATGTTCATATGACTAAAATCTCTGTGCTGAATTTCTTTTTACAATGAGCTTTGAATTTTTCACGTTCTTAGTAACTAAACAACGTTTGAAGTAATAACGTTCTACATAACTTACTTTTTTTTATCAGAATTAAATGTCCTACATTTTCATGCCTAAATTGCACCTTACACAAAAAACGTTTAATCACCCTGAACTTTTATCTTCAGGTTCGTGAGAAAGTAGTTATCAAAACTTGATGTGGAACTCACAAAA
The DNA here is from genome assembly GCA_035578175.1 of Catonia carolina. NCBI lineage: Eukaryota > Metazoa > Arthropoda > Insecta > Hemiptera > Achilidae > Catonia > Catonia carolina. Next base: position 65,272,614 of record JAQMRL010000001.1, on the reverse strand, counting down.
GACAAATACAGTACGATTTTTTTATAATAAATTTTATCTGAGGTATGGCGAAGAATGGAACATCTGGAACATCAATAATTTCGTTTTCTTTACTTGTATACGTACACTATTTACCAATTTCCATACTAGACTATATTTATTGATAATACAAGAGTAACCTATAGAATCACTTTAAAATTTTTAAATTAATAATTGAATTAATTTTTTATTGGTAAAATTAATAATACAGCCTATTAAAACGGGAGTATCTCAAAGGTCTGTAGGGCTACTCTCTCCTATTCTGTACAACGTCTTCACAGAGGATATGCATATCACATATCAAACAACGTCTGCTAGTTATGCGGACGATACGGCGATACTTTCCAGAAATTAGTCAATTGTGGATGCATTACGTAACTTGCAAAAACACTTAACAGAACTCTCTGAATGGTTTACACAAGTTGAAAATCACAGTCAATCCTGGAAGTCCAATCATATTAAATTCACCTTACGGGTCCCAGTTTACATAAACAATAGCCCACAGTTTACAAAAACCCACAGTCAGATATTCCAGTTAGAAACCCACAGTTAGACTGACATAGTTAGATATTTGGGAATTATTTTTGAAAAAAGACTAATTCGGAAACCTTACATATCACTAAAACAAGAAACTGTAACACACCGAAAAAATGCATATACAATCTAATTGGTAGACCATACATTCATCTCTGCCTTTATCAAAGGAAAATTAAAGATTATAATCAATATTTTCTAAAACTGAATTGAATATATGGCGCCCACATTTACGGATCCGCTAAACCGAGTAATACAGCTCGATTACAGCCCTGCCAATTCAGAGTAGCATACTTCGAGTTATTACGAACTCCCTTTGGTACGTACGAAAGATACTAATCACAATGACCTGCAAATTCCTTAATATTCGAGACAATAAAACAATATAATCAATGTTTTCACAGAAAATTAGCTAAACATAAAAACGAACTAATAAAGACGATTAGCTCAGTTACTTTACTGAACCCAGATCTTGGAAAAAAGATTTTTTGTTGGCCTAATTAAAAATAATAAATAAAAATAAACATTCGGATGACTACAATAAATTTATAAATACCTGTACAAAATTACGTTATTAAAAAAAAAACTTTCATTTGGTGGTCTGCTTCCTCATTTCGTTCATATCATTTTTTATTATCGTCACCTTCACCATATTTCTGATTGTAAGTCACTGTACAGATACAAATAAACAATATGGCTAAAAGAAATACAAAAAAATAATCGAAAAAGTCCATTTTAATGTTTGGCAAAAAAAATTTTAAATTTGTTAATTACAGCCCAAACAGGGTATACTTAATATGTAATCTTGAAATCATTAGGAATTCCAAGTTTCATCAGATAACTAGAGTACAAATAATTGTCGTCATAGATCTAATATTATCACCTCAGTTCTTCCTTATACAATTATTAGAAAGTTTCACAAAATTTAATGTAAAATAATTTACTTGCATTAACTTCATGCTGATATCGCTAAGTCTACTGGAGAAGTGTTCTTGGCCATAAACACTTAAATCTTTTCCACGAATTGTGTAATGTGTTGAAAATACATCCGCTGTATGTGCGGATTTGTGTGTTTGAATTTTTGTGAATGGAATGGTAGAAATCTTTTGTTTCGTATGCAACCTGTGGTTGAAGTAAGTCGTTTTGTAGGACGTTGTCGGTTACGTAGCTGCAGCATTGTGTTATTTATTGTGTAGTACCTATTCTTATTTTGTATTTCCTGAACGTGCTTTGTGACGATTTTAAAAAAACTCACAATTGTACTCCGTTGTCCAAACTGACCTGGTGACTGTATTAAATATTCTTATTTTATTTCCTAAATGAAAATTTGAGAGTCTAACAATCGTTTCAGTAAATAAAAAAATTTAATTGTTACTATGTGTATTTTTCCAATACGTTAAAAAAGTTCGTAGGACGTCACTGGCCCAAGATATAGCTTGGTGTTTGATATTGCTCCTAACAGTTCTATAATTAATTTTATGGTACTGTTGTTGACACATATATTACCGCTACCAAAAATATTACCCTAGTTTTTCAGTTGATATAGAAAACCCAGATATTATAATTGTAATACCTAAGCCTAGGTTCGTTGGGGTCTGGGTATAATAAACTAAATAATAAACAGATTTTCTTTAAACTTATAACAATAGTTTTACACAATTTGTTTGACACAATTAATTATTAGATTTAGACTACTAATAAATATAATTAAATTACTTCAGCTAAATTAATTACAAGATAAGCAACTAAACTTGACTATAATAAAGAAACCGTCACTTAACAATCGAAACAAATGATTTACCTGTCCACAACCACTTGCTACGCACATGCACAATTTAATAATTCAGAATCGGTTCCGTAACGACACTGTGTCGAAACGGCCTCAGTTGACTTATTCCACTCACAGTACTAATAGCAAGTCGCTCACTACAAAGATGCTAACTGTTTTTATGCCTGTGGTCTGATAGTTTCTCCAAACAATAGAGAACCTTTTAACACTTTTTAAATTTTACTGAAAAATAGTAGAAGGAATTAAAATAAAAACAAACTTTTCTACTAGCTTCGATTTCCGAGAACTCCATTTCAAAACATTTTATTTATCCCAATCCATTATTCTTGTTCAATACGTTCCATCCTATACAAAACAATCCATTCCTAATAAACAATCCAATCCAATCCATATAGTATACAATATACATAAATATAATATACAATAAAAAATCAATTCCCTTGACTATTTTTAGAATATAACTGTACAATGTCTCAATGTCAATATTGAGAATAATACGTAAACTTAATAATGAAGCATAGTTCAAACTCCCTTATTAGTTTTATGTAACATAAACCTTCGTCAACTGTGATATATTTTGAACAATCTTCATAAGAAAATTATCTTTTAGGTAGAAAACATTGACAAACATTCTAATTTGTTGTGATGTTTTCGCGTCACATAATGTTTAAGTTCATAAGGTTTCAACATGGAGGTAACATTTTAATAGCTAATTTCATGCACAGGCCCATTAGTGTACTGATAAGCGCAAATGGCCTAACCAGGCGTCCAAGGTTCGATTCCTAGTCAGGTCTGGTAAATTTTTCATCACTATGTCATCCTACACACAAGCCAAGGCTTATTTAGGCATCATTACTAAAAGAAAAACATTACCAAATATATTTTTTAAATGTTTTGATAATATTTTTAAATGTTGATTATAACAGGCCTAAAATACGAACCAATAATTTTTCGTTCGTATTTATCTTAAAACTAAATACTTAAATGATATTGACGTACATTTATACTCAAGGATTTACCATCCATCAATGCTTCATAAACACTAAAATACTGGTGTATAACTTCATTAACTACTATTGTACTGTGGACAGCTCTGCTTTATTACATAATTATGCTACTTTACACTAGTTCAAAGGGATTTATCCTTTTAAAAACCCGTCTAAAACATTTTCATTGGCAAGAAGTTAATTTGTTTCAGGATTGAAGTGGCTACGTAGACTTGCTTCATGTTTTAACACCAGATCTTATCTTATTAAACACAAAAGGAAAGTCAAAATCAATGTGCAGATCACTATTCTTAACAAACCAAGGAACTTTAATAACATTAACCATGGTTCTCAGTAGGGTTACTTTGTTCAGAAATGTTTTTATTGTCCGTGTCTGATTTTCTCTGGTGGAACCCCTCAGTTGTGTCCCACAAATCCAAGTAATTTTAAAAATGTTATTACTACTTTACTAAAATAAATAGACTGGAATCATTACTTTATTAGGCTATGGAGTGACAGCTGCGATTGACTCACAATAACCAACACAATATCCTATATATGAGACAAAGTTCAGCTCTTTTCATCTTAAGGTGCTCCATCTATCTCAGTTTCACATCTAGTGTCATTCCTAGGAATTTGGGTGTGTTCGTATGTGTTATAGTATTTCCATTAATAGTATTTGAAAAGTTCTACAACTTCTGTTGGTAAAGTTTAGCCCTATGTGTACATATCGTTCAGTTTTATCGTCTACATTTTAGTTCATTGACGTATTTGATCGCACGCCTGCTAAAGTCTGCTGTCATTTACTAAATTTAATTCTGACCATGTTGCCCAACATCTAATCGTAATAATACAAGTTGTTTTGTATTTGTTCAATTTATGTATTCTATTCGGATTTTCTTTGTAATTAACTGTTCTCCAATTCGTACTCTTTTTTTATCTTCTAAAGATTAAAAATTAGTTGATTTTTAACTCTAAAAAGGAAAACGTTATGACCTAAATACAAATATAATGTAATTACGCACGTGCTCGAATAGAATAAAACAGGTATGCCGGCCAGTACTGAAAAGCTAATAGACTAATTGCTGGGTTTTGTAGAAATACAGACCATTTGAAATAAAATAAAACGTTATTAAACTATTAGATAAAAACTGGAATCGAAAATTGCTCTTATTATATAAATAATACTGTATAGTTTTAAAAACATTAGAAATAATAGTATTATCTTTTGTTTTCCCACGAAGATCTCTATGGTCTACTTTGTATCGTAGTCTCGTTAACAATTTAATGCATAAATCAATCGGAAGAAAGAACAGAAACAATCGTATTTCGACCTGTAGTAACGTTTAAGGTCATTTAAATTGAGAAGCACTTTTCTGGAAACAATAATAGTAATCGAGCGGTAAATAAAAACGGATTCTACAAGGGTTTGTGTTTTTCTGTAGCCGATGAATTGACCCACTTTCTCTTGATCTGAAAATCGCCTCAGGATTCTAACAAATCAGATATAACCCTTGGGTAAGCACGATTTTTAGCATCCACCTAAGGGTAAATTTGCCATCAACACCCACCGATTCTTGTGGGTGGAGTGGGATGAACCTCTTTATCATATATTTCTCTCTCTCTATCACTTTTTAACATCTTCTCTTCTCTTTTGGTTTTTTATTATGTATCATCCTCAACAAAATTAGTTTAATAAACATATATTTGTGGTGATATTTTTCTTTAGGCTAAATATCCCTTTTCTAAATGGTATGTATGTACCCACATTTATTTTTTTATTATTTACCTATCAAAAAAAACAGCTTCTATCTGTATGGTCGTTATGAAAACGTTGTGTTTTAGATGAAATCTAAAATGATAATAATTAACAATCAGAATGTGCAATAATCTTTTTATAATAACTTCAATTGAAATGGACTATATATTTGCTACTATTTAACAATAGTTCTATTGGTAAATTATACATCTTTTACTGCTGATATTATCGAATGGGTTAGAGGTGTATTGTATTTTCCTCAGGATATATTTTCTTTACTTTTTTTAATTTACAATATATTTGTTAATAAAGTAACAATTAGCAAATTTTAAAAGTTTTACTTGTATGGATGTTGCTACTAACACCCTCATTAGTTCCCTTGGATTTATATTTTACTCGGTAAAAACCTAATCGGTTATCATCGCCTAAGCATCTTAGATGAGGTGGAGGGCCTAGACAAAGAGGGTTAAAACAAATTATTCTACTAATATCACAGATAAAATAGCTATAAATTAAAAAATAAATAAAAACTAACTAATAAATAAATTAGGTAACACTTAAAACTAATATCATAGGCTACAATTAAAATACAATGCAGCAAATTAGGGGCTGTAAAGAACCTCTGCAGGATTAACACAAACTAAAAATAAAAACCAGATAAAACTTAATAAGAACTATCACATTCAGAACATTACCCTATAAAGAAAAAGCCCGTTCAGAAACGGCAGTTGGTCTTGTGTAGTACTACAGACAAGCACAGTAAGAAAAACCACAAAAACGTATCCACAAATTAAAACCGAATACCACAGTGTTATTAAATAAAACAACACGTAACTAATAAGCCAAAGAAACGTAGTGGTCGCGAATAGCATTGATTTCTCGTCGCCTAGAAAATTCGTAAATCGCGAAATTTCTCTGTTAGTTTATTTTGGTAACGGAGAGCTGCGTAGCAGAGGCAGTCCACCAATATAGTTATATTTTTATATAACAGTTGTATCTTCTAGGTCTGCATTCAGGGACATCACTAAAGATCATATGGTACCTAAGGGTTAAACTGATGTGCCCAATCCTAAGTCATGTGATCACTACTTCGTCGTCTCTTCGGTTGTTCCTCAGGAATGTTGGCCATAGTTAGTTTCTTTGGAGAAAGTCTCTTGACTATCGGCACTTGAGCCATCTCTACCTTTTGCTAGATCTATGAGGTATGGTAAATATTCTTGTGTGCCGTTGGTCCCGGAGAACGGACATTATTTATTGTAATATGTCGTATTTTGTTCTGTATTACCTGAATGAAAATTTAAGTTTCTGACTTAATGCCTGAAAATTTTCTTCGGACAAAAAATCTTTTTGTCCAAAAATTTTGAAAATTTAAACCTTCAAACTTTCAAACCTCAAACTTTAATAAAATCTTCAAACTTAAAAACCTTAACCTTAAATCGACGAACTTAAAGTTTAAACAATCGGCAAACCTAAACCGGGCTGCGCAGTGCCTCGAAGTTTGCTCGTTGACTACCTTATACCTTGAAAACTTAAATTATTCTCACCCACCCAATCCCTTTGGTGGCCAAACTTCATCTTATAAAAAAGTAGTGCGCACAAACTTCTATGGTTATAACCCATATAACTCCTGTGATGTGCTCGAAAGGTCTTTGCTAGATCTGTGACGTACGGTAAAAGTTGTTGAGTTCTGTGCTGTTGATGACGTAGTACGGACATTGTGTTATTGTAGTACGTAGTATATTGTTCTGTATTTCCTGCATGTGTTTTGTTTGTGACGGTTTAGCGTAACCACATATTTGTACTCCGTAAGTCCAGACTGGCCTTATGACTTATGTTATACATTTGTACTTTATTGATAATTTTGAGAATCTATCGTATCAGGAGTATCTATGTTTAAAAAACAATTGAGTTCATAAAAATTATTCACTCACTTAGGCTATCTAAAATAAAATGTAACAGAAACATGCAAACATTTTAACCGAATTTAGGTTTACATTTTTACATCTAATTAGGTAGGAAATATTGGTTGTGGTTAGTGAACTAATTACACATTTACGTAATTTTACAATCTTTTAGGCGTTACTGACTCTCTAAATGGTTAAATGGTTACATTTAATATGCATATATAGTATATATATATGCATTAAATAATACGGTAAACTTCGTAGCCTTGTTAGTTACATAAAGTACAACAACATTTTTTATATTTTCTATTGTGTTATAAGTTGTTACATTATCGCTGTTATGTTCTGAACTATTCCTTCAGGATCAATTAATTTATTTCTTTTACGCCCGTATGAATTCTTGTTGTGCAGGCAAATTATGCTTTAATATACACGTACCTTGACGTATTTACAATAGGCTGTAATTACAGTTCAGAATACTTTCAATGACTTCCTTTATTTAATTTAGGTAGGCCTGGGCTACGTACTATACATTTCAATGAAAATCAACATTTATTATCATTAGAATACTATGTGTAAATTATGATCACTAAACACATTTATTTCACTCGTCCATGAAAAAATAGAACATTACTATCACATTGTTAGCTCAGAGATATTGATTGCTAATACACCTGACGTTAAAAAGCCGATAGTCCCGAATCTAAGTTTTAGAACTGATCCAATATTATAATACTTTTCCGTTTAATAGAATCCTCTTCAGGTTTATGTTTTATATTGATCGGAAGATTCGATTTTAGTGATTTTGTCAATATATTGAAAAACATGTTGCTGAATATGCCCAATTGCTTTCTTGAAATGTAATAGTTCACACAGAGAAATAGTCTCATTTCACAATCAATTGAATTTTCTTTATGATGATTGTAATTTAACTGTGATAAGATATCGTAAAATCACATCAGAAATGTAGCTAAAAAGTTTTTCATAGTTATTTTTTCAGATGATAATCTGAACTTTGATCATAGTACATAAACATATGTTTACGTGTTAATCGTGTTAATCATGTTTTTTTGTTAATCTGTATTTTCGGTTGTCCGAACTAGCCTCAATCCTGTTAGATTTGGTTAAACAGGAAATTACTGTATTAGCAGAACACAGAGAGTTTTACTTACTTTTACAGCAAAATACTTAATAATTCCGTCTGAGAAAACACTGACTACGTAGTAATAAGATAGGTAAGTATTAAAAAATACAACTTCAATATTAAAGTACTACAAGAAAAGCTTCATGGGAATATTTTATAAGAAATAAAATTGATATCGTAGATCAACTACAATTTATCAATTGCTTTGAGGAAAAAATTTCTTGTGCACCAGCCTCACAGGTGCTCACGACTTTCGCACTCATATGTTCAGTATCAACAGGTAGGTATTCTAAAGAATGCTTACCAAAACAAAGGTTGCACAAGCCACTTATGTTATTATTTTGATCAGTAAAATGTATAGAGCTAACTAGGATACGCTACTGCCTCGCTAATTAAGAATGTATTTTACGTAATTAGTACGCAGTCATTACTTTTATTTGTACTTTATTATGTATGTATAGACTGTAAATGTAGCAGGTGACTATTTAATTATTGTAGCAGGTAGAGTAAATGTTCCGTTGTAACTAGAAGAAAAACAAGATAATTGAATACGGTTCTAGGAATGTGGACAAAGCAGACGAAAGTTTTATTTTTAAAAGCAATGCCAAAAAACGCGCAGCAACCGAACAGGAAGCCCTTACACTTGGACACAGAACTTAAAATTGAAGTTGTGTGCACCGTTGTGCACTAATTTCAATACTACTCGTATTATTTATACACCGGGAAATATAAAAAGCAATCTAACTAACACGAAATTGATCTTTCTATAATTTATTAAACACACAGAGACGTGTGGTTTAGCTGTAACTTCTTCAGTCCATGGTTTTGTAGCTCGATGTAGATCTCTTAAACAGCGTTATACGAAAGTATCCACAACGCATTAAAACACCTACATTTAAAAACCTTGTAACACAAAGTACTAAAAGTAATTTTTTTACAAATCTAAAAAGTACAAACACTATTTTGGAGTAACTTTTGTTATATCTTCTATAATTTTAATTTACGGTGTTAAAAAATCGCAGTCAGTCCAAAATGTTCTTTATTTTGGACTGTATTTATTCCATATTATTCCGCATACTCAAGATTTACTGTATTAATTCTAAAATAAATATTTGATGAAGTTTATTCCGCAGAATTTTTACTGAAAATAAATTACTAAATAATAACAATTATAAACTTTACGAGTGTTGATGTATCCTTATTGACATTTATATCAAAGAAACTAACATGTCCGGTGATCACCTTGAACGGTATAATTATCCCGGAAAAATAAGAAGTTTAATACCTGGCAGGCTTATACATATACATATTTTAGATCGAAGACCACATGGAGAAGTCATACGTTTATAGACGAAACGAAAACAACTTGGGCTGGAATTACGTCAATTGTTCTGGGTCTTAGTAAGTAATTTTCAACCTTCTCTTTAAAATTAAGTTCTCTTACTTTACAAAGTATTTTTAAATCTGTTAGGACTTACGGTTTAGAGCTATAAGATTCAGCTAGTTCATCGAAATAGAAATACTGCACTAAAATCCTAAAACTTATCACTGTTGCCCCATAGTATTTTGTCAATGAAATATTTATTGCACAAAGATTTAAACCTGCCTAAAATAATATAGGATAACATAAGAAATTAAACAACGTATTAAGAAACATTTTAAACAATTATTAAAGAAACATCAAAATCCTTCCGCAATCAAACCCTCAACATTAGCGAAGCTATTTACAGTTTTTTACGATTTTATTAATCATTTTAGTTTTTCTATAATACTTCTACTATTATACTACTATATTCTATTATAGTTCTACTACTAATAGTAGAATCATTTAATAATCTACATAATTATTATCTCCATGATGTCATCTTCAGTACCATCTACTTCATGTTTCAAGGTATTTAGTTCAGTCATGTTTATTTTTTGAAACTAAAAACTACTGAATGTGTTATTTAAAACCCAAAGTCGTTATTATTCAGGCTTTTATCGTATTTGCTTGAAGTATATTTTTACACTTAAAAAAATTGATTGCAAAAGATTTACACCTTGTTAAAAAAAATTATTAATGTTATTATTATTAAACACCTTGACCTAGCACAATAAGTTTTGTTTGTTTCAACGACGTATCATTTGTCGGGCGAGGACGGCCCGTTGGACAACCATCTGCTATTTATTATCTGGTTTTGTTTTTTATTCAGAATCAGTACTGAAGAATCTGTTCAACTGAAGTCGGTTGCACAGATAGACCGCTTGGCGCGCTGTACTCTTTTACTCACGGTCACTGCACAGTGCTGCTTTCTGTTGTTTATTCCGTGTTTTCTTATTCAGTCGGCAATATTCAAATCGAAACAATATGCGCTACACCTTATTATTTTTCTGCACTAAATTTCATATTTTGCAGCAACATAATTTAAAATCAGACTTGCAATTGTTGGTTAACTTAATTTTTAAAAGTTATTTTAATATGCTGTTTTTCAGTTTAATTATTTTTTAGCTGTTCTTTTCTTTTAAAACAGGAGATTAATGATTTTCGAGGATGAAACCATACGAATCTTTTGGAACGCGTGCTAATCGTATATTTAAATCGGAAAAATGTATGGATTATTTTATATTTTTGAATACATATTATAAAAAAGTCATGTTGTTTTTAAAAATTTTAAACTGTTTTCCAGGTTCCCTCTGCCCGTTTAATTCTGGAAGTTTATAGAATATCAACGGTAGGCCCTACAAATGCGGTTAAAATAATTTTTTTCAATATTTCTTTGAATGAATATGTAGTACGTAACGTTTGATGAGGAATTTAAAGTAAGGTTTCTTTTTAATTTTACGTTTTAGCCTATAAATTTCTCGGTTAAGGTAGTTAAATAATCGCCGAAAGCTCTCAAAAGTTAAACAGATGGACTTACGAACCGTTCTTTCCAAAAAAATAATTAATAAATAACGCGTGATGTTTTTACGCTAGATTTGTTCATAGTAATTTTAACAAAAACTTAAATATTAGGCCTACGCTACAATTAATTATTCCTAAAAAATACTTTGCTGTTTCCTTGCAAGTAGGTACCATAGGGCCTACTCCTATTTGCTTAAAAGCTTAAACCCATTCCCACTAATTAAAAGTTTAAAATATTCTTGGTTAAGGCATAAATATCTACATTCTTAAAAGTTTTGAGTCCTGAATTTAACATCAGGCCTTTAACAACAGGCTTTAACTGGTAGGCCTATCATATTTTCAGTTGCAGAATTGATAATAACATATTTCTTTAAAAATTATAGGCCGATTAAAACTACCTTAAACGTTGAAATAAGAACCAATATTTAAATAAATAAAATTACATTTTTCACTTATGCATAAATACCTAATATAAATCTTAAAAAGATGTTATAATGTTTTTACAGTCAATACCAACATAAGCATAGTTCGCTGGTGTTAACCATATGAAATAAAACTAGACCACTTTACTTTGTCAATATAATCTACAAACTAAATTATTATTAAAGACTATTATCTATGGCTACAGGTTCTTAGAAAATCTTGACAATTACATAGTAAAAATGGCAATTTATTACTCTTACCTAATTATTACTATCGGTACCGATAGGTCTGGATAAGTTTAACTTATTGTATAAAAATGTATATCTAGTTTAATTATTATATTTTAGCTTAATGTTAAATAAAGTAGATAATTTAAATTAAAATTCCAATTAATCCTAATGCTTTTAATTTGCTGTTTAACTAAAAATAGATTAATATTAAAAAAAAAATTCCAGGCCTCAATTATTTTTAGTTACTTTTTTTATCAACAAAACGTTGTGGTATTTTATTAGCAAGCTACTGCATACAGGTAGAGCCTATATAAGATAATTACTGCCTACACTCCTTTAGTCTAGCAATTTATCTAACAATTGGTTTTAATATCTTTGACCACAACCTACTACTAGAACTACAACCTTCTGGCATTTGAACTAAAAATAATTGACATCAAAGAATTTAAAAATTTGAGAGTATTATTTTCAACCCTACGTAGTCGTGCTCCGAATTATTTAACAAAATAAAATTCAGTGTTGTTTTCAAAATATGAAAAAGTGAAGAAAGAATCTTTAGAATTCTGACGTGACAAAGGAGAGTGCTCCAAATTTATCTTTATGCCGTCTAATTTGTTTCTGTAGAAAATTTCGCGAATGACTAGATGATCGTACCAACCAACTAGCCCGTGACCTTCCCAACTGTGCGACATCTGAAGCGAAAATGGAGCAGAAATCTCTTGGTCTGAATAACGGATGACACCTTGAGTTCTAAACAGAGAATGTACCACTTGGTATCTCTTCTCCTGAAAGTAAAACTATCCACCACCCGTTAAATTAAATATCATATAGCCTACGGTAATTGTGCAGCTCAATGTATAGTGCCGTAATAAAAATTAAAAGAAAAAAATATTTTTTTTAGAAAAACAGATTTTTATGATGGGAGTGTTAGATATTTTTATAAATGAATATTCTTAGTGGAAAGTCATTTATTTGGTTTGCATTGATCGTGAAAATTTAAGTAAGATAGGCTAAGTTAAAACTAGATTATTTAACTTTTTCAACATCTTTGTTTTGAATTAGGAAAAAATGAAGTTCATATGCCGCTATTATGGTTTACGTTAAAAATAAAACATAATTGTGGCCTGTAAGTTTATTATTTATTTCGATTAACTTTGGGGTGCGTTTGTTTTAAGTCAATAAGACGGTTTTTATATACTAATATACTAAATACGACAATCGTTTTAATAGAAACTTAAGTAATTTTACAATAAAACTAAGTTTCAATTAGTTTCTTTGGTTTAAATTCGTTTTTTATAGCCAATAAACATTTTATTTTGTCGTTCATTTACTTGAAAAGAAAACACAAAACGATAAAATTTTCGATTCTTGAAATCGAAGTGAAGAAAGCATTCGATGTGTGGGGTAACATCGTTTGACAAGGTACTAAGCCTTGGTGCTTGTAGGTGGAAAAGAGAGAGAGAGAAAGAGAACGGCTTATCTATTGTAGACACACCTCTTCCTGCCATGTAACAGCAACATAAAGTTATCATCTTGTTAATGGTAAATGTACTTACTTACACTTCTATTTCTATTTACTAGTAGTATTCTATATGCCTGTATTATCAGCGAAGACTGTGCTTTCTCCTCTTAACAGTAAAAAAATTTAAATACGTTGGCCTAATGCGTTTGTAGTTAAGAAAATTACGACCTGATTCACGTAAGGAATATTTAGTATTGTATTGTTTTCCTGTAAAATATTACCCTTTTAACATTTAATAGGCCCTGTATCCTCTTCATTAGTGAAGTGAGAAAGAATTAATGTAACAATCATTTCTTTTTTTAACATGTAATTTTCAGAATTTGGAATGTAGGTCTCTTCCCAAAATTCAGATTTAATACAAATATAAAAGTTTCTAAGTGTTAGCTACTTTATATGAAGTATAATGCTAAAATTGTGAACTATTACGTAAATATTAGAAGGTGGCACGTTTTACTCTCCTTTCCAGAGTCTCCTGGATGCAATTACAAAAAGAAAACGTGAATTTATACAGACCTATCTACGTGAGGAAAATTCAAATGTAGGCCTATTGAGAAAAAAATTAAAAAGTGTTAGTCCAGGAATAATTTTGAATGACGTGAAAATTTTTTCTCTAGGTGACATTATGATTTTTATTCATTTTCTAAAATATATTACTACATGTTTAATAAATATTAACATTTTTTAGATCAAACATTACTTTAATAAGGAGTTGAATATTAGAGAGTGATTACCGGTGTTTACTTTAATAGTTGGGGTTCAATTAACCCCCCTCTCTCTCTCTCTCTCTACCTCTCTCTTTCTCTTGCTCTCTCTCTCTCTCTCTCTCTCTCTCTCTCTCTCTCTCTCATGAATGGTACAACTCGTTTATACGTCGAGTCGTACATTTCATTCTCATCTCTTTAGAAACGTTGATATATTGGAAATATTTTACTCGTATAAATTTTAAAACGTTTTAATTAATATAAACTGAATACGAAAAAAGCAAACTTAAAAAAGTAGGCTAATAGATAAATTATTTTTGTCAATTGTCGAAACATACAAAAGAGGTTTACATATATATATCTGATGAAAAAAGTTCGTAATTTTAAATTTTGTAAGGAGCTAACGATGTGGTAAAGCCACGAAGTAGGCCTACTACTAAATCGGTAAGTGTTTTCACTCATAAATTTGACCGTTTCTGGTGGTTATGATAATTTAAATTATGATAAAAAAAAATTTCATCGAATGGTGGATACTATATATTCTAAAATATATAACAAATTCAAAACGTGACGAAAACAAATGCACTCACAGTATTAAAACTTTTTTTTGTCTTGAATTTTTATTACGGTACTGTACATTGAGCTGCACAATTTCCGTAAATGATATTTAAATGGTGGTGGGAAGTTTCGCATTAAGGAGAAGAGGTACCCAGTGGCACATTCTCCATTTGTAACTATGGGTATTATCCGTTATTTAGACCAAGAGGTCTCTACTCCATTTTCGCCTTAGACGTCGCACAGGTGGAAAGTTCCTTGTAGCTAGATCACGGGCTAGTTGGTTTGGATGGACATCTAGTCGCTCGTGAAATTTACTATACAAGGACGCGGTTAGCTCCTTCACTGTCGGAATTTTTAAATCGTCGTGGAGGGTTTTACTGCTTACATAAATAGGAGCGCCAGAAGCAAGTCTTAAGAATTTTGATTGAAAGGCCTGGATCGACTTTAAATTACTCTCTGCCGCTACTCCAAATAGCTGGACACCATAAGTCCAGATTGGTCTCAAAAGGGTTTTGTATAATAAAATTTTGGAGCGGAGGTTCAATTTCGATCGAGGGTTAAAATTAAGCAGTAGAGTAGCTTCTGGCGGCGGTTAAGTTCTAAACGTTTAGTACGCAGATGATGCTTCCAAGTTAGTCGTCTGTCGAGCCATAAACCAAGATACCGCACCACTCTGGCTTGGGGGATATGAACGTTATTCAGCATCACAGGTGGACAAGTTTGACGTCGTAAGGTAAACGTAACCTATGTTGACTTAACTGGGTTCACCTTAATACGCCAACGGGTAAGCCAGTCCTGTATTAATAAAAGATGTCGCTGTACTAACCTGGAAGCCTCATCCGCGCCCTTTTCCCGTACAAGAATTGCTGTGTCGTCAGCATACGCCGCGGTTACCGATGTGTCCAAAATAGGCATATCCGATGCAAATACGCTATATAAAAATGGGGATAGTATTGCCCCTTGGGGTACTCCGGCGTTAATTTTGTGCAGCTCAGAGTAAGCAGTACCGTGCTGGACTTCAAAGAATCTATGCTCTAAAAATGATTTTACAACCAAATAGTACGAGTCACTTAAAACACTTTTCAATTTAAATAGTAGTCCATCATGCCATACTTTGTCGAACGCGGAGCTGATATCCAACAAAATGCCAGTGACATACTCTTTCCTTTCTAGACCCTCCGAAATGAAGTCCACAACTCAGTGCAGTTGTTGAGTCGTCGGATGTAGCGGCCGAAATCCAAATTGATGAGGTGGAATAATGTTGGCGTTTTCACATTGTATCTGCAAGCGTGGTAGTAAACTTATTAAAACTTATGATGGAAATTTTTATATTTCATTCTCTCAATCTTAAATTTAACTAATTGTAATTTAATAATGAATTTTAAAGTAGAATAGGTTCTGTTTACCGTTGTCATTGCAAAATAAGTTGATAATTTAATACTGTGGGTTATACATGAACTTTAAGGCGGATAAATTCTTTGAGAACCTCAAGTTAGAGCATACTGAGTGCATTCAGCTTCTTCAAATCGTTATAATTTTGAAAATGTGCTCGGTTCAGTAAAAGACATGAAATTTTTGAATAGCCTACATTTAAATTAAAATTATTATTTGTATTTTTATACGACGTTGATCATTGTACTACCGGCTTATCCATTATTCATAGACTCAACCATCTTGGGTTAAACTTGGTTTACTATTCAGGTGATGTTTATTATTACTTCTAAAATTCTTCTTTTGTTTTAAGCACATCTTTTACACATTTTCTCAACCAATCTTGCAATAGTCTACAGGTTATTTAAACATGAGAAACTCCGGTAACATAAAAAGTAAAAGAGTTTACTTGTATAATTTTATTAATAATAGTAATTACTACATAAAACTTTTGTCTATTCATAAACAGGTAAACACTCCTTCCCAATTTGCTCCCCTTCTAAGAACAAAATACGCCTTCGTTTTAGTTCTTATAAGGGCGGGAACAGTAGGCCTATCAATATTGGTAATCGCTGGCCCAGACGAAAATATCCAGAGACACCGCATAATTAGTACCTGTGTACAGATTATGTTCAGCAGAATTTAATTTTGATACTAGTAGATAGTGGTGAGCTATATGCGAACATGTTTGTCAATTTATACAATTTGGCTCATTTAATTTTAAACTCTGGTAAACGCTTCAGTTGCTCTGTTGGTAGCATTATTGAATGTAAAGTCGAAGGGGTTCGATTTCCTACTGGGGTCTGTATGCAATCCGAAGACGTAATTTCACTATAGGCTAAAGGAAGCGTTTTACGAAGCCCCCCCCCCCCATCGTGGCAAAATAAAAGTAGCAATTACAATTGTCAATTCAAAAACTCACGTAACTAAATAAAATGATTTTATCAATGGTTTTAAGTTAACGTTTCATAAATTATTTAAATGGAATATTATTTGCATTACTATTTGTGTCAATAGCAGAGTAGGGTAGCTAGTTTGAGTGTTTTTGTGATTGTGGTCGTAGACAACAGTATGGAAAATTGTAATCATCCAGTGCGAGTTCTTGGTATAGAAACCGTGTACATGGATTATAAAAAGTCAACTGTTCGTGTTATTTTTTTTTTAATTTAGATGACAAATTTATCTAATCTGGACATAAGAGTAAGCTAACATAACCACATCCATCCGAAAATTCTTTAAAAGGATTAAAAACTTTGTGGGATAAGTCCGTGTTAAACATTGTACAAATTTTAACATCGATTAATTTCCAAAACTACGTACATAATGAGTTTTTTATAAGTTTTTCATGTAAAAAATTTATAATTACCCACAATTTTATGTTGTTTAGCTCATCTGCCGAAAGAGAGGTTTGAACTTCTAGAGGCTTTACTAAGCAAAACGATGAGTGAGGTGGTTTACCTTTCCCTTCGTCACTGAGTGGAAAAGTATTCGTATCAGCATGCCAGGCATCTGAAACAATCTACTTTTCACCCTGCAAATGCAGGACCTTTTACTTTAACTTTATTTACCACAGGATCTGGATGTATATAAAATTCATTACTCTTAAGGGAGATAGGCTAACTGAATAGTATCTTTACACCTCTACCTCTTCTGTTTTTAAATACTTCAGTCATAAAATTGGCTGACCATATAATAAGAAATATAACGATTTTTTTATTAGTTAGTGTAGTTTAGTAATAGTCTAGTGCAAATATTTTAACACTCCACCTGCCTGTAATCGGTAATGTAGCAAAAATTATATTTGTAATAAGATTACTACATTAAGTTAGTAAAATCAAAAGATCACCGAATTCGTTGGCACTTAACTTGATAATAGCGAAGAATTAACGAGATAAAATGAATAAAATATTTGACCTTCCGTTCAGATTTTAGTTGAGATTCATCAATTTCATCTTTAGGCATAAACAACGGAGTTGATGGACTCTCAGAAGAGATAACTCTGACTAGTGTCATTTACACCTCTACCTCTACTATTCTTAAATGTTTCAGTCATATAATTGGCTAACCATGTGATAAGAAACTGAACTATTTTTGTAGCCCTAGAACTAAAAGATCGAGTGTAAAATAATTTAACACTCTACCTGCCTATTGTAGGAAAATAGTTAAATGTCAACGTTTTATTTACCCTTGCCTATATGAATATATAGGAAGGAAAGTATTATTTTCATGACGATTTTTTGAAATCGAGTTTTCACCAGATCTACACGTTTTCAGATCCCCTGAATCCAAAAAAACATGTTTTTAGCGATTGGTATGTGTATGTGTGTGAACAGATTATCTCAAGAACGGTAGTAGTTTATTCGTGTCACTTTTCACTTTGCGATTTTTTCAAAAATGGCTCCTACGATTTTTTAAAAAATCGCCTCATTTAGGCCTACTAACATTTTTATACTCTACAAGATAGGGTAGGCGCCATGTCTGCTGAAATTCTTAGAGAGGCTGTTTTTACGTAAAAAAGTTGTTTTTTTAAGATTGCGGCTTTAATATGCAATTTAGCGCCAAAATGTAGCCTATATTATAAAAGTTGTAGAAAATTTAAAATCCTATAACGTTTATTTCAATTTTTTTTGTATAACGCTTAGTTTAGCGGTAATAAGCGTTTTTCTGTTTTTTCTCACGTAAACATGTAAAAAATGTTTTTTTTAAGATTTCAGCCTTAGTAGGCCTATGCATTTTATGACAAAAATGTATATAATAAAATTTATAGGAAATTCAAAGATTAAAACTTTTATTTGGAGCATTTTTTCCAACAGAGCTTACTTTAGCGCGTAAGAGTGATTTTCCGTATTTTTAATTCAAATTGAGGTTGATTTTCATTTTGCGTCTTTCAGACATGTTTAAAATTAGGTTATGTTCATTGACGTTAGTTTTTGTTTATTTTAAATGTTAGGTTATATTGTTCATCATTTGCATTGGTCAGAGAAAGTTGTGTGAGTGTTTCACACCAGATTTTTCTCTTTTAAAATTGTCTGAAAATAGTTGGCTAGAGTCTAAAAAATTATTGCAGGTTCAAGCCCGGGGTACTTTAATCCAAAGTAGTCGCTAATGACCAAAATGTTGATGCAACTTTAAATAAACAAAAAAATAATAATTTATGTTGCTAAGTAATGAATGTTGAACATAACCATTTTTTCACATATCAAATTTTATAAAAATTCGTACGATTAAAAATGAATAGCAGTTTTTTATTATAATTAATGTATCTCCCAGACCGATTAAGATTGTGATGACTAAAAGGGATATCAAAAATGAACTAATAATTTATTAATAGATTGGTAGTTATTTTAAACCAGATTCATGAATTAAAAAATGAACCATCATAGTCCATAATTATCCATAGTTATTGACTATTATGGTTATGAAGTTTTGAGTCCTGGTCTTGAATCAACCTTCTTAACAAATGGTTACGTGTAATTTACAAATTAACACTTCAAACTCTATGAACCTTTTGGAATTTTGAAAGGTTACACCATCATATTCTTAATCCTTAAATCGTTGAATTAGTGCTACAAGTTAAGAAGAGTAGGTATACTCGTACAATTAAGAAGAGTATATTTTTCTGAACTTGTAGCGCTAATTCTCAACCATCTCGAAACGATCTATCTATTAAACTTCTAAAGACTTAATTTACATTGATTTTTTGGAGTTTAACTATGTACAAATTTAAGTAAATATATTTTTGATTTAGCTAAGCATTTGACAAAGTTATCTTAGCGCTAAACCTAAAAATGTGCATTTTTCATTCCAGTTTTTATGTTTAACGTAATATACCTACTCTAAAATTGCAAAATATTCAGTTCTTGGGGATATATTTATTTATTCACGTCAAAAATCTTCTACAAAATGTCCTCATAATTTTTGTTTTCAGAATCCAACTCTGTTTCGCTTTACTAGAGAAGCAGAAATCACGCCGAAATCTTTCGCCAGCCGTACTCACAAACGAAGCATTTTTGGACTTACGATTAAACGTATTTTTTATCCAACCAACAATAGGTATGTTCTTTCATTCAAAAACTAGAACAATACAAAGTAACTCAGTACTAGGAATGCAACATTATTATCCATTAATTATATTTAGAGAGGTATGAATTATTACTGGCTAGTTTTTTCTCTTTATGGCTAATTTTAGAATTCGTGAGGTGACTTTCTGACGTTTCTAGAAGCTATTTTTGTTCTTCATGGAAGTTCTTAAAGTCCGTTATTAGTTGTCTGAATTTGCTTCGGTCCATTAAGTTTTCGCGGTTTATTCCGGATTACTGAATATTTTTTTTGACTTCTTTATACCATTTATCCGACTCCTTACGGGAGGTCTATTGTTTAGTTTCTAAAAAATTTGTTTTTTTTTTGGCTTACAAACGTAGTGCTAAATCGGCTAGAGCGAGATTACTCTATTTCATCATATTTTACTATCTAGTTAAACTAAAGAAAAATTAATTTTCAAATAATTTAAAATAAAATAAAATTCGGTAAAAGTTAAGTTAAAGGATTAATAAGTTTGGTAAAATCTGCTTCGTTAGTCTAATTCATCGTGTTTCTTAAATCTTTTAAAAGTATAGCCATTGGTGTGCAGTAAGTTTAAGGTTAAATAATTTGGATCTCCGTTTAACCTATGTTGGTATATTCTAACAAATCGTGTAGGCCTAATTTCCTCACTCACCTCTGAGTTAAGTCATATGCACATGTATACATTATATCTGTTTCATAAGTACCATGATGTCTTAAAAGCTATTCGTAAAAAATGAATCCTGAAAGCGTTCTAAATTGTAATTTTTTTTGTTGTACCTTAGAATTGAATCCCGTAAGTCCACCCAGACTTCAAAATCTGTCAATTTTGTACAGTTGACAATTGTGAGCGTTTCTTAAGTAACCAAAAGTTCGTATGTTTAAATGCACATTTTTCTTAGTTATAGCTGTACAATCAACGCCAGAATTAACTGGGAAGATTAGAAACACCGTGTACTTTTCATGTATGAACAAAAACCTTGTATGTCACAGTAGCATAAAATGCATAGGAACATAAATTCTACTAGTGCGACAGTATGACAAAAATATACGGTAGGCTTTATATGAATTTAAATCTTTTGGTATTAATTTTCAATTTCATTTCGATAAACTTATAATTTCATAGCAATAACTCTTTATTCAATAAATGTTTACACAGAATAGAATGCGTCAATACAATTTACAAACAATACAATTTAGATGAAAATGTACGTATGTATTAATAACACAAATTACAATCAAGGTACACTTATAAAAAACATACAACAATAAAACTGACAATCATAGTCAAATAGCTATGTCGATCCGACCTACAAAAATGTTTCTCTCATAAAACGGATTTTGCATTAACCAGGAGCGAATTTGTGCCCTAAATTGTTTTACTGATACCGTCCTAGCTGCTAAAGGCAATTTATTAATTAAATAATTTAAATTCGTATGTAAAAACATTACGGCATGTATCCCTCAACCGAGAACGTGGAATGTCAAGATCTGTCCTAAATCTACTTTCATATTCATGGACACCAGACCTTAGCTGATACGTATTCAAGTTGTTTTTTATGCATAAGAGCGAATATAAGGTGTATAAATTATATATGAGCTTAATTTTAAATTCCTTGATATTATTTATCCTTGATTATTGTTATTCTTACTGCTTTTTTAGAGCTAACAAAATTTTGTGAACTAAAGAGTTATGACCATATTAATGATGCCAAAGGTAATGTGGCTCCGAAAAAGAGAAAAATAAATCGACAGCAGTGTTTTTAGAGGAAGATAAGGTCTAAGTTATCTGAAACATGAACATTCAAATAAAAACCATAGGTAAAGATTTTCTGTTTGTAACAAAAGCTTTGTTTTTTCCTTACAGCCAGAGCTTTACTTTTACGAAAATTCCAATTTAGTAAAAAATAACAATAGTCATAAAACCAATGATTTACCTATAGAAGTAATTTTAATTTTTAACGAAGGTTTGGGGACTTAAGTTATCTCGAACATGGACATTTAAATAAAAACCATAGGTAACGATTTTATGTTTCTAATTAAAGTTTAGTTATTTTCTTATGGTCAGAACTTTACTTCTACGAAAATTCCAATTTAATAAAAAGTAACAATAGTCATACAACCAGTGATTTGTCTATAGAAGTAATTTTTAATTTTTAACGAAGGTTTGCGGACTTTATGGTCTCTAAACGGACTTCAAACTTGACAATTTATTTCTATGTTAGGCTATGATCTCTAGGGAAACTAATCGGTGACGTTTTGTAGCATAAATTACTTATTTTCAAATTTTGGGTGTTAAAAAATAAATAGTTATTCACGAACGTATTATAATAGGATGATATAAATTATAGGTATATTACATTTTATAACTCGTATTATCTGTCTAGTTATTTTTTCTGAATATAAAGAAGTGCGAACAGCGGCGACTGATCGTGCTTGAATTTTGTATCTGTATATGAGCACATACTTGTACAACACTCAGGCCTATTAGAATAGCTATAACTAACTAGAAAAAGAACCCGATGAAGAAATGTAAATTACAAATACCTTCAGTTATTTAAACATCTACATAAATATTTATGATATTCGCAGGTTTATTTTGCAATAGAACTAAACTTTAGTAAACTGGTGACAAGAAAACTAGAAACATAACAACCAGATACCCCAACCATAATCATTATAATGTTAATATTCAGAGACTTAGCTTGAATATAAAGTGTCATTGAATCGTCGTTAGCTTCCGTGACTCCATACATTTTTTATAATTTTAATAAATTTTCTTTGGCATTTACTATATACAAATGAAAAAATATCATTTAGTTACCACATACAAATGTACAACTTACAATTTGAATAATGGCTAGATTATAAACATCTTCGGTCCATTAACTTTTAAAACTTTTTAAAAACTTTTTGTTTACTGGCTTTAATATCACATCAAATGTAGGTTACAAAAAAATTAATTTGTTTATGTAGTATCGTATCAGTCAGTTTAATAGCTGATTTTTGGAAATAAAGGTTCCGTTGTTCAAATCCTAGCAAAGGTAGATACTTTTATATGGATTCAAATACTAGACAGTGGTTACCGGTGTACTTGGTTAGTTGGAGTTAAATTAACCATACACTTTCACAAATGATTAGCCTGAGTCTGGATATGACTACACCTCATTTACACAGCATACAAATATCTCATTGGTTTATGGGGTTGATTAGTGTTCTTAAATTGAACAAATGCAACGCACACTCATTAGAGAATAAAAAAATATTAAAAAGATTAATCCAAATAAGCAGTATGACTTGGTATTTTTTGAGGAGTTTCCCCAGTAGCCACAGCTCCCGTTGGACTGTTTTGGTTAACCCATTTTTAAAATGAAGAATTATTAATTTAAAAAATTCAATCACTGGATTGAAAATAGTCGCACTATTTTCGTGCTTTTTTTTCTGAATACTTTTTATAGAAAATAGCAACAACCGACAACCGAGTTCCGGACGAATGGTTTATTTCGGTATGGAAGTCAGTTGCAATATTTTCTTGAGTAACATCGGTATATAAGTCAAGAATCGAAACCGAAATATTCAGCTTTACTATCAATTTACTGAGGTGGATGTATTTTTATCTCTACATAAAGACATCATTCTTCGTTATTAGTCTACTTCCAAATTCCCCATTAACGTAGGAAATATAACATATTGAAATTTATAAAATTTATCAAATCGAAGTTTAAAATATAAGCCTATTTGCATATTATTGCGTAGGCTAAATATATTTGCATGTGCTATTGAATTTATCTGCTCATAAGAGACAGGTGGAGTGTCAAATTATTTACACTCAGTCTGTTCGTTACAGGGCTAAAATAAATAGTTCTGTTTCTTATCACATCGTCAGTCAATTAAATGGCTGACTCATTTAAGAATAGAAGAGGTAGAGATGTAAAAGGCACTAATCAGAGTTATTTCCTCTGAAAGTAGTAACTTTCATTATACAGCCAGTCCTTGTGGTGATTAAAGTGGAGATGTCATTTGCAGGGTGGAAAATATGTGCTTTTCAGAGGGCCCGGCATGCTGATAAGCGTACTTTTCCATTCAGTGAGGAAGGCAATTTTAATCAACCTCACTACTTGGTTTACTTAGTAAAAACTCTACAGGATTCAAACCAGCCTTTCGGCTGATGACCTAAACAACATTGAGTTTATGTCAATTATAATAGTTTTATTTAGGGGTGAAGTTTTATAATGTTGGTTTACTACAAAAATTCAGTGATATAACCAATTTACGGTAAAATAATTCACTGGTATTTAAATCATAATTTTTAAAAATCTTTAATTGGCCCTATTAAACTTGTTTCTTCTTTTTAATTTTTGGTAGACCTATTATAGTTCTATCTTGTATCGTCTTATAGGTTAAAGGTTGTGTACGTTTTTGTGATCTTGTGTATTTTTTTTTTATTCAGTGATGATGCCTACATAAACCTTGGCTTGTGCGTAGGATATGATTTGAGTCGACATACTGATGAAAAATGCCAGATCTAACCGGGAATAGAACCCGGGACCTCGGTATAGAAGTCAGTTGCACTATTTTCTTGAGAAGCATCGATTTATAAGTCAAGAATCGAAACCGGGGCATTTAGCTTTGCTACCAATTTACTGAGGTGGTTGTATAATATTTTTATTCCTACATAGATTTTAAGTTTTAATGTTTACTTAATAAACTTGGAATGATCCAACTTGACTTTCCGTTATTTGAATTAATCAAGTATTAGATTTATTAATCAAGTTATTGACTGTTTAGAAATTAATCCTTCTGACAGATTATAGATATAAAAACCACTGAAAGTCAAATTATGTAAATCGGATTGTGCGTACACTGTTGTATTGTGGGTTAAATGGAACAGAGAGCATAACGGGCCTCATCTACTTAACAGTTTCATATAATTCTCGGCTCATCTTCCCCGCTGACAGGGGCCGCCGCTGCTGCCTGGGGTAGTCGGGCGGACGCTGGACGCAAACTTCTTGGATCCGCTGTACGTCGTGATATTCACGTGCACAGCGGATCCGCTCTCACGTTCAACAAGCCTTCCGGCAATACCGGCATTCGTGTCTTAAGACTTTAACAAACTCGAAATCGTTTAAAATGTATTACTTTCGTGCTCTTTTCTTCTGAATACTTTTTATAGAAAATAGCAACAACCGACAACCGAGAACGTCGGACGGATGGACGGACGGTTTAATTTATATTATTACTCATCCGAGGAGTTTGTCGGAGTCAAATGGCCGTGTGATTTACACTATTGCATGAGAACAACGGTCATGTTAACTCACTATATTAGGCCGATAAATGATGTTAAGTTACATCAGTTAAAAAGGGTTGCATGATCACCGTAACCCTTCAAACGTCACTTTCCAATCAAAATAATTGATTTCTGGCATATAAAATTCACAAATCTTAATTCTTATTTGGCTTACTGTTGTTCCAGCTAATTTAAGTCATAAAAATGAAGCCGATTCATAGTACCTAAAATCAATGAAACGCTAAACTTTTATAGATCAATCTTTTAGGTCGTCAGCATGAAGGTTAATTTGTAATTCTTGAATTTAACTCAGCAGCCGAACTAAAAAAATAAATTTTACCATAACTTCACTGGGCAGATTAACCTTAATACGGTATCAAGATTGTCCTATCCTGCTATTGATAGCATTCCACTGATCCGGAGAGTAGGTACCTGCAGAATGAAACCCAATGTCAGCTTTCTATGACTACATGATAATCATAAAATTTAATATTTCTTGATGAGAAAGAATGTTCAAACAGTATAAAGTAACATAATGGTTATGTACTTATAAAAATGAAAACAAAAAACCCGATTTTCGCTATAAATTAACAAGTAGGCTACATGATTCAACTGGTAAGCTGGAATTCTACAGTTTAATTCCCAATATTATTATTTAGTTTGAAAAAAATCCGGTCTAAAATAGCTGGCAAAGAATTTAACTTTGAAAAAATATAAACCCAATTAAAAATTAATTTTTAATAAGGGAAAAGTCTTATATGAAAGTGTTTACTATTATCAGTAGTGTAACGTAAATAAAGTACTTATTAACATCTAATAGAGTTAAAATGAACTATAATTTCCTTGCAAATTACCACCCTCCGATGATAAAGTGCGTTGCCTCCATTTTGTGCAGTTGATTATTTCTTGTAATTAAATTATAACAAATGTGTTAGCCTATATGTTACGTTTATAACCAATATACGATGAACTACTTATATTTTCGTGGTGATCACATTTTGGTCTTAAGTGTGGAGTTACCCGTAACATATATGATTATAATACTTCTTAACAAAGTGAAACCTATTGATTTTTAATACTTTGTATTTGAACTAACACACAAATTTTACTCAGGTGGCTAAATATGATGAAATTTCTGAAGAAGAAAATTTATTTCAGTTTTAATCCATTAAAAATCAAAATCAGCTAGGTTAATTCCAATAATTTCTGTAAGTTCAACCACTTCTACGCACAGGAGAATTCAATGTTGGATATTCAAGGTGGTCTAAGTGATTAAAATAGGCCACAAAAATAACATAATAAATACAGGATGTAATAGTACAGTAGTACATAAACACAACATAATTACGTATTTGTAACATTTTGTTGGGTACAATGATCTGATCTAGCGATGCGGGCCACCTCTAACTGGACGTTATTCTTTTCAGTACGATAAGCGTTGTGGCGTTTGCGCACTATACCGTAGATGATACCGAAGACCATCTCTATGATCATAGATTCCCGAGCGAGACGGAAACCAGTGTACATGAAGACCTGCTGCGTATTTCGTATTGTTTTGTGGGGCTGTGTGTGTCTTTTGTTTAAATTTTAAGTTAATATTAACTTTATTATTTTACTTGTCTAATTACTATAGGCTACTTATTTAGTAATAAACGAAATTTCATACTAATTTGTAGCGAACAGGAAGTGCATGGGTCATGATTTAATTTTGCAAAAGGTAGGGGTTATTTTACGATAGATCACCCATTATGTAGATCTATCCTCCACTACTAGGATAACTATCCGTAGGATTTTTTAGTTATTCAGATTCATCACAAAAACTAAATAATTTCTTAGTCTTTCATAATACTGTTTCGAAACTATTGTATTCCGTGACATGATAGTAACCATCTTTTGAGTAAAAATTAATTTTCAAAGAACCATCTTCGAGCCTCGTAAAAATAAAGGTAAAATATGTAGCTGTAAACATTTTTGTCCTAGTTTTACTTTAGTAATTTAATCGTGGTTGCTGTTTTGATAGTTTATTTTAATGATTAAGAGGTTACGATAAAGTACATTTCATAAATATCTTAGTTGTGGCGTGTTCTTTTTCTTTCAGTTTATCGTTAAAGATATCACTTTTGATGACCGCAGTTCCCATCAGTTAAAAATGAACGATTGGGCAGTTAGTTCTTTTGTAACCTTGGTTGATTCTACTGAAGAGGCTCGGGTCGAGTTCGTAGTTCAATGTGCTTATAGATCCTGCAAGACAAAACCATTGCTCGAGGATAGCAATTGTTTTAAAAAGAAGAAGTAGAAGAAGAAGGAGAAGGAGAGTTATGTCCTGATGAAGGTGCACTATGGAGGCCGCACGCGCTCATCGTGAGAACTCGCCGCGGGCACCCTCCTCACAAGAGGACCTCCCACCCCCGCGTTCCCATACTTACTCCCATCTCCATTCCAGGGAAATTTCCCACTGCACTCCTTCCTCGACAAACTACCTACGTAACATTTTAGTATAACAACACCCCCATAAAAATGGAACTGACAATTATATATAAATAATTAATTAAATATATTTTATTGCTTTATGACATTTAAAATTACACCTTTCAATACCCTCTAACAGCGATACAACAAAATGAAAAATAGCTAATTGAAAATTTTGTTACGTTTAGCGTACTCTTTATTGTAAATCTCTAAATTATTGTATTAACTTTCTTCATGTAGCCTACTAAAATTCTGTTATTACTTAAACACGTTTTACCTTGTCTTTGTTGAATGATTATCCATCTGCATTTTCAGAAAATAAATTTTCAAGCCTAATTGGTTTCTCTATAAGTGATCTACTTCAATTCCGAGTTGAACCGGTAATATTTTTGTATATTTTTTTTGATTTCAATAAAGCCTAAGTGGTTAGATGCGGTTATCGTATGGACTGTGCTATGAAGTAGATAAATGGAACTCATACTTAATACTTTTGCCTGAAAAATAAATTGTCTAATTAGCTAGAAAAATTAAAAAAAGTGGTTTAAAATAAATTTTTAAACAATTACAGGTCCTTATATTAAATGAAAATAGCTTACGAACACAAGTAGGCTATAAGTATTTAAAAATTTTACGTAGGCTGCATATTTTTATTTATTTTTTAACCAAGTATTAATTTAATATTTTGTAATTGAAATATTGTATTTATTTATACAGTCTGTTGTTTAAGTTAGCCATTGTTTAATTATTTTATTATATGTTTTTTAAATTCTTAATTAATCTACAAAAACATTTTGGTTTAGAGAACTTGCTGAGTGAGCATAAAAATGAATCAGATTTTTTTTTATAATTCTAAGTAATATATACGGCAGTCCAGTCAAGTATTTTACACAATTTTCCTGGAAAATTTATAGCGAAGTCAGCCTCCCATTTTGTACTCTGTGCAGTAGCATAAGATTCCCAATCCCCAATAAAAATTCGGCATTTGATGTTAAATGTATATTTTTTCTTAGCAACAAAAGTTTTTTTTTATTATTTTTCAAACGACGAAAGCAATAGAGTGATAGTAGAGAGTATAAATTAGTGAATATAGCGTTATCATATTAAATTGATAAACGATAAACTCAGATGACAGAACCAAAATTCATTCTTAGTTTAGCCTACGTATTGTAATATCAATTAATTATGTTTTAAGTTGTTGGCTTAATATGTGAGCATTGAATTTAACAATTATTATTTGAATGATTGGAAATTCCCAGGCTTTAACCGGGTATCGAATCCAAGACTTTCCGCTTCACAGTCTGCATTTTAACAATGCACTCGTGAACGATTTTTTTTGATAAAGTTTCGTGTAGTGGTCAGCGCAATTGGCTTCTATATCAGAGGTCTCGGATTCGATTCCCGATCACGTTTGCCATTATCATTACTCATTTCCATTTATGACCGGTCGCCATCTTTATTCACCTTAATGTATAGGTCTAACACTTAGCTATAATAGCAGGACATAAAACCAAAAATGAAGGACAATTTGGCTTATTCGGCTACTGTGGTTTGATGAATGTTATAACTGACGCTGTAATTACACAAAATAACTTAAAGACTATAGCTAATACTTTTACACTTTTCAAAGAATAAAATCTACAATCTATTTGCAATTAATTGCCTAAACAATAAATTATGCAAATAATTAATTAGTAATTTTTAAAGTAGGTATTCTTGACTGGAGGAAATCGATTCACATTTCTTGATTTGATGGAATTCCTATGTTAATATATAGGCATATTTAAGAGAGGTTTATTGGGTGTTTTAGTCCTAATCTTCCGAGCGTTTCTGTTACCTTGAAGGTTTACTGCAAAACAACTGAGGTGATTTTCTAATTTTGTGTGATAAATGATGAGGAGAATTATATTATTTCTTTTACTGCTGTTATTTTCAAAATTGTAGCTAACTTTAAACGTTCAAAATCATTATCAATTGGATTTTTTCTTTTTCTTCTATTTGATCAGCCTGTAATCCTCCAGTGTCGGGTATAGGCTTTCACTATTTGTCTCAACAATCCCTATTTTGGGCTTTTCTTGCCCAGTTAAATCTTACCACCAGTTTCAAGTTATCTCGCCACCACGTTTGTGGACGACCACCTCTCTTCCTAGCGAGAGCCTCAGTTGCTGAATTTCCTATTTTCAGTCAAATATGTGTCTTATTATTGTGTGTCCGACCTACAGTTATTTTAGTGATGCCACATTCCGTTTTACACCTATTATCTTAACGATTGGATTTATGCAGATCGAACTTATGGATATGTTAAACTAAATTCGAGGGTTTCGATCACAGATGTTACGAACGTTAGTCAATACACACTCTCACGTTTTCAAGACTTCTAAATATCTAAAAATCTAAAAATTGCTCTTGTGACAGAATCTTTCATTCGACTTAATCGAAACTCCTATAGCAGAATTCTCGCTCATCAAAATCAACTGATACGCAAAGTTTCTTTCCATCATTTACTAAACATTGTTCAAATACATGTATTCAACACATAAAAGGAGGAAATAGAGCAGAGATCTGCTGGTTTAGGAACTAGGTGCCATTAATAAAAAAATAAAAATATCGGAGACCAGTCAGTGGATGATACAGTTGAGATGAACTTCAAGTACGTCTCTCATGACATGTCATTCATTTTTTCAGCCACCATAATATGCACTGGTTGTTCTCGCCTAATATTTGTGAATTTTGCTAACAAAGTTAAAATCAAGTTAACAAAATTGTTAGTGTCTCTATTAAGAAAATATAAATTCTTAAAAACCCGGCGGGATACTTTCAGGGGTAACTAGTTCACAGTTTTTGTTTTTGAATGAATGAAACATGCTTACGTGTTCGGTAAATGCATTTTAATTTCTAGTAGCCTATCTACAGGTTGATGTTGAAAAAGATTTCCGAATATAATTTTCCAGAAGAATCTCGTTAACGTTGTTGTGTGTGGCACATTGTTATTTGCAATTGAAACCTTCAAAACTCCAAAAATATAATATTGATAATAGTTTGTAGTTTAGAAGCAAATTTAATATGCAATTTTAACTTGTTGGTTGGTGAACTAGAATAGCCTACCAATTTGAAAATAGGTTAATTTTTGAAAATGTAACAGTACAAAATTAAACTACGCCAAATTAGAGTGAATTAATGAAACTTTTACAGTTATATTTATGATAACAATGTGATTATTTTTAAATAACAGACTGAAGGCAGCATCCACAGCGATGTTCCTATCTCGGTTTTTTCATTAAAGATTTTTTTGTAAACTGTTCATAGCTCCGTGACATTGTTAAAGGCAACTGTTACCATTAAGAAAGGGTTCATTGCTCTGGAAAAGATGTTACCGACTTACCGAGAGAAACTGAGGCCGAGAGAGGCTCCCACCATGCGGATCTTATCTGTAGGAAGAGAGTAGGCCTATATCGGGTTCCCACATTAACAGCAACTTTGTAAACCAACCCACAGTTAACGCAGGGCAGTCTTTAAAAAGTAACGTATTATTTGTGCTTATAAAATGTTGTGAAACAACCCGCCTCCACAGACAAAAAATCATTGTACAAAATAACACGGTGTATGATTTTTAGTTGTAAAAGCTGACCCGGCCTTGATCCATAATTACAAGCAGGCGCCCTCAAGGAAGAAAGAGCTTGGGGCGGATAGGGCAGCAAGCGCCGGCGGCGGCGCCCACCTCAACCAAAATTGCCAATCCCTTTTAATTTTATTTAACTTTACACAATTAAACTATATCGATGTCAAAAACTATAGGAAATTACATAGACAACAAAACCATGGGATTTCCATGAATTCGTGCCTCTACGAAAGAACCTTCTTTATACCTAACTTATTTATTAAAAAAAGTAAATCTATATCAAAGATTTAGTAAGGCACACCCATCACCAATTTTTTTAGAAATTATAACATTTTTAATCAAAATACTTCTCTTTGAAGAGATATTTTCTAAGATAAAGAAAATTAAGAAAAATAATATTCAGGATATAGGTATAACTAGAACTCAAATGATTATTTTTACGTAATAAAATGAAAACAAAATTAATAATTTTAATTTTTTTGTAGGAGTAGAGACATGATCGATTAATACAATTCTAATATTAGTTATAAATTTAATATAAAATTAAAATTTATCACTTTTTAAATTATCTGGAGCACTATCACTGGGTGATGTCCTCTTCAAAGCCATTAACGCTGGTTTTTTTTATTTATGAAATCTCTTTAAAAGCTTTTTGTTATTAACTCATTCAATGATGATACGGTGGTTTGACGATGTATTTTTTTGGACATGGTTTTTTTTAATTCCTTCTCCTGGACTTAGTAGCCAGGAGAACTACATTAGAACTGAATAGTTCAACTATTCATTAGAACTACAAACATGGGAACTAAATTACATAGTTACAGTTTAAAGGTTTTTTAATTTATAATACTATGTTGTATATTTGCGATGTTAAAAAAGTAGCCCTAATTATTTCATCTGTGAATATCCATTGGATCCTATGGTTTGGCAGAGGATGGAGGATGGTAGGTGGCCAAAGAGGGAATGGGAGTGGACGCCAGCCGGTAGAAGAAGGAGGGGTAGGCCGGAAGTGACATGGTTGGATCGGGTGCAGGAGGCAATGTCTTTGCTGCGGCTCTCCGATGGGGACTGACGAGACAGAGAGAGGTGGTGCTTAGGAAGCGAGATACGGCTGGGACTGTAAATCCTCGCATTAAAATATATGTACTATTTTGTATGTTTTCGATGTTAAAAAAGTAGCCTTAATTATTTTATCTGTGAATATCTATTGGATCTCCTTTTTGTGATCTCTTTATCTAACGTGCTTCAAATCAACTGTATTTAAAAATACTAGATTGGCCTTTTATATTTATTTGGGATGCTTTTGCCACTATTTTAAATATTTTGTTACCTTAATCACTGAGAAGTTTTGATAGTGTTCCTGGTAGGTATATTAATTTTATAAAGAAAGTTTTACAAGTTATTTGTGTCTAAATAAAATCACTATCACTTTAATCATGCCGCTAAATACAACTAGCGTGTAAAATAGTAGCCTAATTAAGTCTAATTATGTTCTTGATATCTGACTTTTGTAAATTAATTTTTAAAATTACTCTTAGTTTTTATTTTACTTTACTTTTTTTGTCATCAGTCTCTCGACTGGTTTGATGCAGTTCTCCAAGCTCTCTTGCGCAAGTCGTTCATATCTACACAGGCCTATTTCTTAACTATAAGTGGCATTAATTGCTATGTTATTGAAAGCAGCTCAGTCTTAGATTGTTCTGGCTATCAGCAACTTCCCTTGATACGTACGAAACGGACACTTTAAAAAATGACCTTCGAATTTTTCTTGTGTTATTGACGTAGGGGAAGATTGCCTAATTTGTACCGGCGCCTAAATCGTACTATTTCGATATTTTTGACTGAGTACTTTACAGCTGCCATCTAGTAGTAATAGTGTGAAGTAGACGTCATTTTGAGTCTCCTCGTGTAATTTAATAGTTGTAGAGTCACGCGTCTAGTTATAGTGTTTGTTTTTATAAAACCGAGTGCTTTGATCTAATATTTACAGTTGTGCCCTAAGGATTTTAACAACACTAAGGTTAGGAGCTACAAACCTCATGTCATGTATTGTAATCCATATTCTTTTAGCAATATTTTATTATAACTGATCACCGCGTGGAGTAATTCTTAGGTTAAATTTCAATGAATTGTTTGTACCATAACACAGTTGCCTAAATCGTACCACCGCCTAGTTTCCTAATTCGTACCGGTACAATTAAGGAAACAGTAACTTTTTTATAGTGATTGACGTCTTGCTCTATTCCTTGACAGAATGAGCAGTGAAAGAAAGTACGGTAAATGGACAGCAGCAGAAATATCGTTGGCAATAGCTGCCTTTATAAACGGAGATTTAGGTTTCAATGAGTGTTGTAGGCAATATTGTATACCAAAACCAACATTAAAAGACATTTGGATTCAAGTAACGTCATTGCAAATGAAGATATTAAATCTCTTGACAGATTAACTGTACCTGAAATCTGGAGAGATAAATCTCTCTCATCAGTAAATAATCATAAAAATCATCACTAGAGTCCGGGAGACTCTAGTAAATGGAACTGTGTAAATAGGTAGCCTACTCATGCTACAGCTGGAAATCGACCCCGGGACAGTTACTTTAGAAGTTAAGGGCGTTATTGACTAAGTCACCAAGGTTATATCTTTTAATTATAATTCCATTTGAAACACTTGAAAATTGATATGATTTTGAATTTAAGAGAAATAAAAAACAAATTGCTAATTTTATTGATACTTAACAACGAAATTGTGCATAATATTTCCTATAAATGCTAATTATATATTTCATGTAAATTAATCAATAACTCTTTAATATCTTAAGAAATGACTAGTGGAAAGTGCTGCGATCTTGTATCAAATAGAAGTGTGAACAAATCGAACAACCATTACCAAAGAGGCTGTTCGTGTAGTTGTGGTTTTACATTTATGTTTAAAACATTTAATATTCAAGTAAAGAGTATTTAAAATGAAACGGACTAACTTTATAAATAATTAACTTTAAATAGGTGTTATAATGTATTTTTATAATTTTATATTTATTTCTAAATTCATGGTTACATCTTTTTTTACTAAATATAAATTGTCCAAATAATAGAAATTTAGTGAGGTACATTAAATAGTTCAGTGATTTCCCCAGTTTTCTTACGATTTCAGTCCATATTTTACTATTACTAGGTGTCATTTTCAGAAAACAAAAGCTGAGTTTTGAAATTACAGCTCTTTAGGGAAGTTACAGATATAATAATTATTGTTCAAACACACAAACACCATTTCCTCGGTAGGACACCTTTTCTTTAGGTTTTCACCTTTTTTAAGGTAGTTACACCATTTCTATCTCGTAGACTAGTGTTTGAAATTTAACTTAATTGTTTCTTGTTATCACGTAGGTGTGAAGTGTCGCTCTTGAAGGTGTAGAAAATATGCATTTCTTTAAACCAGTCATTTGTTCTCATTAGGCGGCATAGGTGATCGAAATGTATTTATGTTGGTTTTTCTTGTAGTTGTTTAGTAGTTGTTCAATTGCAACTCTCTAGGTGATCGGAAAGTCGCAGAATTAATAATGACTGAGTCATTAAGAATGTTAACACTTTTACAAAATGGAAAGAAAATATTTTCATTTAACGATTACCCTTATTATCAAACAGCTTTTTCATCCACCCTATTACACTTCTGTTTCCTGAATCTTCCTCTTAACCTTTTTTCAGTATTTTCCCAAATCAATGCTCTTCTTTCCTCTTAACTTCCAGAGAATTCTGCTCATAAGTTCTAAGAATCCTATAGAAAATGTAGCCAAAGTAGTTTGGTCATGTCATAATTTACATCCACCCGTAACTATTACACTCCTTTTTCCTGAATCTTCCTCTTACACTTTTTCCAGTATTTTTCCGATTCCATGCTTTTCTCTCTACTTAATTTTCAAAGTATTCTGCCCATTATTTCTAAGAATACTATATAAACTGATACTATATAAAGAATACTATATAAACTATATAAACTTTGGCTACAGCCAAAGTAGTTCGGCCATGTTATAATCCCTAATTACTATACCTTTCCCGCAACTTACTATTTCTTATTTTGCGAAATCTCCGGAAAATCTTGTCGGAAGAAGATAAAAATTACTTATTTTGCGTTATCCACTCTGTACTCAGCTATGGGGTCACGCAGTGGGGCAACTCAACCGAACACCTTAACATTTTTCGCATTCAAAAATACTTAATTAGAATTATTGCAAACATTCCAAGGCATTAGGCTATTCTGGTAAAGGATTGTTTGTTAAATAAAATATTCTCCCCTTACCTTCTCTTTATACACATGTGAAAATTTTAAATCACGATAAGGAACACTGTTTTATTTACAAAAAATAAGTACAATCATAATTATGAAACTCGGCACAATGATGACTTCAGAATTGAAAAATATAGAACTTCAAAGTTCTCAAAAGGAATTCACTACAATTCCGTTCGGTTTTTCAACACATTACCATCTAAAATAAGACTCCTTAATTTGAAAAACTTTGATCGAGAAGTAAAAGGTTTTTTAATTAAACATGCATTTTATTCTGATCAGGAGTTATTAAATTATCTTACAAGGAATACTCTTTAAATGTAATGTGTGTAGAATTTATAATTACAAAACATTGTTAGTTATTGATGAGTAACTTTGAATTCCAATGCACAATCTAAGTAGTAATTTAATGAACAAATTATTTTTTTGTTTTAGTGAATACTTAATAGTAAACAAAAATTGTTTGGTTAAATGGATTTAAACGTACGTATAACTGAATTTGACGAGTGTATTCCTTTTTTGGTCGCTGACAATTAATTGATTTTATTATACTATTTATTTATTATTCATACTAATTTATTTATTTATTTATACTAATTAGCCGTTACTCAATCCTCTTCGACTTAATAAACAACTTGCTACATTAAATCTAATGTATTATTTTATACGATAAGATATTTAATTGAAGTTTTGAAGAGAAAAGTATAAAATTCTTAGTACTTCCAACATAGTTTTTATTTTACATATTTTGATCCTATCATTGGTCTCATTTCTCTAATAAAGATATACATATCGTGACAGAATATTGATTACTTGTCCCTCTTTGTTTGGTAAAGATAGAGTAGGTCTAAAAATTAGTGACGTAAATGGATGTCATTTATTTAACACTGGTTTATATTTTATCATCACCAATTTTATTTTACAGTACCTACCTTACTTTTTTAAAAGAATAATAGAAGCCACAATTTTATGATGATTGAGAAAAAATGACTGACTTCCTTTCTGCTGCTACATTACCGTTAATGATATTCGATGCCGTAGAAAATATAATGACTACTGTAACACCAAGACCTAGATGCTACTCCCAACAAGGTGCCACAAAAATTATTTGACAACTAAATTTTTTTAACCTATTCTACTAGACATAAAATATTAAAGTCGAGTTATACATTAATAATGTAAATTTCAGCGAGTTCATAGTCAAGTCTTATAGGTATTTCCGAAAAGCTAGAAATGTGGGCGTACGCACCCACATACCATATAAAATGTTGTGTACGTATAACATAGGAACTGTGTATGAGTGAATGAAAAACAATAATAGAATAGTTCAACAAATCGCAGTCTGTTCTGTGATTCCAGAGAGTTCTAGGAATATGTATAAATAAATAAAAACTCGTAACAATTTTTTTTAAATCAGCTTTAGTCATTTTCACGAAACTTTTTTTACCTATAGGCTACATTTGATTGATTTGTAAGCGTAATTTGCCTGAGACACTTTAAATAAGTTTTTTTTACCAGGTTTTTTTTAAATAAGGATAAAGATGAAGATAAAGCTCTTATGTATTTTTGTAGTATGAGAGTTCTAAACGTGTGAAGTGTTAAATGCATTCGAGGGAAAAAGATTAACATTCTACTGCTCTACTCGGTTAAATACTTATGCATCAATATTTACCTTAAAATAATTAAATTTGTTTGGATTAATTTTTCGTATAATTGAGCGCAGAGACCTGGTGCTCGTATAGCCTAAATCTATAATATAGACTAATATAAATATTAACTTTTATGTTGTAATAATGGATAAAACACAAAAAATTTTCTAAATAGCCTAATAACATCAAGGAGTTACTTAATAACTTAAAAATATTTTTTGACCATATCTTTTATAATTTAAGAGGACTGAGACAAATTAACTAACTTAATTTTTTACCTCAGTCTATAGTAGCCTACTCAATCTGGAAAAAATAAAATAAACGGCTTGAATTAAAAGAGCTAGTAGTCTAAAAAATAACAACCTGTAGAAACCAGAAACCTTGAAACACATTATGCAATGAGATACCAAAATTAGCTGGACTTTAAAACACATGGCAAAAGAGAAAAAACAATGGAGAAATGATAAACTTTGTTGTCACATAAAATAATATTTGTACATTATATTATATATGAGAAGTCAAAATTTTGTGGCAGGTAGTGGAGAGGTTATAATACTGCACAGAACGCAAACAGGAGATTGGCCAAGCATTCGTTTGGAGTGGCCAAGGAAAACTGTGCGAATTGGCCAGGACCGTCAACATTAAAATAGGCTGAAATTAACTGATTACACTTGTTTTTTATTGTTTACAACTTTCATATTTACTGGTAAATTTATTAATTGTCCATTTACACTTTCATTAATAAAATACGAAGATAAAAATATTACATGACAATTTATATATTTGAAAAAATTGAACATAACATGACCCACATTTTTTAACCTTAATTTGAATAAGTTAGAACATAAATTGATAAATTTTTGTTATTAAATTTAAAAGCAAGAATAAAAAAATAAAAAACATAACATTATTAGCTTAAAGAAAATAACAGAAGAGAATAAAGTTGATGATCCATGTATAATTCAAGCGTTGTGAAAAATAAACTAAAAATTGACGAGAAAATTGTATGGTTTTTCTGTCATTCACTGTATAGTGAATTTTGGGCCACCCTGTGTAGTAACAGATTGTTGCAATTTTAAAGTAGACTTTAGGGGTGGTACAATGTGTTGTGGATATAAGGTATCAGTAGACTCAAATAATTTTTTGTCCCTGTATTAATTTCAAATAAGGTTTTCTTTTGGGCGGAGATAAAGTAGACACCTTATATAAGTCGGGCGGTACCGGCTACCTGTCCCAACGATCTTTGCTACTAGCCTCCTTGTTATGGGTCCGGTAATGATGGTCTTCTGCCTTCAGTTCGCTTGCTTCGAACTAAAATAACACTTTTATGAGGGTTAGTAATTAGGCTTTCGCATGTCAAAATTGTGCCGTTTTATGGCTTTAAAGCAGCTACAATGTCATTTTGCGGCTTCTTAGACCAACCAATAATTACTTTTTTTAACTTTCTTTTCTCTTCCATCTCGACTATCGTTTTTAATGTTTCCTAATTTTATTTTATTTGTTTGGTATAAAAAATATTAATTAAAATTCTTTCGGTCAGTGTACCACCACAAATGATAGGGCATATCATACCAGGAGTCTATAACAAACTTTTAATAGTTATAAATTGCAGATTGTTATTTCCAAATTATGTAATCCTACGTACTACTATTTACATTTGTACCGTATTCAACACAAACTTTGAAAATTTTTCAAAAAATTATTTTCGGTGTAGCTATTAGAGAAATAAATGAACTCTTATTGTCAATTACATAATAGGTAGGCCTACCAAATCATGTATGAAAAGAATTTTCATCCCTAATGTGTGTACGTTGCAACCTGTTTAATTTAAAAACAATAAGCGACCCCATGGCATAATACAATGAGGATAGTATGTATGACAATCAAATGAGGTGTAGTTCTCTACAGACTCAGACCGACCATTCCGGAGAGAGTATTGTTAATTGAAACTTCAAAGTACACCGGTAACCACTGTCTAGTATAAAACTGTCAAATATATATAACTAAAAGTAACTACTTTTACTGGGATTTTAACCAGGAAGTTTGCCTTCAAAATTCAGTTGTTAAACATCTGACTTTACCACTAGACAACCGGTAGGTTATATGAAAAGTTAAAATTTTTAGTTACTGGCGAAGATTTTGCTACAATGTAGGGCTACTGGGACAAAAAAGATTAGCAATTAAAAATGTTAAGGACTGAACTATTAAAATGTAATATAAATTTATAAATCAATGTAGGCCTATATCTTTTAAAATCTAAATGCTTTCCCATTAAATCAGATTAGACCTAGATGACAGGAAAACAAAAACATGAGTTTAAAAATAAGATTTAGTTTTATTCGTTTATTTAAATTACATTAATAGATTGATCTAGTTTCTATTATGGGTTATGAAACTGGAACCGTGGGTTTTAACGGAACACCATTTTTACACCCAAGCTAGATTTCTAGATAGTAGTAATCGAACCTGGGACTCCCATTTTGTAGGCTAGTACGCTAATCATTATGCCATGAAGATAACTAAAACACGATATTTGGTTTTTTCTAATGAGCTTAATAATTAGTTACCAAAACTAATTTACGTGAGTTAATTTACTGAAATTAAAAATGAAAACCTCAGGGGAAAACCATATTACAAACTACAATCGCTGTGTCTATTAAACTTAAAAGCAAAAAAATCTATTTAAGAAAATATTGTTCAGATATTAGTTTCCTTTAATTTAAGTTACGAAACTTTATCTTTATTATTATCAAATTGTTCGTTACGAGAAATAATGCGGAATTGATCCCAATACCAGATACTATCTGAACAAATTTAAAACTCTTATAAAAGTGGACCTACCAACTGCAAGTAAAATTATTAAAAGGAAGTTTATTGTCAGAAGTCACCAGGATAAAGGTGTGGCAAGATCGGATTTTGTTGATAGTAGATACAGATAGGAAACTAGGTGTGTTTTGGCTGCTGGGAAAACGGATAAAATCTATTAAGCTATAAATTTTAGAATTTCGTTTTGTTTCGGATTAGGTAGGTAGGTAGGTAGGCTTTTATGGTGATACTGACACAATTGTAGGTGTATAAATGTGATTAAAGATAAGTAAGTTCTGCATGTGTCTCTTCTAACTAGATTGGTACATAGATAACTTTTGTTTTTTGAAAGTTAACTTCTCTTTACCCAAAGGTAGAAAAATCAGGACAGAGTATCAAACTCTTCGTTAGCTTTTAAAACGAACAAGTAAATTTGGTGAGAATTATTCAGGATTATATTTTGGGTAATGGAATATAAATAAATTTATATCTATAAGGACATTATACCAACGAGTATTCTTGCTTGTCGAATAAAAAGTATTGTTATTTTATTAACTTATTATTATACAGCGATATACAGTAGGCGTATATATTTAAGGTTATTTTAAGTCGCATCAACAGCTCGGTTATTAGCAACTATGGTGGGTTATGTAACTGTAACTGTGGGTTTTGACTTGACCCTATTTGGGAATCGAACTCGGGACCTCGGCGTTGTAGCCTAGCGCACTTACCACTACGCTACGGAGGTATATAAGTTGTTCTTTTTTATGAGTTGTCGTTCGTTATTAAGGCAAAAAATGTTAATACACTGTTTTCATATAATATTTGTTGTTTAGGTCAACAGCCGAAAAGCTGATTTGAACCTCTAGAGGTTTTACTAAGTAAAAATGAGGAGTCAGGTGGTTTACCATTACCTTCCTCACTGAGTTAAAAGAGTATGCTTATCAGCATGCCAAGCCCTCCGAAAAGCACCCACTTTCCATCCTGCAAATGACACCTTCACTTCATTCACCACAGGGTCTGGCTGTATAGTGAAATTCATTACTATCAGAGGAGATAACTCTGACTAGTGTCTTTTACACCTCTACCTCTTCTGTTCTTAAATAGTTCAGTCATATAATTCGCTGGCTATGTGATAAGAAACAGAACTATTTTTTGTAGCCCTGGAACCAACAGATCGAGTGCAATTAATTTAACACTCCATCTGCCCGTTATGGTCATATAGGCCTAAATATTTAAAAAAAAAAAAAAAATGTAATTACGTAGATAAAATTGTACAGACTAATATTAAGTTATACTAAATCCTCTTTTCCATCAAATTTTTAACTTTTAACTGTTAGTTGTATATTTTGTTATTGCATGCATTCTCCAAAACCGATTTTCGGATGTTGGGTAAGAAGACGAAGATTTTACTATCCTACAAATTTCTCGTTTATAAAGCCATTGCTCTATAGACTTACGGAACAAAGTTTTTGGAAACAACCAGTGATTCCAACATAGAAATAATATACAGATACTAATTCAGAATTCTTAGAACACTTGGACAATTAAATTACCTTTTATGAAACTTTACACATAAATTTAAACATACCAACAGTAAAAAACCAAATATTAAAACTTTACGCCATCATGTCATACAAAAATTAGAAAATAACTCCACTTTCTTGATAGTATTCCTTCTAGATAACACAATAATATGGAAGCGTCCAACTGAGAAGCATCAATGGGTGAATCTCCTCCATTTGTTGGAGTTACAGCTTACCAACTACTACAATATGCATCTATGTATTACTAACTACTAACTACTACTACTGCTACTATTACTACTACTACTACTGTATGTATCACATCTATTTATTGTCACGTAGTGAAGAGATTGTAGATATTTTCTGTGAAATACAAAAACAAATTTCCTTTGTTCTAAATTATGAAATTATGCCTTTCTTAAATTTTTTTTACTGAAGAATATATAAATTAATCCTGCATGTTTATGAGTTTAAAATTCTTGAAATTTAAATAAAGATGTGCTTAAAATTATTTTAATTGGTAGGCTAAGTTAAATGAAGTACGGAAGGTGTAATCTAACGAAACTTATTAAAAAAAATTTCGTTTCCTAATATAATTTTGTATTGATTTTTTTTATTGATTTTTTTATCCAGAACATCCATTAATAATAAGAACGGAAACGATAGTTAATTAATCTATCATTGAACAGGTCGGTTGGTAGGCTAAATTTTAAAAAAGTAATTAACTAAGAGTATTCTTTACTGGATAAACAATAGTGAACCAATTAGAAGCTCTTTGTTCGTCTTTATTGAATGGATAAGGCGATAGATTTTTATCAATGAATTTCACTTGTCAAGGCTTGTCATGTTGGAAGTTGGCCGGGCACTCTTCTACTAGATCCACTATTGAAGGTCGTCCCTTCAGCTATAAACTAATGGAGCAATGATTCATCTACATATATAAAGAAAACTACTTTACCCTTTACATTTTTACTCACGCATGTTTAAACTAATTTTAGACGTTGGGGTTTCGGGTGGACCTAACAATAAATATATAAAATAACGGTTACACTAAATTTTACTGTAAATATTAATTTTTGAAGACATAATTTTCATTTTTTGTATTATGTTTAGTGTTTAAAGGTTAAAGGAAACTAATATCTTAACAATATTTTCTTAAATAGAATTTTTGCTTTTTAAGTTTAATATACAGAGCGAATGTAGCTGGCTACTGTATGTTTCTGCTAAGGTTTTCACTTTCACTGTTAAAAAACCTTAAAATAAAAATTAATACTTAGTAATCTCAGAGAGAATTCTATACTTATTAAGTTTTTAACTAAATTTTTTTTGTAGAATTATCAATGGAAGGTTATGATAAACTTTAAATAAAGTTTTAAGAATTATTTCCTCGTTGATATTGATAATTTAGTCTTTGCAACTTGAATTAAACATAACTAAAAAATATTTTTACTTTATAAGGTATAAAGAGGGGAACTATGAGTATTTTGTAGCCTAACTGATAACTTTGAATACATTCCCCTGCTACTTTATTTCCTTATTTTATACATGCTGTAAATTAAATGTAGATTAATACTTTAATCCTACTTTTTCTGCAAATCGTGAATTGATTATTAAGTCATCAGCTTCAAAGGAATTGTTAATCTCACCCTTAGACAACCATTTCAGTGTTTAAATAAAATTATTTTTTAAACTGCTTTTGTTGTTCAATTAAAACACCGCAGATTAGTTCTGTTGCTGTCATCTGGCTATCTAACTTTTAGACTAGTCAGACGACACTATGTACGCTATCATAAATATTACGTAATTTTCCAAGTGCCCATGAATACTTAATTATAAGTAATAGGGTATGAGTAAATAAATAAATATCTTTAAGAAAATATAAATTGAATATAATAAAACGGAGAATCAAATAGGCCTTATTGTAAAAATTACTTGATGATTAAAGTTGATCACTTAGATCAATTTGACAAATTCAACATAAGGAAACTAAAACTTTTTAAATCCACTTTAAGGGGCCGTCTACATGGACTACATTTATTTAACATTTGCTTAGAGTTTTGCCCTCTACGTTAAACGTTTCGAATTCATGGTTAATTTTGATCTCGTGGCAAAAAGCCCGTATATTGTTTCATATCACTTTCGTATTTCGGAAAAATTACTGTTTACTATCGGATAAGGTTCTTACTATAAGTAAGGATTCTGAAAAATTTTGTAAAACCATGAGACGTATACACAAATACAAAGATTAGAAAACACGAAAAATTGTATAAAACTTAATTACAACTGAATAAAAAAATTACAATAAGAGCCGACATCCCTACTGCACCTTTTCCAGGAAACATAACAACACACTTTTTCATACAATACCAGATTTCACCTTAACCATTACTAGTCTAATGTTACATTACACTACCACAAGACATAAAAGTAAAAATTTAGGACTTAATTTTAATCGTTGACTCACATGTAAACATGACATAATAACAAAAAAGAAACAACTTGGACTGGCAGTACGTAGGTTACATTGATTAGTTGAAAAACATACTTGTGTCAAGTGAAACAAAATATATTTTATGCAAATCATTTTCAAACACTCTTTTTGTACATATGGAATTCAGTTTTTGGGTTCATCCAGCACTTCGAATAGGTCATAAACGTAGATCTATTCGAACGTTTCAAATAATATTTTACGGCAAGCCTTACAAATTCTTTGGTATATCAAAAACACCTAATCAATACTGATCTTAACGTCAACAATGTGAAACAAGTAATATCAAAATTTAATTCTAAATATTAAAAAAATCTCAGGATCCGAATTTCCTGGCTGTAATAATATGCTCAGCAGTAGGCCTACCGGTAATGCTTTTAGAAGATGAAAAGTTATACATTTTAATTGGCATTGCTATTCCTTTAAAATTTGTCTAATTTATGTAGGACAAAGTGATTTTTTCATCAACAGATAAAATTATATGCACTTA
This sequence comes from Catonia carolina, assembly GCA_035578175.1. NCBI lineage: Eukaryota > Metazoa > Arthropoda > Insecta > Hemiptera > Achilidae > Catonia > Catonia carolina. The sequence continues at coordinate 65,228,055 of JAQMRL010000001.1, read as the reverse complement.
TTAATTATTAGTTTAATGTAAATAGGTAGTTTGTAACGCTTCTGACTTGAAAAATACTCTTTAAAAGCGGCCGTTGCTGCATTTCCAGATTTAGGTAAGTCAGGGTTGTAGAACACATCTTTGTATTTAAGGAAATTGCAAAAATACAAAATTGATTGTAAAAACCGTAAAAACAATACTCTTAATTATATTTTTATTAATTCGAATTAATTTCATACCATAAGTTTTCTTTTATTTATTTATTTCCATTATTTTAATTTTACAATTTGTACAATTTCTTTGGTAAAAGAACAGAAATTACTTTCCTGAATAAGGCAAAGCCTGTGCTCAGGAAAGGACAGTGATGAAATAATATTATAATAATAAGTTATCATTTACAAATTCTTAATACCTTATGAATTAATTAATTACAGATTACTAATTGCAATATTCTTGCTTATTCTACATTACACATTTATTTTTTAATTATAAAGTAAATTTTACATTAGTTATTAGTTAACTGTAAATTAACAAGGCAAACCTAAAGAAACCGATCCGTAGATGAGCTTAACCAACTAAATATTTTTTAAGCCTACATGTAATGACACCAATCGATGCAGTAAAAAATAATTTACGTAAGTCAGAAGGCAAAAAGTTAAAAAATTTTGGTGCCATATAATCAAACAGTTAAAAGTTAAGTCTTTGTAAATAATTTGTATGAATAAGCTCAGGCGTTTCTATGCTTTATTATAATTTAGTTGATGTCATAAAACGTACACAGAATACACACTCATTGCGTAACTTATATTTTCTAACTTATTGGGGAATCTCATTTGATAACTGACGTTTATACACGTATATATGGTTATATAATCATTGATTACTCTGAAAACCTAATACGAACGACCATATGGTTAAATAGCGAAATTTAATACATGAAATATGTATAAACCGGTGAGATCTTAACTTAGGATCTTCGTGGTTGGTCTCGTTATATGCAGCATTAGAATAATTTATAAAACTAAAATTAATAGCATGAATAAAATAAGGAAATAAAGTACAGAGGGGAATATATTTAAAGTTATCAGTTTTAAAATATCCATAGATCCACTCTTTAAGCCTTATAGAGTAAAATAGTATGTAAATTATGTTTAATTCAAGTTGCGAAGACTGAAGTATTAATATCAACAAGAAATTAATTCTTAGAACTTTATTTAAAGTTTTTTATAACCTTCCATTGATAATTCTACAAAAACATTCAAAATTTCGTTTTAAAAATTAATAAATATAGAATTCTTTCTGAGATTACTAAGTATTAATTTTTATTTAAGGTTTTTAGTAATAAAAAGGGACTGTTAAGCTCATTTTTATCAAACTGTTACATTATACATACACTGGCACGTAACAGGCAGGTGGAATGTTAAATTATTTATTTGCACTCAAGCTGCTAGTTCCAGAGCTACAAGAAATAACACTGTTTCTTATCACATGGTCAGCCAATTATATGATTGAAGCATTTAAGAACAGAAGAGGTAGAGATGTGAAATACACTAGTCAGAGTTATTTATTCTGAGAGTAATTGATTTTATTATACAGCCATATCCTATGGTGAATGAAGTAAAGGTATCATTTGCAGCGTGGAACGTAGATGCTTTTCTGAGGGCCTGCATGCTTTTAAGCATACTTTTTAACTCAGTGAGAAAGGCAATGTTAAACCACCTCACTCCTCGTTTTACTTCGTAAAACCTCTAGAATTTTACTTAGTAAGCCTCTTGAGGATCAAATCAGCCTTTCGGCTGATGACCTAAACAACATCACACCAGTCTTGCATTAGTCTAATATTTCTATTAAAGAAATAAAAATAATCATATTCGCTGTCTAAAGTTAAAGAACTATATTGTCATCAGTAAATGTGCGCTTATGGAAAATAAAATTAAAAGATTTTAAAAATATTAATATTAAATATTATAAATATTAATATTAATCTGATGGAACATTCAATCGATCGGGAACTCGTAGATGATTCTTGTGGATATGAACAAGTTCTTATGATCACATGTCGAAGTTAAGTGGCTTAGAATAGTTTTTGTTAGTAAGATAACTGCCATAGCCAATAGGTTTTAAGTAACAATATTGTTTTATTTTTGTATTATAATTTTATGTTTATGCTGAATATTGCGAATGGTTTGTCAAGGTTAAATATATTTCCAAAATTAGGAAATATAAGAGATAGTTTACAATAAAAACGTTTTCTAAGTAAAGATTGTAGAAACTTTTACAAAAATAAAGTTTGTTAAGGTATATATCCTTAAGAGAAACCTTAAATTCAGCTTTCAATCAAATTTATTTAAAATTTCAAACACTTCAACATACGTTACACACACATAAAAAGGTATATAAATAAAATGGCTGTTGTATGATGTGTGGTCGCTTATATATGGTGTCAGCCCACCCAGATCTTTCAAACATCTGATACCATTGTCTGGGTTGGAAGCGCTTGCCGTAAATTTGTCGTACAAGCTTTTTCTCACCTGGACACGGGTATTGTTTTAACCTGGATACCAATTCCCCTTCCTTACCTGTTAAATTATCCCCCACCCGCTATTAAAATAGATTTAGGTTATATACGACCCTACACCTACACACTAAATGCTTTATCTTCAACTAACCATCTTTTTTATTTATTTTTGGAAGTGGTACACCATTATATTATAGTTTAAATTAGAAGTATTTATATGAAAAAATTGGCTGAACGTGTTCCATTAAATTGTTATTGCAAAACAGACAGATGATGATCAACATAATTGAAATTTATTAACTTAACTCTTGTACAGAAAAATGTTTTATGATTCTATAATAATACACTTAAAGTTAGTTGTGTTTTAAAGAAGAAATAGCAGTAATATCATTATATTAAAGTCACTATTTGAACCTGTTTTATAAAATATTTATTACCCCAAATATTTAATATGTTTTTATTTCATTGTGAGCAAATTCATTTTTATGTACTCCCACCATTAAGTAAGAAATTTTTTTATTTTAGGCTCATTACAGATCACTTAAAGTAACTTCAAATATTTCTCAAAGTTCCTTAGATTACATTCCCAGTATTTTAAATCTCAGTAAGCGCTTCTTTTTCTTCTTTCTTCCGTCCATCCTTTAATCTGCTTTTGTTTTTCATGAAATCCTTTAAAGTAATCTTAAGTAGAGATGTGTCCACTTGAATATTTTTAAATTATTTCATTCCGAGGTCTTCAATATTCTTTTTGAATTACCTTGGACCTAAATCATTTACCAGACCCCATTAATTATATTGTCTGATGTTTTAAGAAATTCTTTGTAAATCGATTGTAATTCATTTTTTATAGATATCTAGATTATCATAAAATACTGTGAATATACAAAAATATGTATAAATGTTTTAGCGATCTTCAAGTTCTATAATCAATATTTTATCTCTTCTTCTTCTTCTCACAACCAATGATTAGGCTTCCGCCTGTTCCGATTCACAACAGCGATAAGCTATAATAGAATTATTGCCATCTTTTGCGTGGCCTCCCAACATCGTTCCATACCACCGGTCTATTTGCAAAACACTGAGAGCGATCCTTCCCTCAGGCATTCTCTCTACGTGCTCCCTCGATCGATGTCTATACTCTGCTATCTTCCCATTTAGTTTGTATCTCTATTTTATTACATATTATATTCTAAACCTATCAATGAATTAGATTAATTAGATAAATTAGATGATTTGAGGTTTTGCACCTACTTACCAATAGACTATATAAAATGCAGTACTGAATGTATTTGTGCATTCAAATACATTCGACACCCCTAAATGACTTACTCATTCTACCACACATTGCTGATTAACTTTCCGAACACCCAGAGAGCTGAAATTAATTAAATTTATTCCTTAGGGGTTAAACAGATAAACTAAAGATTTGCTTTTCTATCACTTGTGGCTAAGAGGTTAAAAATGGGGTGAATACCTTAAAATATCAATATAGACCTATCTAAATTCGATACCTTCCTGATGGGCTACAGTTCTAAAAATTGGCAGCGTATTATGCATGTGAGGAAAACCAAGTAAAGTATATAAACCAATCGAATTTCGACCTCTTTCTTCTATAGGGTAGAGAGAAGATTATTACCAAAAAAATTAATTCTGTACCTTCTAAAATAGAAACCTTTCTAAAAAGCTACATTATTATTCTTAAAGTTAAACCTGGAGAAAGTAAAAAGTGAAGTGAATCTGGGAACAAAAGAACCATTTAAACTTTAAACCCCTCATTCGCTCATCACTAATTTTTCAACTTTCCGATCACCGGAAAAACTGGAATTCAATATATTATGTTTTCCTTTGAGATTATGGAGAAAAACTAAAGCACTTGCATTTCGATAAATGGTCGAACTAACATTAAGACGAGAAAGTAGCTAATTTGCTTTACCCTTAAGCAATATACTTTGACACTCATCGCTAAGGTCCGTTTAGGGAACTGGAAATAATAATTAATGTACAAACTATCGTTAAAATTACAAACAAGTATTTATTACACACTATAAATTATAATAAATTTATTAACGTTACTTAAATTTAAAAATAAATTACAATTATTACAATTAAATTGATAATTACAATAAAAATAATAGACTAATTATAATAAATTAATGACATTATATGAACTTAACCATTAACTAGATTTTCTTGCACTTATTTTAACTAAATCCTAAGTACACACGATTATACGACGTCTATAATATACGATGGACCTTTTAAACAAACGTATCTGCTATTCAGTATAACTCACTCAGAATGACGATTGAAGACGATTGAAGTTCCTAACCAAATCGGTCTGCGCTTATATAGCCTACCAAAGCTAATGGAATTACAAGAACAAACATTTTTATATAATAGTAAAAACCAGAATACAAAGTCTTTCTGGCGGATTCTAAAAATAAACATATTAGGATTGAATAGGGGGTTACAAAAGAGCCAATAATCTAAATAGATACACCGATCCTCTCAAGTACCTAGCTGTCACAACAGTAGGCCTATACTAACCATTTGTACACTATATTTCTAACAATTTCTTAGACCTATCTCGATTTAACAATTATTATTATTATTTACACTAACACTTCTAAAATCTCAGTCCTGCTAGAGAATTCTGGAACAACGAGTGTTCGAGAACTTTCGAGAAGGACTGAGATTTAAGGGTGCGCCTCATCACTAGAAAAATTCGACAGAGCGATTTCGGTTGCGTCCGCTAGGTGCGATCTTCATAACCTTGATTAGTAAATCTAAAGGTGGGAGTAATCATGCCGTGCTAGTGTGCTATTCACTTCCGCACGCAACAACGATGCGTAGCGTCGATGTTGCCAAGTGTACAGCGTAATCTGTATTTATTACACGTACTTTTACAATGTACTGTACGTATACTGCAGATGGCTGCGGTTATGCCGAGATATGTTTTACATCGTCTAAATAAGAGTCCATTTTATTAAACTTTTATTTACATTTAGTTTACATTGCTTACATAATTGTTTTCGGAATTAAATTCTCTACAATTTTCTTGGGAAAAATAATTTGATTATTGGTCATTTAACAAAGTTATTGGGCTCGAACGTAGAAGACTGTGTTTTTTCCAATAAGCAACCCCATCACTCAATGAGATTAAAATCATATATGACGTGTAAGTAAGATGTAGAACATCTGGTACAGACCCAAGCCGATTCCTGAGAGATTTTAGTTAATTAAACTCCAACCATCAAATTACACCGATAACCACTGTCTAGTATTCATTTATCCATGTAAAAGGAACTACCTTTACTAGGATATGAACCTAGAACCATCGTCTCCGAAAATCAGTAGTTAAACAGCTGACTCGCGGTGGCGACTTTACTTCTGGACCAATCCGGTAGGTTTTGTTTAATAAAACATATTTTTACTTTCTCTTTCCAATATGAATATGTAGGAAGGAAAGTATTGTTTTCATGTCGATTTTAAAAATTGAGTTTTTACCGGATCTACACGTTTTCAGACCCCCTGAACCCAAAAAAACATGTTTTTAGCGATTGGTCTGTGTGTGAGTGAACAGAATATCTCAAGAACAGAACATCGTACGAACTTGAAACTTAAGTTACATACCACTACCGGACGCGACACGAACATTTTCATCAAAATCGGTCAACCGGAAGTAGTAGTTTATTCGTGTAATTTTTCACTTCTTTGCGATTTTCTCAAAAACTGGTCCTACGATTTTTGTTTAAATCGCCTGGTTTACTAATTTTTTTATGCTCTACAAGTTAGGGTAGGCTCAATGTTAGCTGAAGTACTTGGTGAAACTCTTTTCACGTAAAAATAGTATTTTTAAGATTGCGGCTTTAATACGCATTTAAGCGCAAAACTTGATATAATAAAAGTTGTAGAAAATTTAAAACTTACAACTTTTATTTCAACCATTTTTTTAAAATAACGCTTAGTTTAGCGGTAATAAGCGATTTTCTGTTATTTTTTCACGAAAACGTGTGAAAAATCGATTCTTTTAAGATTTTGGCCTTAGTGTGCACTTTACGACAAAAGTGTATATAATCAAATTTATAGGAAATTAAAAGATCTGCAGCTTAAATTTAAAGCATTTTTCTCTACAGAGCCTAGTTTAGCGTGAAAGAGTGATTTTCCGCATTTTTAAGACAAACTGAGGTTGATTTTCATTTTGCGTCTTTCACTCAAGATTAAAATTAGATTATGTTTATTGAGGTTAGCTTTTGTTTATTTCTAATGTTAGATTTATTGTTATTTGCATTGGCAAGAGAAAGTTGTGTGAGTGTTTCACACCAGATTTTTACCTGATTAAGCGGTGCGCACCGCAAAAGTACTTGTAAATATAAAAAAAATACAAGCATTAAAAAGGTGATAATATAATTTTTGAAAGCTAACTCTATTCTAGATTCGGCTTCTACGATGCTACCGAATACTTAAATAATTATAGTTCGTTAACAGTCATATTGCACGTAATAATACCTATGTAATATTAAATTTTTATGAACAGCGATTTACTGGAAATTTGATTTCTGTACCGGGAAAAGTGAATATATGAAAGAGACTCTCTCTCTCTCTCTCTCTCTCTCTCTCTCTCTCTCTCTCGCTCGCTCGTTCGCTCTCTCTTACAGGACATCGTCATGGGATTCAAGGGTCGATCAGCTCTGGAAGAACATATTTCATACAAAAGGATTTCAGAGGCTGAATCATTTTCTTCTCCCAGAATAGGTCATCTTGATTTATCTTCTTAATCGAAATATCAATTGGGGTCCATCCAACAAAGAGGCAATACTTTCTTCTGGTCACATGTAGCCTTGTACCTGATAAAATAATTTTTTAAATTGTCGTTTGCGACTATTTCGATTAGCTGATATGCCTATACTGTTAGTTCCTTTTCCTTTGATCACCCGGCATATTAGTTCAAATACAAACAAATTCAACAACAACCACCCAACACGGTATTTGCACCTGTCAAAAAAGCAAGTAATTGCCACGCGGTGAACACTAGCTAATCGGAAAAATCTACAATGAGAGGTATCTATCATAAAGGCCAGCCCGTAGCAAACGGTGCCTGCACTGTTTCAATAAACCAAACAAAGATCAGTATATAATTTACTAGGAAAAGTATTCTGCAAAATAAATGTTTTTATGTTACCTATGTAAAGATTTTGTTACAGATCTGAGATTAATAAAGTAGTAACATCCTCTTATTTGTGTTTATTTCGAGAATTAGCCTAATTCGACGTTGTAGGATATATCGAGAAACGTAACAAGAATTTTTTTCAATCCGTAATGCAGGTTGTTTAAATCTATATAATGAGATATAATCTATCTACTGATCTAATCTATTTCTAAAGCCAGCGGCATAAAAATATTACAAAATTAAATAAAAAAATCTGGTGTGAAACACTCACACGACTTTTCCTGTCAATGTAAATAAGGAACAATATAACCTTTGTTTAATCATGACTGAACAAAGTAAAATGAAAAACAACCTAATTTTAATGAGGGAATGACGCAAAATGAAAATCGACTTCTGTACAGTTAAGTACGTATAATTAAAGTTGTAGGTTTTTAATTTCCTGTAACTTTTATTACAACTTTTTTCTTATAAAATGCATAAGGCCGCAATCAATTTTGATGAAAAAACCAGAAAATCAGTAATTGCCGCTAAACTAAAATTTAAGATTGCGAACTTAATGTGCATACTATGGCAAAAGTGTATATAATCAAAGGTGTAGAACATTTAAAAACCTACAACTTTTATTTGAATTGTTTTTTGTATAATCTCTAGTTTAGTGGTAATTAGTGATTTTCTGTTTTTTTTTCTATTAAGATCTGTAAAAAATTTAATATTTTACGATTTAGTATGACAAATTTAGATTTTAAATTTAGATTTAGTATTTTAGTATGACAAAAATTTACAACAAAAGTGGCTATAATCAAATTTGTAGAAAATTAAAAAACTACAAAACCACAAACCTACAAATTGACTTTACAACTTTATTTTACAACTTTTATTTCAAGCATTTTTCTGTACAGAGCCTAGTTTAGCGTGAAACAGTAATTTTTCCGTAGTATTAAGCCAAACTGAGAGGCTGAATCATTTTCATTTGCATTATTCATTCATGATTAAAATTTGGTTATGTTTTCAGTTTTTGTTAGTTTAAAGTCGCATCAACAGCTTGATCATTAGGGACTACGGTGGGTTAAAAAACTGTTAAGATGGGTTTTGGCACGAAATAATCTTCAGACCCTAGCCGGGAATCGAACCCGGGACCTCCGCTTAGTAGGCTAACGCGCTACCCACACCTCACGTATGGGTAGCCTACCCAAGAATTTTAGCAAACATGGGGCTTACACTTCTTTGTAGAGTACCTATATAAAATGTAGTAAACGAGGCGATTAAAAAAAATTCATGTGCTTATGACCACCCGATAGAAGTGAAAACTTATATGAATTTATAGTTTTAACACGCGACCTCAGCCGTCATGGTAGGTTTATGTTGTCTAATCGTATCTAAGTGAAGGTTTTTTCCTATCTTGTCTCTCATTTTTTTTATTCAACTCCTTAATGGGGAAACCCGAATTTGTTACTTTATAACCCATAACAAGAGAAAGGATTAAGACAAGTGTTCAACAGGTATTGTCGAACTTTCGTTATCTAACTACGTAGGTACCTAATATATAACAATATTTTGAGTGGAGAATGTGGATTTTCAAAAAAAAAAATCAAAGGCTTTAATAGATTTTTTGAAATAAAAATTCAGGTTAATTATGTAAATGATTCAAATTAAATCACAACGAAATACGGAACAATGCTTGACGGAGCTTTTTCTAGATATTTAAATAAATTCGATTCTGAAGTTCATTTATATTATTTTATATAATAAGATATTTCAGTTTCATAAATCCATTGTTTCATTCATAGAATACGGACAATGAAGAAGTCCAATCAGAGCAAAATTGTAACTAACTTTATTTGTAATATAACTTTATCAGAATAGAAATAAACTTGATACAATATTATATTTTATGTAGTGATAGCTTGAACGGAGCAAGTGTTCAGTTTCTTCACGTAATTTTGTTAAAAACTTAAGCGTTTTGTAAAATAAATATAATACCATTAATCTCAACAAAAAAAGGTACGAATATCTCAGTTACATATGTTAAAAAAATTAAATACACCGACCAGGAATCGATCTCATGCCGCCCGTGTGGTAGGCGAGCAGTGTACCATTGAGCTAACCTTGCTTATACTCTACATATGATTACAAAACATAACATAGACAAAGACATAAAGCTTCAGATAGCTGTAAGATTTTACCTATCCAAAACTATATTCACCCAACGTGCCTACAGAGAAGTTTTCACTTCAAAAATTACGTAGGAACAGTTGTTGAAAAAATTGAAAAATAGTGAAAAATTTCACAAATAAACTACTACTTCCGGTTGACCGATTTTCATGAAAATTCTTGCGTTGGATCCTCTAGTGGTACCTAATTTAAGTTCCAAGTTTCAACTTCTTCTTCTTCTTCTTTATCTCTCCCTTCTGCCTCTCAGCGTCGGGCCTTCTATAAACTTCTTATACTCCACTCTGTCCAAAGCCAATGCTCTCAGCCGTCCTTTGCTCTCTCCCCTTCGCCCCCCCACACCCTCAACATACTCCTCCCACTCCATCCTTGGTCTTCCCCGTCTTCTGGTTCCCTCCGGTCTCGCCTCAAAAATTCGCCTCAGTCTGTCCTCCCTATCTCTTCTCACCACATGACCATACCAACCCAATGCCCTTCTTTCAATCAGTTCTGTTACTGCTGTTTGTAAGCCTAACTCCTCCCGCACATTCACATTACGAACTCTGTCCCGTCTTGTCTTTCCTATCACTCTCCTTAGATACTTCATTTCCTGAGCTGTAACTCTACTGTCCAGTTTATCTTTCATGGTCCATGTTTCTGACCCATACAGTAATGTTGGTAAATATACTGACTTATATATTCTGAGTTTGGCGTCTCTGCTCACCTCTCTTTTTCCAATAAGTGTGTTATTTAAACTATAGAATATTTGGTTGGCCTTTCTGATTCGGTTGTTCATCTCTTCCTCCATTCCCCCACTCTCATCAATCACTGTTCCCAGATACTCAAAACTCCTCACCTGCTCCAACTCCACCCCATCCCACCTCATTCTCAGCTCCTCCTTCTCACCTCCAACCTTCATCACTTTACTCTTTTTAACGTTCACCCTCATTCCTCTCTCCTGCAGAGTACTGCACCACTCCGTTATTGCTTCTTGCAAATCCTCTGCTTTAGAGTTTATCAAGACTATATCATCTGCATATATCAATGATTGCAGGTACACTGGCCGGAGATTCCAGTTCCCTACCTTATATCTTTTTGTTCGTCTCTTGCAGATTTTAGCAATAGAGTCCATGAAAACGATGAATAAAAGTGGGCTCAGACTGTCTCCCTGCTTTATTCCCCTCTCCATAAGAAATCTTCCACTTTCCTTCCCTTCCATTCTGATCATTCCATACACATTCCGATACACACTCTTTATCACCCTCAACAACTTCTGTGGAGTCTCTAATTCCTCCAATGCCCTCCATACCTCCTTTTTTGGAACAGAGTCAAAGGCTGCCGCCAAATCAAGGAAAGCCAAAAACATTGTTTTTCCCCTATTGTTGGCCCTTGTCATAGCTGTTCTCAACACGTATATATGATCTTGAGTCTGCTTGCCCGGCCTGTATGCCGCCTGTTCATCCTCGAGTTTTCCCTCTACTTCTCTCCTCAACCTACCTTCCAGTACCCTGGTGTACAACTTAAATATCACAGATGAAAGACATATGGCTCTGTAGTTTTCACATCTAGTTGTGCTTTCCTTTTTATGCAAGGGTATTACTACATTGTTCTCCCAATCTTCAGGTATAGTCTCTTCTCGCCATGCCTTTTGGAATAGTGTATACAACCATTTTATTAATTGGTCTCCTCCATATTTAACCATCTCAGGAGCTATGTTGTCTGGGCCTGCCGCTTTACCCAATCTCATTTTTAGGACAGCATTCCGAATTTCCTGTTCTTCAATATTGACCTCGTTTGTATCCTCTAGCTGTTCTTCCCCGTCCCTTCTTACCAGCTCCTGGTTCTCCTCTTTGAAGGTCTTTTCATAGTACAATCTCCAGGTCTCAAGTACTTCCTTTGCATCAGTGATCAATTCACCTGCCTCATTCTGTATACTTCTTACCCTTCTTGATCTCCCCTTCCTTAGCCCCCTAATTGTCGTCCAAAACTTCCTTTGGTTTGTTCTATAGTTATTCTCCATGTCCTTTCCAAACTCCTCCCAGGAATCCATCTTAGCTCCTCTCACCACTTCCTTAGCCAACCTTCGTGCTTCAACATACGTTTTCCGATCCTCTATTGTACCAGTTTGCAGATATCTCTTCCATGCCATCTTCTTTCCTTTCACCGCCTCCCTGACTGAATCATTCCACCATCTAGTGTGCCTCACTCCCCCACCCACCACCTTTCTCCCGCATACTTTCTCGGCCACTTTTAGGATTATGTTCTTTAGCTTTTGCCAGATTTCTTCAATTGATCCATCAGCACCCTCCCTCCCTAACATTTCCTCTAACTTATTAGTATATTCCCGTCTACAGTCTGGTCGCTGCAATTCCTCCACCTTAATTTTTGTGAATTTACGAGGTTTTACTGCTTTTCCACTTCTGAATCTTGTTTTCATTATCAGTAGTCTGTGCTGTGTATTCAGTTCTGCACTACGATACACCCGGACATCCATGGTAATTCTCCGAGTCTCCCTCGTATACACAAAGTAGTCAATAGCACTACTCACATTTCTTTCCTCTGCCACGAATGTAACCTGGTGTATATGTTTATGTGGAAAGAAAGTATTTCCAATCAGCAGCTGATTATCCACACAGAACTCAACCATTCTGTCCCCATTTCTGTTCCTTGTCCTCTCAGCCCCATATGCTCCCATACTTCCATGTCCCCCTGCCATATCATTTCCCACTCTTGCGTTCCAGTCCCCCATCAAGACCACACAACCGAACTCATCCCTGGCCTTGTTAATTGTTCTTTGCAACTCGCTGTAAAAAAAAACTCTTTTTCCAGTACATCTTTGTCTTCTGTCGGGGCATAAAGTTGTATAAATGAAATTCTTTCCTGTAACTGCACATCAACTCTTATTATTCTCGAGTTCACTGGCTCCCAATAGATAACCTTGTCCGCTACTGCATTACTCAAAATCACCCCAACCCCTTCCTTTGCCTTTGCATCCCTACTCACACCTGAATACATCAACACATAGTCCTTATGCAACTGCAGTGTTCCATGCCCTTTCTTTTTCGTTTCGCTTATTCCCAGAACAGAGATTCCATACTTCTCCATCTCCTCCACCAATTCCACGTCTTTCCCTGTCAGTGAGGTTATATTCCAAGTTCCAAAAATCATGTTATTTGTCCGTTTCCAGTCTTTTTTCCGTTTAACCTGTCCGTTTCTCTCTATTTTGTCTCTTTGAATACGTTTATGTTTCGCCCTGCGTGGGATATTAACCCTACGGCAAGGCTAGTTAGGTGGAGGGGCTGCCTCCTAAGGATTCCTAACAATCCTGTTTTGGAGAAATACTCCTATTTCTCACTTCATGATCCTATCCTCCTTGATCATTACTCCCTGAGACGTCAAAGATTGACGCATGACCATCAGGTTGTGAGAATTGACTGAAGATTGGCTCCTCAGCCCCCAACACCTATCAGCTTGCTGACCCGATTTCCCGCTGGGGTTTAACCCAACCTTCCATCGAGTTGCTCAGCGTAACAGGGGCACCTCTTGTAGGTTAAAGTGTTGGAGTTGGAGTGAGAGAGGCTAAGAGCGGTCTCTTGATTAACCGCTTATTTTGATACCGATGTTGTGTATCGTGACGCGTCATCACTCCCCTTTGCCAGAGCCGAAGCCCTCCCCAGGTCACTTCCCAGGGCCCCCAAGTTTCAACTTGGTAAGTTATTCCGTTCTTGCAATATTTTGTTCATACACACACACACACACACGCACACACACACACACACACACACACACAGACCAATCGCTGAAAACTGATTTTTGGGTTCAGGGGGCTTGAAAACTTATACATTCGGTTAAATATATTTTCGGAAAATCGAAATAACGATACTCTCCTTCCCTATATATTCATACAGGGCAAGAGAGTAAAAAGGAGCGTAAAAAAGGGCACGAGAAATTATTATTATTATTATTATTATTATTATTATTATTATTATTATTATTATTATTATTATTATTATTATTATTATTATTATGAGAATTTATTTAAAAATTAAAGAATTTTGCTATCCGAACAATAACAACTTAACACAGAAATAACAATCTGTAGACCAACCATATATTTTTTCTATACGAACAATATTATCGTTTTTCATAATAAATTGAAATTAATCTTTGTTTGGGTTGGGAGAGTGATTAATTTTAATTCTGTCAAAACATACTAACAAACACTACATGAGACTATTACACGACCCGGCAACTCTGTATGATCCAGAATTGAAAACAAGTTAAGGGGAAATGACCTTGGTGACAGAAAGCATTATGCGTAAGTAGTTCCGTAACTGTCAACTCGGAACGCTATTGAACGGCTGAAAAATTTGTGCTTGTAAAGGTTTTTTAGATTGCAATACATCGCCGCTGATAAATAAGTAAACACGTTAAAGTTTGTATATTTAGAATCTAAAAGAGATATTCTTTTTACTGATACAGATTAATTTGCGACAAATACCTTCCTATCTTAATAAATAATTTTAGAAAACTTTACAACTTTAAGAGTTTTACTTTAATTTTTTAAAGCTTAAATTTAATGCTCATACAAAAAATTTTAACTGGTAAATAGAGCATATTTTAATCTTTAAAATGCATGTCAAACTTTAATTATGACTTGCATAACAACCGAGTTGGTTGTAATCATCTAAACCCTTACATTGAGCGGCGCGGCAGAGGTAGAGCGCACCCTTAAAAGGTGTTAATATGGATAATAATAGTTAGTAGTAAATAATAAATAGGGTTTCTGAGTAATGGAAATACAACTAATAAATGTTTATGTATAGTATAGGTCAGCCTATTGTTGTACGGCTACCTGAAGAAGTCAGGCGTCTATTTAGATAATTGGCTCTTTTTGTGACCATTGTATTCAATTATAATGAGTTGCTGTCATCATGTTAAAAACAATTGAAAAACAATATTTATGTTTTTTTCACAGTAAAATTGCTAATTTTATTATAAATTTAAACCTAGATTCAGATAAATTTTATTAATAGAAGATAGTGGTAGCGGAAGCAATTTTATCGATGATTAACAACTGGATCGACAGTAGCTGAATTGTATTGATGCGCCGTAACATGAGAGACGCAAACAGTATTAGCAAGACAGCCATGTCTTCAAGTTTTCTTGAAGTTGAAAAATAATAATATGATTAATTAGTAATAAAGTATTAGACTACTGATATTCACCAATAAAAAACGTGGGGTGAAACTGGGAAAAGAAATGAACCAGTTTATTGAATGAAACCCTCTGAGTTTATAATTACTAGGTTGTTGAATACCTATATATTAAAAATAATGAATTAACATTCTGGTGTATAAATAACTTAGAGGAAGTATTTTTATAGTCGTAGTCGTATTATACGGCACTTTGTTATAATATTCTTCTTGGCATCAATAGTTCTACGCATAACTTTTAATTTTGTACTGTAATACATCTGTACGGGTAACTTCACCTATTATACGAGTAAAAATTGCAAATCTATAAAGAAATTATTTCTTTTCAAGATTGATAACTTTATTGCATCGTGTGGAAGAAAATATTTTGTTATTTACGTGTTTATAATGCAGACATAAACCTTTCTGTGTTCCCATAAATATAATATTAGTTCGCAACATTTTTAAGCTTCTTGACAATAAGATATAGGCAGATGTTAAAATTATTGTGCAGGATAATTATAGTAGCCTAGTATGAAAGGATGCGGCAGAATCATTTAATATTTTTTATTATTTTTTTATTACTACGTTGTTTAAAATAAATTAGAAAATATCTTTTCAGGTACATATTTCAATATAAAATTTCAATTGCGCAATAACTCAACACATTTATTTCCATATCGACGACGTTTAGACTAATTTGTAACATTTTTCTTTGTTAAATTAGTTATTATATGATTAAGTAACTTAAGCGTAGATTGCCTTTTTCAGTAGAGTGTTATTTATATTTTTACTGACGCAAAATAGATTGTAATAAAAGAAGTACATGTAATTTACATTATTATGAAACATCATAGGTTTTTTTATAGATTTTTCTCCGTTAAAAATTTACTAAAGCTTTTTTTCACAGACTGTACTTTTATATTTGTAAGTGGAATCCGTTAGGTATTGTTTTCTAAAAAAAAATAATAAATAAGTTAATTAAAACCTAAGTGATTTTCTTAGTTGTAATTCTTATTCTTAAGGATAATAACTTTGTGAATATTTACAACAAAATGTTTCTATGGTAAGGACGTAGAAAATCACTTTTGTGATTTTCAGTACAAAACCTCTTTGTAATTTCCAAATTAAAAATATTCAATTTACTTGAGGTCTTCAGAACATCCACTGAAATAATAATAACTGAAAACAATTTAACTTTTTTATTTGGTTTTACTACGTCCAACTATTATGTACATTAAGACTAATCTAGACGGTGAAATGTGATAGATAAAAATTAGTGATGAAAAATGCATGACCTGATTGAGAGTCAAACCTGGAACCTCTGGCAAAGATGCCATTTGCTCTAACTACTACAGCAGCCATAATTAAGTTTAACTTAAACCAGTCATTAACGTTTAAGTTTTATCTAAAAAAATTAAAATTTAAATAATTTTAATAGGCCTTAAATTTTAGGTTTTTGCAATATAAAATTTAAAAATGTTTACAATAGGCCTATATCTCCTATAAATTTTTAAAATAATTTATTAAAAAATTTCTGGATAGTTTTAAAATACTAGTAACTGCACCTTCGCTTTTTGGAAACTTATTGTTTTGTATAGCAACTCTGAGCGACAAAAGACGTTATCAGCTTACCAGGAGAACGTTGTGGCAAAGATCTAATGAAACGACTTAACGTATACCTATATTTACAGGCGTTTCAAATAGAAACTTCTGTAACGAAAAACAATTCATGTGAGACGTCAACATGCCAAGTTTACTGACAATCCCCTAATACAGTCTCCACAGAAGATGGAGTAGGGAAATTTTGAGAAAAATTTTAATTAAATGTGGAGGTCTTACTACTGAATGTTGTTTTCCCTTAAGTCATTCGTTTCAACTTTTCACGTATCATAGTCGTCCAGCTTATTAATTGTGAAGTAATAACAAGTGAATCATTTCTGTGTAAAATTCAGATGTTAGTCGAATTAATTTTGGAAACTATTTTTTTTTAAATCAGCTGTTATAAGAGCAGATGTAGAACCTATTTCAAAGGTAGGCTACTCAGAACATTTACTGACAGTATTTAATAAGATTTTTTTACAGTTTTTAATTTATTGTTGCAGATTAAATTAATTTGGCAACGATAACGTGTACGATTATTCATTTTGAGTTCCATTTTCATCACACATGTCTTTAGTTGATTAAAAGAAAAACAATTTGACGACAAAGAGAGAAAAATAAAGCAGAAAGAAAGAACGAAGGAAAATGAATTGTGTTACTTATATTTGGTTGACAAGATAAATTTACAAATTTAGATAATTTCAAAGCGTGACGTCTAGAAGTAGCTGCGGCATCTTTCTGAAAGATATGCCCCGCGGGGCTACTGTTATGCCCGCCCTCTTCAGTTCCCTGCTGACACTCATTCATCGTATGACAAATGTTAAAAGTATCGCACAAAAAATAAAAGTAGGGAGTACTTTTGCGATTCTGATCTTTTTTATATTTCTGGTCAGGTTGTTATACGTATAACTATAACTCAAATGCTTTTTGTCTACCTGTGGACTACTACCCCACAGCCAATTATAGTACACTCTAAATTAACGGTTAGGCTTATCGACTGACTCCTCTTAAACTATGTTAATGAAACAACACAGTTTTGTTGTCTATTTTATTTATTATTTATTGATAAGAAATTAGGTTTTTCTTAACGAATTCATAACATAGGCTTATATATTCAACGCATAAATTTTAATATTCCGTAAGAACAATATATTTTATGTTATTCGTTATCGCCGATTATTTTTAAAACTACATCACGATGTGTGTACGTTTAAATGTTTATAACGCGTTGTTATACCAGACACTTATAACGTGTGTATTTCAGAATCTACAAAGAGTTAAAAACCAAAATTAAAATCTCTTTGGTGAAATGTAAATTTGGAGTTTCTACAAACTTCAAAAAACAATAACTTAACTCATTGTTTCTTACAGTTAAAATTTGTATGAAAGTTAGTCTATCATGGATAAGGCTTTCTTTTTTTACTTTCTCTTGCCTAAATGAATGCATAGGAAGGAAAGTATTGTTTTCATGTCGAATTTTGAAAATCGAGTTTTCACCGGATATAAGCCTACACGTTTTCAGACCCCGTGAATTAAAAAAACATGTTTTTAGCGATTGGTGTGTGTGTGTATGTGTGTGTTTCCGTGTCTGTGTCTGTATCTGTGTGTGAACAGAACATCTCAAGAACCATCGTACGTCGTTGAAACTTGAAACTTAAGTTAGATACCGCTAGAGAACGCGTCACGAACCCTTTCATCAAAATCGGTCGACCGAAAGTAGTTGTTTATTCGTGTCATTTTTCACTTTTTTGCGATTTTCTCAAAAACAGCTCTTAAGAGTTTTTTTTAAATCGCCATGTTTACTACATTTTTTTATGTTCTATAAGATAGGGTAGACGCTATGTGTGCTGAAATTCTGGGGAGAGTGCTCTCGTAGGAAAAATTAATTTTTAAGATTGCGATCTTAATATGCATTTTAGGTCATAAAATTAATAATAGAAGTTGTAGACAGTTTAAAAATATACAACTTTTATTTCAAATTTTTCTTTGTATAACGCTTAGTTTAGCAGTAATTTTTGATTTTCTGTTTACTTTTATGAAAATTGTAATAAATGGATTTTTTAAGGTTT
Organism: Catonia carolina; assembly: GCA_035578175.1. NCBI lineage: Eukaryota > Metazoa > Arthropoda > Insecta > Hemiptera > Achilidae > Catonia > Catonia carolina. Next base: position 65,209,374 of record JAQMRL010000001.1, on the reverse strand, counting down.
TGGCCTTGGTATGCACTTTACGACAAAAGTGTATATAATAAAATGTATAGAAAATTAAAAGATCTACAACTTTTGTTTAAGCTTTTTTCTCTACAGGGCCTAGTTCAGCATGAAGAGTGATTTTCTATATTAATAACCCAAACTAAAGTTGATTTTCATTTGCATAATTCACTCATGATTAAAATAAGGTTATGTTTTTTGAGGTTATATTTTTTGTTAATTTCTAATGTAATATTAATAATGTTAGGTTATATTTTTCATGGTCTGCATTGGTAAGAGAAAGTAGTGTGAGTGTTAACACCAAATTCTTTTGTAAATGGATCTTTCATTGAACTGTTTTAAACCGGATTTGTTGTCTTTTTGTATATAACCTACTTTGGGTGACTCCACGTCTGTAATGATAGAAACGCGTATTGTTTCCATTACAAAAATACAAAATACTTTTGTCTAAAGGACTTTTGCCTACTTAGACATTGATATGACTTAAAAGTTTGAAGCCAAGAAATAGCCTGTAGGTTGCAGAGAAAACCGGTGATGGGTGAACATTAGTAAGATAGGCATTGCGACCCTGTTTAAATATTAGAATAACGCCGCCTCCGTGGCGTAGTGGTAACGCGCTAGCCAACAACGTGGCGTTCCAGGGTTTGATTTCCGGCTAGGGGCTGGAAATTTTCACAATTCAAAACCCACTGCTTTACAGCCCACCATAGTCACTAATAACCGATCTGTTGATGGAACTTAAAATGAATCAAAAAAATTGTAAGATGAAATTACACGAACTTCAAAATTTATCATAAATAAAAAGTTTATGAAACAGTATTTCAGTTCAAAATGCAAAATTGAATAATTAAATTTTTGGACTTGCCTTATAGAAATTAGTTAATTATATCTAAAAATTTTTTAGCTTTACACTCATTAGTATTTAATTTATTGTATTTGTTTTTTTTTTTGTAATTGTAGCAGGGGTCAAAGATCGATTGACGTTTGAGTTCCTTTAATTTATTTTCTTTGCCGTAATTATTATTTAAATAAAATTAACAGATTGTAATGTAGCAGTAAAAAAAACTAGAACGAATACAGTAAATGTTGGTATTTCAATTCATTGCCGAAAAAAAGTATAAAATTTCGCTTTGTAGTCATTACAATAGTCGTCATAAATTGATTCGATAACCATATTATGCACCGTATACAGTTTCATTTCACTACTACGTTCTGAGTATTTTGCGAGTACTTATTTTACAACCAAAATTTTATTGCGGTTATAAAGTTACACTAGTATAAGCGGTCATAATTTTGAAGGAAATTGGTGGTTAGTTTACGAAATATATATGTATGACTGCGATTACGTTGCACGTTAGGTATAAAGAGAGAAAGACATAGTGTATATTTGAAAATCTAATTTGAAAAGTGATCGTTGCGACAGGCGTGTGGGCATAAATCGTGTCTGTGTGGAGCCATCCGTGGATGTATTATGATGTATATTTGACGGTCATCTTTCTCTTAGTGTCTGTTACTGTACACGTACGAGTAGAATAATGCGCTAAATGTTTTTATGGCCGGTAAATGTATTATGGACATGGAAATGAAATAGGGAGCATAATTAACCAGTGGCTGACCTTCTCTATTAATGTAATATGCCAGCCAGCTGCTTGGCTGGCTGGCCAGTCGGCCGTTTCATTGTCTCTCTTCTTAGATTTATTCTTCGTTGCCTGAACAACTTTTATCTATCTCATTGAGTTCAAGAATGCTCTCCATCTGTAGTAATATGACTGCCGTTTTATGGGTGAAAATCGTAACAGGAAATGGCTTGGTCATCAATTGAACCACCTTCTTAAACCATAAGCGGAAGCTATCATTCGAATCAATTATACAATTAAAAATGTTATTTTCAATTCTTTCATTGAACCTTGATTGATTTCTGCGTATATTATGCACTGATAAATGTGGTACTAAGACGATGATAACTCAAGAGTGACGCTGTTACAGCAGGCTGGAAGAAAGATGATACGCAGGTCACTCATTGGGGTCCAGTTAGGCTTCATTCATTATTCTTTGTTAAATCAATGAAATTATCTATCTTTTCTTTTAGAAACAAAATCGTGTTTTGTTATAATTTGATGATAGTCGATTGTCTGGTGAAAGACTGACTGGTATTCATTCGTCTGAATAAAGAGTTTTATTACTTCTTAACGTTATAGTAAAACCACTAATATTAACGGTTCAGCGTTTTCGTGTTATTATAATTTGATCATATAGGCGTATATTAGATTTTATTTAAAATAGAAGTATTAAACATTTATTCTAATTATTTTAAACAAATAAACAATTTATAATATTATAATAATTGCTGTGTAGGTCATCAGCCAAAAGGCTGGTTTTAACCTGCAGAGGTTTTACTAAGTAAAACGAGGAGTGAGGTGGTTTACATTACCATCCTTATGAGTGGAAAAGTACGCTTATCAGCATACTGGGCCCTCTGAAAAGCACATATTTTCCACTCTGCAAATGACACCTTCACTTCATCACCACAGAATCTGGCTATATAATGAAATTCATTACTTTCAGAGGAGATAACTCTGATTAGTGTCTTTTACACCTCTACCTCTTCTGTTCTTAAATGATTCAGTAATTTAATCGGCTGACCATGTGATAAGAAACAGTACTATTTATTTTAGCCCTGCAACGAACAGATTGAGTGTAAATAACTTGACACTCCACCTGTCTGTTATGGGCAGATAATAATAATATAAATACAATAAACACAGAAAGAAAAAGTCGTTGTCATCGAAACCAGTCTTCTACTTCCCAAAGAGCTGTAGAGCTAAAATTTGGTAAGTTTTTATTGATTGTACGAATTTTAGGAGAAGTAAACACTTTTGGAGAGCCTTCTAGAGAGCCTTTTAGAGAGAACTTCTTTAGATACCTCAGTAGATTTTTCTACTTTTTACTGACAAAGGAAAAGATAAAGTTTGACAAATTTTTTTTAGTTATTGTTACAGGAAAGTGATATGTTTATAAATACCCAGACTCAATTTATAAATAAAATTATAAGTTAGTAAAATTCAGGACAATTTTTAATATTATGAAGTCATCGTTATCATTGGTCCAGTTCCATGAAGTGATTTATTTGGATGTTTAAATAGAAAGTGGCTGTGGAGCAGAGAACTTAATATTTTACAATTTGTTGTTGTTATTATTTAGGTCATAAGCTGGAAGGCTGGTTTGAACCTCTAGAGGCTTTACTAAGTGAAACGAGGAGTAAGGTGGTTTACAGACGCTTTCCTCACTGAGTGGAAAATGTATGCTTATGAGCATGCCAGGCCCTCTGCAAAGCATCGACTTTCCACCCTGCAAATGACACCTTCACTTCTATCACCTCAGGGTCTGGCTGTAAAATGAAATTCATTACTCTTTACTTCATTTTACAATTATGCCTACAAAATACCTACTTAGGGACATTGGTTGAATTGTTTTCACACCCGATAGCAATACTTCTGTTGGATCAACTAAAATTACAAAAAAGACGTGGGTCTTTTGCTTAACTTTTTATTATAATAAATTTAAGGTGCTTGGTAGAATTTTATTTGTACTGCATATACACAAATATTTTTATGAAATGTATAAAGTATACTCATAAAAATTAGTGAAATTTATTGTATTAATTTACCCATCAAAACGTATAAGGTTAAAATTTCCTTCTGACTTTAATAAAATTGTTTTAAAATATTATTTAGCACTGACTTTTAAAAAATATTTTTAATGAAATTTTATTCTGTTATCCTTATAGGTTAGATAAACATTCACCGGATGATTCTGATGAATTTATATATGAAACGGAATACATAATTATAAAACAAATTCTCTTCTTTTTTTTAAAAAAAATTAATTTTTGTAATAATTTTGTCAAGAAATGCTACTCTTTAAGATTATGCCATTTAAACCGTCTGCTTATTTCTGTGTGGACAAAGGAATGTAGTATTGACTGGGTAAATTATAGTTATTTTTATTTCTTTTTTTTAAATGTATGTATAAAAAAATCCATATTTTAACTTTCAGGTAATTTTGTGGACACCTGTAGATTCGGGATGCTCCTGTTCTTTCTTTGCCGGCTCATTACTGTGCTAGGGGCGCGCACAGTAGGTGGCTCATATACTGGAGATCTATGACATGTTGTTTACCACAAAAACTAAAGCCCTCTGGTCGAAAATTCATTGCTATCCTACCCTATACAATAAAAATGAAAAAACATTTTGTAAAATTCTGTCTATTTGGACAGACCTACCTGAACGAAATCTCTTTTTACCCCAAAGTACAGTAGTCACTGATGACCGAATTTACAAGCTAGTACAAATATAGGGTCTGCAAAACATAAGAGAAATGAATCACTTTCAATAATGACACATAAAGAAAAAATACTGTTAATCCAAAACTTTGCAATGTAGCATATTCTTTATTTGAAATAGAATAGTTCAAATTAAAATTGAGTAATAAAAAAAAAATAACAAACTACTATGCTAATGACTCAAATCGCACTAATTTGGGAGTTCTTAATATTGCGATTATATTTGCATGTAATTTACATATTTCAATTACAAAGAATTTAGGAAAATAATATTTCAAATAATGAAACTACTACTGAGGAAAATAAAAAATTCATTAATTATTGTTTTTAATTTTAATTGCTTTTGCCTATTTTTGTACAAGGCCAATTTTAGACCATGTATAGTTATTTAGAAATTCCTAGAAGCTGTTTTACCAGCACACTCTCAGCATTCCCTGTAGACTTTTCTACTTTCTTCCAGCCATCTAATGTTCTGCTTTTGCTACTCCTTGAACCTCTTAAAATCAGTAATCAGTGAATGAATTTGGTTAGATTCGCCGTTTTCCGGTTTATTCTAGTTTCCTCAATATTCTTCTGACTTTTTTAAACCACTAAAAAAATCTTTTTGGTACTAGCCTATACCCTATTTCACTTTCAGAATGCAGTACAGCTCTTATGAGAACCCGTTGTGTTATCAAGCGTACGGAAAACATCAGGCACAGCCATTACAATAACTCTCCTCCACCGACACCATCCGAAGGTCACGGCCAAAAATATTTGAGTTTCGCTTACCACGCTCTAAGCTCATTTTAAATCAAAATTTTGGAAAATAATTTTCGCTCCCTTATGAATAGTTTTTTTATTACGCTGTAAATGTTATTAAATTATACTTTGATATTTAGATGAGAGACCGTAGGTACGTATAAGAGAAAGAAGTATGACGTCTCTCTCATTTCACCCTCACTGTCGGGCCAGAGGAGTTTTATCACCATTTTTAGACCTTTCCGAGATACTAACGACTGTTATTCACACAAGATTTAAACAATAACTATTCTTTACTTCAAAATAATTAAAAAAGAAAATTAAATTGATAAACAATTCCATTACTATAATAATTGTCCGTACCTGATCTATAAAACGATACAACTATCAAGTATGTTTTCGTATTATGACGTTATTCAATAGTTTGTGAATAAGAACGTGTTGTGGGGCCGAGTCGATATTTTACTTAGTGTAGTGGCGCGCAAACTCCCACATGAAATAAATTGCTTATAGACTCTCCATACTGCATTCTCAACGAGAAATCAACTACCTATAGGAAGCTCTTGAAAAATTTCCGGTTTGTGCAGCTTCACTGATATCTGGATTAAATTTTGACAATATTTTTTTTTTCTTTCAGCCAATAACGATGAACTTTTAAATCCTCATTTTTAATGTTGATGCTTTTCTCTCTATATCTGTTATTGTTTCCGTTCTTCGCCAGATGTTTCTCATTCTTTCAAAGGTAGTCCTCCTCATTTCTTGTGACCATTAAATGGTCACAAGAAATTTTTATGCATGCGCTCCTTTTCTTGCTTCTCCTGGAATCCTGACATTGCAAAAATCTTCTATTCTTCTTCCTCTTATCATTTTAGTCCTGTAACCCAAAATCAGGCAGATCAGGAGCTCTTTTTTTTTGAAAACAGAGTAGTTGAGTTTTACAGGAAATAAATTTTTGAAAGATTTTCTTAGTCAGTCTGCTATTGTCTATTCTTTAAACGTGCGCAAAGAACTTAATTTTCCGTTTTCAAAAAATATTGGAATAAATGAAGGTTTTATAATTAGGCTACAGATAAATTCTTAACTAATTTTTAACAACTAATAATTAGTAATTTTTGGACACATAGTTATTTTAATTTTTTTGGGAACTGGGTAAAAAATGTGACTTTTAAATTAAGCGCATCATCTTGTCCTTAAGTAATCAGGTTTTCCAGAATTGTATTCAGAATTTTTTTAAAAACGTTGTTTCTTGAGTCAAATATGTTGTTTCATGAATTCTGAAAATGCTTTCTTTACTCCCTCCATTTCTGTATGTTGTTTTCTTAACATTTTCCTCTGGACAACACTTAGACTACGTTCTTAATTTTTTTTCTGAATGTACTTTATATCTTCTAGTACATCTTCATCTATGTTTCATTCCATTAGGTAGCCTATTTTGTGTCTGTTTAAATCATCTTGGTTTATTTTTGTATTCTTTCATCTTTAAAAATATGTTTTTGAAAGATTTTCTTGGTTCACCTTTACTAGATATCCTAGAATCTCACTCTTCTCTTTCTTATTTCATCCAATGTAAGCCTATTTTGAATTTTTTTATAAATTTATTTATTTAGGCGATTCCTTGCCCAATTGTTCCATCTTTATTTACAATTTACATTATAGAATTCATTACCAAAATATTTATTACTATAAAATACTAATTTTTACATTTATTTATAGCCTGTTTAAGCAGAAAATAATAAATTATAAATAGTAAAAATAATGTAAAATTAGTTTTACGAAAGAAAATTAATTTTTAAATACATAATAAAGTTTATTTTGTTGGAAGTTAAGGGTTTTAAAATATTTTTTCTATTTTAATTTTAGCGTTTAGTTATTGAAAATTGTACTAATCCAAGTTATCGGCTTTTTACTGCAATAAACTTCACATAAATTCACTAAGAAAATGCATAAATTTTTGACCGAACAACCTATGAAAGTATACGCTTTAAATGCGTAGGTTTGTGTGAGGTGATATCTAAAAATATGTTAATTACGGTTATTTTACATCTAAGAATAGAATAAACTGTTTAATGATTTTCTGGTAAAGTACAATAAAAGTGGTTGCAGTAAGTGAAGCATCTAAGTTAGTATTCTATTTTATCTTCAGCTCGGAGTAAAATGCGCGGTTATAGAATAATTCCCAGCCTTGAGCATAGTCATTACAAAACAATAAAAGTAGACGTTGTTCTTTAACCCCATTATTTATTTTTTTCACGACTAGATCAGAAAACAATAACGAGGTTATAAATTGTAGCACTAACACTGAAACCATTACTGACTTCGTTATTACTTAATTATTTGAATAGTGGCAAGACCATTACATTACTAGACTCAACACGCAACTTGCCTCCTGTTTAGTTCAAACAGTCTATTCTAAAGTGTCAGGAAAATTCAATAACATTGTATATTTCTGTAATGACAAAGAATTACAAGAACTGTTTGGTTTAATAAAGAAAGATCTACTGTAACACTAACATTTTCATGATAATAAACGTTGTTCATATTTTTATCTTTTTCCCTCATTGAAATAAGCTAACGGTAGGAAGTTCTAACCGGTGTTGTTATTATAATATTATTACCGTGAATTAATCTTTCACATTCCAGGAACAGATATTTAGTTTCTCCGTGAGTTCAAATTCCTTATTTTTTTATTGAAATTTCCAAGTCTTCAACAAAATCCGGTCAGACCATTTTCTGAATGGTAAAAATTGGGTATAATATTCTCTGAACAAGCCACTAACCCATTTGCTAGCAAGACCAATGATGAGGCTTCCACCTTAGAGCCTCTGAACAAACCCAGGTTCATTTTTTAGAGACCACTTCTTAGGTTATCCACCAACAAACCAATTGGGAAACTTTCGTTTTTGCCTTCCAGACCGTTGACCGTTTTTCACTTGTAACCCCAGACCTAAACTAGGTGCTACTACAAGGGCCAAATGGACCCAGAATTTTAATGACGTTTTCACTCCTCTTCCTTCTTTCTTCTCCCTTGCAAGAAGGGATCCTGAGCTTGCAATCAGTGTTATTTAAAGACACCATTAGCAAATAAGTAACACTAAATTGTATATACTAGTTTTCAAGTGTTCTCTACGTGTTTTCTAAGTGTTCTAAGACTATATTGTAAATCCTTTTGCTGAGTTGGATGCTGCGCTATCACAGCTGTAAAGATTGGTTGCTATCTTGCAAGTTGTTTTCAGAAAACGTGGTTTCCACCTACTGAAAAACAACTAAATTTTCAACCTTAGGAAACCAACATTAACCATTCTAACTCTAATTTTACTTTTTATATCTCTGGAGTTCTAATTTTTCTTCAAACTTATGAAATAAATCATAATACTCAATAATTTTGATTTTCATGCCATATGTTAAGTAGCAGTACACCTCGTAGGGTAGCTGTAATTTCTACACAGAATACGTAATTCAAGTCGAGTGATTTTCATTGTTGACCAAAACAACTGTGTTAACAGAATTTTTATAACTTGGACATAAACTTTTCCATTAAAAAATCGTAATAAATATTAAAGAAGAAACCATTTACGTGTCCGTAAATAATCGTCAGATAGGGTCCTCACTCCATAACCCATTAAACAGTAAAAGAACGCTACTAGATTTTAATACTTCTTGTTCATCTTTACGGTTTTCTGTCATAATAGAAAAATCCTAGGAGCTGTTTTTACAAAGATATGCCGAAATCATTACTATCTCCTGCCCAAATTAATATCTTCCACTAGATATTAATAACAGAAGCTTTCTTTGTTAAAGCTACTTGGCCCCGTGCTCTGATGTGCGCTCAAGAGTGTTATAAAATTCTATAATATCTTTTCTTATTTATGTTCTTATTTTAATTTTTATAAATACATTTACTGTCGTAAATGTCCTCCAAAACATTTTAATACAATGTTTTAGAAAACGTTTTACGGTTTAAAAGAAGTTCCAAAAGACTGTTAAATCTAATCGATAAATATTGTTTTAAGTGGAAAATAAACATGTTTTTATTTTCAAAGTTGTTATTTCTAATAATAACAAATATTTTATAAAATTGATTTCAACGCTATTTTAAGCTTATCAAATAAATGATTTATCATCCTTACAGGGTTAGGCTTACATCTCAATAAGTTTACGTAGGTTATTTCAATTACAGAATATGGAAATATTGTAGTTTCAAAATTAAGCCTTTGTTAAGTAGACTAGTATACGTTTATTAATTTATAAATTGGTAACCTATGTACATTTTTATTTCGATTATTATTGCCAATAAATCCTAAATATCAGAAAAATTTCTTTTATTATCATTTAATAGACTAATAGCAGCAAGATGGTTCACTGACGATTTTATCTTTTCCAAAAAAATTGTATGTTATCTTTATGAAATAGATAAATATCTAGAAGAGCCATTCTAAATATCACCACAAATTAATAAATCAGACTACTGGAGATGTTTTTACAAATATCAGACAGTCGGAAATAAAAAAATCTAAAAACAACAAATTACTCGGGTTTTCATTTCGGTAAAAATACTGAAAGGAATCAAATAAATCTATAAGATATTTAACAATATTGGATTAATTATTTTCCAGATATTTGGAACGTAACCGTAAAGACTGTAATTCCTAAACCGGGAAATCCACTTCTTAATACAAAACCCTACCGACCTGCAAGTTCTGCTGATTTTCTCAAAATTGTTGAAAAAATTACTATCACGACTTAGCCATTTTCTAGACTAACCAATTCCTTCTTATCAGTTCGGGTTCAGGCATAGGCTTGCTACTCTGGAACAGATTTATTGAGTTGTCGACAAAGTAAACATAATATTACCTCACTCTTTTTTTCCAAGAATATTAAAATCATTTCTTTCAAATCGTACATTTTCTATAAAAAATTGTTTTGAACTGTCATCATTAAACAAAATTTACGCGGGAGTTCATCAAGGTAGCGTGTTAGCGCCCATAATGTATATTTTATATAATACATCTGATACATCCCATACACAAGATACAACATTAGCCGCCGATGATATCCATTCTTTCAGTACACGAAGACCCTGCCAAGGTAACTGCAAAACTTCAGCACTGCCTAAACCTTATACAAGACTGGCAGAAGAAATAGTGTTTGAAGACAAATGAAGCATAAAGCTCACGTGTTACATTTGCACTTCATCATCAATATTATCCACACATGTATTTCAAAAACACATAAATTCCACACACCGACACAGCTAAATATCTTGGATTACACTTAGACTGATGCCTAAATTGGAGAACGCGCATTTAGCAGAAACGAAAATTTTGAATGGGGAAGCACTAAATTGATCGATCCTAGGACACGGAAAACCAGAGTTGGATAAGTTAATTTCACACAACATAAATTTAGTAGTAGAGACAGATTTAATATAGTGTGTGGTTATTATGTAAATGTATTTTGGGAAATAAATTATTATTCAATGTATAAAAATAAATTCTTGGGGTATAATTTGCTTTTAATCTGATGTTCATTACAGGGTAGACAAATTTTTCAAAATGATATCTTCTAGAATTCCAATTGTTTAAATTAGTCAGTGTTTTGTCTTGACAAAACAAAAGGACGAGATTTAACGATCGGTTTGGTAAACGTAACAGTCGATGTTTGTTTTACTGTTCTACGTGAATAGATACTTGTCACGCCGTAAATTGCTTGTGATCTTCGGATTCTTATTTCATTTGAAAGGAATTCAATTGGTTACAGTACTGTAATTGAAGAGGGAATTACAAGTCGGTTTGAAAATCACTTTTGAAAAATGCACTAACTAGTGTTATGGGAAGCAAAAGAGTTCGGATGCTATCTCACGATATCTGAGGCTAACAGTGGATAGATATCCGACCGATGGATGGACCGTTGGAACTCGTTCACTCATTGCTTTACTGGTGCAGATTGACAAAGGGATGGATCAACTCGGCTAATGACAGTGTTTAACGTTGTGGGAACTGAGGCCTTTTCCCACCGCGCGCTAGGTCACCGCTATTCTGACATTTGACCAGCACGAACGTAGATACAAACACAACAATCATTTCAATTACTCCCGCTTATTTCTTTTTTCTTTCTTACTAAAATATGTTCAACCGTAAAAAACTCCCCCTTCGTCTGATGATGTCCAAGTTTTTCTGAGAGAGGGCAGAAATTGTCGATAATAGGTGCTCCCAACTGTGGAACCTTTCATTTAGCGTTCTCCGGTTCGCAACCAGTCTCTATACTTTCTGGGCCAAGATAAGCACATAATGTACATCCTAAAGAAGGTATTTCGCTCGTTCATGGAATTAACTTTAATCTTTATTATAGCTGAAAGTGAAATCTTTATAGCACAATATATAATCATAGGTTCGCTCACTTTGAATTCTTTTAAATAATCCTGTTAAACTTTTATTACGTCATAGTTTCAAGCAATATTATTTATAAAAAAAAAATGGTAGCTTCTCTGTGGCAAGAAAATGACAGTATTAACTACATTTTTGACATACTTTCATAAACTGTAGGCCTACCTGAAAGGTTTGGGAAAGAATTAATGGTTTCCCGATACCGCCCTTTAAAATGTTGCAATCTTCTCTGAGCTTGTCTGTAGTCTTTATTATCGTTTTTATTGTTTAAATCTTTTGTTTTCCCACTGACAAAAATATATGTATAAGAAACGTGCTTCGTAGGTATTTCATTGACATTAATAAAATATTCACTGGTTTTTATCCAATTTTGGAAATGATAGGTCTATGTTAATAATATATGATAATAGGCCTACTTCGTATTCTGAAACGTAATTTTAAAAACTTTAGTCGTACATGCGAAAGATACTAAGACTTAATTGAAATACCTAAGTTAACTAAAGCAATAGGAAATTTCGGTAAAGAGCGTGAATAAATTTACTTAAAAAAGTGTTTAAAAATTTTTTAAATGTTTCATATGATTTGCTTAAATATTGAGTGATTCCAGATACAGAATAATAAAAAGTCAAATAGAAATTGGTAAGAACTGTGTTGCTACCCTTAAAATTAGGTAGGTGAATAATAAAAGAAAGAAAAATTTGAAGTAAATGGAATGAAGATTGGAAAAATACGTTATAGACCAAGGAAGAGAGGTTTTTTGGGAATAATTGAAATTTTCTAGTATTACTAAGCTGTTTTATACAAAAATAAAAAATGATTAAAAAAAATGCAGTTAGATCCACTGAAACCTACTCAAAGTAGGCGTAATATAAGATATTATTCAAATATCACTGTAAAATAAATATTGTAGTGAAATAGGAAGGCTTAAAGAACTAATAATAAGTCAGAGAAAGGGTTCCATGTATTTCGGTGAAATTTATTAGCTTGAAACTGCAAAGGAATATTCAAAGTTTATGAAATTATTTTGGAATCAGTAATCAAAAGAAGACGCAGATTTTTTACACGTAGGTATGAAAAGAATAAACAATAATAGATTAAGCAAACAAATCTTTTGTAACTGTTGTGATCTCAACAAAAGGATTTTCAACTACAAAGAAGAACTGTAAATGCAAAGCTGGGATTCTAGGATTTAGTTTGCGCTGATGAAGCAAAATTTTGCTCTAGATTTTTGGGTTAGAAGTTCCTGCGGAGGTTAAAAATCAACATAATACAGGAAATCGATATTTTCTGTTGAAAGGACCGAAAGAGCTAAAGCCAGGAAAGGAACGAAACCCAGAAAAATGTAATAAGTTGAAACTAAAATTTTCCTAGATTTATTTACAATTAATTCACTTAAATTGAATTACAAAATAATAATCGGGGCGCAGTTACTATTGGCCCTACTGTAATAGTCAATCGTACTCTTACGGAGTGTCGTCATCCGTAAATTCTATAAGATTTAGTTACTTAATTAATTGTTTCAATACTATAAATTTGTTTCTTATTTATTATACTCAAATCCCGAAAGAACCTAGTCTTAGGTGTTTATATATTCGCATTGTTTTTACGTACGTCCCGAAAAGATCCAGTTCTAAAAATCGGCAAGAATACTCTACAAGTAATACCGAGGATTAGTGAAAATTCGACTTTTTGCCGACTTATTCCAAGGGTAAAAAAGAGTATTTTTATAATTTTCCAAGGATATGCAATTCTGAAAACCAGAAATCAAGTGTTAGCTAGAAAAAATAAAGAGCTGATTAAAATCGAGAAATACAATAGGGTAAGTTTATGTAATCCATCATTCTGAGACTAGCAGTTGACGACCCACTTAAATGAGTTAAAAATGTTTAATTAAAATTAATTAGGCTAAAGAATTAAAATTTTGTTTACACTGCATTGCTAGTAAATAATAATAATAATGGATACCTGATTCTTTTAGATACTTAGTGTTTTTGGAATATTAAAATTTTTGTCTATGCTACTCAGCCTACCTTTCTTTATTCAATTGTAGGCTTTAACAATTTTCTATTCGGACTAACTTAACTCATAAAACTACGATAAAAAAAAAGTTATGATTTATTTAATTCAAGAATGTTAATTTAATAATAACAGTAATGAAACTCAATTAATTACTGACAAGTTTTAAAAGGAGTTATGATAATTAACATTTAATTAATATCTTGAAAGCGGAGTATACTGCAGTATTATACACACAATGAATATTTACTGGCTTTTAAAAAGGATTAGCATAATGTGTTGTATAATGCATACAACTCCATAGCGTATAGAATAAATACGAGAAAAATAAAAGAACAAATATTCATTTGGTAATGAGTATTTTATGAGTCTCTGGTTTAACTCATTTTATATTCTAATAAAGTATCTTGTGCTTTATGTTAAATACTTGAATCTGTATTCATATCACACAAATACTGGTCAGCTGCAATATGCAGTACATTATACCTTACGTACAAAATGAAAACATAATTCTTTACCTTTTTGATTACTAATATTAAGAGTTGGTCAGAGACAAAAAGTGATTTCAGTATAGAGTTTTAGAAGAACTGTATTTCTGTGTTTCTGGTACAAAACACTTACATGCCTTTCTCTTGCCAATGTAAATAATGAAAAATATAACTTATGTTTAATCATGATTACAAAATGTAATATGAAAAACATAACCTAAATTTAATCATGACTAAATGACGCAAAATGAAATCAAACTGTATGACATAAATTCGGAAAATTGACGCTTAACTAACAACTGTAGAAAAATTCTTAAATAAAAGTTGGAGTTTTTTCTAACAGACTTTCGGACATGTACAACTCCAAACCTTCATTTCCTAAACCATTTCATACACGACTGAAAAATTATCTAGAAACATCCTCATTCAAGTTTACACCTGTTTTTGATCGTCAACCTTCCGTTGAACCTCCTTGGCTGTCGAAACCTTTTTTGCTGGATTTATCCATGGCTCATCTTTCGAAAAACTCAGCTAACCCTAAGATGTATCATCAACTGTTTAATGAATTGTTATCAAAATACACGAACAATGCTCTGGTTGTGCAGTTGTCTTCCCTAACCGTACTTATCAATTCCATTTAAATGATGTTTGTTCTATCTTCTTTTGCGAGGCATATGCTATCTATCGTACTTTAAAACTCCTAGCCACAAGAACGGGCGAAAAATTCACAATATTTACGGATTCGATGAGTGTGGTTAGAGGCTTGCAGGCCGAAGAAATTACAGAGCCAATTATAGAACATATATCCAACCTACTTTGACATGTCAACAGCATGAATGATGTACGTATTGTGTGGGTTCCGTCGCATTGCGGTATAAACGGAAATGAAACAGTGGACACGGCCGCCAAAGAGGCGTTGAAGACGCTACTGAGAGATAACATCTCTCATCTCATACAGATTTCAGGAAACATTTGCACAACCAAATCAAACAACACTGGAACCAAATCTGGTCTCGACATCCTCCAACGAAACTTCACCACATCAGAAAAAACATTTTTGAAAACCCTCAGCCTCACTTGGAGCTTCGAAGGCATCAAGTTCTACTTACGCGGCTACGTATTGGACACTCTACGCTTACGCACAAACACTTACTGAAGAAAGAAGAACCACAAATTTGTACACATTGCAACACGCCACTTACAATCAAACACATCATCACAGACTGCCAAACCACACAATTCACACGAACAGTATTCAAAATTAACAACATTTTAGCACTTAATTTAGTAGACAAAGTAGCGATTCAGAACACAATAAACTTTTTAAAATTTAACAAAATTTCAGATTTAATATAGTTGTAAAATCACATTCGTTTTTTTTTCATTGTATCATTCTATTTTTTAGTTATTATTTCTCTGTTTTAATTGAACTTAACTAATTTTTCATTATGTATTTATATAATGTATCATGTGTATAATATAATGTTATTATAATGTAACGTGGTCGCTAATGACCTCGTAGTCGATGCGACCTTAAATAAATATAAAAAAAAAAAAAAAAAGTTGGAGTTTTTTTTAAAATTTTCTATAACTCTTTGTGGCCTATATTAGGCCTATACTCTTGTCGTAAAATGGGTACTAAGGACGGAATCTTAAAAAAATCTCGGAAAAAAAGAAAAAAGTTCCTTATCTTAAAAAAACACTGGAAACATTTTTCAAAAGTTTTCCATTTCGTCCTTTTACAAGTAGGATTGTTTACAATATTTTATCAGCGAACATCTACATATTCGTAATGGGAATTTTAAAGTCAAATTTTAAGTTTCAAGGCCTTAGGGTCTGAAGGTTTTGTGATGTCTGTTCTTCATTTAGTTGTTTTTTTTAATTTTAATGTGTATTTAGTTTTATTTTTAATCCTTAGTATATTTTATAGTTTTGTACTAATTTATTTACTATTTAGTTCATTAACTATTGTTTAATAAATTACCTTCGAAATTTTAATTTATCTATAAAAAATAGCTACGATGATTGGTGAAAGTGAAGAATTCTTGAAGAAAATCAATGATAAAAAAATTAATGAGACATTTGATTATACTTACGAAGTATTGTAGACTATTTGAGGCTATCCTGATCAAGGTTTAGGCACCATTTTCCTTGCCTTTCCAAACGAATGCCTGGTCAGCCCCCATTTTTGTGTTCTATATAGTATCATATAATGCCCATAACAGACAGGTGGAGTGTCAAATTATTTACACTCAATCTGTTAATTGCAGGGCAAAAATAAATAGTTCTGTTTCTTATTACATGGTCAGCCAATTAAATTACTGAATCATTTAAGAACAGAAGACGTAGAGGTGTAAAAGACACTAATCAGAGTTATCTCCTCTGAAAGTAATGAATTTCATTGTACAGCCAGACCCTGTGGTGAATGAAGTGAAAGTGTCATTTACAGAGTGGAAAAAATGTGCTATTCAGAGGCCTCAGCATGCTGCTAATAAGCGTACTTTTCCACTAAGTGAGGAAGGCAATGGTGAACCACTTCACTCCTCGTTTCACTAAGTAAAACCTCTACATGTTCAAACCAGCCTTTTGGCTGATGACCTAAACAACACTTAGTTGCATAACCTTCCCAAACCTAACCAAATATTTAAATGTTACATAAATAATGTATAATATGTTTTACGTAACCCACCGGGTTTTTTCCGTAGTAAAGTAGCCGCGTGTCAGTTTTTTAATAGCTAATTTTCGATGATGGAGGTTCCGTGGTTCAAATCCTAGTAAAGTTAATTACTTTTATAGGTACGGATTTGAATACTAGATATTGGTTACCGGTGTACTTTAATGGTTAGGGTTCAGTTAACTATAGCTTTAAAGAATGGTCGGCCTGATTCTGTACAAGACTACATCTCATTTACTCATCACATATAGCTTATCATCCTTATCTCATTGGCTCATGGGGATTGCTTGTGTGCTTTAGGTCATCAGCCGAAAGGCTGGTTTGAACCTCTAGAGGCTTTATTAAGTAAAATGAGGAGTGAGGTGATTTACAATTGCCTTTCTGAGTGGAAAAGTGTGCTTATCAGCATGCTAGGTCCTTTGAAAAGCATCTACTTTCCACCTTTCAAATGACACTTTCACTTCATTCAACACAGGATCTGGGTGTATAGGCTAATGAATTTCATTATTTATAATTGGCTGACCATGTGATAAGAAATAGAATTATATTTGTAGCCCTGGAACTACCAGATCGAGTGCAAACAATTTAACACTCTACCTGTCTGTTATGGGCAAGGGGTTGCTTATTATTCTAGGTTGAACAGACCAAAACGTACACACATTACGGTTTTAAAAAAAGTTTTACGTAACAAAAAAGCTTTATTTATTTAGTCACGAAGTGTATTTCGCTTTCCTTTAGGCTAAATATTGATCAAGAAAATAGTTGGCTAAACGCACTCGGATAGAACCCTTTTTTTATTTCTGTTTTCAATTAATGTTCATATTGATAAACATTCTACAGGAGACTTTTTTACATTAGTTTGACCAGGTGCATATTTATTGAAATTAATTTGTGATACTTTTCATTATCTTAGTTCTATCTTGCTTATAGTTATTATTATTTTAGAATATTATAAACAACATTGGAAAATATTCCTTTATTTTTGCAATATTTATCTAAATTTCTTAGTCAAAACGATGTATTAATATTAAACCTAAAGTAGATAGTATGCGTATGAACTATACTGATGTTTAAAACGTTAAAATAAATAATCAGGCATTATATGAGATGTAAAATATTTTAAAGTTCTGAAGTGTTTTAGTGGATGCAAGAACATGTATTACAATATTATGTAGTTGGTATTATAGCGGATTATAGAATCTTTGAGGAGGATGAACGGAATGAATTTGCTTAGTTGTCGCGCGTACATGTGGGTAAATGTTAGGTATAATATAATAATATTGCAAGTAATGTTTGAACCAAGTTGGCAGTGAAGATCATTTCATTTGCATTAAGTGCATTGCACGAGCTCGATCGTTTCACACTTCAACATCTCTCTTCAATTTAGTACCCTGTGGGCGACATTCTTTATTTTATTCAATTCATGCTCTGTTTTCTAATAATTTAACAAAATTTTCCCTCGATTTAGTTGAAATTGTTAATATTGTTTATTTATACATCATTTTAAAGTTTCATGTAACATTTTTTGAGTTTTCGACAATTATTTATTTTTCTCCATCTGTCGTAGAATTGTAGTGGTTATATGAAAAATTGAGGCATGTGGGTACCGAATTATAAATTACATATAACTAACAATATTTGTTGTTTTATATTTTGTTGATTAAAAATGAACAACGATTTTTTTTCTTTCGGGTTACGTTAGGAGTATGCTACGAAAGACAAGAAAATATAGTATGAGAACTGATGTAATAAGGAAATAGTTGGACTTGAGCATCCTAATATACAGAAATTTACAAAAAATGTGACGATAGTTTGGCCATGTCAGTAGGATGGAGGAGGGTAGACTCACAAAAAGGATGATGTACTTAGAGATGGAGAGAGAAAATCAAGGGGTGTACCAAAAGTGAATGGATGGGTTCAGTTGAAAAAAAGATGCAATGCCAGGAGAGCAATGGGGGAGAGATGGTTTAGAGTAGAGAAAGGTGGAGAAGAGTTGCGTTGGACCCAACCCTAGGAAACTTTGAAAAGATTTTAAGAGGATGATGATGGTGAATATCTTAAGACTAAACATTTAAATCCTTCCATCAATGTCCAATAACTTATTTCACTACTTATGGTACTGCACACTGCTTTGCTTTTAACACTAACATCATGCGCTATTTCACTAACTCGTTTAGCTTGATCCTCGTAAGCCTTCTTAGAAAGTTTTCATTTTTAAGAAATTTAAATGCTTCAGTATTGATGTAACCATACAGACTAGCTTGGTGTAAAGCAAATCGTTTTGTTTCACTATACACCAAACCTAGAAATGCTTACAATTTATAATATATCCTTAAACTCTACTGACATGTAAACTACACGTACATTTTATGAACATGATCTACTCAGTAAGTAAACTGGTACAAAATAGCGTACAAATTTGTTACAAAGTATAGGTAAACAACTGATACAGGTAAACTGGTACTCATTTCAAAATCGATCAGCAGGAAACGCCAATATCATTCCTAATGGAGGTGTAAAGAAATCAAAAATTCAGCTAAATATCTACGGGAAATAATTTATTGCTTAAAGTACTTGTAAAACTAAATGAAATTTTAAAATTCTGTAAAATAATAAGATAAAAGAATAATTTTTATGCAATATTGGTAAGTATTTTTCTACAGATTACGTTAATTTAATAACCTTAAGCCGTATTTAAATTACATTTAATTATGATTTTAACAGTTAGTATCGCTAATATTATTTTAATCTGCATCGGGTTTTCTCAACAAATTTTACAAGGAAATTTATATAGGCCTATTACTATTTTTTTCACCAAGCTACTAAAAAAATGAACACTGAATTCAACACGGTGGAAAAGATTCATATATTTTTTAACTCCTACAAATTGTTCACTAACAGTTTAATGGAAATTTTAAGTTTTAAAAAATTTTAAAGTTTCGAGTGGAGGGGCAACACTCAGAACTATTGCTTTCGTATGATCTTCTGGTTATAGATGACGAAGTGTTCTTGTGCCCTGAATATTTTCAATATTTTGTTGAAGTAATAGAAAAATGTTATGTCAAATAACAGTACAACTTATCCTTACAAATGGTCTGGACTGATTAAAATACGGAGATGACTTAACGTATCAGGCACTTACAAAGATTGCGTTAACAACACACAACATTACATTATAAACACTAAAATTTATTAATTTCTAAATCCTGAAAGACATTCTC
Organism: Catonia carolina; assembly: GCA_035578175.1. Taxonomy (NCBI): domain Eukaryota; kingdom Metazoa; phylum Arthropoda; class Insecta; order Hemiptera; family Achilidae; genus Catonia; species Catonia carolina. Next base: position 65,189,509 of record JAQMRL010000001.1, on the reverse strand, counting down.
AAAAGACAGCTGTCATTAATTTAAAGTATTTTTTTTATAACTGCTTCCAGAAGACTCCAAAAAGAAAGTATAGGACATGTCAAAATAAAACTGATAAACTTAAATATTAACATTATATTAAATTCATTACTTATCAATTCATTTATAACCCCTACTTATTTTCCTACGCCAATAAGCGTGTCACCAAATAATGTTTACCAAATAATACATAATTTGCCTCAGCGTAGGCTAAATTTAGAAATTTATTTATAACTAAGCGTAATCAGAACCTATTGTACTCTATTTTAATCCTTTTGTTACGTTAATTTGACTTTGTCTGTAACGTGGTCGTTAAAACTACAAATGTTGATGATACCATAATAAAATTGATTGGATAAATTTTCCAAGATTTGAAGAACACATTACTTTTTGTACGGTTTCGCTAAACACGTTACAAATTAGCAATAAAAACCGTAGCCATACTAAATCAGCAGAACCATCTATGCAGTTGTAGAGTATAACAATATAATTTTGTTTTTAATTTATCTGAAAATACATCAATTGCTTGGTCAACAGCGGCTATATAGCACCGATATGTTACAGTATCGGTACGTTTTCACGTGTAATAATAATGAGACCTTAATCAAGAATTAAACCTTGATAGATTTGCAGTCTAGCTAAATAATGCGTCATATTTATTAACAAAATCAAAAAATCTAAATATAAGGAAGCAAATAATCTCAAACTTTATTATTATAACTGCTTGTGCAATTAAATTTGTTATTAGGCCAACGTTTCTGTACGGTAAGTGTAATGTGCATTGCTGAATGCACTAGATAATAAATATGACCAACAAGTAACTGAAAAGTTGAAAAACCAGAAAAAATATAAAATTTTCTTTCTGTATCTGATGATACATGATCCATTATGATTGTCAAGTTGTTCAAAGAATCCACGCTACTGAAGTTTCTAAATGGAATAATGAATAAAATTATAATTACCCATAAATTTATGGTCAGAATCTCAAATGATTAATAAAGTTTAAAACCATATCTCATGGAGAATGACATGTGCATGCATATCTTGTACTGTATAAGCATAATGTTCATATATAAAGTTCTACATTACAGAATAAATGCTCTTTCAAAGGGATGATAAACTGTTGCCGGGTGCAGTATTATTTGTCGCAAACACGCCAACTTCGCAGCGGGTTTTCTACGCCCACAAACGTACAGATTTAACGCATATGCTACAATCTAGAAAAACATTCGATGAATAAAGAAATTATTACGCGCTAGGTAGAATGAATATATAAATAAATACATTATTTTCAAACCATTTCCTTTCCCAGAATGTCACTGAAAATAACTTATAAAAATATAATTTAAAGATACTTGAACGAATAGGTTTTTTTAGTGGTTATAATATAAAAAATAAAAATGAAAAAAATTTAGGAAATGTAAGTTGGTAATTGGAAATTATTCTTATTATTTATTACTCTTATTTGGTAAAAAAGTGATTATTTGAAAAAACTCTCCTATTTTATTCCAAGGAATAGATGGATTGCTAATGATATTCAGCTTTCAACACTAACGAGTCAGCAGACCCCATGCTGGTTACAGAAATATTATATAAACAATATTATTGCTTGCTTGGCGAAAGCAAATTTTCAAAATTATTTAATATTTACAAATGTGTAAATAAAAAATCATAACGACCCAAAGGTTGGATTATTTTGAATGTACCGTATATTTTTTCATATTCATCGACATTCATGGGATGTAAAATTATGTTTGAAAAAATGTTTTCCAAATTAGTGTTAAGAGTACTTCCGTTTCCCTATGTAAACGGCTTAATTTTTTGTATTTTATTCATTTATTATGATGAATTATTTGTATTCGTTTGTATTTTAATATTATTAATAACAATAATAATAATAATAGATTCCCTTTCTTCGCCTCGGCTTATTTATGGGCACATTGTGTGTTTTCAAGTATTCATCTTTTCGTTGAAAATTGGAAAATATTTTCTCAACGGTTACTTGTGACCAAGCAAAAACAGGCCAAATTTCTAGAAAATCCTTATTCTTCTTATTGTTCTTATAGTTAATGTTGAGTTTGTCCAAAAGTGAGGGTTTTCTCTATTTTGGTTAATGTACGTAGATATAATATTAGAGACAAGACTTCCGATTGTCGAATTCTACATCCCACCCTCTCTGAGATTTTTTGGTTCACCTGTATCCATATTTTCCGAGGCCGACCTTTTCTTCTTCTATTTTGAGGACGAAAAAATAACACTTTTAAAGGACTTCTGTCCGATGCCATTCTTTGGACACCCATACACCCCATACAAACTGTTTGGTATTCTGTGAGAACCGGTCCATTGCTTTACGTCTTCGTATCGCACGTACGTCACTCTGTAAACCCTTTTACGCCCTTCCCAATCAGTCCATCTCGGAGATCTCCATCCTTCAATTATTTCTGAAGCTCATTTGACAGCACTCAGCATAGTTTTTTTAAATATAATACTTAACTAACCCCTTCTCTAAGCATAGGCCACTCCTAACTTTTCCCTTGTACAAATGTTCTGCGTTGCCTTTTTCCACAAAGCCTCTGCCTTTTACAGGTAGTTTGTTGCAAAAATTAATTAAATGAATCTATTTTAATTTACTTTAGGTTTTGTTTAACCCTTTCAGTGCCAAAACAATATTTAAAAGTTTGACCTAAAGACCTTTAATTTTAAAATGGGTGTAAAAAAGTGCCAGCCCTTATTTCGAAAACTTGCGGGTGTAAGCCTGCCATTGCCAACCAAAATTTCAACGTTACAGAAAAATAAAATTTCCTGTTAAAAATTAATTATTATTTTGTTCATAAAGAAAAGAAATCGTTCCAACACTAAAAATATTCAAAATTTATTTTTAGTTTATTAAAAGTCACATCGACGGCTTGGTCAATAGCCACTACTGTGGGTTTTGGTACCTTAACGGTGGTTTTAACATGTTAACATTTCCAGACCCTAGCAGGGAATCGAACCCGAGACTTTTCGCTTTGCAGGCTAGCGTGCTATTCACTACGTCACGGAGGCGGTTTCAAAATACATTATTCCATTAAATTTTGTTTAAAACTTTTTTATAAATGTTTGGTTAACCGGACGTTGACACTTTATGCATAACTTACGGGCGTTCGGTAAACCGGATGTTGTTTCTAGACAAAAATGTAAAATATATTGACGTCTTGTTCTCCGGACTGAAAGTTTTCAGCATAAATCTGGTATAATTGCTTCTTTGTGGAATTATTTAGAGCAGCGGTGTCAAGAATAAGAATTGCTGTGATGATCGCCAACCTCCTATGGAAGAATCCACCCAAAGAAAAAAATAAGGTTCAATAGTCAAATATAGCCACATCAAAGGATAGCAACATCACCAGGAAAAACAATTGTTAAATTTTAATTATCCTTTTCAATGAATTGTACAGGTAGTTGATAGATAGGGGGACCTTCTTGATTTTTATGTTGTTATTACTTAGGAAATAAAAATAAAATTGTATTGTTGTGTAACAAAAAGACTAGTACGTTTAGAAGATATCGTTTCAGATCAATAATTTGATGTTACATTAGTTCTATTTTCTATGACGTCACCTACTTTATCTATCAAAAGATGATTTCTCTTACCATTAAATAGGTTGTTGCATATTAAACGGAGTAAAACTAAACAAGGGTTGTATTTGTGAAAATTTAATACAGTATTTTGATGATTATCTTAACATAAGCAATAACGCATATCAAAGGGTCTGATATAAACGTTTATTTCATCGGATTATTTTATTCTTATATCAACTCTCTTAGTTGTTAAATTGAAAAATTACGAAATGTATTCACTTCACAAGTGTTGGCATTGTTGAAAGCTCCGTCCTCCTATTGTTAGAGCTGAGGCACCACGCGGCGTGTGTGCCGTTTAACATTCCTTTGATCCGCGCATGCTTCCAATGACGATAAATCAAGAGCAGGGACTGTGTCCGACAAAAAAGAGACCATCATAATTTCATTCACTCTATCAAAACTCCATTGTGTCCCCATTTAATAATAATATAGGCCTACTAGATATCGTCTCCTACATTATAATGCTTACCTCCTTCGTTCTGTGTTCAACTTGCCCAAGCCTTCTTGATATCGTAGACCTACTGTGTGATATATGAACCGACCCGTCCTGATTTTAAATTGTAGTAGGTATAAAGGTATACCGTACTGTTGCAGTTGATACTACACAAATCTTATGATGCTATGAATATGAATAATTTCACCTGTTAAAACCCTATATTTCTTAAAAACACTAACATAATTAACAGCCTTTTTCATCGTAGAAAAACTAACCGTAATTTAACGTTCACTATAGAATGTTTTGTAATTTCATCTGAATTTATTGGCAGTACAAATACAAGCTTACTGAAAGTAGGCTTACAATTTGCTTACATTTTTTATGGAGCATTTGTAAGAATTTTGTAAAAGAGTTTAAACAAAGACGTAATGAATTGTAAAATATTTAGTATAGTTTCTCACTTTCTTTTGCATTAAATAAATACGGAAGAAAAGTAGCTACTGTTTTCATGTCGATTTTCAATATCGAGTTTTACCCGATATACAGGTCTTTAGGTCCCCTAAACCAAAAATACTTTTAGCGAATGGTCTGTGTGTGTGTGTATGTGTGTGCGCGCGCGCTTGCTTGCTTGCACGCGCGTAAGTTTATGTAGGCCCTATCTGTGTATCTGTGTATGAACAAAATATCTCATGAACAGAATTTTGTACGGTGCTGAAAGTTGAAACTTAAGTTGCGTACTATCGGACCCGACACGAACAATTTCATTAAATTCGGTCAACCGGAAGTTGAAGTTTATTTGTGTAATTTTCTCAAAAATGGCTCTTACGATTTTATTTAAATCACCTCATTTACTACATTTTGTGTGTCCTACAAGGTACGGTAAGCGTCATGTCTGCTGAAATTCTTGGGTGCCTGTACTCTCGGGCAAAAACGAAACAAAGTTGTAAAACATAAAAAAACAACTTTTATTTCAAACATTTTTTTTTTGTAAAACGATTACCTTTGTTTAGCGGCAATTATTGAAGCCTCTATTTTTTTTTATCAAAATCGGCGAGAAATACAATCTTAGTAGGCCTGTGCAGTTTACGTCATAAGTGTATAATTAAAATTAAAGGAAATTAAAAATCTGCAACTTGATTTTCTTACATTTTCTTCTACAGACCCTACTGCAGCGTCAATTAGTGATTTTCCGTATTTTTAAGGTATAGGCCTAGAGGTTGATTTTCAATTAGCGTCATTCGTTCATGATTAAAATTATGTTATGTTTTTCATTTTACGTTGTTTACTAATGATTAAACAGGATATATATTTTATAATTCACATCGGCAAGAGAAAGTCGTGTGAATGTTTCATACCAGATTTTTACATTGGGTAGTTATAACTTCTTAAAGTATTTTGGAAACAAATAAATACAGTTAAATTGAAGCCTCATTTTTAATTGTTTGTGTGCATCGTTTGAAATTATTGGGCAATTTAATTTTAAATTAATTTTTATTGCATTAATTAATTGACAGATTTTCCTACATACTGAACTCCTAATAAATTTATAAGTGTGGATCAGTGTTTCTATTTGGCGAAGAAACTCATAAATATTGACTCTTTCTGGAGTATTTATGTGTCATTTGTCACAAAAATAATCCATGTACGAATACAAAAATGTAGTTTAAAAAATTATTTTTAATAGATTTTTTTATAAAAACTGTTTTATTTCATATCTATCTACAAATGAATCTACTAACTGGCGAACGGACCTAAATCAAATTTCTGGCCTTCTTGAGTTTCTTGTAACAAAAGGAATATATGAAATCTAGACCTATGACGTGGATGATCATACCTCGATATATCGTCTGATCATTCTCCGCCATGTTAACTTTTAATACCAACGACACTCCTTTGCTAACGAATCAAAATTACATAATACATTCCGAATGGGTCACTTTTACGCCAGATTTTAGGTTGTTCAAGAACGTTTAACCTGTCTTTGACATTAAAATTGTTGTATCAGTAGACGATTTCACCAGTTCTGTTCAACAAGCAGCATGGTCATCCACGACCGATCAATGGGAAAAGAATTTTCGAAATTTAAAAATTCCAATGAATTCCAAGGACTGCGACGGTTGTAGAAAAAAATCTCGAAAACCGTAGCAAATTTTAACTATTGTTCGAGTAATACAAAATTCTTAAACGAAATTTTTATCAATACGAAAAAGAGAATCTAGACATTGAAAATATCTTGATACATTGAATTCGGACCAAATAACTGATTATTCACTATTGAAGGCATAATTAAAGATAATTAGATGACGCACACCAATTCCACCAACAATTTCTGATAAGGAGAAAAGAGAAACCTTTCCTGTTTACTCAAAAGCAATATTAGCTACTGAAATTTACTTTCTCATGTTAATTTAGTTTTCACAAATCTACATTTATTGTTCATTAAACAGCAGATAATAAATAAGTTCTGTTAATAAAAGTAACCATAGCTATCTGATTCTGGAGTTTAAAATGACCTATTTGTAAATTTGTAGATACAAATTAGATATTAATCTATAGAGTAAATTATAGATTAATTTATTTCAAGTCGAAATTGCGTATTAACATTATCAAAAATTGATGAAAGGGTTTATTTAGTATCATTGTACAATTTATACAACTAATTTAAATGGAAAAGATAACCTAAATGATGTTCTCAAAGAAGGAATAGTAAAATGAGGACGCGATGTGGGTTTATGGTAGGTACTATACTGTAATGGGAGACTATAAGGTTGTATGCAACAGCTATAAAAGTTGGAACCATGGCTAGAGAGTTTAATGATCACTAAAATAACGTTAAAGCTTGATCTTGTTCATTTCGACCTAAACACACCGGGATATCAATTAAGAGAATTCTGAAGACCTAACGAGAATACTGCCTCCGGACTAATAATATTTAATATTATTTTTGTAATAGTCTCTATAGAGGCCCAACCTAGACCAATTTCTGGAAAACAAACAACGCAATGAGGAGATTCTGTCTTTTCGATACCTAATTCTTGTTTACGTACGGTACCATTATCATTAGAGCTAATTCCAAAATTTATACCTGTCTTCAGTAATATTATTTTATATTTCATATTTACAAATATAAATACATTACAATTGTCCTAGAGCATGAAAAACAATCTCTGTTCCATTTTCATTTAAAATCGCATAGTAGGCCTATTAGAATATCCTATCAACTTTTTATTTTTTTTGGTTTAACGTCCGACTCTTCTGGAATTACTGCTAATGCAGACGATGAAAGATGAAATGATTTTTTTGTAACGATGAAAATCAATTTTTTGTAACGATAAATGCCATGCCTGAATGGGATTCGAACCCAAGACCTACTTACTGTATTTAAAGTATATACACAATTTAACTTATGTGGTCTATAGGAGTACAAGTGCAAAATACAAATAGGCCTATATACACAAACACACACTGAAATATTTTAACTCGCTGATTTAAGAAACATCAACTAGAACTCTAATTTTTCCGGTTCATCCAAAAAAAAGGCCAGCGATAGCTAAATTTATTTCATAATCTTACATTAGCTTATCATAGAAATTACCTCAAAGAAAACCTTTTTGTCTTTAAGTTTTTTTTAGCTGCACAATTTCCGTGTACAATATTTTTAATTTAATAGGCGGTGGAGAATTTTACTTTCAGAAGAGGTACCCAGCGATACATTATCCGTTTAGAACTATGAATGTTATCCGTCATTGAGACCAAGAGATCTCTACTTAATTTCCGATTTACACGTCGCTCAGTCGGAAAGTTCCTTGTAGGTAGGTCACGAGCTAGTTGGTTTGGATGGTCATCTAGTCAAAGAAATCTGAGTTTATATTTTTTAAAGCGTGTCATTAGCAACAGTTCGGTTATTAGCAACTAGTGTGTGTTTTTGAACTGTAACTGTTGGTTGTAACTTGTTAAAATTTTCAGGCTCTAACCGGGAACCGAACTCGAGACTTTAGGCGCCCGGTAATTACGTGATTGGTAAATACTAACGAGACCATCTTTCTGTATATCTAATTACAGTATCAAAAGTAATTATGCAACTCATGATAATTTGTTTGTCATGATAATTATTACAAAATAAAAAAATCTGAAAGTATGCTCGGATGAAAGGGATCCTGTTAAGTATTCTGTACTGTGTAGGGTATTCTGTACTGTTTTTGCCTAAAAAAATTTTTAAACTTAAAAATAGAACCATATTTTAGCCGGTCAAAGTCATAGTGGTACAAGTCACAAATTTGAAATTTGCGAGTTTTGTGTGTAAAAAATACGTTTTTTAATCAACTCATTCACCAATGTGGAAAAGTGATACAAATCAAGACAAAATAATAACAGATTTAGAAAAATTTGTTGTTCTACTTTGAAAGGGTATAAAAGGGTATGTGTGTTCGAGAATTTTCTAGAGGGACCGAAATTCTAAAAATGTTAACGTAAATAATAAGAGTAATAAATAGGGTTCCAAGAAATAATTACAAATAGTATTGGTACCATAATCGATTTTTATAGTACAGTGAGGCCTGGCTATGGTTGTACAGGTATTGTGAAAGAGCGGGTACCTATTTAGATTATTGGCCTTTTTTAACACCTTCTATTCAATCCTAATTTGTTTACAGTTGTTAAGATTTATTCAAAAGCCGTCAGAAGAATTTTATATTTTTATTGTTTGGTCGAAATTCTATGACTTTCTCGAAATTTCCTTAAGTCCACTATATAAGTGACGCGATTTATTTTGTGAGTTTAGTTTCGTTTTGTCTGATTGAGTGAGCAAATTGCATAGTGCATACCAGTACTTTAGAAAAGGTCAACGTTACTGTGAATTACTGTCTATTGTTTAATTTGAATTTATTCTGTATCGTTTTTGTAAGCAGTATTTTAGTAAGTAAATTGGTTAAGTTTATTATTGTTATTAGTTAATTACAATTAGTTTGTTATTTATTATAATAAATTTAATTTTAATTTACTTGAAGATTTTATTAATTGTAATTTTTTATTTGTACTAATAAATACGTAAATTGAAACTCTAGTGTGTTAACTATTTAATTTACCCAGATCCCGAAACGAACGTTACAGATAAGTGTCACAATATGTATAGTCTTCCCAGTAGTCAATTACAACATAAAGTTTACGTGACCTATGCAGTTAGAGAACTGTTTTTGGATTTCATAGTATTTTTCGTGATTTTTAACCAATTAGTAAATTTATTTTGTTACAATAAACATATAAAGTAGAGTTATGACTTCTACATTAGCCTGTATACAATTTTGAACTTGTTATACGATGTTATATAGGTCCGTATAGTAATAGGATATGTTATAGGATGTGAAAAATGCACAAGTGCAGTAATCATTATGAGTCGGATGTTGTGCCGGAGGGAAAAGCAGAAGCCCCCTGCTGAGGCGACCCTATCCGCACCTACAAATCAATTATTAATACCACCGGACAAATAAATGGTTTAACAATCAACCACCAGATTGGAAACGGAATTAGCATTTCTAATACGCATTCTTAAATATAAAAAAATGAAAAATTCTTGTGGAGAATTGGTGATCGTAAGGCCCGAAGCAAAAAATTTAACATTATTTGGTCGGAGATAGAAATCGTAGATAGCGGTCGGTCGGTCTATCGCCCAACCGATGTCGTATTTAACGGAGCTCCATGCTCGGAGCTTGGAGGAGCCTACCGGGCCGGCGGCTGTCTGACACTCCATCATTCATATGCTGACAGGCAATTTTAACACGCTATCTTCTCACCGTGCAACCTGTGTCAAGCGACCTATAAAGTTTCAAAACACGTGTCTTCTTATATACAATCAAGCTATTTTAACGCTTTATGAACAAGCAATTAGACGCGCAAAGCGATTTAACTCGTTTGTCATGTGATTCTTAGTATTATATGTAATATGATCATACATAAAAATTCTCTTTTTAAGTATTTATGCGGATCTATTTCGAATAACTATAAAAAATACAAAAAGTAATTAATTTATTTTGTACTTTCGAGGCTTATTTTCATTCTTAGTCCACTGTGTAAAAACACTTCAAATGTTTTATCTATAATATTTTTATTTGCATCTATAATACAGAGATACAAGAATAAAATGAAACAGTAGATAACAAAAAAAGTATAGAACTATGTTGTCCATTTGTATAAGTCTTGTGTAAATAGAGTCACTGTGTGAATAAATCAACAAAATAAACAAAAGATGCCGGCCGCATTGGCGCAGTTGGTAACGTGCTCGCCTCTCATCATGCGGTCCTGGGTTCGAATCCCACTCAGGCATGGAATATTTTCATACGTTACAAAAAATCACTTCATCCTACATCACATAAAGTTCCACCCCAACGTCGTCGCTTATGACCGTTGCAGTTGATGCGACGTTAAATAAAAAAAAAACAAAAGATAAACACAACATATGGAAACCAAGGAGTTGGATATTGGGACGAGTAATCCAGGGTCTTTCTGAATTTGGATTTTTTTAAACACTAAAACTTCCTTTTAAATTTATGGCAAATATTTATTTACAAATTAATTACTTACATTAACTATTCGGTTGTAAATACTAGAAAATTACAATAAATTACTTAACATAATAACAGACTAAATAATACAAAATATTACAAATCTTAACCAAGACTTAAACGCAAAATAACTAAAAAGAGATAGGCTATGACTAATTACAATCAAATAAATAATTAATTCCTACTTACAACCTGATAACAATAGCATGCACGCTTACTACCCGTCACGGAGAAATGATTCGATACGCAACGCAAGAACTAGTTTTTATTTTTTCTTTACAACTGTTTACACAACTACACTCTCAAAAGTGCAGGTGCGCTTTAATAATATACATCCATGGAACCCTCCAGAAAGATAAAACGTAACAGAATAATACAACACTGTAAACAAAAGAACATTCTATCCTATACTAGAAAACTACAGGAGTAGAGCGCTCGGTAAGTAATAAATTACACTCACAGACTAATACCGCATAGAAAAAACACCATTGCATTGCCAGCGTATGTTACAAAATTATTTATTTTTCAGATTATTTTACAGTAACAATAAATACTTGGTCATTAGCCATTACTGCGGTTTACGCCCAAAATGTTGGTGGCTTCTAAGCTGTTAAAATTGAAACCTTGGTTAGGAATCGAACTCTGGATCTTCAACTTTACAGTTTCATCTAGCCTTCTAAACCATTTACCCACAGAAATGGTCTATCAGAAAACTATTGTTAATATCGATATTATGAACATTTTACGTTCAGGTAATTTAAATTTAAATCTAAAAGTCGGCACCTCCATTTTCCAGTGGTTAGCGTGCTACGCTGCAAGGTGGAGGTCTCGGGTTCGATTCCCGGCCAGGGTCGGGAAAATTATTACAAGTTCAAACTCTCCGTTCTTCACTCCAACGTAGTCTGTAATAACCGAAATGGTGATTCAACCTAAAATAAATATTACTTATATTTTGAAAGTAGTAAATTTAAAAATTTGATTAAAAGTTTTTTTTAAGATTCATTACATTTGCTTCTAGTACTTGGGTTGAAATTTTGGGTGGGTTAAGAATTCTAATGTGCTATTTGGTCAAGAATTTGACGCTATTTGGACATTACACCAACATGTAGCCTACTAATCTGAATGAGTAATTAATTGTTAGTCTAATAATTAACAAGTGAGGTTTAAAGTCCTGTCAACAACAGCAAGGTAATTTAATAACTAATTTGAACTAATAGACTACGAGGTTTGATAAAAAAATAAAGGGAATTTTAGTTGTTCTTAAAAAAATGTATTTATTCATCTATATCATTTTTGTCCCCTTCAAAGTAATCCTCCTCAGATACAATACACTTGTGCCAGCGGTTTTTTCTATCTTGGAAGAACTTCTAAAACTCAAATTTGGTAGAGCTTTTGCCATCAAAATGAAATTTGCCATCAATGGTGACTAAACGTCATCGTTCAATGGTTCTCTTGAAACGTCGAAAGCAGGTTTTGATGTCATGCCCATATAACCATGTTTCGTAACCTGTTATGACCGTTTGTAGAAATTCTGGATCATTGTCGACTTCATTCACCAATTCTTGGGCGATAGCCACTCGACGTCCTTTTTGTTTGAAATTCACTAATTTTGGAACGAACTTTGCTGCCACGCGTTTCATACCCAAAACATCCGAAAAAATTGCTTGATGTGATCTGAATGATATACTGACCTCATCAGCATCTCTCTGATAGTGATTCTGCAAAATTTCAGAATCATTCTCCTCACTTCTACGACACTGTCGTCGGGTTATGTGCTAGGGCGTCCTGGGTGGTCGTCATTTTCAACGTTTTCACGGCCATTTTTGAACCGTTTGTACCACTAGTAAACTCTTGTTTTACTCATAGTAGATTCACCGAAACCCACTATCAACATTTCGAATGTGGTACTACACTTTATATAATTGTTCACACAAAATTTAATGCAAACTCTTTGATCCATTTTTTTGGAAGTAACAAATTGCCGAGCAAATGTAAACTCGTATTCTTTCCAACTAAACTGTACATTCAAAATGGTTGCAAATGCGAACATATGTTAGAAACTGGTGTATCAACAAGGTAAAAAAAAATACATTTTGGAAATCGGGTTTACAAAACTCGCAACTGTTATTACTAATACGATTCTGAACAGCAAAGACAAGTAATTTAAAATGAGTCTTTTCAGTCAAAGATTCTTAAGAAAGATTGTTGAGAAATTCTCGTTATTTTTTTTATTAAACCTCGTACACGTTATTTTTGTAGGATACTTAAGAGCCAATTTCTCAATTCCTTAGCTTTATAGTAGGCCTTTTGATGTTACAATGCACCAAACAAAATTCGACGAGTCTTAAAACAGTGTAAAATCTTTTTTGGGTTGAAAAATATCTGTTGTAAAAACATTGAGTAATAGCTTATCTGGGCACCCAACGCTCTGAAATAGATTTAAATCTATCACCTTGCGATTTGTTTGATGCTTTGGTAAGTATATAGTTATTATTCAATGAACACTATTATTCTTTGGAAAGTTAAAGTTTGCTGATAACACATTTATCTCTTTCTTCCTAGATGCTTGTCATCTCACAGATTAAGAAGCGCAATAGAAATGTTTGTCATAGTTGGGAAACTATCGTGTCATTTCCAAGTAATTAAACAATCATAGTGTCAGAAATTTTTATACTGTATCAGAGAACATTATGACCTGTAATTATAATTGTTAACTTATGCTTATTTCTTAAGTCTAATATTATCTTAGCCTCAGTACAGTAGGCCTAATTTTTTATATACGAAATAACTAATAAAGTGAGTGATAATAGGTTTATTTATTTAAAAATTTTATTAACGTTATTTATTTTCTGTTTGTAAAATTTTCGTGTGTAGTGCAGTTATGTAACTATAATGACGACGAATGAATCTTCATGGATCATATGCGGGCATTGCCAAAAAAGGTAGACTAGCGGCAACAGCAGCAGCAGCAGCAGCAGCGGTGTCGACATGAAACAGTGTCCCGTCTCATGCTGGAAGACGCTAGAAGGAGGGAAGGTTCTACCCCCTGCTGCGGCAATACGGTAGGAAAGGCGCACCCAACAGTAATTGGAAACTTGGGGTAATTTATGGACCTGCTGGACTAATCTACGGAATTATTATTGTATTTTTAGTAATAAAAAATCAGGGCCTACTATTTTTCTCCGTCTGGAAAGACAATTATTATTGCCATCTCTTGTGTGAGTAATGAAGTAATCTGTTCTTTCGTTGTGTGCGCTAATATCTGGTGAAATATCCTTTCGGCTATCCTACAAAACCTTACGTCTGCGGTTATAATTCTTCACTTTTCTTTTACTTTCGAATGTCAAAAACATCTTAGAAGTAAGTTAAATGAAACTTATGATAAAGTAAAACCCTCAGCAAAACAGTAAAGTAGAAAATTCTTTATTTTGAGAACGTTGAGTGAAATAATTTTTTCTTAATTAAACTTCATTTAAGAACGTGAGAAAATTAACAGTTTTTATCGTATGCAGCCCATGTCTTCATTATGAATTATTGCAAAGTTCTGTTACCGCACTATGAAGGGTGTTATTTTATTGGTTTTTCAGACCCATTAGTCTGGATTATATTGGTTAATATAATTAGGTACCTATAATTACGTCAATAATAATTCATGTTTGTACATTGAAGAACTTTATGCAAAATAAACATGTAAGTGCTAAAATTCTTAGAAACAAACGACTAATGTGCACTAAGATTTAAATCTACGATCTATACCGTTTCAGAAATAACTTCTTATTGTAGGATTGTGAAATTTTGTTGTTGTTTGTTGTTTAGGTCATCAGCCGAAAGGCTGGTTTGAACCTGTAGAGGTTTTACTAAGTAAAACGAGGAATAAGGTGGTTTACAATTGCCTTCCTCTCTGAGTGGAAAAGTAATCTTATCAGCATTCCGGGCCCTCTGAAAAGCACGTATTTTCCACTCTGAAAACGACACCTTCACTTCATTCACCACAGGGTCTGGCTGTATAATGAAATTCATTACTACTTTCAGAGGAGATAACTCTGATTAGTGTCTTTTACACCTCTACCTCTTCTGTTCTTAAATGATTCAGTCATTTAATTGGGTGACCATATAATAAGAAACAGAACTATTTATTTTAGCCCTGGAACGAACAGATTAAGTGTAAATAATTTGACACTCTGTCTGTTATAAGTAGTGTGAAAAATTGTTTTCATTATAATAGTTATCACAATTGCTATTTTTCGTAGTAGCGTACCATTTAAATTTGTAATTTTTGTTCAAAGTATATTTTTTTACCACTTAGTAGATGTAGATCGCGACATACAAACATTCCGAACTCCATTTAGCTACTCAGGATTTCACTGTGAAAATTTTGACTCATTCCTAACTCCAATATGAATCTTATTTGTATGAAAGCTGCGTTACCGTTTTTATAGTACCCACTGTCAAGGTATAGCTGCCACATGAATTTTCTTCAACCTCCATTTCATTTCAGTATGACTACTATTGATCCAAAAATTGAAAACTTGGAATGGTTCTAAACATTTCAGGTAAAATTTTTCATTCTAAATAACTCTGTTTCACATTATGTATGACTTAATTTGGCAAAATAAGTATATTTTTCCAGGGAATTCAAGTAGAGAACTTTTTGTGTTTTAATTATTTACAGTACATTTTTGTTTTAAAAATGTTAGCCTTTACGGTGCGTTGGAAGACAAGAATATATTGGAAAAATATGTAGGCTACGTGAGGTAACCATACTGATAAAATAAAAAGAGAATTTGGCCAAAAAACTGAATTTTTATTATAAATTTTTTTAGTGTATTTAAATTTGCGTCAACAGTTCGGTTATTAGCGGCTACGGTGGCTTATAAAACAATGGGTTTAACTTGTGAACATTTTTATCTGACAATTGAACCCAGGACCTCTGCGTTGTAGACTAGTTCGCTACCACTGCGCTACGGAAGCGGCCATTTTTATTTTTATTTATTTTCTCAAGATAACAACAGTATTGTTATACTATTTTTAATCCAACGCCATAATTATTATAATGTTAGGCCTACATTTAAATCTAATAAATTATGTTTAAAGCCATGGTTCACTTAAATTATTGTACTGATTCTTCTTCATTAATGGAAAATAGTTAAGCCTAGCAACTGTTTATAAACTCATTGAGAATTTTAGTTTGTTGGCAAAAAAACTTTCCTCTAAAACAACTTTTGAATTTTAGTGACTAAATTTTTAAAAAATTACGCGCGTAAATTTAGGAAATATCACGATTATTTTAAAATAACTTAACACCTAAACCAGTTTCTTTCCATGTAACTTATTGTACGATAAACCAGTTATTTGAGAGACAATCCTGTTTATTCAAAAGACACAGATTATTGTCAAATTCTTAACTTTGTTTTTATTTTGTCTGATTTCATTTCAAGATTTATAAGCTGCTTAACATTTCATTTGAGTGTAAATCTGTCACATCGATTCCTATTGATGATGGAAATAAATGAAATATAAGGTCGTTTGTTTGGTCATCTGGTATTTCTATTTTAGAAACACTAATAAAATATTTTAATAAACATAAAATATCTTCTTCAATGAAGAGCTTAACGTTAAAAAACGTACTTGAAAAATGACGGGATAAATAATTAACTTATAAACAGAACTCTTTGAACACAATTTTAACCAATTATTACAAATCAAATGGTAATTAAATACGTATTCATAAACGTTAAGAGGCGTAACTTCATTTTTTAAGAGGTTAAACAACACTCTAAAAAATATTGTTTATTAAATGACGCTGGAAATCTTTTTTAGATATTTCTGCCTGATAGCTTAGGAAGTTTCCGGCCACTTTTTGTGTAGTAGTCAGCGCACCTGGCTCCTACGCCGAGTGTTGAGGGTTAAATTCCCATCAGGTCTGAATTTTTTTTATCATTCACAATTCATTACTTGTCGCCGTCTGCATTAGTCCAAATATGTGAAACAATCGGTCGTAAAAAAGTTGAGAAACTACTGTAATTTCCATACAGATAGGTATAGGTAAAAATTCACGAATCATAAAACTTCATTCTCAGCTCTGACAATATAGCGTCAGTGTTGTTGACTCAGGAGCAACAAAATACATGAAAAATCGTCAATACAAGAACACGGGATCATTTATTTTGCTAAAATTATAGCGCATACCATTTTTAATACGTGAACAAAATGTTGTAGTAGAAGCACTATAACATTTTTGTTACAACCGCTCTGATTAAAAAAAGCAAATTGCAGAAAGAGGAAAAAGCAATCAAAGAGGGAGGGGAAAGAATAAAGGCGTGAAAGAGGGCGGAGGGAAATGTAGATAGATACATAGATGACGATACACTAGGCATTTATCTAAATAAATTATCTATCTACAGTATGTATCTAGATAGAGTTTTTCTAAGTAAATAAATTTATTTATAAAATACTTATAGGCTATTACTTATATTTTAAGGGTGTGAGGGAGAGAGAGGAGAGAGAAAGAGTGATGAGGCCAGGGGCACGAGAGAAGAAGATAGAGAAAGAGAGAGGCACAGGGAGGAAGAGAGAGAATCTGCACATTAGTTACTGTCAAGTGAAAGGAAAAACGGCGTAACAGTATCAAAATTAAAAATTTAGTTTAGTTAATTCAGTCATGTCGTTCAGTAATATTAGGCTATGTCTTATTCAGCCAAGAAGCTTAAAATTAAGACATTTTCAGAGTTATAAACTTGAGATCATAATGTGTTGCACCGAAAATAAATAAATAATTTTGTGTATAAAATACGATGAAAATATTGGCAGATGAAGACGTGTGATTGAAAATCTAGACCTGACCAGAAATCGAACCCGGGACCCTAGTGTTGCCCGAGAAGCCAGAGACGAGTTTTGTTATGTTTGGTAAATTCAACACATGTAGTAGTACTTCTACAAAATTGTTCACCTTAACGTTCTTTACAGACGTCATTTACGTAACAAGATTTTAGTCTTGAGGTTTAAGTCTAGAACTTTGTTTTTGGTTTTACGTCCAATCGTTATTTTGGTTTTGGCTAGTGAAGGATGGTAGATGAAAACGAGCGATTTAGTACTGCTAGACTTGACCAAGAATCAAACCCGGAACCTCGGTAATGTTAGACCGGAACTAAATTTGTATTTGCGGTTCGGAAGGCTGAAGCCCCTCAATCCCCCTGGCTACACGTGCCTTACTGATGTACAATCAATAAAAGTAACTCCAACCGTAATGATACATAAATTAATTTATGTAAATTAAAAAAAATCATAGTCTATAGCTAATTTGTGTAATTATATTGTTGCAATAGCTCCATCAGAATTTTCTGTGTATCAAAATGGAATAACTAAACACCGGAAATATATCTCAAAAGGTAGGCTATGTTGTTTTTAGTTATTTCAAGAAAGAAGATAGGACCTGAAAATGGAAAAATGTTAGGCACTTTATGTAAATTCTGTAAAACACGGGATAAATATATTTATTTTAGCAAAAGGCGTGTTCTTGTCAATCTAACCTTATTTATGTTAATTTAACTTAGGGGCTTTAGCAGAAATTCTTTCCCCTTAGGTAAGGTTAGGTTGCAACATCATCAATGAACTTTATACGCATTTAAATTGCAAGAACGTTTGGAACGAATTATTGTGGGAAGATAAGATGTTTTCCCTTGTCTTTTACGGAAGAGGTGGGCGGTGATAGTTGCCCAATGAAGAGGGGGTGAGGTGAGCACGCGCGACGATCACTGCGCTCCTCGCCCACGTGGTTTATTATATGAATGAAGGAAGCGTCATGTCATCGAAACAATAAAACCTAACCTCATCTGATAACGAGCAGTCTAACGATCAAGGAGCGCCCGGCCCGACCAGCTGGACATTATTCAGGATTTCTTGTCCCCAATCTCAGTTGTTTCTCATTTCATCCGATCCAAAATTTATTTATTGTACGTGGCAGAGTTATTGGCATATCTTCACCGTGTTAACCGAGTCAAGATGCTGTCTTTGTAGATGAATCACTGCCCTTGTAGACAATAACGTATTCCTCACGATTGTACTCTACTTGTAGCTGGAACAAAACAAAACAAAATGTTATTTAATTCTATTTCTTACTTTTAAATACCACCTGACTAGACACAATAATTCACGATTTCTTATACCAAGAAATGTACTGACCTCAATAATTTTAGTTTTATTTTTATATTCGTGTCAACAGCAAAGGCTATTAGGATTTTCTTGGTTTAGGAACATTTTAAAATGGTTTTATGTATTGAATACATCCAGATTCTATGTGAATCTAATTTTTCCGATCCTCCAGCAGAGCAGTAGAGAACAGTTCTGTTTGAACCAACGAGGTGATCATGTTTCATGTTTATTTTTTGTAAAGTTATTCAAAAAAAAATTTAATAGGCTATGCGAACGAATAACAAAATATTTTTTTTAAATTATTTTCTTTTCTTTTTTCCATTTACAAAGTAATTTCATTATAGTCTACTAATTTGCTACAATAAAGCCAAAAGCTGAATTTTTCGTCTGCTAAATGTATCACGCTACTTTGGTTACTTAACGATAAAATGTTGATTCCAGTTTCGAGGAAAATACAAAGATTTGAAAAAAATAGCAAAATCGATAATAACTTATACCTACACTATAGACTACACTATATTTATACATTATATATATTATATACATAAACTAGACTATCAAGATTTGTCATGAATTCATTTAAAAATGCTTCATTTAAATTAATATCTGAAGTCCACCTTGTTTGCAAAGCAATTTACTCGGTTGTTTCATAAGAGTTAATATTAGCCTACCTAGTATTGATTATTTTTTTGTGTATTTACACAAACATCTCACAATAACGTCTTGGTTATTAGTAACTACTGTGCGTTATGGAACACGAAACATCGAACATAGGTTATGGTGCGTTTTAACATGTAATCCTCTAGCCGGGTTTGAACTTAGAACTTTCTGCTCTGTAGTGTACTAATCCCCGCTTTAGCCATCTTTTGCAACTCAATTTCTGGGCTTATTTTTTTTCTTAATAGAAAACGAAGAAAATACAAATTAATTTAATATAAGTTATTGTTTTTGTTGTTTTTGTCGTCACCCGAAAGGCTGGTTTGAACCTCTAGAGACTTTACAAAATAAAAGAAGGGTTAGGTGGTTTACCTTTGGCTTCCTCACTAAATGGAAAGGTATGCTTGTCAGCATGCCAGGCCCTTCAAAAAGCACCTACTTTCCGCCCTGCAAAAATGACACCTTCACTTCATTCACCACTGGTTCTGGCTGTATAATTATAATCCTTACTCTCAAAGGATATAAATCTGACTAGTGTCTTTTGCATCTCTACCTCTTCTGTTCTTAAATGCTTCAGTCATATAATTGGCTGACCATATGATAAGAAACAGAACTATTTTTCGAAGCCCTGGAACTAGCAGATTAAGTTAAAATAAATTAAAATAAAATATTGAATAGAAAGAATTGTTAAAATAATTTAACAATTCACCTGCCTATTATGGGCAAAAGTTAATGTAGTACATGATTATGGACTGACTTGAAAGTTGACAAAAATCAACACTCCTTCGCGAAATTTTGTTAATTTAAAAATAAAACACGGAAACTTAATTTGCGTTTTTAATGTGAGTTTCTGCTACGCTGTTGTCTTTAAGAATAACTTTTTGGTTGATATATATTCTATTATTTAATGAGTAGGCTACATTTCCTAACTTCGGTGTTACTCTGTCTTACTGATTATTGTTCTATCGGATTTGTCGCTATCCATGGTCAGTTTTAGGCCTATTGATTTTTTGAAATCGTCAGTTGATAAATCAAATCAATTGTTAGAAAATGGGGTTTAAAATGCTTTGAATGAGTCAATCTAATATAACTTTTAATTATTTCATTTTTTATTTTGTTTTTGCTGGAACCACTTGAAACTTAATAATTAAACTAATAAACGTTTTTTATTATACTTCTAATTGTGACGTTAAAAGCAACCGACAGAGAATAGTTATTTATAATTTGTTCTAATATAATCATAAATTTGTTTATGCCTATAATTAGCGAAACAAAACGCCATATTTTTATATAATATTCCATAATCCTTTTGTTATTATTATAGTTGTTTAAATTGTATGTGTATTGATACGGAACTTATGAAAAATGCGCATGGGGCGTTACAGCTGATTGCTTTTACTTCGACGACCGACTGTGGTTGTAGGGTAAGGGTTATTACACCTAATTATACAGTGTTCGCACCACGCATTCACCACTAAAACGATACGTCAACTACTACAGGGTAGGGCGTATATAACCAATTCCTAAAGTACCAGTTCATTCAGATATATATCTCTCTCTACACACGACTGCGTACACATGTAATGTAAATATTCTTATACTCACTATTACATCACTAAATGTCAGTCCTACTTACACGTCAATAAAATTCACAATTAATAATTGATAGCCTACTTCAATATATTGGAAATAGAAATAAATATATAAATCACAACAGACCATACAATTACATTCTATGATCTGATGTGTTTTTTTATAAATTATATGGATGAAAAACTGTTCGGTCACTAACAGTCAAAGACATGAACGTACTTTAACTTGCATTAACCATATTTCTTAACTTCACACCGTTCTTCACTACCACTAAGAAATAAATTATCATTTATAACTATCTCCTCAAACTAATTTAGACATGTGAAAATCAAATTTGTGGTTCAACAATGAGTGATAATTACTGTTAAAAAATATTGTTTCTAGTCTTGCCAGTTTAGTTTTCTAAGAATCATATCGGGCTCTCGTTGGTAAGTAAAAAATTAACCATCTGTTTTTTTATTACTATAACTAAATTAATCAAAGTACGAGTAGGATATAGCCACCCTACACATAGCAAAAATTTAGGTTATTTTGTGTTGTAAATGAATTAGTTCAATTTTCTTGTACAGTTCAATTTTAATTCACGTTTCATTCTAGTCTGGGGAAAATAACTTATTTTAGGGACAGTTTAGTCTCAACTACTAAGGATTCGTAAACTGTGAAACGAGTACAAAATAAAATTACTGATAACAAACTCCCGTTTTACCACTTTAAAAGTTTGATATACAGTGATTCATAGTTGACATAGTGTGTAAGTAAGAGAGTTCTTTTCCGGGTGTTTCAAGACGCTAAACTAGTGAAAAATTTCAGGGAGGGTGACTGGAAAGACAATAGGCCTAGGCGATGGGCTATAAAATGCGGGAAGACAAAAAATCTGTAGGACCCTGCAAAAAAGTAAAATTAAGTTTTATATATAACGTGACTGATTTTAACGCCTTCATATTTAAAAATTTATTGGAGTAATTTATACAATGCTGTGGTAGGTAGACAAAAATGAACGTAATAAATCTTCCATTATAACTTGTTAGCCTACATTTAAGTTTCTCTTACGGGTCGACTCAATTATTCAATAACATAACTTCACTAGTTTAATCAAATTACCACTAAGCTTGGACGTAAAGTTTGAGGTATGTTTTAGCCCAAAATATGACGAAATCTACCCAGATGTTTGTCGACGTTGTAATTTTTTATACTTTTTGGAAAGTTCTAAAAAAATTATGTACGTATGCTATCGCCTCCTCCAAGGCGAATCTGATCAACTAGGCCTAAATTACTACGGATTTAAATTATATAATAATTTTGTAAATATTTTATTTTTAATTTGAGGACGTGATCATATTTAAACGTCAGTTTTTATTGGTTAGTCTTTTACCATGGGTAATAGACAGCCTATTAATAGTTTTTGGTGAAAAATTAACTGAGATATTAGGTAGGCCGCATTCTGTTCATTTTATAAAAATATAGATTACTTTTTATGTCATCAGTCTCTCTACTTGTTTGATGCAGTTCCCCAAGCTGTTCTATCTTGCGCAAGTCGTTTCATATCTACATACCTGTAACACCGTACATCTTTTGTAATTTGCTTTATAATATATTCTAATTTTTGCCGCCGCCCCCCCAACAATTTACTCTTTCAATAATACCCTCCATTACTCATAACCCAATACCTGGGTGTCTTAAGATATGCCCCACTAGCCTATCCCTTCTTCTGCAAATATGTTTCCATATAATACTTATTTTCTTATCCATTCGTCTAAGAACCTCTAAATTACTTTTTTTGTCCACCCACCTAATCTTTAATATTTTCTGATAACACCACATTTCAAAAGCTTCTATTCTCTTCCTTTTTACAGCCCCTTTCACCCACGTTTCATTCCCGTATAATGCTACACTCCAAACATAGTGTTTTAAGAAATTTTTCTTAATCTGTAAGTCATCATTTGTATTCAGTGCGCTGGTTTTCATTTCAAAGGCTTTTCTAACTTGAGCAATCAAAGTAAGTTAAATTTAGTTAAGTTACTAAATATTTA
Source organism: Catonia carolina (assembly GCA_035578175.1). NCBI lineage: Eukaryota > Metazoa > Arthropoda > Insecta > Hemiptera > Achilidae > Catonia > Catonia carolina. The sequence continues at coordinate 65,166,449 of JAQMRL010000001.1, read as the reverse complement.
AAAAAATAAATCATTAGTATTAGGCCTAATGTTTTAATGGGAATTAAATAAATTTTCGTCAACAGGTTTGCTTCTCTAGGCATTAACTTCTATTAATTTATCAAACATCGATAGAAACAATTTATAAAAACAAGCAGTAGGGCTAAGACTATCACATGATGACTGCTGTTATTTTTTTAATATCTTACCCTAGAAATGAACAACCAGAACCATTTATCATTAACCTGACATTAACTATCTAAGAATGAACTCCGTTTGTAGGTATTTATTTATTTATTTAATTTTTTTCTTAGGGGCTACCTGTTAATTATCTCTTGGTTCTGTGTTAATGTGTTTGCTACTCGGACAACTGATGAGCTTTAATGTAACTAAAATGAAACAGCCTCTGGTGCCTCTGGTAACCAGTTAACGCGACAAAGCAGCCACCAACTCACTCAGTTACATGTTGGAGTAATTAATATTGGTCTGACTGAGTTGGCGTCGTTCACTGACGCTGGTAGTAATCATCTTCTAAAAGTCAATGATCGTCTACGAATCGCGCATATCGGATGTCGTTTCTTCACAGATCAAGGGATCAATCACATGCGTCAACTTCACTGAAAATTCCACTGAACAAGTCAGAGAAAGATAAAAGTATATTTCTTATACGATATTAATACTAATGGAAATGTAATACTTAAATGATGGTTATTGAATGAGAGAACTTATTTAAAGTTAAAAAATGCTTAATAATTATACTGAATTTCAAAACTTATTTTTAAATAATGGCAGTACGACTGAAAGAATTGTCTCAATACTTTTTTATAGTTGTATTACTACTTAATCTTTCTAGTAAAGTAAGCCAAAACATAGATTTAAATTATTTTTCTATTTCGTTGTTGTTTGTAGAGTTGTCAGAAACACCGTTAAATATATTTTATTGTACATTTATAAAATAACAATTTATCAAATATTTTCCAATTGACGTTATATAAGGCAATTTCGAATTTGTGTGAACGTACGGGATTCAACTCTCAGGACTGCAAAAAATTCCAATACAGTATTACCATTAAAGCACGTATCTTTTTTATCTTCCATAGCGAGTACCCCATAAGTCTTGAAGAAGCCTCAAACTAAAGTAATTTACTAGATTTTAATTTACAAAATCAAGTAATTAACTTGAAAAAAATTAAAATAAAAGAAAATCCTGAAAAGAAAATCAAAATCTATGTGATCATTGCAAAGCAAAACACCACAGCTTTCTAAATCTGTTATTATTTTGTCTTGACTTGTATATATCACTTTTCCACATTAGTGAATGAGTTGATACAGAATTTTGTTTTACACAAAAACCCGTAAATTTCAAATTTGTGATTTGTATCACTATGACTTTGACCGGCTCATTTGAGATTGGAAGTATGACGTTTATTTGTAAATAGAAGATTCTGGCACATATTTTGACTTATAGAAACTAGGCTACATTAGGCTTAATTATTAGGCTAATTCTTTGTTGACGTAACCAATTTCTAATGACTATCTTCTACTTTCATTAATAATAACAGAAACTTAGATTACTCAAATGGTTTGCTTTCATTTTAATTTTACATTCGATTTTTCCCGAAAAGGAAGAATCTTGTTCAGTTTGTGAATAAATACACCAAGGAAGGCAGAAGTTTTCAAAGCAGAAATTCAAAACAACTACTTCACCTTAATTGGAAAAGAAATTTCTTGGAAAAATTTTACAATCTATTGGGAATCGAACTCAGGATAAACGAATAAGTAGCCGCTGTACTAATAACTGTATTATAGGCACGTCTTCTTTTAAATATAGAAATGAGGTCATGCTGTCACACTGAAACAGAGTGACTCATCGTTTGTATGTTTTGATATTCCAGGTATCTTCTAATAGTGCATTAGAAAAAACAATAAAAATATTTTATTTGAATGTATAATATTATTATCAATAATAAATACAAGATAAAAGCGTAATTCTCTCCCTTTAATTTTTTGAGGGGGGTAGAGAAAAGGACGTGATACAATGAAATTGTTTCTAGTGAATGGCTTTAGCGTTTAATTTAGCTTCTCGACCCGACTATAAACCTTATGTCGTAGTGCTGAGAGCAGTTAGGACATTGGAATATGGTAATGCCAGGCAGTTAACATATATCTCCAAGATTATGTGTACATTTAAAAGAGATTGAAAGTAGCTGTTTCCAGTTGTGTGATTAAAATTGTGCTGAAATATGACGTTGTCCAGGGCTTGTTTTCGCAGGGGACGGGAACCGTCCCAGCGGGGTACAGTTCCCCTGTTTCACGCAGTGGGAAGTGTATTATCTAATAACAGCATCTCGACGATTAATTTCAATTTCTTTGGCCCTCTCTAGGGGGGCCTAGGTAGCTACTTTGTTTAAACAATGGAAACCAAAGTTTCTTTGGAGAATTATTAATCTTACTGGCAATCAGGACCGACTATAACGATACCTCGTCTTGTCTTAATTCTGAAACCCATAGCGGCTCCAAACCGGTGGCACCCCACTAGCCTCTATGATGCTATTCATCTACAGTTTTGTCCGATGTCACCGCGGTGGTTGCCGTTGCTCCTGCCCGATTCATATTCCTCCTGACCCCTTGTTTTCAGAATATATTAATAACTCATCTTATTAAATGGCCACTCGCTTTTACATCTTATAATCAAGTTATTAATTTCTTTTCAACCGTTTTTTCTTTTATTTAAAATATATCGATTACATTTGTGTGATCATTTTAACGGGACGTATCACTTTATAATTTGTTTATTTATTTTGTATTCTTATTATTAGAATTGGTATGAATAACTTTTCTTCAACGTACCTGACGGGTTTTACCTTCTCGTCAAATCATCCAATTTTTCAAGAAGTTATTTCAAAAACTAACTAAATCCGTAATTTTTAATAATTATAAAAACTTAGGCTTTGGCCTAATTAACTTACAATTAATTTATTTAAAGGGTTTTAGTTGGAATTATACAAATAGGCCTACAGTAAATGATGTTCTAAATACGCCAACCAGAATTTATACGTATTATTTGAGTGAAAATTGTGATTATCATTTTATAATTAAAATAACACCTTAATCTACTAAAAAATTGTGTTTTATAGACTCGGTGAACTTTCCAGGGATGCCCACGAAGTGCTGGAGAAACATTTCGAAATATAGAGAAAAATTTATGTTAGAAAAATTCTTAAATTTTTTGCATAATTTATTTTTAAAACAAAATGGTAAAATGAACTATTTGTTAGAAAATTAACGATTAGCAATGAACCCGCATCAAAATCCCACATTTCTTTTAAGGCAAAGTTCTATGCTTGAATACTATCAGGTTGAATTGTAGTACTTTAAAAATAGTAGCACTTTTAAAAATCTGATGAGAAACATATGACTATCTATTGCCAATGTAAATAATGAACCATATAAACCTAAAATTAGTAATAATACATTAGAAATACACAAAAAACTAACCCCAAAAAACACAACCTTATTTTAATCATGAGTGAACGATGCAAAATGAAAACCAACCCTAGTTTGGCTTATATATATAGAAAATCACTATTTGACGCTAAACTAGGCTCGTAGTGAAAAAATGATTAAGAAAAGTTGTAGATCTTTTCATTTTCTGTAATTTGATTATGTACACTTGTGTCATCAAAAAATTAGGCTTACTAAAGCCTAATTAAAAAATTCATTTTTTACAGATTTTCATTTAAAAACAGAAAATCACTAATTAAACTAAGCGTTTATACAAAGAAATGTTTTAAATAAAAGTTGTAAATTTTTAAATTGTCTAGAACTTTTATTATAACTTATTTTCTACATATTTGCGCTGAAATGCATATTAAGGCCGCAAGCTTAAAAAAACTTTTCTACGAGATCACAGCCTTCCCAAGAATTTCAGCAGGTATGGCGCTTAACCTACATTGTAAAGCATAAAAAATGTATTAAATGAAACGATTTGAAAAAAATCGTGGGAGCCGTTTTGAGAAAATCGCAAAAAGATGAAAAATTACACGATAAACTACCACCTCCGATTGACCGATTTTGATAAGAATGTTTGTGTCGGGTCCTCTCGTAGTACGCCTACCTAACTTAAGCTTCAAGTTTCAACTTTGAACGATGTTCCGTTCTTGAAATTATTTTACACACACGCGCGTGCGCGCGCGCAAAAAAAACACACACACATTAGACGCTAAAAACATGTTTTTGGGTTCAGGGGGTTTGAAAAATTGTATTTCCGGTGAAAACTCGATTTCAAAAAATCGTCATGAAAACAATAGCTACCTACTTTACTTCCTATAATAGGTATTCATATTGGCAAGAGAAAGTAAAAATGGATTATGTTTGCGGAAATTTACAATTAACTCTAAATAAGTACTGTATACGGTCAGGTGGGACTAAGATTAGACCTTAAGTGATCCGCTACAGACTTTCGTACGTAGACCTACCATGTTGTATTGACTATATGTATTTTTAATCATTCGCACTCTATGTACTGTGCAAAGTAAAAAAAAATTACCATTTTCACGTTTGAAATAAAACCCTGAAGCCAAAATATTGGTTTTAAAAGGATTTTCTTTCCCCCAACCAGTGTGGTTAGTGTTTTAACCTAATATTAAGTGTTTTAACCTATTAGGTGTTTTAACCTATTCATTCTGGAACAAATAGTACAAAATTTAACTTTAAAAATATATTGTTTCCTTAAACGACCCTAAAGTAATTTTTAGAATTAATTGTGTAGTCACAATATTAAGTATATTGTATTCCGGTGCACAAGTAATACAAAAATTTAAATATGAAGAGGCTTTGCTGTCTGAGAAATATACATTTTTTCTTTAAAATTTCAGGCTTGAGGTAAAATTTAGAAAAGAAATGCGTATTAAAAGTGACATAATAACGTTATTTTATATAAAATGTTTATTTTAAAGGCGTTCGTAATATTGTGTGAGAGACCGTGTAAAAATTTGTTTATTCTAAAATTATATTTTTAAAATACAATGTACAGTAAGAATACTTATAAAAAAAAATAAAAACACAAAATACTTTGTGTTTGGCCGCGTCTGATGCCCAGTCGTTGAGTGTTGGACTGTGCTGAACACTGCAAAGTGGAAGGTCCCGGGTGAATTCGAATCCCGGCTAAAATCTGAAATTATTACACATCGAAATTCCAGTGATTCTATATCGTAACCTATAGTTCCCACAAATAACCAAAGTCGATGCGATTTATATAAACTAAAAACATGTATTTGCATTTATTTTATCGGACCCCTGCTTTAGCGTCAGATGGCGTAGGGCTGTAACAACTTTGTTCTCCTAACAAACATTAAACTTAATCCAATATTAAGTAGTTTGAAATTTTTTACCTCATAAAATTAAAACTGTTGTGGACACAGTGTTAAAATCGGTCTTAAAATAAGTGAATAGTTGTGGCGTTAAAGAATAGAAGGTTAATGTTTTCAGTAGTACTAAAATTTTTTGAAACGCTAAAAATAATTAATAGATATATATATTTTTAAATAAACAGATTCCAAGTGGCCGAGTGTAATAATGAAACAATATATGACATCAGTAAATAATAAAATGTGGAACACCGATTGTATTCGATCGGAGCTAACAATTCACTATACGTGATCCGTTGTTTATTTAACTTAGTTTGGGATTGCGTGTCGCCGACTTAACTTTTAATTAAAATTGGTCTCGCCAAAACAAAACTCGCTCAGATGCTTTTTAAATTTAATTGAAACGCTGCACTGATGAAAATTCATTACACAGAAGCACGCAATCTAATAAGAAACAAAATGTAAAAGTGAATCTTCGTGAGTAAGTCTCTTCGCCGCCCGTTCGGCTTGTACCTTAAAATATCGTCGTGTAGAAATATTTTTCTGTTGTGCAACAGCTGGAATGTATTCTTACTTAATAATATGGTACAACTCCATAGTATTCTAATGGAAGTGTATTTCTTAATGTAACAAAATAATAATTTGTAATAATGATAATTTTATCCGTATTAATATGTTTCGTCTTCCTCTTTCTAATCCTATTAAGAAATTTTACGAATTCATCAAAATAAATATAGATCTCTACGGAAAAAAAGCAAAAAAAGCATTCGGTCTCAGCGCTCCCATTAGGCTGTATTTCACCAATTCAGAGTGTAATTACTTGGGGAGATTTGAAAAGACGACTAACGTGGGAAATGGATCTAAAAGAATTATTACCAGAGAAAACATAAAAATGTAGCAAACTCGTGAATATCCAACCAATATGATGGTCGGGTATGAAGAAAACCTGGGTTCGTCGGAGTTCACTTATTAATCATAGTTCTTTCGACGCATTTGGGTCATCCTGGTCAGCTGATAGAAAATTGCTTTAAATACCTAATGTTAGTTGACAGGTTTGTATATTGTAAATGTGTGATTTTTTTATAATGATCAAGCTGATATCTATAAATGAACATACGTCACTAGATCCACCTGATCAAATTTACGCCAAACAAAAGATTCAGCAATAACGAGCTATCAGTTTGAATCGTTCGTTAAATAAAAAAAAAGTTCCCGATAACAAAATTTATTTCATCACAAACCAATAAAAACCTGCGCGCGTGCACAAGACACTAAAGAAAAGTTCAAATTAGGAAAAAGGAAAAAAGCTGTTCACCCCTCACATTTTTTATCCACGAATTCTCCGTATTTTTCATTACCCTTAACATTTGTTGCAAGGTGAAAGTCATTCTTATTCTTATTATTAAAATTCAGGCGGATAAGGCGGTGAAATAATGCTGTGAGCGGGATATTTGTAAATTTAGTGTAGCCAGTTATACCATTAATATTTTGGTTTGTCAGAAACTTAAAATTTCATGAAAACCTCAACGTTAAGATTTATAGTAGTCAAGTACGCTACCGTTCTTAACTCAAAAAAGAACTCTTGAATTCCAAAAATGTGAGTCTGTAAAAAGTATGCATATGACAGCTCAATTTTATGTTTGTTCACACACATTACTATATTGATTCTTTTATTATTGATCTATTGTTTGCACACAAATTTGTATTGGTAACACACATCTTCATAGTCCGTTTTTTAATTTTTTAGGTGTACGACAAGGTTGTTCATTGTCACCACTACTTTTTAACTTGTAATATAGGTACAGAAAAGCCTATAAATGAAGTGAAGGAAAAATTTGACAAGGGAAAAAAATTCAAGGAGAAGCAATAAAAATGCTAAGGTTCGCCGATGATATAGTAGTATTAGCCAAGACAAAAAAAGAACTAGAGGATATCTTAAATGGAATGGATGAGATCATGAGAAAGGATTACTTCTTGAAAATTAATAAAAAGAAAACGAAAGCGTTGTGCAGCAGCAAGAGTGGTTTAGAAGAGATGGGAAATTTAAAAGTAGGCAAAGAAAACATACAGGAAGTTGAGGAATTCTGCTATCTAGGGAGTAAAATAACATAGAATGGTAGAAGCACAAGTGATATCAAAAGTAGAATTTCTCAAGCTAGAAAAGCCTTAGAAATAAAAAACAGCTTACTGACTAAAACCATTGATTTACAGGTTAGAAAAGATTTCTTAAAACACTATGTTTGGAGAGTAGCATTATACGGGAATGAAATGTGGGTGATAGGGGCTGTAGAAAGGAAGAGGATAGAAACTTTTGAAATGTGGTGTTAAAGGAAAATGTAGATTAGGTAGGAGGACAAGATAAGTAATTTAGAGATTCTTAGGCGAGTGGATGAAAAAATAAGTATATGAAAGCATCTTACCAGAAGAAGGGATAGGCTAGTGGGGCATATCTTAAGACATCCAGGTATTGGTATATCAATAATGGAGGGTAATTTTGAGGGAATGAATTGTAGGGGGAGGTAAAGGTTAGAGTATATAAAACAATTTACAAAAGATGTAGGGCGTTACAGCTTTGTAAATATGAAACGACTTGCACAAGATAGAACAGCTTGGAGAACTGCATCAAACCAGTCGAGAGACTGATGTTAAAAAAATAATTTTTAGATATCTGTACCAATTGTCACATTCGCAACTCAACGTTCTTTAGACTGATTATCGGTTTACATTGGGTCATCCCGGTAGAATAATGAAACGCCGTTGGTCAAAACCTAAGTAAATAAAGCTAATTATCGATAATTTGTAATTAATGGTCTCACTAAATTATCATAGCAGTACAATTTATTATTATAAAATAATAGCCTATCGAAACTCTGAACGACAAAATACTTTATTACTAGACTTTATTCAATCGCTGTTCTCGTAACCTTAAGATTGACAGATTCAATCATAAAGAAGACTTCACGAAAAGAACGGGGTAAGTCCATTTTTTCTAAATATGAGATTTTAGCGCATTCTGGTAGTCAGTTAAAAGTATTACAGGCTAGTTAAACTTACTTGCAAAAACGTGGTAAGTCACTGAGATACAAAAATTTTTAATTTTAGTATATATACAATGAAAGAACCTTCCAAAGGTACGTACTGATTATCTTAAGATAATATTATAAAGAGGGATTTCATTCTTGTTTTGTGGAATTTAGAATGACAGTTCTTTTCCAGTGAGTTTATCTTAGTATGTCTATGATGAAGTAACCAAAGAAAGCATTATTCCTCCTAACTCTTTCATTGCACAAGTCTTCAAATTCATTCATCATGGATTGAATAGTATATGGATTGCTAAACTAGTCTTCTGGAAAGTTCCAAACAAATTATTCAGAACGTTTCAAACAATTAAAACAACACAAAAAATAACATGAACATTAAATTTTGTGAGGGCGGTTATACAATAGAAATGACAAATGTCAACGAACTTATTTTAGATAACAGATAATATCATAAAGATGTGCTGGTAATAGGTTGTAAAATTAAGTAATTTTACAAGGAGCCTGATGTAAAGATAAGCAATCGTAAGTTAAACCCGGTGAAAACAGCAATGCTAAACTACTTCGTTCTTTGTTTTCCTTGGTAAAATATCCAGCAGTTAATGAGTTTTCTTCATCTGAGGAACTAAACCATTATAAACTGAAATAGCAAAAAATATATCCAAGATAACATCAAGTCTCGTTGACGAATATTAAGAAAGTTTTGGTGTTCTGTATACATGTTTTAAAAATCTATATTTATTCATTTATCTATTTGTTTGACAAGCTGGCTACAAAACGTATCTGGAGGTTTAAGAAAATAAATAAGGAAGGACTACAGAAGATTAGGGAAGGGGAGGAAAATAAGTGAAAGGTTATGAGATGACCGTGAATGGGGATTGCATTCTTGTTTCGTGAAATTGAGTGTCAATTTTTTTACATCTATCAATGTTTTAAGTACGTCTAATGGTCAAATCACAAAAGAACCATTGTAATGATTAAATATACTCTTTTAAAATATGTATTTAATAATTTTATCGAAAATAAGTCGAAAGTTCTATAGGTATTGAAAGTTTGGGGTTTGTAAAGTTGAAAGTGAACCTCCACAAGGAGGTTTGTGTAAAATTGAATGTCAGTAAATTATCATTATGATTAGTAAATATTAGTTTTGTTCGTTTAGTTGCCTGTGAGGCTTTGTTTATAAGTCTAACTAATGTGACAGATTGCGGATTTTTCTAAAACCATTTAATTTCCCTAAAACATTTTTTTAACGGACTCTGTAGCTATTTACATGCAAGGAAGGATTGATGAAGGTTGATTTAAAATAACAATGAAATTAAACTGAGGAGAATTACAGATGAATAAGTTAAGAGTTAAAAATGTCACCATCTTTAAAGCAGTAACTTATGCGATGTAAGATGGAAAGAAATAACATTGCTTTCACTAGGACGAATAAGAAAGATGTACTAGTACTGTACTGGCATCTACGTCAGGGACATGAGAAATGTCTTATGCAGATGTATAGTCATGTTGAACGCCTCCACAGGGCAGGGGTTGCCAAAAGCGGGCTTGTTGTTGTCGCACCGCTGATATACCTACCATCTCAAGATACAATTAACATGTTCCTCCCAACAGCCTTAACCTCATGAGCTAAGGTCAGCCACTATGAATGTGAGGACTAAACTGCGTCAATATCATCATCATCAACATCAACATCGTCATGATAATCTTATTTTTTTTAAAACCAAACCATAATTAATTTTAATTTTCAAATAAAAAATCAAAATGTATAGTACCTTTCTATATTTTACAATACATATATTAAACAAACAAACAAACACGGAATTTTAATGATACATTTAAATTTCGCTTACATACAACATGAAGTAAATAAAGAAAAGAAAACAAGGTTTTAAACCAGCAATAAACACACTTTGCTCGTTGAATATTCATTCATTTTTTTCTCTAGAACTATTATACTTTTTTTGTTATCTTTAAAATAATTCAATTGTGTTCAAAAATTCTACTAAGGCCATTTATTAAAAAATAATCCTGTAGAAAAACACATATAAAAAGACTACGAAACGATATTAATTTTCTCAGTTTTAGAAATCTGTTAAATGTCATTTTTAGTTAATTAAATTAGACATATGCAAAATAAACGTTGTTTAAACATTGGCGGACCTTACACGTTCAATACGGATCGCGATATTTCGATACGATCCTTGAACTTATTGATGGATGGTTTTTGTGGGTTGCGATATGGATTGCAATGTCAAAAAGATTTGAAATCCATCAATATTCATCGTCAATATCGCGGTACGTATTGAGCGTCTAAGATTTACGCGATTCATTTGGAACGACGACTTGTTTATAGTCGGTATCTTAACCTATAAGTGTTAGTTTTTGTAGCTAATTATTTTAGTGACTCGTTCAGTATATATATTTTTAATTTATAAATGATATTAAAATCTTTACCACGGAGAATATTGAACAAGATAATATTGAAGAGCGAAAACAATACTGAGAATTTAAAGTTCTCAAACGATTTTCCCGTAGGGTAATACTATAATGTAATCGCTAATATTTCTTCAGGTGAAATTGATTTTCTCATTACGGTGTCTGTTTTTGTTAAATGTGAGCCAACCATTTGAAGTTGTTTTTCAAAACACGCATCAGGCATACGAAAGTAATCTTCTGCGTCTGTGAATTGAATTTCATTTAATAATAAATCTAAATTTGTGTACTTATACCGTTTTCGTAGCTAATCTTTCACCCAGCGCTTACACTCATTTCTTCTTTTTAACGCGACGGCGATCAAAATAGCTGCACAAGCCTTTCTTTTGTTTGTGTCCATCATCACATATTTAGTTTACTGAGCTGTGATCCGCAAAATGAGACCTGATTTGCGATCCATATTGACATTTTAGTGCCATGCTCTAACCATCAATCGAGATCGCAAAAAAATATCGCAAACCATATTGAACGTGTAAGGTCCGCCATTAAAAAAATGTATTTTAATGCCAAAAATTATGTGCGTTAATTTTTTTTTTTGGTCTTCGTATGGGTTTCGCTCACTTCACTCTTTCAACTTTTGGTTCTATTTATCCCGAGTCCGATCCTCTTCCCGAAGTTCTCTCCTCTCCACGTTCTCGTCCACCTCTCACCTATTAACAAGCCACGGGGTCTGTCTCTCCCACTGAAGTCGAACCCGTTATCCGTACAATCCATCTGCCTCCTTCCGGCCTTCTCACCCGTTTTATATCAGTCTCTTTTCCTTATAAAAACCCAAAACATCGCTCTTCACCCTTACTCACCATCATATTTTCTTTTTGGTAACTCGACATATTGTAGTCAGCCCTCAGCTTCGTCTCCAGAAATCCATCTCAGTAGCACTAATTTTACTCCTTTTTCTTTTATTCACCCCAAATTTCTCGTGTCAGAAAAAAATGAACTTATCTTATTTATTTAATGACAGAAATAACCGGAAATAGTCGGTAACTCAACCAATTATCTTCTGTAGTTTATAGCCGTAGAATCTTCTAAAACGGTCATCATGTATATGCCTACAGAGTAATTAAAATATTTTCATTTTATGGTGTTTCTTGGCTGCCAAAACTTTGTATTTAATTTCGTAATCTATGCATAATGAAATTTATATATCGTCATTGTAAATTTCCCTGTGTGTTCATCTTCTTCTTCACAGGTTGTCATCATCCAGTGTGAGCCTTCTCTGTTAGCCTTCATAATTCTCTATTCTGTGTCTATTCTAAATCATTTCCGTACAGAAATGACAGAGGCGAAGCGACACTAATCAGTTATTTCTATTTTTTTACAATTCAGTTTTATTTTGGTCGCATCAACATTTTTAGTTTTTAACGAACCCATTCCCTACATAAAAAAGTAGTTTAACAAAGGATTACAATAATTTACAATAATGATTTACAATAATTAACCAAAAATATTAGATTTTTTACACTATTTTATATGAATTGTATTTTTTATTAAAACTAAGTATTTAAAAATTGTATTAATTTTAGTGTGTTTGTGTATCCGGTAAGTGAAATTGTCTCCGTCAGTGTTCAAGGTAGGGCTTTTTACGAGGATATGTTGCACAGTTAATTTAGTGTTGAAGTGTCTACACTTTAGTTGGTTTTTGTTTCGTCATCAGGTGACTATGTGTAAGTTTAGTATGACCAATTTGTAGTCGTGAAAGAGTTACTTGGTTTAGTCAGTTATCAAAAATTTCTGGTTGTGGTTGTACGTCTTGAATGTCAGTCCGTACTATGTCTAGGTTAGTTGTTAAAGTCTTCCATTGCTCATTCCAAATTTATTCTAATTTGTTTTTGAATATTTGCTGTAGGTCCCGATGGGTAAATTTACTTATTTTGTTGGAACATGTAAAAGGGCGTTTGGCTGCTTTATTTCAACTTCAAATTTTATAATTCGATATGTAGGCTAAGCTACAAAAATTTTCTTGTGGTTTAAATAAAGTTATTATTGGGAAAATAAAGGCACGCGATAAAAATTGTTTTAACCCATTGATGATGATAATACAAAACTCACTTGTTAATATTTACTTAGGAAATCCAACCATTAGGTTGATAACGTAAACAATATGGAGTATATAGATATATAAATATTTTTTTCAGCGTGAGTTCTTTTTAGGTACAGTAAAGATATTCAATTCTAAATATTATGATGGATAATATACATCAGAATAAATAAAATATTACAACTCCGCTCAGCGTGGCAGTACCACAGTAGCGTTTAGCCATTACTTTACCAGGCAGGGTTCCGTTTAACACCCGACGTACGAATTAACACCTATCATGTAACTTATATGAATAACATAACATATACGCGGTGTGAAATGAAATATTCTGGACAAGTTATAAAAAAGAAACATATAACTATTCATATTAATACCGAACAAACATATGCTAATAAACACCATCGGTTCAGGAGACCGCACCACACGTTACTTCTTATAGTAGGTAGGCATAACTATATAATACATCTGTAATTTAATATGTGATAACAGTGTGTTTTATATTAAATAAAGAACGAAAGCGTGGTATTATTTTTAAAATGTTTTTATTTCAGTGACTCGTGTTATTAATTACATTTGTAGATGTGTTGCGTGGAATTCTAAAGATTTTATATTTATTACATCAGTGTAAGGTATATTGGCCTACCCTTGGTGCTCCCGGGGTGTCAGCCGCTGCTTGAATCTCATATCCTACTACGGTCAGATTAGATGCTGTGCATTACATACTGAGTACAACATTGTATTCTTAAATGTTTTTATTTTGTTTATTTTAAGAAAATGAGTAGTTAATTTTTCTTACCTAATATAATTCTCTATTATAAAATTTAAAAAATATATATTTATAATATACATGCAATATTAAATTTCGTTATAATTTTCGGATAAGATTTACTTTGGTTACAAAGTAAATATAGCCTACTTAAAATTATTGTTATTCTTGGTTACTTCTAATACCAAAAAAAATTAACTATCTCCGTATTTGTAGATTGTTAGCTTATTCATAAACCTTAGCGAGTTCGATTCTCAACTTTTAGTAGAGCTTATCTATCTAGTAAGAGATCTTTTAGTAGAGCTTATGTTTACCCAGTATCTGATATTTTAATGTAATTGATATATTTAAAAATGTGTATAAAATTATATTCAAATTATTGTGTCTTATAATTATTTTTTAGGTATCTGTTCTGTTTTTGTTAGTTAAAATGCTAACTGTGGCATGGAAGTTGGATTGTAAATATGAACCCCGTGCACGATAAAAATCTATCCCAAACATTTTGAATTATCATAGCCTAATTTGTAATGCATATTATTTTACGATTACTTATTTTATAATATTATTTTGATTTGTCATAAATATGATGTAGCCTATATTATTTTACGTGACAATGAAGTTTATTAGTTTATTTAATCGAATGCGACTTTACAATTAAGTTCTTATAATACCTATAGCGTTCCCGATAGTCTATTTACAGGACTCTCAGTTAGCGTCAGCGAGAAATGATAGTAGTAGGTCTACATAAATATGGGTGGCCTAAACTTAGCAAAGCTTAATAATACATCAGCCCTATAAAGGAAACTTATTTTATAAACTCATTTCATTAATACAGGATAAGACAGAGATGTGTTTGAGAGTCAGCCCTTGAGAATTTGTTTTACTTGGGTAAGAAACTGAAGAATTAATTTTATTTAATAGCATAAGGGGTCACATAATATTTAAAAAATTTGACGTTAATATTTTTTTTTGTTATACTTGCGACTGTTTTACGCATTAATGCTAATGCAGGTGATGACGGACACAGATGAAAATGAGTATTAGAAAAAGAAATTCTAGACCTGGCCGGGAACCAAACCCGGGACCTCCGGCATAGAAACCAGTTACGCAAACCGGTAAGGTCTTGTACCCTAAGCTATAATTAAATACGAATAATTCATATGAATCAGTCAATATTAAATTCACCCGTAAAAACCTTCAGTTTACTTCATTTGAGGAAAACTAAACCGTGAAACATTTTTACACAACCAGAAGTTAGCCCTGTGATGTCAATAGTGTTATTAGATTGTCTTGTACCTTGTGTGAGGAGTCACCCAGGGGCAGCCTCTAAGACAATTCGAGAAAGGTCTAATAAATTCTTTTCAGTCGTATAGGTGGGTTGTGTCGTAGGCGAGAAGTAGATAGTGATCGAATTTGTGTGAAAGATAATATAGATTAAAGTTTTTTATTATCTACGTACTACCTTGTTATCTTGTCGTTTGCTTTCGCATCCCTTTTTTCAGAAAAACTAGGTTCTGCTCTATCTTTATGTCGTCCTATAACAGCGAGAGTTTCCCAAGAAGCAGTTTAGTCTCAACTTTTGTACTCCATTTACGTATCCAATTTTCCTACCACGCCAAACACTATGCCGGGTTCGACCCCGGTCAGGTCTGGCATTTTTTCATCGCTTAACTTCATTTGTTATATTTTCTCGATTTCTTTATTTCTTTCTTGATTTATCATCTTTTACCGTCTGCAATAGCAGTAATTGCAAAACAGCCGGACGTAAAACCGAAAAGCCACACACTACAACTTCAACATTTGACAAACGCGTAACAATATTAACCAGTGCTAAAACTGCTTTAAAAATTTAATGAAATCCAGAAAAATGACAACATGTTACATTACGTTCAGATGACAAGCTTGCCCTCCAGTTTATCTAAATAATACTCCAATTCCACTAAAAACTAGCGTCACATTCTTAGGACTGACATTCGACGTAAGACTGACATGTAACCCACATAACCAACTAAAAAGACAATCTCTTTACGCTCGACTAAAACAACTTGTTCATTCTTATTTACCTTAGATCTTCACTTCCAATTACTCAGAAACTAAAATTTACAAGTTACCTCCTATTTTGACCTTCGGTTTAGTGATCTACAGATCAGCTACAATGTCCTACATGAAAACGTATTCAGACATTCCACAACAACATTTTATGTATAATTACAGGCTATCCAACACATGTCTATAACGAAGCAATAAACAGAGACTTTAACATTGAAATGGTGCACTAGAATAGAATGTAGAATGGTGCCATTAAACATTAAAAAAATATGTACACGTTTTCACAGAAAACTGCGCCATCACACAAATCCAGCAAAACTTTAATCTGTTTTTGGGCTTTTTTTCTTTAACAGGATGTAACATTTTTTAAATAGTCTATTTTATTACCCAATTTTCTGATTGCTTTTTGACCTGTAAGCTCAAAACTGAACATGGAAACAAAGCAGTGTGTTTGAAGCTTATTTTCTTGCCAAATACATCACCTAACTGATGTAATTTAACTATTTGAACTTTCCCCCCTGACTGCGGGTTAGTCAAAAGACCTACCAATTACTTGAAATAGATAGGGTATAGGCTATTTATAAAAAAATATTCATTCCTTCGTCAGGTTTTTGTTGTTTCTTTAGTGGTAATTTTGTCTGAACGTATTTTATTAAATACATTTCTTTTTAAATAAATAAGCTACAAATTCACAATTGCATACGATCGAAAGTTACATGTAGGTTTACTAGTATATATGCTATTATAATTAGTAGATAGTTTTAGTAAATGTACTTCTTTTGAATAATAATTATTAAAAATGAAGTTAAGAAATAATTTATTGTTTTAAATGCTGTTAGTTAAATTACAATGAATCAGATTTTAATTTGTAGTATATCATGTGATGGTTACACTTGTTACGTGTGTTATTATCAACATCATTAATATTTAAAAATGATAGTGACGTGTTAAGAAAATTAATGTTGTATTTGCATAATGCTGGAATCGGGTAGGCGGCCCTTTGAACCGGCTGGTTCGGCCGGCGCTGCCCTGCCCTGTCCTGCCCAGGCCGATACAAGTAATTCCATGTTTTCTTGTACTTAGGTAACCTACGTTTGTGCTTCTCGTCAATGATAAAGCTACAATATTTAATGGAGGGTGAAGGCTGGAAGGCCTCCCGCAGGTTCACTAATTACATTTGCCCTGCGACACGCACACATGCTGCCTGATTAGATTTTCATCAACACATAAATCGGTCTAGCCTATATATTAATTCCGATCTAACTTACTTACCTCACCTCCGGCCCACTGGTTTCACCCACTGTGAAACCTCCAATTCCCGTATCCGCCGTCTTTGAAACTAATCTTACACTATCCGATTTCCTATTAATTTTAACTCTGTCGTACGGTGGTACTAATACGATGTTCAGTCTCATATCTTATGCGCAATTGATGATAAAAAATAACTTCCGATAGTCAAATATTCTTGAACTTTATGCTTTGATAAACTTTAAATTTAAAAAAACTTATATCGAAAATATGGCATGGAAGATAGTGCTTCTATTTTTAAAAAAGAAGCTAGCTTAGGCCTTCATAAAAATTACAAAAAAATGAAGGCACTAATTACAAGCCGAATGCCCCAAGTTCGATTCATTGCAAAGATCCAAATATGTTATCAACCAAAGAATTACAGTTGAAAAAATCAACGTGACCATTAACAAATTAGATAATTTTATAAAGTATTTGTTTTTGTATTTACGTGTGTTTTACTAGAATTTACTGTTGGATTTGTTCTGAGTAACTGTTCAGTGTAAGACGTTCTTTATTAAAAGTTATATATTTTGTTAATTTGTTTTTGTGTTGGTTTACCTATTCCGGAAAATCAACAGGAAAATTTAACTTACATTTGCTGGGTTAATGAAGGAAAACTTAGCATTTAAATTAGTTTTCCTTAAACGTAAAATTCAAACAATCATAATTTAAAGTAGTTTACATTCTTTCTCTATTTTGCATTTTATCTGTTATTGAGAACTCATATTTTTTAACAAACACCCAATTTCCTGGCTATTGCTTGCTGACTGTAGAAATAGGGGCTTCGAATTGGCTAGGGACATCTAGTGTTCAATGGTGGTATAATCAGTTGCTCATTCCAAGTCACTACCCCGCCATTGTACCCCAGCCATTGTACTACAGTAATTCCTTCTAAAGTTCTGCCCTTTGTCCGATAGGACTTTACTGGAGGCCTTTTTAGTTTATAGTTACATATTTTTAGAAACCTGTAAGAACTAAAGACTTCAAATTTAAATACAAAAATTACTTAAAAACCAGTTTAAGATCCTCATTGAGAAAACCTTCATCTTTATATGAATGAGTTCTGATAGGTATTAACAGTTGAGATTTATAAATAGATTATGACAATGATATAAGTGAAATTTGAACTTTCTTTTGATTCAGTCGGTAAGTAACCATTTTCTTGACTCTTAAGCAAAAGGTTTTGGATTCAATTCGAAACTTAGGTCTATAAGTAGGTCTATTGCAAAATTATCGTGAATTGAAAATAATCCAAACTCAGTATAGTTCCTAACAATTTTTGCTTCTCGAAAATGAAAGTTTGAATTGTGGGCATAAGATACGCTAAACTTTTATTATTAGAACATTTTTTATCGTAACACCTAAGGCTAGATTCGGTAGGGATCTGGGTAAAATAAATAATAAACGTACTTCTTTAAACTTAAGCCTAAACAATTATTTATTTACCCAATAAATAATTATAATTTACAGTTAAACTTAGCCTACTAACAAATACATCAAATACTTCAATTTAATTAATTACAAAACTTAAGCTTAAACTAAACTTTTCTATAAATTAAAAAAAAAAATGTATTTGCCACAGTTAGGCCTTTTTTAAAATATTGAATTTTAAAATAAGTTTGAATTAATTAATTTACGACAACTCAAACTCAGCAAGAGTTATAATCGAAAATAAAATATTTACAATTAAATTTGCCTTTATTATTTCAAAGACTTTATATTATTACTCTTAATACATTGTGTATTAATGTTTAATTTAATTAACCTTGAAGTAAAAAACGTATTAGCCTAGTTATTGCTTTGTTTTATTTTGATAGTTTTAATTTTGTATAGTTTTTGTTTTATTGTAAATAGAATAATTACGACGTTGGTTTGAATTATATAGTAATCTTAATTTAAGACCCAGAAATGTAAAACTAATGGCAAACGTACATACCTTTTTATAGTGTGATTCAAAAGTTTTGGTAATAGCTGGCATAACAAGATAAAGGAGTAACTCAATTACTTTACATGTTGAACAGAAGTTAAATTTCAAACTCTATTTTTTGTAACACAGTGTGCCTATATAGTTTTCAATGTGGTTCTTTGTTGCCTATAACATATTTAATGCACGATAGGTTTTGTGTGTAGTAGCCGTTCAGTAATATTTCATTGGCAAAGTATAATTTACTACAATTAACGATAACAAACATAATGAAAGTATAAGCCTCCTCCTCCTCCTCCTTCACAATTCTTCACAATCGGTGTGTGCGTCTTCTACCCTAACCTCTTTTAACCAATTTCTCTAAAATAATATATGGAGTACCTAAGTGTTGTTCGTCTCTTCTCTCAGTACATGTTTGTTTATTTATATGGTTCTTAACCTCTACAACATTTTTTTTTATTTTCTACCAATCTGATAATTTTTTCGTTTGTGACGCTACCTAGCTCAACCCCAGAATCTTTCAATATGACCACATTTTTTGGTGAAGTTGTTTTTCAATCACCTGGTCTTCATTCCCCATCCTTTTCTGTTTGTGGTCTAGAAACATCTAATAATTCTTATTTTCAAAAATTATTGCCATCCTATGACAAAATATGAAAGGTGGAAAGTGCATACAAAAGCAATATTTATAATAGTGCAACACTTAACCTATGCAGCAAAAGTAACTGTCATAAATTTTCTAGAACTAAACTTAAAAATATATTTAAAAAATATATTTAAAATACTACTGAATATCATATTTTTAATTCGGACTGTTGTAGATTTTATTCAGCAAATCTTATTAATCACATAATATAATATTATTTAAATAACTATATTTACGCACGTATTTGTTTGTATAGTTCTCGTATGAATTGAACTTTGAAAAAAGTATCGCATACCTTCTAGAATATTTACCTGCTTCCTCAGCGTATTCTTTAAGGAAAAATTCAATTTCATGTCAAACAGTTGAATAATTTAACCATGACAAAACGTGAAACTTTTAACTTTCTGCTTGCGACAGTTTTAAAATTAGTCGGGTGTTTTAACTACTTTTCATCACCCTGTACTTCTAATGCTATAAGTTTTCACACTCCGGTATTTTTTACCGGCCTACATAAAAGTAAAAAATAGTGTGTATAACACATGAACTATACGTAACTTAATTCATAATTCGTGTACAAAAACATTCTGTGGGTTGGAAAGTACACTGAAGTTGGGCAGTAGCCAATTGAATTTTAGATTTATCTGTCGAACAATTTAGTTCAATTAATCATTAAGCAACACATTACATTTTGATAGTAATTAATTAAAACAATATACATTAATGAATTCTTCAAAGTTTTACTGTCAAACGTAGGAAGAAATTTATGTTGTCGTACAAAGTTCAAGGCAAATTACTGAACGAAGAAAAACAATGACTCGAAACCTCCAAAACTATAACTTGGAAAGATAGTCATGGAACGAAAGAACTACAAAACCACCTGAAACGATTCTACCACTGGGGAGATGCTGAAAAATAGGAAGTTACTGTTCAATCGCTAAGCCTAAACGTAAAAAGATCTGGGAATTATAAATAAAGTCAATTGAATGAAAACCAAAGTCAATAGCAACAACGCGGAGGTCCCAGATTCGACTCCCGGCAAGGGTCTGGAAATTTTCGTAAGTCAAAACCCACTGTTGTAGACACAAATAACCTCCGTAGTGGCTGAATCCTAAGCAGTTGATACGACTTAAAACAATAAATAAAAATTATCAATATATACATTTGATGTTGATATTGAGAGTAGAATGAGATATATATTACGGATATAAACAATTAACGAGGAGTAGGCCCTATCTCTTTTATCAGAGAAAAACCAGACACATGCTCTCTAGGTCACTTTTCTGAACTAAATGAATAAATAGATCACGAGCTATATGAATATTAAGCCCTAGAAAAGATCTTTCTTATGGCTACAAAATAAGATCGTTAAGAAGATTTCATTTTGATTACAATCTAATAATTTTTTGATTATTTTATTAATTTTATAACCACAATGATTTTTGTTATTTTCAAAAAAATAAATTGTTATATTATTTAAATTTCTTCTTTACGGAAATTAGATATTCTGTTTAATAATGTACATAGTAAATAATGTTAACGTAGTTAAAAGTTAATAATTTTTATAAAAACGCATCTTCCAGTGGAGATTCCCTTTAAAATAAATACTGTTCACAGTTAGATATTTTTATTACAAATTTAAAGAAGGTAATTTTTAAAAAAAGCAAAGGTGATAATAATTTTTGTAAGTAAACAAATAAATCTGTTGGGTATCTCCGTTTTAGTCTATGTATTTAACACTGTTGTCCAATAAAGTGATTGTCAAATAATTTTCGTTCAATCAAACTATCTTTGAAAGAAACACTAAAATTTGTAATATCTTCGTTATCCGTTGAACTTCATAGATCTTTGAGAATGAAGTTGTTTATCATTTAGGCCTGCAAGGGCTTAGCTGTTAGCTGAAAATTGAAAGACAGTAAAGCAAAATTTTGGGAAAAGAATTTTATTTTGGGCTAAGTTTTATTACAGAACTGTACTGCTGCACAATTCTACGGTCCTGTACTGCTGCTGTATCAGCTGCGCAATATCCGTTTTTGATATTTAATTTAACTGGCTGTGCAAAATTTTATTTCCAGGAGAAGAGGTACCCAGTGATGGTTTAGAACTATGTCACGGGCTAATTGGTTGGGATGATTATCTAGTCGTTAGTGAAATTTACTGTAGAAGTACGCGGTTAGTTCCTTTACTGTCAGAATTTTGAAATAGTCGTTGACAGTTTTATTACTTTCATAAAAATAAGAGCAGCAGAAGCAAATCTTAAGAATTTTGCTGAAAGGCCTGGATCGGCTTCAAGTTACTCTATGTCTTTGCTCTAAAGAGCTACAATCAGAAATTCTAACATTTTTAATTTAAAACACTATAAATCCGAAATTCGATCTCAAAAGGGTTTTATAAATTAAAATTTGGGAATGGAGGTACAATTTTCAGTGTAATAACTTCTCTTGGCGGTTTTATTTTAAATGTTTTGTGCGCAGATTATACTTCCAAGTTAGTCACCTGTCAAGCCACAAGCCAAGATATCATACCACTTTCGCCTGGGGGATGTGAATGTTTTTAACACCACAGGTGAACGAGTTTGACGTCATAAGGTGAACATAACTTGTGTTGATTTATTTTGGTTCACCTTAATACGCCAACGGGTAGCCTAAGCCAGTCCTGTATTAGTAGATGTCGCTGCGCCAACCTGGAAGCTTCATACGCGGTCTTTTTCTGTGCGAGGGTTGCAGTGTCGTCAGCATAAGTCACAGTTACCGATGCGTCCAAAATGGATGTATCCGATGTAAATACGCTGTACAGAAATGGGAACAGTATTGCCCCTTGAGGTACTCCGGCGTTAATTTTCTGCAACTCAGAGATAGTAGTTCGGTACTGAACTTAAAAAAAGGAAAAGAATAAAGCAAAATTCTTCTGATGAGTCTCTGGAATACTCAAATTCAAGACTGGAGTCAGAAAAGACTGGGCGTCGGTTTTTAATTTTAAGGTAACATTGACTAGTTTAACCCTTTCACACACTCATATAATAATCGTATTGCATGTTTTGTAATACGCCAATCAAAAATTATTCTAAATTTTGAACAATGGTCAATTTTATTATAAGACAATCTGTTAAGTAAAACAGACATTATACAAATCGTTTTATAGTATATTATGTTATAATAACTGGTTTTAATAATGAATGAACAAAATATAAATCAATGAATTTTTGACAATATTGTTAAAGGAATAATTTTAGTTGTCAATGTTAAAAGAGTTTTTCATTGAAGTTCATTCTGGTAAAATACGATGTATAAAAGATTATAAATGCAAGTTGAATATGGAGAATGAATTTGTAGGCATTTACCTGTCTATACAAGTCTGTATAAAACGGTATAGGTACGAGATAGACTAAATAGTAAAAGATGATGGTATGTTACGCTACGGTGTATTAATGATATTCTGCACGGGTTAGGCAGAGTTTTAAGGTGGAGTTGAATATAACTTATAAATAAATCATCTGTTGAATAATTCACGGATGCATTGTTTCACAGAATACCTAATTATCAGAATTTCTGACCGGATCGATGACACCTTATTCTTATTCTTCCTCATCTATTGCTCGTTTAGGCGGACAACATATCCATACCCCGTACCCATGAATGAATGCCCTTCTGATTGTTATTATTCACCCGCCAGATATGCCCAATCCACCCCCACTTCCACCCACTTACTTCTATTTACACATTAAGTACACTTTTTGATGTATAATAATAGTAATAATAACAGTTGGAAGAATTATTGCATATCCTCGGCTGAATATACAATGTTATTAGTGCCTGATGAATATTCATAACTTTAAATCTACATTTTTAACACGTTCTAAAAAGTCTCTTCGCCGTTTTAAAATGGCGAATTTTTCCTGTGGTTAATTTAGCAAGATATTTTTCTCTTTGCTTTATCTTTCTTATTAGCAATTTTTTTCTTTTTTATCAGCCTTAAACATAAATTTTAGGGCATAGGCCTTCCATTCCCTTCTCTATTATTCTCTAACATCAGTGATCTGAATCCATCCCTGATCAGTATGAATCCTTATGTTGTATGTCCATCTCTTTTGTGGTCTTACTCTTCCTTATTTGTATTCTCAGTTTCTCCAGTGTAGGATACTTTTATTCCATCTATCGTCTTTCTGTCGCAAATACTTTCCGGAAAATTTCCATTTAAGCTTGCTATTTGAGTCGATACATAGCTTCTTAATTTTAATTTTTTACATTAAATTTGAAAAGTTTGTAAGGCTTATTATATGTATAAAATATACAGGCAAATTACATTCACTTATAAATATAAGTAAATACACATTCTCATTTTTATGACAAGTCAGAATTTAGAATGTGGAATAAGAAGGTTATGCTACTGTACATAACCATTGTAACCCCCTTTTGCTCACGCGAAACGACTATGAATCGCTACCAAAGCAAAATTGGCATAGGGGACAAGAAAGAGAAAAGAAAAAAAACACCCCAAAAAGAGACTGCGGTGATGTGGTATAAAAAAAATTTAACAAATAGATTTAAATTAGTAAAAAGATTTAATAAAAGTAAGCAAATGATTAGGTAAACTTAATAAAAGGAGAAGACAATAAATTTTTAAATTAGGTTAATAAGAAAGTTACATAGTTATCCAAATGTTAATTACAATTACCATAATTAATTAATATAATAAAATAATATTAAATGAGCTCAATAATTAAATATTTTTGTACTGGATCCAGAAAAGATTTAAGAAAATTGTTAAGTTAAATACCAGATCGGTATTATAAATGAATCAATATAAAATAGATTTATAATCAGATTTTATTAAAGAGATTAAATAAAGAATTCAATTAAGTAAAAAAACATGCTTGGCTTATTATTTCAAAAATCAGATCTAATAGTTGAAAATTTTTCCTTTTTTTTTTAAATTAAAAAAAAATTAATTTTACAATTTTAGGTAACACAAGATATTTGTGTAACGGAAAATAATTTTTCCAAAATCAATATTTATGCTATAATTTTGTTGAAATAATATAAAGTATTATTTATAATGTTGAAGAAATACATTAATGAAAGCAAAAATTTAGTTCAACAATTAGCTAATGAGACAGGCCCAAAACATGCTTTGACCAGATTTATGTAAAATGTGCATGCTGTCGCCAACATAAGAAAATCTTGTATCATATTTAATGATTTACATAATAATAATGATAATAATGAAATTACATTTTTATAACAAATATTAAAAATATTTAGTAATTTTTATTAAAGAAAGAAGATTCGAATACGAAGAAAGCAGGTCGATCCCGGCAGAACTATGCTAGTAAACTAGCATCGGACAAGTTCAAGCAAAACTAGGGCGACGTGTCCTTTTTGTAAAAAAATAATCCAGGTTAATCATAGGTGATAATTCGGAAACAGGAAAAAATATATCTTCTCCCAAAAGAAATGAATACAGATGAGTAGTATTAAAATATTGGTATGTGAGGCTTTCGGGTAAAGCTGGAAAATTCCAAATTCGACATTTGGTTTTCTTGCCGCATCGTGAGGGTAGATACGTAAAAAATGGAAGAAATACCACCCCAGAACAGGTACAAGACTGTTACCCCCAAAACTGGTCCCTGCAAAGAGCAGAAAACCAGGACTTAGAAAATTAGGGCCACCACAAAAGACAAACAAAAGAAAAAAGTAGATAAACCCCAACAGCACAGAAAAGATATAAAATAATTTAAAGAGCGATTAAAGATTTAGTATAAATTTAAAAATTTAAATTACCCAAAAGGGGTTTACAAAATTTACAAAATTTACAAAATTTAGAAAAACATTTTCGGCTTCAATGGGATTTAACTACCAGTGAAAGAAAAATGCGACTTACCGTTAAAACGGGAAAACAATTGGTCAAACAGCAAAGCAGCAGCATAACGCCCCGAAAAGACTCAAAACCATAATTACGGCATATAAAAAAATTACGATCCGATCATCGTCGAGACCAATTGCAAAGAGAGCGAGCAGAACCAAACTTCCCAAAAGGAAATCTCGCCTCTGACGTCACCGACCCCTTCCACCCCGCTAGACAAATTATCCAAAAACAAGAAATGCAGGTTGAAACGGATCTTACACTACAGAATTACAGATAACAGCAGTCGGCAGTACAAAGTCAGAACGAAAAGCAAATCCGATAACGAGATAACGGAGTGCGGTGACATAAAAGATAACGAAATTTAAATGCAACAAGACAGAATAAGGAAAATTAATAATTAAATTTACGTAACATTAAATAAAAATGTTACACCATTCAAAATGTTTCGAAGAGGAACAATATTAGTTTAAGCAGCAGAATATTAGTGATAAAAAAGCAGATCTTAATTTTGTTTTTCCCGTCCAAGGATTTTTCATAAATGATAGAACTGCTTTACAAAAATCTAATTTAATAACAGCTGTAAACATTTTCATGTAAAAAAAGTTTTATACGCACAAATATGGACCACTCTTCTTTACACAGTCAAATTATTGATTACAATTTAGAACAAAAGAATATTTTAACATTTAATAAAATATTATCAGTAATAATTACAATAATAATCAATAATATTATATTAAATATAATATTTAATTATTAAATTTTAATAATTACTGTTGTTAGTACTTAACGATCCCACCGGGTTGGTCTTGGTTAAAGTCGTTGCCGGGAGTTAACTCTTTAACAGCTGATTTTTGGAGACGAAGGTGCCTGGTTTAAATCCTGGTAAAGGTAGTTACGTTTATACAGATTTGAATACTAGACAGTGGTTACCGTCGTACTTTGATAGTTGGTATTGAATTAACGATACTTTATCAGGAATGGTCGGCCTGAATCTGTGCAAGACTACTCCTCATTTCCATATTATCATCCTCATCTCACTGGGGCACGGGGTACTTATTGTTCTAAATTGAAATGATTGCAGTATTCACACATTAGGTGCAAAAGAAATTATAAACTTACATGTATTGTGAATAAGAAATTTGTCCGCCTTGAAATTTATTGGATTCTCTTCTTGGTATTTGGATTCTCTTGGTACTTGGATTCTCTTCTGTCATCATTCAGAAGCTGGCTAATAAATGAAGGAATTAATATTTGTATCTGAAAATGTTCAATGTTCCTGACAATATTTATGTAATTTAAAAAATTAATTACGAATAACGTTTGAGGAAAAAAACGCCAATACATAAAAAATAAAAACAATTATTTTTAGAATATTTTCTAAAGAAATTAACGTACGATAGAAGTAGGCCTATAATCAAACAGAATAATACAATTTTTCAGTACCTAGTAAAAAAATTTCATTAAATATTATAAAAATTATTAGGTAATTTCTCTTACTCAAATGGTAGAAATTCGATGGTTCCTTAGCCTATTTCCGTAAAGCGTGTGAAATTAACTCATTGTAATTATTATACTCTGCGTAACAGTCACAGTAATTACAAATTTAATAATTAATTGTAATAGATTAAATTGTCAAAGGATTTCAGCGAACGTTTAATAACATTTATAAAAGAAGAAAAAACAAAATGATAGCTCAAAAAATTAATATTCAGAAAATTTAATTCACCCACCAATTATCATGTCGCCTAACAACTTGAGAAAATATTAACCTAGCTAAGCCTATACTTACCTGACAAAACATAAAATTCCTAGAAGTATGCCTAAACCTACTACCACACCGGCTACCTGACATAATATTTTACAAATTATTCACATAATGATAGTCTATAAATGTAAGAAATAATTTAATAAAATTACTATCTTTTGTTTAAACGACTCATCAGTGACTCACACATTATGAGTAGCAACATATGAAGGTCTTCACCGTATGGAATGCACCGTCTCAGAAAAGGTTGCTTAATTAAATCAATCTTTCAAAGTGAGTTGTTAATGAACATACTGTATAGGCCTGATTATTCAACCAGCCGTCATCTTCTGATAGAATGACCACATGGTATTCTTTATGCTCTTAATATGTCCAGTACACATGTATGCTTAATGGGTTATTCCTACACGACTGTCTCAAACATTTTCACTTTGTTTTTTAAATGATTACTAAATGTTTAAGAAAATGCTTTTCTAATCTATTCCAGTTACTAAAGATAATTGTATTAACAATCATAAGCTCTATTTTAATCACTATTTCAAAGTAGGCCTATACAAATTTTGTAATCTTTTCAAAAATATTTTCTTTATTGTGAGAGTTATACGAAAACTAACTTTGAATTTAATTTTTTCAGTCACTTCTCACCGTGGTGTTCATACTCAGGATCCTCAGCGCTAGTTAATATTGTTCATTATTGTCTTCATCAATTCCTCTTCAGATCTTTCTATCCTCTGACTTCCACCTCCATCTCCTGAAACACATCCTTCTCAAATCTGCCTAAACATCACATATTCATCTTTTCCACGGCCTGTGATATTCTTCCGAGCAAGCCAGAATGACATCATAATATTTAATTGAAACCTTTCTTCTGAAATACTCCTGCAAAATCAAGCTAAGTACTTCCGTCCGATCAAATCAGCGTGTCTTTGCACAGTTATTTTTTGACAAAAACACTAGCTAGTGTCCAAAAATGTATGTTACAATATTGGAGTTATTGGTTTTTATATGTTATTGCAAAATATAAATGTTTATTTTCATGAAAGTTTATGTGGGCTTACTAACAAATCTTGTGAATTTTTGAATCAGAATAAAAAAAAAAATTATTTATAAATTTAACCAAAATGGATGGACTTAAAAAAGGAATGTCTGGATTAGGCTATATAGCAATTACAAAGATCGTTATAGGCCTAATTTCCCTAACAATACTCTGAAAATTTTTTAAAATTTACAATACTGTAAATTTAACCACTACATCTGATATAATTTAGTGTTTAGACAGTCTCGTGTAACATAATTATAAGTTAA
Organism: Catonia carolina; assembly: GCA_035578175.1. Lineage (NCBI taxonomy): Eukaryota > Metazoa > Arthropoda > Insecta > Hemiptera > Achilidae > Catonia > Catonia carolina. The sequence continues at coordinate 65,137,919 of JAQMRL010000001.1, read as the reverse complement.
TACAAAAGTACACTTTTTGGCCAGCTTAGTAAAAGTTACCATGTGACGTTAACACATAAGTTAGGTAAGCTACATGGTAATGTAACCAACTTATTGTGAACTTGGATAATTACATCATTGGGTGACACTTTGCATACCAGATAATAAAACTCAGCAAACTATTGTAAAAAAATAACAATAATAATTGTGTAATTGCCAAAATAAACCAGCTCCAATATTTAATGTAGGCTACATAGTTTTTTTATTTAATTAGCTATTCCAATCTTTTTATATAAACTTACTGTATTGGCTGTTTTGTAAAAGGTGAATTTAATTATATACGGGTCTAATTTTTGATATTAAATGGACAGGAAAATACACTTCTCCAAACCGGAAGTCCCCAAATTAGTCCTCGGCTGAGGGTGTGGAAGTTATTTATGTACAATGTTATTATATGTTCACAAAATAATCCTAGTATGATGTATAGTCTACAATGTAATTGGAAGTTTAATACGACTGTAAACGCCAAGTCCAAAAATATATTAGAACAGAAAAAGTTCATCAAAATGAAAAATTTCACTTAGGCATACAGTTGAATCAATCATTTGTAAATAACAAATTTTATGATCATCCGAATAAAATAATATGTACCATTTTATTTCAAAACAGTTTTTTTTATTCTTTTCTAAAGTGTGAATACAAACCTGTTTTTTTAATTTTATAGATATAGGTTTATTGCATTGTAGGTATAGGAGGACCAAAACCCTACCTTAACTCTAAAACTGTATGCCAATATACTAAAAAGATAATGCACTTCCGGTCAGGAAGCCTTCTTTTGCCTTTCGACAAATACATACACCTACCTAATTTAAAAGGCGAAAGACCTTTAGGCGTACATATTTTATAAGCAGAGGATATAAACCTACAGTTAAATATTGCTATAGGACCTAGGGCTCTTGTGGAGGGATAGCTAACGTATAAATATTTATATAACCTATTGTCCAACACGAAACTTCGATTAGGCAACGTTTTATCATAAGTTGTAAAGTTAACACATAATATATACATGTTACTTTAGGAGAACACAGCTATTTTTTTGTTGACAGTATAATTTTCCATTATTGCCATGATTACATTAAGAAAAAAGAAAAACAAAAATGTAAACGCTATTGACAAAATAATAAATTTGTTTGATTTATTTTACTCCTCACAGAAATTATGAAATAAAACTATATTATTACATTCAATTAGGTATTGATTGAATTATATATCTTTAATAGTAAATCCAGCTTTCTATGACAGAAATAACTTCTTTCTATGACAGCCTTAGTAATAGCTTTCTATGACAGAAATCCTTTGTTATTTAATATAGTAAACCAAAACATCAATATATTGCTTACCCAATAAGCTTAAGGGAGTTGTAAATCATTATGAAGGATATTACATGTTAAGCCTTACGTTATTAAAAAACTTTGTTTGCTCTAATGCTGTTGTGTAGTGGCAACTCTGAAAACCCTTTCTCGTGTAGAACGTTTTTATACGACCAATGTTATGGCGTAGTGTAGGTATATGGGGAATGGCATTAGAATAGAACTTGAAATTTCAAATATTCGAATTTATAATGGTGATGTGGAAGGGAAATTAAAATATTAACTAAGTATTTGGGCTGAAGTGAATACATTTTATAAAGAATTTGTGTAATTTTTGTCTACAGTTTGATGGATAATCTATTCCTTTAATTATGCATTAAACATTTTGAAACAATCCTACTCTATATTCTTACATCAAATAAACATAGCTTGGTAAGTAAACATATCTTGGCTAGTCCGTACGGTAGTGTGGTTAGCGCAACTGGCTTCAACGCCAGGCGTCCCGGGTTGGTTTTTCAGTCAGGCCTGGCGTTACTTAATTATACCCATTTCCATCTATCACTCTTCTTCGGCTGCATTAGTATTATTGTGTAAAACAGTCGAAAATAAAAAGAAATTGGTAAAGGAATAAAAATAATACTACTTAAAAACAGATAATTGCTGTTTGTGATTTCCCATTCTTCTTTTAAAAAAATATTTTATAAATTGACATTATTTTGTAGTACCAACGCAAATAATTTACGTACCAAAGTTTGATAACCACATTCTGGTGATTAAACAATTTTTGTGGAAGTAAGTTATATGTATTTTAAAGTAGGTATTAGAAAACATGAATATTGGACATGTTTTGAGAAGGGATGAGGAAAGAATATGCAAAAAGATCTACAACAACCTAAGTAAATTAAAAATATGTGAATGGCGTTCTGAAGAAACGAAAATGGAGAAGCGTCTTATATCAAATTAAGGATAAATGTTATTAGATATTTTAGACAGTGATGAACTTAAAGAAGAATTCATAATTTAGCTATTTCTTCTACAAAAAAGAAAGAAAAATGGGATTATTTCCTGAAGAGGAAAGAAAAAGAAGATCTGAACGAATGAAAAAACATTTATCTTTTAGGGAAAATAAGAATGAAAAGACGATAAAATTGAGTAATAATTATTATGAGTGCGTGTTATTAATTTGTACTATTTCACAAGGAAAACATGAATACTATACGAATTTCTAAAGTAATGAACCAAAGTAAATTAAGCATATTCAAATGTTGCTTACTTAGAACGTGAAAAATTCAATGATGTATTGTTGTAAAGCATGTCACTATAGAGCTACTTTCGGCTGTAGGGGCGTAAAGTTTTATTTTTTGTGACCTAAATGTAATAAATATCTTATCTGAAATGCGTGAAACCGAAATTCAATTGTTTTAGCTAATATTTTCATTTCAGGAATATCTAACATTGGATAGAACAAAATTATGGGAAATATTGCAAGATACTGGATATCCTTCTCATCTTATAAAAGCAGTCCAAAGCCTGTAAAAAAGATACCAGAGGGATAATAGCAGTGGAGAACTCCAATTCTGAAGAAGTAATAATTAATGGAGGAGTAAGACAAGGGTGTGGTCTATCTCTCACTTTGTTTAATACTTATTTGGATGACGTGATCAGAAGGTGGAAGTCTTAAATACACTCTGGTACTCTCATAGGAGAAGATTAGGTTATAGGCCTAAACTGCCTATTATTTGCCGATGACCTGATAGTGCTACAGGAAAATGAGGATGACCTGCAGAGAGCACTTTTTATGCTGAACAAACTCTGCAAAGAATATAAGTTGACAGTTTCGACGAAGAAGACAAAGGTAATAGCATTTAGGGGGAAGGAGCCAGTCAGAAGTAAAATTGTTATAGATAATAATATTTTGGAACAGATCTCCCACTTTCAGTATCTAGGTTGCAACATTACATACCAACAGGATAAAGTTGCTTACAATAAGATGCACCGATTTCAGTAAATATGCGGAACTATCCACCGCACTTAAAAAAATAGCACCTGCAAAAACACGAGGGTGAGATTTTATAATACATTAGCAGTGCCGACTCTACTTTATGGCAGTGAAACTTGGGTGCTACCAAAGTGACAGGAGAGTAGATTGCAAGCATCTGAAATGAAATTTCTTCGACATACTCGTACATATAGGTGTAGTAGAGAAGATCGTTACAGGAATACCGAGATAAGGAAAGAACTCAACATCTCTATAAACAACATGGTATCCCAGAACAGAATGCAGTGGTTAGAGCATGTAAACAGAATGCGGGAGGATAGGATACCTAAGCAGACACTGGGCTATACGCCGGAGGGCAGGAGAAAGCGAGGACGCCCGATAAAGAGATGGGCATATTTGAGAGGTTCACAACAGGCAAAGATACCTAATCCTTGAAAGGCAGAAGAAGAAGAAGAAGAAGAAGAAGAAGAAGAATAGTAATATCTAAAGTTGATAAAAATTTCATTTTGATTTTACTGAACACTAAAAAGTTTTGAGATTTACTTAACACAGTAAGATGTAACGTGAACTGTTCTTTTATTAATTTTGATAAAAGAATAATATTGTTTAACAATAATTTATAGACAACATATTTATTCAGTTTCTTATAATCTGATTAAGAAAGTGTTCTTAATTAAGATGACCTATCATTAAACTGTTTAGTAATCTATTAACAAACATATTATCAACATATCGCCTAACATAACCTATCATTTTATATAATAGGCCTAATCGTATACCTGACTGTAGCAGACTCATCCTTCGGTTGAACTGCCAGCTAACCTGTTATTTTCTACCCTTCCTCCACTCGTCATCTCTTCTCTCTTCAACACTCATAACAACCTTAATTTCATCTTTCTTACTCTCATTGCAACTCGTTCTTGTTTCTTACTATCGTTTTTGTTCGTTAATTTTCTTTCAATTTAACGATAATTTGTATCATTTTTAAACTATTGATTAAGATATTTACCATTTCTCACAACATAAAGTACAAGTCTTAAAAGTTTTAATAAATGGCGCCTTTGTGTAGTTACCAGTGGTAGATCACTAGACCACAAAGCTGAAAAACCAGGATTTGACTCCCAACTTTTCTAGTCTAGATAATATACACACAAAGTAATCTCTTTTGGTGAAAATATTTTATTTATAGTCTATTAGACATAATTAGCCTATATGTATTTTTATCGCTCCTGTTTTTCTGATTTCCTACGTCTAATCGCATCTTTTTGAACCGTCCTTTGTTTTCTTACGAGATGTAATTTTGGTAATTTTTAATATTTCTGCGATTTGTATTTAGGCTATCAAGTTTTGTATTTCTTTGGTACAAAGTTCAAAATTTTAAGATAAATGTAAATGTTTTAGGTCTCCGGTTGTACCTATTAAATACTATGTAGCAACTTTATTTACATTTTTTTGTTGGTTCATGTTTCTCTAGAAGTAGCTTACTGTTTCCTTTCTCCACTTAGTGGCTTTCTGCGTTTTTCATCCAAAGTTATTTAAGATCCGTTTTAGTATAGCTTACGTTTTCAAGAATAATCATAAAATATTTTTAAACTTCATGTTGTTGATTTAAAATCCGTTTTATTAGCAAATTTGAATAAAATAGAAAATTTATTTAATTTGTAGAGATTTTATTGATGTTAAACACTGCTGTACCACCACACTAGTCCTTTAGAGAAGGTCTTTTAGCCATTAGCGCTTGAGCCTGCTACACGGATGGATGACCGCTACGAGTCAAGAATGTTGCATATATGGATTTGTGTGTCTTTGTAACTTAAGATGAAAAGAATTTTAAAATGTATTTTGCTACACCTGTGACAAATGGTAAAGGAGAGTCGTTGTTTGTGTGCTGTTAGTGACATAGTAAGGGATTGTAATTAGTATTTTGTTCTGTGTGGTCTCAATGCGTTTTGTTTGTGACGGTTACAACGCTACAATTAAATAAAAAAACTCATTAATTTTTTTTTGCTTTAATATGTTTTCAACACTTTCTTTAATTCTTTGAACGAACCAAATTATAACTTTCTTGTTGAAAAAATAAAAATAAACAATACGGATTAGGTACCTTGGCCTGTACCAGCTTCAAACTTAATGATCTGTTATTTCATGAAGAAGTTGAAAGCCGATCTCTTCCGAGGTAATCCAATTCACGTTGTCCGATTGGCTTGTAAATAAACACTTGTTTCGATGTTTGACCTTCTGGCATTCTCAACAAATAACAATACCACCTTGCTTGTATTTTCCAATAGTTGATAATTATCACCTCTGGCATACCAAGTTCATGCATAATATCTTCATTTCGTTTATAGTCCAACAAACAATACCCCTATTCTTGATATCTTCTTTGAAGAAAATAATAAAAAGCTTTTTTAATTCGTTCTGAAATAGATCCCCAGGAAATAGGCCTATTACTTTCATTTTTTTCTTAGTATCAGACCTTTTTCGTAAATCTTCTTAGTCATGGTAATATGTATTATTAATTTCTTAAATTGAAGTATATTCAAGGTATCCGTAAAGCAATTCTAGAAAGTGGCAAACACAAACAATTTTTCTCTCACATCAGAGAGGTACTGGTGATAACGTGGATTACGTTACATGAAATGCATGTACGTGATTAATAACAGCTTTCATAACGAGTAAGCGAACCGTACTTAACTTATTTTAGAATAAGTTTAAATTGATATTACAGATGGATATTAGTTTACATTATCTAAGAGTATAAGTTTCATTAATATTATCTTGTAGTAACTTAGTTGCATATTAACCATATAGGTAGTATATAGTATTTCATTGAAGGTGTCGCTGAGAGCAACGATTCTTAATATATTCGTATTTATTTATTCAGAATTTATTTTCTAAATTGTGTTATGAGTTTGATATTCAATACAAGAAAACCTTATGCAGATCCTTTTTAATATAGGGTGTTGAAAAGTTTATTGTTTAACAAAATATGGAATTTAACTGGTGGATTTGGATTCACCTTAAATTAATTAACAAATTTAAGTAAGTGTCATGGACAGCCTAAGCCCAAGCCTCACTTCTGTCGGTTGCCTATGATGCAGAATTAATTAATATGTTACACTATATTATGCCTACGATCTGTATAAGAATCAAATGGCTGTTTAAAAACTTTAGGTGTACGTAACAGAAGCTGTTGTAAGAAAAGGTGTATGACAAGGATGTTTATTGTCACCACTACTTTTTAACTTGTGTATAGAAGAGGCTATAAATGGAATGAAGGAAAAATTTGACATAAGAATAAAAATTCAAGGAGAAACAATAAAAATTCTGAGATTCGCCGATGATATCGTAGTATTACCCGAGACAAAAAAGGACTAGTGGATATCTTAAGTGGATGGATAAGATCATGAGAAAGGATTACTTCATGAAATTTAATAAGAACAAAACGAATGTGTTTTGCACTAGCAAGAGAGGTTTAGAGAAAATGGAAAATTTAAAAGTAGACGAAATAAAAAGGAAGTTTGGGAATTCTGCTATCTAGGGAGTAAAATAACAAAGGATGGTAGAAGCACAAGTGATATCAAAAAGAGGGTTGCTCAAGCTAGAAAAGCCTTTGAAAGAAAAACAGCCTACTGACTACAAATATTGATTTATAGATGAGGAAAGGTTTCTTAAACCACTTAGTGTAGCATTATACGGGAGTGAAACGTGGGCGATAGGGGCTGCAGAAAGGAAGAGGATAGAAGTTTTGAAACATGGTTTTGCAGAAAAATGTTAAAAATTAGTAGGGTGGACAAGATAAGTAATTTAGAGGTTTTAAGACGAGTGGATGAAAGAAAAAATATCTGAAAACATCTCACCAGAAGAAGGGATAGGCTAGTAGGGCATTTATTAAGACATCCAGTTATTGGTCTATCAATAAAGGAGGGTAATATTGAAACAGTGAGTTGTAGGGGGAGGCGAAGTTTAGAATATTTTAAGCAAATTATAAAATATGTAGGGTGTTGCACGTACGTAAATATGGAACGACTTGCGCAAGGTAGAACGGCTTGGAGAATTGCATCAAACCAGTCGAGAGACTGATGACAAAAAAATATTAGACTATGTATTCTGTTAAAATGAAAAAAGTTTGTATCACTGTATGAATAAATAAATAAATAAACATGAAATTTGGATCTTACTCATTGATTACTATAAACATAAAGTTATATTGACTAAATTAATATTTCAGGATAAAATTACAGTATATATCATCTGAAAAAGTGATTGCTTCAGTTTCAGTTATAGGTGTATCACAGGTGTAATACAATTAATAGAATTCTACAACAAGATGCAAGAATAGAATATTTGAAAATCTATCGTATTTGACTGAAAGATTTGTTTTACAAATATGATTTTAAAATTAAATAATGTGGTTATGGTAGTGGAATTTTCATTTTATACTAGTAGGTACATTAGGCCGGTGTGACATTATACCAAACATTTGCTTTACATAATGTAATCTCTCCTTTATTTTAAAGATTGAAAAATCATATTTACCACTTTTTAAACGTGTTTAAATTTAGAGTAGTTGTTTCTAAAACCAAAGTGATGATCTACTATTACATTTTTATACGAGAGAGACATTCGTCTACCAGCAAACAATTTTTCAAATAGCTTGGATAATATAGGTGATATAGGTTGATTTCATGATGGTTTTGTTTTTCACAGTTCAAGGTAAATGAGTCCTCTCTAAAATACTGTTAAATCAGATTAGTTACTCGTATTATAATATCTTATTAGATTATTAATTATAAAAGTAATACTTTATTTTAGGTAGTTTTTGTGGGCTAATATTTTTAAATACCTACTTGAAAATAATTTTCGCATTGTACTAAGTGTTTTAGTAGAAAAATACTTCTTCGATTGCATTTATGTAAGTTTCAGTTAAGAAAAGTCGAATAAAGATGTGTTTACATAATTTTATAACGAATCATATAACCAAAAATATAATAAAAAAAGTCTTTATTAAATATTTTATGGTAGTTTTACATCACGATATGTTAGCTACATAATCACGAGTGCTATTAGGTTTTAATATGAATGTATGTTGGTCCTTCTAAATATCAGTAGGTGAAATTACGTACATGAATTACGTATTGATGTATTCTTTCATTAAAGCAATGAGGACTTCTGTAGGATAATCTTCGTTTAGCAATATTATTACTTTAGTATATTGATTTTAAGCTTACAGAAATTTAATTAGGTTTAACCGTTGTGTAAACAAAAGTTTTACATCGATAATACAATGTTACAACCCAAAAATTACACATAGTAATATTCTAAATGTTATGTAGGCTGTATGATTTTATAATACATCCGCATTAAATTATTTTGTACATAAAAACAATTAAACGGTGACGAAATTACCCTATCACATCTGGTTATTTTTAATAGTTTAGTTAGTAAAGTAACCTTTTCTAACTTCTTATTATACATAAGTTTAGTACTAGCATGTACCAACTTACATGACTTTCACTGGTACCAATATCTAATGGAGTACATCGCCGGCGCTCCGCACAAGTCTACACTGTTGTTATATTTCCCGCAATTAGTGACGATCCCACGACCTTTCACTTGTGACCTGCCAGCGCAGCGCCCGCCCAACCCTTCACTTTCAAATATTTTTTAACTCCGGTTCATTACTCATGACTGTTGTTTATTTACATCTAACTGATCTTTATTCATACGATTAAAAATTAAATTAAGATATATAACATTTTGTACCTATTAAAATATATCAATTTTCTTGAAATAGTAATACTCATGGTAAAACAAATGTTATAAAATTCTTTACGTGAAACGTCTTAACATTAGTTTCCAGCGTTCAGCTTAATGTAATAAAGTATTGCTCTATTATTGATAAAACATAAAAAAGTATCAATAATCTGTCCTAAAATGTTAATTCAACTGTATATCTGATTATTTAAGAACATCCCACAATACTCAAAGACTAACGTATTTCAGTCATTTGAGGTCCCAGTACTACGGTTACGGTACGCAAAAGTAGATGTTTGCTGCAGGAAAAATTAGAACAATAGCAAAAAACAACAATGTCTTGGAAAGAATAGGGAAAAAATGCAATAATGAAAGTGAACCGAGTTTGTAAGGAACATCACGAACATACAGGACATCCTCAAAAGTGGAAATGGGGGGCTATAATGAAAGGCACAGGGACGGTAGATGGAATAGTTTTTTTTTTAAATGGAGCCTATGACCAAAAACAAGGGACAAGACACGACATGTGATGAGTAGATGTCATCAAGAGAAATTAAACTAGACATAGCAAGCAAATAACAACGGAACGTGACGAAATTTGCAGGAGGTTTATGTTCAATATTGAAATAATTACTGTTTATATAATGAACATAACAAAATAATTTTCTTTTGTCTTTGATTTTGGATACGACACTATACACACTGAGTGGCACAATTTGTGTGAGATATGAAAAGTCATTCAATTGGGAAATTCTATTAACAGTAGAAAAGGTACCCGGCGGTACCATTTGACTGAAGTAGCATAGATTACAATTTGGTGAACAATGTTCATTCTAAACCGATAATTCCTCTCAAAAGATTTGCTGCAAGATATCTGACGATAATTTTTCATGAAATTACTCCTGAAGATTCTCAGGATATTTTAACATTAATGCGTACTTCGATCCAATTACTGATGCATTAGAAATTAAAATCCTTGATATTTTACAAAAAGGTACAATCCAAGCTTTGTTTTTCAACATAACAACAGTATTTCGTAAATGATTTCTTAAAAAGCAACCAACAATCCTGACGGTGTAACTACCGTCCGTTATTTTTCAGTACAAGCAACCACATCCTTCAAGAAGGCGTTTATTGTATGAATTAGAATATATATCACCGTACCATATTGTGCAAAATATTATTCTGCCAATAATCTCTTTCTGATCTCTCAGTTAATACTCAGCAGACACAAAGGTTGTAATATTGTTGTGTATCTTGATAAATCATCTTGATAAATAGAATTAATACTTTAAAGGAAGGAAATGATAATCAACATGTTGGAGTATTTTTTAAACAAAGAGTCGATTTGAAGTTTTTGTCTCGAAATTTTTATTCTCTTTACACTGAATTGTTTTGCTCTTCTTTTCATACCTTTGTAGTATTAGTTTTGAATGTCAGTAGCTTCCATAGTAATTTATTAAATTTTAATTAGATCAACTGATGAAAATAGATCAGCAAAAGCAGTCTTTCATAGTAAGAGTACTGAAATATAATGGGTAGCCTAGATAAACCATTCTACCAAAAAAACCGGTGAAGTTTTTAGATGGTTTTATAGAACACACATACATGACCACATTATATTCGAAGGTTTGTCACATTTTGGTGCATAGTAAATAAAAGTTTCTCTCATATCTGTGATCTTAGTGTTAGCACGTGCTAAGAATTAATTGATCTGTGATATTTATTATGTAAGTTCTATGTTAGCTGTATTAATATTTTGTTAATTTTTGAATCAATTTAGATTTGTTGTTCTTTATGTCATCAGCCGAAAGGCTGGTTTGAGTCTCTGAAGAGGCTTTACTAAGTAAAACGAGGAGTGAGGTGGTACACCATTGTCTTCCTCACTGATTAGAAAAGTATGCTTATCAGCATGCCAAGCCATCTGAAAAGTACCTACTTTCCACGCTGCAAATGACGCCTTCACTTCATTTACTACAGGGTCTGGCTAAATAATGAAATTCATTACTACTTTCAGAGGAGAAACCTCAGGTTAGTGTCTTTAACACCTCTACCAGTTCTGTTATTAAACGATTCAGTCATTAAAATGGCTGACTACGTGATAAGAAACAGAACTATTTTTGCAGCCCTGCAAATAATTTACCACTCCCCCTACCTGTTTTGGGCAAAATTTAAGGTAAATTGCTAAATTAGCGAGCACTCTGTGTTATCGTTCTTTACATTTTAACTTGGAGTAGTATCGATTGATGATAACCGTTTTGCCTTATCGCCTCTAAAAACACATCATTCTTCATATTAACCACTGTGTTTTCTTCTTTGGAGTAGTAGCCTACATTATGAAGTTATGAGTTTGATTATTTCTCTTCTGCAAAACCATTAAAGTTGACTATAGGCTTACCAATATGAACAATAACTAAAAGTTTCACCTGGCATACAACAGTAATTTCGGATGAAATAGTTTATTATGTATATTAATAGGCCCTACTAAAAATTAACGTATGAAACGTAGACCTTCACAAAGAATTGGCAAACTACGTGTTGCGTGTGGCAGTTTCTAAAGATTTCTGTAAACACTTCATTCAATGAGGTTTAAGTAAAAGGCTTAATAAACGATTGAATATTAATCCTCTTGGCTAACATGCTTTTCTTTTGAACTTGTAGATTTAATTTAATCTAAGTTCAAGAATAATTTGATTTAAAACCACAATCTAATGAATCTTACTTTAAATTTAAAATTGATTTAAATGTGCTTGATTACGAGAATTATCATTAATTTGCTAGTTCTTAAACGTAAAATATTTTCTCTTCAAACACTTCACGTCCACTATTATTCAACGGTGGACATAATCAGAAAATTATTATTTATTTTCTTTGTTATCTTTACATGAATTTACAAAGCAAAATAAAAATTACTTTGTTGAATTTTATTACGAACGGACACGTTCAAAAACACTTCATAAAAATTATATACTTATTTGTTTTTTAGGCCTAGAACTTCGATTGAATGTCCGGCATAAATACAAAGTATGGCTCTAAAATTGAAATTCAGTTTCATGAATCAAAATAGAATTGAATTATGGTTACCATACCTAACAGCCTCCACCATATTTAACAGGTCATAAACAAAAACAACATATATAGAAGGAAAGGGTTTATGTATAGTATTTGATTATACTTGTTGAGTGTGTGGGTGCTTACGTTAGTACGTTACCGCAGTGAGAAAATTCTATGGGACAGGCATATTTTTTATTCTATACCGATTGTAAATTACGCAATAGAATCGAACAAATTTGATAATAGCTTGTATCCGTTTGAAAAACACTTTAATATATTTGAAATTTATGTAGACTCATTTGCCAAAGGCTTCAAACGTGCAGGGAGATCTCGTAAAATTAAACAATTATTATTTTGTACGCCTATAAATACGTATTTTATGTGCATTACCGTCATTTATCCTATTTTACGGCGTACGCTGATTTTCTATTACATGTATTGCTTGATTGTGGGCGTAAACTGGTAGTAGTGTTATTGCGCACATAGTATAAGTTATAATCATATTCGCTGTCGGCCATAAATTTGTTAGTAGGCTTATATTTTATCGCACTGTTATACTTTTCTTTCAAATTAAATTGTTACAAATTAATTACCGAAAGTAGTAAAACAAAATTCTCGTAATATTTCAGTAATTTGTTCATGTTGGACCAGGAAGAATAAAAAATTGATAAATGTATTTTAAATATGTTATACAATTTTTATGAATACAAAGTAGGATTTGTTGCAAAGAATAAGAACATTTATACATTATGATTGTAATGCATAGGGTCTACTAAGAGAAAGATGTCCACGCATTCGTTTGGAGTGGGGTAAAACAGTGGAATAAAATATTTTCAGTAATTTTTCCCTCTTACAGGCTTACATAAAAACAATTTTTTAATCATTACTTAGTTTAAATGTATGAATTATTTATAGGAATGTGACTTTTTACAGACAGTTTTAGAGACCTATAAAAAAGCAAAAAATAGCAAGCGAAATTTAATATGTGTCAACAATTATATTATTATTTGTGACAATAATATGTTATAGATTATTTGTGACAAATGACAAATAAGTAAGCATACTCCGAACAAATAAAGAATATGGGATATTGCGCCAGAAGTAGTCAGATTTGATTAACCATACGCTTAAAATGCATTTAGGTACAAGGATTGTAGCAGGCGTTTTTACTATTATAGAATTGGCCTACATGAAAGGATTTTCAACGACTGTTTAAATTCTATTCTGTATTGATGGTTAAAGAGGTAGTAAATTTCATTAATAAATCAAATTTACCCAAATACAATATCGAGAAATGTATGGTCAACTGATGTGGTGTTTTTTTTTCAAGGAGTCGCCCTTTGGGTAGCTCATCATGGATTCATTATTGTCTTTTCAGTCATTTGGTGATTTGTGTGATAATATAGGTGAGGTACGGATGAGTGAATATGGATTTGAATATCCGCTAATTTATAAAGGATGTACCCAGATTTGTGTCGCAGCTGATTCTTTTGGTTATATTATTGTTAATAGCCTATTATGAAGTAGGTATGATTTGCACATGAACTTTACACATTTCTCCACAATGTTTTACACTCTTTCTCATAAATTATGGTTCCAAAATCTTTGTAAATATTTCTTATAGTTTAACTTTATTGTTCGGTCCTTACATTAGTGATATGTTTTCCTGAAGTGCAATAATTTTAATTTTAAAGACAATTTCCTTAAATCAAAAATGACAATAAAGATTTACATTACAATGAGTAAAATATGTAAATAGTTGTAATTTTTGTAAAACATATAATTGCTATCCAGAATAGTAAACCTTTTTAAGACGAATTTTTTAATTTTGTTTTTAATTTAGGTATATTATATTATAAATAGGCCTACATCGAAACTCAGAAAAATGTTTTAAAATGTAGTGTATTTTCGACTGACAATTAGGGGTTCCGCAAAAATCATTGTGATTTGTCTTATGATTTACTCGGTCAGCATAAAATTAAGTTACATTTTAAATTTACATATTTATAGTCGGGATAACTCATTAAATATGTATAGATTTATGTTTATGTAAGTACAAAAGTATTATAACATCACTAGAAAATTCGAGATGAATATTACCAACGCAACGGTCTATGTATTTTGTTGTATCCATGTAGTACTGTAATATCTTTTAAGATGCTCACATATATTGACGTTAAGTAAGCGCTAATTAAATTTCTTTATTGCACATGACGTAATACACAAAATATTTTGAAGAGAGAGAAAGAGCTGGAAGAGAAGGGAATAACTAGCTATAACTCTTTTGAGTTTTATTTTTATTACAGCGCGCAGTAAAAATCAATACTTCAATAAGCTAAGGTAAGGTACGTACGTACAAAATAAAGCGACTCTACCGGTTTGACCAGGCCACGTGAGAGAGCTGGCTTAACTGAACCGAACGTGTAAAGCCGAAGCATTAGCGTTGCTTAGCTTAGCCTTGGCTGGCTTAATATTATTAGCCTTTTCTTCCATAATGCCATTATGTTGTCCTTGACTGAACATAAAATTCGGTTGGTTTCTGACACTCATTCACTTCTCTTCATTAAAATTGCAAATCATTTTCATACATCTTATGCTTAGTTAATTATTTACTTCACGGTACAAATTCGTATTATAAAATTAGGTTACCAAATTACTTAATTTATATTCTAACTTTAATATCCGTGTTGGTAATTTTAAAATATTTAATTAACATTTACGAGCTGAGAGAGGAGCAAAAAATGTCAATACCACGACCTAGGTTCTCAATTTTTAATAGACTATTGTATTTTGTCAGCCTAATAATAGCTTGTTTGATATTCATATCAATTTTCCTGGTTAAATAAGTTGTCACTCCTCATTACCACTGCCTTCTTTAGTAACTTTTAAAATATCCTGTTAATGACATTTGTAATTCGGCTAGTGAAATAAAAAAAGTGATTGATACCATTTACATTTGAAAGAACTTCATTTTTTTACGAAGTTTCTTTCTTATTTTTAAAGTCGCATCAACAGCTCAGTCATGAGCAGCTACGGTGAGCTATGGAACAGTGGATTCTGCGGTGCTTGCAGACTTTAGCCAGGAACCAAACCCAGGACCTTCTGCTTTGTTGCCTAATTCCGCCGCTGTTTAAAATTTGGCTGTATGGTATAGTCCGTTTTCTAATTCTTGAAAAAATCAAGCCACAGAACATTAAACCGGGGGCAAATCAAACCTTTTCATGATAACAAAATTCATTCGTTGGACAGACTGATTAGCAAGTCCTATATCTTAAGTAAATATATTTTACTATTGTTAGAAATTAAAACACTAAATTTGAGTATAATACTGTTGTTACCTTAATAAACTATTACAAGGAGGGATAAATTGACTAAAAATGATAAAGCCTTCTTACGTAAAAATTAATAATTAGATAGGCCAATTAAAATAATAATATACATAAAAAAAGAAAAATAGTGAAAATAATTATATCAGCCGGCACTTGAAAACCAAGAAAACGAATTGGCTATAAATCTGTTGAAAAATGCAGAAGAAGTTAGACGCCTGAAACGTTATGATGTTATGGACTTGTGTGATAGATTTAGGCCTAAATGCACATAAAAATGTCTTTACTAATGCACATAATCCACATAAAATGCGCCTAATCCACACAAAAAGTGAAAAGTTTCAATAATATAATATGTAGGTCTAAATATCTTTATACATAGGCCTACTAGTAATTTTGTCTTTTAAAAAATAAGTAGGCTTAATTGAAAATTAGAAGTATTTAGGGCAGTGAGCCCTCAAATTCTCTTTTGTTAATTCAGAAGATTTGTCTATAGTTTATTTTTAAAACTGATTTCATAAAATGTTATTACAAAAACAAACCGAAAATAACTGTGGAGAATTTCTAAAGCCTCATTCGTAATTTCTTAGACAGAACCTCTTTGATAGGTGACCTCTTCGTCTTCATCCGGTACCATCTCCTACTGTCGGAGACCGGTAATAAATAGGACTACCTGAACCTGGGGTATAGCAGCGCGAAATAGCTGCTGTCTATTCCTACCGAACCATATAGCGTACCCAAATTCTTTACCCAGGAGTCTCTTCGTTGACCAGAGCCAGTTCTACTGAGAACAGCCCTGTAAGATAAGTCACAGTAATGATTATTTGCACAGCGGTAGCTGAAAATGCTGATATGACTAAATTATTCCAGTATATATTAGTTTATTCTTTTAATTATACACGTTAGTTGCAAGTCACAATCCATTCTACAGAGGACCTCCATGTTTATCATCCTCTCCGTTCAGGAAATTCGAAGAATCCGTTTGTACGCCCAAATTTCAAAAAAAGTTATGCGCCTTATTGTCAGTAATTTCTACAAGGATCCACGCTCTCATCCCCACAAATTTCTGATCTTTAGTGGTAAGCTCTTTAAATTTACATCTTTTAGTGGTAAGTACCTACGTACAGTTAGAAGAACTTATAAGAAATTTCATAAATGAACCTCAAGTACAAATATTTTACTGGGCATGAAATAGCGCTGAACAGGGAATCGTAAAGACATATAGAGGAGTGCTTTATTCAACAGTCGATGATAACAGGTTGTCGTAGAAATACAAATAGTAGAAATAAAAATAGTCGTAGTAATACAACCATCAATAAGAATTATCAATAAGAATTAACTAAAAGATATTCTTTTACTTTTAGTATTTTTAAATAGCTTGTTGTGAAGACTCGTTACTTCAGTCTATTAAGCTAGTTATTATGGTACAGCAATAGGCCGTAGAACATTTAATTGAATTGTCTGTATTGCAATAATTTTAAAATCTGCGAAATGTTTTATTTATGCTGTCTACGAGCAAATTGTTTTGAAAACACAAAATATAGGTCTTCGAAATATGGCTTCGGTAGATCCATTTGGAATATTAAAATTCATACTAAACAATAACTAATATTTAACGGTTTTATTGAAAAATAATTATAGTAGTCTAATATAATGCAGAGATGTGTAGCCCAAAAGTTAAACGTCTCCCAATTAATACCTGGGATTAACGGATTGATTAAATCTGTTTGTTTATCGTGAAAATTTACTGTCATTCAATTGATGTTTTTGTGGGACTGATGGGTCTGAAAAAGTAGCCTATTTCTGGTGTAAGCAAAAGTATAAAACGTTTTTATATACTGGAAGTTTCTACATAAACTCGTTGGTTTGTGCTGTCCATTTCTGATTACAGAGGTAAGTAACAAGTTTTAATGAATTTATTTTCATTTTTTATTGGCTTAATTTGTACAGAAAATTGAAAGGCGTATGGGAATAAGCAAAGTTTGTAAAACAACAGTCTTTCAAACTTCACAGGTAAAACATTCTACAGTCTGCATTTATTGCAGCTTACTAATAGACTACCACTGGCTCATTTCCTACATGAAGCCGGTCTATTCAAGACAGTTTTAGCAAAGAAGGAACCCCAAAAAAATATAGTATATTAAAAGTCATAGATTTTTAATTAGATAGACGATTTTAATATAGGCCTATATATAGTACTGTTGCACGACAGTCCGCCTGATGGATTAGATGTATTTGGTGCAATGTTTAAAATAAATTATTTTCTATAATTCGGACGGTATGGCGCATTCAACGATTTATTTGACAAAAATTGGTTAGGGAGCAATGTAGACTGTTAGCCTATATGATGCTCGACGTTTTAAAATACCAGACACGGGAGATCGAACCCTACAACTTTCGCTTCGAGTCTAGCGCTCTATCCATTACACCAAAGAGGCAACCAATTTAAGTTTGTTAGGCCATATACTTTTTGTAAACAAATAAATTTAATAAGAAGGCGTACGATTTAAATCATAACTGCGATATTTTCTTTTTATGTTGGATCTGAGTTGTGGTACTTTAATAAATAGTACTAATTATTTCCTATTTAAGCAACGATTACGTTGTGGTAACAAAGTATCGGTTGGCTGTCTCTATCTAGTGGCTGTGCAGATGGGTACGCCGAGAAACAGCGTTGCAGGTCATAACGTTTTATTAGATGGTGGTGGTGTGTGTACTGTATTGTTATAAGAGGTGGTCAGTTTTGGTTTACTCAGTGATAAACCGCTCGCTTGGATTTTGCAGTGAGGGAAAAGGTCCAGTCAGTCAGATGTTGGGTCGTTATCACCGGCATTTGATGCGTGGAGCTGCTTTTGGTCACGACTGTACAGTAAATCATGATGCCGGCTGGTGAGAGGGGAGCGGCAGTGCGCGCGCGCGGCACAGGTGGCGTTAGTATCGCGCCACCAGCTCCACGGGCCGGACGTCCCCTCCCCCCGCCTCACCCAATTCAATTCTATTTTTCAACGACTATCGCGACATTGTTTAATTATCGTAATCTGTGGAGGAGTGTTTATGTAGGCGGGAAATTATAATTGCGATTACAATTGAATTATCGTGTTAATAATTTTGGTTGTTGTTTTTTCGGTTCGGATGTCGATGTACCGGAGACCGTAGAGAAAATACCGGGAATACTCTGATGCGGCAAGATGCAAGAACAACAAGGGGCAGGAGGTGGAGGACAGCAAGAGGACCAGGAGGCGGCAGCTCGTGCAGCACTTCGGTCTCTACAGAGCGTCGCTCTCAGCCTCCAGACGGCGATGATGTCTTCACTTCAACAAGCAGCCCTGCTGCCCCCGGATTCACCGGCCGCGGCAGCACTCAATCTACAAGCCTTAGAATCGTATCTGACTCTACATCGCCTCAGCACATCTGTAAGTTCCTCCCAGTGTTTACCGACGACGAAACCGGAATCAGAGGAGGAAGACAAACAAGAAATACTCCCGGAAGAACCCGAGGAAGAAGTTCCGCTACCCCCTAGTCCCTCTCCTCCAGCGTTCCCTGGAGACGCATCCTATCCCTCCTTGTTGTTATACCAACCGACAACTTCCGCAACTACCGCTGTTGAAACGCTTACATCCACCTCAACGACTGCAACGACGACGCCGTTTAAAAATTCCACCATCACTGCCACTGTCACTGCCGCGCCCTCGTCCACACGTCCAAAAAAGAAATTCATTTGCAAATTTTGTAACCGCCAATTCACCAAATCGTATAACCTGTTGATACACGAAAGGACCCACACCGATGAAAGACCGTACTCCTGTGACATTTGCGGCAAAGCATTCCGTCGTCAGGATCACCTCAGGGATCATAGGTGAGTACAATTAAATTACCAATTTAATCACTATGTGTTAGTATACTAATTATAAAATTAATTTATGTAATATGTTACGTATAAAATATCTAGTTCATGTAAGATCTATAAAAACCGATACCGACACATCTTAAGATACTATTCCAAATACTCTTGTTATAATAACTAAGTCATTAAATAAAATTTAATGTACTTAAAAAATGTGTAGGTATTAGGCCTACTTATTTCATTAACTTAAAGTTGTCTGCATGGGTGTAAAAATAGGTAGGGTTAGTCCCAAAACCATCCTAATTAGTAGTATAAAAAAGCTTACTTTAATCGATAAAATAATTAGTACCTTGATTCATTAAGCCGTCGGATATTACTTCAGTTTTATTTTTAACAACAAGAGGGTGATCCCGACCTAACTAACCCCCTCCCCAAATGACGCCATTTTGATTTTATAAAACATTTATTGTTTAAAATTTTAATCTGTTTAGTATTAGGATGCTTGCCTTTTAGTTTTGGTATTCTGAGCATTTTATATTAGGATAATTACTCTAAAATTGTTATCTTAACAAAATTTGATGAATTTGTTTGTTTATAGTTGAGTTTTTTTATTGTTTTAATAAAAAATATTACGTTCATAAAGAATAAAATATACGGACTAAGCTTGAAAACAAAGGTTCTTCCGCTTAGATCAGCCTTTTTTCTGGAAAATTTAGTTTAGTCAAAATATTAAATTATTTAGGCCTAAGTTTGTTAAATTAAAATCGTTACGTATGGAGGTGCTCTAATTTAAGTTCCGCTTAATCATCTTTTTTAATAAGTTATTGAAAACCATAACTTACTCAAATTTTTGTATCGTGTACATTATATTTTTTTCGTATTTCCACCAATTTTCGTTTGTTGATTCTGAAACGTGTCCCCTATTGCTGTAAATATAAATATAATTTAACCTGTTTTAGAAATTTCTGTACAACACAGTATCGTCCTTAATATTTGTCAACCACTATATTCAACAAAAATATGTAAAGATACTAAAAATGGTTACGTGTGGGTGGGGGTAATAAGAAAACGGGTCATTTTAGGGTTGAGTGAGATGGCAACCCTGCTTTTCTTTTGTTTTGTTTTTTAAATTTGCATTGTGTTTATTTTAGAATTTCAAATTATCAGCACAGGTACGCGTAGTTACTAATATTATCGAACATTTAACGAAATTCGTATTTGTATCAAAACATTTTATATTTTATGAAATAAATGCAGCAGTAAAAAATAAATAATTTAAAAAAACAGCTGAAACACAAAAAATAACCTATTAAACTATTTTTTGTTTGTTTTTATTAACTATAATTTAAAAATTTCAAGACAATGTAGCCTATGTTTTCTTTGTTATTATTAATTGATATTATTTATATTCTGTTGAGAAATACGGATAAAATATAGCATGATAAAAAGTAATTTTTAACTTTTTTCTAATTTTTTATGGAATTTATTGTTATAAAGACAAGCGCAGATTTTCGTTTAAATAAATTTAATTATTTATTTCATGTGCGGCACTTTATAAAAGGTACGAGATTTGTCTTAGTTATAAATCAGAGATCGTATACACAATTTTACTCTAAATGCAAATTTTCCCTCTGTTGTAGTTGTTTTTTATTTATTTAATTATTTTTATCAATAAAATAAACCTACAGTTTAAATAGAAAATATCTATTTTACAAGAATTTATCCTCCAAATTTTCATAATAAAATTAATTTAAAAATACATTGATCGGGAAGTAAAAGGTTTTTTAACAAAACATGCATTTTATTCTGATCAGGAGTTTTTAAATTATCTTACAAGGAATGCTTTTTAAAATACCTATGTAATGTGTGTAAAATTAAGAATTATTAAACATTGTTAGCGTAGGCTAAAGGAATAACTTAGAATTACAATGTACAATAAGTATTTTATTTTGTTTTAGTGAACACTTAATTGTACACAAAAATTGTTTGGTAAAGTAGATATTTTAAACGTAGGCCTACGTATAACTGTATTTGACGATGAATATTCCTTTTTTGGTCGCTGATAAATATTTATTTATTTATTTATTATTAATTGATACACTCAATTGGAGTTTTCATAAATACATCATAAAAAAACTCTTTGGTAACATGTTAGATACTTTCTCATCTATTAAGATGTTGAGTAGCTTCTAGGCCTACATATAATTTCCCCGCTACACTGAGGAAAATTAGATATGCAAATGAGAACCGCTTAATATTTTATTTATATACAAAATTACTAGTATCCTACTACTTTTTTTATTTCGTAGGTATGAACTGACAATAACTTTTAAAAATTAATCGGCGTACCAAAATTTTAAAATATATTTTCTAGTTCAATAGTAGTCTACAGAATAATTACGAGTATATTGTCAGTTACCCGGTATATTGTCAGTTATCAGGTATAGCCTACAAGTATTAAGAGTAACATATTTGTTGAAGCATAGTTTTAAAAAATTGAATTTCGTAATTTCTAGATGTATAATATCGTACTAAATTCTTCTATTTATTTATTATTTTTTATTTATTTTCGGTTATAGTCTGTTTGTTGTATCCAACGTCTAAATGAACTACAGTGTAGAAATAATGTGGTTTAAATCGTACTTCCCGGAAAAAGTCCCTAAATGCTTTTTAGTCTGTTTCAACGCGAGACACATAAGTACAACAAAACGTTCACTTAAAAAACCCTGATAAGCAGTTAAATGGAATCAAATTTAAATTTGTGATTGAAGTTTTTCTTTTTTTTTAATTTTACGGAATCGGTTATGTTAGGTGCATTAAAAAAGTTTCCGCAACCAAATGACGATTTTTATACAACACATCTAGTACTGTTAAGTTATTCATTAAGTTTACATTTCTGGTAATTTTTTTTAAAATAAACAATAACATCGGAACCGACTGTTCCGGAAATTACGAAAAGTTACAGATATTTAAAAGTAGTCAGGTTTCCTGTTTGCAAAACTTCACGAATAAACTTAATTTTTTCGGCTTTGTTTAGCTTTACTAATTAAGTTGAAATTAAACAAAAAATGAAAATCACTTTCTAAAAATTTGAGTAATTTTCGTACAAAAAATTTCTTTAATACCACCGAGAACCGAAAAATGGTGTAGGCTAACTAATTAAAAGTACCAAACAATTGAATGAATAATTAATAAATTAATAACGATTAAAGTTACGTGAACAATTTCTGCAAAATATTCTTAGATTAATAATGTTCATTAATAACTTACGCTATTCAGTGCATACGACAGATTTTCAGTTTTCATTGAGTAGACTAATTCAAAAAACGTTTATTGAACTTCGTGTTTTTTACTGATGCACACCACCAGTAACATTTTCCAATTCTTGAGAAGTACATAAAATAACGTTTTCTGGTAGATGCAAGTATAGAATATTTTTTGTAACATTTTTCTGAACATTTACAGTCTGTTTGTATACAAAAATATTTAACAATTATTAACGAAATTTGATAGTAAATGGTTCTAAAATGTTATTTGGTTGGTGGAGATTCCAATCATCACTATGTCCCAAAACCTCCCTTGGCCAAAGGCATTTTAAAAGTCTAAGCCGAGCACACTGTATCACTCGTGTGCATTTATTTCGTCAACAGGGTTTACTTGTTATTCGAATTAGCCGTGTATCGTCTTGTGTAGTTGTTAGGCAACGTCAGTTAAATACGGTATTAGTAAATCTTTGTAAAAAAATTCAACATATTTTCTCAGTTTATTTAACATCGCATCAACTACAGTGGTCATTAGCGACAACGTTGGGTTGTAACTGGGAAGGATGAAATGATTTTTTGTCACGTATGAAAATATGCCGTGCCTGAGTGGGATTCGAACCCAAGAACGCATGATGAGAGGCCAACACATTACCAACTACGCCAATGCGGCCGGCAAAAATCAATTTTATTTTCACAAATAGGCCTACATCATCATTCGAAAGATACTTTTTTTATGTATTTAGCTACCACAACACCGAACAATGATGACCGCCCCATGTTATAGCCTAGTGATCAGCGCAACTGGCTTCTTTGCCAGGATCCCGTGTTCGATTCCTGGTCAGGTTTGACATTTTTTCATCGTTACTTTTCATCTATCATCCTTCTAATCGTCAGCATTACCAGTAATTGAAACAAGTCGGACGTAAACCTCTCCCCCCCCCCCAAGACCCAAAATAAAATAAAAATATGAAGGTAAATTTTTCTATTAGTACCAAATGTTCTCTTACAGGGAAGACTGAGGTGATAATTTATTTCACTAAAAATCAATTTTTGGTTTTTTTTATTTTTAAACGTTATTCGCTGAGTATGTTTTAGTGTTGGGAGATTCCAAAAAAATATTCATTCATGCTCCTACGGCCAAATGAGGCTTTATGGCGACTTTTACGTAGTCTATATAATTATATAGGCTACTATAACAATGCATTTATCACGTTCAAAGCAAGCAATGTTCAGATCTAGCCTACATAATTTTCTTTGTTTCATTGTTTTTGAAAGTCGTATATTAATATTTTAGAATACTTTAAAATGTTGGCTTAGCTGCTTCCATAAAATTTTATCAATGAGCCTGAAATTATTTCCTGCAGCTTTATACGAATGTATCAAATTTTGGTATGGGATATATAGTACTGTAAGTCAAGTAGTTTTTAAACACATTTTGTCCCTATGTACGGCGAAAAATATGAATTCTTTGACAATTACGTTTTTTCTAATTGTTTGTAGGATCTTATTTCAGTTTCAGGACCCTTATTATGTTTTTTTTGATATTTGAGTAACCTACAGAATTTTTAAATTGATAAATGAAGAAGTAGATAATTTGTAACTTTTACAATAAGTACGCAATTTTTTTAAATAATTTAATATGACTCAATTAATTGGTATAAAAATAAAATTTTGAAGAATTGCAATTCGTTTGGTTGCCTACTCAAAAACTTGTACAGGAATAGATTAATAATTAAGGAAGTTGTTATTTTCTCCTCAATTCCCCCTTAGCTCCCAGAAGAGAAAACTAGACTCGATTGCAAGTTAAGGAAATGAGAAAGTGAAAAAGTATGTGAAGTAATATGGTCTTAATTTAATAGTCACCATAAGTAACGTTAACTTATATTATTCATTTTATGATACGGTAGAGCAAGCTGTAGCTGTATCTGCAGCTAATGTAGCCCGAAAGCATTTTCAAAAAGATTTGAAGGCAAATGATTTACGATTCTAAAAGAGCGCCAATATTCTAATAGAGATCGATTAGTTAGTTACCGCTGTGCTCGTTCATTCGTAATCTGTTATGCATATTTATACTGTATACTACACGGACCTAGACTAATATGTGTTATTTTTATTCCAGTTTTTTTATTATTTTTGATTTATTTTTTTACTTTGATTTATGTGGTTGTGTACTAAAATAATCTTTCAACATTCATTAAATCTTTTTTTTAATTTACCGACAAAATACTTTTACTAAAATAATATTATTAATATAACTAAATAAATATAAAAATAAAATACTTAAATTGAATTACTTAATTATTAGTTAAATATAGCTTTATTATTAATACTTAACTGTCAGAATATAAATATTGTGTTTTTTCATCATTACATTATTTTTTAAGTAGTTACCGCAACATTCACGTATATATTTGTTTTGTCTATTCCTAGTATTAATTTTTTTTTAACCTAAACAAACTTAAAGTTAGATTGGCCATACATTTCTGAAGTACGTTTATATTTTATTACATTAATTTAATAAATTTTGAACGACTTGTGACATTCCAGGTTTGTCTTAATTTTGTAAAATGTAGGCCTACCTGCCAATTTTTCTTTGTTTATAATTTAAGGATATAAATGGGCGTCTTTGGTACTGTATTATAGTAATTGAAATTATGATTAAATACATATTAATTCAAAACATAAACTTTAAAATGAATTTTATAACTAATTTTATCATTAAGGGACTGTTTAGAAAAGTTTGTCGATTTATTTATGATTATTTGTGATTTTATTATTGTGGTTTTGTAGTATTACAGTCGAACTTCTATAACTTGAATTTTCTGTATATCAAATTGAATTTCAGTCCCCTTTAACCTTCCCATGCATTTACCGTGTAAAAAGTCATCTATAACTCGAATTCCGCCATTTCTCTAAATCGAACTAATTGTTTCGTTTTATTTGACAGATTTTTCACATAGTTCTCAAAATAGCGGTTTTGGTCTTTTGAAAAATGTAGGTATAGTGCTGCTTCTTTCATTATAAGAGGAAATATTCGACCATAAAAAGGAAACAGACTTTCAAAGTCAGCTGGTTGCCTTTGTAAGTTATAGGCCTAACTGGCGTAAACCAAAACAATGAATTTCTTTAAATCGACGATTTTTTGTACGACCACAAAACAATAGAACCATAGTCTGTCGGTACAATGTACCGTATTCAGCATGTACTGCGTAATTTTGGAATACCGAATACAATATTTGTACAGTACTTAACACTGCAGCCAATGGCTAAGCTAAATGCAACGTACAGTACTGTAGTAGGAAATTACGCATGTGCAGTAGGCCTACATACAGTATTCCACATCTTGTAGGGTACTATTATTAGCCTATGTGGAATGTTCTGCTCTTGTTTTTTTTTTTTTAATAATTACTTTGTTTTTATTTTCCCATAACTCGAAAGTTTAGTAACTCGAATATTAAGTCTAAGGTAACTTTATTCAGTATTAATAATAATAATAATAATATAATTAAGAATTCTATGATTTCACTTGTAAATATGCAGTTGAATACATTTTTGTACGTGGACTAATAGTAATTAACACATTACGAAATTTAAAAAAATTGTTAGAATATTAGAAATTTTTTTGAAAAGATAACTTTTTTAATTACTACAACTTAGCGTAATAGTTTTAAAATATAAGTATTTAAACTTATAACTTTAATAAATTTTCACTACATCACGATTTGTATTTAAAGTCGTTTTATTTTAGTTATGAACTGTTATAACTGTTATATTTATTTTGAACTGTTATTATGAACTGTTTATTATGAACTGTTATATTTATTTTAGTTAGCATGAACTGTTTAGTCATTAGCGAATACAGTGGGTTCACCCTCGGCGGGCTTAATTATTGTGTTATAATTTTCGAGACAGTGTTCCGGAATTTAAAACGAGATCTATGAAATTTGGCGTAATCTATTTTTGCTTTGAACCGTTGCGGCGCGGAGGCGGATATTTTATTTCACTCATAATTGTTTGGTCTTTTGGGTAGCCGAGTCAGTCAGCTAAATGAAAGTTGTTTTATTGTTAAGTAACAATAATTTAGCGAGCAAATTTGTATGTTGAACAACAGATAGAGATATGTGAGCAAACTC
The DNA here is from genome assembly GCA_035578175.1 of Catonia carolina. NCBI lineage: Eukaryota > Metazoa > Arthropoda > Insecta > Hemiptera > Achilidae > Catonia > Catonia carolina. The sequence continues at coordinate 65,111,194 of JAQMRL010000001.1, read as the reverse complement.
CATTGGATTTTTTTGTTTAAATCCACGTTTAATACAAGTTAATAATAAAAGAAAACCAGGATTCAAACTGGTTGGTTGTTAATTCTGTACAGTCAAGAAAACAAACTAAAACTAAGAAAAAAGGTCCTTATTTGGCTCCAGATGAGATTATGAAAAGTTTAATATTATGCATGAATATGCTTAGGCATATTAATTAAATCTGGTAGAACGTTTACCAAAATGATACGAGAGTAAACTGATAACAACATGACCGGATAGAGATTCTGAAATAACATTTTTGTAATTTAACGCTTACCAGATGAATTTTATTGTTACATTTGTCTGTAAATATGAATATTGTGTCATCGCAACAACATTTATCCTGAAAGATTTTTAGTGTTTTTTACAGAATGAGCAGATAATCGTTTAATTTATTGGTGAAAAAATTGCTCTATGGTTTCAAAAAATATATATTAACTTTGAGGCGTTTGTAACACGTGAAGAACGGCTTTGTAGGTTAAGGTAGATATGTAATTTTATTGTATTGAAATTTAATGCACAGTCGTGTAAACAATGAGAAAGAAAGACAAAAAAAAACGAATTTACTTTAAAAAATGAAAAATAGTACAGTTTTTATTATATAAAACTAAGAAAGCACAATGAAATAAAATTTATATGTTAAGTAGGTAGCCTATATATCGTTCAAGCAACACACGAGTGACACGCTACAGAAAGTGCAGCACGTTGCACTTGAATGACTGTGTTATGATTGTGACATATAATTTACGTGTTGTACCATATCAGTGAGCTTTTGGCTCATGTGTTAAACTTTGTCTAACTTGAAAATGACATCATGTCACTATCGTCTTATTTTGGTGAGAGCTCCGCCTAACATTAGGTAAAACCAGCAATTTCTACAAATGGTTGTTAAGCTTTTTAGTACGTTAATAAAAATATCATTTACGTTATAAATGTGAGACGTTATAAAATACAGACCTATAAGAAAATTATTCAATAAAATATACTAACTATAATATACGACCACCAAGCATTTCTCATATCTCACGTTAGATCGGGACCACACTTTATATAATATAGGAAACAGAATAGCCTACGAAGATGTAATTCACATATTTTAAACAAATTTACACGTTTCAAGAAAAGACAAGGAATGTGGACAAAGCGACCTATCTCGGGTTACAATAAGCGGATAGCTTATCCAGTCCGCGTTCACGACCGGCGGCAATCCATTTCTACCTTGTTGAAATATTATTCGAGCTCGGACATCGTCTCATTTCATCTCCTGGCTAAACTAAACGAAAAGACAAGAATTCTCTTCTGCCGTCAAATACAGTACACTGCACTGAACATTAAATATAACATAAACAAAATATGTTACCTTTATTGTACGTATTATTTTACGCCTGTATAATTTGATCTTCAAACACATTATGATTGTTCAGTTGGTATAAATTATTCGGTAGGCGTTATTCTTGAAAGTTTCTCTTTGTACTACTGGGTGTCACAAATATAAATTGACAATGATTGGTGTGACAACCTCTTATAAATTTCTCACTTAACTTTAGTCTAATTTAACTAAGGTGTGAGCAAGTCTGCCGTTTGGTCGAAACAAGTAACAGGCTATGTATGATGACAAATTTCTTGAAATTTTGTTACTATAGAAGTAAATAAACGTATTCAGTTGAAATTCCACTTTGAAAATGCAGTTTTCTTAACTGCATAAATTAAGACAGAGGAGTTAAATGTAGTAGCTAAAATTAAAATAATTATAATTTAAAATATTTTCGGAGTAGCCTATAGTAATTATTACTAAAGTCTACTGCGAAAATATTTTTTCTTAACGTTTTTAGTTTATTTAAAATCGCATCTACAGCTTGGAAATTGTTAGTGACTACAGTGGGTTACGTAACTGGAACGGTAGATTTTGCCTTTTAATAATTTCCAGATTAGCCGGATATCGGACCAGGGACGTCCACGTTACAGGCGAGACTGCTACCATTACGCTATGCAGGCGGCCTTTTCTTAAATTTAATTATGTATAATTTCGTTCAACGAATGATGTTTGGGCATTTTTTTAAGCACTTAACAACCTTCGAATTCTAAAGTGGTAAATCAACAAGTTTACGTATAGGCCATTGTAAGTTTGCTTGAAGAAAGTAGACTATTTACTTATGAAAATTTTAATTTTAATTATTTTTGGCTAGATAATAGATTATAGTAAAACGATATTATTCATGAGTTCAACTGATTCCAAAACCCTGAAAAAGAACTAAAATGCAGATTATCTTTTAAGTATAATCATAACTCTAGAAGTTCTTATTGTTCTGCTAATAACGTGGGCTTATCCACATATTAATAACATTTAAGTTCCTTGGTACATGATCTAGCCTATCTTATTGTGTAATGACTGTTGAAAATCAATTAAAAATAAAACATTTATTTTTTAACATGACCGTTTGGATGTAGACTTGTTCTCGACGTAGCTTTTTATGAAATATAATTTTGAATAATAATTGGTTTAGTATAAATAAGTAAATAGTAATGATTACTTACAGGTTACTAAGCAGTGTTTAACAGAAAATATTTGTTATTAAACTAATATCAGAATGAACAGTGATTTACTATAGATGTGATAAAAGTTTTGGGTTACCCTATGTAATAATACATAATTGCATAAAAGGTGTATCCACGATACAAAGGAAAAACTAAGAGAGTGCAAAAACTACGTGCAAGACTAAAGTTAAAGAGAATCATATTATCAACTGGCATAAAAGTTTAAAATTATAGGCGTATATGTGATTTTTCTTTATTCTATTATACTGACACGTCAGTACAAAAGAGTACAGAAAAACATTAATAACATGTTAGGTATTTAATTTTTTTTTTAAATGCAAAGAATTTGAGGGTTTTTATTTTCTTTCATGTATATAATCTTGTTACTTATTTGTTTAATTTTTATGAATAAATTTTTTTTATTAAGTCTTGGTGTCTTAGTTTTAGTAAGTTTTTACTGATTATAATTAGTTGATGAAGGTTTTGTGCGTATTCCAAAGTAATATAATATTCAGAAGTAAAGCTTGAAGAACTTTTAGTTTCATAATAGCTATAGATTTACAATAACGGGTTACACGAAGAGGTTACGTTCCAGCTTAAATATGTCATTGATAGAACTCGTGCATTTTGGCGAGAGCTGCGGAACAGACATGCGCACTAGCAGCCGAACATTCCGTTCCTCGTCTTTCCAATCATATACACAGTCACGTAGGCATACGGAAACAATGCTGTGCTGAATCATGCACAACATCACTATTTACAAAACCCTTTGATTTCTAAAGTCGACTGACTGATACCCATGTGCCATTTTAGTAATAGCGTCTGTTTCTTAAACTATATTTTAAGTTATCAGTGGTGGCTTACTAAAGCATATTGCATGTATACTTAGTGCACAATTTTAAACTGTAATTGGTTTAACGTTTGTAATACTTTTCTTTGGATGTGATTTTTTCGTCGAATAGTGAATTTGTTTATTTATATTTGCGAAATAATGCGTATATTAGTCACTATAACTGTGTATAATAATTAGAATATTAGCCTATGTTATACTTCAGGTGCAATAATACAAAAATGTGACTAATATAGAATAAGAATTATAAAAATAGTACCAAGTTCTGCGTAACCCATAAATCCAAGAAACGAATGAGGTCTTGTTTAGCACGAGTCATGCTGTACTGCATGTAGCGGTGTGACTCACAATGTTTGCTTTCGGCTCTCAGAAAAATGCTTAAGCTAATACCTTTTCAAAAGAAAAATTTAGATTAAAATGTTCCTTCTTTTTAAATTTTTTATGCCTTTACTATGTACAGAAACGATGTACGAGTAGCTAGGTAATTTGGGTGCTGAAAAAGATGTTCTTGGCATTGATGACTGAACCTTTTAATTTTTACAGAACAGTAAGAATGCCAAGATCATGGATGGTTGTATATGAATGTTCGTTATAGTTTGTAACAAATTGGACTGAAATATTTTTTTGTCTTTATTTTTATTAAGGTACATCGTGCTGCACAATTTCCGTATCTGATAGGCTATTTAAATGGGGGTGGGGAGTTTCACTTAAAGGAGAAGAGGTACATTCTCCGTTTATAACTACAGGTATTGTCCGTTCTTCAGACCAAGAGGCTCTACGCCATTTTTGCTTTAGACATCGCACAGTTGAAAAATCTATTTAAATAAATTTTAATCTCTGAGAAACTGGCTTACCACCAAAGTTGTATGTCATAATAACCACAATGGCTTCACATTGCTTAGCACTTGATTTTCCAAAGGTAGTGGCGATGTTCTTCCAAAAGCCAGTACATCTCTTTGATTTGCAGTCCAAGTTGTTTCCGTTTGTTTAAGATATGTTTCCGCCAAGCAAGCAATATCATAATAAATACCACAAAAATATTTCCTCCTAGTCAGTCAATATTATATTTGTCGTTTAGGTCGTACGCCGGAAGGTTAGTTTGAACCTCTAGAGGATTTACTAAGTAAAACGACGAGTAAGGTGGTTTACCAATGTCTTTCTCACTGAGTAGAAAAGTATGCTTATCAGCATGCCAGGCCCTCCGAAAAGCACCCACTTTCCACCTTCACTTGACAAAATGACACCTTCACTTCATACACCACAGGGTCTGGCTGTATAATGAAATTTATTACTCTCAGAGGAGATAACTGTGACTAGTGTTTTTTACACCCTAACCTCTTCTGTTCTTAAATACTTCAGTCATATAATTGGCTCACCGTGTGTTAAGAAACAGAACTATTTTGTGTAGCCTTGGAATTAGCAGATTGAGTGCAAATAATTAAAACACTCCATGTACCTGTTATGGGCATTCAATATTATTAAATACCCCAAAAATATTGGCACTAAGTTGTTCTTCCTTCAATCATTAGTAACTCGTGCGTGAACCTATTCAAAGCCTTGTTATAATTTGATAACTACATCGGAATGATTTTCTCTTCAGTAAAGCCGCATGTTTTAAAAAATTATTCTAGCATTCTTTTATTTTTATAAACGAGCCTTCTAAAAGTTATACACTAATCAGAACGCTTCACAAACTTCATCCTTAATTTTGAAACTAAAATTAATTTAAGGTTAAACAATATCCACTTAGTCTATGTTAGCTCACGTTAATTGACAATTGCCATTAGTTGTCCGCAATTTACTTTCTTATGACAAAAATTTCTTCAGAAATTATAAAAAGCGTCTTACGAGTAAATTGCAAAAAGTGAAGTTTATGCAGATAATTTAAAAATTTGTTGACAGTTGACTAATAAATAAATTTAACTGTTTGTTTCTAAGAAAAATGGATAGTATATTTCTATGTGTTGTTGAAGATTTTATGTAAATAATTTTCCTGCTTTCATGCCGCAAAACGAATTATGGAATAAGCCAATAATGACTAAAATATTTTCCAGTGTGTCTAATTGTGAAATAGGCTGAACAGTATTTCTTTTATTATTCACCCAGTCATTTGGTAAGCAAACCTATGTTATTTTTTTTTACTCGTACACATGATGAAACCATACTCACCAACCTTACGTAGGAAAATTCTATTTGTATGTAAATATGTTTATACTGCACTAAGTACTTGATGGTCTTGGTGGCTCAGTTGGTAGTTTACAAAACATATAACTGAAAGGCCCTGTGTTCAATTTTTAGCTAGTGCTGGAACATGTTCAGTGTTCCATTCTCTTACGCAGTACTAAAACCATGGTAGTTATTTTTGATCTACAGCAGCCACAAATAATTAAGATCTCATTTTCTTCAGGAGTTTCATTACAATATCCTTACATTTTACAAATGAAACGAGATTTTAAACGATATGTGATGTACTCATTGTTTAAAATTTTTACCGATTGAATTTCGATAACTGTAGATTTAATAAAAGTTAATTTTGGTCTCCCTGTCAGGTACATCTGTACTACTATTAATGTAGCATTTGTTTTGTATTCACACAACATTTCCAAGTTAAAAATTTTACATTGGTTTTTGAAACAATAAAATAAGTTCATTACTTATCCACACACAATACATTTTCTAACTAAACCAATTTTATAACACAATAATTAACCAAACTTACAGCAACGTTATTATAACACTAACTGGGAAAAAATGTGGTTAGGTTCCCCATTGAAAATCGTGTTGAGGCACTATAACTTGATGCATATGCATTTTTTTTAGTGCCTGACTGAGAAAGCGGAGAGGCCTATAGTCTTTATGTAGTCAAACTTGTTACATAATCGGCCTATTGTGTAACAAGATTGAATTTTTCTGCTTGCTGTATTTTTGTTGGCTTGTTGTTGCTCTTTTACATTGAATTTCAGTGAAAATACTTATTTTTAAATTTCTGTATTGCATTTTTAAAAACTTTTGTTTAAAGCCGTAAATTTCTTAATTAATTAAAAATTTATTAGTCTGCATTTGTAATGAATCGCAGACAGATCCTGAAATTTGATGTGGCTTAATAGTTTAATAATATAAAAACGGATTTCGTAGTATTATTTATATAAATTTAATCTTGTTTCGGCTGTTATACTCGTGAACATTTTCCTGTTACTAGCTGAAAATCTAACCCAGGATCTAAATTTCTGTATCCTATTACCATCATTGTATCACCGAGGTTGTTATTTACATGGTTTATCAGGCCAACTTTACTTTGATCGTATTCAGTTATTAGTCACTTCGTCGTTTTGTTAAAAATTATACTTATATAAAGGTAATTAAACTAGCAAAATGCAACAAATTATTCATTACGTTTCATACATTTTCTTATAAGTAAAATTTAACAGCTTGTCTATATTCAAATTGTTAAGCACTAAACCAGCTACAAAATAAAATCGCTGTTAGATAACTTTAAAGTAAATAATAAGTTTTATTTTGGAAAATGAACAGCGAAATTATCCCAAGAAAGATTAGAAATTAATTTAAATGTAAATGAGAATAAACGTATTTTATTACAGTTATTGATCTTGAAATAGTTTCGAATTAAGTAATTGTAGACTATTATGTAGTCTTGATTCGTAAATATTCATTAAATACCTTATTAAATAATAAAGTAACTTAAAAATTATTACAATCAGTTATTTCATGGAAACTAGCCAAACAATTTACATAATACAAATTATATAACATAATTAAGACAACATTAAAACTCATTAAGTCATACACACGCTATAAATTGAATACTCACCTGTCGCCTTACTTTTTCACTAAAAGATCTGAATAATAGCGTAATCTATTAATTAAATTATACTAAACCAATGAGAAATGCAAAAGAAGATAGAGAAATGGTTAGTATCTTAAATGCTTTTTAAAATAAGGTGAAATTTTTAAAGTCATTCCTATAACAAAAAATAAACAGTGTTCCCCGTTTAGAATCCAGGTTTAAGGACAGGCTTAAAACCGTGAAATAATAGTGAACATCCTATGCTATTCAATTACAGATTACAGCTGGTTGTTACATAACAACCTGTAGGTTATATCCTTAACTTTTTTGTTTAAAAAAGTTCTAACAATGTGTTAATACTGTTTCTAGAATTCCTGAGTTTCTTTTTTGTACGACCCACATGTACTCAAAGACACTCATCTACAGCGTCATTGTTTCTTTTTAACCCTGATGATACATAGATTTTCCTCTATAAAACAAATGAACTAAATGTTTCTTCCTCTGTTATCGAGGCTCAAATAATTACTTATGGAATTCCAATAATGGAGCAGATTGAATTGGACAAATTGTAACAGTGGAATTTGAGACAGTCTTCAATTAGCTGTAAGATGTCAAATCCATGTAAACATGTACAGACGTCTCAGATTTTGTTCACATTCTCTTTTTGTTTGTTAAAATAATTTCATATTCATTGGTCATAAGCGACTACTACGAGTTACAGTAGGATACAGAATCGGAGGGTTTTAACTTGTGATAAGTCTTCCCAGGACCTTAGGCTTTAAATTGTTAAGGTAAGTCTAGCACTCTAACTACTGGGCCTTTGTTTACATTTATTAACTATTTTCTGCTCTACTTGGAACTGGAAAATTGTACCACACTCACAGCTCTAAATTATATTAGACCTATGTAGTATTCTTTGCCTATAACGGACAGGTGGAATGTTAAATTATTTACACTTGATCTGTTGGTTCCAGGGCGACAAACTGTTTCTTATCACATGGTCGGCAAATTGTAGGCCTATGACTAAACTATTTAAGAACAGAAGAGGTAGAGGTGTAAAAAAAACTAGTCAGAGTTATCTCCTCTAAGAGTAATGAATTTCACTATACAGCCAGACCCTGCGGTGAATGAAGTGAAAGTGTCATTCACAGAACGGAAAGTGGGTGCTTTTCGGAGGGCATGGAATGCTGATAAGCATACTCTTTCAACTCAATGAGGAAGGCAATAATAAACCACTTCACTTCTCGTTGTTTTCACTTAGTAAAACCTCTAGAGATTCATACCTGCCTTTCGGCTGTTGACCTAAACAACAACGTACTACTCTTATTTAGCAGATTTCAAAAGAATTTGTCATCAACATAAATAAATCATTTTGCTCTTTGTGATGTTCTGCAGCTGAATTGGAATTAAGAAGATCAATATTTTGTTCATATTATGTAAAATATACCTAGCTGACCGGTACAAATAATTTCGCACGATAATACTACTTTATTCTTAATAACCTATTTTACAAATTACAATTACTTTAGTCTTATTTTGCGATGTTTTCTATAACAAAAGATTTGTAATATAGCCTACCTGTGTTTATCAAATAATTTATATGAACCAAAATAAACAATTTTCGTCTCCATAACAACGGTCAAACAAACTGATATTCGCAACGTCGTCACCAAAATAGTAGAACCATCGAAACTCTTAAATTCAATTATTTTGTAATTTACTTTCAAAAATCTCGTTAAGGTTTTTATCAATTTCCATGTTTGGATTTTTTGTAAAATTCCGTAAATGGTTTCTTTACATCGAGTAAAAATTGTTTAAATCCGTTCGGTAGAACTGTGTAGGCTATTTAAGGACAAACACAATTTCCTTTTAAAATATTTTGAACCAGATTTATGTTTTAAATCCTTATGTGATAATATGGAAATTTATTTAGTAAACAAACTATTAAAAGTTAGGTACTTAACTTTCTGTACAACGGATGACAAAGATAACTAAATTATTCTAGGAGTATATTAGGCCTATAGGTTTTTTATACTTTATTTACCCTCCTATTTATAGAAGGGATAAAAAACGATAAAGCCAGGTCAGGTAGAAATCTTGTCGTGTGTTGTTACATCCTAGATGAAGAGGCTGATCATCATCATCTTCGCTTAAATGACTTTCCACTTTATATGATACAATGAAACCATTAGTCCCACGAAAATGTTAGGTTACCTTTATAACACATAAGAATACTAACTTTTCATAACGTTCCAGAGACAACACGAATACTGTTCATTTAGACCCCCTCTTTTGGAATTTACTATGACTAAAAGTTACGCTTTGTTATTTAGTTATAATAAGGCCTATGCTACCTGTATACCTAGTAATTTACGTCATTTTCTATACCGTATTTAATTTTAGTTGGATCATCTCAACCGATTTTCTCAGAAACTTAACCTTATAGAAAATGAAATCAGGAAACATAAACATATAGTTATAGTAAAAGTAAGGTATTCACTATAATCTTGAAGTAAAATCAATTAAAAAAAAATATTTGTACACATTCATCTCTATTGAAGTAATGGTTTCTGAGTTAAATACGAAAGTCTACTTTAAAAATAATATTGGCAAGGCGTATATTGTACCTGAAACATTATAAACACAGAACAATGTAGCTTACACCAAGTATATAGTGAAAAATTGTCTCTCCTCGCGCCGTTTACGTGTCTCGGCCTCAGAGGGGTAGGTGGACCAGAATTCATAAGTGAATCAGAACCATGGAAGTGCGTGCGCTGCGTGCCCGCACTTCCACCGTAGTTTGAAGATTTGAAAGTTTAAAGATGATGTTTGAAGTTTTAATATTTAAAGTTTCAAACTTTGAAACTTGAAATTTAAAATTAAGGTTTGTAGTATGAAGGTCTGACGTTTTAAAATTTCAACTTTCAATGTTTGAGGTTTGAAGGTATGGCAATTAGAGTTTTTTTTTAGTTTTGTCAGCGACCTGGTGGGATAAGTGTGACTTTAGCTACATGGTCTTGAAGTACTTTGGAAGGGGCATAAAAAATGTTCAGTACACTTTTTCACTACCATGCTGCGTTTAGGAGATGAAAAAATTTTACCCCGACCTTTGGGGAGTGGGTGCAACCCGATATTTTCGGATAACTACTTTTTATTTATTTTTTATCGCTAAAAACTCGAAATTTTTGGATTACTATTTTTTTTACTAATTTTTATCGCTAAACAACATACATATTAAATCTGAAACATTATAGAAACAGAACAACGTAGCACAAAGTATATAGTGAAAATTATTGTTCTGCATTACGTTCCCATTGCTTCTGCATACGTTTATGTTACGTAAAGTGACTTTGGTCTTTGATGACATTGATTTTTTTTTAGATTTTCATGAGATCAGTTGATACATTCATCATTATCTTGTAGCTCTATAGCCCTTGGTTGGTTTTGGTTTTCTCCTTAATCGTCCTTTGATCCTCTCTGCTTATTTCTAGCTCCAAAAAAAATTAATGTTGATACATAGTACATACATTTCAGAAATTAAGGTTAGGAAATATAAACGAAACACGAAGTGAAGTATAGTAATAATAATAATTATTAAATATAATTAATTTTTTGATAAAAAAATTCTGAATTTATTGTTTTAAAATTATTTTCATAATATTATTAACAATGACACACACTGGGAATATTCACACCAAATTTTACATCCATTTGTGGAAATATTTTTTTCAATACGAGAGTGATATTCTACTTGAAAGACAAGCGGACTACGCTGGTGATAAAGATTAAATAAGGAAGTTGGATCTACTTGTATCTTGCAGCTGTGCGACTACCAGTGCTGCGTTTGTAGTAGTGTGATGTGTTTTAAAGTGCCATCCTCCGGTTGACTGAGATCTTTAAAAGATCTCTGGTAAGAATGTTCATCTTATAACTTTAAGATCCTAAAACACTTCTTAACTTTCCATTTTTAAACGATCAAAATAAATTATCAAATCTTAACATCTGTCCGTTGCAACACCTTTCTATAGAATATTTTCTTATCGGTTACAATCTACATCCACTTCTCTACACCTTTTCTGAACCATTGCTGCCAACTATTTGTTTCTCCTTCTACTGATTATTTAACGACACCGCTAGAATTTGTGTGAGTGTGTGCCCGCGTCTGTGTGATTGTGTGAATAACATTCAAAACATGATGTTGTGGTACCGGTATAAAGATATATTCTCGTTATATCATTATAACATGAATTCACATTTTAAACTTTAACGTGCTGTAATTTGGTGAAACATCTTTAGCATTTTAAAACCGATTTTAATAAAGTTATAAAAGTATAACGTTGACGTTTATTTAAAAGGTTTCGATTATTTGGCGCTTTTTAAAATGGAACGCGTACGTAAATTACTTAAACTTGCAGTTAACGTATTTTAATACGCTATTAAAACAAATTAATCTAATTTTATTGGTTTAAGAGCTTTCTGTAAATAATACGAATTTATATTTATTTTAACTTAGTTCACCCTTACTTGTTTCAGAAAGCATTATTTCACTCGGATAAGCATCAGATTCTATGTAGATTATTGAGGGAGTTGTATGTTTAAAAGTTTGTAAGTTTAGTTGGAGTAGGCTACTCTATTAATGTATCGTAAAAAGTCATTATTATTTTTAGATTTCTTCGATTTTCTGGGACATAACATTGAAATTCCATAAGGATTTTAGTGTCCCCTTGGTAATTACTAAACTTTTTCTGTGAAGTTCTCTTGAGCAAAAGTTAATGTCCAGACCGGCGCCCACTTAAATGGATTTTGTCAGGTGGTTGTCACCAACTGGTAGGCCTCCCACCGACTACGAACAATGGATTAGATGGTTTAACTAATTCTGGACTGGCTAAAAGCCCAAGAGGACAGCAGATATGTAAAAACGACGTGACAACTCAGTCAAGGTGAAATAACGCACTATGTCATCCATAATTACAAACACCGTCAAGTCATTAGAATAACTTTTGACGTTTCCATTTGTCCACATTACCATTATGTAATATTATTTGCATTTATTACGTCTGGAAATACAATATTTTGTTTCCGTCTAGACTTTTTTAACAAATATACACATAACCTTTACTAATAATGTCATAAACTTTCTCGATCTATTCTTAGAAGTATGTTCGCTTTACTCACGTGTTTATTATTCTCAGAATCAAAGGTGTGCTCCAAAGCATAAAAAACCACCTAGGTTTTTCCAGGTGTTCTGAAATAATTTATAAAAATCTTTATAGCAACATCAGTGACATTCGAAGACCTGTTTACAAATTTGTACGTACGTTTCCAAATTAAATATACTAGTATTGATGATAATGATAGTGTGACAATGTATAGTAGTCTTGGTAATAATTGCTTACTATTTGTCGATGCAGCTAACCTGTCGTTACACTACTTCTTCAACCGATTTATGTGTATAATCTCTGGAACCTTCTTACCATATTTTTTCCAGAAGTATTTCATAAGTTACTGGACTAATCTGCCTAATGACATTGAACGGACCGTTGTAAAAATTAGTGAACTTAGTTACCTTGGAATCTTTAGATTGGGGGAAGTAAACTAGGACTTTATCTGAAGGATTAAACTTTACGAAAGAATTTTTCTGGTGGAAATAATGCTTCTGTGGAGCTTGAGTCTTGTGCATGAAAGCAGGAATGGATTTGCGAACATCTTGCAAGACTAGAAGCTGAGATCAAGAGTGATCAAGAGTGGAATCCAGTTGTTCAGTAAAGAAAGGAAGGTCTGCAGGACAAGTCGGATGATATCCATGGAGCAAATAGAAGGGGGAATGACCTACCGATTTCTGAAGAGAAATGTTATATAAAAATAGGCAAGGTTTGACATACACATGTCAATTTGAGTGACGCGAATTGACATAAAATTTTAGAATCTGAACTATGGTTTAATTGAAGCGTTCTACCAGCCCTTGAGTTTGAGGGGAATAAGATGAACTAGTTCTCTTCTCGGTTTTTGCATTTATGCATCAAAGGTGTTTTTCATTTTGGTTATTTTCGTACTTTTATGAACAGTTTCATAACAATGAATACAACAATATAGTCTAAGTTTTGGATCTTGTGAGGTGCCATTTAGGACCTTTTGTAGTCAAGTGTTCGACTGTTATAATATTAATTCCAAAGTAGACTCCGTAGGGTGACAGATTAAAATGAGTGATGATAACATCCCAAACCTGACCGGTAATCGAACCTGAAGCCTCTGGCCTATAGGATCGCTCTTAGAGGTGAGGAGAAGGAACAAATACCGATATTCTCTCGTTCTGATTTACTATAGTACTACTCTATCGATTCTTCTTCCATATTTTAGTATCCAGTTTAGCAATGGTTTCATTTTAATTCCTTAATGTTTTAAGATCATAATTTTTTTCCAATCAATACCATCATTATTATTTCACATTCTGCATTCATTGTAGCAATTATATTTTTGATGACATTACAAGAAGATGATCTCTGACTACCTACATGTCCCAGACGTTAACGAGTTAGACTGCATATTGAACGTCGCTGTATTTATTACTGTCTAGTTTGAAAAATAAATTGAAACTCATCGACATCACACCATAAATCGCTGTATTTTTGTTTACAAAACAATTGGTGCGCCTTTAACTAAAAAAATATTTAATTAGAACTTTTGTCCATCTTGGAACGCTTCTTACGATTTTCTGAAAATTACAATTTAAGTAATTTTCTTTGTAGACCTACTGAAGCCATTGAACAGAAATAGTGATCCGAAATTTATGAAAATCGTAATTAACATTCAGCCTTATATAAGCAAATCTGTTAAATGTTTGGAAAATGGACTTAATTGATTTATTCATCTCTTACGTGAGAAGACTTTCGAAATTTTTAAGAAGGCCAAAATAAAAGCCCATCAAATTTCCAACTGATGTAATTTTCTCTTGAGAAATCTTAAAATTCCTACCTTTAAATATTTTCTCTGAGATAACCCACTTACTTAATTGGTTTAAAAATATATTAAAAGTTATGGTTAAAAATCAGTTAACTATGCCTTCAGTTTTTTTTTTACGTTGAGAAGAGTAATAACATTTTATAAATGAAAATTTTACGCTTACCCCAAACTTTATGTGAGAAAAATTAACTTAACTTACAAGGTAAGTCTAAGATCACATTATTACAAAATGAGTTAAATATCGATGTTCATTTAAATTTGAATAAGAATTTCACAGTAAGTCTAAATGTTTTGGAGATTCCTTGTTGAAACAAAAGTGACCTTTTTCTCTCGTTTACAGTAATGTATAAACATTTTTTAAACACAAATGTTATGCTAACCCCAAACTTTATGTGAGAAAAATGTTAAAAAATATCGTTTTTCTACAAAAAGTGGAACTTATAGGGGCTCGACCACCTACGCAAGCAAAGTGGGCTCCCCACTGATGCTGGCAATTGACAGTGTGTAGTAAGCAATGTTTCGCCCACTTACGTGAATGCTACGTTCGATGTTCAGTTAGTTATCGATGCTGTTTGTCTCTTCTTACTCAATCAAGCCTCCTCCATCTCTAAGAATATGTAGCTATACATTATTATGCTTGTGCTTGTGCAATATCCCACATCCTACTTTCACTAACTACACCAGATATAAATATAAAAGTTGTTATTTCTTTTTAAATATGTATGTATAATCCATCGTGATATTATATGCCATTGTCTCTTTTGTATCTCATTAATAAAGTTCACTAAACTTTCGTCACTCGTTCAAAAGAAATTTATTCTTTTAATAATTTTTACTAAGAAAATAATTCTCTCTCATTTTTTTTAACAAAACTTAACCTACAAGAAAACTAAAACTAAAAATAAAAATAGGCGTTCTACATACACATAGGCTACCTATGTATAATCATGAGTTAACAATATAAAATGAAAAATATAACCTAATTTTAATCATGAATGAATGACGGTAAATGAAAATCACCCAAAATGAAAATGTGAAACTTAAAAATAGGGAAAATTAAAAATTGATG
The DNA here is from genome assembly GCA_035578175.1 of Catonia carolina. Taxonomy (NCBI): domain Eukaryota; kingdom Metazoa; phylum Arthropoda; class Insecta; order Hemiptera; family Achilidae; genus Catonia; species Catonia carolina. The sequence goes on along the minus strand of JAQMRL010000001.1, from coordinate 65,095,957 downwards.
CTAAACTTGGCCAAAAATATTGACTCTGTAGAAAAAAGTGTTTGAAATAAATGCTGTAGGGTTTTGAAAACTTCTTATGACTTTTATTGCAAATACTTTTGTCGTGAAGTGGATACTAAGGCTGCCGTCTTAAAAAGTCACATTTTTGCCGATTTTGATAAACAAATAGCCTACAGAAAATCACTAATGGACGTTAAACTAAGCGTTGTAGAAAAAAACGCTTGAAACAAATATTGTAGGTTTTTAAAATTTTTTCTTATGTAATATTATGTAATGTATTATTATATATGCTGTAGGCTACATTTTTGCTCTAAAATCCGTACTAAGGCCTCAATTTAAAAAAGACTTTTTTTTACCATGAAAACACAGCCTGCCAATAATTTCTGCTGACATAACGCTTACCCAAACTTACTTTTTTACTACTTTTTTGGGGGTATTGTAGATTATACAAAATCTAGTAGCCTAAATGAAGCGATTTTTTAAAAAAATTGTAGAAGCCGTTTTTGAGAAAATCGCAATAAAGTGAAATATCATACGAATAAACTACTACTTTCGGTTGTAGTATTTAACTGCAATTTTAATTTCGTACAATAGTTTATTTACACACACACGCGCGCACACGCGCACGTAGACCAATCTCTAGAAACGTAATTTCGTTTAAGAGAACCTTTTGAACTACTTCCGATGAAAACTCGATTTTCAAAAATCAACGTGAAAACTATTTTGTCCCTTTTCAGCATTATTCATATGGGCCAAGAGAAAGTAAAAATATTAGGCGTTCTACATAGATACACAAAATCTTAATTACCGATGATGTACAAAAAAATATAGATTGTCGGCTTCAATTCTACATAGTCTAATTTCTGTAATAAATTATTTGATGTAACCATACTATTTAAATATTTGTTTCCGTTCCGTTGGACTTTTTTGTAATATTTCCTATTTCTTTAAACTCAATTAAAAAATGCCAATTATTCCTATAATTAAACTGTACCAAACTACTTATTTGTTCTAATTAGACGTACGTTTGCATGATCTACATATAAGCTAAAAAATAACTTTAAACGTATTCAGATATTCCAGAAAAAACCTTTACGTATCATCGCGTATTGTTTTGAATAGGTATTAAACAATAAAGACAACAATAGGCCTATAAGCTACATATGTTTTACAGAAAACTACAGTATCATACAAATGCAATTTACTACATGCTTCTTCTCATCTACCACACAACCCACGTAGAAAATTTAAAAAACAATGGAATAGAACTAACTAAAAAATTTAATCTAATTCAAGTGTTTCCCGTCGTGGAACACTTTGTACAAAGTTCTGTTAATTATAACTTAAGTAGCCTAATTTTTAGTAGCCTACTGAAGACATTGACCGAATCACTGATACGAAATTTAAGAAAATCGTAATATTACTAAATTGAGCCTTATCCAAGTATAATCTACGAATGTTCAAATGGAATATTTCACTCAACAAATTTTAGATTTTTCTCAAATCAGTAGTAACCTTTCGTGAATCGCCTTAAGGGGCTGCTGCTGGGATACTTACCACAAAAATTGGTAAAAATAGACAATTTATGAACACTTATTGCCTTTATAGCTGCTGGTGTCTTTAAGTATTACACAGTTGTAGTTTTTTACCTCAGCAGAATAAAAGAAAGCAGTTAAAGTAAACTTTTTAGGTTATTATTACTGTGTATGTATAACTTTCATTAAAAAATCAGTCAATTAAAAAATCAAATAAAGTTCTGTACTATATCAACTTCCCTATGCAATTGATTTATTTTATTTGTTGGTGTTGTTGTTTAGCTTATTAGCCGAAAGGCTGGTTTGAAACTCTAGAGGCTTTACTAAGTAAAACGAGGAATGAGGTGATTTACAATTGTCTTCCTCACTGAGTGAAAAAGTATCCTTAATAGTATGAAAATGCATCCGAAAATCATCTAATGACCTTCTAAAAGCACCCTGCAAATGATACGCCACAGGGTCTTGGTGTAGGGCCTATAATGAAATTCATTACTCACTGAGAAGATAACTGTGACTAGTGTCTTTTACACCTCTACCTTCTCTGTTCTGAAATACGTCAGTCATATAATTAGCTTATAATGTGATAAGCAACAGAAATATTTTTTGTAGCCCTGGAACTAGCAGATCAGTGTAAATAATTTAATACTCCACCTGCCTGTTATAGGTAAATTATGTCATTTATATGTCACGAAAAAATTATATTGCACACATGCACATATACATAAAGATAGATATGTTAATTGTACAAGAAATTAACACATAGCCTACAGTACAAAGTAACAAAGGAGACCGACTCGCAAAAAATCATCTTGCCATTTCTCTGTAATGTGTATGCCCAGCCTAAGACGGACAATTCAATGGACACTGAACCAAGGATTGAAAGACCAAGCGACAGAAACATCCGACGGATTTATTTTAAAGTGACAAGACAATTCAGAAAATATATCTACAAAATTCTTCCATTGGAAGGTTTTTCGGTCATGACATGTAAAAGGAAAAAGTAATCCATTTAGTGTATTCTATAGTTAGAATATATTGTAGATTTTTCTCTAAAATATAGCCTAATAAAAAAGTATATTTTATAAAGATTGGTTAAACAGTTTTTAATCTCGTCCCTGTAAATGTCGTTTCTAATTTATTTAGGCTAATTTTGTTTTGTTTTTTTGTGGTTGGAGAATTTGTTCCAAATAGGCTGCTTGTGTTGTTCTATGAAGTTAATTATCATTGAATATTTATTTAACGCGATGTCAATAAGTTTCAATAAATATATAAATAATAATATATTGTGCTACTTATCGCTAAGGTCCGTTTCGGGATCTAGGTAATTAAATTCAGCACTAAAGTGTACAATTACAAATATTTAGTACGCTAAAAGATTTACAAAATAAACAATAAACTAACTATAATGATAATACAATAAATAATTTAATAATTTACTCAATACTACTTACAACAATTATATACTACTATATAGAATGCACATACAAAAAAAAACTGAATACACAAAAACTGAATTTAATACAGATACACAATAACTTTTCACAATGCACTTACACAAAAACAGTATAACGAAAGTGAACCGCTACAATGCTCGGATACGTAACCTGTAATACGCACCGTTAGCCATTCAATAAACACTCGTCAGAGATCAAACGGATACTAACTCACTGACCGCGCCGGAGGTTTCTGTATGTAGTGAATCAAAAAAAAATCTTCCCGAAAGACACCGAAATTCGATATAAAACTCCTTTCCAGAGAAGTCTTATTTAATTTAAACAGGTAATCAACCGACCCTTCATAAATAGTTGTACAACAAAGACACAATAGCGCAGTCTTTTCAAACAACTTTCATGAATAGGCATCCCTTTATAGCCACCCTGTTGTTACTTTTTCATTCTATTGTATTTACTCTACTATTTTTACGAATGAAATACTACTAGAAATTTTGCCAACCATGCCCTTCTTCGATATTGTCACAATATGTTTATCAAGGAACGATGGATGTAAGTGTTTTATCAATGGAAATATTCAGTCGTGTGAAGTTCACTAACTTTTTCCGTTTATAAACTACATGTAGCCTAAACGTACGACATTGTATAATTAAACACTGTAAATTGAGGCATAACATTGTTGTCCTGAGTAGGACTATATCGTTTTTTTTTTTAATTTGACACCAGATTCAAGATTTTTGAATTATATATTATGTGATAATTTTAGAATAAACTAGTAAGCCGTGTATTTTGACACTTTTTTGAGTGATATCCAACGACATTAAATCTAGAATTTTATAGTGCTGCTGACATGTTTTTAACGTGACAAGAATGATAATGTAAAAAATGTATTAAAAAATGAATAATAATGTAGTGAAAATTACAATGTAATAAACAAAATATGTTTAAATTATTACTAATATATACAAATCATACAATTTTTAAGTACCTAATGTAAAAATTTAGAAAAAATTTAAATGGGCTGTATATGTTTTTAACGGTCATACTAGAACCTTAAAATGCACGTGCTCACCAGGTGGTTTAAATAAGAAACAAATTATTAAAGATTTAAATTACGTATTATATATTAGCCCCCAGTGTCCAGCATTTTTTGTAAAGTCGGTTAAAAAAAAAAATTAAGATTTTTACCTTGCAAATTCTTTGCCACAAATTCGATAGATTTATGATACGAGGTAAGCAGTAAAATCGTGCAAAATATTTTAGTAGTTAAAAAGAATTTGTCAACAACTAGTTGTCCTGACCATACTATCTAACGTTAGATTTTTGAAAACATTAATTTGTTAAGCATTTTGTTCTAAGGTGAAGACATGATGTTATAATAAATATAAATAATATTTAGGATGGTCCGTTAAAAAAGTTTTGATAGTTATTTATGAAAAGGTGTGGAAAGATGATATAAATGTATGCGGGTAAATGGAATTTTATTAAACATAATGAAGATCGAAGTATTGTTGAAAGAGTTGTGGATGTTCTATGGGCGGGAGGGGGAGAATATAATAGACTACATTTCAAATGTGGTGATGAATTACCGCTTGTTGTCTGAGTAATGTCAGCTCGTCGACCTTGTCTCTCTCTATCAGTCTTTCTCTCTTTTTGTTTCTCTTTTACCGTCTCATATCAGCTTGAACGTTTTAGCACCTGTCCGAAAAGAAAATGTTAAATTTAGTGATACTTAAACTGAATAATACGCTTGTTTCATGTTGGTGCTGGTGGAGATTGTAGTCAAGTTAAACGTCTTTTGTTTCACTTAATCGCAAACTGAAAAAAATCTTGTACTTGTCTATTCTTCACGCCCTTTTTCCGTCGCACTATGAATTTACTTGTTCTATCACAACTATATTATTTTAAAGAATATACTGTCTCTCTCATTGTAATTTATTGGCTTAGTATGTTAAGCCTACACAAAGTTGTTATTTTTGGATTATAAAGTCTCTTGTATGTTTACATTGCAATAAACTTCATCCCTAATTCTATAGATTTTTTGTTTTAATTCTATTAATATCTATGAATAAATTATCAAAAACTATTCTTTACAAATTGTATGTTCGTGCAGCAATTTTTAATGTTTAGTAGGCCTATATAATATGTCCAAACGGAATTGGCGCATCAACTCAAAGCGTTACAAGTACAGAGTGTTTCTAAGACCACACACTGTGTAAACATTTTTTCCCTCTTATCGAGAAAAATAAATAAACAATTCCCTCATTTTCTGTCACGTTGTTTGTGGCTTACTTATACATGTAGGCGAGAGACGAAGAGAGGTATAACAACTCTATAGCTACGCGCGCCAATTCAGATTGGAAAAATTATAGTCATCTTTACTATACTCTCAAAGTAAAGATTTTTTAGTAAAGTAAATAAAATATTAAAAATTTTTGTTGGGAATGTAGTATCTACCAGATCTAGAATTTGTTAATAAAAGAGTTATAGGCCTACTTTTACAAGAAGACGAAGTAAAAAAAATTTTAAATCAATTTAAGTTAATCAGAAATCATGAAAGAAAATTTTATGTTTTTCTTACATGCTATAGCGATCTGTATGCTAACTACAAAAGAAAGATCTTATAAACCACCAGGGCCTAGAAACTATATTAGGCTACAATTTCAGAGCCACCGTTTTATAAACCACAGTATGATCAAATGCAGTTATGATCTAACTGTTGATGGACTTTCAATAACTAATAAAATACTTCTGTTTTACATAAGGTAATCATAGGATTGAATCCTAAAGAAAACACGTTTTAAAAATCTGCACAGATTTTTGCGCATGCCGATGATATTGCAATAATATTAAGTGATATGTCAACTAGTGATAGGCAATATTAACTTTAAATGAAATAGTCAGCTAAGAAATCGTGAACAGAAAATATTTGATAAAGTTGAAAAATGTTAGTAAGTTACTTGGGAAATACCTTAAACCACAAAAATGTAATATGTAATCCAAGTGGGAAATACAATCTACATTGTCAATTTAAAATTTTTTAAGAAATGCTAATAAGTAGGAACACAAAAACGAAAATATAGCCTACTTTTGTTCGAAAGAAAGATTTTAAGGGGCATTTTTGACCGGTTAGATAAGATGACAGGAGAGCACGTAAACGTGCTCAGGAGTCAACGAGAATGTGTAAGGTGATGTGGATGGAAAAACTACGTAAACGAAGTACGATTGGCCGTGAATGGGAGAAGAAGATGGATGATGTCACAAATTATTTTACATGAATAAGTGTGAGAGAATTGAGGGTGCTATCAACTATTAGGGAGGATTGGAGGATTAGATTAGGATTGGATTAGTTTTTTCTTGAATTTCTTATACGTAAATTTTAAAACATAATTATTTTTTCCGAGGCGGCGAGAAAAACTCATGTTCACTCCACTCCCTCACGATGGGGGAAGTAGTGTTGGACTCAATTGAGGCGTCCTCGCCTAGCCCCAAGGAGGCCGCAACTGCTTACCAACCAAAATCCCGCCGCCTGGCCACTTGATCCAACATCAGCAAACAACCCTCCACCTCCCTCAGATCTGTTTATATAGGCCTAATACTACAAGGGAAATGTCGGGTTAAAAAATTTACATACTGTCAGCGGGGCGTGGAAGGGAACCGTAGCCTAATTTCCCTCTCGCTGTCACTGACCAACACTCACTCTCTCACTTCCGTTCATCTCTTTCAACACCAGCTCAGGAAATTAGTGTGCCTACCTTACCTTCTGAGAACATTAGAATTAGATGCAGCAAGTGCTGTAATGAAGCTCTATCATTTAATATGAAATACGTAGTTTAATGGGATTAACAATTTTAAATAGAAATACTTCTCAAATTTCAAAAAAAAATTCTTCTTCTTCTTCTCTTCACGGGTTAGGCGTTTCTATCTGTTCCGGTACTCATCTTTTCTTCAATATCTCTACTACCAATATATATCTCTACTTCCCACTGGATTGTATATTTTCGCTACACTACGCAAGCAGCTTTTTGGCATTTGATTTAAATGATCGACCCATTGGGCACTATAGGCCTACAATATTTTATTTTTCCGTTGAGTGGAAAAATTCTTAATTCTTTTCTTATATCTTCATTTCAGATCCTATCTAGTCTTGTACAAACCGTGACAGACCTAAAGAATTCCATCTCTTCAGTTTGGATGGTTCTTAATTAGTTCGGAAGAAAATTTAATTAGAAAAATATACCTATAAGTTTGGTTAGTTTATTAAGTTAGAACAAGTAAAATAAACGACTATAAACTGCCACTAGGCAGGCTACCATATAAAAAAGTAACTTACAAATGCCATATAATTTGTGGCAAACATTATTTGTGACTATTATTATTTTATAATATATAGGCTAATATAATATATTAGGCTATTTTAAGTAGACTACTCCAAAAAATTTAAAAATGTTGCAAAAATTCGTCAAATAGACACGGGAAGTGTTAATAAACCATACGCTTTGCCGCCTATTCAATTTACTACAAGAAATTTATTAGTGGTTCCTATAATGTATGAAATTGATTCTTTCGTTTCTGATTAATCTGTTGTGCCTAGCAATAATAATTTAGTGGAAGGAAAAGTTTTGGTTGATTATGAATTAAGAAGGGGTATGCAATATTGTTGCAGAAGTTAAAATAATAATTCTCAACATGTTTTAGCCTCATATTATTTGATGAGATCTTGAGTGGGTGACTGTAGTAACCAGGTAGAGGAAACCAGACACACAGACAGACAGAACTTAGCGTTGAAAGTTGGAGTGAGAAAGAAGAGCGATTGTCATTAGGAGGAGATCGCAGCATTTAACCTCCGGCGGGACACGATATAACCTTTGACCATACAGCGTCAGGCGGGCACAACTCCCCGCATATTCTATGTTCAACATACAGTACAGTTCCGCTCGTTTCGCTTATTCTATTACGTAGTAGTGACCTATTGTTCTGGTCTGGAGTATGTCAGTCTCATCATCAACATTCTCTATTCTTATCTTAAAAGCCTATACTCGTGAATATTAAGTTTAATTGATAACCTATAACTGCCATTATTACAAAAAATAAATCCATGTAGTTTATTCATTCTTTTTTAATATTATCACCTTTTAAAAATCTCACACGATTAATCACGTACCCTTTGGAATTCGGGTTTAACCGAAAAATTAAATTCAGGTTTAAAAATTTGTATTATTAAAATTTTTAGGCTACATGTTGAATTGCATTGTCAAACAGATGGTATTGAGTTTCAATTCTTTTATTTCGTTTTTGGTTAAAGCTTTCTTTTAAAATAACAAATAACAGAATGGTGGCTGTATTATGCTGGATTTTTTTACGTGATAAATTATTGAACTTGAAAAGTGGCCCAGTAGTGTTTATTCATACGTTTTTCGTTGTTACTTGATCACCATTCGAAGACGCTAGCCCACAAGCCCATTTTGAAATTACTGAACAATTCAAAACTAATTTTTGCCAGCTAACTTGCTAGGCCGGGTTGGGCAGCACTGGTATATATGAGTATCTGAAAGTAATAAATGTAAGTGTGTTTTTCTTCTAACATATGCGTTTATTTACAATCAGTTTAAAATAAGTTAACTTTATAAGTAAATCATTATGAAAGTATGTGCATGGCAAAGACAATACCCAAAAGTATTGCTTGTGAAACAAAAATAAAATTATTTACAAGTTTCGAAAACTTTAAATAATAGATAAAAGATGAATATCAGTAGGTATAATAGGCCTACTACTGTATTAACAAATTAACAGTTATTTGGTAATTCTGAACGGAAGGTCAAGCAGACCTATTTCTATTATTTTTAGTCTTGCTAAATCTTCGCTATTATAAAGTAAATTAAGCGCTAAAGAATTCGCTTGATCTTCTAATTTGATATGAAATATTAGCTCGACAATTTCTTGTTACATGGTGTTGACTCGCATGTCCTATAACTTATAGTACAACATCGTTTCATAAGTCACGTACAATGGAGCATTTCTAATATTAAGTAGAACTAATGATCGGAAATTTTAGATGATAGGAAGATTTAATTTCGTGGATGATCCCCAAAGCGGTAACCCGTAAGCCAACAGGGGTTTCAATATGGTTTTATTCAATATGAGGTTGCTCTCTAATAACAGCTTTGAACATCCAATAAAAATCTCTCAGCTTCAACACTAGACAAAAAATCATATATAGGCTACTACCAAAACTTTATTTACCTTCTAGTTTAGAGTCCATTCTTGGAGAAAATTTAAAAGTGTCAGGTAAAAAATAGTAATAAGTAACTCTAACGTGTCTTAAAACCGAGTAATAACTGACAGGAATTTGTTCCTACATGTATCGAATTTCTATTAGACTATTTCGATATACAGCCAATTGAACGATGAAAAAAAATTTGCGTTTAAAACTTCAGTTAATCTTTTAATATAGGCCATATTTTTATCTATTACTGACCAATAATCATTAGGCACTAATTCTCTAACTTCCAGCTCACCTAGAGCTGGAAATGAATGGTGAAATTCAGAACGTTATTCCCAAGCATTCCGATAGAACAATTAAAATATTCGGGTCGTGTCCAAGCGCTAAAAAAAGTACGCTAAAGAAATAAGTACATACTATTCTGTACCTTCCAGAAACCTTAGTTCTAAAAATTAGGAGACTATGCTGTGAGTGATATCTAAAATACAACGTAAAAAAAATAATAATAATAATAATAATAATAAACTTTTTTCTTTATTTTTACTATAATTTGCCCATAACAGACAAATAGAGTGTCAAATTTTTTTACACTCAATCTGTTCGTGAGGGCTAAAATAAATAGTTCTGATTCTCGTCACATGGTCAGCAAATTAAATGACTGAATCATTTAAGAACAGAAGAGGTAGAAGTGTAAAAGACACTAATCAGAGCTATCTCCTTTGAAAGTAATGAATTTCATTATACAGCCAGACCCTGTGGTGAATGAAGTGAAGGTGTCATTTACAGAGTGGAAAATATGTGCTTTTTAGAGGGCCCAGCATGCTGATAAGCGTACTTTTCCACTCAGTGAGGAAGACAATGGTAAACCACCTCACTCCTCGTTTTACTTAGTAAAACCTTTACAGGTTCAAACCAGCCTTTCGGCTGACGACCTAAACAACACTTTAATAATTAGAGTATATTATACAAATATCAATGGTTGGTTAATGTTCTAAGCACATCTTACTCTATAACAATTACATGAAGAATAATACATATCATAGTCTACTAGGTGGAGGAAACTTACTTACACAACTATGGCTAGGACCCATGTCCTAGGGCTGGTATTATCTTCTTGTAGCCTACAAAGTTTTCACAGTTCAAGTAGGATTAAAAAACAGGACTAGGGCTTAAAATCACAAAGTAATAAAATTTAATAAATAGTGAGTTAATAAATCGACTACAATATATATTATAATATAAGTTATAGGCCTAAGTGTTATTATTTAATTAAATTTTTCTGCAAAAGTCTTTCGAATAATTATGGCAGACAATATAATTAAAGTAGGCTATAAAAATTATAATAAAAGTGCGAAGTTAGACCGGGAAAATCAAATAAACCTGTTTATTTATTTCACCCTTCTGAGACGATTGCACCTGCGTCATGTAGCCTATGCGGGTGCAATATTTATTTAGATAGCCGATATGTATCAACAAAATTTGTTGAAAATACAATTTTAAGTTTCTTGATTCTACGTGTACGAAATACATTATAGTTTATGGTAAAAATGGAAACATTTGAACGTCTCTTTTGTAAGACAAAAATATTACAGAAGTACAGGGTTATAATAAAAGATTCATCGGATTTTAAAATCTGTATGTTAAAAAGTAATAGGCCTACACATAAAGTAATGAGTGATAGATGAAAATAAACATAAACTCTCTCAGTTTTGGGTTAGGTTTTGTGGTTTAAAGTGGTTGCTGACAGGTAGCAGCAACAGCTCAGTTTTAAAAATGGCGTCTAGAGTTGCAAGAATAATCATTCTGTTTTGGAGTATATATGCGAAATGTTTACTATCCGTTGTTACCGTGCAGCGTTTGTTTCGGAGCCAGTTTGAAACCGAACCAACAGGCCACCAAAGCATTCTACGATGGTATCAACAGTTTAGAGCCACTGGTTGTTTGTGCAATAGTAAAAGCACTGGACGTCCACAAGTATCGGTTGAAACAGTGGATAGAGTAAAGGAGTGTTATGTACGTAGCCCAAAGAATTCAACTACCCGCGCTAGTAGGGAAATTAATATTCCGCAGCACACTATCTGGAAGATTTTACGAAAACGATTACGACTGAAACCGTACCCTATAAAGTTAGTACAAAAGTCTTCTTCTTCTTTCAAACAGGGATTAGGCCATGGCCTGTTCCTACTCACATTCAGCTTATATTAATAATATTATATCAATGATAAATTTAAGTCTATCTTGTAACATTTGTTTTTTTTTATCCTTATGGTATAATCATTGCCACCTTTTCCGTGGCCTGCCTATACCTCTTTTGCCTACCGGCTTATACTTGAAAATTTTTAGTGGAAGCCTATCGGCTGACATTCGTTCAACATGTTCTTTCCACTGTTGGCGATACGATGCAACTCTCTCATTCAGGTAGAAGATGTTCAGCTCCTTCCTTATTTCCTCATTCCTGATGTGATCTCTTCTGTCACAGCCCTTAGTTCTGCGAAGAAATTTCATCTCCGCTGCCTGCACTTTACTCTCAAGTGGTTTTGATGTTACCCAAGATTCACTACCATAGAGGAGTATTGGAGCTGCCATTGTTTTATAAAATTTCATTATTGTGTTTTGTGGTAGCTTTTTTCCCCAATGTCCTACTGATACTTCCACAAATCATTTGGAACTTTCCTATTTTCTTCTCCACATCCATTTCATCTTTGTAACTTATGTTACAAAAGTTTCATCCAAATGTCCTCACAAACGATTCGACTTTTGTAATGTCATGCAGAACGCTATGGAGGATGATGATTTTCTTGACCATCTTCTGTTTAGTGTTGAGGCGACATTTCACTTGAATGGTAAGGTGAATTGCCATAATGTCAGGATACGGTTGGTACTGAACAAGCTGTTGCTGTAGTGGGACATGAACGTGATTCCCCTAAACTTAACGTTTTTGCCGCAATTTCTAAAACAAAGTATGTGGACCGTTTTTCTGTATGGATAAGACAGTGATGGGTATTTCTTACCTCGATATTATGCAATTGTGGTTGCTTCCGCAATTGAAAGAAGACTCCAATAACTGTGTACTCCAACAAGATGGAGCTCCGCCTCACTGGCATGCTGAAGTACGAGGTTACCTCAACGAAGAACTCCTGCGGCGCTGGATCGAGCGATGTGCAGATGAAGACTTAGCGCTCTTAGCTAGGCCTCCTAGATCTCCTGATCTCACTGTCTCTGATTTCTTCCTTTGGGGGTACATTAAAGATTGAGTTTGCGTGCCACCACACGCAGCAAATTTGGTTGAGCTACAGGAACACATTACAGCTGCTTTAATGACGATCTCTAGGGAGATGTTAACAAGCGTGTAGGCTGAACTTGACTGCCGCATAGATATGTGTCGTGTGATGAAAGAAACTCTTATGGAACATTTGTGAAGGTATGACTAAAACTTGGACAGTTTATGTTTATTTTAATGTATCATTCATTACTTTATGTGTAATATTACTTTTTGAAGTACATATTTTTTAAATCCGATGCATCTTTTACTGTATAATAACCCTGTATTTAGAAATTTTGTATAATATATTGTATGAAAAATATTTATTGACTTATGATGTAACCTACTCGAACGAATAGACTTATTTAGACTACGTATGACAAATTTTGATTAACGTAACCAGGCCAACTTATTTATTTTTTTGAAATTTTTAATAAAAAAGTCTGTCAAAAATTAAGAAACTAATTCGATACAAAATAAATAACCGAATAAATTATTTGTTAGTCCTGTATATATCGTAAAATATGAGGATGAATTATAATAATGAACCCCTTATGGATAGTCTACGGGGCGTGAAACTATAGTGTTGAAACGTACACTGAACTGCATACGTTTAATTTTGTATGACTAAACAATTGAATGAAGTAATGATCTAAGGAGGGGAAGATAAAAAAGATGGAGGAAAGGCGGATCCAGTAGCGTGAGAGCGAGGCCGAGGGGGGATCTGTCCAATTAGTCGACCCCAATCGGTAGCTGCGGTCAACACAACTTGTTTTGGGTATTAACCAACTGCTTGTTGGCTGGTTGGGAAGGAGTTAATAATACCTAACTGCATAAAGACTGGTATTAGCCGCATGCTAATTGGCAACTGGCTCGTTTTCAATTAGAAAGATTGCGCCCCTCGGGGATTTGAAATTGTACCACTTCCTCACTCGCCGTCAGTCTATCTCTGTTTAGTAAACGAATTATCGTTCTCATACTTCAACTTTTATTTTAACTCCAGTTTCTTTTACTACATCAATTATTTTATTAAAATGTAGACTGTAATAAACTCTTTACATAATTCCATATTTTGTAGATCTTTTTTGTATAAATTGTCATCTCTATGAATGTATCCTGTTAGTACAAGGAAAAGTTTTGGTAATATTCTGTTTGTTTAATGTTAATAATTTTTTCTCATACATTTTTAAGATCCCGTATCTAGTTCCTTACATTTTTGTACGTATGTCCGTTAAATCTGTGGAGCAGAATCACCAAAAATATACAAATTTTTAAGTCAACCATAAAGTTATTTTAAATTTTATTTTCTCTATTTATCAAGAATCTCACTAATAATATAACCTATTTGAAATACCAATGGAATACACACACAATGGTAAGACTACTACATTAGTAGGCCTATTACAAAATTTAATTCCAAATTTTAATGTTAATTACACAATACTTATTATTATTTTTTGTAGCATTTTACTTGGTTGTGTGCTTCTCTAAGCCATTAATAATCTTCTAATAATTTTTTTACACAAGTTAACAATAGGCTAAGTAACTCCTCTTTAAAAATTTACAGTAGGAATATTGAACGAAAAAATTGTGATCGGATAACCGAATGAAGGTCGGAAATTTATTTTATTGTAACATAGGCTATTATATTATTTGTAATAGTAGACTACCTACTACATATTGTGATAATTTTTTCTAGTTGTTTCAGTTGCAAAATTAAATGAAATAATCTATATAGCCTAAATTAAAAGTATAAATTAGACTGTCAATTTACACTCTTAAAACCTAATCAACGAGGTTCTTATTTTTTAATTTGTTTATTTGTTTTGTTAAATATAAAACTTACTGGCCACTTCCTTAGAGTTGTGGTTTGCTTCAAGTGGTCCTGGGTACGATTCCCGGCTAAGTTATTGAAATTTTAATAGGCCTAAGTTAAAATTCATTATAACCATTTTACAGCAGATGCTAATGACATAGCTATTCGTATGACTTTCAGTAAATTAAAAGAGCTTATTTTGTTGAATGAAATAAAGGATTTTATAGTTCAGTGATAAATTAGTTTAAATAGATAAACTACTCGACAAATTTACGAGTAGGCCTATGTAGAAAAAATTTGAAGTTTTATCCTTTTTACAAATATTCAATTTGAAAATGTATGTTCTGGAAAATAATACTCTTACAGTTTAATTGAGAATTTGAGCTTTACGACCTATAGAAGTTATTCGAAATTTTATCCTCTTACAAATATTTAATTTTAAAATTTATGTTCTGGAAAATAATACTTTTAGTTTAATTTAGAATTTGAGCTTTTCGACAAATTTAGACTAGATATAAGTTATAAAATATAAACTTTATTGTTAATGTTAAGTAAGCTACATATTAAATTCCTAGCTTTGTTTGAGGAATTAAATTCTAGAAGTTTTCTTTGATAGCCTACCTAAGAAATAACTCATCAAGTTTCTTACTTGCTTTGTACTTTGAAATATGGTCAGCAGTGTTCCTTAAAAACGAAATCTAATAATATTTTGATTAATTTATTCAATTTAATGGAAATTTTTTAGGCTGTAGTCAATTGTAGTCCAGACTGGTATATTAAAATAAATTAGTAGGGTATCCCATTCAGCTGTCTAGTAAAATGGTTTGCTTTTCATCTTCAAAGTAACCGCATTAATCTAATTTTAGCGCTAAGTGAAACAAATATTCATCAAATTTTCTTGAAACGCCAAGTGTCAAAGGGTCTTGTTTGGTATGGGGCAATGATAAGACCTCTTCGATAGTCGCCAGCTCCAACTATTAGACTAAGCTAAATGTAGGCTACTTAGTTAAAAAAAATGTGATAAATTTAATAATAGCAAAATTTAAAATATAATAACAGATTGTAACCATTAAAACGCGAAAATACCGTGTTAAATTAAAAACCATATTATGTAAGATTTATTTCGAGAACGTTGGATCCTTCATCCTTCAGGTCAAACCCTGCTGAGCAAAGTTTAGCATATCAATTGAAAAAATTAAGAATTTTTAACGTAACATACTTTTTAAATTTCAAATTAAATTTTTAATTAAATTGTATAAAAATATTTAGAATAAAATAAATATTATTAATTAAAACATATTTAGGCCTAATCTAGGGTTAAGCTTATGTTACAATTTTATAGGCTTGGTTAATTTTTATTCAGCTGCTAACATCAAAATTGATCCACTGTTAGAAATGCGGTCTCCTTAACGCCAAAAATCTATTTTTATAGTGTAACACATCATCATTTATGTCCATAACAGATAGGTGGATTGTTAAATTGTTTGAACTCAGTCCGCTAGTTCCAGGATAACAAAAAAGTAGGTAGTTGTGTTTCTATCACATGGTCAGCCAACTACATGACTGAAGCATCTAAGAACGGATAGAGGGGTAGAAGTAACTAGTTAGAAATATTTCCTCTGAGAATAATGAATTTCATTGTACACTTAGATTCTGTGGTGAATGAAGTGAAGGTGTCATTTGCAGGGTGGAAAGAAGACCCTACTTTTCAGAGAGCCTGGCATGCTGATTGGCATAGGCCTACTTTTCTATTCCGTGAGAAAGGCATGGTAAACCACCTCAGTTCTCGTTTTACTTAGTAAAGTCACTAGAGGTTCAAACCAGCCTTTCGGCTGATGACCTAAACAACAACAACGACAACAATTCATCGGATCAACTATCAAGCTTTTCACGGTTGATGAGCTCTGCTGTTCCACGTGTTTATGTCAATCAGAAAGTTTGCTAGCGTCAGATTGTACGAATGTTTCAGCCTGACAAACATTACGCGCGCATGCGTATAAGATTCGCAGTAGTCACTCGTGTCTTGCAATTCGTACACATCGTTCGTAGAGCGCTTTACATGCTTTATTTTATAATTAGCTGAATGTATGTTCTTAGGTTATAATTGTTATTAAAAAACCAAAAAAGCTACTAGAGCAAGATTGACAACGTTGCTGCCAAGTCATTGGCTAGCTATGAAGTGGGTAGGGCAATGCGTACGTTTACTGTAATTAGGGGGCAATGCGTACGTTCAGAGCTGAGAAGCTTTGAAAAACGGTATATTAGTTGTGTTTTGACAGTTGTGGATATTATATATAAGCTAAGTTCAAATAGGCTGTGGGCTATTTGAGGTAGTCTATACATATCTACAAAAAATATACCATTGGTGTAATTGAGAGCGCAGGTGGCTTCTATGCCAGGGGTTCAGGATTAAATTCCCGGCCAGGCTGGTATTATTCCATCACTCATTTTTACGTATCACCATTCACTGTCAATAGGCCTATTAGCTTTAATGTAAGCTACGTAAGAGTCGGACGTAAATAAAAAAATATTTACTTAAGTACACATAGTCAATAATGAATTAGCCCTAAGAAACGAAGATTTGTGACAAACGAAAAAACCGTTTTTTATTGTTGGTATAAAGGAACTAAAGGAAATGATGATGGATTTAATTATAATATCGGTAAAAATATACTTATAGACCTATGTTTAATAGTAAATCATGTGAAATTTTAACTAAAGTGTTTTTATTATTTTTTAAGTACTGTAAGCATAATTGCCCACTTTTTCTACTATTTTCATTGGGGTTCGAGTAGGCCTATTACATTTAATTTAAGTATCACTCAGTCCATTAAAGAGTGGTAATAATAATGATTACAGTATTATAATTTATTATAAATATGTTGTGTAATACATTTTAATTTAACAGTTGGTTTGTATTTTATAAATTAGACAGTGTTCATTAAATAACTAGACGCTATTAAATTGAACATTATAGCTACACTGTACTCTTATTATGTGCCTTGCCTGGCTGCTAGTATAAATTCTATCTTACAAGGAAGGAACGTAAACTATGTTACGTACCGTACTTGCTAATTTCTCCGCCCATCGTTTTATGTGAAACTTTTATTGCGATACCATCACGATGAGCAAAAAATCTTTAATGCTCATACGATGGGTTGGACTGGTGCGGGGAAATGTGGGAGGAAGAGGGAGATATTTTTGTAATTCATTACGTCCTTTCTACATCTCGTCTTCCTTTTTGGGTACATTCAATTACAGAAGTTTATTGTAATTTTTGTTTGCTGCCTTTTCATTTCTAATTTAATGTTTTTTTATAATTTTTCATTTTAAACCTATAACCATATGGTTCTCAATTTTGGTTTACGATCATTTCGTTTTCTTTAGGCTACTATTTAATTTTTCCAACCAAGTTTATTTACAATCAGTTGAGTCTATTATATGTAAAATGTGACAAACGTACTAAGAACGAACTAACCTATTGAAACACCTTTGAGGATAAAATTCAGTAACTTTATTCTCTTACCAATAAATACACTACCTACGTATAAACTACCCTACCATAAAATTAAACATAATAAATAAGGAGCTACCTGACCTTTGCGAATCGATTCGCCCAATAATACTAACTTTTTTTTAAGAACAAATTTCACAATTAGGAACATTAACACACGTAAGCTATAGTCTTATTTCGCGATTTTTTATACCAGTGTTTATGAAATGAGATATCATGCACCTATCTAATAAATAATTCCCTCATTATAACAACAGGAAAAAACTGAACTTTGCGACTTCGCAATAGTACAGTAATTGAAATTGTAATTCATGTGGTTTGTTATACAGACCTACTTCGTAAAATCTCATTTCGGCTTTTTACAAATTTTCATTTTTTTTTATAGAATCCCAAAAGCGTTCATTTTACAACCATGTAAAAATTGTTTAAATCCGTTCTGTAAAACTCTGTATTGGCCTTTATGAACAAACAGAATCTCTATTTAAAATACTACATTAGACCTGATTTTGCTTTTAAGATATTATAGGAATGCTCCAACGTTCTACTTCCAGTTACTAAAGAAAAAATAATAAAAATTAAAAAATTCATAACTTTGATTATTATTATTAGTTAGGTCTGGCATTTTTTCATCTATAGGCCTACTTATTGTTGCCTACTTTGTAATTCAAAACGGATGAAATTAACATTAATGTTTTATGAATAGGAATAAATATTACTGTTGATGATTAGCTCTATTCCTACCTGTCGTCAGATATTGAAGTAAGGAATAAAAAAGTATAACAACTGTTGAAACACGATAGGTGCATGAAAGACAGATCGACCTAACAGTAGGCAGGCTAAAAGCGGTTAGCCACTTTGATTATATGTATGCAAGCTGACATAATAAAATGGAAGTTCATTCTGATAGCTAACAAAATAAATGAATAATTAAAAACGTAGTCTTCTTTTTCAACGATAAGAAATTTTAACGGATACAGAGGAAAAGAAGAAAGGAATTCTAAGATTAGCCGACTCAGTAAAAAGGTGTGGGTGGAAATAGAATATGTTTAAAATTAAAAGCACATTGATAGAACGGTGAATGGTGAACGAGAAAAGTTAACATGGCATGAAAGAAACAATTAAGAGCGAATACATTTCGGGTAGGCATTTAAGAAGTGAGCTTCTATCAGTAGCGGTGTCAGATAATATAACGTTCAGATAGAAACAGAGATATAAGTAATTTCATATTTTAAAACGCTCTAGTCAAACTTTATATTGTCTTACTAATTTATGTAAATTTTCACATGTTCTAAATATTGTCTCACTAACTTTTCACTTTTAACAAAAGAAATCGTAAAAGTAAAGCCTGGATCTGACGGAAACATCGGATTATGATACACAGAGAACTGGAATTCGTTAACAGTGATACGTTCAAGTTCATTATGAAATTCGTTTACTGGCATTCAAATTTATTTACAATTTTTAACCTGGAAACCAAAATAGATTTCGCTTTTCCTCAACAATGGCGCTATGAAATATAGGCTGACAAGTTACTGAACACCAATAATTGTGCACCTACTGTGGTGCTGAACAGTCTATTTCTTTTTAAGTTCAATTCACTAAAGTAAGCCTGACCGGGTCCGTGGTGTAATGACTAACACACTAGTTTATAAAGTTTATAAATGCCCAGGTTTGATTTTCGGTTAGGGTCTGGAAATTTTTAACACGTTTAAACCCACCGTTACAGTAGCTACCAAAACTCACAGTAGTCGCTAATGACCAAGCTGTCGATGTGACTTGAACTAAACTAAAAAACAAAAATAAGTAATTTAGGTCTAATTTTTTTATTACATTTTTGCTTACATAAACCTTGGTTTTTGCGTAGGTAACGATATGAGGTAGCTATAGGCCTTCAATACTCGTAGGTGAAAAAATGCCAGATCTGACCAGTAACCCTCATAGTTATGAGATTTTAAAATTCTACTATGTTTTCTTTAATAACTGGAAATGGATGTTAGAACATTTTGCCTATATCTAAAAACTTAATAATAACATTTTTTCCTTTATCCCCTAAGAAAAAAGTAGTCGCCTACTTAATATGTTTGTAGGACCTATATGCTAGATGTTTCAACGATTATTTGTTTATACTTACTGCCGTTACCTAAATGAATAATTCATTTAAGGTTAATTATTAACCTCGAAACAACGGCTTCCGTGATGAGGTAACCAAATTTAAAGGACTGTTTCAGGACAATAACATTATTCAATTTTAACTTGCATCTAAGGGCTTTCTTACACTGACTTTAAAATTGATGTGTTATTTTGTTCAAGATTAAATGTCCATCAGTATTTACCTAAATTAAATTCAATAAGTTGTATGGTAAGTAATAACAAATGAAATTCTAAACGGCCACAATTTTGAAAATTTTGTAGACTTGGTGAAATTTTGGTAGCTAATTACTTAATTTGTTTAAAATCATTTTGGGTAGACAAGGATTCCGAATTTAATTACAATTTCTTAAATCGTTAATAAAATAAAGTAACCTAAAATATTTGATTAGAAAAAAACAATAGGGCTATAATGGACAGACAACGGAGCAACATAAGGCATACGTTCACATGAATGTGTTTTGATTACACAGATAAACTAGAAATTAGGCCGCTCTTCTGCTTTTCTCAGACACTGATCTAGATTGAGATTTCAGGAGATAATGTCCACAAACATAGTAAAATCGATCAGGTGGATTATTATGACTTCGCGCTGAACTAGCCATTTATAATAAAAAAATATCTTTATAAAAGGGATAAACATAACCTGCACATAATCAGACTGAGCGTGTAGAATTTAGGAAAGTTTTTAAGACAAAAAATATTTCCCTCTCTTCTATGTAATAGATACGGCCAAATTATAAAATATTAATTACCGCATTTTACCTTATTTATTTACAACTAAAAACCGATTGGCTATATTGTACAAAACGTGACGTGTTAAAAGTTTATGTTAATAGTAGGCAAAACAAAAATAATTTAGGTAGCATTATCAAACATGTTTAGATCACTGTCATTTAAATTTGCTGAATCAGTACCTTTTATTTGGAAACTCGTATTGGGACTTTTTGCAGCAGGTTCCATACTCTATAAACTGCAAAATGTACCACTGTAACAGATTATGGAGTGCGGATAGTACCGCCAACGTATGGCATGAGCAAACGGAATTCCCTGGTCGGAGCCTCCTAATAAATGGGTGGAGGCCCTCAGTAAATTTTTAACAATGATAAATTGAATAAAAACATAAAGAGTGAATGCATTAGTGAAGTCAAAATATGGTTTGGGTTGGTGGGATTGGTAAAGGCAGTCGGAAGATGAATGGATTCAATAAAGAAATTAATTATATTTGAGTTTATCTTTTGAGAAAATTGGATTATTTGTTGAAAAACCGACAAAAGGACAAATTTATTCATGCAATTAATATAATAATACCAGCAAGTTGTTGGATTCGACTGGCGGCTTCTTTAAAAGAAGCTTTGTTATTATTGTTGTTATTCATTATTAGTATCAGTTATGAACGCAGTACGTTTCTTTACCCAGACACTATTTCATTACATTTTAAGTATAAATAAAATAGCGTCTATTTACACTCAGGGACAACCGTGTATACTACAACAACATCCACAGCCGTATTACTGGATTCATATTTCACAATTAAACGTCCGGTCAGCCTTCTCCATACAAGTGGACAGCAACAAGATTTATGTCGACCACTCGCTTCGCTCGCACTCAATCGATATTAATTCTAGAGAATTTAGACTTCACGGATGAGTGACGCTGAATAGACCGCTCGGTGAGCTTTTCCTAGTCGGCCCAAGTATTCAACATTCAAATCGCAACCGCGCTATCAAACAAACAACACCTTAGTAATTGCCTTAACCTGTTATACCTCTTAACTCCAACGTCGTTTATCAAGTACATGCATACGCTGTTTGCCTACAGCAGTTAAAAAAACCCTATAAAATAAAAATAAAACGAAGATATGTTCTACTACCAAATCTTAATGCAAATGCAACTATTAAAAATTAATTATTAGATTTATTAGTCGTAAATATTTATTTCGAATGTTTTTAATTGACTGACTCAGTCTTTACATGTACTAATTGTCCACTTTTCGTTAATTGTACTCATACCATTTTTCTTGAAAGACAATAGCGATAACTACCGAGGCAGTCAAAACTAACAAAACTAGTTTAGAAAAATGTCCAACAACTTTTTTTATGTTTATTCTCGAACCGTTGGTATTTTCAGGTCTTCGTGAAGGGTATGATTGGTTACGTAAAAAGGTGTTTGTTATTGTTTTAAGTGCTTTTGACTGGTGTCGTTGAAGAATATTCAGTGTTGTATTGTGACGGGCACCAAATATTGGTCCGCCATATAGCCAAATTGGCCGTACTAGAGATTTATCGATCGATGATATCAGTCGACTCAAATTGAACGCAACATACAACTCATAACACACAAAGACAATTGACCACATGAATCCAAATGTCCAATCTCTTTCAACTAACGATCTCCCTGTTATCAGACGACTGAAACGAAGGTGGAATAGGGATCTTCTCCGACCACCATAAAAATAACAAAAAAAACAACATTTCAATTTAACTTATCATGCCTGTTTCATTTCATAAAAACAGAATATCATCTCATAAAAAAAAGTCATCCATCATAGTTTATAAATCATTATCATTAAAAATTGGCACCACATTCCTTGAAACATTTCACGCCGATATCAGTCACTGGATCAATTCACATTCACGTTACATTCCCGCCATTCCTCATTCATTCCATCTCATTTAGCCTACTAGTTGTGCTTTAGAAATTGTACAGTTGTAAATAAAAATAAAGTTGAAGCCAAAAAAAAGTTTATTCGTGCGGTATTCTTTTGCGTTGGTAGTTAGCTAGGCTAAAATTAAGCTTAATTTTGCAGTATTCTATTAATATCTGTTTTATTTTTGTTATAATTTTATTGTAGTGTTATAATTAAAATTTAATTTGCTTACGTAAATGGAAGTTTTAAAGCCTGTTAATTATCAACTGTAGTTACATAATGTTTTTCCTTTAGCCTTCGCATTTTCATCAAGGTAACATTTCATGTTTTAGTTCATCAATTATTGTAAGATAATTGTTAATTGTGAGTTTGTTAATTCAGTCATTATGTTGCATCTAAACAGATTCTGTAGTATAGTAAAAAATTCGGGTGAGCAATTTATAGACTAGAAGTCTACAAATTTTTCCTTTCTCTTGCCGTATACGAGTAGGCCTAATTGTATAGGGAAGGAAAGTATTGTTTTCATGTCGATTTTTCGAAATCGAGTTTTCATATGTTTTTTCAGGCTCTCTGAATCCAAAACAACATGGTTTTAGCAATTTGTCTGTGTGTATTTTTTTGGGTGTGAACAAAATAGCTCAAGAACGGAATATAGTAGGACCTACAGAGCTGAAACTTTAAATTTAAGTTTAATACCACTACAGGACTCGACAAAATCATATTCATCAAAATCAGTCAACGGGAAAGAGTTATTTATTTGTGCGATTTTCTCAAAAAGGCTTCTACGATTTTTTTTTTAATTATCTCATTTAGGTACTACATTGTATGCTCTACAAGGTAGGGTAAGCGCCATATCTGATGAAATTCTTGGGAAGTTTGTTTTTTTGTAGAAAAAAATCTTTTTATTAAAATTATGGCCTATGCATTCTAGGGCAAAAGTGTATGTAGCCAAATCAAACTTATAGAACATTCAAAAAATCCACAACTTTTATTTCAACCATTTTCTTCTACAGAGCCTTTCTAGCGTCAGTTACTGATTTTCCGTATTTTTTAGTCGAACAGAGATTGATTTTCAATTTGCGTCGTACACTCATGATTAAAATTAGGTAATGTGTTTCATTATTTACATACATTGGAAATAGAAAGTTATATGAGTGTTTTACACCAGCTTTTTATCTAATCTGTTCTTATTTATCCATAAATTTATTTATTATTTTCAAAATACCATATCAGTAGGATGCTCTACTTCATTTTTAATCGTCTTTGAACGTTATTTAAGAACAGTAGACTATACACTCGGCACTTATTGATAATATAGGCCTATTTACCGGGTTTTTTTTTAAAAAGACGACTCGTTTTCAGATGACACGAATGTACATTCAAAAACATTAAATTTAATACAATCCGACAATATTCAAATTATTAATTTAATATTATGTGAAATACTATAATTTTATGCGATAAAATTCAAATTACCGTGACACTTAAGCTACCTTGAATAACTGTATAATAGGTGTTAAAAATTATTTCTTCTGACCGGAATCCAGGTTTGTACGTGATTCGTAACATTTGTAGCCATTTTTCGTACTGGTTGCTCATCAGTGGTAGAAATATCACGTTCAATGTTCGCTTTCAATTCGTCAAGTGTATGAGGATTGTTTTAAAAAATTATAGTTTTTAATACCTTCACAGAAAAAGTCTACTGGTCTCAGATCTGGAGATATCGGAGGCCAAAACCGTTTTGATATCAAACGGTGGACAAAACAATCCCATAACATGTCTAGCATCCCTTCAGCAATATGGGAACATGCGTTATTCCGCTGAAACCAACTTTCTTGTTGGTGTAAATTCAACACCATGAAGATAATTTTCGGAACGATTTTCTAGAAAAGAGAGTCAAACAATCTTCTACATCCTACAGAATTTCCACGGTTATCACTGATAAGTCGATCTATGTTTTTAAGATCTTGTACAATCCAAGTCTCACCAAATTTTTTTAACAAACGCAAGCTTATCGACCTAGTCGAAATAGTAGAATTGAGATATGTTAACTGAAATTCGTCTTTTACTCGTTTGTAAGATTTTTTTTGACATTTCCAATTGAAATTTAGTATCTTTTATTATTATAAATATAAGAATTTCTAAATGTGAAGCTAATGTTTTAAAACTTGATTTACTTGAAGGAGCGTGGAGTCATCACCACAGTCCTACAGGTGGCCAAGAAGATCCCTTGTCCAGAGGCGTTTTAAATTTCTGTGCTGAGTACCCGGTATCGCCCTAGTGTACATGTTTTGTATGAGAGGGTTGTCATGTAGGCCTAATTCAAATTTGTCATGCATCTCCTTGTATAAATGTTTCGCGACATCAATTACGTATGGAATTTGTAAGATTTTGTGCAACATTGAGTTTATGATTTAAAAGGGGCATTGCGTTATCGTTCGTAAGATTTATAAGCGAAATAAGTCTGAATAATGAACACATATTCGTCTTTGGAAAACGACAACGTTAACACAATATATACAAACGAAAACTGGAATAGCACTGTTGTATAAGTACGACATTTTAACTGTAGTGTAGTTATCTGGTTAATTTTTTTGATAATTGTAAAGTCTTAAAAAACGTTTTACAAAAATCTGTTAGCCTAACAGTCGGTTAACTGAGAGATAAATAAAATAAAAATAAAATAAAACAGAATAAAGTTGGACTAAATTTGTTTATTAGCCATAATACTTTTACAAAATAAACTTAAGTTAGACTAGAAAATTATAAGATCAAATAAATAAGTGTTGAATAACGATATTTCCTGTGTTATACACAATTACTTTAGTAAATATAATTATAGCGTGCAACAAATACATAAGTACAGTACTTAGGTAATACATATAAGCCATATATTATAAGTATTATTATCATATACATATTCTCATACATGCTTTGTACATATTACATGCATTAGGTAACCGGTCTTCTATTCCAAAGGATGCATCTTACATGTACATATTATTATTACAAGTTACCAATATACTTATTATCGTTGTGTTTGTTGTATTTCTTAAACTGATCATCATTCATAAACAACTTTCACAGAACCGTTGTCATTATTGTTATTAGTATTATTGCCTTTATTACTTTGTTCTTTCATTGTTTATTCAAATATTAAAGGCTAATAATATGTCTTTAATGAAATTTGTAAAAGGTTAAAACATTATATATGTAATATGTAAATTTTACAGTGTAATTGTTTCATGAATATGACTTAATACGATGTAATTTATATGATTTTGTTTAAAGTTTACTTTTTGGTTACTTATATAGGCCTATTTATAACTGTGAATTCAAAAAAATATTAAAAAAATTGGTTGAACAATGTTAATTTAGGAACTTTTCTCGTGTAGCCTACAATATTTTTGGCAATAGGATGGCGTCAATAGTGTTCCTCGAAAAAATAAATCGTAGAGATTATTTTGCCATTAAATATAGTCTTTTTTCAAAATAACAGCCTTGTGTTTTTTTTTTTTAAATATTCGGTATATTAGTCAGAGATTTTGAAACTTTTGTTCTTTCTTAACAATTATTAAAACGTAAATTTTTCCTCTTAAAAAACTGCAACAAAATCAGTTCACTGATTTTGTAGTAAAGTTCTATGTAGCTGCTACGGGTCACCGCAGTTGGTTTCTATACTAAAGTCCTCCGGATTTGTTTCCCGGTTAGCTCTGGCATTTTCTTTTTCATAACTCATTTTTGTCTATCTCTCTACATCTTCTGAATTATGCATAGTCAGACGTAAAAAGGAATAGAAATAAAAATAATTTTATTTATGTTTGTTTAGATCTAGTTGTTTCTGTTTTTATTCTTAAGTTTAAACAAATATTTTTGTTGTAATAATAGACTCTTATAAGAGAAGACTAGCTAAAAATAACCCTACGGAATGTTAGGCTCTAGATAGAGAAATCAGAGGGAAAGTGAGAGAGGCAAAGGGGAGGGAGTTACAGGAGAGATGTGCGGAGATAGAGGCATTTCAGGCAGTACATGATGATTTTAATGTCCACCGGAAAGTCAGAGAGGTGACAGGGAAATATAAAAGAAAAACAGGGATCAGAGTGGAGGACGAGGGAAGTCTGATACTGGACCAGGAGGAGATGAAAAGAGTATGGACGAGATACGTCGAACAATTGTTCCATGACGATCGACCAGAGCCCCCACCGACTGGCAATGAAACGGGTCCAAAAATATTGAAAGAAGAGGTGCGAGTGGCAATCAATCGGATGAAAGAGGGAAGTTCATCTGGACCTGATAATATTCAATCAGAATTTTTTAAATTTTTAAATGAAGAGAATGTTAAATGGGTCACTTCAGTATTCAATGAAATCTATGATAGTGGTAACATCCCTCATGAATGGCTCAAATCAGTATTCATTCTGCTACCAAAGAAAACAGGAGCCAAAACATGTTGTGAGTACAGAACGATAAGCCTCATGAGCCATTTCCTGAAGCTGTTTTTGAAAATCATTCATGGACGAATATATAGGCTTTGTGAACAACAAGTTTCCTACACACAGTTTGGGTTCCGGAATGCAGTTGGGACCCGGGAAGCCATTTTTAGTCTGCAAGTTTTGTTCCAGCGACGCAGAGACGTCAATTGTAGTATTTATGCATGTTTTGTGGACTATCGGAAGGCTTTTGATAGACTTCGCCATGGGAGGATGGTCGAGATTTTGAAGAGTATTGGCCTGGATGACAAGGACTTAAGAATTATTGTAAACTTGTACTGGAATCAGTCAGCTTCCGTGAGTTTGGAGAATGACAGTACTGAAGAAGTGAGGATAAGGCGTGGTGTCAGACAGGGCTGTGTTTTGTCCCCACTTTTGTTTAATATTTACTCTGAGTACATCTTCAGAGATGCCTTGGAGGGCATGGAAGTGGGGATCCTCTTGAATGGAGAACGAATTAACAACTTTCGTTACGCAGATGACACAGTTGTCTTTACAGATTCACTTGACGACCTACAGAATCTCATGGAAAGACTGGTTCATAGTAGCCAACAGTATGGACTTGACATTAATACTGATAAAACAAAATTGATGGTCATTAGCAAAAATAGAATCCCTACATGTCATCTTATTATTAACAATAAGCGTATCGAGCAAGTAAGCAAATACTCCTATCTTGGGACCATCGTAAATGAGCAATGGGATCAATCTCAGGAGATAAAGTCTCGCATAGAAAGGGCCAGAGCTGTTTTTAATAAAATGAAAAACATTTTTACAAGCCACGACTTAACAATGACGGTAAAGATGAAGCTAATAAGATGTTATGTCTTCTCTGTTCTTTTTTATGGGGTTAAGTCGTGGACCTTGACTAAAGCCTCCTGTAGAAAGTTGGAGGCCTTTGAGATGTGGCTCTACCGCCGGATGTTGAGAGTGTCATGGACAAATCGGGTGAGAAATGAAGAAATACTCCGGAGAATGAGGAAAAATATGGAGGTCCTATTGACGGTGAAATGTCGCAAACTACAATACCTTGGTCACATAATGAGGAATGAAAGCAGATTCCACTTGCTGCAGTCTATATTGCAGGGAAAGGTATCAGGTAGAAGAAGTGTGGGTAGAAGAAGATTCTCGTGGTTGAAGAATCTCAGAACTTTTCGAAGACGTCCACCGAACTATTCCGTGCGGCAGTAGATAGAGTAGTCATAGCCAGGATGATAGCCAACGTCCGGAACGGACTGGCACGATAAGAAGAAGAATAGACTCTTATTATTATTGAGTTGTAATGTAATGTCTTATGTTTTAATAATAAATTTAAGCTATATTCTGACTGGCGACGAGGATGGGATTCGGAAGTTGAATTCTTTTCAGAGATTTTTGTTAATTTTTCTAATAATTTTTCGTAGGACAGAACACCTCTTCTCACAAAGCTTTATAAATCAGTTGGATAGCATTTATTTTAAATATGAAACTGATTTTATTGCTAGTTTTATGCCGAACACTGACGATTTCCAGTTTAACATTTTGTTAATTGGGTAGTGGATAAGGTTGTAGCAATCAGCTATTGTGTCAGTTAACAATTATTTATTTAGAACAGCTGATTTTCTACATTTTATTAGTCCAGGAAAATATTTAATTTGTATAAGATTTATTGTTTTTGAAGTTTAAATTTAACTAGTCAAAATTCACAATATTTAAATTTTTAATTAGGCCTAACCATTAAGTAACCAAAAGTAGTAACAAAAAATTTATTTAATATTTAATTTTTATTTTATATTAAGATACCAAATTTGTAATTTTACAACAATATAAAATAAACTTTCTCTTTAATTAAGCATCAAGCAGATCACTTGAGTTTTATTTCGTGTAACAGGTTAAATAAAAATCTGGATATATAATAACATGTTAGCGGGATTATTTAAAAAGGAAATACCCGCTACAAGGTGGCCAATCTTGCAGCTCAATCCTGCTGAGAAATAAATGTTGCGAAAATACAATTAAATAGCTCGGCTACGCCTGCATTAGTAAAGGGCTGCTCTATATTTTAGTAAGATACAGATTAAATTAGGATGTAAAATTGATATTTCTATTGTAATTAGAAATTGTTTAAAAAATATACGGAGATAAATTATATTTTATAACTTTTCTTAGGAAGTTCTAAAAGATAAATTACCGTCTTAAAATTTTTATAAAGTTTTAAGGAATAATTCGATGCGACGCTCATTAAAACTGGTTTAACGGTTTTTGAGTTTTATTGATTGATTTTATTTAATTTTAATAATTTTATAAATAATTACTAACCTAATTCTTTGTTTTCATTTTCAGGTTTATTCATTCAAAAGAGAAACCATTTAAGTGTGGCGAATGCGGAAAAGGATTTTGTCAGAGTCGTACGTTGGCAGTACATAAAATACTTCATCTTGAAGAATCACCCCATAAATGTCCAGTTTGTAGTCGAAGTTTTAATCAGAGATCTAATCTGAAAACGCATCTGTTGACGCACACAGATATAAAACCATATAATTGTTCATCTTGCGGTAAAGTTTTCCGAAGAAATTGCGATTTAAGAAGACACAGCTTGACTCATAATTTAGGATCATCTTCAACAGAAGTTGCTTCCGTAACGCAAAATTTTACAATCGACGCAATTATAAGTCCGGAGAAGGCATGATTATCGATTGTCGTGTAAGATTTAAACGTTTTAGTGCATTTTTAATGCGAGTGTATAACAACGAGTGATAAATCAACAACGTAACGTTTTTTGTGAATAATTTTGTAATAAAATCTATTGACATTATAATAATAATCTGACTATGATAATTTTATTGAACTTGAAGTTGTACGGTTCAGTAACAAGTGATTTATAGGAACCTGTCTTAGGCTTATGCTGTTCTGTTCTTCGTCTGTTTATAAGTTAAGTTATTCCTTTAAAATATATTTTATTTCTCTTTGTTACGGTTATTCTTATCATAATGTAATATTAGATTTCTGACAACTTACAACTTGTTTTATTAGATCTGTAGCATATACATTTTATACGTTCCTTGTTAAATTGTTTTTCTCTTGTTAAATTTCGTATAACTTTTGTAGCTTTGCTATTGTATGAACAATTTCCTGAGGCGTTTTATTTTCCTTCCCTGTTTTAACTTATTTGGAAGTAGCTCCCGGTGCTGTCTACGCCGGGTCGACTTGTACGCCGGGATATACGGTAGTTATATCTGACAGCGAAAGATAGAAATTAAAAATTCAGTGCACATTTATTTTGTCTTAACAACTAATTTAAACTCGGGTTGTTAGAAAATAATTTTAAAATCCCCAAAACTAAGAAAACGTAGAAAATAATCTTCTAAAAGTACTTCACTAATTTCATTTTATTTTTTACTGTTTATTTAAAGTCGTTAAAAATTAAAATATTATATGAACATTAGCTTACATTTGCATGATTTTACTTGAGTGAGGTATTAGTCAGCACCACAGCTTAATCATTGATTTACCTGTAGAAGATCTCTTGGCCATTTAAGATTGAGTCTTCTCGTAGGGTTACCGGAATGAATCGTAGGCGCATATTTTGAATGAGTGGGTTGTTGTGTGCGTGAAATTTTGAATACATTAACTTAAATTGTAAAATTGTTGTGGTAATGTCATGACGAAAGGACGTTTTAGTCGTTTTGAAGTGTTTCGTTAATTACGTTTTAAATTGTGTTATCGGTCGGAGAAATTTATTTTACATTGCTTGGATACGGTTTGTGTGTGATGGCTTTGCAGACCCCTATGGTTAAACGCTATAGGTCGATAGATCACTAAAATTGTAGAAATATTTTCGTACGTATCAAAGATCAGATTGTTTTCTACTTTATTTCTGAACCCCTAGGGCTTAGGTTGTAGGCCTTGTCATATACTTAGTAGACCTTATAGAATAACTTTTACAAAGAGACTAGACAGTTACGGTTAATTTAGTACTGTGCCGTTATTGTGATTTTTAATTATTGTATTTTTATAAAATATTAGTAATAAAAAATAGAATAAAAATTTTACTATTGTTTTCGTTAATCAAACTAACAAATTGTAAATTTACGATTCGCTGAGTTTAAAAATTGTTCTGTTTAAACTATAAAAGAATTGTTTTATAACAAATTATGTATTTATGTATATTTGTTAATTTATTTGATAGTTAAGTTAGTTTATAATTTTATGGTTTTATTAACTAAATTAAAACTTTAGCCTACTTTTAAAACATATCAATGCACTGTAATCTCTTACGATAAACTTCTCATTACATGTCCAAATTCACTTATAAATGATAAAAAAATAACAAAAATTAAAATTTTGATTAGTACTTTGTATTTTTTAATCGATACTTTCGGCTACGGTTTCTAGGGTAACAGTTTTGGGTAGTTATTTACTAAATCAAATCTTTAAAAATACTGAGACTTCTCCCGTACCTTTATACTCAGTAAAATAATTTTCAAATAATTTTTTTTGTTCAAATAACTATAACTTACCTACTTCACAGTAATACGGAATATTAAACGTTTTGTAAAAAAAGTACACAAGCGAACAATGTATAATGGAAATTAAGTCTCTTTCACAAGACTTTCTTTATGTCTGGAAACTCTAAAGCTCTCTTTAGGCCTATTTGAATTAAAGTTTCCTCTAATAAATTAATTAAAATTTTAATTATGATATATATAACAAATATTTTAGTAGGAAAAATGGGTAGGCCTATACACATATATATTTTTTTTAATTATGAATACAAGTTCAAATGATAGTCTAATAATTTTTTAAATTTGCAAGTTTTACCTATTTTAAATTTTAAATTAAATTAAAAGGAATTAAAACATCATTACTGAAATAAGTTTTATCCTTGAATTAGACTATTATTTTTTATTCTGTTATTATGTTTACATACGCTTGTGCATGGGTAATGATATGAGGTGATGTGCAAATGAAAAAATGCCAGACCTGACCGGGAATCGAATGGGTTCTCTGGCGAAGAAGCCAGTTGCGCTGACCACTACAACAGGGCGATCACAAGACTTTAACTTATTCCTGGCGTGTTCTAACATTCTCTTCGTTACAACCTAAGTTTTCCAAAAGAAAAAAATGCGGTTATAGGTTTCGCTTTTTTTCTCTAAAAACGAACATTGTCCGCTCAAATTAACTGGCTTTTACCCCAGTTAGATCTCACATTTTTTCATCGCTCATTTTCATCTAACACCTATCATCGTTTTGCTTTAGCATGTGCTAAATACAATTAACTAATGTACAAAACAGTCGGACGTAAAACCAAAAACATTAATAGGTTAATCAAAGTGATCTTGCTAATCTGATATAAAAAAATGAAAAAGCCTGCTACAATATATAGGCTACTACAATAATCTTTAAATAAACAAATAAACTATCTATAGCTAATAATTGTATAAATTTATTATTAATTAAATAATAGGTTGTTACCTATTTGATGAATTTTTTGTCAACCAAATTACGATAATTTGGACAGTTAAATAAAACGTTTTTACTTTAAGAGAAATAATTGAAAGTTATTTATTATATTTAAATTTTAATTTCAAATATACTACAGTTAAAAACATAATAAATTAAATTAAAGTACATTTTACTCATTATTTTTAAGTTTTACCAAGTTAAGTTTATTGGTAAAACTTGTAGGTCTAAAGACTTACGACTTACAGTATACTTAAGAGACATAGAATTCCTTTTAACTGTTTGTTTCGTGGTTTTAAAACAAACAAAAAATCTTTTATTATAGGTTCAGATTTTTACTAAATATCGATTATACACGTAACATCTTGTTTTAAGATGTTTCTTGACTATAAAAATATTTTACATTAAGAACAATTTACTATTTTTAGCCTAACATTAAAAATAATGCGTTAATATTATAACATTAGGACTTATTGCCTTAGGCCTATATTACGCAAATTATTTGAAGAAATTTTTAAAAACACTCGATATTGATAAAAATTTATTCCATGATCAATATATTATTATTCTTGTAATTAAAAATTTATACAATATAAATAAATTGTTATTGTTATATTTTTAATAGATATAATTTTTAAAATGTTTACAATATTTTTTATACTAAATAATATGTTTTATAGAACTATTAGACTGTTAAGCGAAAATTATAACGAGTTATAGAAATAGTGTTATCGGTGTGTGAGTGTATGTGAGTTTGTGTGTTTGGAAAGAAATAAAAAGGTTGATAAAATAAAGGTGGTTTTGTAATAGTGATGTATATATAATATGTCCATGTTTTATTGAACATGAAAATTATTCTTATTCCTCTCTTTCCCGTTCATTCGTTCTCACTCTCACAAGTTGTGGTTGATTCTGTGGTGCCTGTGGTTCTGTGGTGCCCGTTAGTGAATCAGGAACCAGGTCCAGTATTGCACGTCGTGTATTCTTAAGATTTATGCATCACAAGCCGCAGGCGACCGCATCTTATTCCCTCCTGGTTCCACCATACCAGTTCATGTAGTATTTTTACCATAACCCTCTTCTTGTCTGTACCCTGATGTAAATCTTACTCTAATCTTCATGTAAAAAGTCCTTTTAATACATTCGCAAGTCGAATATATTTACATATTTTGTAATTTCTAACAATATCCTAATTTCTGAAAAGAAAATTCGTGTTAGTTTATTGTCATACTATTTACTAATAACGTCACCTTGGTTTTTGAGTTAGTCAATTTGATTTTTTGATTATTTTAAAACTACGCAATACAGTACAACCGTTAAAAATTTAACAGACTTTTTGACAAAAAAATCGATTGGCATGAACATAAATAGCAAAGTTTCCTTAAATAGTATATCCCAATGGATAACTCAAAGATTAAACACAGAAAAGAAAATTAATAAACATCACAGATGAAAAATTACAAAATACAGGAAAAATCAAACAATTGATATAGCCTATATATATATATATATATATATATATATATATATATAAGAAGAGTTAGGCCTAAGTACAAAAAACAACAAACCGAATTTGCTTTATTAACATAAATATCTACAATCTGTTCTTTAACTGAACAATAAATATGTTTGATAAAAGATTATTTATCATGAAAGGGTATCTTCCTTCGAATTGTACCACGGCTGTCCAATAAATTTATTGCCAAATTAACTGAAATATAAAGCAAAAAATATTAAGAAAAATTTTAACATGCTTAGTGCAGGTATAATGTAGATTTACTTACCAACAAGTATTTAAATAATTTAGAAAATAGTATCGTGCAAAAATACCACAATTTTTAGTCTTTTCTTAAAGAAATTTGGTTATAGCACACAGGTGTATTATGTATTTATGAAGATCTCATCAGCTGTTGAAGTTAAGCTTGTTAAATAGTATATATAGGCCAACAAGGTAAAAATATATATTGGCCAAACGTAAGAGTTATTGCGTGAAGCACTGAGTGAAATGCATAGTTTATCTAATTTTGAATGAAATAATTAATTTCACAATATTTTCTAAGAGTATTTTATGGTTTACATTATTATCCAAGAATATGTGTCTGTAATTAATTGAATTCGAAAAGTTTTTGTGGGTAAGTAAACTTGGTAAGTAAGAGATTAAATTCCCTAAAAGAGTTCAGCTGGTTACATAGTGATTAAATTTTTTGGCAACAGTATATAAAATGGATGGTGTAAGTATCATGTAATATCCGTACCATATAATATGAAATACTTACAATAGGCCTATAAATGAATCAGTCATTTTAGAAAGCCCATAAGTCAAAATTTTACATTATTTCTTTGGTACATTTTAGAACAACTAAATGTAAACACACCATCCCTACAAAAAACACATAAGTCTGGCTTATCCATAAGGATATAAAGTATTTCCTTCTAATTAAAAAATGAAAGTTGATGTTCTCTTGAAGCTTAAGCTCTACTTTCTAGTGGAAGGGACCATACAAAGATTCTAAGTAAAATCTTTTTAAGGTGTAGGCTATAAATTGCTGTTTATGACAACTATGAAGAACGTTCGGTCGTGGGTTCGAATCCCATTCAGGCACGGCATATTTTCATGCGTTACAAAAAATCATTTCATCCTTCACCGTCTGCATTAGTAGTAATTGCAGAACAGTCGTACGTTAAACCAAAAAAAGATGAACGTAAATAGCCCTGAAAATCAACATTTTTCTTTCTTAAAGTTAAGTATTTAAGTTTTTATTATTGCAGAAAGCTATTTTCAGTCATAATCTAAACTACTGAAATAAATGAATACTATTGAACAGCACAATTTTCTTCTGGTCTAACAACGTATTCTACAGAAAACAACGTAAGTTAACATTTTACTCCAGTTTATTTCAGAAACACCTTAAGTATAAATTTTCAATTTTTTTTAAACATGTGGCTTGTCTTTAAAAAGACAAACGTATATTTTATTTAAAGGAGACAGCCCTCTGAACAATTTATTTTTTTTTAATTGAAACGTAATAAATTACAAGTTTTTTAACTTTTCCAAAAGTTAGTGTTTTATACCTAGTTATTTTTGACTTATGGTCTTTCTGAAATGACAGATTCATATATAATTTACTAAAATGCGTGTTAAGTGAGGAGTAAACTTCGTTAATGCAATGAAGTTCTGAAGAATTACATAAATATTACAAAATGTTATTCTTGAATTTTCTCATTTAAGGAAAGGGCATTTTTATGACTGCTTTATGAATAAATTCTGTTATTGAGTTTCAAAGTTAAAATTTAAGAAAGATACGATTTCTATGTAGTATTTTCATCTCAATGAGGCCTATTTTTTAAAAAACCAACAACTTTACATCCCACACTAAAAAACTCTTGATGCCAGAATACTACATCAATAAAACATTATTTCCTCCAAAGTTATATTATTATGAAATATTTTCTTAATCTAACAAACGGAACTTTTATTCATTAACCGAACTGCAAAAGGAAGAAAAGATTACTTAGTTGCATATTCAGAATACATCTTCCTAAACGAGTTCATTGGAAATCAAATTTAAAACAATTCTGTAAAACGTTTGCTACCGAATGTGTACAGTCTGTAGCCGACAATACTTAGACTTCACAATGTAAATCAAGGCGGCGATTTTCATTATTTTAAAGGGATAACTAAATTAGCAAAAGTTTAAACTTTGTAATTCCTCTTAGCTATTCATTTCTTTCGTTTAACACAGAAACTAAAAAAGTAAGGTTTATGAAAATGACAAGTAAACTGCCACAATTAATTTTTGTTTAGGATTAAACTTCCTCTTTAGCCAATAAAAATGCAGACTAAGCTAGGAAATGTAACAATTATTTCCTTACCAACTGTTAACCACGACGTTTTGAAAGTAATTTATTACATTTCCTAAACATTTTCAATATTACCAAATTATTATATCCAGTTAAAAATGCAAAAACGAACTAATTAAAAGTTAGTGAATATGAAAATTTTGAGTATGAATTTTGTGATTGTTGTACATTGATTTGAGCATTGATAAACTAAAAATGACTTTATGAACCGCTGATAAATCAAAAGATGAGATAAGGTAAGTTTCGATCTTAAGTAAGTAGCACCCTTATACTGTATGCAGTTTAATTATTAGTGAAATGAATGAATTACGATTTAGAAGTCAAAATAATTAAACAATATTAGAATATAATTAAAATTCAAGGACTGTCTCGTGAAAAAGAGAAAACTATGAAACTATAGCATGTCACTCTATGAGCAATTTATCGTAGGTAAGGTTAAGTTGCCAACAATGTGTAATTTTATGTAAATTCTAATTTATTAACTGTTAACAAATGAACTGATTTTAATATACTCTTATGTTTAATGGATATTATAAGCAAGAAAATTAATAAATCTCAACATAAAATTGATAACGATATTTTAACCCTTACAGTGCCAGTGTCCTAATAATAGGACGACAGAACTTTAGCAAAAAAACTTCCGTGTCCTTTAGTAATTTTGTTTTCGCTCGATTTTTCTAAACAATGTATGAAAATAATCACTAAAACAAATGTAGACTGAAAAAATCTGCTAGGAGTCTCAATTGATAAATATAGATTGAAAAAATTTCACGTTGATTAAAGAGGCCATGGCTGGCATTTTTATTTTTTATTTCACAATACATAAATGATTTTTGGTTACTTTCTACATAATTAAATTGTCTTCGAAGTGATGTAAGTGAAATTGGGTAACAAAATTTTTAGTGTGATGTTTTAAATTAAAAAGGAAATTTCAATAATAAAAGTGTGCAAGTAAAAATTTTCATTTGTTTTATTGTTATAGTAAAAAACGTCACAATCACAAGATCTATTCATTATGAACAAAACATAGAAAAATCATTAAGATTATCTTGAAAATTAGTCAAATTATGGATAATTATATGAAATGCTACTAATAGCTCAAAAATAGGTTGGTATTTTAAACAGTACCTAGTGGAAAATACCTGGCATTTTTCAGTAGGAACTTACAATATTCTGGTACTGTAAGGGTTTATTCAGCTGTGTGATGACGTCACGGAATGAACGTTTTACTACGTACAAATTTTAAATGTCTAAATAGTAAAGTATCCAAATATAAAATAACCTAATTATTTCAGCATTAGATTCAAAAACAACGTTTTAATACTAAACGACATGTCATGTTTGTAAATAACTTCCTGAAATTTTAATACAAAATAGTATAAAACTGTTGAAAAATCAGTTTCCGGTGACTTAGTGCCTAACAATAATAATTGAAGAGGGTGTAGGCCTATGTAACAGTATGTGTGTTCGCTGGCAGTAATTCAGATAGTTGTTTAGTTCATCAGCCGAAAGGCTAGTTTGAACCTCTAGAGGCTTTGCTAAGTAAAACGAGGAGTGATTGGTTTATCATTGCCTTCCTCACTGATTGTAAAAGTATGCTTATCAGCATGCCCAGTCCTCTGTGAAGCTTCTACTTTACACACTGCAAATGACGCCTTCACTCCATTGACCACAGGGTTTGGGTGCATAATGAAATTCGTTACTCTCAGAGGAAATAACTCTAACTAGTGTCTTTTACACTTCTACTTCTTTTGTTCTTAAATACTTCAGTCATATAATTGGTTGACCATGTGATAAGAAACAAAACAATTTTTTGTAGCCCTGGAACTAGCAGATCGAGTGCAAATAATTTAACACTCCACCTGCCTTTGTATGTTTTGATGAAATCGTGTGTATTTTTTTCTCACTCCCCTATGCCATCATAGAAATATTAGTTTCGTATGTAGATTTATCATGATATTCTATATTACAAAGACCTAAATAAGTATGGATGTTATCATTATTCGTTTTGGGTTTACAACATTAAAAACTGTCCTATTCAGTTTCAAAGCAAGTTTTAATTTTAATTTAGTTTAATTTTATAACATATGAGTAGAAGAATTTCATGGTGTAGAGGTCAGCGCAACTGGCTTCTATGCCGGGGTTTATGTTCGATTCCCGGTCAGATCTGTCATTTATTTTTTCATCAATCACACTTGTCATCGCCTGCATTAGCAGTAATTGCAAAACAGTCGGACATAAAACAAAAACACAATTGATTTAATGCTATAAAATTAGGTTTTTTTATTTTGCAAACGTTCAAAAAAAATTCTCAACACTTTTTGAATTGTTGCTAATGTATTATAATAATTATTTATTTATATAATAATTATTATAATAATAGCAGGACTTCTGCGCCCTTGTTTAAGCTTCGTCGTAAACTATTATACTTAAAAGTAGAACAAAAGCATTAAAGAAAATTGTACGTTTAATCTTGTACAATTCCTATCAGGTACGTAGTTTAGTCATAAATCGTAACCTCGTATCAAAAGTTAATGGCATATTTTTTGTGATCTATGGCGACTAGTCAAAGACTAACTAATAATTTTGCTCTAACTTAATTGATGTAGGCCTAAGTACTTAATCTAAGAATTTACTAACATGCTTAGTTTACGTTCGATGTATTCTAATACACTATTTATAATATTTACAAAAAATTGATACGACATTTAAAGATATATACAAGTAACTATTAACTAACGACTTAATTACTTTGTATTGTTCATTACACTAGTTCAAATGGTTTCTCGCGAGAAAGCCTTTTATTGAGATCTGCTTTGTCCAGTACCTGTAAAGCTTTGGCATTCACATGATGAAGAAGTTTGTCTTCATGACTCCCAGAAAATTTCCGAATTACTTTGTTTACGGGATTCAATCCCTAGTCCCGGTGCAGGTCGTCGTTCCTAACGTACTAGGAAGCGTTGGCAATGCTTCTGAGAACTTTGTTCTGAAATTTTTGATTAATTTTTTTGATGCTTTTGTACATCCCCAGAGCTAAATTCCATAGGACCATACGGGTTTTAATATTTGCTTGTATATTCGAAGTTTGTTATAAGTTGATAATGCCGCTTTCCTACCTAGTAACCAGTAAAGTTTCTTGAATTTGATATCGAGTTCTTTTCTTTTCTTTTTCACATGTTCTTTCCAGCGAAGTTTACATCGAGGGTCATGCCAAGATAGTTTGCTGTGTTTGAATACGGAACGTTCTTCGTTGATAACAAAAATTATGACCTTCAATAATACCAAGCATCGTAAACAAGGGAGTTGTGAAGAACAGTCGAATAAAAAGAATTTTTTTTCAAAATGTTTCGAATAAACCGGAATTTCTGTTAAAGGTTTTATTGTAAGGAGTAAAACTAAAAAATAAATGTTTTCTCAAAATTAGACAAAAGCATTTAATTCAAGCCACCAGAGTCATTTATTGCCACAGTGATGTAGCCTACTACATTTATGCTGGAAGGTCCGTAACAAGATTATTGATAAGTAAACGATAAATTATAGAAAAATGGTTATGTATTAAAACAAATTCAATAATAATAATTCGCTATATAATTTGAATGCTTATATTTTAAACCAATAGAAACAACAGCTTCACAGTTGGCTATATCCATCAGTTCAATTACCAATCCAGTTAACAGTTCAAGATTTTACAATATTATCAGTCGTGAATCACAGGATAAGTTTTGTTTTTCTTCCTTGTCTATCTTGCTCTAAAATGATCACGCAATCTATCTTATTTCAACTTTCGAGCACATTAAGTACACTGATTCTATGGGAAAATTATCTGACGATAATTCATTTATGTCTATTTTTGAAAGTAGCCAAATGCTAAACGTCTTAAAGGTTTTTTCAAAGTTTTTTTGTTTTGGGGGTAGAAGGATCCTTATTTTTCTTATTCTTCCAAATAACTTTTTAATGTCTAGTCTCAAATTAATATTATCTTTAATTATTAACTAAACTTAGTTTTATTATTTGTCAGAAATTTTAACTGAATAAAAATCAGATTAAAAAACTATTTTACAGCTATTTTTTCTGATAAATTATCATCCAATAAAAATTTGTTTTAAGAAGACATTTATTAGATGAAGGGAATACAAATTTCCCAAGTCTCTTGAAGTTGTAGTAAAGTGAACTTGATAAAATCTTCTTTTAGGGGTTTGACGGCAATATTTTTTAATTTTAAATTAACAACTAATTTATTTTCCAAACCAATTGTGGGAGGTCCTACGTATTTTGAGTTCATTTTGATTATGGCCATAATGGCCATAATTATATAATTTTTAGATCAATTATAAATGTGTTTTGCCCAAGTACCATGTCTATGTAATTTACAATGTTACATTAGTAATTGTTGGCCTAACTAAATTTTCAGAGATATTAACAAAATCGTTTAAAATGATTTTAGCAAAGAGGGGAAAGATTGGTAGGTTTAAGCAAAGATTTAGCAAGAGGCAAAGAGAATGAGTTTTAGGGTTCGTTCTTTTATTTTTAATAAATAAAAACTTTTACAAATCATAATTATAATAATTTATTTCTTCTTAGATATTGTGTAATTGTCATTTGTTGGAAAGAAAAGTTGGTTAAAATGGTGGTAGATCAAAACTGGTTTACTTGGATGACATAGGAGAAGAGGGTTTGTTTTCCACTTTTTAATATTAAAAGATTTCTAAGGACCTAGGTTAGATCGCTGTATGTGTCTTAGATTTTGTGTAATCATATGAATTTCTGTATGAATATTGAAGTTTTCTCTTTCTCGTCTTTCTCTTATCATTTTAAAAACGTAATGCTAAACGACAGGACGAGAATTATCAGTAACACTGCATGTGTAGGGTATGTAATCGTAGTACGTACAAATTTATCATTTTTCCAAAACAATTAGTTTTGGATGTTTAAAATTAATTTCCTCCGTTTACTACAACTTCCGTGAACTATCAACAGCCATAGAAGTCCTAACAGGTCTTTTGGAATAATTAGGAAATGAGGTTTAAATTAACTAAAAAAAGCGTTTTTCCGAAAGCTGCATAAAAACACACTCAAGCTCGTGCACACACGCACAGATTTAATTTATTACATTCATAGAATATGGAAAACCGCTACACGATGCGAAGAAATTTGTGCTAACGAAATTCATAAATTTATTTGTTTCATTGCAGTAAATTTTTTAACTTCATTAACATTTTGAGCATTTTATGTTATAAAAGATTTTAATCTGCCCTTCTGTATTGGCAGAAGTGCAAAAAACAAAGTTGAATGTAAAAAAAAATATGCAATAAACGGTATATCAAACACACCATGCGACAATAATTCATATGTCTGATAACTTATGGTAAAAATTGAATAAAATTATTATAGAAATCGGTTTTTAGATTATTAGGTAAATACCAAGAAAATCTTAATAAATTTGGATGAAAATAAATAAAAAAGGTAGGCCCTAATACTCATAAAATTAAAAAAGAGGCGCTGTCTAAACAAACGAAATATAGCCCTATCTAATATGAATTATTATTTGTTAATTCGACATTAGATTACTGGATATCTTACAATATATGTCATTTAAGGGCTATAAAGGGCTTCTGTCATCAACTCTGGAAGGAGACCCCTTAATTCCTTTTACAAAAGGCTTAAGGGAACCAGCCGGGATAGAAGGCTAGTGTCCTATCCATACATTCACGTTGTGTGGCCTGTTAGTAACCATGTGACCGCTCATCAGCACGATAACCGGCCCATGGTGAACGGAACTGGAAGGGCTGCCCATTCCACCCTGGCAGACGGTGGCTTGGGGCACTCAGTCTGCCAACCAAAAAGCTGAAAGCAACAGTAAACTACAGCTTTTTCTGTTTTTCTGTCTGACTAGAATTATTGTAAGGAAACTCCTTCATGTATGATTCTGGTTAGGCTTACTTAGTATATGCAGATCTTCAAGAGCTTCGAGAACTTCAAGAACTTCGAGAACTTCAAAATATGAAAAATTATGATGGCGTCCTCTCTGGTAAAACATTCCGGAGATAAACTAGTCCTCCATTCGGATCTCCGGGCGAGGACTATCAGAGGGGACTTCATCAAAAAACTAAAAGTTTCTGAAATTCTGCGAGTTGGAACATGGAATGTTAGGAGTTTAAAACAAACTGGTAGGTTAGAGAATTTAAAAAGGGAAATGGATAGGTTGAAGTTAGATATTGTAGGCATTGGTGAGGTACGCTGGGATGATGATCAAGACTTTTGGTCAGGGGATTATAGGGTTATTAACACTAAAGCCATCGGAGGGCAGGGCGGAGTGGGTCTAGTAATGAATAAAAAAATTGGACAAAGAGTGACTTACTATAAACAGTGTAGTGATAGGATTATCATGGTTAGAGTAGATACGAAACCAAAGCCCACCACTATAGTGCAGGTCTACATGCCCACGTCTTCACACAGAGAGGAAGAAATAGAACAAGTATTGAGGAATTAGATGAAGTAATAAAATATGTCAAGGGTGATGAAAATTTGATAGTTATGGGAGACTGGAATGCAGTAGTTGGAGAAGGAAAAGAAGGAAAGATAGTCGGAGAATATGGTCTAGGGAAAAGAAATGACAGAGGGAGTCGGCTGGTAGATTTCTGCTCCAAATATAATTTAGTGATAGGCAATACTCTTTTTAAGAATCACAAAAGGAGGTTATACACTTGGGTGATGCCAGGTGACAAGGGAAGATACCAAATAGATTACATAATGGTTAGACAAAGATTCAGAAACCAGATTATGAACTGTATAGCCTATCCAGGTGCAGACATAGGAAGTGATCATAACTTAGTAGTAATGGATAGCAGGCTTAAACTTAAAAAACTGAAGAAGGGACAGGGAAATGCTAGGTGGGATGTAGACAAACTAAGAGAACAAGACAACCAGGTAGGTTTCCAGGAGAGTATTCAAAAAGGGATAGAAGAAAGAGGTAATGACACAGGAAATGTAGAGGAGGAGTGGATAAACTTCAAGGAGGTGGTAGTGAAAGCAGCGGAAGAATGGTTAGGACATACTAAAAGAAGAGGTAGGAAACCGTGGATTACTAATGATATTTTAGAACTGATGGATGAGCGAAGAAAATATAAAAACGCAAAGGACGAGAGAGGTAAAAGGCAATATTGCTACTTGAGAAATACCATAAACAAAAGGTGTAAGAAAGCGAAGGAAGAGTGGATCAGAGCGAAATGTACGGACATTGAAAGTAAAATGGCAGTTGGTAAAGTGGACGCAGCTTACAGAAAAATAAAGGAAAACTTTGGAGAACGAAAGATGAAAGCTGTTAATTTACAAATCGCGGGTGGCAAACCATTGTTGAATGGCCAAGAGAGAGCTGAAAGATGGAAGGAATACGTAAACCAACTCTACAGGGGAAACGAATTAGAACATGATGCGATAGAACAAGAAACTGATGTTGAAGAAGATCAAAGAGGGGACCCTATACTACGAGAAGAATTCGATCGGGCACTTAAGGATATGAATATGAATAAGACACCAGGAATAGATAACATACCATCGGAATTATTATTACGATGTGGCGAAGTTGCTCAAAACAAATTATACAAACTTGTGTGCAGAATGTATGAGAGTGGAGAGGTACCATCGGACTTTAAAAAAAACATTATGATTCCAATACCAAAAAAGTCAGGAGCAGAGAAGTGTGAACATTACAGAACCATCAGCCTAACATGCCATGCATCTAAGATACTGACAAGAATTATATACAGGAGAATAGAACACCGAGTAGAAGAAGTATTGGACGATGACCAATTTGGATTTAGAAGGAGAATGGGAACTCGAAAGGCAATATTGGCTCTGAGACTGATTATTGAGAAAAGGATAAAGAAAAATAAAACTACTTTTATGGCATTTGTAGATTTAGAGAAAGCATTTGACAATTTGGACTGGAGTAAAATGTTTAAAACTTTGAAAAGGCTAGGAATTAAATACAAAGAAAGGAACGTTATCTACAGTCTGTATAAGAATCAAACGGCTGTTTTGAGAATCGAGGGGTACGAAAAAGAGGCTGCTGTAAGAAAAGGTGTACGACAAGGTTGTTCTTTGTCACCACTAATTTTTAACTTGTATATAGAAGAGGCTATAAATGAAGTGAAGGAGAAATTTGACGCAGGAATAAAAATTCAAGGAGAAACAATAAACATGCTGAGATTCGCCGATGATATTGTAGTATTAGCCGAGGCAAAGAAAGAACTAGAGGATGCCTTAAATGG
Source organism: Catonia carolina (assembly GCA_035578175.1). NCBI lineage: Eukaryota > Metazoa > Arthropoda > Insecta > Hemiptera > Achilidae > Catonia > Catonia carolina. Next base: position 65,051,295 of record JAQMRL010000001.1, on the reverse strand, counting down.
AATGGATGAGATCTTGAGAAAGGATTACTTCATGAAAATTAATAAGAACAAAACGAAAGTATTGTGCAGCAGCAAGAGTGGTTTAGAAGAGATGGGAAATTTAAAAGTAGGCAACGAAAACATACAGGAAGTTAGGGAATTCTGCTATCTAGGGAGTAAAATAACAAAGGATGGTAGAAGCACAAGTGATATCAAGAGTAGAATTGCTCAAGCTAGAAAAGCCTTTGAAATGAAAAACAGCTTACTGACTACAAACATTGATTTACAGATTAGGAAAAATTTCTTAAAACATTATGTTTGGAGTGTAGCATTATACGGAAGTGAAACGTGGGTGATAGGGGCTGTAGAAAGGAAGAGGATAGAAGCTTTTGAAATGTGGTGTTATAGGAAAATGTTAAAGATTAGGTGGGTGGACAAAATAAGTAATTTAGAGGTTCTTAGGCGAGTGGATGAAAAAAGAAGTATATGGAAGCATCTTACCAAAAGAAGGGATAGGCTAGTGGGGCATATCCTAAGACATCCAGGTATTGGGCTATCAATAATGGAGGGTAATATTGAGGGAGTAAATTGTAGAGGGAGGCAAAGATTAGAATATATAAAGCAAATTACAAAAGATGTAGGGTGTTACAGGTATGTAGATATGAAACGACTTGCGCAAGATAGAACAGGTTGGAGAACTGCATCAAACCAGTCGAGAGACTGATGACAAAAAAAAAATGTCATTTAAATTGATGTAGTATAAGTAGTGATACATCGGTTTTAAGTTGATAGACAATTATATTTGATCATAAATAAATCTTTTATGACATCTAAATAAATACAAATAAATTGAGAAAGAAACTGCTGATGAATTAATTATATCCGTCTTTGTAGTTATCATGAAGAAACAAGTTGTAATTTGTAAAAATCATCAGGTAGGTGGTATAAACTGTGAAGAAGAATTCTACTAAATAACATGTCATTTCAAGCAAAACAAATATAGAGGTAATGGAAAGAACATTTTTTTAAAAAGACATCCTAAGCTAGATACTTTGTTACATAAAAAATATATAAAATAAAAAAAAGATATAAGAAGCTATTATAAGTATTTTGCAAAAAGGTATATATAAAAGATTACAAAGAGTATAAAACCCGTTTCTTTAGTATTTTTGGAGTGTGATACGATGTTGTTGAAACACGAATATCCCATCCAGAACTAATGATCAACACGGGCCAATGCAATGCAAATAAAGTGAAGATTGTTAAAGAAAGAGGGCAGATATAATAAGAAGAAAGCTACTTATAATACCCGAGTGTATGTATGTATACAAGAGATGATAATATCGCGGGTGGTCCTCAGCATATGGTCCAACACCTCTATACTCTCAAACACCCGCTTCAAAGAACATATTTCACACGTGCTTTGTTCAACAACACTCTATTTTACTCCACTCCAACCATTCATTCATTCATCCACTCTCGTTCATTTAAAACGATTCATTCTTGAGCTGCAAATAAAAGTAGATTGCCTACGTAATAACAAAATAATGTTCTATTTCTTATTTCCTATTATCATTTTCTCGTGAACAAACTCGTTCAAATGGAATATCAGTGGTCCGTCTTATTAAAGTGTAGGTTCCATTGATGCACCTGGTTAAAATCAATCAGCTATAAAAATATTAAGTCTTGTGGCTGATTGATAAGATGTAATGATCTGTAGCCTTTATTGTTTATTAAATGGAAGCCCTTTCCATAGTATTCTTTTCACAAGAATTTTTACACTTTATACAGCGATCAATGAAACTACAGAATAACAAAATTTTGAATAGAAGGATTTTAGAATATTGCGCCGATAATGAAACTTATAAAATATTTAGCTATTTATTATTATATTTTCCAATAAATCTTGTTTTACAGATAAAGATGATGGAGAAAATTAAATGATAACATCACTTTATTCTTAACTTAACCCTTTATGGGGCAGTACTACGTGGAAAATATACGTGTAAAATGTTAAATTTTGCTATATAGGGACTGGAATAATGTATTTCTAGTGCCAGAACAGTAAGATTTGTTTGTTAATGTTAAGCCCTGGTAAGTATACTTACCAAGGAACGTATATTGAAATGGAAATCACATAATGTTTTAGTGGTAAGAATGCTTATTAAAACAACATTTAGTACAATATAACCAAAAAAAATTGTAGAATAACTTATCTTAACTTAATATTAGCATGAATGCTTGCTTTTCCGCAAAAAACTCGAATTTTCTAAGCAGTGTACAAAACAACACTGTAGGATTCGCTAGTGTAAGCATCCTTACCACTTCTGCAACTCACGAAGCAAATGGTCGCTGCGCGCTAATTTCAAAATTTGGATAGCCTACTTACCAGAAAACATCTATAAAACCATAAAATGCCAATAAGGTTTAACTGCATAGTTTATTCTAAATAAAATTGTCCTTATTTCCAGTGGTAAGTATACTTACCAAACTTTATAGATTAAGAACCTAAAAAGACTTCTAAAGTCATTATTTGTAGTCCGACCGGTGTAACTTAACAATTATTCACCGTTACTTTTTAGGAACTGATTGGCTAGACCTGAAAGTATTATTACATTTTTATTATTAAATTATTACTATTAAAGGCCAGTTATTAAATTTAATTTTAACTTCTGTTAAAACTGTAAGACATATAAAAAACGCTAGACCTCTAATAAAGCTGTTTTATTTTAGTTATTTTCTTATTGAATACATTTTAAGTTAAAAACTATTGGGGTTGTAAACTATTTGCTACGTTAAGCTGAGAAAATTGGAAATATAAACTTAAACCTAATATCACAGCTAGGAAAACCCTAATAGTCTACTCCACCAAAGACTGTAAAGTGGTACTGTGTGCAGCGTGTGGAACGATACAGTCACGAAGATTTTCAAAAGTAAACTAAATGAAAAGAAACTTGAAACTATTATCACAGATTATTTTTGAAATCGACTTAACTTCTGAAAATATTCTAACTGATAGGTTATGAAATAAAGTGATTGTTGTCTGATAATACATCTACAAGTTTACTATAAAACGAAACATGAACAGTAATCTAATTAAATTTATTTAATCATAATATTTGACTTGTATTTTATGAGTTTTCTAATTTAGGCTTATCATTATTTGTTTCGTCTTGCGTGCAATACTTCGTTATTAGAGCTAACGAGAGTATTGTTCAATAATAATTAAAGGTGAGCTCAAATATGGTGATTTTTTCAGATTCTGGGCGGTTATTAAATCCGGAACCTGTACTCTCCCATCCAAGAATTACATGACTGCAAAGATTTATTTTTCATTTTAAAGCTTTTAAATTTAATGTTGATTATGTTGAAAATGGTCGATAAATTCGCTATTCCCGAAACGTTAATATCCCAGAGTATCGGCAAATGAATTATTAAATTGTAACTTAACTATACTGACCTGGCACTGCTGTTTACTGTATTTAAGATTGATTAAATTGTTGCCATTTACTAGTTGCTTTTTAAATCTATTTAGGTCTCATCAACATCATTTATGAAATTGGGTGTTTATAAAATTCTAATACTGCTCACAAATTTTCTAACCCGACAATTATGTACTGCCTACAAGTAAAGTTATTAGAAATAAAATAAACCTACAACTTTTATTTTTCAAAAGATTTCTTCTACAGAGCTGAGTTTAGCGTCAATTAGCTAGTGATTTTCCGTATTTTTAAGCCAAACAGAAGTTTATTTTCATTTGCATCATTCACTCATGATTAAAATTAGCTAATGTTTTTATTAAATAAAGTTTTATGAACTTTAACTTTTACTTTTCCTTTTACTTTTCCAAAGTTTTACATTGTTTACTAACGATTAAACATAGGTTATATTGAACTTCATTTACATTGGCAAGAGAGAGTATTTCAAACCAGATTTTTTATATTTTTGATTGTAAAATCACTCTAGCAGTAAGGACAGTAACCGTACTTATATTGATTCTATCCGAAAGGAAGCTTGTGTTTAGAAAACGATTCGGGTGTTGCTATAACGCGGCGCACAGTGTGGGTTAAGAAGTGGCGGTTATCACATCATGTAAACCGACGATGCGTGGTACTGCATGTGGCATGAAATGCGAAGGATGTATAATACTGTATTGCATTGTTGAACGTGAAGATTGGCATTGGTTGAAAAGGCCGGGGGTGGATTCCGATTGGATAGAATGAAAATGAAGCTCCGCCTAAAATGTAAGTGCATGAGCCCGGACAGTAATTGGGGACAGAACAATGCTTTTCTCTTCGTACATATATTACGGTGAATTACAATCGGCTGGTGGATTGGATAACATCATTGTAAATAACGATTAAGGAGGCCTAGGGTTATTGTTGCCGACCAAACTGGATGAGCGAACCGCAAAACCAGTCTTTTTTAATATACTAAATCTTGCATCTCTTTTTAGTTCATTTCAATGTCACTCACTTTTTATTTTACTGTGAATCATTTGATTTACATCAAGGACTTGGAGTTCAAAATATTACAGTCTCTGTGTACTTATTTTGCGGTTGTTAAATTGTGCCTGGCAGAAATAATTGTAATAATTATTATTTGATTCAGTATTATTGATTTATATATTTGCGTGCCTTGTAAGACAACAAATTAAGATTCATTGAAAATTTTTTGTTATAGAATTTAAATATAATTACTATGTAAATTTGAGTTATCAATAATTGACTGCTTAATTAATGCTGGTGCTGTGAATGAAATTTGTCAATTGATTTTCAAAATGAAAAAGTTTACTTTCACGAACAATGTATTAAAATTAACCCTTATTAAAATTAATTGTTTGTTTCTACGACACAAACTTCAGAGGGGCAGATAGACACTAAACCAACTACTTCGTCAAAACATTTTAGCATTCAACATTTTTTTACTTTAGTAACATTATGTACAATTGCACGTAGACCTCATAGACTACAAATAGTAATAATTTTGAATATTGCTTTTACGATGGTGGGTGGAAATAGGACGAGAATGACTTAAGGGAGGACAGTATTCAGTAGTAAGACTCCCGCGGGTAACGTTTAAATAGTTTACAAGATGTCGCTACTCCATCATCTAAGAAGCTTGCGAGGAATATTACCGGATAAATGTGGCATGTATGAGTTGGTTTTAGTTTTCAGGAAGTTTTAAAACGTCAATATTGTTAGATTCATAAATGATGTCATTAATGTATGGTATGTGTAAGTCGTTATGTAACGTTTTGATTGTTACGTAACAGGGTCCGTTAGCAATAATCCGTATGCACTTGGATTGAAAGCGTTGTAACTTCATACTAACAGAGCTTAGCAAAGCCAAACACTTGACACCCAAAAATCCAAATAGGTCGGAGTAGGGATTTGTTCAATAATAAATAGTTGTGAGTGAAGAGGGAGTTTTAACCTCCTGGAGAACCGTGTGTTCTCCAAGAGTTGTTTTCATCTACTTTTGAGTTGAGTCGTCTGTCAATATACAAGTGTGAATAGCAAACTTTGTTAGTCTGTAGTAGGGATGATCCGTTCAAGAAAAGTGATGGACATAAAATGTTTCTAACAGTCATCATAATATATATATATAACTTTTACTTTACAAAAAAATATATACATTTTTTAGTATAGGCCTATCGAGATTGTTTCCTGAACTAAGCTTGTAAAATTTAGTTTTAAGTAGGTCTACAGTGCTATAAAGTAAAAGTTTTCTAGCTGGATGAGTGTTTCGGAATCCCGGTATGTTATTGCTGAAGTATAAGACAATTGAAAATCATTGCTTATAACTTTTTTGTATTTTCCTTTAACTCATTTAATCTCCTTTAACTTCATTTTGTAAATTTGTTCCAGCAATTATAGTGTTGCCGAAAACTATTTAATTTTATAATAATAAAACTTTATTTCCATATTCTTTTTTACAATAGTAACCCGTACATACGATTCCTTCCTAACGCTATAGACTAATATATTTACAATTCACCGTGTACGAGGTGGAGGAAATTGATCTACCAACTATGGCTAAAAGCCGTGTCCGAGGGTAGTTGTTCTCTTCTTTATTAAGTAGGCTGTACAACTGAGATACAAAACTAAATTTGGGCTTAAAACCTTGCATTAAAAGAATAATTAATTTTAAAAAATTATACTATTTCTAAAGAAAAGCAATCTAAAAAATAAAAATCGAATTAACTGAAACATATATAGGGTTATAGGCCTACAGGGTTTTAAGGACACGTAAAACAAAAAACAAAAATACAAATAGGGATAAATCTAAATATAGCCTAATTATAATATCATAAATCTAAAATCAAAAAACCTAATGAAACAACATATTTATTTATTTTTTAAATAACTGTAAATCTACGATCTGCTCTCATAGAATAATGAGTAGATAATGTTGTAAGTATAACTCATGAGTAAGTAATACCCCACGGTATTACTCTATAAAATTTCCCATTTTGTTGAATTGTTCTTGCCAGGAATGTAGAATAAATTACACAATCACATATTAAAATAAATCTGTAGGGTGTAGTCTGTATAGTCTTCTGTGTGTTTCACTGTTGTCTAGGAGATTGATTGCTTCTGGATCCTGATGATTTTCAAGTCTTGTTTGGTAACTGGTGCAAAATTCTGTATAGCTTCGTGTACCGTGGGAGTGTTCGTGTCTCTGTGCAATGTAGTGTTGGATATGTACCAAGGCGAGTCCATGATGTTTCGAAGTATTTTTTACTGAAACCGTTGAATTATTTCAATGTTACTGTGACTTGCTGTGCCCCAGAGTTTTATCCCATATGTCCACACAGGTTTAAGTACAGTTTTATAAGGTTACAATTTGTTTTGTGCCGATAATTTGGATTTTCCATTAAGCATCCAATACATCTGTTCATATTTATTAAAAAAGTGAGCCAAAAATTTCATTTTGCTATTAAGAATTTAAAAAAATCAAATTTGCCAAATACATAGGGCAGGCACATATACAGTCCGATTTAATTTCATAACTGGGTAAATTTTATTGTTTTGGGAAGATTTTTAGCCCTTAATAGGTAGAAATTATGAAATTATTATTAAGTGTTTGCTGTTTTTCTTTGTTTCTACAAAAACACTCAAAAAGGTATACCTATTTGTTATTGTTATTCTACAAAATGTAGTACTTTGTAATTCTTTATGTTAACGAACGCATAGTAGGGTATACGAATAGCATAGAAGTTAAATGTTTACAGTTTATAATTAGGTCTTTTATAATTTATTTCCTCTATTTGAATATTTAATTATTCAACAACTATAGAATGGATGAAGTAAAATTGGTCTGGAGCAAAATAGAAACAGTTAAATTGAACAGAAGGGTTTTTAAAGGTGAACTGTATTTTTTTTCTTTAACCATATAACACGGCGATAAAGTATTCCAATATAATACACGGGGCTAGAGTATATCAACAGTTAATTTCTGTTTTCATCAGAAATGGTTAGGTAACATTGATTAGGGCTCACTGCGGGGTGCATGCTCCATTAGTATCTGTCAAAGGGTTGCAATAGAGCGCCCTTTGTGCCTTTAATGTACCCAGCCATCTGCTCCCTCTTTTCCACCGGTTTAGGAAGCTTGTCTCACCCGATCGCAGTTGGGGGCAATTGATCTCACCCGGGAGTAAAAATCTGATTTAATCACTTATAAATAACCCCCCCCCCCAAAAGCTTTTACTACTCCATCCTTTTTATATTTTCTCCCCATAATGTTCTTGTTGTCTTGTTTTTATAATAAATTGCTTTGTGATTTTCAAAAATATTATCAAATTATTTTCGAAAATAAACTACCTTTCGAAGCTGGTTGAATCTGACTAGGCCTGTATAAATAAATTATATCGATAAAAATACTTTCAACGTTTTTTTAATTTTTAATTATTTAGTGAGTTCTGTTTTATAATGAACATAAAATATTGATTTTTCATTAATTACAGCAAAATTTACAATATTTTCTAAGTAGATGAGGTTTTTTATATATGCCACGATCGAAGAAACTCCCCAACGGGAGAACTTTGTAGATGTAATTTATGTGTTGTCTTGTCACTTTAAATAAGTCCGTAGGATGTCTTCGTTTTAGTCGGCGGCTCCGTTTAAATTGTCTAAGAGTGAGATGGCGAGGTGATTTGTGTACGATTCAAGTTTTCTTTGATATTTTGTACTGAATGTGTCTCTTTAGACAAGGAATGTGTAAATCCCTGTGTAATATGATTTTCGTTATGTACAAAGGCGATGCTGGGATTGTCTGAGCAACCTTTGCAAGATTTCAATGTTATAATGGCTTGCTGAGTTCCTGATAAACTTTACCAGCAGGTAGACAAAATACCAGATGAAATAAAAAAAACTCAGACGTGCATTCTGTAGAGACATCAAGGGAATGGATGAGAACAGACTGACCAGAAAATTTTTTAATACGCAAACAGAAACAAACAAAAAACCAGCAATGGCTCAGCAATGGACCGAAAGTAGGGTTCCACAGGAAGAGAACAAGGGCGGATTAGACTCAGGAAAGGTGAGAAGAACACTCACGCGGAATAAGGAAGTAAGGGAAAATAAAACAAATTCTCAAAGGTAACATACGTATCTTCTACAGTGACCAGTGTCAAAAATTATAATTCACCGACTGAACACAGAACAAAAATGTTTTGAACAATTTACAATTTTGTTTTTTATTCTGTGAATGTACGATCTGCTCTTATAGAACAACGGTAGATGTGTTGAGTGAGTAATACCCCGTGGTTTCACTCTATAAATTAAAAGTTTGTGTTTTTGTTCTTGACATGAAAGTGGTAAATTAAATCTTTTCGGTGTAGTCTGTGCAGTCTTCTGTGTGTTTCATTGTTGTACAGGAGGTTGAAGGGTTCTAGGTTCTGATGGTTTGCGAGTCGTATTTGGTAGCTAGTCCAAAACTTCTGTATTTCTTCTTGAATTGTGGGAGTGTCCTGTGTCTGTGTGTATTATTATTAGTTATATACCAAGGTAAGTCTGTGGTGTTTCGAAGAAGTTTTAACAGAAACCTTTGAAGAAAACCGCTAACAAATGAACTGAAAAAAGAACTCCAGAATATACTGCTCCCATTGGGCTAAATGGAAAACAATGCAATCAAACAAATTAATTGATATTTCACTGCTTGAGTTCCACTAACTTCAAAAAAGTTTCATAAACTGTTCAATTTTAGTACTTTTTTAACTTCAAAAATGGTGCTTTTTAAAAATATTAAAACAAGTAATATAATAATATAATAAAATTTAAGTTATATAATTACGGTAAATTATAGTATGATCAAAACTGTACAGTCAAGCCGCCTCCGTAACGTTGTAAATGGCGCGCTAGCTGGCAAAGCGGAGCCCTGCATTCGATTCCCGGCTAGGTCCGGAAATTATTGCGAGCCAAAATCCACCGTAGTCGCTAATGATAAAACTGTCGATACGACTTTAATTAAAAAAATAAGAAAAAATCTGGTGTGAAACACTCACACAACTTTCTCTTGCCAATGCAAATAATTAATAATAAACCTAACTTTATTAATAAAATATTAGAAATAAACAAAAACTAACCTCAAAAACATAACCTTGTTTTAATCATGAGTGAATGACGCAAAATGACAATCTAACTCAGTTTGGCTTAAAAATACGGAAAATCACGCTTTCACGCTAAACTAGGCTCTGTAGAGAAAAATGCTCTAAACAAAAGTTGTAGATCTTTTAATTTTCTATAAATTTAATTATATACACTTTTGTCGTAAAACGCATACTAAGACCGAAATGTTAAAAAAATCGATTTTTCTCACGTTTTCGTGAGAAAAAAAACAGAAAATCGCAAATTACCGCTAAACTAAGCGTTATACAAAAAAATGTTTGAAATAAAAGTTGTAGAATTTTACATTTTCTACAACTTTTATTATATAACGTTTTGCGCTAAAATGCATATTAAAGCCGCAATCTTAAAAAGAAAATGTTTTACGTAAAAACAGCCTCACGCAGAATTTCAGAAAACATGGCGCCTACCCTATATTGTAGAGCATAAAAAATGTAGTAAACCAGGCGATTTTAAAAAAAATCGTAGGACTAGTTTTTGAGAAAATCGCAAAAAAGTGAAAAATTATACGAATAAACTACTACTTCCGGTTGACCGATTTTGATGAAAATGTTCGTGTCGCGTCCGGTAGTGGTATGTAACTTAATTTTCAAGTTCGTACGATGTTCCGTTCTTGAGATATTCTGTTCACACACACACAGACACACACACACAGACCAATCGCTAAAAAACATGTTTTTTGGGTTCAGGGGGTCTGAAAACGTATAGATCCGGTGAAAACTCGATTTCGAAAAATCGACATGAAAACAATAGGATACTTTCCTTCCTATATATTCATATAGGCAAGAGAAAGTAAAAACTGTATAGTCGCATTAAATTTGTAAAACGGGTCTATGTAGTTGTTGAGCTTTACTCGATCAACTTTTTCAAAATGTATTTTATATCTTTTTTTGTATTTGCGCTCCAGATATTACACTATAACCGGCCGCTGGTGCAATAATGTTTCTAATAACGAGCTTCTATTCCAGGTCTCTCAAGCTCTATCCTAATCAGTCAAACATTGTTTCCTCGCTCATAATCGGTCAATCTACATCTGTTTTAGATCTATTTTAGACTTGATTTGTAAACCAACAAAAAATATCTCCTCTAATATTATTTGTTATAAATGTTTTTTTTTTGTAAAAGTGGTAGAATGACAAATTTATGTAAAGTTTTTAAATTACCACAGCGATTATAAAGACATTTTGGATTCAAATCTTTAAATATTTTATGTTATTTATTAGTAGTTTAACTAGCTTGAAATATCTTTCAAAAATTTATGGAATTGCTATTAAAGAAGTTTTATAAATAACGATTTCTTACTACTTTGTTATAGAATCTTATGAAATGATTTTTTTTTCTTTAATTTTATAACAGTACTGTACAATGACCTGAGATTGAGGATGGTTCGATGTACATCTTTTCAACAGTTATATGTGTTGGGCCTATATGGACGTTATAGGCGAATATTAGGAGATTAGATACTTTTGAGCTTTGGTTCTACAGGCGCGTACTAAAAATACCCTGGATAGATAAAATACCCAACGAGACAGTCTTGTGGAGAATGGGAACAAAAAAGGAGCTTGTTTACTCGATCCAAAAAAGGAAAATGGAATACCTGGGTGTCATATTATGCGTGGAGCAAGATATGGAATGCTTCGCTTGATAATACAAGCAAGATTCAGTCGAAGAGGGATGTGGGAAGAAGAAGCATTCTTGGTTGAAGAATCTTCGCGACTGGTTTCTTTGTAGCTCAGCGGAGTTGCTCAGAGCTGCGGTGTCCAAAGTCCGAATAGCCATCATGATTGCCAACCTCCGGTCGGAGAGTTTAAAACAATGACTTAATGCCAAATGTACCCATAAATTTGAATCAACTTTGCCCATGCCACGTTAAGAAGAAGATTGTACCGTATATGATATTTAACGGGCGGTGGGGAATTTGAATTTCAGGAGAAGAGGTACCCAGTGGTACATTTTTCGTTTTGAACTACGGGTGGTGACCGGTATTCAGACCAAAAGGTCTCTGCTTCATTTTTACTTTAGACGTCGTACAGTCGGGTAATTCCTTGATAGGTCACGGATTAATTGGTTTCGATAGACATCTGTCGTTCGCGATACTTTGTACAGAAGGACACGGTTACTTCCTTTATTGTCTGAACTTCGAAATCGTCGTAAAGGGTTTTATTGGTTACATAAAAAGGAGCGCCAGAAGCAAATCTTAAGAATTTTTATTGAAAGAACAGGATTGACTTTTAAGTTACTCTGCCGCTACTCTGAAGAGCTGGACACCATAAATCTAGATTGGTGTGAAAAGGGCTTTGTAAATATAAATTCTGAAAAATTAATATAGCAATTGGATCAAACACAAAAATAAATCAAGATAACGAACACTTAAAGATGAAAGTCCTTCGTAGATGTAATCTAATAATAACCAGAGCTGATCCGAGGACCTAAATAGGAATTAAAAAAAATTGATCAATAAATAAGCCTACATTTTTTGTGTTTATGCAGTTTTTCTGTGTTTATGATTTGATTTAGATTTTTTATTATAAATTTGGTTAATTCTATAATAACTTATGATTTTGCAGACAAGTTTTGTCACGTGTTCTTAACAGTGTAATTTTTCCTGGTTATAAATCTACAGGATTAATTTTTACAAATCAATTAAAGTTTTCATAATTACATTGGTAATGCTTTTTAAATTAATATTTTAGCCTTTTCAAGAGAACAACATCATTTGCGTATTGTTATATTGGTGTGTATGCTAATGAAGCATACAATACTATGTAGCATATCTGTTAGGTTTAACAAAGAGCTTTTATATTCCAGTGTAATGTATGTATGCAGTATACAAATTTATTGTTTGAATACCTTAATTTGCGGTTTGAAGACGATAAGCTCATTAGTTTATAATGCCTATGCATGGTAATATCTCATTAGTATGAGCTATATCTGCTCATACATACGTAATAACGTCGTATGCAATTGCAGAATTAGATTGTTTGTCGTAATGCGAATGGATCTGTACATTGTCATTCCGAGATATTTATATGTCAATATATCAAGATGAAAAATAGTGGAAGATTGGTAATAAAACGCTTCAAAGGAAGCGACACCGCTTCGCTCGCTGTCTCTCAATTTGATGTCTTCTTAATCATAAGCGAAACTTTTTCATCCCGTAATTTACAGCTAAAATTAGTTACGGTTTCACAGTATAGACTGATTTACATGCTATGGGGGGTCCAACCGTGTCTTTCCTATTTGAATGATATCTTGAATCTAGATCATGACATCTTTCCAGTTTCTTTTCTCTTTTCTTTTCGTCTTAATGACCAAGACACTACGACAAATGAACGAAACAATGTTATTATATTCTTAAAAATAAGTTACAATATATTTTGACATTTTTACAACTATCACTTCGGTTGACCTTAACTAAACTGATTTTCTATGTCGTAAAATATTTTTCCAAATTTTTGCTGCTTCGTAAATCGAAAGATTTACTGGTGCTAAATTTTTACCTCCTTAACATTCATGTTTTTTGTTGACGTGTCTCAAATTCTTTTTAACAAAATTAGATGCCTCGTGATGTTCGGATTTTTTAATTCTGTAAAATATTTCATAAATATTTTTTCGTAGTTTAGTAAGCTATGGCTAGTTAATAAAATTTCAGTTGCCACTTTTTTTAACTGAAGAATAAATATATAAACTTACATTTTCACCTTAAATAGAATTTATTTTTATTAAAATAAAACAATTAAACACGATTACATTACTTGGTATTTGATAATGTGAATCGGATAGTCACTATTTAGCTAAAATCAATCGCCATAAATTAAAAATTCTTTACGAAAAATTGATGCAGGCTTATTGTTACACATGTTTTTCCATCAGTATTTTGTAATGGTCAAAATGTCACTTGTACTATATGGGTTTATTGCAGAGCATCATTAGTATTTCTTAGGGATTGTAGGCCTTACCATGTTAAAATTCCAATACTTATGACCCGTTTCCTCAAAAATTATACAACTAACAGCTCTGAATTTTTTTCAGCCAACATTGCGTACTATTATTGGTTTACTGTACCATTGTTAGTACAATTGAATGTTTATAAAATTGAAAAAAAATAAAATTTTAGACTGTTCTAATTTTCTCTGTTTTTAAGTGAATTACAGGATATAAAATGCTAACCAGTCAATCAAGTAGCTGGAGACTGCTACCAGTTCTTTAAAAGAGTGTATTAAAACCGTCCATGTTTGATTTTTGTAGAATTTTCTATTCTTGAGAAAGCTGGTCACGTGTACAAAACGCAATAAGATTTAATATTATTGTTATAACCTAGAAATATATTACTGTTAAATAATAACCTCACAACAAAACAAAAACACATGCAACTTTACAGTCAATGTAATCGACATAGTGCACAAAATTTTACCTAACAAACAAACAAAAACACAGCCTTCTAGATGAATCTGTTTATTAGTTAATAATGATTTTGTAATCAAAGAAGGAAATTTTTCAAAGGTCAAAATATTTTCAAAAATGAAAAAAATGTACTTATTTATGATCAAAATTTCTTAATAAAAATTACATCAAAATAAGCGCAAAATTTCAAATTGATTTATTATGCAGGGAACGAACGAATTGATTTCTTACACAAAATTGCCTAGAATCTCTCCTTAAACTTAAATATAGATAGATTGAACCCATCTTAGCATTAGACTACTTACTATATACTTTACATTGGGCTGACATGTTTCAGTATATCATTCTGTTTTAATTTTTTTCCGGGAAGCCTATGTAGAATGAAATTAAATCTTTTATTTTCAAGTTAGATAAATACATTTTAAATGCAATGTCATGAATTGAGGGTAAGAAAATGAGAAAGTACGTATAGTCTACTAGTTCAAGGCAAACAAAAGAAACTGGTCCGGTAAATACCATGAGAGATCAAGGATACCATGGAAAAATCGTGGTAAAAACAGAAAATATAGGTATAACATTGAAAATACATATTAGGCCTAATAGTACAGTAGACCCTCGATCAACCGTCAGTCACTCTTTTAATCGTTATTTTCTGTTATTTGTCAGTCCCCCTCCCAAACAAAAGGTTTATTAAACACAGTACCTATTGTAAAGCTCAAGTTTCATGGAACATCGCATAAACAGAACATTGCCGCACAGTAAGCATGAACCTCAAAGAAACAGAAGAAAATGACAGATTATTTTAAAGTGTAAACCTAGAATTTCTAAAATAAGTTTCTATTAAATAACAGTTTATAGTTCTGAACCAGGTTTCTGTAGTTCAGTTGTATACAAATATAAACGTGTATCATAGACTGGTAAACGTTTTTTTTTCATTTGCATTTTGACTATCAGTGGAATTAGGTAGTACTAATACATATTAAAGGCCTAGACCTATATAAGTGATTGTGAATTTTCTGCTATCTGTCGATTCGTTTATCCGTCAGAGTCACGGTCCCGAAACTGACGGATAATCGAAGTTAAACTGTAATATGACACATTACTATTACTGTGTCTAAAAAAAAATATTACGTACTAATAATATTAAGTTATAATTATTATATTAGCTACTGTGCTTGAAAAAAATATTTGACTTTGCTGAGATACCATCTAGGCTTCCACTGATCCTTTTTTTGAAAATTAACAAATATACCATAATTAGCTTAGGCTACCGAGAAATTTACAAACAATATTACCAAAATATTGATATAATTAATAGTAACAAATTTTTTACATTTTCATTACAATCAAAATTTTTCCTAAATTATTTATATAGCTATATTAATAATTAAATACAATATTAATAACAAAACAACCTCTCACCTCAATATTATAATAGCACACTTCAAAAAGATCTGTGATAATATGTGTAAAATTGAAGTAGGCCTACTATCACAAATTTCTGGTTTTTTATTTCGGAAAAACATTTTAAAAAATTAGCTAGTTTAGTATGTTCACAAGTTAATTAACCAAATTAAAACACTTTTCTTTCAACTAAAACGCTTGCTAAATAAACGTTTTAAATTACATAGATTTACAATTTACAAAATTTATTTAACCAATCTGAACATACGGAGTTCCTTTAAAGATTTGATGAACCTTCTCACACAAAACTTAAGTCTATACAAGTGATGCAAAACAAAGTACCTTAAAGCTATGATCCTTTTATAAATCTAATGCTACACAATGACTTTCAAATACCTACCACAAGTAAAAGATTTCGCAAAACAACTTCACAAGATGATTCACGATAAGATTGAGTTACAGTACATGCAAAACTTCTTGTACAAAACGTGTACTCTAGGACGATCCCGGGTACTCATTATAGACGTTTGAACGTTTCTTGATATGGGAACTTTTTTGGGAGAGTCGAGTATAGAATGTATTGTATAGCTGACTGTAAGCTCAAACAAATAATCACATTTCGGAACCATTTGGTATCAAATTTTGTAATTGTCAAAATGATTTGTATTAACCGAGTCTAGATGTTCAATGAAAATGTTACAAATTAAAAAAAATTATAGAGTATTTTGAAAGTAGATTTCTGTCGTAAGATATATAAATATTACTGAGGACGTATTTCGCTTTTTTAAATCTTGATACAATATTTTCATTCGTAAATCAATGAAGGTACGAGGTAGGAAAGTTAAACAAATAAAAAATTGTGTAAAATAATAAGCTGTATTAATATTGTTCTTTAAATATGATTCAAAATGAGTTATGTTCGATTTGTTGAATATAAATAAGCCTGTTGGTAGGTTCTAATAGTTAGAAGATGACTTGCTGACGAGTGAAATGACAGGATAAGGTGTTCGACACGGAGTTGTAACATTACGACTGAATTTGATTTTAAATTCTGATTTAAGTTACAATAAATAATAATATATTTTGTACTAACACGGTTCATCTCGATTAAAAAACATATACAATGAAATAAAAAAACATATCACAGACAATGGGTGCGAACAATATTCACCGTCTCACTAAAACATTATTGAACCTTTAAGGTCAAAGTTCAACGCCGGTCAAATTTACATGTTATTTCTTGTAATTCATTATTTTTATTATAATCATTTACACATAATTCAATGTAACTTATATATCTTCCTTAATAAATCTATTGTAATTTGTTTTTGTATGCCTAATTTATGAAAAGGATTCACTCAAAAATTATAATTACAGTACTACCTCCCATATTTGAAACGAGCAAACTTAATACACCTGAAGTTTTCAAAATTAAAAATTTGCATTTATGTCAAGATTTCTATTAAAATAATTTTTCACAAAAGTTTCAATTAAATTAATTATTAAGGTAATTGAATTAATTATTAATTAATTAAATTAATTACCTAATCAATTAAATTATTATTTCGAACCAAACTGTTTTTGAAGTTCATTTCCAGAAGGTTTTAGTTAACTCATTCCTGTTTTGATTGGTTCCAGTTACAATTTGCTGGCCAGTGTAAATAGGCTAATGCAGATAATATCCTCGTTTTAAAGAAGCTAAGGACCACTGTAGTCCAAAATGATTCAATCAAAAATGCTAGGAACTAATTTAATTTTTTAGTTTTTATTTAAAGACGCATCGACTGCTTTATTGATTAGTAGTAGCTTCTCAACGCTCCGAACTTATTGAACTAATTGGGACTGGGGTCTGTTCCGATTATCCGAAAAATGTGCATAAAAGCATACAAAATAATTCGGAAATAGCTGAATAAGTAACACAGAGCCGCTTATTTCAAATCCGTAAGAAAGGTAATGCACATGAATCAGTAATTAAGTACTGAGAACAACACAACCATTTGCATACAACGTCATATTTATACGGTGCTGACGAAGTATTACGTCATCACGAGGTTTTCGGCATTACGACAGCAAACATTAGTGATTTTATGCAGCCGGGTAGTAGCGAAAATGAATTGTTTTTCGTTATTGTTAATCAATATGAAGAATGTTTTTACCAGTAGCCTAAGTGTTTTTATTGTTAAGTACTCTAGATTTTGTAATAAGAAACTGGTTGTGTTCATTTCCTGTTCTCAACTGTAAGAAACGAGAAAGATGATTTGTTCACTCCACGATTTTTCTTGAATTACCTAAAAAATTAGCCTATCTTAAAAAAACGTGTTTAAAAATATTTTATTTAGGTATAAAATTGTTAACATTTAGTATAGGTAATGTAATTTTTACTTGTAAGTAATGTGATAATTTTCCAGAATCCGTATGAGAATTAAACAACTGTTAAGATTAGTAGTTGAATACATTTAAAATTTTAGCCACCGGGCGGTCCTTGATTCTATTTGTGTACATTCTTTCAGTTGAAAATTATTGTAATGACATTTTTACAAACAAGATTGTTTTTTATACGTTTTCTTATATTAAAGATGGCAAGTATAATAATAATAATAGCAGGAAATTTAGGAAGGGGTTTTTCAATTTCCTGGTATTATTATACACAATACAGGGGCGAATGAATACAAACTAATAGAACCCATTATAAGTCTAATACCATAATTGCTCCTTGTAATGGATACTCTACTATGTCTACTTTTTCCGTGCTGTATCAAAAGAAGGGTTAGGATTAAACCTTTATTCTCTTTGATAGTTCGTAATTTTCTTTTTCATCACTTTTAAAGTACCACGTATTTATAAACTTGTACCAAAGGACTTAATGTTACATAATTTCGTTTTATATTGTTTACGTATTACCAGGAACTTCATGACGAGTTATTTATACGTCAGTGACTTCTACTCGTTATTTCAGTTAAATCTATTTTATGATGTAAATGTAGGAAGTTTATATTTTTTCACTTTAACTTATTTAAATTTACAAATGTGTAGCTCTGCATAACGAGTAAATATTTTTACAGTTTATTCTATAAAACTTAGGCCTATTTGCGAGGAAAGCACCGCTCATTAGCAGGGCCCTCGCGTTTTAAAGTTGATTGATTGTTACGTGAAAGTAATAGCTGTGCGTGTAAATGCAACAAGACTGGATGGTAAATGAATAAAAATAAGAAAATGTTTATATATTACAAGATTAAATCAAATTATGAAATTTAATAATATTTATTTACTGAGAACAAATCAGACAGTCAGTTTTGACACCAAGTCTCTGACCCACCTTCTCCGAAGCCGACGATTGCGATTACCTGGTAAATATGGATAGTTTAGAACAAGGATCAGTGGGTTATTATTGTTTTTTAATATGTATTTAAATTGCTGATATGTTTATGGATTGTTTCACTTGTGTATGAGATGTTAAGATCTGTGTAAAATTTGATTTGAAATGAATGAAGGAATGTTAATAACAGTCTTAGAATTTTTGATTGAAAACGTTTTAGTTTAGCCACAACTGAGGGTTTAGCTGAGCCAAATATCTGTACTTACATCTAAATTGTTTTCAGCAAGTATTTATAGAAAAGTATTTCAGATGATGGGGTAATTTTGACCGTTGCGTTGGGACAGAAGACTGTTCACCTGTTTGCGCCCATTATCTAAAACTTTGTAATTCACGTTTAGGCTACTTGTTCGTTCCAAGTAATTTCTGCCCATACGCAGTCCGAGAAAACGAATTTTTCTATTATAATGTTATAGGAGAGTTATGTAAGAATATTACAGGACAGGTTTGCCGTTTTATAGTAAACGTAACGGATTAATGAGTTAATTTTAATTCTCCATTCTGTAAACACGATTGTAAGAGAGTTAGGCGATATTGCTATTAAACATCAGGCTGCTTCAAATGCAGAAAGGGTTGAAAAAGTATTACTGAGTCGTCAGAAAAACTATGCTAAAAGTTTGTGAACAAATGTAGAAGTGTCAGTAGTACAAATTTTGAATAGTAATTGCAACAGATAACTTGCAGCACATCAGCAAGTATAAATTTTAAAACTAATGACGCACCGATCGGAGAGAAAACATGTTTTATCTAATAATAATAAGTGGAAGGAAAAAATTGTGGGATTTGAATGAAAGCTCATCGAAATTTTAATTAGAAATAAAAAAGAAATTGCATTTGAAATTTTATTTTCTGCATTTCTGATTTAGCCCTTGATTTATATCGAATTTTATTGAAAATCTTTCAAAACTACAACAAATTTATCATTAAATTTAAGTTCATATTATTTTTCCGTTAAAACTATGTTTTCCAAAAAGTGTCTTAAGAAAACAACCGAAAATTTCTTAAACACTTTAACTTGAAAAAATATAAAAAGATTCGTTAAGATGATCTGAGTAGTTGGAAAAATTGCTTGTACTTTGTTAATGTTAAGAAATCTCATCGTTGAAAATATATGACAGTTCCAAGAAACAGCAATTTTAATACTACTTGTGACAAGAACATCATTTAAGATATTTTCTTCCATTTAATAACGAACAACTAAGTTAAGTCAAAAAGTAACAATTTTATGCCTATTAGTTTCCTTCACAAGTGTTGTAGACTATAAAATGTAATAAAATCAACGAGAATTCACGACCAAACAAACAGCATAATTTCTATAAAATGCCTTAAAATTTAACTGGTTTCTAAGTCAAGGGTCCTGAATTCGATTTCTCGGCAGGGATGGCATTTCTTCATAACTCAGTTTTACCTATCACCCTTAATCTGCATTAGGATTAATGAACAAAATAGTCGAATTTAAATAAAAAGGAAACAGTACACAAAACGACTTTTAAATACAACAGAAACTTTTTAAGAGGATTGTTAGTGGTCGTATAATGAAACCTAAAAGATATTGATGTGTTCAAATTTTAGAGCAACTGGATTCGTTGCTAAGGTATAAATTTGTTTAGGGTGTAAATTTATTTGTAAATTAGCTTTACTATTTTTCGGAAGGCTTAGTGCAAAATTAAAATTGAGATTATAATTGATTGTTTTGAAAAATAATTTCAGCGTAGGCCTATACCGCCGTTGGAGTATCCTTTTAAATTATTTACTGAGTAAAGTTAAATATTCGAATTTTTCAGTTTTTGTTTAAAGTCACATCAATGGACTAACTCACATCAAGTCAATTTGTTTAAAGTCACATCAAGTTCAATGGAGACTACTTTTTAACTATGATAGGTTGTAATTTTCGATCTACCGAGGAATTGAAACTGGAACACTCTGCTTTGTAACCAAACACGCTAATTAATGGCTACACCACGAAGGCTCAACTATATAACATGTTGTAAATACTATTTTTCTAAGTGTAGGCTATTGAAAAATTGGAGTGACATCGTGAATTGCAGGTGCACTAGCGATGTCTGAAATCTGAAGCAGATCTAACTTGTCACTGGCTAAATTACGAAAAAGCAAAATTTGTTAGAAAAGTATTTGAAATTTA
Source organism: Catonia carolina (assembly GCA_035578175.1). Lineage (NCBI taxonomy): Eukaryota > Metazoa > Arthropoda > Insecta > Hemiptera > Achilidae > Catonia > Catonia carolina. The sequence goes on along the minus strand of JAQMRL010000001.1, from coordinate 65,030,363 downwards.
CATTTTTCCAATTTTTAAACTTGTTTTTGAATTAGTTTTCGTATTGATGAATTCGGGCTATTTTGTTTTGCAAGAAAGGAACTGGGCTTGTATCATTGTGTTTAGGTTAGACAAAACAAAGCCGATTACAAAATCAACAGGAAGTGGGTGTGTATATTTGAACTACAATTTTACAAGTAGAAGTAAACTTATGAAAAATTATACAAATGTTTGTACATAAAAGTACATGATTTTACAGCGGAAGTGCTTAAGTAGTATTTACTCTACTAAGCAATTCTAACTATTATTTTAAAATAGGTTTAGATACAAAAGAATGCAGTGTATGTAAAATCTAGGGCACAATTTAAATTGATTACTTTTGAAATTTTTAAAATCGTACAATAAATTTAATTTTTTGAAACTCGTAAATAGATTTTCCTTTTTTTAAGTTTTCTTTGGCTTTGATTTTATTTCTAAAAGTATACAACACAATACAATTATCAAAAATTCTGATAAAATTCTTGAAAAAATGACTGAAATAAATAGCAAAATTTTTTCAAAGAACATTAAGTCTAATAGGATGATTCAAAATATTAAACATAAAAAATAAAATTAAAAAATGTGGATACAGACAAAAAATAGAGTAAAAACCATAGTAAAAACATTGAGTAGGGGGTTAGCTTACATCGTTTATTCTAATTTGAACAAAATAAAATTGATTAAATGAAAACAAACAAAATGATATTTATAAAAATGAATATGAATTAAGAAAATGATATACAAAGGCCCAAATATCTAAATTTATTTTCCTGTGGTATCTTATTGTTATTAAGGTATAGAGGTGGACAAGTTCTTCTTCTTAAAGTAAAAGTGACTTGCACAAATTTCAGCGGGTTAACTTTCATTCTTCAGTTTTTAAAACCTAAATCAATTTTTTGGGTAATTTATTGCAGCGTTGGACATAGCAAAATAATAAACGTTTATGTAACAGTATTTTTCAACTAAAATTACAAACATATATTTATCAGAATATAGACTCTTCTTAAAGTATTCAAATAGTTAGTTAAGCCTGCGTTAATTATTTAGTCTTTCGGCTTAAAATACAGAGGCATGAAACAACATGTAAAAATTTAACCTGATAGTTTAAAAATAGCATAAAAAATAACCACGTTTGCTAGATCAGCCACAAGAATAAACAGGAATGAAATGTGTCATACGTCACATACGTTTTGATTCTGATCACCAATGAAATGTGACAATGAATAGATAGCGCCACTTACTAGGGTGTAATTCATATTTCTCCTCCTCTTCACTACATGATTATTGTAAAAATGGAAAGGAGAGGGATAGAATAAAATAGCAGCAATATATTTATCTGTAATTTAAATTCTTTTAAATTTAGTAATGCTATTACGTTAATATATCTTTTAATAATGTCAAGTTGTTTAACATAAATATCAGTTCTTAATTTTTATCTATGCTGGCTTTAAAAAAACTTGCAGGCACAAATAATATTAATAGCTCCAGAGTAGGGACAATAATAGCTTATTTATTATACACTGGCTTATATTTCCTTTTTTTCTTCATATTTACCCTACTTTTTTTACAATATCACTTGGAGAATAAATGGGCTGATTTTTTAAAAGTAACCCTTTCGATAGTAGGCTTACTAATCACATGCCGATTTATAGAACTGTGGCTTTGGGAAGTTGTAGAAATATTTAACTGAAGTACTTATAACTGTAGTTACCTATTTTTACCCCTTAGACGTAAATAATTAAAATGCAAAAACTTCATTTTAAGGTTTTTTTAATTCTGTTGCTCAGGTTATCAGCCGAAAGGCTGGTTTGAACCTGTAGAGGTTTTACCACGTAAAACTAAGAGTGAGGTGGTTTACCATTGTTTTTCTCACTGAATGGAAAAGTACGCTTATCAGCATGCCGGGCCCTCTGAAAAGCACAAATGTTTTCCACTCTACAAAATGACACATTTACTTCATTCACCACAGAGTCTGGCTGTATAATGAAATTCATTATTTTCAGAGGAGATAACTCTGATTAGTGTCTTTTATACCTCTACCTGTTCTGTTCTTAAATGATTCAATCATTTAATTGGCTAACCATGTGATAAGAAACAGAACTATTTATTTTAGCGCTGCAACGGATTGAGTGTAAATAATTTGACAATCCACCTGTCTGTTATGGCCAGTTTTAAATCTAACAAAAAGATTTATTGAATTTCATATTTCTGGGATCTGAAAACGAAATAAGTGTTGAGGTTTCTTTTGGTTTTACATCTGCTTTTCATATTAAGGCTCTTGCAGACGTAGTCCAGTCGAGAAAATTGAAAAAGGGGTAACTTTTAAAGTTTTATAGAGTGATCGGTTTACATAATATTTTTGTGTTTTGATTGGCTTGATCTTTGTAAAATTAACTACAGTCATTAACTACAGTCCAATTTGGCGCAAATGTTTTAATTGTTAATATAAACTATAATATAGGTAATAATAGCCTAATAGTTAATAATTAGTCTATAATATTATTGTTAAAAACAATAATAATAGGATATTATATTTTTTTAAATATATAATATATTATTATTAACAATATATAACATTATTAACGAATAAAAACATTTGCGCCAAATCGGACTAATTATTGTTATGTACATATTATTGTTATGTCAAACCAAACACCATGCAAAAACTTATGCAAAACTGACCACTCTAAAAAAAATTAGATTATTTATTATTCTTTCTATTTTATTATTATTATTATTTACGTTATGGCCTACAAAGGACCGCGATTTCTCAGTTTTTCTTCTGTGCTTTCCTCTTCGCCCAGTATTCCTTCATTTTCTTGGAAAAGTCACGTTTTCGTTCTTCCGACCATTTAGGTCTTGATCTTTTACTGTCCTCTTCCTGGAGCACTAGTTTGAGTTTATGTCTGAGAGGTGTTCTTTGTATGATGTCCGTCTCCGTTATCTGGAGTTTGTTGCAGTCTGTTTTTATCTCTTTGAGCCATCCATCGGGATTTTTCAATTTTTCTTTGTAGTTCAGGATTTGTTTTGAGAGCCTATGGTCGTTCATTCTCACTGTGTGTGCGTAGAAAGCAATTCTTCGTTTCTTCATGATGGATGTGATTTTTTCTGTGTGTTGGTAGACTTCTTCATTGCTGCGGAGTCTATATTCTCCTTCTTTGTATTTGGGCCCTAAAATTTTGCGGATGATCCTTCTTTCTTTACGGATTAGTTTTTCTAATGGAGCCTTCTGTCTAAGTGCGAGGCATTCTGATGCGTAGAGAACTTCCGGTCGAATCACTGTATGATAATGTCTTATTTTTGCATTTTTGGAGATGGATTTTTTATTGTATATCTGAGACGTCAGTCTGCACGCTACTTCAAACTTGTTGGCTCGGTTTTCTATTGCATATTTTTCATTGTTGTTTGGTTCAATACATTCGCCAAGGTATTTGAACCTGGTCACCCTCTGGATTTTTCCATATTTGGTCTTGAAATGTGTCGGATCCGTTTTCTGGTTGGAGATGTACTGCGTTTTCTCGTACGATATTTGGAGCCCGATCTTGACCGCTAGTTCATGTAGAGTTTCGACTTGTGTGATCGCCTCCTCTTCTGAGTTCGCCAGGAGTGCCAGGTCATCCGCAAAGGCTAAGCAGTTGATCTCAAGTTCTCTTCCGAGTTTGACTCCTCTTGGTGCCGTTTTCCTCCATTCTCTGATGACCTTCTCGAGAGCACAATTGAACATCAGTGGGGAGAGTCCATCTCCCTGTCTTACTCCTGACTTTACTTCAAAAGGCTCGGAGATACAAGTTCTGAACTTGACTTTGGACTGCGTATTGTTGATAGTCTTCGCGAAAAGTTTTCTCGTTTTGTTGTCTAGTCCGAATTCCTCTAGTATCCCGAGCAATGATTCCCTGTCTATGGAGTCGTAAGCTTTTTTGAAGTCAACAAATACGATAGCCAGTGGCTTTTGTCGGACTCTGCAGTGTTCGATGACATGTTTGAGGTTCCGGATTTGTTCGGGGCATGACCGAGATTTCCTGAAGCCCGCTTGGTATTCACCGAGCTGCACGTCGAGTTGATCATCTGCTCTTGTCAGTAGGGCCTTCGAGAAGATTTTATATGTGACCGGCAATAGTGAAATTCCTCTATAGTTGTTAGTGTCGGTCTTATCCCCTTTTTTGTGTAGAGGGTGGATGAGTGCTGATGTCCATTCTTCTGGGATTTCTTCGGTCTCCCACACCTTCTGCAAAGTTTTAACCAGAAGTCCGAGCTGACGGTCCTCCAGAAGTTTCCAGTACTCTGCAATGATCCCATCTTCACCTGGTGCTTTGTTATTCTTAAGGGATTTGATGATTTCTTTGACTTCTTCGAGGTTCGGTGGTTCCGAGTCCGGGTTTACTTTGTTGTTTCGAAATTCGAAGGTTTCCGTCGGGCCTGCGCAGTTGAGCAGGTTTTTAAAGTAGTCCGCCAAGATTTTGCAGTTCTCCTCATCACTGTGGGCCAGTGTTCCTGTACTTGGATTCCGAAAGTTGAGACTAGGTGGTGTGAATCTGGTCACGGTCTTTTTGAAGTTCCGGTAAAAGTCACGGGTGTTGTTTTTCTTGAAGTCAGATTCAATTGACGCTAGGTCTTTCTTCATGTGATCCCTCTTGACCTTCCTGATAGTTTTGGCCGTTTCTTTTCTAGTTTGAATGAATGTTTCAAATTTTTCTTTTGTCTGGTGTGATTTCCATACTTGCCATGCTCTTTGTCTTGTCTCAATCGCCTCGTCGCATTTCATGTTCCACCAGACATGTCTCGGTCTTCTTCTCTGTGAAGCTATCCTACTTGCTGCTGCAACCATTCTCTCTTCAAGTTCTTTTAGGCCTTCGACTTCCACGATTTCTTTTTGAAATTCCGACTTTGATGTCTTCAGTTTTTCTAAATCTGATCTCACTCTCCTCTGAGTTGTCGTTTTTCTCGTGTTTCTTGGTTTTTCTTTTTCTTTTCTTGGTTTTCTTTTTCTTGGTTTTTCGTGTTTCTTTCTATTTTATTTATTTCTATTTTATTTTTCTCATAAATATAACAAAGATCAAAGATGATCAATTAATGTTTAGTTCTTCCTTTAGTTATTCATTTTCTTTGGCATCAACTACTAATTGTATAAATAAAATAACTCTTATGTAGAAATAACCTAGTAAACGAATTGAAGGGTGAATTGACTACTTTGCTTTTTATATGTAGACTAGTAATATCTAACGTAATGGAAAAATCATTTTATTTGAATAAGAAAATTTTACTGAGTTGTAACATTTAATTACATCCATGTTCACAATTTCTGAATTATTTTATTAGAAGTTCAGTATAACTTATATGCCTATGTACTATATCTATTTAGATTCTGATTACAAAGTAGACCTATATATTATTTTGGTATCTCTAATACTTCGGCTAGCCCGTTGGTGTAGTCGTCAATACTACTGGTTTTTATGTAAGAAGTCCCGACTTAAATTCCTCGTTAAGTCTGGCATCTTATCATCGCTAATTTTTATCTACCAGCAACTGCATTAGCCTTCGTGAGCATAACAATCGGGTATTAAAAGTATACTTCATTTTTGTGTTCCCGTATTTAAAAAAAAATAAGTAACGGTTATTCTTCCTACTGAAAGGTAGACAAAACCTAAATAAAAAATAGTAAATTTGTTTCATTATGATTAACTAGCCGAATGAAACAAATTCTTAAACGAAATAATTATATTAGAATTCTTTATAGAATAAAATAATAAAGTCGTATGAAAATTTTAGTCGATGATAAAATAAGAAAAACTAAAACTGTTCGTTTAAAACGAATGCTAAATCGTGATGTAACTTTTGTCTGTAGCGTTATCCTTACCAGGCTATACATAAATGGAATAAAAAATAAAAACCATGTCTGTGAGAGAGGTATAGAGGATTACATTTTATGAATGAAACCCAGACAAGGATTTAGACGTAAGAAAACAAGCGGTTGTCGTGAACGTGTTTGCGTTCATGGTTAAGCTGGCGTGTGGTATGATGTTAGTGTTTAGACACGGCACGCATCTCAAGAGTCATGTTGTCGTAAGACTGGGACAATGTACATAAAGAGGTGTGTCTTCCAAATCCGGCAAATCTTTGTTGTGTCGATCCATAATTGTAAATACATACGTCTTACTATAATTTCGGGACAATTCTCGAGATGGTGAGGAAGGCGGGGCTATGGTTCAACTAATACATGGAGACACTAAATTATTGTTGCTGTTGTGGAGGGCTTTGTCGTATGGCCGGCTGCATAAATAATTGAAGCATGTTTCGTGGATGTGCAACGTATCATTTGGAAAGGCACGCCGCGGACCCGCATAGTTCATTCTCTCCCCACCCCACTCTCTTACTCTCTCTGCCTCACCCACATCACATTCCTCCACATTCCCCTCCCAACCCCTTAATGTCAATCCACTTATAATCGGTAATCCTCACTAACAGATGGAATATAATTATACCTGTAACTTTATTTTTACAAAAAATAAGTAATTAAATTATTATTAGGCTATATATTGTAGAAGATACTGCTGAGAAAATCATTTTGGTGTTTGTTTTAATTACGGTTCTATATATTCCGTGCCAAAATAATAACTTAAAAATGAGATAAACGACGTGAAAGACACAACCGATTGTTCAAACAGCTACTATCAGTCAGAAAAATTTGGATAAAATAAATTAAGTTATAGTTTGAAAATTTTAAGTAAAGGATTTCATGGCTTTTTAAACAAAAATTACAACCCCATCTAAATTATTATCAACAATAATTTTTTTTTGGAACATTCTAAACATTTATTAATGATGTAATACTTTTATGCTCAAACCGGAAATCAAACCCGGGTTTTGGCTGATGGTTCTTAAATTATTTTATGATAATAATTGCTCTTAACAGCCAATTAACAACGTACAATTTTGAATGAAGTAACATGCAGATTGTAAGTTAAAAACAGGAATACTAACTTAAAACATTTATTAACGTTACGGTGAGAACTACATGTAAACATTTTTTCCTAAAATATTTATTTTACAATTATTCTCTTTATAGGCCTAATAAATTTACATTTTGTAAATATAAAATTTACAATACTAAATTGCATGATTATATTTTTTTATAATTTTATCTTCTTAGTACCTATAAGTGGCGATACCTATTTCTCACTTTGTGCCGCTCGTAAGTAAATATTTATTTTATCTAGCCAAATACGCTAACGACTGTCAAATGATTTACACTCAATCTGTTCGTTGCAGGGCTAAAATAAATAGTTTTCTTTCTTATCACATGGTCAGCTAATCAAATGACTGAATCATTTGACAACAGAAGAGGTAGAGGTGCAAAAGACACTAATCAGAGTTGTCTCCTCTAAAAGTAATGAATTTCATTATAAAGCCAACCCTGTGGTGAATGAAGTGAAGGTGTCATTTGCAGAGTGAAAAATATGTGCTTTTCAGAGGGCCCGGCATGCTGATAAGCGTACTTTTCCACTCAGTAAGGAAGGCACTGGTAAACCACCTCACTCCTCGTTTTACGTAGTAAAACTTCTACAGGTTCAAACCAACCTTTCGGCTGATGACCTAAACAAGAACAACTCTAACGACAGTCATTTTGGTGGTCGCTTTATGAAAAAAAGCTATTGTTGTTTAGTATTTAATTTACGTAATAAACATAAATGATTTAATATAATTTATGAAAAAAATTGAATACTAGAAAGTGGTTACCGGTGTAGGCCTTCTTTGATAGCTGGGGTCAGTTAACCATACTTCCCTCTCAGAAACGGTCACCCTGAATCTGTACACCTCATTTACACTTCATTTATATATCATCCTCAACTCATGGGTCATGGGATGCTTATAGATTATATTTATCTGGTCCCTATAAACTTTACTACAAAATTACCTTACGTTCTACCAGTGTCAAATTCCAATTAAGTCCAGAAACAAACTTCATCACATAGTCTATTATAACATCAAATATTTTTCCATAAAAGGAAATATCTTCAAAGCCTTATAGGAAAACGTATTTTTCTGAACAGTTCTAAAGGAAGTAACCATTTAGATTTTAATCTGAAGCTATATATTATTTTGTACCTATCAATTTTATCGATCTGTCAGTTAGCTGAACACATTTTAATACCCTACCTATTTTAAACCATTCCTCGAGAAAGTAAGTAGATACAAAAAATATGTAGGTTTAGTGGGAATTCTATACATAACTGTAGAATTTAAGCCCTATTCTAAATAATATTTTGTGTTATCCTACATATTTTTGAGCCTGTGTTCTTTTAATAGTAGCTACATTAACTCATATTATAATGTTTACTGAAACTTTAATTCAAGATTGTCAAATTCAGAACGTTCTTTAATTCAAAAGTAATCTCTGTTTATGGACTTAAAAATAACAAATATAATAGCATAGTGAAGGTAGACTATGTAGAATGTATTTCTGCAAGAAAATCGATAACAGCTATAGCTACTAATTTTAACAAGAGAAATTTTTTTAAATAAATTTGGTTGAATGTTATAACTTTCTGAAAAATATTTTTAACTAACTTTTGTAATTATTAATCATAATATACGCTCCAAAATTACTTTAAAATAATTTATAACTGCCATGACAACAAAAATTTTACTTCCTTACTTAAATGTGTTCTACTTTATGTGAGAAGGACAAATCCTTCGTTAAACCACCAGTTACAGCCGGATAACATAGTATTCAATAGTAGGCTATTAACATAGTATTCATAGTATTTAAGACACGATATGTAGACCTAAATGTTCTTTTTTCCTTCTTTGAGTTCCATACTCCAGTGGACGTTTGCGATTATCGTGGTTCATCGCAATTCTTTCCATTTGCATGTCTGAGAAAATCTACTGAAACAAAACCAGTCTATTGTCGTAGTTTTTAACTAGGATGTTCGTATTCGGTTAGGTACACCCTTTTCCCTTAGATTTTCCCTGCGGCGCTAGCCTCGCTAATTCGTATTCATTCTTCATGATCCAAAGAAAGACATTTCTGTTTGTAAAAGTTTTTACAAAGGAACAAATTTTTTAATTTACGAAAATTTCAAAAATTCCGTATATAGGCCTAGTTATTTCAATATTTTAATATTTGTCGTAGCGTTAAGATATTGAGGGCCTATGTGTAAATTCATATCTAATTTACCAGTTAATTATATCTCGTTTATAGTTTTCTAATTAAAGAAACTTCAAAAATCATTGTTAAAAGTGTAAATGGATTACTATTTAAATCACGAATAGAAATTTAACAAACTCAATATGACCAATTCCGTTTAAATATTAGAATCCTTTATACATTATTGGTTTTGCAGATGTTAAGTAGTTAGAAGTTAATAGTTGAGTAGATTTAAAACAATAAAAATGGGTATCATGTGCACAGATATGGTATTGTGGGGTGCGATATGGAGGGCGGACGGCGGCATCGGATGGAGACCATAACAAGATATGTGAGTAAAGGAGACCTCCCGGCTTGCGACACGTCCATTTCCTATGTTTCACCTTTTATTGTTTAAATAACTGTCGTCGTCGTCTTCTCCCTCTTCGTTTTTGTTTTCCAAGAGGGAAAGGTCGCCCGGAGAAATTAATTGCATCCTTTGGATAGGGACGGGCGGTGACCGCCGCACCCACCCACGCTAATATAGCGGGGCCCAACCGCACCGACCGATGGCAGGCCGGGCCGCCGCACGTATTTAAATAGTAATGTAGTCTGCTCTCCCGGTTCTCTTCGTCACCGTCTTTGCATAAAAATCTTTCTCACCCCCACACGTTGTATCATGCTCGACTCAAACATCGCATATTTTATTTATATCACCGCTCGCCGTCTATTCCATATCGAATACGGAAACTATCAACATTCTGCCACCCACTCTTATTCATTTCTTTCACCACGACCACTTTGCCAACAGACAATGTAATCTTACATGTATGTTCTTTAAAATGTATGCTCAAGCAGAAATTTTTATTGGATTCACTTTTTGCAGATCTAGTTCCAGTGATGACCTTGCTACAAGTCACTTCCACAAAACAAGGATGTATAGTGAAATTTGAAGGTAATTTGGAGTTACATCCCGTAATTGTAAAAATTAAAGTTTAGTTTATATCTTTATTGAATAGTCTATTATCTCACGGGCGCTAAAATACAACCTGATCTTATACGACAAGATTTTAATTAATATATTCTTTGAGTTAAACACTATTCTCGCAACAAGCTGGCCTGTTAGTGTAGTAATCTGTACGACTGGCTTCCATCCCAGAAAATCCGGATTCGATTCCCGGTCAGTTCTGGCATTACCTGCGCACAAGCCAAAGCTCATGCAGGCCTAAAAATATCGCCCAATAAAACGAGTTCTAGTTAGATTTTACAAATTAAAAAAAAAATTTGAAGTTAACAGACATATTTTTAAAACTAACAGAAAAAGAATTAATGTTCTCAAATAACTTCATAATAATTAAATCCCAAGCATGTTAGAAGTAGTCAATACTCATTTGGTATAGTTATTATAGCGCCTACATAGTAGAAAGCTTTACGGGCTTCACCTTCACGAAAACTGAGTAAATAAGTAGCCAGTAGGCTACATTATAAACTCTCGAACTTTTCACCCACTGCTCACGTTGATATCAAAAATATTCTAGCGCCTCCAATTCTTTTTAACTTACCTACCATCCGATAAGAGAATAATACTAATTGAAATTGCTGTTTTTAAGATGCGCTCTTATTGTTTACATTAATAATAAAATAATAGTGCTTTATGTATAATAAAAGCTCTTTGAAATATTTAGGGCCTATTATAAGTAGTTTTCAAAACGACACACTGCTGACTGCTGCATATAGCAAAGAAAGGTTTGAACTTGCGTTAGTAAAGTGACTGTATAGGAAAGAAAATAAATCTGTTTTATATTCTTATTTCGTAATGCTGCTACTTTATAGTAAGTATTTAATTTTAGTTTGAAATATCGGGTAAACATCATTTTCGCCTTTTCTTTGATCAGTCATCGCCTTTCTAGGCCGTTTGTATGACTCCATTTTTTGTGTCCCCATATTTTTTATGAGGTAAGGCCCTAAAAGGGGCCTTACAGCCCACTTTGAGAAAGGTTGGGCAAAAAAAACGTGATAGAAGGAAAAATCCACTAATCCGGAAAACACCCACGGTTTACCTTTTTTGTAGAGCGATTTTTATAGGTAGACTATAAGTGCAAAAAACTTTTATTCATAAAAAAATTTGCGCAGTGTAGGTCTTAATACGAAATATTAGGAAAAAAATATAAAACGAATGTTTTTGTAGGGATGAGGAATCGATCTAGTGGTATGCCCAAGCTTTTTAATCTGTATTTATTTTTCCTAAACTGAACAATGTTTCCAAGTGAAACAGTCTTATTTTTCATATGAAACATACAAAGTAAAATGTGGGTTATTCTTTAGAGTGACAACAGAAACACTGGTTGAGGATCGCCTTGTATCATCATCCTAACCATCCCAAGAAATTGCTGAAGCATGGAATAAAAGTATGGAACTGAACTATATGACTCTCCCCCTGAAAGGAGAGAATGACGCGTCCTTACATAATGAGTATAATTTTATTCAAAATACTGACAAGTTTTATTTATTTCAATTTTTACAGGGTTTTATCGAAGTGTTCAACGACTCAATAATGTCGCTTGTCTGTATGTATCATGTTATAAATTGAGAAATATATGATAATAATTTGATAGGGATATCCATTGTTCTATTGTTTCATTGTTTTTAAACTTGTCTGTTTTTACCGATGTAGAAAGTGAACTGTGAACAATTTGATGACAAGGTAGGTGATAACAACAGAGCCTTATTACGTAGGGTTATTTTTTTATCTTCTTTTGTTTTACAACTAACAACAAAAATCGAAAGCGAAATTATTTATATAAGTAAAAAAGTAATATCCGATTTTGTGTTTTCCTTTTGAAAGTATTATTCACTAGTAAATTCCCGCTCGCTGCATTTCACGGAAATTTGAACTTAACCCGTTTAACTTTTTGCCTACATCTCACGATATTTCGAATCAGCTTACAAGTTTCCTCACAGAAATAAGACCTCTTCACTCCGGTCATCACAATGATGAGTCAACTGATCCAGATGCTCTTAACCAACCATGGTAAATAATAGAACAACAGCTAGTTCACTCGTCGTCATGTTATGGAACGTCAATGGCATCCTTCAACACCGAAATGAAGTAGAACTATTTCTACATGAAGAGCGTATTGACATTGCTTTGCTAACAGAAACACACCTGACTTCTCGCAGTCGCTTGAATATCCAAGGATTTAACAAAACCGATCAATCGATTAACAGAACCGATCATCCAGACGATACAGGTCATGGTGGAACTGCAATATTAATACGACGAGGAATCCAACATTATTTCCATCCTATGACACCACCTAGTGAACATTTGCAAGCCACAGCAATAACTGTGTTAACACGTGGGTTTGACGTCACTACAGCTGCAATCTACTGCCCACCTCGCCCGCTGACAAATGAGGGACATTTCCAGCAATTGCGTTCTGATCTAGGCGATTGCTTCATTGCAGGAGGAGATTTCAACGCCAAACATCCAGCCTGGGGCTCACGTCTTACAACATCAAGAGGTCGAGCCCTTCACAACGTTATTTGTGATGGCCAGTTACAAGTACATTCTTCATGTACACCAACCTATTGGCCCGCTGCTAGAAACCGTCAACCTGATCTGCTCGATTTTCTTTTCTCCAAAGGAATGCGAAACTACCACCTTGCAACTACAGCTACAAATGATCTCTCCTCTGACCACTCGGTTGTAATCACTACGCTAAGCACTGAACCGGTGCTGACCCCACCAAAACCAACTCTAAATCTTGGACGAATGAACTGGGACTCATTCAAAGAAAAAATTGAGAACAACCTAACGCAAAACATACCACTTAAATCGAATGACGATCTTGACAAGGCTGCGCAACATTTTACGACCGAAGTACAGAAAGCTGCCTGGGAATCATCTACACCCATTAAACGTTACCCTACCACTCAAGATGTTCCCCAGTATGTTAGACGCCTGATACGAGAGAAAAGACAAGCTAGACACAGGTGGCAAAATTCTCGTCTACCAGACGATAAACAATATCTCAATAGAATCGCCAACCGTCTGAAGAAAGAATTAGCCAGATTAAAAGCAGAGCATTTTGAGACTTTTTTAACATCGATGAATGAAAGCACAGACTCACTATGGCGGACATCTAAGAAGCTTTTACAACACCGAAGTGTTTCTTTGCCACTGAGAAATCCAGATGATACTTGGGTGAAAACGGAAAACGAGAAAGCTACTCTCTTTGCGACTCATCTAACCAGTGTATTCAAACCACACGAAGATGTGCAGGACGTGAATTTTATACAAACCGTCGATGAAGAACTGCAGTTACCTTTCCAGCTTTCACTGCCTCCACAACCATTTACGATCGATGATGTCGAAAAGGCAGTACAACGGCTGCCAAAGAGAAAATCGCCGGGATTTGATCTCATTACATCTGAGATACTGCAACACCTACCGAGAAACGGCTTACGCTTTTTACTACTATTATTCAATGCAGTCCTTCGTGTGGCGTATGTTCCTGGACAATGGAAATTTGCCGTAGTTAAGCTTTTCTTGAAGCCCGGAAAGCCGTATTACCTACCTTCATCCTACCGTCCTATCAGTCTCCTTCCGACGACAGGAAAATTATTCGAACGCCTCTTACTACCACGCTTGCAGATACAATGTGAAGACGCCAACATTATTCCACCTCATCAATTTGGATTTCGGCCGCTACATTCGACGACACAACAACTGCACCGAGTTGTGGACTTCATTTCGGAGGGTCTAGAAAGGAAATTTTTTTTTTTTTTTTTTGTTTAACGTCCGGCTGTTTTGCCGGAAAGAAAGAGTATGTCATTGGCATTTTCTTGGATATCAGCTCCGCGTTCGACAAAGTATGGCATGATGGACTAGGCCTACTATTTAAATTGAAAAGTGTTTTAAGTGACTCGTACTATTTGGTTGTAAAATCATTTTTAGAGCATAGATTCTTTGAAGTCCAGCACGGTACTGCTTACTCTGAGCTGCACAAAATTAACGCCGGAGTACCCCAAGGGGCAATACTATCCCCATTTTTATATAGCGTATTTGCATCGGATATGCCTATTTTGGACACATCGGTAACCGCGACGTATGCTGACGACACAGCAATTCTTGTACGGGAAAAGGGCGCGGATGAGGCTTCCAGGTTAGTACAGCGACATCTTTTATTAATACAGGACTGGCTTACCCGTTGGCGTATTAAGGTGAACCCAGTTAAGTCAACACAGGTTACGTTTACCTTACGACGTATAACTTGTCCACCTGTGATGCTGAATAACGTTCATATCCCCCAAGCCAGAGTGGTGCGGTATCTTGGTTTGTGGCTTGACAGACGACTAACTTGGAAGCATCATCTGCGTACTAAACGTTTAGAACTTAACCGCCGCCAGAAGCTACTCTACTGTTTAATTAACCCTCGATCGAAATTGAACCTCCGCTCCAAAATTTTATTATACAAAACCCTTTTGAGACCAATCTGGACTTATGGTGTCCAGCTATTTGGAGTAGCGGCAGAGAGTAATTTAAAGTCGATCCAGGCCTTTCAATCAAAATTCTTAAGACTTGTTTCTGGCGCTCCTTTTTATGTAAGCAATAAAACCCTCCACGACAATTTCAAAATTCCGACAGTGAAGGAGCTAACCGCGTCCTTGTATAGTAAATTTCACGAACGACTAGATGTCCATCCAAACCAACTAGCCCGTGATCTAGCTACAAGGAACTTTCCACCTGTGCGACGTCTAAGGCGAAAATGGAGTAGAGACCTCTTGGTCTAAATAACGGATAATACCCATAGTTACAAATGGAGAATGTGCCACTGGGTACCTCTTCTCCTTAATGCGAAACTCCCCACCACCATTTAAATATCATTTGCGGAAATTGTGCAGCTCAATGTACAGTACCGTAATAAAAATTCAAGACAAAAAAAAAACTTTTTGCCCAACTTTACACACTAAAAAAGCAAAATCACGACTATACTAATAGACCAATAATAATAGACCTAAAGTGCTGGAAAATTAATATTGTTTACATTGATATGAACCACCAGTGGAAAGGAAAGAAATACGATCAAAGAATTAATAAGCTGGATCTACGTTAGGTTGAATAAGTTAGAGCTATAAGAAAAAGTACGTAAAATAAATTTCTCAGTTTTGAATAGCTATGGTACGATCTTATTGATTTTTGGAAGGTTCACATTTATTTTTTTACAAAAATTGGATGTGACGTTACTTTTGAAGAATCGTTTCCATAAATAATTTTAAAGAAGGCCTATAGGATGTTGTCTTATTGTAAAGCGGTACTGCACCGAACCTGATGCCTGATTGCATAATACAATTCATTGCATACAATTTATAGTAGGTAGATAAAAAGACTATCCTTACTACATTTATAAATAAATAAAAGATTAATTCATTTTATCAATCACAATTTTTCAATAATTTTAAAATTATCTCGTAATGCCTAAGTTATTCAGGAAGATCTAAGCTCCAGTCAGAGAACTTTTTAAATGTGTTAAAATAAAAAACATTACTTTTTTATAATAACTTTTAGTAGGCCTATTAGTAGTAGGCCTACATCATTTTTAATACTTTATACAAGTGAGATAGTAGGCCTACTGTGGCATGTAAACAATTTAAAAACTCAGTTTCAAAAAACAGCTTATTGTTCAAAACGGTTTCTAGCCAAAAAATAATAATTTTTCCAGGATGTCCGTTTTATGCGTGTGTGTTAAATGTGATAATAAAATCGGTAAAATTAAGTTAGTTAATACTTTTCTCAGAAACATTGGGGGAAAATTAAATATTATTATATTTAAAAAATTTTTTTTTTTTAATCTGTAGTCTACACAAAAGTTTTACATACATTATTAATAAATCTATAAAAGTGTTAAAATTGGTAATATTAAGGGAATAGGGAAAATAATTCTGATAATGACACCAACTTTTCATTAGCTTCGGCTGAAAAGTTTTTTTTAGCTTTTATTTATTATCGGGAACTGTACTTTATTGACACCCCCCACCCATTTTATCGCTAATGTAAATGGCTGAAAAGTAGTTTGTGTAAACAGTGTAAATAGGCAAACACAAAAGCTAAAATTTCCGGCCGCATTGGCGAAGTTGGCTCTCATCGTGCGGTCATGGATTCGAATCCCACTCAGGCACGGCATATTTCATACGTTACAAAAAATCATTTCTTCCTCACACAGTTACACTCCAACGTCGTTGCTAATGACCGTTGCAGTTGATGCGACTTTAAATAAATAAATAAAATAAAAAATTATTGTAAATAGAAACTAATGTAAACTCAACGTGAGGACTAATTATCCTTTTTAAGACGAATCTGGGCTTAAAGTGTCCAGCTCTTTGCAGTAGTGGCAGAGAGTAATTTAAAGTCGATCCAGGCCTTTCAATCAAAATTCTTAAGACCTGCTTCTGGCGCTTTTTTTATATGTAAAACCTTCAGAACAATTTCAAAATTCCAACAGTGAAAGAGCTAACTGCGTGTTTGTATAGAACATTTCACGAAAGACTAGATGACCATCCAAACCAACTAGCCCGTGATCTACATACAAGAAACTTCCCAACTGTGCGACGTCTAAAGCAGAAATGGAGTAGAGACCTCTTGGTCTGAATATATCGGACAATAACCGTAGTTTTAAACGGAGAATGTATCACTGGGTACCTCTTCTCCTTAAAGTAAAATTCCCCACCGCCATTTAAATATCATGTACGGAAGTTGTGCGTTCAATTTACAGTACCGTAATAAAAATTAAAGACAAAAAAAGGTCAACAACATATTTCTAAAAACCATCATATCCGAATAAACTTTTAAAACACTGACTTCTATAATTTTTGTGAAATGTTAAGTATATATACTTACTAGCTAAACTTAAATAATATTTTGTAATTTGTTCTAATCGTTAAATCTGAAAATTTGTGGGGCTCCGCCTTTAATGCTGGGTTTCCTTTTGTGAAAGCTTTAACAGCCGTTATTTGAAATATTTAAAATAGTATATAAAGGATTATAACGTCAAACATTTTATTAATGGGGTTTTTAACCTATTCTATGTACTCATAAAACTATTATAGTTTTGTCTTAACATAAGAAATGTTATAAGTTATGAAAGCTACTTATGTCTCTCTATCATAACATTATAGTGTTTTGAATAAACTGGATACATTTTACAGTTATGGTTGTATAAAATCATTTATTTATCGGTCCTTACTTATTATTTTGTGCGCGTAAACATATTTCCAAAGGAAACTAATAAACGCGTAGGTGTTTTCTTTCAGTTGTGGACGTGTAGTAGTGTAGTGCAGTATAAATATTTTAAAATAATACAGAAGGGGTATTTGCTGTTTAGATGGAATAGAACAAGATTGCTATTTGCTAGCTATCTCGGTTGGCATGCACTGAAATTTCCAACTTAATTCCGAATTAGCATGTTGTAACAGTGTGAGAACAAATGTGGCGGTATCACGAGGTATCAATGCATTACTAGGGGTTAAAGGTCGTACCTGACTAATGTGTCCCCGCCCACGATTTCCCTTCTCTTCCTTCTCTTCCTCCATCTTACCTTCTTGTGGTTCCCCCTTTTATTACAATATAACTAAGTGATACACTCGTTTGTTGTTTCAATTTCCTTTAGGACAGTTCAGATTTGTCCAATCAAAATTCCTGTTTTATATACTTTTAAAGATCTAGTATAAATAACGGTGGCAAACATTTTAAAATTTATTTTAAATTGTTCTGATATTTTGGTACTTCAATTTCATAACAAAGTCACCACTGTTAAGTGAATTAACAAATTTACAATTTATGTATTCCAACTCTAGCCAAGCTAGCTGTCAGGTGACCCATAAATTGGGAAAAAATAAGGAACCATTAAGTCTTTGTTCTGGTATTATAAATGAAAGTGAGCATTCCTTGGACTGGCAGTTACAAATAAACAGAGTGATTTTTTAGTCCTGTTACCCAATTTTTAAAGTTTGGTAATTTTTTTCTGTGAATGGGACATTTTGTTTGCCCATTCGTCAAGAGAGTTGGTCGACCACTACGTTTTCTGTCTCCAACATTACCTTTCTCTCAAAATCGGTTTGTTAGCCTAGAAATTGACATTTTTTTCTGCAGGAGGAACACCAAAAAATTTAATTTGAAATGATTCTTTTACATTCGCGTACGATTTCGTAGCAAAATATTGTTCAAGAATGAAAGCCCTTTGTTCTAGGGTAAAAGATATTCTGTTCGTAACACGACCGGAAATAGCACAAAATTTTACACAGCTCAAGGAGAATTAACTCACACTGCCATATCTATACCAGTTGAGTAGGGCTACCAACTTCGTGTCACTAAATAAAATTTCCCTTTCTTAGAAAAAAATTTCCAGACATTAATAATTGGGTAACAGGACCAAAAAAATCACCCTGTAGAACCAATACAACCTAGAAGATACACTATTCAAGATTTTTTTTACGCCCGACTGTTTTGCGCATTAATGTTAATGACATTGAAAGGTCATAGATGAAAATGATCAAGAATTCCAGTCTTGACTGGGACTCAAACCAGGGACTCCTGGTGTAGAAGCTAAATTCGCTGACCACAACATCACAGGCCGGTCATTATTTAGGTGGAAAACGCTAGAATGATGGCTATCCTTGAAATAATAGAGGAGGACTGAGTAACAGTACGGGATTACTTACTTTCTTTCAAATTTAATTTTTGATAAATACCAAGGCAATATTAGTAATAAATTTTTTAATCAACTATAAGCAAAGCTGTTTTAGATTCCAATAACTTTTATTTTATTTTACTATCTAACGGTTTTGTCTACGGATTACGCAACTAGTCCGCTACCATTCTAATGAAATCATTAAAACGTAAGGGTTGTGGAAAATTATCATACCACGATGTAAAAGTGATAGAATAATGGTGTTTATTATCGGATCATATCTCTGGGTTAAATTTTATTTGACTGAGAATTATATTTGTCGTACATAATAGTCTCATTTTAAGTCTAATTTATTTTAACAAAAGTTTCAACGTTTCCAAATTATTGTAGTGCCCCTCAGATTACCGTTTAAATGTTTTGTACTTAAGCACATATCATGCTTGATGGTTTGTCAGTGAAATGCTTGAATATCTAATGTAGGCCTACACCCCAAGTTCAAGATGAAATACACAGATTCAGTGCAATGTACTACCAACATTTAAATTCTTAAACAAAATAATTTAGCTATTAACACATTAGAAAATAGTCAGCCAGTCAGTTGTGATACAGTCAGTTGTGAAAAATCATGTTCTTGGCTTATAAATCAATTTAAAAATTTGTTTATACTCGTGCATTAAGCCTCATCCCACGTTTTTATTGAACCAATATTAAAAATACATTAGTGTGTATAATCTTAAAACTTTTTTGTTAAATATTTGCTTTGTTTTTTGTAATTAATTTCAATATAGAATTCTACATAATTTAAAACTGTTCTGTTCTCTTTCTCCCTCTTCAACGGCCTCTCCTATCCACCCCTGACAGAGGCCTTCTCTTTTTCATATCATTTTGTTATGTCTACTGCGAATTTCTGCCTCTGTTCTCCCAACCTTACTCTGGAATTAATAGCCCACCTTTGAGGCCATCCAACACCTCTTCTTCGACCACATTTTTTTCTCTTGACTGGCGATAAGGCCAGCCCAACTCCATTTCAATTCGGTAATCGTCTTGATGAAGTGTTCCACATAAGTTTGTTGTCTCAATTCCTTGCTTTGCCCATACTTGAAACTACTCCCAGAATTTTTTTCGATTAACTCTTTGTATTTTTTGGTTAGTAGGCCTGCTAGAAAAGTTTATCTTTATTTTTGTCACAGGAGGCCACACTATTGCGTGGTCTCATCTCTTGCCATGTTATGTTCAAATGATTTACTCATAGTTACTTGTAACTGATTGTAAATAAATTAATGTATACAAATGAATACTATTATTAACGGCCTACTATAAATCTTGAAATTTAAATGCAAGTTATAAGCTATAAGTTATTTAACACAGTGCGCATCAATTAAGAAACAGTCACAAAAACGAAAAGCTGATTAGAAGAATAAAAAGAATGAAAGAATATGTAAAGATTTTGAGACTAAATCTAAATTCAGAACGAAAAATTAAATTTTTAACAAAATGAAAACTTTTTAGTAAATTGGCAGATAAAGTAGTAGAGGAGAATACATCCATAACAACTCTGTACCAAGTATACGAGTTGGTTGACAGTGATTCTATAGTTGTCACATGACAAGTCGAGGAGCATAGGCCCGTTCAATGATCGCATGCCTCTTCCTAGCTAAACACTTGTTTTCTATTTATTGTATATCTAAAACACTAGTTAAATTACAAAAGTAAATACCTATATTGAATAACTTTAATAAAATATTTCACGTAAGAACCAAAAAAAAAAAATAAACAGGTTGCTGAAATAAAATACAACAAAATAAAACACGGACAGCTGTTATCGTCATAATTTGTATAATTGTAATAACAAAATTATTATTGTGCACACAGAATGCGCATGACTACGTGCATTTATCCCCTAGACCATTCTTTCATAAGCTAGTTTGCCAAACCCAACGCCAATCTCAGAGTTTTTATGGAAGTGTACTACCTTTGTATGCAATATTGTTCAATAAGCCTACTGAGCATGGTGACATTATCCATTGTTACAATTTTTTAATTATTTAATATACATTTTTACAGAAAATATTATTTTAGCATTCATGTACTTCTTGTTGAAACACGAACGGCTATATTGATTCACACATTTGGTGTTACTTGAAAACTTACTACCAATTTAAGATCCTGAAAAGTATTCTAAAAGAAAATAAATGATTATTACTTTAAATGAATAATTAACTTAAACTTTTATCCGATTATGATTATGCAATTATTTGAAAACAAATTGAATGTAATTTATAATAGCTCATAATCTTTGTTAATACGCTATTAATAAATTTAATATATGACTGTTGTGTGTTTTCGGCCGTAATTGTTAACATAAAATAATATTTATAAACATTTTCTAATGATTCCTGACTATAACAAAGCTTCATAATTATATTCGTGGGAAGAAAATATTAACAAACAATCAATGCTATTTCCCTATGGTTCAAATTCTGATACCCGGTATAATAACCTCAACTGTAAACCTACAACTAAAAAGCTAAATTAAAATGCTGCACTGTCCAAATTATCTGGCTGTTAAAATTTATATTTTTCTTACAAAACTCCATATAAACAATTAAAATATTGGGTAACATCATATTAAAGCAATTCCAAATTTTTTGATATTAAAAAAAGTTTACTAATATTTTGTTATGGTCTTGTTGATTAATGAAATTATAGAGTAATGCAAGTATTTGGATAGGTAGGTTGGTTTTACTAACGAGGGGCGATTTCATGACCCGATCGATATACCTAACTGTTCGTTATAAACGTATAAATAACGTACTAAGGTCTATAATAATTCATTTTATGATCAATAATCGGTTGGGTATATAACGGCTGGACTTCACACTTGAATTATATTGTTTAATGTTGTAAAAACATTAAAGTTCATTCTTCCTTTTGCATTTTATTTTTGAAAAACCGTAAACGACTGTCGACGTCTTCTGGATGCAAAACAGTTTTACGTCTCGGTGGTATTGTAGGCAAAAGGCAAAAGAATAATCCCTTTTAGTATGCTGTAAATAAAACTAATTTCATTGAAGTATCAATAAAAGAGTTCAAGCAGGTTGTAGTGTACAGCTTCACTGGTGGTCGTTCTACGTTCTACGACCGTCCGACACTCCCTACCCTATAATGCTACATATAACTTCTTTTACAGCTTTACTGCATCTATGTAACCTTATCTCCCTCGTTCCTTGTTATGTTGTGTTATGTTATATCGATCCTGATTATTTACTTTTCCTTTAATTATTCAACATACCCAATTAAATTCTATGCTAACATATTTATAAAAAATCGTTTCTTTTCCCAATTGTTGTTTCCTAAAACCGCGTTAAATAGTGAAATGATTGATAAAGTTTTTTCTCAATAATTAAACTTGATTAAAACAAAAACTTTAGATATAACAAAATAAACAACATATATTAATAAAATCTTCCCATTGCCTAAATATGCTGTATTATTTATGAAACGAGAAGCCATGCCGGACAATTTGTCATTTGGCGAAAATAATTTACATTTTTTCTTCTATATTTTCTTCAGTTAATTATCAATTCTGGAATTGATGAACAGCAGCTAGCTTACGTTCCGCGCTGACTCACTCATCACTAATTCTCTAAATTCTTATTCACCTTGATAGCTGAAAATAATCACATTTGTTTCTTTATAGCTTGAACAGAAAAATTTAAGGATATACATTTTGATAACTCTTGTCCAAAAAAAGATGTATAGACCTACATAGTATAGGCATTTGTATTCTTCCCGAAAAGCTGCGTTTCTAAATATTAGTATATAAAATTTATATTAATGCTTATAAAAGTGCGCCTATTATTTTTGTAGCTACATTCCTAAAGATTTTTAATTCTGAAGATCAGCAAAGCAATTCTAAAATGATGTCCAGAAAAAGTAGAGATTACAGTGAATCCAAGAAAAGCAATAAACCAGTTAAATAATAAATTCTTTCTCTGATGCTAGCAATAAATCTGCGTGAATTCGGGTGAAATGTTTAGTTTTTATTTACTAGATTGGTCTCTGCCCATAACAGACAGGTGGAGTGTCAAATTTACACTCAATCTGATCGTTGCAGGGCTAAAATAAATACTTCTGTTTCTTTTCACATGGTCAGCCAATTAAATGACTGAATCAGTTAAGAACAGAAGAGGTAG
Organism: Catonia carolina; assembly: GCA_035578175.1. NCBI lineage: Eukaryota > Metazoa > Arthropoda > Insecta > Hemiptera > Achilidae > Catonia > Catonia carolina. The sequence goes on along the minus strand of JAQMRL010000001.1, from coordinate 65,007,333 downwards.
AAGTGTAAAAGACACTAACCAGAGTTATCTCCTCTTAATGAATTTCATTATACAGCCAGACCCTCTGGTGAATGAAGTGAAGGTGTCATTTGTAGAGTGTAAAATATGTGCTTTTCAGAGGGCCCGGCTTTCTGATAAGCGTACTTTTTCATTCAATAAGGAAGGTATGGTAAACCACCTCACTCCTCGTTTTACTTTGTAAGACCTCAACAGTTTCAAACTAGCCTTTCGGCTGATGACCTTAACAACATATTGGTCTGATTTACATACATTATTGTGTGACTGAATCATATTCGCCACCTTAAGTCACTGAACTTAGAAAGGTGATGTAAGACACATAAATTTACCGTATATTCAAAAATTAACATGACATTTTTGGCAAAGTATTTATTTGTCATATTTAGTATTTGTTTTCTCATTTACAATACAAGATTTTGAATTTATAAAACTTGTAATAATAAATTGTTTGTAAATCAAACTTCAACACTGAAGTGCATCTGTATAATTTCAGAGAGTAATAAGGGTATTAGTAGGTTGGTGAGGGAGAGGAGGAAGCAAAAGAAAAGGATCGGTGGAAGGAAAGTAGTACTGGAAAGGGGACTGGCGGGGTTTTTTGTACTATAATTATTGTGTGAAACAATATTAGCGCTGATTCAGAATCACACTTTCTAGAAAGCGTTAAAGAGATCGATTATAACATTCAATATAAATTAATCGATAATAATATAATTAAAATCAAAAGAGTTTCTTTTTAAATGAATGTCAACAATTTTAGCTATAATATATTTAATTAAGACTTTTTAGTAGTTTCTTATTTTTGCCAGAATCATTTCTTTTTCGAGCAAGTTAAAGTTGGTTAAATATTAGAGTAGCCTAAATAAATATATACTATATATATATATAATATAAAAGTTGGTTACAACAATACATAGCAATATATATATAATACCTAATAATAATAATAATAATAATAATAATAATAATAATAATAATTGTATACTTTATTTTCAAAACTTAAACCTATTATGACAAATAATAAATAATAGGCTGCAACGTGTTTATTAAAACTAACAGGCCTAATCATAATCATCATATTTAAAACGAAGATATGCTTCAAATTTATTTAAAAAATAAAGACTGTGTTAGTCTTTAAACGCAGGGTTTTACTGAAGAGATTTAAACAATTTTTACAAGCGTGTAAAGAGGACACTTTTTGAATTATGCAAAAAAACTAAAAATGAAATTTGGTTAAAACCGTAACGAGATTTTGCAAAGTAAATATCAAAATAATTGAATTATTTGTATGGTGCAAGGCCACTATTATGAAGGCAACGTTGCAAAGTTTAGTTTGTTTTTCCTATAGTTATGGTGAAGGGAATTGTTTATGCACTACAGCACTTATCTTACTTCATACATTGATAGCAAAACAAATAAAGCATCGCAAAATAAGACTAGGGTATGTGTTAACGTAATCGTGAAACTGGTCGTAAAGAAATTAATTAGTAGACTATTACCGAGGATGACCTGCAGAGAGCATTCTTCATACTGAACAAATTATGCAAAGAATATAAGTTGACAGTTTTGACAAAGAAGACAAAGGTTATGGCATTCAGGGGGAAGGAGCCAGTCAGAAGCAAAATTGTTATAGAGAATAACATTTTGGAACAGATATTCCACTTTCAGTATCTAGTTTGCAACATTACATACCAACAGGATAAAGATGCTTGTAATAAGATGCACCGGTTTCAGCAAATATACGGAACTATCCATAGAACCTTAAAACATAGCACCGGTAAAAACACGAGTTTTAGATTTTATAAAACAATTGCAGTGCCGACCCTACTCTATGGCAGTACTCTTGGGTACTATCAAAGCGAGAGGAGAGTAGATTGCAAGCATCTGAAATGGAATTTCTACAACATACCTATGAGTGTTGTAGAGAAGATCGCTACAGGAATACTGAGATAAGAAAAGAGCTCAATATCTTCTCTATAAACGACAGGGTATCTCAGAAGAGAATGCAGTGGTTGGAGCATGTAAGCAGAATGAGGGGGAATAGGATAACTGAGCGAACACAAAGCTATTAACCCAAGGGAAAGAGAGAGCGAGGACGGCCGAGAAAGAGATTGGCAGTTGAGAGGTTCGGAACAGGCAGGGATGCCTAATCCTTGAAAGGCAGAAGAAGAAGATTATTACTGTGTAAATTGCGGTGCGTATTCGCAGTGGTCAGCTAGTTATAAACGTTTTTCGGTTTTATGTCCGATAATTTTGTTGCACATTAATGCTATTTCTGACGAGAAAGGTTGATGGATGAAAATCAGTGATGAAAACATGTCAACCCTGACCTGGAATCGAACGTCTGGCGAAAAGAGCATTTAATTTGTCTGAAACAGGTACTTAAAAAACTACAGTTAAATGGTGTTTATATTAGAAACAATTCCTACCCTTTCAGTTACTTTACACATACTACTAAAAATATCAAAAGTTTCTCTACAAATTCAATAAAAGGTGAAGCAGATAAAGTTATTAAGAATTATTGATCAAGAAATACAAAAAACTTTTGGAAAACTTAAAATAATAACTGAAAATAACATAGAATTCTCAGATCTCTCCGGCTTCAAAAGTTAACCCTTCTATAATATTTTTTATTTCTTCTCTTCTAAAGTTCATTTACTTCTCAAATCTCCTATGCAAAACCAACTCTTTTAGTTTTATTTTTTGAACGTATCAAGAAATATTTTGAACGATAGGAGCGCTTCCAAATCTTTTTGTAACTTACCTCCTTTACAACAGCAAAGAAACTCAAACTGAAGTTTTTTAAAACATTGGACTTATTTTTACCATTTTGTCAATCATTTAATTCATTTTATCTTTTTCCTACATATAGCCTACTACTAGTCATCGTCATCTCATATTCGGCTTCAGTGTTATCTCCATCATCATCATCTTCAGCTTCAGCTACTTCATGTTTCAAGATATTAATGCACAGTTAAGATTAGTTTTATTTTTTGTTCACAGTTTAGTCTTATTTTTAAACATACTACTGATTGTGTTTTATAGTTTCATTACAAAAACCGGTATTATTCAAATTTTTGTTATCTTTTCTTAAAGTTTATAATTACATTTTATTTACCTGGTTTTACTAAAGAAAATTATTTCATAATATGATGTTTCACTAGACAGATATGCTCATATGAAAATGACTAACTATATCAATAACTTTTAGTTAGATATGTTAAATGTAATTAAATTTTTGAATTCAGGAAACCCTAAACTTCTAGGATCTGCAAAAAGTTAAAATAATCAAAAAAATGTTAATTTTTTCGATTTGAATACCGCCTCATATGCGTTTTATTCCCATCTCTATTCTCAGGTTCAGGTTGAAAATAAATGAAAGACCATTTATGTTTTCCGACCATCAAGAATATTCGCACGTAACTTTAAGAGAAGAATTAAATTACACTCATACATGATATTTAGCCACAACCAATCAAACGAAATAGGATTTACGAGGGCACATAATTTCATTGTAACGGACTGAGGCAGATAGAGTAGTTAAAAAACAAAACTGTTTAAGTTTGTTATTGAAATTAGCCTATATTGAGAATCAAATATCGGGAAGGTTTACAAAAAATAAACACTGAATTGTATATGAAATAGACTGATTTACAGTATTTACGAAAAACTCAAAATGACTATTCTAATCATCTCCTAATCATCATGTCAAACTAACAAAGGTTTTTAATACCTGTAGAAATTTTTAAAATGCAGACTGAGTAAAATAATAAAATAGGTCTATCTGAATTAAATATTTAACAAGCAAGTCATACGTTAATTTATTTATGATTGAACGCATCAGTTTGTAACAATGTTCTCATTAGCCCAGTACATAATATCAAGTCATTCATAGTCGTTTCCACAGGTCTTACACAATTTATGTAGTTTTTTAACTATTGATCGTTGATTATTTAACATCTTCAAGTAACTAGCGTATGTGGGTGGTCATTCAGATACTGTTGACAGAATGTAAAAGAATCGAAGGGCCCAAGGAAAAAAAATGGTTAAATTTAAACATTGTTATTACAATCAACAGAAATTTTGTTTACTCATTACTAAATACGAGTATTTTTATCCAGTTACCACTGTACGCACCGATTTGGTCTAGAGGTAAAGTCGACGCCGCGAGTCAGGTTTAACAGCTGATTTTCGGAGACGAAGGTTGGTTCAAATCCTAGTAAAGGTATTTACTAATTAATTAAGTAAAGGTATTTACGAATTTAAATACTAGACAATGGTTATCGGTGTACTTTAATGGTTGAGGTTCAATTAACCATACCCTCTCAGGAATGGTTGGCCTGAGTTTTTACAAGACTACACCTCATTTCCACGGCATACACATCACCCACATCTCATTGGGTCATAGGGTTGTTAATTGTTCTGAACTGAACAAAATGCAACGTAATCTACACACATTAGGGATAAACATTTTAAAAAACGTACCACTATCAATTTATTTATTTATATTAAATAACTTAAGAAAACTAAGTATTATGTATTTAAATTATTCACAAAAATAATTTCAGTACATAATACTTAATTTTCTTTTCCAATTATAAAACAAATAAATTACATTAGTTAACTTTGTGGTGTAAGATTTAATCTACTTAGTTATGGTTTGACATTTTTAAGGGAGCCCTAGATCAATTTATTAGGCCTACTTCTGTGTATATTTTTTACCTTTTCTACAACTCCTGCTTTAGTTTCTTCGTATCTAAAACTATATTTAGTAACTTTTTAATATTAATGTAGTTACCAAGATTTTTATTAATGTATTAAAATATGTAAAAAATCCAAAAAATATAAATTTAGTTAAATCTGGAAATACCTATCCACAAACATAAAAACAGGTCATAGGAACAGTAAAAGGCTAACAGGATTATTGGTCTAATCAGTGTTTCTATTTTTCCTCTTCCTTCTTCCATTAGCTACAAGGTTATGTAACTTATGATGTCCGGTAAATTTATTTTGAGGGTGTAAGGAAGCATATTATGTAGCTCGGTTGCCAAGCAACAGAAATGCCTTTGCCATAACATCTTGTTTTTTTTTGGGCGAAATTTATGAAAAAAATAAAAACCCTTGTTTATTGTATTAAAATGTTAGGTTGGTGTACAATAATTGTTTCTGAATTGTGTATGTGTGTGCGCGCGCGCGCGCGCGCGAGTTCGTGTGTGTGTGTAAACAAAGTTTTTTTTGCTAATATTTGACGGACATAAAGAACTTTGGTATTTTGGAATTCTTCAAAAGCTGTTCCGATGGTTACCTTGGATTTTAATTAATTACTTTCAAAGTGTCACCGACGCCGCCCACAATTATTAGTGCCTGCAGACGGTCCCAGAACCTGCCTGTTGCGGGGAACGCAGCCAGCAGTGCCTCCTCTCCACTATGAAGTGGACTCGCCGGTGAGGTATTTAAACAGCCGCACTGAACCGCAAATCACATTTGCCTACCAACGCCCAAAAGGAGAAAAAGAAAGAAGACCAAGCAAACAGAAGAGCCCAGCCGAGACCGGACGCACCATCCCTGGTCTACGATACCGGTGGCGGACGCGCATTCCCGCAACGGTCAGCGTTCGCCAACCCAGAGAGAACCGCCTCGGCTACGCTATCGGCAGACGGCCTACGCCGACCCGATACTGCGGAGCTCAGGGGGCCACCACTGTCACGCTGCAGTGGGGACCCAATAGCCGCTGAGGGAAGGCTAGGCCTGAACCTGACAACGGCAACCTGACAACCTGTACAACAACACGGCCTTTTTCAGGGCCAACCACAAAACACAACCGGCCCTTTTCAGGGCTACCAAGCACAACTCACAAGCAATGTTCCGCCACGTGTCATTGGCCCCGGGCGGCGATAAAAGTCAGCTTCTGAATTTTCAGCTAATAGTCTGGATAAGAATCGTCTAACTTTGTAGGTAAGTATACCTATATACTATATACATATTTTTGTATACCTGTACGATGAATAGGTAAATAGGTTTTAAGGTTTACTTATTTAACATTCCTTTAAGTTTTCTGAACACCCATTTTCTTAGATCTGGCGAAGATATTGAAGGTATATAGATATTGGAGGAGTATAGCTTATTGGAAATATTGGAGGCTCCGTCTAAGAACTAAGTCAATTTTCTTTTTATAAATTCCAAACCAAATTCGAATCAAATAACCTGAGAAATGAATAGAACTGAATTATATTTCTTGGGACTGCTATATGAGGGCTACTCAAGAGACTTATCTGCATGCTCTTACAGGTCTTAGAATGAGAATAATCTTAAAAGTTTCAAGTGATTGTAATCTTTTGACTTAACCTCAGAGAAACTTAATGGACTTGGATGTAACCCTCCGTTAAAAGGAAGAATTTCAAAGAGTGAAATACAAAAACCAGTAGACTTATAAAAATCGAAACAGTTTCAGGTACGTAGAAAACAATGCTTTAGATCACGTGTACAATTTACTTTGAATATGAGTCTAAGAAAACCGTTTTCTCAATTCTCCTATACAGGGTACAACAAATGGTATGGAGAAGTAAACTAAGATATATTGTAGCCTATAATGACGTACAAAATATATTTACTAGTGTTTACTGAAAAATTATCTGTAAATTATGTGTTATAGCTTATAACAATAAAATTAAATTAGAATTTTAAGTTGACTTCCTAAAGTGGCTACTTCAAATTTGTTGGAAACTGAATTTGATAAAACTAAACATGTTTTATTAACTTATTTTCAGCTTATAATAACACTCTAATTTTTTAGTAATGCTCGGTAGAACCAGACGACTCTGTTTTGTAGTTGCACCTAGATTTATTCAACTCTGTTGTCAGGTACATTTACGACTTATTCACCAATATGGTCAATTTAATTATAATTTTTAACAAAATCAACTTAAAAGTTATACCTGATTGTAAATAGATTTAAAAAAAATCAATTAGGGAAAACCACTTAAGTTTATGACAAAATATTAATTTGCAATTATGTTAGGTATGGAATAAATTACGTTGCAACCTCATTGCTGAAAGTCGTTACGAAAATTAAAGGATATACTTATCATATATTCTAATGTACTTTAAATAAATTTTCGCGCGCATTTATTCATTGACAATAAATCATGTAAGCCATGATTCTTCTGTGGTGAAGATTGTTTGGTAATAAAGATGAAAGAAGAAGAAGAAGAAATTTGTTAACCGGCGCGGTTACAACCATACTCTTCCAAGCTCAGGAGTTTATGATTCTAAGAAACTCAATCCCATTGTGTCTGTCAAATATTGGGACTCGTAGATTGAGAAGGCAGTGAATTCTTCTTCTGTCCATCCACCATTTAATGTATTGATTTATGATGAAGTAATAAAAGAAGTATGGTGAAGGGTGGGGTGGAAGGATTGTGTTTACTGGAGGTTGTTTACCAGGTGTAGGCCTAGTCATCATTGGAAGAAACTAAGAATGAATAAGCCAAGGAATATTGAGTTTACAATGACAATAAAACCAACTTCTCTTCTCTCAATAACAAACTCACATTCACTATAATGTTTGTTTATTATTATGTTACATTATACTGCATGCAACTGTCTCTACTTAATTTTTTCGATTCTAATAGGCTTAGGCTATATAATACAGGTAAAATTTATATGGCTGTGTTGCGTTAAGGTGAGGCTGAGGAAAAAGATTCATCTACCTCTTCATTATAGTAAGTCTTGATTACTATCTGTTTAAGAACTGCAATTAAGTAATGAATCAATCTACGAGACCAACTTCTAATGTTAATAATATATTTCTACTATGTTAAACTAGAGTCTTCTCTATTCGACTAAGTGAAAGGAAATAACTGCCTGGATGCCATCGAAAAAGTACTCAGAATTCCAATGAATTATCAACACATCATGTTACGAACTGCGTGCAAATTGACCTTGCACAACGCACTCAAACTGTCCCATCAAATGCCTCCTTACAGTCGCATCTATGATTAGCTACATTCGGATGTGATGCTACTCATTACCACTAATAACTTTAAATTAGTTGGGTGAAGCAGACGGACGGGACGAATCAACTCCAATTCTGCAATAGTACATAAGATTCCTGTAGTAAATATGAGCGTTGCTTTCATTATGAGAAAATTGTTTAAGTCTGCCGTTCTGCCAATAAATTTCCGTATTTTTTTTTTGCCACCGCATATTGGATAAACAATATTTTTGTTTATAGCAATACGACAGATATAATAATTCCATCACCGTCCTGCGCCCACTGCATACGCATTCCTTAGGATTATTTACAGAGGCAAAGTAACCATCAGTGTACAATATTTTAACTCGGATAAGTTCCAACTCTGCTTTCAGCCAGCTTCAAGCAAAGAATGCAGATACTAAAGAGTATTATCAAGGGAGAGAGTTTCCTGAGGCAATGCTCTCAAGCGGACGTATTCAGTTCCTATCAAAACTTGAATACTGTGTAAAGGTCATAATATTCTGCTGTAGTGGATGATTTAGAAGATCCCGGTTTGACAAAGCAGCTAGGGACTATTGTTGGATTAAACAGTGCTAAATCTCAGTATTTTTATAGGTTAGCCGGACCTTAGTCAGCTATTTGAATTATAACTGGGTATGATATGACGGACAATCCACCTATAATATGCTATTGAGTTTTCTCAAAAAGACCCGTCGGTAGGGGCCAGCAGAACCTGCCAAACGAATTCTAATCAAGCTGAAATCAGTCGTACATTACTTAATTGAAGATATATTACTTCTCCAAACCACAGGATCGTTTGTTTCTGATACATTCAGACTCTAAAGTAGTGATATGTCTATAACTGTCCTATCCATTGAATTGGAGGCTGGCATGATGACTAAGATCGTAGCTGACAAATATCACAAAACATTGTCCATGTGTTTTAATTCAATGGTCAATGAAGTCGGTATATAAAATTGTTCACAGTGTTAATTTGTAATAGATACATAGAACTTGATACTTTAGAAATATAATTAAAACGTCACCTTATAAGCATACCAAGCACAGAGGTTTCCAAAAAGGCTATTTATAATTTTAATAAAACCTAGTACGTAACCTCTTGAAGCACATCGACACATATGTGGACATTAACACCACAGCACATATAAACACCATAGCTTGATATTTTTTAAATACTTTTAATGGCCAATTACCACATATGTTGCCAAAAGCCTTTGTTGGTTGCACTGCTCTCTTGTCACATCATCAGCTGTTAGTCATATGTTATTGCATGGTTTTCAGAGAGATATTATGATTAATTTTCAAAATTAACTTGTCTCTCAAGAGGTTATTAGCCCAAAATGTGTATTTCCACTTAAACTTCAATATTGTGCACGGTTACTTTAGTAGACGGTAGGGATCATCAACAATATGCGCAGTGACAAGCCCCGCCCTCTGACGTCACTGGTCACCAACGACAGCCGACGCACGATAGGCCTACGTACCGTGTTGGTCTGTGATGTTTACTAATCTTAATACGGTCTGTAATACTTTACTAGTCTTTAATAATGGTGTGTTGTGCGATTACCAGTTGTTCTAATCACGATAGACACCAAAAGGAGTTAGGCAGTATAAGTTTTACCGTTTTTCAAATGCCACTGAAACTAGGTTGAAGTGGATAAATGCTTGCCAGCGGGCCAATTCATTTTCTGCTGCTAGTGGTCGCGTGTGTTTAATACTTTTCGACGAATCGGATTATGTACGCGATTTAAAGTTTGAGTTGCTACATCTTCCATTTAAACGTGTCTTATAGACGAATTCAGTCCCACATTTAAATTTGCCGATTTGCAGTGCCGTTCTACGTCCGGTAAACCAGACTTGTAGTGAACGTAAAAATCGAGCAGAGAAACGATACGCTTGTAAAGAAGTTTATGATATTTTAAACTCATCATCCAATTAAACACAGGCAGTTCACAAAATGGAGGAATAGCCGTAGGCCTCATTTTAATGAAGAGCCGCCAAATTTTAATGTTGCGCAGTCAGAGAACACTAATTTCTTAAAACGTGAAAACGTCGAATTAAAAGAAGAAAACAAGTTACTTAAAAGAAAAATTTCAGGCCGCATACGAAGAATTATTAAAATTGATATCGATTTTCCGTGTAAAATTAATTCCCATAATACCTAAACAACTATTTCTGTAAAAACAATGCAAAAATCCTACCGTCACTAAGCACCGGCTCAGTTATTGGGGACCAGCTACGTCATCTTATTTATCTCACAGCAGCTGCGCGTAACCGCTACCGTCTAGTAAAGTAACCGTCATATTGTGCATAATTGAACATCTTTAAAATATTTTCTCATGATATTGTTTAATTTGGAAATTCTTTATTTATCAATTGGGTTAAAATTTACGTATTTCACCATTTTATTTAACGGGATATATTTGTTACCGTGTATTTTTAAGCAAATAAACCGCTTGTGAGTCAGATTTTGGATGTCTTATTTAGTTCTTTTGTTTTCAGTTTTATTAACTAAATTCAAATAGATTACTTGAATGACATGGTTTTTAAATGATATAATGAGAAGTTGTAAGGTCATTAAAAAACGGTTTCACCTTTACTCTGTGTCGGGAATGTTTATTGGTTTTTGTATTATTCAGTTTCAACATTTTGATAGATGTTACGGATTTTATGGATGATCAACTGAAGACTGGCAGAAGCATCCCTAGTGGTTGATGACTTAATGGTACCCAATAAAAACTAACAACTGGCCTTTCTTCCAACATGATTCTTAATATAATGTAAGATATATAGAGCACTGCTATACCTTATGCCTTGTGATCCTGAGCTGTCACCATAATATAAACATTTGAGTATCCTTTTCTGCTGGATATCCCAGAAAAAAAGGTAGGTAAATAAAATATAATACAATTTCGGTTTTATAACACTTAAATACCATTCTTTTTTTTTTAACTGTAACATGACTGAGCGTAATTACTATGATATCCATCGTGAAATGGTTAGACGAACCATGAATTGAATATTTCCAAAATAATTTCTGGCTGTGGAAACAGGTCACTGGTTGGTTTAATTTTATTTAATTTGAAATACGATAGATAGATTTTAATGGTGAAGTTGTAAGGATGATGAGCAGGCATAAGAGAGCATGAACCACAGAGAAGTAAGGTACTCCGAGGCCAAAAAAAGGTAACTATATCAAGAAACACGCTTCTTAAGTATAAAAGTGGACTAATACACTAGGCCTGCTTAAAAGATACCCTTTCGCATCCTTATTAACACGCGGGCTGGCTTAAGAGCACTCAAAGTGTGAAAACGGAGATCTCAAGGAGCCAACAGAGGTTGACAGCTCATGCGATAGGCGAATGATGTTAAAGGGACGGATGAGAGGATTGGATAAGAACAGCTTACGGCAGAAAATCATGGAGGAAATAAAAAGTCTACATCCAGCATAGGACGTAAAGGATAGAGAAGAAGAACAAAATAGAAGGAAAAAGAAAGAGTATTGAATTTTGAAAAATTATTTTTGATCATTTTGCTTTTAACTACAACGATTATGAATTTTGATATGTCTAATTCTACTTTGAGAGCGACTTAAATAGTAAATGAGGTGACCGTATGATTTTAAATGAAACACCAGCAGTCTTATTTATAGCCTAGCTATGTATTGTTGTATTATATAATTTAGAAAGTTCGGGTTGGTTGGAGATTTAAGAAACCATTTCGTTTTCGCGCATGTGCAGGTAACACGCGGATATTCTCGTTTCAGTTGACTCATTATCTACGCAACTTAATATTCGTGATGCAGCTAAAAAGGTAATGAATTCAGCAAGAAAAGGAAGGTTGTTTGTTAGACCATTACGATGGACTGATCCTCTATAAAATCACACCCAACCATCTTATAATTTGTGGAGAAAACTCTATTTGTGATAACCATACGAATTATGCTACAACATCAATAACACTTGCGGAAAATAATCCCTTGTTGACACTTTAAAAAATATCCATCCACTGCTATATAAATTTCAAGAAATGAGAATTATTACAGACGTGAATTACGACGTGTAGATTGCATATCTTTTACTGTAATCACTCCTCGTTTATTTTGTCAGTATAGTAAATGTAAGATTCACTACAGTCGATTCTTATAATAATTATTACTTACATGACTTGATATTTTCATAAAATATGTCCAACAATTATTTGCATAATTTAAGTAAAATGTTTTTGAATCAGAAGTAAACCGTGTTTTATATAATTCATATATAAACTTTACATCTATTTCCTATTCTATTATATAAACAATTTAATTCTTTATACTCGTAATTCCTTATGAAGTAATTCATTTTGTTAAAATAAATAAAAAACTTGAAATATCTTTAATAAAATCAATAGTAAGTATAATAAAATTTCAATTTTTTGCAATAAAAATATTTAATCTAAGTAAATATGTGACGATGTTTTATAACTTCTTGATATTTACTTACATTAAGGTCAAAAATTAATAAAAAATAAATAAAATAATGTATATAATTGCGGAATTTCTACTCCGTGCAGTATTATGGGTTGTTTCATCGTATCTTAGGAAATGATAGACTGTAATAATATTTTTCCAACTAGAAAATCGTATAAATAAACTGTGTTGCTTTCTTAATACCTATCTTTTATACTCTCCTTGAATCTGTGGCAGATGAACAAAACATGTACAAACATTAAAGTGGAACGAGGAAAATCTGATAACATTGGTTATTGTGCCATCATAATGTCATGTAACTAATAATTATTAACAGAGTTGTACAAATTGGTCACTGAATAAATATTTGTACATAGACCATAATTTTTATTTTATTCATATACTATTAACAATGCTTAATTTTTAATTAACATAAATTTTGTAGAAGTAAATTCACAATTTTTAAAATTATACATTTTATTATACATTTTAATTATACATTTTTAAACCTCCTATAACTCACTACTAAAGATCAAACATTGCATTAAACTGTCAATATTTAATTAGTGTGCGGAACAAATATAGTATTTTTAATGGCAAATATATTACAATAACATTTAAGTTTATCACGGAACTGCAACTCCACAACATTATAGGCCTAATAAAGTCATTGTCACATCAAGAAGTGTTAATTAATATAGTAACGTTTATTCCTAATTCTTTTCAGAAACTGGTTAATTTTTAACAATAAATGTTTTTCTAAAATTACACCTATATCAAGTATTTAAAAAAAATTAATTACTTATATTAATTGGTATGGTTTTAACTTCTATTAAATTACAATAAACTACTTTACTTAACAATAGATTAAATTAATTACAAAATGTTTTGCAAACTTAAATCTTAAACAAAACTTAAAAGAAAATATGGCTATTTATAATCAGATAATTCCTTACTTACAAATTGTATAAAGTTAAACAGTAGACTAGTACTTCTGTTTGCCTTTCGAGAAGGATTATTTGTTCAGTTCAGGTTAAGAGGATGGTCCTAAGTTTTGTTAAAATAATTAGCTATCTTAATAATTATTTTTTTATTTTATATACCTACTTATAAAGTATTATTAGCGATTACATTGTCGACAGAATATGTTTTCGCTATGACATTTTCCTGCATAACTTGCATAGGAATCGAACTGGGACCTACGGCTCAGCAGACTGAAACATTTTGATTAATGCGTGGAGGCAGTAACGAAAAATTTAATATGTGCAAACTAGAGAATGATTTAATCTAGTGACCATCAGAGAGGTGACTAACGTTAGCTTGCTGGACTGCAAAGCGGAAAGTCCTGAGTTCAACTCCCAGTTTAGGCACAGATATTACATGTTAAAACCAGCCATTCTATAACTCATATTAGATGTTAGTGACAAAGCTGTTGATGCGAGTTTAAAAGAAATTAAAAAAATAATTCATTAACTTATTTTGAAGAAAAAGCTTAGTTGAATCTATATCAAAGACGACATTCATTTGCATTAGAACAAAAATATTATTAGTTTATCTTCCTTTTACAGAACACCAATTTGTTATCAGAATATCTCGTTTGTAAATAACTTTTAGGATGACAATTCAGCAGAGTAACAGATGCTTTTGACTGAGGTCCGTGATTAAAAGATAAATTTTTGACGTTGTGAAGTTGAAGGGTCCATCAATAAAGCAGATAGTTGAAACTGCATTATCTAAACAGGTTTATTTTACAAGGCAATGATTACCAAACCATGTAGGATATATATTATTGTAACACAATACTCGAAGAATATCGTTTGTGGCAATCGACATGGGTTGTTGTTTGTCTTGCGAGCTGATATATTAACTAATAGAGACAGGGGCTGTTGTAGGTCTTAATTTGGCCGGCAACGCAAGACGCTGTCTGTGTCCTGGGAACGGATCGCTCGCTCTCTTATCTGATGCCGGTCTCGGGTTACCTTCTGCGGAGAGATGTGATGAAAGCGTCTTCGGGTGTGGTATCCCTCTAACTTCGGATTCCCTTTGCACCAGCGTTTCACTCGTTACGTGGCTTCACTTCATTTGCACTTAAACGCTCACGTTTCAACGTAGACGTCACGTAGTAAAGAACAAACATTTTCACTCATACTAAAAACACAAAACGAGGACAATTCGTGTAATAATTCTATTTTTATATCTTCTTGAAAAAGAAAGGTTACATTTTAATCATAAATAATATTTTTAATGACATTCGGTGGCCACTCATCAGCACACTCGACTGCTACGTAGAAATTTCCAGTTCTAAAAAAATTCCAATTTAAAAAAAAATTGAAATCCCCTAGCCAGTTATCACCAGTTACTATTTACAACATAAATAATAGAGAAAACTTGTTATACATTACAATGCTTCAATTGCATTCTCATTACCAATTATTATTCTCCTATGCCCCTAGAAACCTTTAACTAACAATTTTGTTCGTGATAGATCAATTAATTCTGCACGTCGAGATTATGCTAGCGACAACGTTTGATAACGTTAGCCCTTTGATTAATAAGAATATTAAATTTTATTCTGTAATTCAGAGAATATTAGAATAAAAATATAGGTAGAAAAAAATATATTCGTGGTACAAGTTGCTATACGAAAATTTAGTAGTATTCGTGGTTAAAATCTTTAAAGAAAAGATTTTCGTTTACATCATTATACAGAATTATCATATTAGGGATATTTTTGTTTTATTTTCATGACAAACCTAAAATTGGTAAATTTTTCCATTAAAAAATGCACCAATCTTTTGGTTAAAATCATAAAATAGAAAACCTAAGATTATTTTTACGTAAATGGTAAAAAACTGCTCACTTATATTCCTCCTTATAGGCCTATTACCCCCTAATTACAACTGTTTGGTATTCAAGATCCTCGACATCGCATAAAAACTTCAATTCATACAAATAAAAAGTGTATTTTGTACACAACTGTAGTAGTATATCAGGATAAAACAATAGTTAACATAAGATATCATCCAAAATATAATTACAGTAAAACCTCTCTAATTCGTCACTCTCTAATTCATCACCTTCTATAATTCGTCAGCCCTCCCCAGTTCATTATAGGAAAATATTTCTGCAGAGTTTGATATTTTCCGAAAATGAAACGCAGGTTCAAGAATTTTGGAAAAAGTATACAATCAAAGGATGCTATATATAACATATCACAAGCATGGCATAACATTTTGAAAACAACACTTAAGTCTTGTTGGAACAATCTGTGGTCTGACCGAGAAGAAACTAGTAGCATCCGTTCTTACAATGAAACAAACAATGTCTTATCAGAATTAAAAGAAGTGTGCCAGAGTATACCTGTGACTAAAAATATTACCGACGAGGAATTAGTTGAATGGATAGAGCAAGATGCTAACGAACTTGAGTATGAGATTTTAAGTGACAAAGAAATTGTGCCCTACGTTCAAAACAAAGATTCACCTGTTGAGGAAGATAGCAACAAAGAATATATTTCAAGCCCTGAAAATATTCGTACGAATCGAGAAATAGAAGGAATGCTGACGAAGTGCATCGAATGGTATGAGAGACAGAAAGAAGCAGAGTTATCAAAATTAATTGTAATACGACAAATTCGCCAGTTGGCTGTGGAAAAAGAAAAGAACTCGTTGGTAGAAAAGAAGATAACTCACTTTTTCAAGAAATAAATTTTGCATTTTACATACATACATATTAGTGTAATTAAGTAACGTTTTCTAAATTTTAATGTGATTTTTTTGTAGTGTTAAGTGATACATAGTTAAAGATTCGTTTCATCGATTTTGCAAATGTATACTTTTTCGATTGTAATTTTATATTCGGTAACGTGTACTGTGTTGTGCCTTCTACAAATTAGAAAATGTAAGTACAACCATATACAGAATTTCTGAAGTAGTATAAAACTAGATACGTAGACTAATACAAATTTACTGTAGTTATAGGACTTAGGATTACTTATTGTGTTTATCGTTAATGTAAGTTTCATTTATGTAATTCGACTTTAATCTAATATACGTATGAGTATGTTATTTATTAACCGTGCATAGCAAAATTCCATAATTCGTCACTTTCTGTATTTCGTCACTCCTTCGGTCCCGAACGAGACGAATTAGAGAGGTTCCACTGTATTTAACACTCAGCTTGATGCAGTAAGTATGACGTAAAGGAAGGTGCAGTGGGATTATCGAATAACAAGAAAAATATTTCATAAGAAAAATTTCATAATTAAGTTTTGTGTAATTTTATTTTGTCAAAATTATTCATTTTAAATTAGGCCTATAAAGTTTTGCAGTGGTATAAGTCAATGTACGAGTTATACACAGATTGCTTGTAGTTATTTTTATGAGAATAGTTTTTAACAGCAAAAGATATCTATGTATAGTATATGTTTGAGATTCAGCAGAGAAAAATCAGTGTTTGATGAATAGAGTGATCGAAGAAGGAAGGCTTTTGGTCTGAAAAATCAGCCGACTAAAAACTACGGTGATTGTGGTAGTTTATTTAGGTTCATCACAATCGATCAAAAGCATTATTTAAGCTCAATCTTTTGAGCAGGTTAAGAAATTTAAGTATTAAAGAAGTTGGATTACAGGAGATCTAGAGCTAGTCGTGGAAGTAAGAGCTTGTATTGAAATGACCAGGTTAGGGTTTCTTAATATGGAACTAATGCTTGTTAATAATGCAATTTCACTTCCTGTAAAATATAAGGTTGTAAGAACATGTATCTACCCTGTCCTGCTATATGGTATGGAAACATGGACTTTAATTATGAAGTCCATGATTTGTTTAGAAAGTTTTAAACTGTAGGATTAAGAATTAAACTTCTCGGGATTAAGTTTCCATATAGCACCACTATCACTGTCGCCATAGTCTTATACAAATTTAAATGTGTTTTTTCCTAGTCCTTTTCTTGAATGTTTTATGTATCATCCCCCAAATATTCTTAAATTTATTAGTTATTTCGTTATGTGCTGTTTGTTTGTAAAAGACAAGTCACATCTCAAATATTTAGAATTGGTTACCCGCTCCGTAATGTTATACGTAGTTTTGACCTCTCCAGGAATTTCCCTAGAAAAGTGATTACTTTAGCCTTTGGTCCAACACTCTGAACCATAAATTAAAAGTTGCAGAACTAAGTTGTGATCAAAATTTAAAACGATCTCCTTCGACGCTTTACCGACCAGCGTTTTCCTCAGAGATACATAAGCCTTTGAACTCGTCCAATTTAAATTCACATCTCGTGATTGCATAGAAGAGATCATATCCCCAGTAAATAAATGAATATACCTGTTCTAAGGGGTTATAATTTATAACTACTTTGCTTCTGAGATGATCAGAGCACTTGAAATATTTTTCTTCAATAGATAAATGAAGTTATTTCACTCAGCAGAATGAACTAATTACAATGACCTTTGAAATTTAGTAGTTTATAAAAATGTAAATTAACTTCTGAATCATTATAAGACATAGAAATTAGGTTATACATTTTACTACAGTGTCAATGTTTCTATAGTGAATGAAGATAATAGTTGGTTACATTAACGAGTGAAGCAAATTTCAGTCACCCGAAAATAATTAATTTTCCTCGTTAGGTTATGTTTTATTCGTAACCAAACGAGGAAAATTAATTTATTAATGAACTCATTAAAACTCAGGCCTACTGAAGTAGGCCTACTGATGATCTAAAATTCACACGAATGGTTATGACAATTAATTGAAATTAAATTTGCCTCAATTTCTAAAAATGAGCACCAAATTGTGAATTAAAAGGCCTAATTTATAATTAGCTTGTATTTTTAAAATCTAGAAATAAAAATGGAATGTAATGAAAGAAAATTAGTATCATTCTTGTGCTTTGTTTGTTTTTGTATTTATTGAGATGGAAACGATTTCTAAAAACGATAAGTAGTTATGGATTTTAAACAAAATACAGCATAAAATATCAATAACATAGGCGGTGGAGTGTAAAATTTTGACTCTACAAGTCGAATCATTGACCATGGAGGAGTGCGTAGTAGCGGAAACCTAGTCTTCTCTTCCGCTGTCAGACTGCATTATCCGTTCCACAATAATACGCCATTCTTTCTGATCTTATCGAACCAGTTCACATAGCCTTGACTGCTCGATTATATCTTCGATGAAATGGCGATTTTTTTAAGTCGTCAGCCCGGATTATATTAGATGGACAATCTTCGTCAAAATTACTAACAGGTTTTTTGACGGTAAAGAACACACATCCGTTAAGATTACCTACTGAATAACAGGCCTAGATTTTATAAAATTTGCCGCTAGTTTATTTATTTAACAGTCCGGTGAATTTAGGAAGCTTATAAAAAGAGATTAAATTCAAATTCTTGCTTCATGCTGTTAAAATAGATTTACTGACCAGCAGAAATTGTTTTCACTAATAATAATAATTAATTAATTTCTGTACATACATTTAAAAAATTTTTATTAATTTTATTTTTAAATTGACACACCAAACAAGTGTTAATTTTATTAGAATAAATTTCAACTTTGCTACTTCATTTGTAGAACTTCTGTCTTATTATGGATCAACTTAGACTAAACTCAAATGAAAATTTTTTTAATAAGGATAGCCTGCATCAATCTTTCCGCAACACGTTATTGACTCAACATTGGGAGGAAGTGGACGCTGTTTTCCAACAAAACCGAGTCAGATTTATAATAAATTCAATATCACTGCAGATTTTCCCCTCAAAATATTGAAGTATTTCTATACTGAATATCAACATATAATAATTTCAATTACCATCTAAGTTCATTTATTTTCTGCATCGTTAATAATTTATATTACAAATGACTTCGTCAATAGAGTTTGAATTTTTATTCTTACGTTGTGTTACTTATATAGGCTACTTTTATTGCTAAAAAGACGATCTATTGCATAAAAAACATACATACG
The DNA here is from genome assembly GCA_035578175.1 of Catonia carolina. NCBI lineage: Eukaryota > Metazoa > Arthropoda > Insecta > Hemiptera > Achilidae > Catonia > Catonia carolina. The sequence goes on along the minus strand of JAQMRL010000001.1, from coordinate 64,987,908 downwards.
CCTCTTCCCGTAAAAAAGAAAATCCGGTTTACTTCAATCTACATTATAGACTATTTATGCAATGAGCCACATTTATGAGTAGTCGTGTGGAATACAAGTTTTTGACATCTTTTTTCTTTATTTATTAAAATAAATATAATATAAATTTATTATAACCCGAAATAAATTTTATTTATTCAGGGAGCTTGTTTTCCTGCACTGAAAGAGGTTTGGAATGATCAAAATTAGCAAAAGCTTCTACTGGAAAAAAATCGGTAAGGTCCAGATTCCGAAGTTCGCCTCAACGTGTTTAAATAAATAAAAGTATAATAACAATCTTTAAAAATTACTAAATTAATTTATGACTTTACTTAGAACAAATCGCAAAACAAGTAGCCTAAATTGATCCCAAATCTCTGTTTCGTCTTCTGCAAAGCCGACGATTGGGAATTCCTGGTAAAAATGTTGACATTTAAGAACACGGACTAGTGGGTTGTTATTGATTTAAGTGGCTTGTTTCCCTGATGAATTGTTTCACTTATAAAAGGAATGTTAAGATCGTGCGGAGTATAATATTGGAAGCATATGAAGGAGTGCTAAGAACACTGTCCTAAGTGATTGTTTTTAAAACGTTGGCGTGAGCCATAACTGAGGGTTAGTTAAACCGTTTATTTGTCGTATGTATATGCTAATCCGCAACAACTGGAAGTTTTGGTGTGCTTTTTATTTGTCTACATTGGTAACATATACATTTTTTTAACGCAAACCAAGAGTAGAAATTACAAAACTAAAAAGCTATCTTCTTCTTCAGGTGCCATCTCCGCTTCGAAGGTTGACAATCATCAGAGCGATTTTTATCTTTGATGTCACAGCCCTAAACAATTCGTTGTTGCTGCAACCATACCAATCTCTTAGGTTTTTCAGCCAGGATTTTCGTCTTCTTCCCAAGGATCTCTTTCCTTGGATTTTCCCCTGGACAATCACTTGTAATATTTTATATTTTTCTCCCCTCATGACATGTCCCATATACAATAATAAAACAATAATAAAAAGCTATAAATGACTATAAAAAAGTAAAATACCGTACTAAAAGCTGAAACGAAAGAGATAGATAGAACTTTGCCAGTCACACAGTCGATAAATTATAAATAACTATAAGTATTAATGATTAACATGTGACTTCTTTCAAGAAAATAGCAGTATATAACACATATTAAGTCATAGGAATGCTGGAACAACACATTGCAGAATAGGTCATTTTTACTTTTCTAATTTTTGTTTTCACCTACTGGGTTGGTCTAGAGGTAAAGTCGTCGCCGCGAGTCAGCTGTTTAACAGCTGATTTTTGGAGACGAAGGTTCCTGGTTCAAATCCTAGTAAAGGTTTATGGAGATTTGAATACTAGCCAGTGGTTACCGGTGTACTTTGATGCTTGGGTCAAATTAACCATACTCTCTCAGGAATGGTCTACCTGGGTCTGTACAAGACTATACCTCATTTACACGTCATACACATCATGCTCATCTCATTGGGTCACGGGGTTCTTTATTGTTCTAAATTGAACAGATTTAACGTACACACAGATTTAACGTACACACATTAGGGATAAAAAAATTTTGCTTTACGTCCCGATGAAAGAAGTCCCAAAATCTAATAGGCTAAATTATAAAAAAAGTTCAAGAAAGAATTATGGTACTATGCTCAGGCAAACTTAGTTAATTTGATTGAGTTAATAATATAATTTAAAACTTTGTAGAGTAGTAGTCACCTACGTAGCGCAGTGGTTAGCGGACTAGTCTACACCGCGGAGGTCCCTGGTTCGATTCCTTGCTTGGGTTTGAAAGTTTTCACAAACTTTTTCAGTTTCATAACTTACTGTTGTAGCAAATAACAAGCTGTTGATGCTACTTAAACTACGAAAATTGAAACTCTAAAGGGACGAATTTCTCTCCCATTTGCCGAACCATTTCTCATAAAATGTCATAACATCAAAAGTATCTTACAGATCTGCTTTACACCAAGTCGATCATACTCAGCTGGGCATAATAATGAACCAATTTCGTTTGTATTAGGAACTGTTACGTCAACAATTTACTTAAATACTTCTATAAACTGGTTTCTGACTTATGGGACACTTTCAGCTGTTTACTTTTCACATCACTTGCCCATGTCTTTACTTAAAAAGTGTTTTAATTTTAGTTTGCTAGTTGATAAGACTGGATCGCATTGACACTAGTCTCACCGAAGGCTTTTGATAAAAAAATTAAATTAGAGAATAGATAAAATAGTGTAAACATTAGGAAACCAATTATTAACATCATTACAGCAGCCATTTGTAAATGAATAACGGAAGGTGTCCAACAAATTTATACACGCACTGGTTTTATGAAATTTATAAATAACAAGGATGAAATCAATGTTTTCGATCGTTAAGTAGCTTTGAGGTTCTAATCTGATGTCAAAGGGATTTAAGCTAATCGGATGTTTACACAGCCAAGAATGAATGCAACAAGCACCGTAATCCATGTGTCAGCATAAGAATCGGGTCGTAGTTCGGTTGGATGCTACTGCCCGAGTCGCTACCTGTCAACTGACTTGTTTTCCTACCCTGAGCCTTCATTTGACATGTCTCAACCAATATTCTGGCTTTTAGAGGACGTATCGTAATCTTATAGTATTACTGGTTTTTTTGTAGAGATATTATCGCTCTAAAATGACTTTTATTAAAAATATATATGTATCTATACAGAAATTATACTTTTTGTGTGGATTTCTGTCACTTGAAAAGAAATGCTGTTATTAACCACTACAAAAATGTGTGCAGCCGATAGGAAATTAAATGCTAATACTTTAAGTTATTTACTTTTTATGTATGCTAATAAAGAAGACATTTTATATGAAGATTAGCTATTGAACTTGTGTACGAATGAAAAAATATTTTCCCCAGAGGGGGAGACCCATGGTTGAGAGATGTTGATTATATCGAAACACAAGAAATGCAGGCTTTCCGATTCAGCCATAACTACACGACGGAAGCAAGAATTCAGAATTTTTTAGACTGTATTTACAGATAATCTAGGCTTAGGTCACTCTGAAATTTCACAGTATCAAAATTTTAGATAAACTTATTATATATAGTACACGAGTTTTATAGTATTGTATCACCTAAGCCTTAATTCGTTCAGAGTCTGGGTGTAATAAATGAACTTATAACAAATCTGAAAAAATTCAATTTCACTATCAAGCGTTATTTATCTCAAAATAAATGAATGAATAACCTATTCTGTCGCCGTAGATAATTTCGAGTATGGGATGGAGAGGTTTTGCTACTAAACTGAACGCATAAAGAAAACTAACCTTATGTAAATAGTAGTATTAAAATTAATTATTATCTTTATTTTATTACAGTATTTTTTTTTTAACATTATAGTTTTTCTTTTGCAATCAGTTAATAAATACAATAACTTTAAGCAAATATGAGAAAAATTTTAGTTTTTTCAGTAATGTCCTTAGAATTAAAACACAAACGACACTCAGTAGTGTGTTTGAAAAAGACCGAACTGTGAAGAAACAAAAAAAATATATCTATACAAAATCAAACTTGATGAACCGTAAATCAACATCCCGAAACACAAAATGTTGAAGTTAGAGATGACAATGATGATGGTAGAGATGAAAACGACGCCAATTATGAGATGCTGATGATTAGGAATTGAAGTAGAAAAGATGAAAAAACATTTAAATGACTAACAAAATCGTAGAGGTAAGTCCAATGGTTTAAAGCGTTTCAGTCTGTAAGTATCTTCGCTGTTGTCAAGGAGGCTAATCGCTAATGGATTCTGATGGTCTTCTAGTTTTTGTAAATTTTTTTCGCTATGTTGTTTAATTTCTTCTTTTATGAAGGGCAGGTTTAGGTCATTGTGTAGTATTTCATTTGTTACGTACCATGGGGCTGCAGTGATCAGTCTCAGGCATTTTGATTGAAAGCGCTGCAGTATTTCTATATTTGATGAACTAGCTGTACCCCATAGCTCTAACCCATACGTCCAAATTGGTTTGAGTATTACTTTGTATACGAGTACTTTATTTTCAAGGGAGAGTTGAGACCTACTGCCTAAGAGCCAGAATAATTGACGTAACTTCAGCCCAAGTTGCTTTCGTTTCGCCCATATATGACTTCTCCACGTGAGTCTTCGATCTAGATGTAAACCCGGATATTTAACTTCATCCTTCTGTGGGATTACAGTACCGTTCAAGCTGACCACTGGACATGTTGGTTTCTTCAATGTAAAAGTTACGTGCGTTGACTTATCCTCATTAATCTTCACTCTCCATTTCTTACACTATTCGTGAATGTTGTCAAGATGGGTTTGTAACTTCTCCGAGGCACATGTCGGAGAAGCGTCCGCCGCCAAAATCGCTGTGTCATCTGCGAACGTTGCCGTCATTACAGATTCATGTTCTGGAAGGTCGGCTGTATAAAGGGTATATAAGAATGGGCTCAAAATGCTGCCTTGACGAACGCCGGAATTTAATAAGTAGAAATTGGAAAAGATATTATCATATTTAACTTGGAAGAAACGATTTAAAAGATAGTTTCTAAAAATCAAGAAGTAAGGATATTCTAATTTAATTTTAATTTTGTATAACAGACCTAGATGCCAAACTTTATCGAACGCCTGTTGAATATCCAAGAACACAGCTGAAGTAAACTTCTTCAATTCCAAGCTCTTCTGAATAAGTTTGACTAGTCTGTGCACTTGTTCTACAGCCGAGTGTTGTTCACGAAACCCGAATTGATGATCTGGAATCAGTTTATACTCTTCTATAAAAGGTTTTAAACGATTTAACAACATTTTCTCAAATACTTTAGAGGTAATTGGAAGCAGGCTGATTGGTCTATAGGAGCTCGGTCGTAAAGGATCCTTGCCTGGTTTAAGGATCATAATCACCTGGGCATATTTCCATTGAGCAGGAAAGCATCCGATGCGTATAATAGCATTAAAAATCGCTGTAAGTAACAAGAACGCTTTTTTAGCCAGTTGTTTCAAGATTTCGCCTGTTATTAAGTCGTATCCTGGTGCTTTCTTCCGGTTAAGATTATTTTTGATAGTCCTCTCAATTTCTGCAGGGCTGAATGGTTTGATGGGCGGAGACATCTGGAAGGGCGCCTCTAGATATTCCGTAATTTCGTCAGTAAAATTTTGATCATGAAGTTCGTTCGGCTTGAAGACTTCTACAAGATGCCTAGCAAATATATCAGCCTTTTCTGCTGGAGTTCTTGCCCAGTTTCCGTCTCCGGTATTTAGTGGCGGAACCATCTTCTTTTGTTGTTTCAAAAATTTTGTAGCCTTCCAGAGAGAGTAATCCGATGCACTGGACGGAGAAAGATTAGATAGTTTCTCTTGGAAGGAGGCGTTCTTAATTTCGGAAAGCAACTCTTTTAGTCTTCTCGAGGCTCTATTAAATCGTCTTTTATCGTCTGGATGTTTAGTGTTATGCCAAATGCGTCTCAGTCGTCTTTTTTCAGCAATTCTTTCCCGGACATTTTCAGGATAAAAATGCTGTCTCGTAGGGTTGTCCTTAACTGGTGTAGATTCCCAGGCTGAATTAATTATTAATTAATTATTGGATTCCCATAGCAATAATTAATTCAAGGCTCATTATTAAAGAACCACCTCCGACGTTACATAACAAACATACTGACAGGCAATATTTCCGACTGCTAATAGAAAACAAAATTACATTAAATGTCTCGTTGAAAACGGTAAGTGAAATTGAAGATGCGATTGAACATTTCAATAAAATATTACTGTATTTAAAATTTATTATAAAGAAAAATGTTACTGTGGCTAGTCACTGTTAAATAAAATGGTACAAAATGCCAGCTGTGCCTATTTTAAGGCCACCCTCTGCCGTCTACGAATCAATTATTGTCTAACTACAATCAATCGCCATGCCCATATCAGATAGGTGGATTGTTAAATTATTTGCACTCGATCTGCTAGTTCCATAGCTACACAAAATAGTTTTGTTTCTTATCATACTTCCAGCCAATTATATGAGTATATCAATTAAGAACTGAAGAGGTAGAGGTGTAAAATACACTAGTCAGCGTTATCTCGTGTGACAGTAATGAATTTCATTACAGCCAGACCCTGTGGTGAATGAAGTAAAGGTTGCATTTGCAGGGTGAAAAGTAGATGCTTTTCATAGGGCCTGGCATGCTGATAAGCATAATTTTTCACTCATTGACGAAGGCAATTGTAAACCACCTCACTCTTCGTTTTACTTGGTAAAGCCTGTAGGGATTCAAACCAGCCTTTAGGCTGTTGATTAAGCAACAATAATCAATCAATCCCCCAACGCCTCTTTGATATTAATAAATTGAGTTAGTCAGAAAGTGAACTGGCTGGTCGGCCGCTTCGCTAGGAAAATAAAAAAGCGTTGCTTAAAATGTGTACCTGCCGTTATAAAATGTATGTAGGATCGTCATCATCCTATTTTTATCAGTGAGTTGTTAAGGTGATTCTTAGCTTTCAGGGTCTCGGACTTTTCTTTGTGTATCTTTTCCTTGCAGGAGTCGTTTTGTTTATTTTCGAATGGTTGTCTTTACAATTGTATTGTAGCTTTATTTTCACCTTAATTTTCTGTTATCGTTAGTTAATGACAATTATTTTGTATTAAATAGGTACATTATTTTGTAAGCTCTTTTTCTGCCTTTAAATTGGCATTCACTTAAATTTTGAAAATTTTAAATGAAAGAAAAATTATGAAAAATCCTTGTCTAGAATTGCCCTAGACCTAGCAGTAATAGCATTAAAATTACTCCCATCACCTAAAAAATACATTATTCTCAAAACAGTGTAAAAAAATAACGCTCTTTTCATATGTCAGCTGTTTTCCAATAAAATATTTCCTTAAAAAAACAAACGATCAAAACAATAAATAATTTCACTGTACAAAACATAAAATAACGAACCAAAAACGTTACACCAAATTAGTTGTCATACGAAATAGGAAGATGCTTTCAAATATAATTGGTGAGTGATATAAATACACAGTTTGACATATCGGACTGGAATTAGGTGAAGAGGGACCGGTTTACGAATAGAAAAAAGGAAATTTTCTAGAAATTCATCGCAATACATAAATAAAGAATACAGGCCTGACCATAACAACAAGAGAAAATAACAAAAAAAGAATTTATTTAGTAACGTTCGGTTCCTTACTTAACAGACATTATCTATACTACTAATACTGTATTAAAAAACTTAGCGTGTTTTTTGTGCGGGCTAATTTTCAAAACTGCCGAACGGATTTTCATGAAATTTTGACATCATATTTGTATTAATATTCACAGCAACATTTTATTTAAAAATTAAAAAAAATGATAACCCTAATGAAGATTTTTATAAATATGTACGTGTGTGTGTGTCTGTGTGGGTGTGTGTGTGTGTGTCTGTGTGGGTGTGTGTGTGTGTGTACGTGTGTGTACGTGTGTGTGTGTGTGTGTGTGTGTACGTGTGTGTATGTGTGTGTGTGTGTGTGTGTGTGTGTGTGTGTGTGTGTGTGTGTGTGCGTGTGCGTGTGTGTGTGTGTGTGTGTGTGTGTGTGTGTGTGTGTGTGTGTGTGTGTGAGAGTACGTATTGCCGTTGAAGTAGATGAAGATGTTCCACGATTGTGAGAGACGTTCGCGGGGAAATTATCAAAACGTCGTTGTGTGTGTGTGTGTGTGTGTACTATTGTTGAAGTACAGTACATACGTATAAAACTATCAAGAGACGTTCGCGGGGCAATTTATCAAAACGTTGTGTGTGTGTTTTATAAAAAAAACATTTCATAAAAAAATTGATTATACATGTTTCGCGTACGAAGCCGCGCGGGGTATGCTAGTATTACATAATTACGAATATAATACTAGCTTAAAAGGCCCTTCACAATTTTAAATTAAAAATGACTAAATTAAAGTGAAAAATTAATTTAATATCATTTACGAGATACTTTTAACGATAGATAATTTTATGCAGGTTTTAAACAAATTCTATTAAGAAAGAAAAAGAAGAAAATGTTAGAAGACGTGTGTCTCCTTATCAACCCACTCATTTGTTTGTTTGGCGTAACCCAGCCAACCGAACCATCCAGTTGACAGACATATTCTTCCATAGGCACATAATTTAAACACTTTAGTGCCTGGTACAGTTATCAAAACGATAAGAACATTGTTGGTCCGTAAGCAACCGCTTACAAGAATCGAGTGTGAATTATAATGAAGATAAGCCCGAGTTGTGTTCATGCCTTTCGTTGCCAACAAACTATACACTAAAAGAGAAGAAGCCACACACACAGTCGAGATATTTATCTCGCCCTGAATGGATTTGTCGTTGTCACATCACTCGACGCCCTCGCCTTTAACCTCCCACCCCTTTACCCAAAAGAGTAACAAACAGGTTTCCTGTTGTTTTTTTCAAATTATAGGCCTACTACTACAGTAATTTTCCTTCCATCAAATAGACTTGTTTCTGCAACTGAATCAAATTTAAGACGTCATTTGAATTTTAACCACAGACGTTTTTGAAAATTCATAAAAGATTTTTTATTACTTTGAATAATAAATTTATCAATAAAAAATCACACTACATTGACTAGAAACATTTATGTAGCGATAAAATGTTAATAGGAATGTTGAATGATATACGTTTAGTAGGTTTTATTTTACTTTAATTAGCATCGCATAAACGTCAGCTATTTTAATGGTTTTAACAAAAATTAACGAACTAATTTTGTCAACTCTTGTCTGGAATCAACCTGTGACGTTTGAATTTGCAGACAACCGCGATGACAAAGGAGCCAACAAGGCGGCAACTAAAAATAAAATCACTTGCGATCACCCAACCCTTTTTCTTATTAGGTAGGGTATGTGTATTTTCTATTTGTTACTTATTTCTTAGTTATCACTAATTTATAAGACTGCATAAATAATGTTCAAAATAATCGATGCACGTTGACACCCTAATGCTCCTATGGTGAAAGAGATGTTTTCTATTTTATAAACTAAGGTGAAGAATAGGGTAAAATTACACACAATAAACATTTTTTTAAATTCCTGTAACATTTGGGATGTAATTAAAATGTTTTATTCGGTATTATGTTTCTAACAAAAATGTGTAAGTTCTAAAATGAATTAAATACTTTAGATAAGATTGCTATAATTGTATTGATATTTCGTACGTAGTCTACAGATTACAGGTCTGCAGCGCAGGTGGGCCCAAAGGATTGGGAGTTGGGAGTCTTACTACCGCGAAAATAATAAATTAAAAAGTAAAGATAAAATATTCTTGTAAAACGAAATAACATTTTTTTTGGTATTTATTATACAAAATCTCATAATAAATTTGAATAGTTTACCTTCAAATAACGAAAAATGACAGTTAAACAAATAAGGTTAATTAAAAACAAAAGTTTTATAAATACTGAAGTATTTTGATATTGAGGAAAAAGTTTTCTAAATGTGTAAGTATTGTTTGTAATAATAACTTTTCTTCACTAACCTTTTTCCAATTAAAAAATAATATGTAGATGCATTAAATTTCTTTAGTTTTAACGTTTATCAGATAACGTATTTGGATAATATTAAAGAAGTATAGATTTCAGCTATACACTCACTTTATTTATCAGAGAGCATCGTACTAAAATTTTTTTACAGGAATATAGCCAGCTAAAACGTTTAGTATCTGCTTAATTTTCGTTGAAATTTCTGATAAAAATGTTTTAGGTAATCTGTCTTTTTAAATAATTGATATTATTTTATTGGTGGAAATTTTTTAAGTTGTCATCTATCATTTTCACATGTCCGTCTATTGCATCCAGATGTCATAAACTACAAGAGGTAGCAACAAACGGTTTTCGGATTCGTAATTTGCACAAAATGTAGTGGGCCTGTATTGGGTTTTAAGTTCCGGTTTTGACCAGAAATGGCCCAAAACCGGAAGTCAAGAAATCAAAGTCGGAATTTGGAAACAAAAATATAGTGTCATTCGATTTTGTTTAAAGAGCAGCTTTCTTACTTAGCTTTTTAAGAAAGCTTAAAGAGGATCCCATAAGAGGAAGGATAACCCCGAGTTAGAGCACGCAATGTGGCATCTCGGGGCGACTCCATTTCTTTAGAAAAAATTGCCACCAGCCATGAGGAGCGTCGTCTAATGAAAGGGACTTTTATTTATAATATACTTTCATCATACTTTTACTTTATTATACATACAAGTAAATTAACAAAAAGAAAAGCCGATTTACTGAGCAACGTTCATGGAAAGAGCGGGCCTGAAATACATTACGGGCGGGCCCATAAATTCTTAGCGCCACACCGCCACCATGTGCGATTTGGTTACTGGTAGTAGTTACTACAGAAAAATTGGTCCATATTTCAATCTAGAATTGGTTGAAGATTAGAAAAAAAGTGACGTTTAAGAATCATCCGACAATACCATGAATATTTGGATGATATGCCGTGGTCTGTCTTCATCAATTTGATGACTAACCTATAGGCTTTTACTTTTGAAGTTTTTGATATGAAGGATATTGAAATAGATTAAGAGGTATAAGTAATAATATTAAACATTTGCTTGTGTAAGTGTGTGTGACAGTATTTTCGTGTGCTGAGGACATATCTACATTATAATAATGTAGTGTTTAAGATGAGATCCCTGCGGGACACGCGCCCACACAATGAAAACATTTTTACCTCCCCTCTACATTTTATAAACTTGTTGACAATGATGACCGGATTATTTGACTGAACGACCTCCCTCCTTTGCCAGAAACTCTATTTATTATATCCCGCAGTAATATTTGTTCCCTGAGTAGTGTCATTTCATATCGTTATGATTCGTCTTTCAATCTCTATTTTGTTTGTGTTTCCATTTATTTACCTATTTTATTAAGTAACCTGTTAAGGTTACCTAATAAACTTACTTCCTTATGGCGTCTTACCTTTTGTTTTCCGTAAAGGTGCGGCCAGACATGATGATCTCACGAAAAGTTCTCAGATGTATAAATCTAGAAATACAAAAGTTATTTATTAGTCACGTAATAGAAGTAAACTTATTTTTATTCAAAATATACATCTTTGTCTGTTTTCGAGAAAATATTTGTCTGAAGATGATCATGAATTGTAAACGTAATAAGGTTCTAATTTAATAACCGGCAAAATGACACTAGTCTGCGCATGCGCTTGTCGCTGATGGAGATTAGCTTACCCCACCGTGTCTGACTTATGTCTGCAACGTTGCTTGTACATGTGTTCTCGTTATAAAACACACAAGCCTACAGTTTCACTTTAAAATATGCAGCATGGTGGGGAAGATGTCAAATGCATTCCAGTGGATAAGTACCGCCTGAAGATTAACTTACTAATTTGTTGAAAAATAGTTCCAAAAACGTTATACAAAAGACGTGGGGCACGAGGGAAAGAAAGAGTATGATTGCTAGAGAGAGGAGGTGATAGAGCCTCAACGCTTACATTTTGAGAAATTCAAAAGCAGTTAAAATATGTTCAGATTTGCATGTGATCAAAAGAATTACGCATGTATATTACCCTATACTCTTAAATTTACCCTACTTGAAAGCAAACAGTGGTTATTAGTTTATGAACACAAGCGGAAAAAGTCGAAGTTACCCATAAAGTTATTCTTGCCCATTTTTATACATAATGCGTCGTAAGTAACAATATGATTATTTTTTAGAATATCCAGTATTAATTGGTCTTCTTGTTGTAAACCTGTATCTAGTTAAGTTGAAAACTGAAAAAATTCTCCATCTGTAGTTTTCTGAAGAGAAGACTCGGGCGATGGACCAGTACCCGAAGTATTTACCTCTACGTTGAGAATACTATAATCATTTGAAAAATTATGTAGCCCGCATAAATTTGAAAAATTGAGCTGCTTCCATTTCAAATGAAAGTAAAATTAGTTTTTATAACTGTTCAGTTATATAAAAAGTAATTAACTTTCTTAAAATAATATTCTTAAAAGATCAGTTGCTTATAAAAGACATTTTTTAAACTATTATTGGTCATAACCGAATTTTTCTGAAGATCCTAATTTAGTAAGATTACAAAATAGATTAATAAAGTTAAAGGAACAAAAATCTATTAAATTATTTCTCTTTTTTAGTAAGCCTACTAAAACAATAAATAAATAATACATTATTAAAAATTTTATTATGGTTTCAAAGACAGCGTTCTTGTCAAAAACTACATTAATTATACTGGAAACTACATAATTCCACTGCGTGGATTTTTTTTTTTTTTTTTATTGAGTGATGATAAATTCATCACTACTAATAAAATCGTTACAGTTTTATAATTTTCGCTCATCCGGTTGTAGTTAAAAACCTTTGCATGAATACAGTTCCAATAAAATTAAGTAGATTTAAGATAAGATTATTTGGTTACGAATTACTTATATTTTAGAATACTTGGGAGAACGGTAAAGTTATAATGTCGCAGATTTGTTAAAAAAATTTAAGAAAAAATGTTATGTTTACCGTCGAGATATATCAAATAGATAATGCCAATTGGTGGATGAAATCTGCAACGAAAATCATACCAACGGAAATCCATTACCGAGTGTCAGCTTTTACAAAGAAGGAAGACAGACAAATGAGACGAAAAAAATACTAGGTAAAAGAGGAACTTTACATCATACTTCTAGCGTACCAAAAGCTTTTCTGGTCGTGCATTTAAAATCCCAAAAGTATTTTCGAAAGAATGAACTACCCACTCGTTTCATTTATTTATTTATATTTTTAAGAAAGGGAGAAAAAACTAAGACACTAAATCTATTAGCATATATTTTGTTAAAATAATTTACGAATCATAAACTAGATTTAAATGATTACAGATAAATTATATTGCTTATACATTTTTAATAGAATGTTTTTCTTTCTGTAGAAATTTAATGGCTATTTGTTATTATTATGGACATTTTTATTTTTAAATAACTTTATTATACAAAATTATTTCTTTTAAAAATATTCTGACATAAATTTTATTTTTTATGTTTTATAATTTAAATTTTTTGTTATGATATTATTCTATAGGTAATAACTTAATTTTAAATTTATTATAGAAGATTTTATTTCTACTAAATTTTTATTTTTCAGTAGTAATGAACTGAAACGTTGTCAAAGTGATGTAAAGGCTACAATAAGTCAGCCCTATTAAAAGTTTTGTACTTAGGCCTGTAAATGAGAAGCCGTGAGAGCTTCTCATTATTTGGCTCTCCAACTCTCTTACTAAGTCATCATTAATTTTCTTTAACTTATTAAGTCATCATTAATTTCTAACTTTCCAATCATCTAGATGACAGATATTTGACACATTCCTCCTTAGGGATTTAACAGAAAAGTTCATGTATCTACGTTTCAATCTCTTGTGCCTTATGGGTATAACGGGGATAACCACCCCAGAGTAACATATTACTTTTATTATTTATACTTTACAGCCTACGGCATATATACTCGTATATGCATATCAAAGCATTAATTACGAAAATTGATGTTGTGTGATCATAGGGGTCTTTACACAAAATTCAAAATACAATTCGTGGGCAAAAAATCAAATCTTAATAAATCGAAATTAAACAAATTTTATGAGTTTTTAGAAGGCTTTCCTCTTCTTCTCCCGAAAAAGACTTCAAAAAGAGGAATGTGCCTCTTCCAAACTCTGATGTTATGAATTTTATATCAATCTCTTCTTAGATCTTCCAAATTTGTCTTCCTCTTCGGAACGTACCATCGGACTTGTAGAGGTATCCTTTGAGCTAACATTCTTTCCACGTACTGTCCCCAACTTTCACAATATTTTTTTATCTTGTCATTTAATATCTAATACCTAGTAGATATCTAATCCAACCTTACATATCAATTTCTTATTTTATGCAACCGAGTTCACCCTTTCGTTTTGCACAGAAACCTCATGTCTGCTGTCTGGATTTTCCGTTCATGTGACTTCGTAGTTATCCATAACTCACTTCCTTATGTAATAACTGGGGTTTCCATAAAAATGTTTTTATTTCCCATATAAAATAACTCTAATAATAAATGTTTAATATTAATTAAATACAACAATCAATTTCTTCTTGTTAATATCATTAATTTATAGTTCAAATTAAAACAACTTAGATCTGCGAGTTAAAATAAAATTAAGTAGGCTACAATTTAATAAACTACAGCCTTTTCTCTTTAATAAGGGCTATTTAAATAATTATTTTAACATATATTAATATAATATTTCGGATTTACTAAATAACAAAAGGTTTTCCACTAATCTTTTTCAGTCGGTATATTACATAAAGGCGATTAATATAAATATAAAAAA